>OX123182.2:42823748-44265899 GCA_944739405.2 Euclidia mi | reverse complement strand
TGTCACATGTCCAGGAGGTACTTAGGTGCAACGGATTCAACAAGAAGATACAACGTCTGAAGAGGAAGGACCGTAAACCCAGAAGTAAGCAGAGTACCGGCTTACATGCCTTACATAAAGGGAGTGACGGACAAAGTTGGAACAGTACTACAGAAATACTTCATAAAGGACTGTATATAGTCCGCTCTCCAAGGTAGCACACAATCTGCGCACCCCGAAGGATGTCATTCCTCTACAAACACCTGGCGTCTACAAGGTCGACTGCAGTTGTGGTAGTTCCTATATCGGACAGACCAAACGAACCATCGCTGAAAGGGTCAAGGAACATATCGCAGCTGTAAAAAACCGACAAATTAACAAGTCTGCCATAGCTGAGCATTTGTTGGAGTCTGGAACGAACCACTGGATCGAATTACATCAACCAAAGGTCTTATCTACCGATCGTCACTATTTCTCCAGGATAGTACGTGAAGCGGTTGAAATAAAAAAACATAAAAATTTCAACCGGGAAGATGGATACAGACTATCTACAACTTGGAATCCAGTAATCAACAAATGTAAACCCCGCCGCAGTAACACAGCTCATCAGTGTGTAGACGTCATAAGTGTTTGTGTGTCGAGGTACCGACAGTTCGGATAAAAATAAAAATAAAAAACAAGTGAGGGTAGCTGCCGAAACCCGCGCTTCACAAGGACGACGCTGAGATGACATCAGTCCTGCCGCGACCAAGGCTGTTGTAACACGGCCGAAACGTCGGTTAAAACATAGGTATTTATACCTTAAATTAATTAAATATCGCGAATAAGACCCGTTTCAATAAAATTGTATGAAAATTGGTTATTCATAATTATCATCATGATGTGTACTAATGATAATGTAACGGGTCTGAATCGTGTTAAACGAAAAGAAAGTCATCCCGTGACCACGGCTGGTGTAACCCATGCCGAAACGTCGGGACAAATAGAAAGGTATTTCATCTTTCTTTTCATTTAACACGATTCAGACCCGTTACATAATCATTAGTATGTGTACAAATCGTAGTAGTTTAAAAGTAGTTATCATCATGTGCTACTAGGAACTGCTACCCACCGCTGGATATAGACTTCTCCAAGGGCACGCTACTGAACTCAATTTCCAGCTATTCGCGTCTAGCTATTTTGTGTAAATAGGTAACTATAGTGAAATTAAAACAACGAACGTTGATCGTTTATTCCATGTCAATTCGATTTTCTTTACTCTTGTGTTAAGATAATTATTTTAGAGACGAAAATAGTTTTATTTTCACTTAGTTATGGTTGCTCGTCGGATTGTTGTGAAATAAATTAGCTACCGATCTAAATTAAACGATATAATTTAAAATATTTGAGTTAATTTACTCATCACCTTAACAGCACTTAAAACAACGAGAGATGTTTACAGATACCGTGAAAAACGGGTGTGCGCATTTCTTACAACATTTTGTATGACATGCGAGGTCCGATAAAATGTACATTCGAATATAAACTTTGTATTTGAACAGCTCTTCGGGCTCACAAAACTGATATCGAGTTGGTCACACACGATCCCTAGATCTTATGTGCATGCAACCTGTCAACCAAAAACTGCAACTAGTATTTTACTTTACAACATGAAATTGTACTTAATAATGCATATTATGTGCCTTTGTTGAGTTAAGTAATCATGTAATTACTTAACTAGATTGCTTAACTTTTGTTATATACTTATATATTACTAGTCATAGTAAGTAATCTTTAATATAAAAATCACTGAATGTGTTGCTAAGCGCAAATCTCGAGAGCAGCTGAACCGATTTCACTAATACTTTTTTTATAATATTCCTTGAAGTACGAAGATGGTTCTTATGGAGAGAAAAAAAAAAATAGAATTTAAGAATCGGGCGGTACGAAGTTCACCGGGTCGGCTAGTTTTATATAATAATGAGTTGCTTTTTACCGCAATATTGATCATATTTTTGCAAAAGCGTTCTTTGAAGGTTCTTCCTCAAATCAATATGGCTTCAGTGCATAAAATGATAATTTAAACGTGATAGCATGAAGCGATTCTGCGTGTAAAACTTGCCCGTCACTGCGTGTAAGTTTCTATAAAGGCTAAGTGAAAATTATGTTTTTATAAGTTCAGACATATTTAAAACTATCGAGTAACTTATTTTTGCAAAACCTCGCAACTTCATTCGTAAAGACTTCTTACAGCATGCATATCATATTTCGTCCATAAAGATCAGATATACTATCTTTAGTAGATATATTTAGAATTCTAAGAATGTTTCTAATGTATCACAAAATATCTCACAAACATCTCACAAATACATTACCAAAACTACTAAGCACGACAGACAACAATTCAAAATCTTACTCAGAGGTGATTACGTACACGTAATTCAGTGAAAGCCATTAAAAGCACACGTCGATCGGAAACATCGCCTTCGGGAAAGATGAACATAACAGAGGCAATAATTAAACTGTCAATCAAACCCCAATACTCCATACAATGATCGCTTTGATACATGCTAGGTCAATTTTCGACGGAACTCCTGTAACTGGCTAGAGACGTGCACGCATCGTAAATGACTATGTCTCTAATAACAGAACATCGGGAGAATGAAATTGACGGGTGAATACATAAAGGGAGCGAGCTTACGAATACTTAGGGGAAGGAGACGA
Source organism: Euclidia mi (assembly GCA_944739405.2). Classification (NCBI taxonomy): domain Eukaryota; kingdom Metazoa; phylum Arthropoda; class Insecta; order Lepidoptera; family Erebidae; genus Euclidia; species Euclidia mi. Next base: position 44,263,217 of record OX123182.2, on the reverse strand, counting down.
TTTGAAATCGACAAAACGTATTTGACGTATTGAAAACCAGTTGTGTGAGAAAAATATTTGGATTTTATTTATACAGGAAATTTTAATTTAGTCTTTCAGCAAAAAATAAAATGAAAATCGAACTCACAAAGGCCTCATACCTGTATAATAGTTATATAAACATACTTAAATGTAATATTTTTGAAAAATATTTATAATAAATGCTCCCAAGAGAATATAAAATAGACTGCCTCGTTGGTCTCGCGGCATAAATGTGCGCGTGGGATTGGAAGGTCTCGGGTTCGATTCCCGGGTCGGGCAAAGTGTTATTGGGGTTTTACCGTTAGGAAATTCTCAGTAGCAGCACGGAGTCTGGTAATGTGCCCGGTACGGCAATAGGCTCACCCCCTATTACGTGGGACCAAAAAATCATGGTGAAATGTGGGTGTAATATTACACCTCTGCCTACCCCTTCGGGGGATACAGACGTGAGTCTATAAATAAATAAATAAATAAAGAATATAAAATTACTTTTCAAACTTTCAACGTCATGTTTTTCCAACGACAACCCAGCCTACTAGACGGCAGACGTAAGGCGAACACTTTCTGACAACACGTTAGACTTAACCGTCTTACATAAGACCAATCCCAACACTAGTTATGAATTTTGACGTACCGCAAATTTGAACAGGCCAATTATAATGCATTTTTGTAGCCCCCTTTGCCCCGCATACCTCACCGCTTTGACAGAATTGTTTGTTTGTAGAAATGAAAACATTAGGTGTCTAGTAGGCTGGATTGTCGTTGTGTTTTTCGTAGAATTAATATGATAGATGGTGAGTATAAGTTTAAAGGCGTTAGGCATTATACCTATGTATAAAACTTATTCAACGAAAATATATGTGATTAGCAAGCTTTAACAAGTTTTTACTTAAGTCTTGAAGTGGATAGATGTTGACTTTAAGAAGATAAAAAAACAAACTTGTTGTGAAAATACTTCGCTAAAAACGTGTTTACTAAAGTGTACCTACCAATATGTGGAAAAGTTTCAATGTCGTTAGACGTTGACTTGAAATGTTATCGTAACTTAAGTTGACACTTTTTATACTAAAAGCCCTTTGTCAGAACATTTCAGCCACGTTTGACTTGTAAGTAAACATAGGATTAATGAAAGTTCTATTTTTTGGTTTCTTTTATTGCGATAAAATACAGTACCAGTAACCAGTAACTGTTGTCTTGTGGGACCGGTTTATTAATAATGAAATAACGAGTATAAAGAACGACAGCGATAAGAGGAAACAGATTATCAAAAAAACTGGATGCAATTTTATTCAAAAGGGTACTACAAAAATAGTTAATGGAAAATGCATTTTACTCACTTTGCTAAAAATAGATAGTTTGATTTTGTTATACTATTTGCAACGCCCGAATGGGTAGACTGTTGATACCATAAAATATTGTTAAGCACCATTGTAAACACAGTTTAAGCAAAAAAAGTCTTTGTCTTTGTAACAAAAGTAAACTATATATGTCACCTTATTCTCTTCTTCGTTTGCGGAAACATTTCATTATATATTATTGCCGCATAATGTTATTTAATCACTTAGAGAAATATCACGTGACAGGAAAGTATTTAAAATCATGCCACAGTTGAGTACCCCTACTCGCTATGCAAAAGGTCAAGATTGAGTATATTACAATCATATTTAATTTGTTTCTTCTGCTTACACAAATAATTTTCATTTCAATTTCTTTGCAACAGTCACTTTGAAATCAAAATGACGGGCGCAGACAGTTAAATAAAAAGAAGATTTTAAACTAATTTATAAGTTTTTAAAACTTTCCAAAACTTTCTACGAACAAAAAAAGATTACAAAACTGGACAGACGGGTGCAGTTGAGGAATATTTAATCTCAGCGCTCTCTCAACGCCTTGGGTGATAAGTCTGGAAATCCGTTCAGTAAGCAGGACAAGAGAAAGAGTAATTTAAATGTACTCGATTAATTCGTTTTCATTAAATAAGGTACTGGCAATATAGTTCTAGTTTGTTTTTAAATATTACATTGAATCAAATAAGGTGTAACACTTGGTGTTCTTAATTTATAACCACATGGATTTCCTAACTCGAATGTCTTATAGTAACTATAACTAATTACGTAGTAGTTTACCTTTTATTTTTATTGAATTTAGCACGCAAAATAGAGAATTATTTGAAAGTTGTTTTATATATTTTAGATCATGTGTTGTCTAGGTAATTTGAAATTAAAGCTAGTACTAGTATATTGGAAGACAATATTTATTTATTTTTGAGAATTCTGCCTAAGGATATGAAAATTTTACCTAAAGATCGCATAATAATTTTATATGTATAGTTATGTGTGCTAATTTTGCATGTAATGGCTTCTTGGCTCTCGGCTCTCTTCTCTCTGGCATCAATATCATAGTTCGCCTCGCTGGTAAAGGGATAGACAGATTTCATGACGTTTTTACCAGTACATCATAGATAATTATTTATAAGATATAATTCCTTAGACAGAGATAGTTATATAATTTTATTATATTTTATTTTATCTGTTATGTTTAATATGCAATACTGTTTTCTAAGTAGTTTTGGGTACTGGGTAATGTTTTAAAACATAGATCACCGTATAAAACTAAACTTTGAGGAAAACAACGGCGGAAACAAACCAACTTTTATAATCCTATTAGGATTTTAACTTGAAGTCCTCCCATAAATGAAAATTTAAAATTTTCATGTGTTCCAAAACAGGATACGAATATTAAAACGCTATCTTTATGGCTAGGTTTAATATTTAACAGGGTCAACATCGAATTTTTATTTCCACCCAAAAGCGATGCTTTGAAATTACAGCCGTCATGATATTATAAATTATAAGATCGTGCGAAACCGTAAATCGGATTATAGGGGTCTGTCGTAAGGGCAAAACACTTTTTGATGAGAGAGCAAATAAAACGTAGCATCGCCATATCTTTGAGATATTAATAATCCTATCATACTTATCCATTAGAGTAGATTAACGAAATAAACTCGTTAATATTTATTTATATTGGTAATTATTTTATTATCAACTTTATGAGGTGATGACAATTTTATTCGTTATTTTTTATGCAGCTAATAATTAATCCTGCGGTTGTGCTCAAGAGCGCAGTATAAGAAGCGCAAATTTTAATAAGCGTTCATTAAACATTTTAATTTGCCTTCATGAATAGTATTTGATGGAAATCTATTTTCTATAAGATTTACTTTGCTTATTATTTATTATAATAACCCTATCATTTCATAAAATATATTCGTTGCTACTTATTCACTTTTTCACAAAAGCAAGTAACGTATAAAAATGTATATTTGCATTACACATTCTATGTTTCATACTTCGTAGATTTTCTTACACTTCTACTCGTATTAAAAAACTGGTCTTAGTGTTACAGAGAATTCTTAGAATTCTTAGTGTGTACCTCGGGATCGATTCTAAGCGTAAGTGCAAACGTTACATGATCGGCTAGAGCTAGACAGTCTAGTATTAGTTAGTAGCCGTTGAAGCTGCGTTGGAATTTATCAATAAGCAGGATATTATTCTCGTAGTTCGATATTATCCGTCAAAACAAACATTGCATGAATAAGCAGCATAATTATTAGCTGCATTAATGTTTTCGTAGCACGGATAGTGACCCTAAATTAGTGCTTTTGATGTCAAAAAAATTCAAGGCTCCTTTTAATAAATGGAAATACTCTAAATAAATAAGAAAAATATTGAACCGTCTTCAATCTGTCAACTGAAAAGGAACGAATAATATTTTCATCAACAACAGTTTTTGAGGTAGGTGCCAGCCAGAAACAGACATACACACATTTCTTTATTTCGTTCAGTGTCATCATGCATGCTCCATGACTACCAGGGCTCCTTTTTTTTGGGTGCAATGTTAAAAGAACACCTTACATAACCTATTTAGTTTACTCTATATTAACAACTTAAGTCTACTGTATCACTTTTTAAAAATAGCCATTGTTTAAAACACTGACTACAACTAATAAACAGATGACGCCGTTTGTATAATGCAATATTATGCGATTTGCTTGCGACATATACACATGTAGTTCCATCCCAATAAATAACGATTTCATCCGTTTTCGTTCCATTACGTATCCTATAACATGTAACATGCAACATGCATGTCTTACAGACTGTCTGGATTTGCATCCAAGCGTCCAATCTCCAGTATGCAATAGTCATATATACGAATTATGCACTCAAACCGATTTAAAGACGGGGACAGCGTTCTCCTAACTCTGTTAAAGTAAAATCTTTGGAATACTAGTCAGTATATTCTGCGTCCATCATTTCATATACCTATTTTATTTCTTAGTCATTACCTAATTAACTATCTTGGTTGATGGGAGGTTTCACATACTGCAACGGAGTATCTTTGCAGTCTAACTAGACTTTATGAGGTGTATACCAACTGGTATACCTACTTTTTTCCGTAGATAAAAATACTCATTTATCGATTTTAGGCCTCTCTTTATAAGCTTAGCTTGTGAAATAATTATTTATGTGTTACCGTCACATAGGTATGCTATTACCGGACAGATATTTTAAGTCATACAAAATAATTTAGCGGGTCTTAATCGCGTTAACTTAACTTATTTAAGGTATAAATACCTATTTGTTTCCGACGTTTCGCTCGTCTTGCACCGATCTTGGTCGCGGAGAGACTGATGAGAGCTCAGCGCCGTCTTGTGGAAGTGCGGGTTTCGGCACCTACCCTCACTTGGTCTTATTTAAGTTCGCAATGTCGGTACTCCGACACACTACACTAATGACGTCTACACACTGTTGAGATTTATCACTGCGGACATTGGAACATTGGACACGGAAGGTGCCGAAACCCGCACTTCCACAAGACGGCGCTGAGCTCTCATCAGTCTCTCCGCGACCAAGCTCGGTGCAAGACGAGCGAAACGTCGGAAACAAATAGGTATTTATACCTTAAATAAGTTAAGTTAACGCGATTAAGACCCGCTAAATTATTTTGTATGATGTATACAAATCGCGAACAGATATTTTAAGGTTTTAGGGGATACAAATAAAACGATATAATTATTTTGCTTTTGTATAAATCTTTTGATAAATACTTCGTTGACGTTGTATATTATAGTGTTACGAAAGACATTGTGACGTACGCATAAGTGTATTATATCTATAAATCATGCGTCCGGTCTCACTCCAACTGGATAGTAGATAGGACCGCTGTATGCTTTTTGTTGACTTCCAGACAACGCTTCAGTCTTCGTTACTATTGACATTTTTAGTTAAGGATTTATTGATGAATTATATCTCTGTTTAAAATCTTAGTACCAATGTTTTCAACCCACAATATAACTTGTGGTTCAGACGCCTCGTAACGGCTACAAATTCAAAATATTGTGTACATTTTATTAAAAACTAAAACAAAGAATTTAAATTTTCAACAAAAGTCACGTAGGAACCATAGAATAACGTAAATAAATTTAAAAGGCGAGTGAATGAATGTATTAAATATGCAGATGTCCTGAGTCGAGTATGAAAAGGAATAAATGTAAAAAGTAAGTTGCTGTTACACGCCATGTCGCTCTTTGCAACGTTTTTTAGTAAAAATAAATACAAGAGTCATTAAAAGTAATTGACACTTAAGACGCCCAAGCTATCAATATTGTGATAACCTCGTTATGATTTTTATAAACCAACAAAATAGCTACTTGACTCACTTTATCTTATGTAATACGCTGAGCCGACTTCGCGTATATTAATGACGTTCAGCAATTGATCAAATTATCAAAATGGGAGAGCTAAGTATCATTAAAGTACCGATTAATTGGGTAAAACTACGAGCGCTTTGTTTCTATTTCAAACTGGTATTTTAAAACATTTCTCTTAAATCTACATATATTTTATACTTTATGTACTTTACAATTTTCCAATCTATCACCAGAGCCAGAGTAGTCGTAATGCCTTTTATTTTCAAAGTTATATATGTACATGATCTTTGAATGATTTTGGTGACATATTTTGTGGCACACGATAGTAAGTGCCTTCCTTATTCGTTCGCCATAATCTTAATACATAAAATCCTTGCGTTACTGACTGACTGACAGACACGCTACAGCCGAAACTATTGGGCGCAGGAAGCTGAAATTTGGCATGTACGTTCCTTGGGGACCGTAGGGGTGCACTAAGAAGGGATTTCCCGAAATTCCCACGGCATCGGCCAAAACGGGTAAATTTAAAAAAATGCAGGCGTAGCTGCTGGCGTCCTCTAGTAATATAATAACAGCGCTTTCAAAGTTTAAGCTTTCGTAAATTAGTTTACTGTTATATCCCAGTCGTATTAAAAGGTGTAAAATTATAATATACTTCCATTCGGTTTGACGTAAGTGTGGGTGTGAACACTCGCATATATTTTATACGCCACTGAAAAGCCTTATCAGCATATTGGCTCGTGAAACCATATGAGTGTAAACACGCTGTATGCGACAGGTTGATGTGGGCTGTTCCTTATTGCAAGTTTGAGTTACTTGCATGATGTAAAGTATAGCAAGCAGTCGTTGCTAACTGACGACTGAGTAAAATGGCATTTTAACAGTGATGAATGATTTTGCAAATGTTTTTGCTTAGGTATATGTTGTGCAGTTGTTTTTTTTAACAAATGCTAGTATGACAGTTTGGCAGGTTTAATATGTATTGTTCTTTAATGTACAGCTTAATGACTTTTTATGAATATTTCATTTGTACTTTTAGAAATAAAACTGTTTTCACAGTTAACAGAAAAAGAAAATCAGTACATACATACATACATAGGCTCACGCCTGTTTCCCCGAATGTCCTACCCATTCCCAGAGGCATATTAAACGCCCACTTTTCGCCAGTGTTTTGATCCCACTTAATAGGTGGCGAGCCTATTGCCGCTTATCGGGATATTTTGTTTGCCAGAGCCTCGTCCGTTGTTCGGCAGGTGCACCACTTGCAGGTGAGGTTGGCTTGGGACCCTAAGTTCTTGGTGGGAACCCTACGCACCCTGCAAAATGTAAATGTAAATGCAAAATCAGTGTGTGTATTTATAAATAAACTGCTACTTTCATTATTACCGTCTTTATAAAAATATACAAATAGGATCGTTGCAAATGGCGTTACGTAGTCTCTGCCTATCCTCCGGGAAACAGGCGTGAGTCTATGTATGTATGTATTTATTATTATATTTTATTTATTCCTTATGGTAATATATAGGTACAAATAAATAAAATTGGAGTGTCTGTTTGCATATGGATGTATACACGGTACATATACCGAAATGTTTTTTTTTTTAATTTTTGTCTGTCTGTCTGTTTGTTTTCGCTAATCTCTGGAACGGCTGGACTGATTTTGACGCGACGGTCACTGGCAGATAGCTGATGTACCAAGGAGTTACTTAGGCTACAAATTAACCAGGTAAGCCCTTCCCTCGGGACGCGGGTTAAACCGCAGTAAACAGCTATTTAAAATATAAAACGGTACCTTGGGACACACCGTTTATAGAAAACCGACACACACAGATAGGTATCTCAACGCTTACTCGCATCCTCACCCGCGACACTTGGAATCCGTAGTAACTTCACTAGTAAACAGAGCGTATGACCTCTGTGACCCTGAACATTTGAACAGTGAGCTGTCACATGTCCAGGAGGTACTTAGGTGCAACGGATTCAACAAGAAGATACAACGTCTGAAGAGGAAGGACCGTAAACCAGAAGTAAGCAGAGTACCGGCTTACATGCCTTACATAAAGGGAGTGACGGACAAAGTTGGAACAGTACTACAGAAATACTTCATAAAGACTGTATATAGTCCGCTCTCCAAGGTAGCACACAATCTGCGCACCCCGAAGGATGTCATTCCTCTACAAACACCTGGCGTCTACAAGGTCGACTGCAGTTGTGGTAGTTCCTATATCGGACAGACCAAACGAACCATCGCTGAAAGGGTCAAGGAACATATCGCAGCTGTAAAAAACCGACAAATTAACAAGTCTGCCATAGCTGAGCATTTGTTGGAGTCTGGAACGAACCACTGGATCGAATTACATCAACCAAAGGTCTTATCTACCGATCGTCACTATTTCTCCAGGATAGTACGTGAAGCGGTTGAAATCAAAAAACATAAAAATTTCAACCGGGAAGATGGATACAGACTATCTACAACTTGGAATCCAGTAATCAACAAATGTAAACCCCGCCGCAGTAACACAGCTCATCAGTGTGTAGACGTCATAAGTGTTGTGTGTCGAGGTACCGACAGTTCGGATAAAAATAAAAATAAAAAACAAGTGAGGGTAGCTGCCGAAACCCGCGCTTCACAAGGACGACGCTGAGATGACATCAGTCCTGCCGCGACCAAGGCTGTTGTAACACGGCCGAAACGTCGGTAAAACATAGGTATTTATACCTTAAATTAATTAAATATCGCGAATAAGACCCGTTTCAATAAAATTGTATGAAAATTGGTTATTCATAATTATCATCATGATGTGTACTAATGATAATGTAACGGGTCTGAATCGTGTTAAACGAAAAGAAAGTCATCCCGTGACCACGGCTGGTGTAACCCATGCCGAAACGTCGGGACAAATAGAAAGGTATTTCATCTTTCTTTTCATTTAACACGATTCAGACCCGTTACATAATCATTAGTATGTGTACAAATCGTAGTAGTTTAAAAGTAGTTATCATCATGTGCTACTAGGAACTGCTACCCACCGCTGGATATAGACTTCTCCAAGGGCACGCTACTGAACTCAATTTCCAGCTATTCGCGTCTAGCTATTTTGTGTAAATAGGTAACTATAGTGAAATTAAAACAACGAACGTTGATCGTTTATTCCATGTCAATTCGATTTTCTTTACTCTTGTGTTAAGATAATTATTTTAGAGACGAAAATAGTTTATTTTCACTTAGTTATGGTTGCTCGTCGGATTGTTGTGAAATAAATTAGCTACCGATCTAAATTAAACGATATAATTTAAAATATTTGAGTTAATTTACTCATCACCTTAACAGCACTTAAAACAACGAGAGATGTTTACAGATACCGTGAAAAACGGGTGTGCGCATTTCTTACAACATTTTGTATGACATGCGAGGTCCGATAAAATGTACATTCGAATATAAACTTTGTATTTGAACAGCTCTTCGGGCTCACAAAACTGATATCGAGTTGGTCACACACGATCCCTAGATCTTATGTGCATGCAACCTGTCAACCAAAAACTGCAACTAGTATTTTACTTTACAACATGAAATTGTACTTAATAATGCATATTATGTGCCTTTGTTGAGTTAAGTAATCATGTAATTACTTAACTAGATTGCTTAACTTTTGTTATATACTTATATATTACTAGTCATAGTAAGTAATCTTTAATATAAAAATCACTGAATGTGTTGCTAAGCGCAAATCTCGAGAGCAGCTGAACCGATTTCACTAATACTTTTTTTATAATATTCCTTGAAGTACGAAGATGGTTCTTATGGAGAGAAAAAAAAAATAGAATTTAAGAATCGGGCGGTACGAAGTTCACCGGGTCGGCTAGTTTTATATAATAATGAGTTGCTTTTTACCGCAATATTGATCATATTTTTGCAAAAGCGTTCTTTGAAGGTTCTTCCTCAAATCAATATGGCTTCAGTGCATAAAATGATAATTTAAACGTGATAGCATGAAGCGATTCTGCGTGTAAAACTTGCCCGTCACTGCGTGTAAGTTTCTATAAAGGCTAAGTGAAAATTATGTTTTTATAAGTTCAGACATATTTAAAACTATCGAGTAACTTATTTTTGCAAAACCTCGCAACTTCATTCGTAAAGACTTCTTACAGCATGCATATCATATTTCGTCCATAAAGATCAGATATACTATCTTTAGTAGATATATTTAGAATTCTAAGAATGTTTCTAATGTATCACAAAATATCTCACAAACATCTCACAAATACATTACCAAAACTACTAAGCACGACAGACAACAATTCAAAATCTTACTCAGAGGTGATTACGTACACGTAATTCAGTGAAAGCCATTAAAAGCACACGTCGATCGGAAACATCGCCTTCGGGAAAGATGAACATAACAGAGGCAATAATTAAACTGTCAATCAAACCCCAATACTCCATACAATGATCGCTTTGATACATGCTAGGTCAATTTTCGACGGAACTCCTGTAACTGGCTAGAGACGTGCACGCATCGTAAATGACTATGTCTCTAATAACAGAACATCGGGAGAATGAAATTGACGGGTGAATACATAAAGGGAGCGAGCTTACGAATACTTAGGGGAAGGAGACGATTTGAAATCGACAAAACGTATTTGACGTATTGAAAACCAGTTGTGTGAGAAAAATATTTGGATTTTATTTATACAGGAAATTTTAATTTAGTCTTTCAGCAAAAAATAAAATGAAAATCGAACTCACAAAGGCCTCATACCTGTATAATAGTTATATAAACATACTTAAATGTAATATTTTTGAAAAATATTTATAATAAATGCTCCCAAGAGAATATAAAATAGACTGCCTCGTTGGTCTCGCGGCATAAATGTGCGCGTGGGATTGGAAGGTCTCGGGTTCGATTCCCGGGTCGGGCAAAGTGTTATTGGGTTTTACCGTTAGGAAATTCTCAGTAGCAGCACGGAGTCTGGTAATGTGCCCGGTACGGCAATAGGCTCACCCCCTATTACGTGGGACCAAAAAATCATGGTGAAATGTGGGTGTAATATTACACCTCTGCCTACCCCTTCGGGGATACAGACGTGAGTCTATAAATAAATAAATAAATAAAGAATATAAAATTACTTTTCAAACTTTCAACGTCATGTTTTTCCAACGACAACCCAGCCTACTAGACGGCAGACGTAAGGCGAACACTTTCTGACAACACGTTAGACTTAACCGTCTTACATAAGACCAATCCCAACACTAGTTATGAATTTTGACGTACCGCAAATTTGAACAGGCCAATTATAATGCATTTTTGTAGCCCCCTTTGCCCCGCATACCTCACCGCTTTGACAGAATTGTTTGTTTGTAGAAATGAAAACATTAGGTGTCTAGTAGGCTGGATTGTCGTTGTGTTTTTCGTAGAATTAATATGATAGATGGTGAGTATAAGTTTAAAGGCGTTAGGCATTATACCTATGTATAAAACTTATTCAACGAAAATATATGTGATTAGCAAGCTTTAACAAGTTTTTACTTAAGTCTTGAAGTGGATAGATGTTGACTTTAAGAAGATAAAAAAACAAACTTGTTGTGAAAATACTTCGCTAAAAACGTGTTTACTAAAGTGTACCTACCAATATGTGGAAAAGTTTCAATGTCGTTAGACGTTGACTTGAAATGTTATCGTAACTTAAGTTGACACTTTTTATACTAAAAGCCCTTTGTCAGAACATTTCAGCCACGTTTGACTTGTAAGTAAACATAGGATTAATGAAAGTTCTATTTTTTGGTTTCTTTTATTGCGATAAAATACAGTACCAGTAACCAGTAACTGTTGTCTTGTGGGACCGGTTTATTAATAATGAAATAACGAGTATAAAGAACGACAGCGATAAGAGGAAACAGATTATCAAAAAAACTGGATGCAATTTTATTCAAAAGGGTACTACAAAAATAGTTAATGGAAAATGCATTTTACTCACTTTGCTAAAAATAGATAGTTTGATTTTGTTATACTATTTGCAACGCCCGAATGGGTAGACTGTTGATACCATAAAATATTGTTAAGCACCATTGTAAACACAGTTTAAGCAAAAAAAGTCTTTGTCTTTGTAACAAAAGTAAACTATATATGTCACCTTATTCTCTTCTTCGTTTGCGGAAACATTTCATTATATATTATTGCCGCATAATGTTATTTAATCACTTAGAGAAATATCACGTGACAGGAAAGTATTTAAAATCATGCCACAGTTGAGTACCCCTACTCGCTATGCAAAAGGTCAAGATTGAGTATATTACAATCATATTTAATTTGTTTCTTCTGCTTACACAAATAATTTTCATTTCAATTTCTTTGCAACAGTCACTTTGAAATCAAAATGACGGGCGCAGACAGTTAAATAAAAAGAAGATTTTAAACTAATTTATAAGTTTTTAAAACTTTCCAAAACTTTCTACGAACAAAAAAAGATTACAAAACTGGACAGACGGGTGCAGTTGAGGAATATTTAATCTCAGCGCTCTCTCAACGCCTTGGGTGATAAGTCTGGAAATCCGTTCAGTAAGCAGGACAAGAGAAAGAGTAATTTAAATGTACTCGATTAATTCGTTTTCATTAATTAAGGTACTGGCAATATAGTTCTAGTTTGTTTTTAAATATTACATTGAATTAAATAAGGTGTAACACTTGGTGTTCTTAATTTATAACCACATGGATTTCCTAACTCGAATGTCTTATAGTAACTATAACTAATTACGTAGTAGTTTACCTTTTATTTTTATTGAATTTAGCACGCAAAATAGAGAATTATTTGAAAGTTGTTTTATATATTTTAGATCATGTGTTGTCTAGGTAATTTGAAATTAAAGCTAGTACTAGTATATTGGAAGACAATATTTATTTATTTTTGAGAATTCTGCCTAAGGATATGAAAATTTTACCTAAAGATCGCATAATAATTTTATATGTATAGTTATGTGTGCTAATTTTGCATGTAATGGCTTCTTGGCTCTCGGCTCTCTTCTCTCTGGCATCAATATCATAGTTCGCCTCGCTGGTAAAGGGATAGACAGATTTCATGACGTTTTTACCAGTACATCATAGATAATTATTTATAAGATATAATTCCTTAGACAGAGATAGTTATATAATTTTATTATATTTTATTTTATCTGTTATGTTTAATATGCAATACTGTTTTCTAAGTAGTTTTGGGTACTGGGTAATGTTTTAAAACATAGATCACCGTATAAAACTAAACTTTGAGGAAAACAACGGCGGAAACAAACCAACTTTTATAATCCTATTAGGATTTTAACTTGAAGTCCTCCCATAAATGAAAATTTAAAATTTTCATGTGTTCCAAAACAGGATACGAATATTAAAACGCTATCTTTATGGCTAGGTTTAATATTTAACAGGGTCAACATCGAATTTTTATTTCCACCCAAAAGCGATGCTTTGAAATTACAGCCGTCATGATATTATAAATTATAAGATCGTGCGAAACCGTAAATCGGATTATAGGGGTCTGTCGTAAGGGCAAAACACTTTTTGATGAGAGAGCAAATAAAACGTAGCATCGCCATATCTTTGAGATATTAATAATCCTATCATACTTATCCATTAGAGTAGATTAACGAAATAAACTCGTTAATATTTATTTATATTGGTAATTATTTTATTATCAACTTTATGAGGTGATGACAATTTTATTCGTTATTTTTTATGCAGCTAATAATTAATCCTGCGGTTGTGCTCAAGAGCGCAGTATAAGAAGCGCAAATTTTAATAAGCGTTCATTAAACATTTTAATTTGCCTTCATGAATAGTATTTGATGGAAATCTATTTTCTATAAGATTTACTTTGCTTATTATTTATTATAATAACCCTATCATTTCATAAAATATATTCGTTGCTACTTATTCACTTTTTCACAAAAGCAAGTAACGTATAAAAATGTATATTTGCATTACACATTCTATGTTTCATACTTCGTAGATTTTCTTACACTTCTACTCGTATTAAAAAACTGGTCTTAGTGTTACAGAGAATTCTTAGTGTGTACCTCGGGATCGATCCTAAGCGTAAGTGCAAACGTTACATGATCGGCTAGAGCTAGACAGTCTAGTATTAGTTAGTAGCCGTTGAAGCTGCGTTGGAATTTATCAATAAGCAGGATATTATTCTCGTAGTTCGATATTATCCGTCAAAACAAACATTGCATGAATAAGCAGCATAATTATTAGCTGCATTAATGTTTTCGTAGCACGGATAGTGACCCTAAATTAGTGCTTTTGATGTCAAAAAAATTCAAGGCTCCTTTTAATAAATGGAAATACTCTAAATAAATAAGAAAAATATTGAACCGTCTTCAAATCTGTCAACTGAAAAGGAACGAATAATATTTTCATCAACAACAGTTTTTGAGGTAGGTGCCAGCCAGAAACAGACATACACACATTTCTTTATTTCGTTCAGTGTCATCATGCATGCTCCATGACTACCAGGGCTCCTTTTTTTGGGTGCAATGTTAAAAGAACACCTTACATAACCTATTTAGTTTACTCTATATTAACAACTTAAGTCTACTGTATCACTTTTTAAAAATAGCCATTGTTTAAAACACTGACTACAACTAATAAACAGATGACGCCGTTTGTATAATGCAATATTATGCGATTTGCTTGCGACATATACACATGTAGTTCCATCCCAATAAATAACGATTTCATCCGTTTTCGTTCCATTACGTATCCTATAACATGTAACATGCAACATGCATGTCTTACAGACTGTCTGGATTTGCATCCAAGCGTCCAATCTCCAGTATGCAATAGTCATATATACGAATTATGCACTCAAACCGATTTAAAGACGGGGACAGCGTTCTCCTAACTCTGTTAAAGTAAAATCTTTGGAATACTAGTCAGTATATTCTGCGTCCATCATTTCATATACCTATTTTATTTCTTAGTCATTACCTAATTAACTATCTTGGTTGATGGGAGGTTTCACATACTGCAACGGAGTATCTTTGCAGTCTAACTAGACTTTATGAGGTGTATACCAACTGGTATACCTACTTTTTTCCGTAGATAAAAATACTCATTTATCGATTTTAGGCCTCTCTTTATAAGCTTAGCTTGTGAAATAATTATTTATGTGTTACCGTCACATAGGTATGCTATTACCGGACAGATATTTTAAGTCATACAAAATAATTTAGCGGGTCTTAATCGCGTTAACTTAACTTATTTAAGGTATAAATACCTATTTGTTTCCGACGTTTCGCTCGTCTTGCACCGATCTTGGTCGCGGAGAGACTGATGAGAGCTCAGCGCCGTCTTGTGGAAGTGCGGGTTTCGGCACCTACCCTCACTTGGTCTTTATTTAAGTTCGCAATGTCGGTACTCCGACACACTACACTAATGACGTCTACACACTGTTGAGATTTATCACTGCGGACATTGGAACATTGGACACGGAAGGTGCCGAAACCCGCACTTCCACAAGACGGCGCTGAGCTCTCATCAGTCTCTCCGCGACCAAGCTCGGTGCAAGACGAGCGAAACGTCGGAAACAAATAGGTATTTATACCTTAAATAAGTTAAGTTAACGCGATTAAGACCCGCTAAATTATTTTGTATGATGTATACAAATCGCGAACAGATATTTTAAGGTTTTAGGGGATACAAATAAAACGATATAATTATTTTGCTTTTGTATAAATCTTTTGATAAATACTTCGTTGACGTTGTATATTATAGTGTTACGAAAGACATTGTGACGTACGCATAAGTGTATTATATCTATAAATCATGCGTCCGGTCTCACTCCAACTGGATAGTAGATAGGACCGCTGTATGCTTTTTGTTGACTTCCAGACAACGCTTCAGTCTTCGTTACTATTGACATTTTTAGTTAAGGATTTATTGATGAATTATATCTCTGTTTAAAATCTTAGTACCAATGTTTTCAACCCACAATATAACTTGTGGTTCAGACGCCTCGTAACGGCTACAAATTCAAAATATTGTGTACATTTTATTAAAAACTAAAACAAAGAATTTAAATTTTCAACAAAAGTCACGTAGGAACCATAGAATAACGTAAATAAATTTAAAAGGCGAGTGAATGAATGTATTAAATATGCAGATGTCCTGAGTCGAGTATGAAAAGGAATAAATGTAAAAAGTAAGTTGCTGTTACACGCCATGTCGCTCTTTGCAACGTTTTTTAGTAAAAATAAATACAAGAGTCATTAAAAGTAATTGACACTTAAGACGCCCAAGCTATCAATATTGTGATAACCTCGTTATGATTTTTATAAACCAACAAAATAGCTACTTGACTCACTTTATCTTATGTAATACGCTGAGCCGACTTCGCGTATATTAATGACGTTCAGCAATTGATCAAATTATCAAAATGGGAGAGCTAAGTATCATTAAAGTACCGATTAATTGGGTAAAACTACGAGCGCTTTGTTTCTATTTCAAACTGGTATTTTAAAACATTTCTCTTAAATCTACATATATTTTATACTTTATGTACTTTACAATTTTCCAATCTATCACCAGAGCCAGAGTAGTCGTAATGCCTTTTATTTTCAAAGTTATATATGTACATGATCTTTGAATGATTTTGGTGACATATTTTGTGGCACACGATAGTAAGTGCCTTCCTTATTCGTTCGCCATAATCTTAATACATAAAATCCTTGCGTTACTGACTGACTGACAGACACGCTACAGCCGAAACTATTGGGCGCAGGAAGCTGAAATTTGGCATGTACGTTCCTTGGGGACCGTAGGGGTGCACTAAGAAGGGATTTCCCGAAATTCCCACGGCATCGGCCAAAACGGGTAAATTTAAAAAAATGCAGGCGTAGCTGCTGGCGTCCTCTAGTAATATAATAACAGCGCTTTCACAGTTTAAGCTTTCGTAAATTAGTTTACTGTTATATCCCAGTCGTATTAAAAGGTGTAAAATTATAATATACTTCCATTCGGTTTGACGTAAGTGTGGGTGTGAACACTCGCATATATTTTATACGCCACTGAAAAGCCTTATCAGCATATTGGCTCGTGAAACCATATGAGTGTAAACACGCTGTATGCGACAGGTTGATGTGGGCTGTTCCTTATTGCAAGTTTGAGTTACTTGCATGATGTAAAGTATAGCAAGCAGTCGTTGCTAACTGACGACTGAGTAAAATGGCATTTTAACAGTGATGAATGATTTTGCAAATGTTTTTGCTTAGGTATATGTTGTGCAGTTGTTTTTTTTAACAAATGCTAGTATGACAGTTTGGCAGGTTTAATATGTATTGTTCTTTAATGTACAGCTTAATGACTTTTTATGAATATTTCATTTGTACTTTTAGAAATAAAACTGTTTTCACAGTTAACAGAAAAAGAAAATCAGTACATACATACATACATAGGCTCACGCCTGTTTCCCCGAATGTCCTACCCATTCCCAGAGGCATATTAAACGCCCACTTTTCGCCAGTGTTTTGATCCCACTTAATAGGTGGCGAGCCTATTGCCGCTTATCGGGATATTTTGTTTGCCAGAGCCTCGTCCGTTGTTCGGCAGGTGCACCACTTGCAGGTGAGGTTGGCTTGGGACCCTAAGTTCTTGGTGGGAACCCTACGCACCCTGCAAAATGTAAATGTAAATGCAAAATCAGTGTGTGTATTTATAAATAAACTGCTACTTTCATTATTACCGTCTTTATAAAAATATACAAATAGGATCGTTGCAAATGGCGTTACGTAGTCTCTGCCTATCCTCCGGGAAACAGGCGTGAGTCTATGTATGTATGTATTTATTATTATATTTTATTTATTCCTTATGGTAATATATAGGTACAAATAAATAAAATTGGAGTGTCTGTTTGCATATGGATGTATACACGGTACATATACCGAAATGTTTTTTTTTTTAATTTTTGTCTGTCTGTCTGTTTGTTTTCGCTAATCTCTGGAACGGCTGGACTGATTTTGACGCGACGGTCACTGGCAGATAGCTGATGTACCAAGGAGTTACTTAGGCTACAAATTAACCAGGTAAGCCCTTCCCTCGGGACGCGGGTTAAACCGCAGTAAACAGCTATTTAAAATATAAAACCTGAAATTTGACATAAAATAGTTACGTTTCTACACTTTTTTGAGTCTCATAAAAACACAAAAACGTAAATAAATCAGAACACGAAACGAAATAAGATGTGCAAGTTACTGTTAGTATTATATCACGATACATTCGAGCCACATTCAAACGCGTGTTTTGTCGTTGTTGGCTCCCCATCACTACCTAATTATTTATTTAGGATGCAAAGAACGTTCAAAAAGTCTGCCAAACTCAATTGTAGCGGGACTGTACATACCCAAATTTGATTACCAAAGTCGTAGAACTTCTTCGGCCGCCGAAAAAAAACTTGCAATGGCCATCTTCCTCAGTTGGCTCTCTAAAGATTATTGAATTTTACCAACATAATCTGGCAAGCGCCAGATGTGGCCGTCTCTTTCAGGCGAAAGATAGCCCATTCCTCTATTTACTCTAGTGGGGTGAACTCGCATAATGGCATATTTATTAAATAGAGAGACGCATTTAATAGGCGCTTTGAACAGAGTTTTTGTTGTTCAAAGTCTTTTATGGGATTATTGTGATAATTAATGTTGTGTTATTTATTGCGAGGAAGTATTTTTTACGTGATTGCTGGTAATAACATATTTTTTATTTTTTAGAAATGAATTACGAGGTGAATCATAATATCGAACAGCCTAGTGTGATATTTCAACCGCGTCTCAATTTATGAGAATTCTTCTTTGTTCTCTCCACAAAGATACATTCTATTGTTGTAGGCATTAATTAATGGTCTTTCCATTTGTCCAACTTCGTTTGATTTGGAGAGCATGAAGGTTACTTGTATATGTTCAGTTTTATATCGAAATTTCGTAAAAACACGTGATGTATGACTAACGTAAACTGTCCCTGACCGTTTTATTTTCATTCTTCGATATATAAATATTTTTCAGCACGGTGTCATGCAAGGACATCAATTAAATCCTTGGAACACGAATCAAGCATTTCCTAGTTATGAAAGCATTGAATAATGAGCATAATGATAATTAAGTTACAAAAAATATATAAAATAAAAAATGTTTTATCGCAAATAGATTTTATGCCGGCAAGTATTTTTATTCTACAGCCCCAATTTATGTCTTTGATAAGCATCACCGTGTCCTTTTACTATTTATTAGACCTATTAGTTGAAACTCATCAGTGCAAAGACATTCATGTTATTGATGTGCAAAAACTCTAAGTTGACGGAGCCCTGCTTGGCAGGGCTCCTATTTTTGGATTAAGGGTCACAAGAGAACCTAATATAATCTACTTACTTGAGTTACAGTCTCACCTAACCTTCGTTTCATTTGTTTTATTATTTTGCCCAATACGTATTTGTTCTTATTCATACTGACCGGGAAAAGAGAATAGGCATGCAATTTTACCCATGTGGCATGGGCATTATGTATACAGGCCGGTCACTATTAATAAGGACCAGACTTCTCAAGTTGCCCGTAACATATTATGTATTCAATAAACAATTTATATGTTAATAATAGCGGCGTATAAAGAAGTCTTCAGAATTTTAAGCTGAAAACCTTACAAAAGGGGTAGATACATCTTAAATTAACAAAACCTAATTGTTCTTTGTTAAAATGTTTGCCCGTGTCACTCTAATGCACACACAGTAGTGTTATCATGACACAATCTGGGAAAGGAATAAAATTAAAATTTATATACGTTTAAAGTATTAAGGCATTCCGAAATCAATTGTCACAAGACTGAAGCCTTAAGAATCCCTTGATATATCTCTGGAAGCTCTATAAATCAGCAAGACCAGTTTTTCTTAAAGATTCCGCCCTAAAGATGCTGAATGATCCCGCCCTGTGCTATGGTCAACAATGTGCACAATTTCTGAATACCGCATTGTTAAATGGAAAAGCGCCTCTTGCGACGCCTGCAATTAGCTTTTAAGAATGACTGTTCTAATATTAAAAGCCATCACAATAAACAGTGATAGCTTTTAGGATTACAACAATCAGTCTTTAAAGCCGTAGGAGTCGTGCTGTAGTACATTTTCCGTCTATCATCCGTCTATAGACGTCACATCACTTGCTTCTATTTACCAAAGGGAATTGAGCTTGAGTGATTAATATACTAGCAGTACTATAGTAAATACTAGTTCAGAAGCTTATCTAAATTTCATATTATTTCAAGTCATATTGTTTGAAAGTCGAAACGGGCTTCTCATATAAGTTGTAAGCAAAGCTGACATTGTCCAAAAGCCGTGACACAAAAATAAATACTAATAAGTTACTCACAAAAGACATTCCGCTGACAAAGTTTTAGTTTTAGGTGACTTTAATCAGCCCAACATAGCTTGGCATCCTGACGCGGACGGTCACTCGCAATGTCCAATCTTTGTACAGAACGAAATGCTCTGTAACCTTATCGACAACTTTTATACTTGCAATCTGTCACAGTATAACCGCTATCCTAATTTAAATAACAGAATACTGGACTTAGTGCTGTCGAACCATCAAGTGATTGTCACATGCTGTGACTCGCCTTTGGTACCTGAAGATCCTCATCACCGAGCTATATGTGTTTCTGCGGAGTTCTTTGAACTGCACAGTTTGCCGACCCGGACTTACACTAAATTTCTATATGCATCTGCCAACTACGACGCTATCAAGGATGAGATGAGTCGCATTGACTGGGAATGCGAACTGTGTAGTAGACCGTTAGAAGACGCTGTATCGTTTTTCTATGATACCCTGTACAGTCTATGTAACCAGTATGTTCCAACTACAATGGCAAACAACTCTTCCAAATTTCCCCCTTGGTATAAAAGTCCACTGTTAAAAGTCATAAAAGAAAAAAATAAGTTTCATACAAAATATAAAAAATATAAAAACTTGTCTGACTATCAATCTTTTGTAATACTGCGTCAGAGGGCGAAAGCTCTAGAACAAGAAATGTTTGATGCTTACATATCGAAAATTGGAAATAACATTGCAAGTAACACTTGTGCCTTTTGGAGCTATGTGAAAACAAAACAACGATCGATTACGTACCCCGCGGCATTAAAGCGTGGACAACGTTCGTCTAGTGATGGCGATCAAATCTGTAATATGTTCAGTGATTACTTTTATTCTAACTTCCTAGTACCCAACAACCTCGACGATACTGCCTCGTCATATCAGCCCATTGACCAGCCTGATTTTTCCCTCAGTAACATTGATTCCGTGCAGATTTACGAGCACGACGTTAAATTACACCTCTCTAAAGTAGACATCAACAAGTCCGCGGGTCCCGATAGTGTGCCACCGGTCTTTATTAGGAACTGCGCGGAGTGTCTTTCAATTTCACTCACCATATTGTTTCGATTATCCCTTGATACCGGTGTCATGCCCTTAGTTTGGAAGTCGGCTTATATAACACCGATACATAAAAAGGGGCCAATTAACGATATAGAAAATTATAGACCTATCTCTAAACTGTGCGTGTTCGCAAAGATACTGGAGAAAATCGTATATGCGCAAGTATACTCGTCCTTAAAACGCAGATTTGTAGACCAACAACACGGTTTTTTAAGAGGCAGATCTACCACGACTAACCTTATTATCTTCAGCGATTTCACCTCCGACTGAATGTCACAAAGGTCTCAAGTCGATGTTATATATACCGACTACAGCAAATATTTTGATCAAATTGATCATTGCACCCTAATTAGGAAGCTATATGCCATCGGTATCAAGGGAAATCTTTTAGATGGTTTAAGTCTTACGTTGAAAACAGATGTCAGACTGTTGTATTGAATGGTTACTCTTCTGGAACTATTTTTGTACCATCTGGTGTCCCCCAGGGATCTCTGTTAGGGCCTCTCCTGTTTAACATTTTTATTTACGACATCACTTACTGTTTCCGACATTCTAGAATTCTATTATACGCAGATGACATGAAAATAATGAAACGAATAAACACTATTGACGATGCTATGTTATTGCAGGAGGACCTTCAGAGATTTCAAACATACTGCATTGAAAACAAGCTAGACCTGAATCCTGACAAGTGTAATGTGATCACATACACCCGTAAACCCGTTCCTATTATATACGTATATAAGCTCTTAGACACCACGTTATCTAGAGTGAGTACAATCAGGGACCTCGGGGTAACGTTTGACTCAAAACTTTTGTTTGATGTGCATATTGACAACATTATAAAACGAGCATCCCGCTCGCTGTGTTTCATTTTTCGAATCTGTGCAGATTTCAAAGACAGGACAGACAGGACGAAAAGCATATTTTCTCTTATAATCATAACTAGAGGTCGCCCAGTGGTCGAAACTCGACTATAATTTATTAAAATTTTAAGTTTCTACATTATTAAGGTTTTATTCTCAAAGTCTCTATAATCACAGACCTTGCCGCCTAATGAAAATAAGCATAAACTTTAATGAAATTACTGATACGGCTATTAAATACTTTATTTGGCTAACAAACTTTAAAACAAATGTTTTATAAACTACAAAATAAAGTTCTATAGACTTGTACTTTATAAACGTATCATTATCTTTCCCTGGTCCCAATTTATTTAAGGTCAGTGCAGTAAATCTAAAAATATATGTATGAAAAGTGCCACCTTACAACATCTTTCATCTTTACCAACTCCGGATTATTCTCCCTTTAATTTCTCGCAATTTACCGCATGTGATGTTAAGAAGAATGTTCTGGCTGTTACGTCTAACGCAGTCGGCAGTGATAGTATTAGCCGCAAAATGATCCTTCTTATGTCACATCTTTAACCATTCCATTAGCCGTGGCATCTTTCCATCCGATTAGAAATATGCAATAATAATTCCTTTGCCCAAGAAACCCAAGCCCTGTCCCTTCTCAGATTATCGACCCATATCCTTACTTCCCTTCTTGTCGAAAGTCCTATAACGCTTAGTTCACGCTCAACTTAGTTCCTTCCTACATGAAAATTCTCTCCTTAATACATATCAGTCCGGTTTCCGCCCTGGCCACAGTATTACGACAGCACTGGTTCATGTAATTGACGACATTAGGCTTGGCATGGACATTGGAAATCTAACGGTGTTGTCTTTACTTGCTTTTAGTAACGCTTTCAACACTGTAGATTTTCACATCATACTTGGCAATCTACGCTCTCTTAACGTATCTCCATCGGCAATTGACTGGTTTCATAGTTACTTGTTCAGTCGCCGGCAACGTACACGTATCGAAGACTCTTATTCCACTTGGTCTAACACTAATGCCGGTGTGCCACACGGTGGCATGCTTTCTCCTCTACTTTTCGCAATATTTATAAATACCATCTCAAACCAATAACTTTCATCCTACCACCTTTACGCAGACGATTTGCAGATATATACGCAAGCTCTGTTGAATAAGCTGGCAGAAACTTGTACTACTATTAACGCAGACCTGACCAGAATCTGTCAGTGGACCAAGAAATACGGACTTATAATAAATGGTGGCAAAACTCAGTTAATTATTATAGGCAGCCCTTAACTGGTGTCAAAAATCAGTTGGTCAGATCTGCCACAAATCAGTTTTGATGGGAAATTTCCTTTTAGTAAAACTGTGAAAAATCTAGGGATCACTATGGTTGTAAATATGTCCTGGAAATCTCAAGTGCAAGAAACAAGTCGCAAGCTTTTTGCATCGGCAGGTTTGTTGCGTAGGTTACGCAACTTCCTTCCAACTGCCCCTAAAATTGCTCTCGCTCAATCTTTGCTTTTCCCCATGATTGACTATGCTGATGTCAGCTATCTTGACTCCAAAGAGGAGCAGCTGGATAAACTTGAGCGTCTCCAAAGCTTTTGCATAAGATTTATATTTGGTCTGGGCAAATATGATCACGTTTCAGATTTTCAGAACAAACTTAAGTGGCTCCCAATTCGTCTTCGCAGGAATACTCACATTCTCACATTATTATATAATGTTCTATTTAATCCTTGTACGAGGTCCTTGTCGAATCCTTGATATGAGGGATCATATCTCATAGAACGTTTCAAGTTCCTTCATGACATACATATAAAGTCCTTGAGGTCGTCTGAGGATGTGACACTGGAGATGCCGAAGCATTCCACAAATTATTTTGATAAATCCTTTACTGCTCAGGCAGTGCGTCTGTGGAATGCTTTGCCATTAGAGCAACATCATTGAATATTCTTAATGATTCTTTAAAAAAACACTACTTCTCTTCTACTTCTTATTGTAATTAAATGGTTTACTTTCTACGCGAGTTCTAGGTATTTCAACTTCAAATGTTTATTGCAATCATGAGTACATAAGATGTTACAATGGTTATAGGCTCATACATGATACCCTGTTAGGGCGCAGCAACACTATGTTACTATTTTATTAATTATTAAATATTTTTTTTTATGTTAGTAGGCGGCAAACGAGCAGACGGATTGCCTGATGGTAACCAATTAGCGCCGCCCATGGACAAAAGCAACACCACAGGAGTCACAAGTGCGTTGCCGGTCCCTGGGGTTGGGAATGGGGATAGGATGAGGAGTGGGATGAGGGAGAAGGAATAGGGGATAGGGCCTCCGGCACTCTCACTCACCGAACGAAATGCAACAGTTTAGGTACCGTTACTTGATGTCGATTTTCAGTGAGAGGGTAGTACTTCCCCGGTGGAGCCGGCCCATTCATGCTGAAATCAGCAAGGCTCTACTACCTATATATATTTACACTGTTTAGTTTATAAGTGTTACTGTTATAAATTTATATATAATATTATTATAATTATGTATTTTAATTAACTATCACAATATTTATTATATTATACTGTATTCATATTTTACATTAGGTTGCAGTTTAGTTCTGTCCTCGAAAAACTCTTTTAAATTATAATAACATTTTTGAGACGAGTATTTTTTTAATTTAATTTTAAATATATTGAAGCTGCCTCGTTGGTCTCGCGGCATAAATGTGCGCGTGGGATTGGGAGGTCTCGGGTTCGATTCCCGGGTCGGGCAAAGTGTTATTGGGTTTTTCCGCTAGGAAATTCTCAGTAGCAGCACGGAGTCTGGTAATGTGCCCGGTACGGCAATAGGCTCGCCCCCTATTACGTAGGACTAAAGTAAATCTGGCAAAATGTGGGTGTAATATTTACACCTCTGCCTACCCCTTCGGGGATACAGGCGTGAGACTATAAAAATAATTAATAATAAATATTGAAGTTGGATGAGTCTTTTAATTGTTGTGGTAATTTGTTGAATATTTTTTCAGGCAGCGATAGCCTAGTGGAGATACCAACGGACTGTCATGCAGAGGGTATCGGGTTCGAATCTACGGCGCGCACCATTGAGTTTTCGGAGTTATGTGCATATTGAATTGTTAAATATCGCTTGTCTCGTGCCTTGGAGAGCACGTTAAGCCGTCGGTCCCGGCTGTGTGAAGATCTTTGACAGTCGTTATAGGGCGTCAGTACCTCTAAAATAAACTGACACTAGTCTAAACCATGGAATATCGCTATCCCTTCGGTTTGCGGAGGTCAGACAGGCAGTCGCTCGGTGGAAAAACTAATATTCCGCCAAATCCGGTTAGACTAGAAAGTTGAGACTGGGATAATGCTAGGAGGATGAGATTTTGTTGAATATTTTAACACACATTACATATGGTACAGAATGAAATATAAATAAGTTTGATGTTGATAGAGCAAGTGAATTTTTGTTTCTTAAGTTACGAGGATGTGTGTAATGATCCTTCTTTAGGGCAAATAGATGTATACAGCGTGTCACAAGACCCATCACCAAGCCGAAGTCTACTCGTTGTGGACATCATGCCAAGTCATACTAACCAAAAATAAAACCTGGGAAACGATTTTTTTTTTAAGTTTTCACATTTTTTAAACCGCAATTAAAAGCGCGCGCGTGCAATGCTCGAAATACCAATTTATCTATGTGGTCAAAGGGCAGCTTGAAAACATATTGGCGGGGTAAATGCATCGATTTTGTGCGTAATTAGAAAAATTAGTAAACATACTAACTTTGAGCCTCAATATCTCCTGAAACAGTAATTTCCCAGGTATGGTGCCGAAGTAAAAAATGTTCGTAGTGATTGGTACAACATGTGAGTTCAGTTTTCGTTAAGGGTCTTTTTACACCCTGTATGTTTTTTGACAAATAGACAGATTTTGAAGATGTACATAGAAGGTAGTGTTAGTATGCCAAGTTCAGTGAAGTGTGGCCTGCTGCTATCCATTCCGTCGATTTCAATGTATCTATTCATGTTTGTTACATTTATATGTATATTGTACGAATGTATGTATGAATATATCTAATCAATGTATGTGTAAGTATTTTAATGTATTATGTAAATGTATGTATGTAGCTTATTTAAGTCTTTATTATAGCTTATCCATTGTATTAACTACACCATTGCCTCATAAAACTGCTAACATCATTCCTGTCCAGCCATAGGTTGCCTGGAAGAGATCGCACTTAGCGATAAAGCCGTCGATTGTACATTATTCGTAGTTTTTAAGCCTAATGTATCGTAAACATTTCTTTTGGTGTGCAATAAAGTATAATCTAATCTAAATCCTTATTTTTCAAACATGCCTATCGCCCGTCATTTCTCTTACATGTCTATCCTCTCACAGTCCATCCATTTCCTCCTATTCTTCCTATCTTTTCCTTGACCCCCCACTTCCCTTTTGTCCCTCTACTTTCATATTCATCACTTATTTACCTACATATAAACCATCTCTTCACATAACATTGCCATGCCAAACGATTTCCATGGCTAATTCACTATACATATCCATCGTAACATACTTAACTCTGCTACATGCAAGTGTTTCTCATCCATCTTCCGGCACAATACTCAGCGCCATAAAAAACGAAAGGTTTATAACCAACTTAATCATACGGCCCTTCAATATGGTTACTACCCAATATCCCTACAAAACTTCGACGCCTACATAACAAAACTCACTCATATCTCCTATTCCTCATCTTTACCACAATAACTTTAACAATTTTCCCCAAGCAGGGTTGGTGTTAGACAGTACAAAATCCTATTACAGTATGAATACGAGAAACACTAAAAACTTACCAGTATCAGCAATTTCACATAGATACATAAAACCGACATAGGAAAAAATATTATTTTACTCTAATTCACAAATAGCTCGCAGATTTTATAAATTTTCATAAACAATAGGAATTACTGAATGCAAAATTTCTCGCGCGCGGTGTTCTGAATTCAAACCTTTTTCTGCCAAACTGCGTTACAATAATGTTTTTTTCTACGGATATCAGTTTTGTGATTTTACACTTTGTCAGAAATTTATATTTACAATCTTAAAAAAAATATTATGCATAATAATACTATACACTAATTTGATACATACATATAGTCTATGTATCAAATTAGGTAAATATTGATTAATAAAGATATACCGAGGTAAACATGTCAAATTTAAATCTATTAGGCAGAATAAGATAAACCTTAAACAAAAAAAAACATGTAAAATTATATCTCTCTCCAGTGTGAAAGTAGAATAACACAGTGTATGTATACATGTTGTCAATGTATGTATGTCAAATTGTTTGATTGTATAGGTAACATTTATTTTCCTTAAAATCATATTGTATTTCTAATGCATATTTTATACAAAAATTTGCATTCTGCACACCTTCTACATGTAAGCAATAAGTGTGTGTTTATAAACAGGGTGTCACAAGACCCATCACCAAGCCGAAGTCTACTCATTGTGGACATCATGCCAAGTCATTTTTTTTGTTTTCACATTTTTTAAACCGCAATTAAAAGCGCGCGCGTGCAATGCTCTATGCTCCTACTTACCCATGGGGTTATAGGGCATCTAAATAACGTATTGGCGGGGTAAATGAATCGGTTTTGTACCTAATTAGAAAAATTCCATACTAACTTTGAGCCTCAATATCTCCTGAACCAGTAATTGCCCAGGTATGGTGCCAAAGTAAAAAATGTTCATAGTGATTGGAACAACATGGGCTTTCAGTTTTCGTTAAGGGTCTTTTTACACCCTGTATACTCTATAATTTATTAAAATTTTAAGTTTCTACATTATTAAGATTGTACTGTCAAAGACTACAATCACAGACTTCGCCGCACAATAAAAGTAAAGAAAACTTTTATGAAATTACTGGAACGGCTATTAAATACTCTCCTTGGTTATAAAACTCTAAAACAGATGTTAACATTATAGACTTTTACTTAATAAGAATGTCAATCTCTTGCCCTTGCGCAGTATGTCCTTTGCTTCTATACTTCTTGTTATCTAGTTATTTACAAAGGAGTATATCTCTTTCATCCATATTCCATTCTCACACAGTCGACTAATGTTTTCCTTGGCCTGATCATCCTTTACGTGCCTCTACTTTTATATTTACACTGTCTATCCATCTTTTCCGTGGAAACACTCTTGCCATTCATCCCTCTTTTTTCGACTTTATTTAAGACTGCATAGTTGGTTGACACTGCGCAAGTATTGTGGTTTCGATACCCACACGAGACAACACTTGAGCGATCCATGAATTCGACTCATCCGTAGAACAAAGTCCGATCTGCATGGATCGCAATTTTCAGTAGAGGCTGTAGAAGTTTTTGACTTGTGTAACTATTTATAAATCTTATAACGAGAGACTTAAAATTAAGATTTTTTGGTATATTACTATAACAGCCCAGCCTAAATAAATGCTCTATAGTGTATGTTTCTAGTCCTTTTATTGTACGAGATAGTAGGTTACATATCGACCTAGGACGTTTTATGGCGGAAGAGCGAGAGTCCGTGGTGAACATAGTGCGTTGTTTTGCGGAAACGTTCGATTTAAAAGACGTTCTATGTCAACAAAGGCTGATTTTTGTTGGAATTTTTCATCCCTCCTTCCTTTGTGATCCGTCCTTTGTGAATAATATAGAACATAAAATTAAATCCAATGTCATTTTTTTAAAGGAAGGTCTTAAAATAGTTGACAGAACTTTAGGTGGCAAAGATTAGACTTCTAGCATGCATGAGTAATTATAATTTTACTAACTAGACACGTGGTGTAGTAGTCGGAGTAATATATTTAATAATTTAAAAATAAACAAACTGTGTACGTATGTACTTATATTTATTTAACTTTACGCATAATCTTAAAATATACTTATTAATATATACTTATTTAAAAGTCATCAATTTGTATGTATATTATAGAACAATTAAAAGCCATTAAATGACAAATTGTATCACAAAATTGCAACTACGTACCTATCTACACTGGAGCTCGGGCTTCACGAGCACTCACCAAGATAATCACCTGCTTAATATAAAATAAAATTATGACTACAAACATCTTTATCATCACCTAAACCTAAAGACATCCACTGCTGGACATGGCCTCCCCAAACTGCTGCAGCTTGAGCTGTCCACACAACTCCAATCATGTGCCGCCTAAATTCCACCGCTTCCTGCGACCTTAACCCAATATCTTCTTTATAATATTATACACGGTGGAAAAAGACCCATCACCAAGCCGAAGTCTACTCGTTTTACACATCTTGCTAAGTCATATTTAGCAAAACAATACCTTGGAAACGATTTTTAGTAGACACATTTTATAAGCTGCTATGTAAAGTACGCGCGTGCAATTCTCGAGATACTTAGCTATACAAGGACAGGTATCCTATAAAGAACAAATTGGCGCGTGAAATGCATGGATTTTGTACCTAATTAAACATTGTATGGTAACTTTGAACCTCAATATCTCCTGAAGCAGTAATTTCCATGGTATGGTGCCGAAGAAAAGAATTTTCGTTAAGGGTCTTTTTACACCTCGTATAAGAATAACAACAATCTTACATCGTTTTTACCTAGACGTGGTGCACAATATTAACTAAATAATAGTAAAATACAACTAAACATTAACAAAATTGAAAATCGAGTACTCATACTCATTTTAGTACTTAGCTAAACTATCCTATCGAATCTTATAAGTCTACTAAGCAGAGCCTGGGTTCTAAGGCATAAAGTCGTGGCTGCCACCGAGGTAACGTTGAGACCATTATAATGACACATTTCAGTACTTACTCTACATAAATAACTTAAGCAGCACATGACATAGGTCTTCACTTTTAATTGTATCATCTATAACGATCTTGTGCCTGTCAAGTCGGCTCCGCCTGCCCTTCCTCTAGAATTATACTTTTATCCTGTCTCACCCATGCATACATATCTCATCCATGCAGTCTAACAACAACATAATAATATAACCCAAAATGAGTTAAAACAGCATCAGCAGGAACATAGTTTGGCATACTTAAATTTTCTCGCAGTGACTATCGATGGGAGCTGTAGTAAATGGCAGACAACTTAAAAGTATGTCTTAATATTTTGTATTATTAGGGCATAATATAATATCGCATGTCGAATGAGCATGTATGTATTTGCAAAAATACTTTATTTATCCGTTTTCCAGTAACCATAATACAAATTCTGCTTATTTTGGAATTAGATGATGTTGTGCCGCCGTGTGGTTGACGGCATAGAATACAAGTGTCACCACCTCCTATCTTCCCGTGGGTGTCGTAAGAGGCGACTAAGGGATAACACGATGCAAATACCATCTTTGAGAAGAGACGGAAAACTCGACATCAAACCCTATACGACTGCCTAGTTGGTCTCGCGGCATAAATGTGCGCGTGGGATCGGGAGGTCCCGGGTTCGATTCCTGGGTCGGGCAGTGTTATTGGGTTTTTCTGTCACGAAATTCTCAGTAGCCGCACGGAGTCTGGAAATGTGCCCGGTACGGCAATAGGCACGCCCCTTATTACGTGGGACTAAAGTATATCTGGCGAAAAGTGGGTGTAGAAATACACCTCTGCCTACCCCTTCGGGGATAAAAGGCGTGACGTTATGTATGTATGTATGTATGATGTTGTGTGCATGTGGTAGAGTATTTTTATCATTATTTATTAGTAGGAGACAGCATGGAAGTTAGTACTTAAACTAACTGGGATAGACCCATGGTTACACTTCTTACTGTTTGAACTGTATTAACGATGAATTTGAAAAATTTAATGGATTTCCAAAGAAAACGAACTAGGTTGATTAGTGTAGACTCCTTCGGTAGACTAAATAGATATACTATCCGGTATTGAGCTATTACAGATTCCTTTCTTTTCTTTGTCCCATCACGTTTGTATAGAATTTTTCCCCATAATATATCAAATTTACGACTGGTTCCTTTGTACCAGGAGGCAAAGACAATTCAAGCCCGTTTATCCTTCACTCGTTACTAAAATATAAAAATTCTTTTGTACAAATAATTTTAATAAACAATTTTAAGACGTTCTTTGAAACAATAAATTTTGCAATAAATTTAACTTATTTCTAATAAAAAATCTTAATAATTAAAGATTTTTTCACTTGAACAACGTTCTAACTGATTCAAAATTTTGAGTAACAACGTCCCATCTTAACATTGAACCCACAAATTGTTATATAGATAGATATACTCTTTATTGTACACCAAATAATATTGAAAAGTACAAATTGTTTCACAGACTTCGACGAAAACCGTCCTTTTTTAACTTCAGACGCTTAAAACTTCAATAATGTTCGTAAAAAAAAGTCTTAATATTCCATAAAACCTCTACTTTTTGTTGCTCAATATTGCATAAAAATCGATTACTCCATGAATACTAATTACGGTAATCGTCTTTTGCGCCAGAGTTGCGTTTCTGAACAACTCCATCGAAAAACATTCTAAATAATCATCGATCGTTAGTTACTATGAACTGAATTAAAAAGTAACAAATACAATAATCTGTGTTAATTTAGGAACCTAAAGTTGTATATAGTGAAGTAATACTTGTAAAACATCGACTTACCAGAATTGAAATATTGATTTGCAAACGCGGTCATGTAAGTTTGAAAACGCCGAACTAAGATCAGGCTCTTCAGCATCTACTTGAATCATATTTAGTATTTTGCGTTATCCTGATATCTTTAAAAGTATTTTTTTATGAATATATTGAATTTTCTTAAATATCATGTAAATTAAGCATAGAACACGAAAACGCCCCAATTTTCTTCTTCTTCCAATGATTAACGCCTGGACTGATGATCGATAGCGGCGCTCGCGCCACCCCGTGCGCCATCCCTTGTATACATCGTGCGTTGTTGCGCGGAACAAATATCAGATGAAACGTTATTCGATTCTGTATCTCCGAAAGTAAATAAGATACGAAAATTCTAAAAACACAGTTTTGTAGAGTTTGTATTCCTTATCCCATTTAGCTATTTAACGCGATTTTGGACTATGGTCACATGGAACTCTATTCTACGGATAGGTCGAATTGTTGTTTCGAGGGTTTATTCTTAGAGCGAAAGTTGTCTTTAAACAAAAAAAAAAAAAGCACCTTTAGTCTATGGGCACGTCTTTCAGACTTCCTCAAATATATGTCCTATCTTATATACTCATACCTTCTAATTCTGTCCATTCTCGTCACTCCACATATCCATCGTAACATTCTCATCTTTGCTGCAATGTACTAATAATAACCCTTCAGTCTTTGCTTCGGTTACATACATTGATTTCCTACAACATATCCTATATTTTCCCATATCTACCTATTCCTCTTCTTTATAACAACATCATTCTCAAGGCAAGGCAGGCGGATAGTAATAATACATGCCACAACCCTATTGAAGAGTGAACATTTGCAAGTACTATAAGTATAAACAAAGTTTTAAATTAAGATAAACACAGAAAAGTCTAAAAACTTACCAATACGATACATAAAACTGATAGATGGCAAATGTATTATTTCACTCTCATTCACAAATAGCTCAATACCATGTGCTTAATAGATTTTCAACTATAATAAAACACGTTCTGAATTCAAACTTTAGGACAACTGTGCAATTATGTTTTTGCCTCCGGATATCAATAAACAGACACAGTTTTGTTATTTTACACTTTGTCAGAAACTTATAATAGTAATAAAAAAAATACCATACACTTAATACATTAATATTTTATTAATTTATTTTAATTTACACGCCAAGAAAAATTATATTGTTTAAATACAAAATCTATTACGCAGAATAGGACAAACCTTCGACAAAAAATACATATATGTATATAATTATTTCATCCATTTTAAGTTTGAAACTCATATTTAAATAATAAAAAAATAATTAATGGATGAATGATTAATGAAAATTAGCATTGCCATACAGCTTGGCAATGCTGCCAGTCTTCTGGGCACGTTGCCAATAGATGGCGATGTGGAGGACTTTCACGACGCCCTTTGATTTTATTTTTCTTTTTTTTTTGTATTGTACCTATATTTTAATATTTTAATTTAATTTTAAGTTTTTTAATTCCAAGTAAGGCTCGCCTTGCTGTACTGCAGGGAGTTTTGGCACCAACGCTGATGTATGGTAGCGAATCAAGGGTATGGCAGAAGAAGCATGAAAGTAGAATCAATGCTGTGGAGATGAGAGCTTTAAGGAGTATGTGCGGAATAAGGCTGATAGATAAAGTGAAAAACAGTGTGATACGAGAGAAGTGTGGTCTGAAAGAAGATGTAGTGATAAAGATTGAAAAAGGAATGTTGCGATGGTTTGACATTTGGAACGGATGGATGAAAGAAGAAATACGAAAGAAGTGTATCGTGTAAGAATTAATGGAGATGTCGGTAGGGGGCGCCCAAGACGGACGTACGCCGACCAAATAGGTGACGTACTAAAAAAGGGCCAAATTAAAAGTACCCATAACCGGCGAGTATGTACGATGAGGTTTATGAATGTCGAGGAAGCGAAAGAGGTGTGTTTGAATCGGAGCATTTGGCGTTCCATAGTCTCTGCCTACCCCAATGGGAGACAGGCGTGACGATAGATAGATAGAATTTAATTTTAGTAGTAAGTAGGAAATAAGTAGTTATATTTGTTTTATGTTAAAATTAATTTAATTTTGTGGTCGTTAATAAATTGCTTTTCTTATTAATGGATTATGCTTAAAATATCTACCTATGTGCTTTATTAAACAATTGCCAAAATAAATAATATATTGTAATAAATACAAAATCTATTAGGCAGAACAGAACAAACCTTGAGGAAAAAGTATTGTTTACCTTTTTTATTTTATTTTATATATTCTCATTTTTATTTGTACTGTATATTAATATTTAATTTAATTGTAGTTTTAAGTACTTAAAATTGTTTTATTCTAATATGAATTTAATACTGTAAATTCTTACATAAAAAAATATACATTTTATAATTAAACTATTTTCAGTTTGCCAGTCTATGGGTCTGTATCTATATTATTGTGGTAAAAAGGGATAACAATTTTTGCTTCACGCATTTATACTTAGACAAAACATTAAAATTAATGGACTATTCATAATACAGGTATGTATATTTAACGTATAAATAAAGAATGCCAAGATAAATATATTGCAAAAATTACAAAATCTCTTAGGCAGAATAGGACAAACCTTGAACAAAAAAGTATATACATGTAATTAGCCTTTTTGTAGTTTGAAAGTCTGTGGGTCCATAACCGTAAACTAAAAAGTAATATTATATACGTATACGATGTTATGCATGTCCGTGTGCAAAATCTAAGGTAGCAGTGGTATCGTTTATTTTCATTAAAATCAAATATTTCTAATGCATATTAAATAAAAATATTAGCATTCTGCACACCTTCTACATGTAAGCAATAATTGTGTCAAATTTCATAATCCTCCGTACGCGCATTTCTCGTAAAAAGGGATCACAACATTTCGCTTCACGTATTAATATATAGATTATGGCATACATAATTTTAGGCTCTAAACATACATAATATTTCCGTCAGCTTTGTTTATTACTTGTTGTAAATTTTCCAGCTTTTTATAATCTTAACTAGATTTTAATACCTCTATTCAGGACATTATTCCACCACGTTACAGTCTGCTTATTATCTTATTTGAGATATGCCATGTTATGTAAATGCAATGCATTAAGAGAATGATCCTAGTATCAGCATAAAAGATGTGCTTATTATAAATCGTGTAAGTACTAATCATAATACTCATTCTACCTGTACAAAAGATATTTTAGGTAGACTAACGTAATTTTTGTTGAACCATATGTCTCTAAAATTCGTTTGAATAGTGAATGTAAAATTGAAATAACATTATCTTCATAGAAAAGTCTATAAAATGATCAAAATCTGGTAATTATTGTATTCTTTCTTTTATGTAAGGCTTAGTACTATGTTTGATACATTTGATTGTAAAACCATCAAATGATCATCGCGTTTTACTCACAATGGCACAATGAATTCGCTGCCCAAAAGCTGGGTATAAAAATATATTTCACTAGAGAAGCATTACATCATTATTTTGTAATAGTTTAGTTGTCTTAATTTGTCTCGCTAAAAGGCATTGAATAGTTTGTATACATCGAATATATACATATATTGCTCTTGAATTGCATTTGAATTCCTAACATTAATAATCGATTTTAAAAGCTTTCGCGATTTGTATACATAAAACAAATTTTATTTAGCGGCTCTTACTAACGATAATAGACTTATTTAAGGGTATGTGTATATTTCTATTATTTACCTTATTATATAAATAGAGATATTTTTTTTTTCTTTCTCTACATCTTTTATTTGTCCTTTATGGATTAACATAATTATGTACAATAAAATAAAACTAATTATGTAACTAAACTATCCTAAACTATAAAAAAGCGAAAGTATGAAAAGAAAAGTAAATAAAATATAATAAAATAACAAATTGCCAACTACGATGCGTCAAAAAATTCCTCCGCAACGCTGTCGAGCGGTAGCGTGCCCAGAAGGCTGGCAGCATTGCCACGTTGAATGGCAATGCTTATTCTCTCAGCGAGATATAAACCAGCCCTCTGGTCACGGGAAGCATCGATCAGCCTTCTGGCGATTTCTTTGTATAATGCGCGTGCACTAGGGCCAAAAAAAAAAAAATAGAGATATCTGTGACCTACTTTATTCCTTTATAGAAACAACCTACCTATATACACCTTATTACCCGACATAACTTCTACATTGCACAAATTGAGTTATTTGTTGCGAAAGAAATACACGTGTTTCTTACTTTATGAAGAAGTTTTCTTATCGTATGTCTCTTTCTATCGTCTTATGTCTGATATTAACAAACACAGTCATTTATTTTGTAACATATCTAACATATTACTTGGAATCATTAATTAAGTCATACCTGGAAATAGCTTTCTTTTTGTCAATATTATTAATACCTAGTGGAATTATTCAAAGCAAATTTGAGACAAATATTAAGCATTAACGACAATTTCTGTCAAAATTATTTGTTTTAAATTTATCTATAGTGTGTGGAAAACTGTACCATGCTGTGTACAAGGTTTTTATGCAGAAACAATCTCTACTAAATACTTAAGAGTGTGGTTGAACGTGCTTATTTCAGGTTTGGCTTGAATTTTTGAGTTGGATAGTCCTTTTATCAAGAAATGCTATAGGCATGATTATATTTCTTATTTTTTGTTTATAGACTCCCCTGTATCCCTGAAAGGGTAGGCAGAGGTGTAAAACTACACCTCTGCCTCCACGGGGGAGGAGCAAGAGTCCTAAATAACGCGAATGTAACTAAGACTCCAGCTAGTAATTTATCTAGAGATAATGAGCCCCCGTTGTCGTCTGACAACTTGTGCTGCAATGACTTATATTATGTATAAAAATATGCCATTGTAAAGGTGTTTATATGTCCACCACCTTTTTTCTAGTTCATTATAATCACTGCCATAGAAAGCAAAATTTATTTTACGACAAATATAGTAATCAAACAATTGTTAAAAAAGAACAATTTTGTTAAAAAATTGGGTCAGATGGATTTCTGAGAAACAATAATGATACTTGCCGTTTATACTATTAAGTTCATATTTAAAATATCGTCAGAAATCGGATATTAACAAAACGCGTTAAAGTTAAAATTTAGCGGCGGTTTAGTGGAGGGAAAATGTCAGAAAAACATTTTGATGCATTCGTGAAATATATTGAAGCAATGTGACGGTATTTCGCAATATGAAAATAGTATTTTATAGGTATTTAATGTTTAGATTAATAAAAGAGTGAGTAAAGAAAACACAAAGGTATTTGTATTTTTATCATGCATTAGAAAATATTGAATTTGTTTATATGAATTCAACCGAAACTATGCAATTTAAAGTTGTATCCTTTCAGATATTAGAAAATGTTTCTTTGTTTTTTTTTATTCATCAGTGCTAATGGTACTAATGGTGGAAACCTTATTGCGCCAATCGCACACGGTCAGTTTGGTGCTGGCAGTATTGTGAGTTACTCTTCCCTAATGACGTATAAAGCGTAAGGTGTCCTCGACTTCTAGTAGCGGCGCGGCGTGGTCACGCAGTTAGCATAGATACTGTGCGGTGCTTTACAGAAACTTGCATGAAATATTATAATGCATATTATAACTTTTTCTTTCATTATTAATATCACTTCTAGTTAGTAGGTAAATTCACTGTATCATAATTTTACTTACAATTTTTTGTTGATTTGGCAATAAGCTACGTACCCAAATGTTTTATAGATATTATTGATGTATACAGTAGAGTATCCTACAGAATACAATATAATTTGTACTCGAAATGTCATCATTTCCAAAGGTACCTTTTTTCATGTTCACGATTTTGGACAAACTACTTGATTCGCTTAAATATCAAAAAAATATAAAGCAAAAGCATCACACTGATATAATTATTGTAAGTAATAATAATAACATTTTACGATTTCAGTTCTTATAATAACTATTTTGCTTTCAAATATTCATTTTCAGTATTGCACAGTAAACATTAATACACCAACTTCAAGAAACTTACTTGAGCTAAAGTGAATTAATCTAGTGCAAACGCCATTTAGTGTAAATGTTTCTTGCACATCATCTACTACAGAACATTAACCTCTGAGACAAAGAGCTATTCTACAAACTGGCTTTTATTATTAGGTCACAGCTCATTAGAGCCACCCGGCACTCACTCCGCACGGCGTCCACGAGTGGTCCACGGGTGGACGTCGCGCGGTCAACCAGCGGACCGCGCGCCGTCAACGAGTGAACGCCGCGCGGTCCACCAGCAAACCGCGCGTCGTCAACGAGTGAACGCCGCGCGTTCAACGAGTGGACGTCGCTTGGTCCACGAATTTTCGAGTAGTCTGTTAACAATTGGCACTAGAAACTCCGAAAT
Source organism: Euclidia mi (assembly GCA_944739405.2). NCBI lineage: Eukaryota > Metazoa > Arthropoda > Insecta > Lepidoptera > Erebidae > Euclidia > Euclidia mi. The sequence continues at coordinate 44,225,117 of OX123182.2, read as the reverse complement.
GATTGTTGTCAAAATGTGAGTAAAAATATTTCCCTATAAGGTCTTCGTAATTAATTTATTTCTTTTTCTAGTTTAATTTATTTCTTTTTCTAGTTTTTATATCAATTAACTTTTTCAAGTAATGCAATGACCACACACAACTAGATACTAAAATTTCGTATATGAATACACCTACTAACTACAAATTTTAACATAAGGTATGCTCATGAAAAACACTACCTAAATATTTTTAATTCTGCCGGATTATATTACCTGCCAAGTAATGCACTCGTTAGTGATTTACCCGACATCACCAACTGCGACAGCCAGTGTTGCCAATAAAGGATTACTCGGAAGAACATAATATATTTTTGAGTAAAAATAAGAGTATTATTTACACGGTAATTAATGATTCAAAATACCTTAGAAAAGAACACGGTAGTAGCTTATTACCGTAGACCGTGTCTTGCTCAAAGTTACCGTGCATCTACGGTATTTACCGTCTATCTGGTAACACTCGGACGTGAATCATTCGCGGGCAGCGCGCGGTCCGCTTCGGACCCGCGCGTTGGCGACGAGCAGTCATCGCGCGGCAAGCATGCGAGCAGCGAGTTGCCACCGAGCCGTCCACGCGCGTGAACGGCTTACGACAGAGGCGATCCGGTGACGCTACGGAGTTGATGTAGTGAGCGCATACTCATACAAATCCATATAAAGAATAGTAACCGTACGATGCGCGGCGGTGCGGAGTGGGTGCCTGGTGGCTTTAATGAGCTGTGACCTTTATACTTCAAACAACGCTACTAACAATAAAACTATGTATATGCATTGAATAATGTGTATGTCGGGCATACTTTGTAATAAAAAGTAATTAATAGCTAACACATATCGAACTCTAGACTCTATCATAACGTACATAAAAATTCTGCGTTGGTACCTACTTTACGTCTGATATTTATTATTAATACGTGTGATATTGAATACAAATGTAAGTAAACTTGTAAGGAAATTTTCTTCAACATACCTTTAAACCTCATACATTTTAGCATAATTTTATACAATACCAGCGGTAAATATTCTTAGTCATATTTCACGCGGAGCTTTATCAGAACTATGGTGGTATACAACTAGCTTGGCTCTGGACCGTCTCATTTCCATACGAAATAATGAAATTGTTAGTAGCATCAAATGCGAAAACACAATTGTATGATACATAAAAAATTGCAACACTCTCTGAAACAGATATTCAAAAGAAAATGCCAAAGCTCGACCAGACTCTTATTGGAAATATTTCCATTCAAATGGAAATAATATTGTACATATTAATAAAATTCTCATATGTATGAGACAAAGACCATACGATCTGTCATGTAGAGCATATAATACACGTTAAATCAAGTCTATCATTACAAACTTAAAATTTTACTATGTTATGGATGAGTAATAAATTTTATAAATTATACTTACTCGATTTTTTAAAACTTACAAGTGGACTACAAAGTCTCTATAAACAATCAAGCATTATAAAATATCGGCTGCAATAGATATATACGCCTTGAGTACCTATCATACTTTCTGATAAAAGCGCTGTGCTATCAACAACACCGTTTCAGAGGTAATTACATATTATATTTGAATATTTTATATACATTCTAAAGTAATATAACTTACATAATTTTATATCAAATTTATAAATATCATACCATTGTCCAATAGCGCACAACAGTATCCTATTTTGTACTTCTTTGAAATGCATACAAAAGAATACTTAAATAATATTTCTTTGTCGTAGGGTATACAAGCAGAAGTAAAATTAATTTTTGCCGTCGCTCAGTTTTGTTTTTTTGTCGCTCTTTGTTGTCATTCTTTGATTTAAGCTTTTTTAGTAGAGCCGTGTATTTACAAAAGACTAGTCGGCAAATGACACCGCTTTAATCTAAGCATTTTGAAATTGCATTTCATTTTATAAATAGATTAACATTTTAATGGCTAAAGGAGTTTTCTGAATACACACTTACTTGGTAAGAAACATGTGTGGTGAGCAATTATTTTCGACGCTTTATGAAATGGAAAGGTAAAAATAAAAGCAGAAAAAAAAAACAAAACAGGAGAACGAAATAAGTATGTGGTAAATACTATTCTATTTTGCATTGCATATTTTGCTCGGTGTTTTATATATTCTGTTTTTGATTTTGTTACTTTTTCTAGGACGAAAAAACACGAGATGAAATTTTTTGCAGAGACAAACATGATTACCGTTCCTTTCGCACCCGTCTATCCACCGTCGTGTTACTATAAGTTTTTTGTGAATATTGTTCGCTCTATTTACCCACTGCCAGCAACTAAATAATCCGTACATCCTCCGCAGATGTAATCCTGACATGCAATTTCCGGCGCCATCAATCAGGGGTGAGGACAGCGGAGTGGCAGGGAGGGGGAGGAGACGCACCGACATCAGAGACACGGTCAGGATTATACGAACATAATTATTCTCAAAAACGTTCGCCAATAGAAACCAAGATTACATCTTGCACAATAAAATCTATAATTCGTACACTGTCATTCGTTTCTACGGTCCTACGGTCACGAACTTTGTCGGTTACCTAACAAAGCGATAACCACAGGGACGACAACATCAACCGCAATTAACGTGTAACGTAAATATTAATTTAAAATCCATTATTTACACCAAATATACAATTTTGTTATTAAATTGGTTTAATCCGTAATCGAATGCATGTTTGATAAGCACAATGAGTTTTGCACCAATTCAATAATATTAATCATAATGTTGTATTGGAGCGGAGCATCGAATGTTTTTCATATCCATCTTACTTGGTGAATGACTAGCATTAATAACGGTGATTAAAGATAGATATGACAATATTTCTGCGCCAACCGCCTATACCTCCACTCGCCTCGTTACGGGGATTTTGGACGAAATTAATACAGATCGTTAATCAAATACCCTGTAAATACCGTACGACGAGGAACGCCCGTAGATAATAACCCTTTTTTTAGATAGCTTTAGCGATCGATATTAAATAATAATAATAATAAATCATTTTATTTCGCGAAGCATAGACGCATAGATAAATACCTTAGAGTCTAACATACATACAGTGGTTGTTAGTATCATTATATATTATTTATATATATCATTATATATTATATATTATCATTATATATTAGTATTAAAGAGGCAGGCATCAAGTTTTAATGAAACATGGTCTCTGATGAATGAATGATGCTGTCGTTTATAGTCATCAATACATTATAATATACCTACCCGACTCTGTTTTGTGGTTAGCTAACTAATTAAGGAATTTGTCTTAGTCAGCTAGTGACTACAGGAACTCATAAATATGTTCTCTAAAGGTTTGTATCAACGTTGGATGACACGCAGCCGCTTTGCTACTCAACTAGCATATTATAGCTGCCTTATGTATATGTGTAGAATATTTGGCAATCTTAGTACTAATTACTTTTGCGTAATTGCTTAGTTGCTCTTCATAATAAAATTATTATAGTAAATATGACCATGCAAATACCATATAAATAGATACCATAAATATATACAATATCAGTGCAAGTTAAAAAGAGTAGTCATGGATTATTTGCCAAGTAGTGTTCCGTGACAAGCTTCTTAAATACTGTCAAGGTTGGAGCCTGTCTGAGTGTCTCTGGCAACGAATCCCACAATCGTACAGCCTGTACAGTAAAAGATTTGCCGTAGAAAACCGTAGAGTGTGCAGAAACTCAATCTAAGCTTCTCCAATGATCTTAAGCAATTCGTATGTGTGTCGTGAAGGTATTCAAAGCGTGTTTTGAGATACATAGGAAAAGCAGGATTGTAAAGAATATTATAGAGAAGACAGAGAATGTGATATTCCGGCGAAGGCGGATTGGCAGCCACATGAGCTTCATGCGAAATTCAGAAATATGACCATATTTGCGTAAACCGTATATGAATCTTATACAGAAATTTTGGAGTCGCTCAAGTTTATCTTGCTGATCATTATTGAGATCGAGATAGCTTGCATCGGCATAGTCAAGAATGGGAAGAAGAATAGATAGCACAAGTGCAATGTTAGTGGCAGTCGGAAGGAAATTACGGAGTCTTCGCAATGATGCTATGGCAGCAAAAAGACGTCGGCTGATGTATTGTAGTTGGACAGTCCAAGAAAGTGTTGTGTCTATGTATATCCCCAGATTCTTAACATCTTTACTGAAAGGAATAAAAACACCTCCAAATGACACCTGGGGAAGCATTGACCAGTTCATCCTAGTAATAAGTCGAGAGCTGCCGATAATTATAGCCTGGGTGGCAGGATTAACCTTAAGACCATACGTTTTACACTATTCTGATATGGCAACAAGATCTTGATTAATACTGGCGATGCCTAATGATAAATTTTCAAGCTTCGCTTGAGAGTAGATTAGCAGATCATCTGCATAGAGGTGGTAGGAACTTGAAATAGAATTAGATATTGAATTGATAAAAATCGAGAAGAGCAGAGGAGAGACAACGCCGCCCTGAGGTACACCCGCAAAATTGTCGCACCAGAACGAATAAGTTTCATACAGATGGACACGCTGCCGGCGGCCAAAGAAGTAACTACGAAACCAGTCAATCACGGATGGAGATATGCTAAGAGAGCTTCAAATGGCAAGGAGAACATCAAAGTCAACAGTGTTGAAAGCATTGCTGAAATCTAACAAACAGAGAATTGTGAGCTTGCCGTTCTCCATACCTGACCTGATATCGTTTGTAATATTGACAAGGGCTGTAGTGGTACTATGACCAGAACGGAAACCTGATAGAAAAGGATTGAGGATGTCGTTTCTAATAAGGAATGAGTTGAGTTGGTTATAGCTGAGACGTTCAAGGACTTTGGAAAGGAAGGGTAGTACGGATATGGGTCGGAATTCAGCGAAGGATACAGGATTGGATGTTTTAGGTAGTGGAATCACATGAGCATACTTCCAAGCTGCAGGAAACACGCTACTGGAAATTGAGGAGTTAAATATGTGCGTGATAATAGGAAGGATTACGTCAAGGATTGGAAGGATCATATTACGGGTGATACCGTCACAACCAACAGCATTGGAGCTAATGGATAAAATGCTATTCTTAACATCACATGCAGTAAACTGACTAACGACAAAAGGAGTAAAATCAGGAGTTGAAAGCGATGAAAGATAATTTATTGTATTCAATTTGGTTGTCCCGTCATAATTGGACGAAGCAAAGAAGTGCTGGTTAAGCAAGTTAATATCAAAATTATAAGGATTAATATTCTGACTTTGCTTTCCAACCCCTAATGATTTGAGAAATTTCCATACTTTCGCTGGATCTCCGTTTTCTACAGAGCTATGGATATGCTGGCGTTAAGCATCCCTACACACCCTGTTGCAGTGATTTCTGAATGTAATGTATTTTAATTTATTTACCTCAGTAGGTTCTGATTTCAACATAGACTTAGCCGCTGCTTTTTTCTGAATAAGTACTCTTATTTCCTCTGTAAGCCAGTGGAAGGCGCATGCTTTAAATTAATAGCATGAACAGGTGCATGAGCATCTTAGAGGTCGATTATATTTTTCTCAAATAACTTGATTTTGCTGTCTACAGTTTCAGCATCCAGTAGTGGTTTCCATTCAATTGCCTTAGCATCATCAATGAGACTATCAATATCCATACTACTAAAATTGCGAAGCAAGAGAGTTCTAGACTTTGCCTTGGGGGGATGAATTTTATATGACAGATAAATAAGATCGTGGTAGGAAAATGCATCTGCACTACATTGGCCATGTTTAGCAACATGGCCAAGCGATGAGACAAATATGAGGTCTAAAAGTGAAGGTGTAGAATTTGGAAAGTGATGAGTGACATTCAGAGGAAGTATATGCAGATTAGTGGAGACAGCTATAGAAGAGAGAGACGAGGAACGTGAGTCGTTTTTAAGAAGACAGGTCTTAAAGTCACCCAAAATTATGGTTTGACTGTAAGAGGGAGATAGATTAAGTAAGAGATTTTCAAAGGATGAAAAGAAATCAACACGCAAAGAGGGACAGTAGTAAACAACAAGGAAAATTTTCGTATGGTGCAGCTCAACTTCTAGAAAGAGATGCTCACCGGCATGGCATTGGGTGAGGGTGGCTGTGGGGACATGTTTAATATTGAATAAGGTATATATGAACGGAGATAAATGGCTACACCACCGTCACCACTCCAAGCCCGGTCATTTCTAATGAGCTGGAAGCCAGGCAAGGTAAACGAAGCCGTCGGAATGCATGGCTTAAGCCACGATTCAGAGACTAGAATAGCATGAATGTTCTTACAGTCAAAACTAGCCAGCATATCTGGGAAATGGGCGAGAATACTCTGTGCATTAATATGGACAACATTAAAGTCTTTCGAAACACCAGAGAACAAAGATTGCAAGTTTTCTACCAAAGAAGGAACACTAATGTAACTGTCATTGTCGCTACTGGCAGAAAAAAAATCGTCACTATCACACCATCCATGCACCAATTAATAACTAGTATAAATAATAAATATAATATAATAAAAAAGGTAATATATAAATAATAAAATCTAAGATAAATAAATCCGTACTACTAATGAACACTATTCAATAAGCCCACCTGCCAGTTTTAACAATTTTAACTACAATTATGTGAGCAAAGAAACACAGTAAAGTTAAATATCAAATGAAAAAAAAATAACTTTAATCGCAGGTAGTATAGTCAATTCAGGTTGTATGCGTACAAATAAAATTAAATCTAACATATATCCAGGGCTGCGATTCATATCGCCATAAAATTTACAAAATTCACGTTTACCCTTGCTTCGAGAGAAAATATCATGTGAACCGTCCAATCACCAACATACCGGAGCACTTTTAAAACGTGGCTTGCGATCTGGAATGTCGGAGTGCAAAATTGGCAAATCAAATAAATTCTTGTCACTCGAAAATACTTTGCATAAATTGGATTCAAGGGAATTCCCGTAACAAAGACGGCAGACGGCTCTTTCAATAAAGAGAACGATTGGATCGCTTTTGACAGAAAGGCAGAGCGCTGATCGTGCCAGCCCACGTTGTTTCCCGTTTAAACTTTTTTCTTCAAATAATAAAATTGTAAGTAATGGTCGTGGACTGCAAATCGGGTTGTTATTCGTTCATTCTGCATAAATCGAAAGAAAGTAAACCTTATATGTGGCCAATTTTGTTTCATATTTGTTCTGTCTGCATTCTCTTTAGTTTCAATTTGTTTGTATATTATAATGTGCATACATCGTCCGTATTACAAAAGCAATTTTTAGGCACACCGAACATGTCAAGATCATTAATTTGGTATTTACGCTATGGTATTTACCCTGTAGGTACGTTGTTTTTTAAGTTTCGAAATTCAAAACAGACAAAAATAATAATGAACTTACATTTCTCATTTCAAACTCCAGGTTATTTTGCTAATAAAAATTTCCCGTTACAGGTAATTTATAAACTTTCTTGATAAATTTGCTTGACTAATGTCAATCTTTTTGGGGTAAGATAAACTTACCCTGTGTTGCTAAATAAAAACACAATGATACTCATAGAAAGAAACTATGCATAGTTTGAAAATTTGCGCTGTTATTAGGGAGTTGATGAGAGTGAATGAAGCAAAAGAGATAATTATGTCAAGATCGTCGTGAATGGCGGTCTGTAGTCCAGCCCAGCCTACCCCTAGTCTATGTATATTTATGTATAAGCGAGTGCTTTAGAAAAAAATATAAGCATGATACTTTCACTAGATATTTAAAACTATAAGTCAGCACGATAACGTAGAATTTACGTAATAATACTATACTTATATAAAATTACTACCATTTTCTCAGAACAAAATACAAATTTAATCCAATGTGCATCAAACCAAATCATTATCAAGAGTGATATGTTTTTTATAATAGTTTTCATCGCTTTGTTCTGTAAGAAAATGTTGTGCTAGTCATAACAGGCGGCTTTTCTCTCAGAAATTTGTAAATTTTGATTTCTCTTTATTATAAAATATTAATTAAGCTTACTCTGAATCGTGGCTTATCGGCGTTCGCGAATCTGACCGTAGATTTCAACGGGTCTTTTATCGTTTTGACAAGAAAGAACCTTTATCTGTGTATCAGTTCAATCTTGTTTGCTTTGGACTCAAGTCTAGCCCATATCACGCGTTACGAATTGTTCGCCAGTTGATCGCTGATGAAGGCGATCACTTTCCCGCCGCAGCGGCTGTTGCCACTTCCGCTTTGTACATGGATGACATTGCCTGTAGTGTCATATCCGCTCCGCTAGCAATTTCGCTTTGTGAAGAGCTTATTCAGCTTTACAAGCGAGGCCAGTTTGATCTTGTCAAATGGACAAGCAACTCTAAGGAGGTTCTCGCACGCATACCAGATTCTCATAAGGCTTCTCCAGACATTGAGTTTGAGAAGTCTTTACCGCATAAGGTTCTCGGTTTACGCTGGGACAAATCCTGCGATAGTTTTCGGTTTGACGTCTCACCACCAGATGATAAGTGCACCAAACGCACTGTGCTGTCCACAGTGGCTCGATTATGGGACATAATGGGTTTTGTGGCTCCCACAATTTTGTACGCCAAGCTCTTGATCAAAGAGCTTTGGCTATCAAAGTGTGAGTGGGATGAAACACCCCCTGACCATATTGTCGCCGCTTGGGGCCAGTTTTGTATTGAGCTTACCGCGCTCAATCAAGTTACTATTCCGCGTCATCTGGGTTGGTAGATGGATGTACCATCAACTTGATAGGTTTCGCTGACGCCAGCGAGCGTGCTTACGGCGGAGTCGTATATCTGCAAGTCCGCATTGGTTCTAACTACTCGGTGCAGTTAGTTTGTGCCAAGTCTAAGGTCTCGCCTGTTAAAACCGTTTCAGTTGCGAGACTGGAGTTGTGCGCGGCCCTTCTGCTGTCTCAGTTGCTCCGCAAGGTTCAAGACACAGTTTTGCCCCACTACCCCATTAATAAATTATACGCATTTTCCGACTCCAAAGTAGTGCTCGCTTGGATTCATTCTTCTCCTCATCGCTGGCAGACTTTTGTCGCCAACCGCGTTAGCAAATTGATTGAACTGGTTCCTGCTACTTGTTTCAATCACGTCGCGGGTATTGAGAACCCCGCAGATTGCTTGTCTCGTGGTGTCACTCCACTTAATCTTCTGCATCATCCATTGTGGCGTCGTGGACCTTCTTGGATCTCCCATGATCCGTCAGAATGGCCCATGCAACCCTTTGACCACAGTGCAGAAGACGAAGATGTACCCGAGCGGAAGTCTGTTTCTTATCCCGTGATTGCTGAGGTTGCGGAGTCTCCCATCTATGCACTCGCACTACGCATGTCATCGTGGTCTAAGTTACTCCGCGCCATCGTTTATGTCTATAGGTTTCTTAGGCACCTACCTAATGAGACTTTTGTATCAAGTACTGATCTGAAATTCGCAGAATGTAAGTTACTACGAGCTGTACAAGCTGTTCATTTTAGTAACGTCATTCAAAATTTAAAGGACAATGTACCTTGTTCTCCCGCTATCCTTAGACTCAAGCCGTTTCTCGATGAACATGGCGTCATACGCGTTGGGGGTCGTCTGTCAAATTCGGATGAAACTTATAACTACAAACATCCTTGTATTCTGCCGCGACATGATCATGTTGTCGACCTTCTTGTTGATTTTTATCACAAGAAGCACCTCCATGCCGGTCCGGAGTTCCTTATGTTCTTACTTAGGCATAAGTATTGGATTTTAGCCGCTCGACGAATAATTCGTCACAGAATACATAAATGTAACGTCTGTTTCAAATTTCGTCCGCGTCCGACTTTCCCTCCCATGGCCGATCTCCCTAGCCAGTGCGTCAACCAGGTTGCTAAAGCGTTTACACACACCGGTTGTGATTACGCAGGACCACTGCAGTATACGCCAGTGCGTGGTCGAGGTGTTAAAAGCCGTAAAGCCTGGCTATGTATTTTTACATGCTTAACGACGCGCGCTACGCATATTGAAGTTGCGACAGATTTAAGCACGGTGTCATTCCTGGCAGCCCTTAAACGATTTCTCTCACGGCGCGGCCCTATACAGTGTTTGTACACGGATAACGGCACTTGTTTTGTGGGCGCAAGCTCTTATTTACGCGACCTTTATAAGTTTCTCAGGGAAGAATATCGTACTCGTCTTCAGGAGGAACTTTCCATAAATCATATCGACTGGAAGTTTATTCCACCAGCATCACCGCATTTCGGTGGATGTTGGGAAAGCATGGTCAAAGTAATTAAAACGCATCTCTTCAAGGTTATAGGTCAACAGATCCTCTCTTACGAAGAGCTTTTAACTGTCCTTGCACAAGTCGAGGCACTGATCAACTCGCGTCCGCTCACGGCATTGAGTAGTGACCCTGCAGAACCATCCGCGTTAAGCCCTGCACATTTTCTGAACACAGTGCCATTATCGTAATTTCCGGCTCCTGAAGCAGACTCTTCAAGCTTGCTCCAGAGACATACTCTGCTGGATAAACTCGTGCAGTCGTTCTGGCGGCGCTGGCGTGCGGAATATCTACACCAGCTTCAGGCTAGATCCAAGTGGAATAGTCCTGCATTCCCTATACAGGAGGGTACGTTGGTCGTCATAATATATGATAATGCTCCGCCGCTTTCATGGCCGTTAGCCATCGTAGAGAAATTGCATACTTCCAAGGACGGTACAACTCGCGTTGTTACCGTGAAAACCGCCAAGGGGAGTTACGTGCGCCCTGTTGTACGTCTTTGTCCGCTTCCAACTCAGTGAGATCTAGCCTGAAGTTGGACTTACCTCTTAGTTTAAGTATTTAGTTAGTAGTTTTCGCTATTATTGCGTTTGTAGCTTTCGCTAAAGTTAATTTAGATTAATTTTATTGTCATATCGCTGTCTTAGCCTATTGATGGGTTATGCGGTAGTACACCCAACATAGCTAAGTTCAATTCTATTTTTTAAAGGCAACCCTTTAGGGCCGGGGGATATGGTAGCGCCATCTACCTTCCTATCTATAACGAATCGCATCAACATGAATCGTTCCACGCTTGTCTAGTGCGAGCGATATCATATTTCCGTCCCTCTCTTTCCCTCTCCCTGGAAGAGGCACTGCCTTCGCCCGATTCGTCGACGCGATCGTGGACGCGAGTAAGGGTCGAGAACATTCCTCCCGCTGAGAACGCCGTCTCGATACCGTACCGCGCCGCACTGTTGTATGTGATTATATAAACCACTCGCAAGTGGGAGTGACGGTGAATTGAAGTGTAAACAATCAGCTGCATCACGAAACACCAGGAGGAAGAGAAACGAAGAAGGTTGTATAAAGTAAGTGCCTTCCATCCTTGAAATATCCTATACCCACTCAATCACCTCCTCTTCCCTTATTCCTTTCTAGGCGACCCAGAACTCGCCCTAATACAGTCCATTCCATTAATCCTTCCCAAGTCGCCTAGAACCCTACGGTTTCGGTGTAAACCCGAAACACTTCGAAATTTATACATTTTCGTAGGTTTCAAAACAAGAGATAAATTGTATTACTTTACGCCCAGATTTTCGGAAATTTATCAATTTGCGGCGTCTCGTCGTAAATTTATAAACTAACGCTTATCCATTCGTAAGATTCTAAACGGTTCGACCAATTACAGAAGAGATTTTAATTTTACGCTTCTCTAAAATACGACAAATAACACACAGCTCTCTGATTGGTCGGTCGGTGATAATGAAGGTCGATTGAACAGAACATCAGTTCTTTTAATAATAATGATAATGTACTTCTTTGCTCAAACACATGTGTACATACAATATAATTGCATGCGGGATATAAAACTGGAGAAGGTTCATGACATGTTTGCCATATACAATGGCGTGCATATATAATTCTGCTTATTAGCTTGAATAGGATAAGTTAAAACAGCCAACCATTTCTATAACTAAACTAGATCTCAAAGGTTTACAAAAAATATCGAAGGTTATGCATAATTTTATCGGATTAGGAGTAATAATATTAATTTTAGAAATGTAAACAATATCAAGGTGTTTATAATTACGTCAAAAAAAATCAAAATTATGTCATATTCATTTAAATAAACTAATAACAACTTAATATAAAATTATATCTAGTCAAATTCTTCTAAAAAGTCACTGGTATTATAATAAGCTTTATCAACAAGAAATGATTTTACTTTTTGCTTAAATGCGGCGCTCCTTAAATCTTGCAAATTTTTGGGAAATTTATTATAAATGATTGAAACCACGCAGATAACACTTTTAAGGCGAGGTTGCAGTACAGTGCGTAGCTCGACCTCACCCCCCGCAAAAACAAAAACACGGCGATGGCGTCAGCGAGTGAGCGGGGGGAGGGGAGGGGGGTTTTCGTGTGTGCGTGTGCCACAGCGCAGCGTAAAAAAACCGTAGATGAATTATGCGAACTTCAAAAGTGGCACGTTAAAAACAGGCTAAATGTCTCATTTGGCTTTAGTCGCGTACGCGCTGCGGTCGGAAGCGCTCGCTCTTTTACTTGCGTGTGTGTACGTTACATTTGAAAATGCCGTCGTGTGTAATGAGATTTTGCACAAACTATAGTAGGAAAATGACTAGAGGTTATGGAATCACTTCTCATTCATGAATATTACAACGTTTTATTTACAGATTATAATAAATTCACTATCACAAATAATAGAGTGAATAAAAAAATTGGCATTTAGCGAGTGTAAAACAAAAGCAGTATTGTGCGTGTTCAAAGACTAAAAAACAAAGTATCCAGATGGGACATTCGTAATAATAAAATACTGATGTGTGTTTGTGTCAAGTAATAAAAGTGATTTGAGGCTGAATCAACATAATATATTTTTATTATAGAAATACAAAATCATACGTAAGTTACAAACATTGACGGATGATCAAAGTCCATTCACTTGTTCTTGTTTTTCTCCTTTTAGTATTAAACAACTAAGTAGATTGTACTGCACAGTTTTCGCTGTCGACCCACCGTACCCCTGGCAGTACCCCCGGGGGTATGGTGGGTCTTTCAAAGCTTAACCGTACTCCCAGATAATATTGTTGTGTAATTAGTTTATTAATTTCAGTTCGTTAATTTCAAGTTCTACTATTTTGTGGGATCATTCCCAGTATAGTAGTAGTATTGAACAATTCTATGATAGAACTGTCCTAATTCTATAAGCACAACTTGATGAGGAGAACAGAACTAATGGGATGGGAGTAGTAGAAAATGTCCCAGTCTAGTTTTATGTATGTTTTTACAAGGGTATTCAATAGAACTACTGGGAATGATCCGTAGTGTCACGACATCGCACTCATATATCCGAATGAATATGTTTTGTAGACGTTCATTTGTTTAATGTGTAAAACAAATGAACGTCTACAAAACAAATGAACGCCTTCAAAACAAATGAACGTCTACAAAACAAATGACTTACAGAAAGTGATCAGCTATCGATAGTAATTGCAGAAAACAGGTGCATGCGATTTTCAATTGACATTAGTCAGAATTTATAATTTTATTACCCTAATATTGCCAGAAAGCGAGAAAAATCAAAAAAAAAGTTTGTCATGAATTGTCAATAAGGTCGAAAATCGCATGCACCTGTTTTTTGCAATCACTATCGATAGCTGATCACTTTCTGTTAGTCATTTGTTTTGTAGACGTTCATTTGTTTTGTAGACGTTCAATTGTTTTGTAGACGTTCATTCGTTTAACACATTTTTAGACATACATATTTATTCGGATATGTGAGCGCGATGTTGTGACACTACCCTTGTAAAACATACATAGAACTAGTGGTAAATTTCCTATAACTGTTACCCATTAGTTCTATTCTTCTCATCAAGTTGTGCTAATAGAACTAGTAGGAAAAAAGTATCACTAGTTCTATCATAGAACTGTTCAATAGAACTAGTGGGAATGATCCGACAGCGCAAGGATGATGATGATGACGGGTCTTCAACAGTATCACAGATTATACCTATAATATACAAAGCATTATAACCAATAGCAGTAATACCTAAACGTTTTATTCTCTAATGTATCTCCTTGTTGCACTATATCATCGTACTAGCGCTTGTCTTCGCTTGTCTAAAAATACAAAAACGTAAGTAGTAAGTCATTATCATACGAGAGATAACACTGTTCAGTTTAATGTCCACGTAGCACGTTGGTATAACACTACGAGCATTTCAGCCAGGAGTACGGTTAAGCTTTAAAAGACCCACCATACCCCCAGGGGCATTGCCAGGGCTACGGTGGGTCCGCAGCGCACAGTTTTTATATTAACGTACTGGTTTAGGTTTCCATTGAATGAAATGAGAAGAATAAAATGTACTTTTTTAATAAATGTTATAAATAAATCACATCGACTTTTTATTTCCCTACCTTAAGAGCGCTATTCCAAAATCGAATTGCTCAGTTTTAGGTAAATTACACGGCGCTCGGCAGCAGTCGCGCACGTGTGCGTCTAATGAAGTACGCTACGCACACATGCAAACCGCTATACGTCCGATCGCCAGGATCAAACCAACTAGAGACTTTTTTGTAAATAAATTACTTTTATTATAGTTTGTGAAATATTATTTGCACAGATGAATGTTATCAGTTAACACATAGAACCTTATCTATTGAGTAGGTTATAGGGTCATAATGTCATAAATAACTTGAATCTTCATTCTTAGCAGGTGTTAAAAAAGTCATTTAAGAAACTTGCAGGGGTGTTTTAGACCATCAAACTGAATAACTTTTACTATGGGACCGACTATGAAATTGTGAAAACACAGCTGTATTTTTTTCGCGATTCCATAGTTGGTCCCATAGTTATTCAGTTCGATGATCTAAAGCACTCCTTAAAGTTTCTAGTTAAATTTTAACACCTTTTATTTTAAACATACTTTTTGTAAATATGTACTTACTATTTTTACGAAGGTTTTTATATGTAATTTATGCCGCATTTTAGTAAATACTTATTTATAGAAATTAATGCAATGTGATGTTGTATCTATCTACAGTATGAGTAATGTTAACTATAATACATTTTAGATAGTAGCATGAATGCATTGGATGTGTTAAATTTAAAAAAGGTTGTTTAGTAGGAAGTTAGACAAATATGCACATCTATAGACTTCTTCATCACTAATAACTTATTATTTTATGGATGGCTACAACTGGTAAATAAAAAATAAGACATAAAGATTGAATAAAAACAAGTATAATTATTGTAAAAATAAATTAAAATAATATTTTCCGAAGCGGCATAGACCGTGCTTTCCTCGAATCTATGATTTCGGGAAGAATGCACTCATCATGAAACTTTACTAATTTTGGCAACATTTTCTGGTTCCAGAAATCATGATCTTTGTAAACTTTTACAACTTTTAATGGATATTTAGTACCAGTCCACACTGCAAATAAACAAACATTTTTATTTGCAATGTGGAGTTGGTCTTGTATTTGGTAGTACCAATCGTGATTTTTATTAAACATTACTTCGCCTTGTTGATTGATTTTAAAGCATTTAATTTTTTTTCTAATATAGCCGTATCAGGATCCATCTTAAAAGCAGATATGGGGCACTTGATCTCAACAACACCGTCTTCAAACACTCCATCAGTTGTAGCTCCTAAAAAGAAATGCTCTGTACTTATAAATAGGCCACACTTTTCTATATTTATGTCCATTTGCAAGCAAAGCTGAGCTAAAGCTTTTGACTCGTTCTCTTTTCCATGTTTGATGGAAGACACATGTTCTAAATTATAAGAGTACAGTAAAGTTTTGACCAAGGGCGCAGAATCCGTATTAGGGCGTCTCTTGCATATTTTGCTAAGCTTTGAAGCAGTGAGTATGGATCTGCGCAGTTCCAGCCATAAAGCGCTTTCTGCTTGCAGTAAAGTATTGCGCTCAATTTCTTCGCGATTTAATGTTTGCTGTTGCAAATTGGAGAAAAACAGTGTCTTAGCGTTCTTTTAATTATCGCAAGTCATGTCGGGACGTTGGCATTGACTGCCATATTGGCCATCTGCGCTACCCAATTGCAGTTGCCTGCGACAACGCTTAGAGCCTATCTCAGTTCTTTTTCTGTTGGCCAAATGTCGTTTACGTTCCAAAGCTTTTAATGATTTCCCGGGAGACTTTTTTAAAATGGATTTATATAAGGTATATTGAGGGAGGCCTGTATTAAAAATCACAACAGCTGCGTAACAGCGTGCTGCATAGGAGTCTTTTAAAGAAAAATTTATTCGTTTTCCTCCTACCACTTTCGCCACAACGCTGTTAAACTGTTCAGCTCTATTGTTGGTATAGCAGAACATGAGACTTCTTGAGTGAAACGCAAGTTGGGAAGCATTTTTTTGCAATTTGAGCATCAGGGTCGCAATGAAAGGAACAAATTTTTTTTCCTTTCATCCGTGCAGTAATAACTATCACACGAGGTGTGATCTCCAAAAATATGCCGGGGACTATTCAAAATATCTCTTTGCAAATTCAGTATTTGAGTCGATAATGAAGTACTTTGTGCTTTCCTAAATCTAATTGCAGAGCGAATAGCTGTGCGTAATCTTGTTAGGCGATCTCCGGTCAAAAATTTACGCTCACTAAGGGGAATCGCAGTATCCTTTTGCAATGCCAAATTTTTACCATTGTAATTGAGTAACAAATGGTTCGTACATTCGATTTTTTGTATAGAAACGTCGGGATAAGGCCTACTTTCTAAAATATTTTTGTAAGTGCTGGAGTCACCGTCGGCAATCAGTGTACTATATATCAAATTTCTTTCTGCAATCAACACCTTGAAACCTTCAACTAATATAGATTGCTCCATGCTAGTTGATGATCCTAAATGATTTTTGTGGCAATCGTGGACTCGTGGCGCTAATCCTTTTTTATTTGCGCGAGCACATACGACACAATATTTATTTCTAACGCCTATATGAAGTACTTTTTCAGTATGCTCCCCAATTATTGCGGCCACACCTAATAAAGCCAAATAGTTCGTTTTGTACGACCGTTTACTCCAGCATGCATCTGCTTCAACTGGTATCATTGCAATACCCCCATCGTTGACGTCACTCCGTGATTCTGCAGCTTCTATTTCTTTTTTGGCAGCTTCTTGCATAGTCTCTTCTGCAGTGATACGCCACATTTCAGCCACATCTGCATGGATTGAGCTATACAAGCGGAATGGCATGGTTGGTAATTCCATAGATGCAGTGAGCTCATTCAAATTGGAAAGATCAATTCCTACCATTAATGCTCCAGACACTATGCCTGTATTGACATTTAAATTTATATCATCTTCGTTACATGTTTCTAATTTAAAAAGCGACCCACACATACAACATTTTAGATAAAATTTTGAAATGAGACCCTTTTGTATTTCCTTCACAATTTTTAAAATATTCAATCGGCAACCAAATTTTTCGCCATGTTTGTCGATCAGAAGTAATTGATTCATAAAAAAAATAAAATCTATGATTCATCTTCCATCTATATCCTGAAATTCCTGAAATAATGAAAACCAGGAATGTAGGGTAGATAAAAGTTTTAAAAAGTTGAAAATGTAGCTGTATTACGAGTAACAAAAAAACGCTCACCTTGTTATTTGTACTTGTATCAGATTGATCCTGATAATCTATTGTTAAATTAAATATGCTTTCATTATCCTGTAAATAAAGAAGTCCATTAATTAAACGGTAGCATCATTTAAATCAGCAGAAAAAATTAGCTATTAAAAATAATTAAATATACTATTGTATGAAATAAATTATTACTACCACGTTATTTGTATTTCTGTCAGAATGCACTGTAGAAGCTGTTGTTGACAGAAATGTGCTTTCATTCTCCTGCAAAAGTATAATAATCCGATAAATGTACATAAATTATATGGTAGCAGTTTTATGAATAGTGCATGAAATAAATTGTGTAGATAGAATTAGACAAAATTTACCTTTGTTAAATCAGAATTAATTTCATTTGGCGAATTTACTTGGCTCTGCTGCATTTCAGCTTTTTTTTGCCTATAAATAGGAAAAATGTTATTTTAATGAAATTGAATGAAAAATGTCCATACAACTATACGCATGCATACAAGTACCCAAGAAACGTAAACAATTTTTTGACCAGTTGCGTAAAAATTAAAAAAAAAAACGGTTCACACTCGCACACGAAGGGTTCCGTACCGCACAGAGAAAAATTACGTTTCTTGTATGGGGGACTACATTAATTCATTTCAACTAATTCATTCAACACACAATTTAGTTTTATTTTTATTATTTGTTGTTATTGCGGCAACAGAAATACACATTCTGTGAACATTTCAACTACCTACCTATTACGGATCATGAGATAATAATAATAATAATATTCTACATCATTCACACAACACCATCTAGTCCCAAACTAAGCAGAAGCTTGTACTATGGGTACTAGATAATGGATAAACATACATATATACTTTATTTTTGTAAATACCTACATACATATTATACATAGAAACACCCAGACAAAGACAAACATCCATGTTCATGCACACAAATGTTTGACTTGTGCGGGAATCGAATCCGCGACCTTCGGCGTAACAGTCGCTTACACTCCCGCGGCGCCAACCGGTTGTCAAATATAAAGTCTTATATCGTAGTATAAGATACAGTCCGCTGACAGACAGACGGACGAACGGACGGATAGCGAAGTCTTAGTAATACCCAACTGGACTCTCCCGTTGGCTACCCCTCGAGTACGGAATCCTTAAAAACAAATTATTTAAATAAAAACTAAAAACGACAACCTAACAACACATCATATGTTCAAATCCATAAAGCCGTCTAGGCTAGAGGAGTTCACAATGGACCTTACATACCTACATACGTGCGCGCGAAAAACATTTCCTTCTGGGTCAGTCGGGTAAAAACAAGATACTCCTCAACATCGACATGTTTCTATCGCGAAAGAGTGAAGAGTACATTGGCGTGTGTTGTTATGTAAATAATTGTTAACTACAATATTACAGAATAGTAAACGTTGAAAATATAATTAAAAATAAATCTTACCGATAAGCTTCTCTTGCGCGTTTCAAATTATCGGCCAAAATCCTTTTTTTTATTTTGACAGCACCAAAAGTTCTATTTTTTTCTCTTTTGCCCATTATTATGAACAATGTCTGAAAATAATGAAAACAAACAACTATAGTTACGTGTATGTTTCTTTTCTATTATATATTCGCATTACAATATCAAAGGAAAATACTTATATATTAACATTACAATCAAATCATAACTAATAAAAAAATACTCACTTGTATCAAGAAGTTTTTGTTTTAGTGGTTGCGCTATATTCTTGGCGAATTACGTGGCACACAAAGTCACAACAGCGAGCGATACGTCCTCCCTCCGCGAGCGCTTGGCGCGGACTAAAGCTACAGACCGCGTGTCCCGAGATTTATATTGATTTTAGCACTGCATACAACAATTATTTAAAAATATTATTTTACATTTAAATAGACTAATTTTTTTTTCAAGTAAGGTAACTTTGTAAACTTTATTATAAGTTACTTTTTGTTTAAATTTGGATTATACATTCATAGATAAAAAATATAATTTCGGATGAAAAATTATCAGTAACTCTCTGTTTTACGGAATTATTTTTGGTGTATTACTGTATGAAACATAATAAATTGAATTAAGCATCCCAAAGTAGAAGATATAGTTGTACCATAAACATTTTTATAAATGATTAAATTATTATATCTTCGATGTAACAAAGCATCAAAAGATGCCCTAAAGTAAAATTTTATGAAACATCCTTTGCAGAGACAAGGTTTTTACTGATTTATGTAAACAAATTGGAATATTAATTTAAAACATACCAAAGAAGAAGAATCAAACTTTCTTATTCATACTTTTTCTTTTTCTTTTTTGCTATATCTAAACCGCAATCACACATCAAAACTCGAGTAAAACGCTCAAATCCAAGAAAAATTGTGATAGCCCTCTTAAATGAATTAATCAAATTTACTTTGAGGTGAATTTAATTTACTCAAGACAGACAAAGTGATCATGTCGCATCTGAGTCAAATTATTGTTTGTGAAACGGTCGGCATGATGTCACAATGCGCGTTGGTCCAGAGAGTATATGTTTATCTCTATTTCGCGCTTGCGATTAGATGTGCTATCTCTTACTTCTTATCTAATTCTTAGTGTGTAGTTTTGACATATTTATATTAGCGTGCGTACGCTTTTCGCGATGCATGCCACTCGTAAGCTCCGTCATGTTACCTTGTCAGTAACCTGTCTACGGTTTCTTACTAGTATGTCTATGGTTTGAACGATTGAGTTTGGAATACGAAATACTTTGTACTTTTGCGAAAACGTACATGCGGGGGTGGAGGGGGATTTTGCGGAGCAACGACGTACGTCCGCCCTCAATCACGCCTAGACAGGCACTGATGAACGGCCGGCGAGCGATATAATGCCAACCACAGATTTAACAAACAAGAACCAGATGGAACGCATTCGTCCAACTAAGTGAGGCACATTGACAACTATGTGTGCGTGACATTTGTGTCCGTATACGCAGCAGGACCCTGCGTTTAATTCGATTGAAAGTTAACTCTTTGCGTGCGTGGTATTTAGTACCTTTCGAATTGTATAAGTAAAAAAATAGTACCTTCATTGCTACAGCGAAATCTTGAATTATTACCCAGCAGGACCCTTCGCTGTTTGAAGGTTTTCGGACCAATAGTATATGTCACCGTTTAGCGATGTATTAGTACCTTTAAAATACCTTGGTTTCATTTTAATATAATTATTAGTTTATGAGGAAAGCACCTGCAAAACTTGTATCATGCCAGCAGGACCCTTTTTTGTTTTAACGCTTTCGGCCCGGACAGTCATATTTCTTAATAGCATTTTAATAGTACTTTTCAAATAACCTTACTTGTAATTCAAAATATTTTGTATTATAGCAGAAAAATTGTTTTAAAACTTTTAAATCTTTTTTCAGCGACTTAACGTTTAGTTTGGCCAATGTAGGTATGAGCTTGCATAACTTTTAGCATGGTGGCGTTAATCAAAGAGATTTTTATTAATTTAAACCGGTGTTTTTAGATGTACTTATATATTTTCGAACTTATATATTTTTGACACGTGACATTTGGCGAATGGCACTGTACGGACACGCGCGTCTATGTGTGTGTAAAGTTGCCAGATTATGAATAATCTCCCACTATTTTACATATAGTTTTTGCAAACGAATATAAAAATATTACATCGGTAATATTTTATATTCGTTTGCGGTTTTGAAGAATTTACCATGGATTTAATTAATGCTTTTAATATGTAATGCTGTTGTGAAAATTATTCAAATAAAAGATACCATTAAAGTATGCTTTTATAAATACATTTCTTAAATGTAGGTACCGAGTTAAGTTTTAACTAATTTTATTCGTAAATTGAGAAATAAATAGATTATGTTTTGTGATTCATAGCCTCGATCCAGAAGAAATACTTATAATATAATACCAACTACATATATTTACGAATATCAATCATGAGGTTCAGATCTTAGATCGGCGAATATGTTTTTTATTTTTTGTTTAGAAATTCTCAGTATAGTATCTGGAAATGTTTGGTTAATTGCAATAGGCTTGCGTCCTAAATATTAATTAGCTAAAAACATTTTGTCATGCACACAACAAATTATGAATATTATGAATCATAATATTCATAATCATAATTTATGATTCATAAATCATAACCAAAAAAAAATGCAACTAAAAATAAATAATGGCTGCAATCAATAATTTCTGTTTCTGTACGTAATGTACACACGGCGCCAAGTCAAGCTAACAGTTGCAGTACGATTTTGATACTTATTCCCTACGCCATAAGAACGACACAAAGATTTATTCTGTGACAAAGGACAAAGTGTATAGTATATGGGGATCGAACTCAAAACAATGTATATACTAATGGAAATTCTATTACTATATTAATAAGAAAAAAGATAATCTACAATATACCTTTACAATACGTTAATGTCTCTTTCATTAACATGACAATAATTATTACCTACATAATCAATTGACAAGTGCATTTTCCCTAATTCAGGGCAAACGGTGTCGACGTAAACTGGCAACACTTACATATTTTCTGCAGAAATACGAATTTTATCGAAATATATTATAAAACAGTCAAATAATCCATATTTATCTGTAAAAATATATTCCATCTTCCCGCTTTTGCTTTTGGAAACAACTTTTACAATGTTTAAAAACGCAAGACGGCATTTTATGAATTTAAAAGCTGGATTGATCGTGGCGTGTGAACTGTGCGATGCTTCGCAGCGCACTGAGCCGAGTTTGTATTCGCTTTTCAATTTTGTATTTGCTTTAGTGGCCTCACGCAAGTGTTCCGCGCGCTCCGTCTGCCTTTTGTTCTGTAGTCTTAGATGCCAACATTTTGACTATTTTTTTTTCTTGGAGAAAAATGATAACGAAATTACGAAATCTGTCTTTACCATTTATTTTAAAATAAAAAGCTGTTTCTATTGATAATACTTTCATATAAATTCATTATGGAATCTTTAAGCAGTACACGTTTAAAATTGTGATTTAGTGCCATGTTTGACATTTTTTTTTATCGAGCCAATCATTCAATGTCAAAAATTCGTGTTTCTATCTTTACGATTTACTAGAAGATATGTTCAACTTTTATACTTTAATTTTTATTCATTAAAAATATCATAGTTCATGGGACTTTCAGACGTTCAAAAATCTTAAAAAGTACTGCAACCTCTCCTTAAGCACAAGTGTAGTCCTAGATGTATGCAGACAAAGTTTATTGTTGTCGCGCCTATTTCGAGGATATCTATCTGCCATACGCGGAAGTAGATTTGGATTCCTTTTCACAAATAAAGCCGTTTCCAATCTTAATATATAAAATCCTTGCGTTACTTACTGACTGACAGACACGCTACAGCCGAAACTATTGGGTGCAAGAAGCTGAAATTTGGCGTGTATTTTCCTTGAGGACCGTTGGGGTGCACTAAGAAGGGATTTCCCGAAATTCCCACGGTATCGGCCAAAACGAGTAAATTTAAAAAAATTGCAGGCGTAGCTGCTGGCTTCCTCTAGTATATGTATAAAGAGATGTGTGGATCTTATATCTTTGGAAATACGGCCTACAAGAATCTTTGACATTCAATCTAGACAATTACCATAAACGTCGTTTTTGGGCTTTTAAAAGCGATTTCCTTGTGGGTTGAGTTACCCCAGAAGATCACTCCGTATCTTGAAATTGATTCAATGAGCCCGTAATAAGCTGTTAGCAGAGAATCTAAATTAAGCGTCCACGACAGCATATTATTATACAAGGCAAAAGCACTGCTCCTAATTCTTTTAGAAATCGTCTCAATATGTGTATTCTAATTTAGGTGACGGTTAATTGTTAATCTTAGAAACTTTGTAGAAAGTTTAGTGCGTATATGTGTATCCTCATTTAGTGTTGATGAGGTGGAGAAATCGAAAAAACTCCTGTTTGACTCCATTTCTACAGACATCCGAAATATTAAAAGGAAGAAAAAGAATGACGGGAAGATACAAAGAGATATCGAGGACATTTTAACAGTGATTAAAAGTACCGATTCGGAAAAAAATCCCATTTTGTTACACAGACTGCCTCCAGTTACTTTGGACCATATAGATGTGACGAGTCTATTGAAAGATATTAAAGTCACAATTAGATTATGTCAAGAGTAACTACGTTACGACGGAGGAACTTAATGAAATAAAAACAAAATTAGATAATAAAAAACATGATTTGATGCCATTTTGTACGCCTAGTCATACACCCTCATTTGTAAACAAAAAAATACGCCGCCGCGGACGTGCAAAAATTTTAAATAACGATTCGCCGTCAATTATTTCACTTGCTGTGGCGGAGTCTATGAAGAGACAGAGTGAGGGTGTGTGTTTATCTCGTTCTCACGGGCTTGTTGATAATGCGTTGGAGTCAGAGGCGGTGTCCTTGAGTGATTATGATCATAATAAATATGAGAATGAAATGCAGCGATACGAGCGTAATAGAAGGGTTATTATGTATATATGTATAGATACAAGGTATATGGCCTATATACCTATAGTATTTTAGTCATATTTGTCAATGGTTTGAAAAATAAAATAGACAACTATCAATTCTTACTTTCATTTATTCAGTTTGTCACAAGAATATATCTTAGATAAAGATACATTTACATTTACCGCCACTCTTGGTCATTCTTTTAATAGTAATTGTTTATAAAAGCAGTACAAACTATATCATATTTATAATATTGGGTAGCAAAGTTGTGGGTAGTTCAATATATCAAATATAACATTAATACAATGGATTAGCAACAATATAATTCATTTAGTAATATTGGCCACAGGTATATCTTTAATATTACTCTAGGTATATTTACTATGTATATATATTCAATATTTACCACTTTAATATTCACCATAGGTACAAATATAATTGATATGGCTTGTTTCACAGCATATGAATCGATTCTATTATATGATATTCCAAGTTCTAAACTTATAACATCTCACAACTGACAAAACCACCCACAATATCAATTATACGATAGCTTCGCTATATTACATTGCTTCTGCATTATTTCTATTGAAAATACTCTAAATAACACCACAGAAGCAATATAGAATCGTGAAACACAATAATATAATAGTCAGAATTATATCGTACCTTAGTTAGCCGTTGCCGGAGCGAAACTGAACATTGAGCAGAGTCTGTTCATATTTTATACTCTATTTACCCGTTTGACAGTGTCAACTGTCAAACGTCAAACCAATTTGTATATTTAGAATTGGCAACACTATAAATTCAAAACATACAATCCATTTATTTTCATTTACTATATGTTTAGGCTATACATAGTTAATGATACAATATATATGGTTATATCTTGTTAGAGACATATGTGAATAATTATAAAATCGATCTTATTGTAACTTAACCTAAAACTCGACGTAGAAATAACAATGATATAAATTCTAGCCAGATTTATAACAGTTTGATATCCGAGCTTTTGCTGGGATGATAAATAGGTACTTACAAACGGGACACACATACTTTAGACGTACTTACTTTGATACATTTTTGAATATCTTTACAATATATTTCAACAAATCTATCACGGCCATACTGACCTGTACTTCGTTCTCGAAGTACCCTCTTTATTTTAACCCCCTGCAGCAACCTGCAGTTTTTATTTAGCACCTGCAGCAACCTGCAGTTTTTATTTAGGACCTGCAGCAACCTGCAGTTTTAATTTTTTATTTAGGACCTGCAGCAACCTGCAGTTTTATTTTTTTATTTAGGACCTGCAGCAATCTGCAGTTTTTATTTAGGACCTGCAGCAACCTGCAGTTTTTATTTAGGACCTGCAGCAACCTGCAGTTTTTATTTAGGACCTGCAGCAACCTGCAGTTTTTATTTGGGACCTGCAGCAACCTGCAGTTTTAATTTAGGACCTGCAGCAACCTGCAGTTTTTATTTAGAACCTGCAGCAACCTGCAGTTTTAATTTAGGACCTGCAGCAACCTGCAGTTTTTATTTAGAACCTGCAGCAACCTGCAGTTTTAATTTAGGGCCTGCAGCAACCTGCAGTTTTTATTTAGGACCTGCAGCAACCTGCAGTTTTTATTTAGGACCTGCAGCAACCTGCAGTTTTACTTAGGACCTGCAGCAACCTGCAGTTTTTATTCAGGACCTGCAGCAACCTGCAGTTTTTATTCAGGACCTGCAGCAACCTGCAGTTTTAATTTAGGACCTGCAGCAACCTGCAGTTTTTATTTAGAACCTGCAGCAACCTGCAGTTTTAATTTAGGGCCTGCAGCAACCTGCAGTTTTTGTTTAGGACCTGCAGCAACCTGCAGTTTTTATTTAGGACCTGCAGTGAATGTCATACAACAGCTTTTTAATTCATCCTTAATACGATTTTAAAACTACATTTTTTTTTCACGACGGTTCTTTTTTTTTGACTTTGTCCACTCTGAAGGTCTTAGTCGATTTTTTACATAAACTATATTCAATTCCAGAACCTCGCAAGGTCCGATAAGCTTTTCACATATCATTTAATTGTAACATTTATCTAGTTTTTAGTTTTGTTTATTTAATAAGATCATTCGTTTTAATAAACCATAAAATCCCAAATCAATATAAATGTGCACCTACACGGTGTTCCACATAACAATTTGGATCATGAAAATATTTTACCGATAGATCTTATTTATAAATGGTTGTTATCCTTATAGTTATGTGAGACCGTTCAAAGATAGATATGGACGATATTGGCATATAATATTTGAAAACACAGTTTTTATTGTTACTTATGAGGTTGCGGTATTCTTTCATTTTATTTATGTATTTGCAAAAATGGGTTGTACTTTGGTGTTATAAATACAGATTATTCTGTAGCCCATGTAGCATAATATGGTTTTGATTTACATATAGGTACAAAATATTATCTATGTTATTTTATTATTAATCTTTAATAATATACACAAAATGTATAAAGGCTATCTGATGGCCTAAGCAGCCCTTGCCAGTCTACGATAACTACTTGATCTGAGTCCCTATAGGACATTCTTCAAATGTTCGAATAGATGTATTAAAATTCTAACAACATGTTCGGTCAATAGCAGTAGCAATTTTAATACGTTGATATTCTATATATTTTTGATAGTTGATCAGCAGTAATCAGAAAAAACATGTATCATCTCATCTAATCGGGTATCAGACTTGAGTTGTTAGAGTTTCTACCAATAACATATACTAATAAATGTAGGAGCCAGTCTTAACTGCTGTATGATAGCTCGGCCAACCTGATAGCAGTATCAAGTGGAGAAATAAAGTATGTGTATTCACCATTTCAGATCACCATTTCAGCAAGCTACCTAAACATTTTCTATGTTCCTTTATCAAGTAATAAGTATTGCTATTTCAATAATCAAAACACTTATACACATATTATTTAGCAGTGATTTAAAAGTCATCGTTACAACGATAAGAATATACTTTAAACTATAAGAAAATAAGTCTTTATCAAGAAATCAGTCTGTGCTTATTTATCCATTTTCTTTCTAAAGTACAATAAACTATTCTAATGTAAATGTTACATAATATAGGAACTGTATAATAACGTTTTCCGATATTGCAAACCACTACATCATCCATGGATTAACAAGAACAATATTATACGAAAGGAGCTACTCCAAACCTTCACATCAAATTTTAATTTTTAAAAAAGTAACTAATGTAATTCAGCCTATACTTAATAAATCATAGAATAGGATTTCGCAACATCTGGATAAATAAGAATAGTTTAAAGTAATGAAAGTAATTATTGACTTTAATGGATATTAAATGTAATTTTTGTAACTCATCCGACTAGGGTGCTGAAGATTTTAAAATCGTCTATTCTGTACGGTAATACAAACGAGTTTCTTTTTTTTTTTAAGAACTTGTTCCAACCTTTATTCACCCCATACACCAGTTTTCTTTGTTATTCCTAGGCTAAACGCTTTAAATTATGTTAATGGGAATTAACTATAAAAAAAGTAATCCATTATATTTTGAGTAAGTTTGAAAATAGTAAATATCAGTTGCTATTTATTTTTCTTTTCACTACATACTTCATATACTTGAAATTTGTTGTTAATTATATCAAATAGTATAGAGTATTCAAATTAGTTTCAACCAAGAGTATACAAATTTTGCAAGATAATCTTATGTATGTAGTTATCACATTTTAGAGGTATATTTATAGAATAGAATCCTTTATTTAAAATAACACATCTTTGCTACGAAACCTTTAGTAAGTAACTACATTATAAAATATATTATTAAAAAATATATTTTATAAGAAACTTAAATATAAATTATTATAGATTATTTTAACCGTTGTAAGACCATAACCACAGATTACCAAATAGTTATGCCATAACTTCCATAGCAATGATTGGTTAGCATTTGGTTCATGGTATAGTAGTAACTATTTAGTAATCCGTGGTATAGTTCCCAACAACTCTTACAGGAAAGAGTATAAATAGCAAACTTTCGCTTAGCGGTAATACAGATTACATTACTTAGCAGTAAATATGTTTCTAATGGAGGTAATTATACACTGTTGTTAAAAAAAAGTAGTGTTACAATCCTTTTACATAATACGTATTTACTTGTTGAACGACGTCAACTATTCTCATTCTCTTCCATCAGTATTACATATTATTGCAAAATCACCTCACCCAACAGAACATATCCACTAGCCTCTTTCCAGCACCACAGCCACTGCGTCGAAGACAGATCGTGCTCCGTCGTCAGCAAAACAGCGATGATGTCCTTTAGTCAGCGTCACGGGATTTCGACAAGGATGCTCTGAAACTGACAATTGGATGTATTAGTAATGTGAGGTGGACATATCCCACTTCTGATAATAGAAGGGTTATTATGTATATATGTATAGATACAAGGTATATGGCCTATATACCTATAGTATTTTAGTCATATTTGTCAATGGTTTGAAAAATAAAATAGACAACTATCAATTCTTACTTTCATTTATTCAGTTTGTCACAAGAATATATCTTAGATAAAGATACATTTACATTTACCGCCACTCTTGGTCATTCTTTTAATAGTAATTGTTTATAAAAGCAGTACAAACTATATCATATTTATAATATTGGGTAGCAAAGTTGTGGGTAGTTCAATATATCAAATATAACATTAATACAATGGATTAGCAACAATATAATTCATTTAGTAATATTGGCCACAGGTATATCTTTAATATTACTCTAGGTATATTTACTATGTATATATATTCAATATTTACCACTTTAATATTCACCATAGGTACAAATATAATTGATATGGCTTGTTTCACAGCATATGAATCGATTCTATTATATGATATTCCAAGTTCTAAACTTATAACATCTCACAACTGACAAAACCACCCACAATATCAATTATACGATAGCTTCGCTATATTACATTGCTTCTGCATTATTTCTATTGAAAATACTCTAAATAACACCACAGAAGCAATATAGAATCGTGAAACACAATAATATAATAGTCAGAATTATATCGTACCTTAGTTAGCCGTTGCCGGAGCGAAACTGAACATTGAGCAGAGTCTGTTCATATTTTATACTCTATTTACCCGTTTGACAGTGTCAACTGTCAAACGTCAAACCAATTTGTATATTTAGAATTGGCAACACTATAAATTCAAAACATACAATCCATTTATTTTCATTTACTATATGTTTAGGCTATACATAGTTAATGATACAATATATATGGTTATATCTTGTTAGAGACATATGTGAATAATTATAAAATCGATCTTATTGTAACTTAACCTAAAACTCGACGTAGAAATAACAATGATATAAATTCTAGCCAGATTTATAACAGTTTGATATCCGAGCTTTTGCTGGGATGATAAATAGGTACTTACAAACGGGACACACATACTTTAGACGTACTTACTTTGATACATTTTTGAATATCTTTACAATATATTTCAACAAATCTATCAAGCGCGTGGCGTGTGAAAGCGAAACGGCTATACCTCCCACTAGGAATAGCGAGGAGTGTTATCAGAAAGGTAAACACGACTCACAAATAAATACAACTGAGGATAAAATGACACTTGTGGCGGTGGCGAGAGCGGATGGCGGAAATCAACAGCGTGAAGATGGAAAGTGGACACTAGTGCAGAGTAAAAATAAAATAAAAAACAAATTTATAACATCTAAAGGAAAGGCGCGTATAGATGACCTAAGCAAGTTTAAACCAGCTGATATGAAGATACCCCTCTTCATCACCAATGTCCATAAGGATGTATCTGAGACAGATGTGGCAGAATATATATTTTCTAAAACACAGGAAAAAGTGGAACCTATTAAAATAAAAATGGCTATAGAAAGAAATAATAGCGCTTTCAAAATATTTGTGAGCAAAATCAACCTTGAGACATTTCTTGATAGCAGTATGTAGCCTATGAGCATCTCGTTTAGGCGTTTTATACATATGAGAGGCAGAGATGAAAGCCATCCACAATATAGGGCTGAGAGGCATCATTCTAGAAACCAGAATGGATAATAAAATAAATACAAGGTTGATTTCATTTAACTGTAAGTGTCTGAAAAGATCCTTAGAGGGAATCAGGCATTTATGTAATACGGCAGATATTATAGCGCTACAAGAGACGTGGCTACTGCCCCACGAGTTGTCTACTTTAGAAGCGATTAGTAAGGATTTCGGTGGCACAGGAACATCAGCGGTAAATACCTCAGAAGGCCTCGTGCGAGGCAGCCCTTATGGAGGTGTGTCCATATTGTAGAGGAAAAGTGTTTTCCGTTCAGTCACGGTTATAGACTGTGCGGATTCCCGTTTGACTGTGGTAAGAGTAGGGGTGAACGGCTAATACTTTTTAGTATTCAGTGTCTATATGCCAACCGATTGTGCGGATAACGTACCTACTTTTACACAGTGTCTAAGTTCAATCAGTGCTATTGTGGAAGAAAATAGTGATTGTGCTGCGGTTTTTATGCTAGGGGACTACAATGCGCATCCAGGTGAGCTCTTTTGTGATCGCTTACTGGAATTTTGTGACGACCAGAACTGGACTGTAGTAGACTTTAATGTTATTGATAATTCTGATACATTAAAATTTCCTAAACCGACTGCACCCACACCATGCGCGCATACACACATACACACACACACACACACACACACACACGAACGCACGTACACAAACACACACCAACACACAGACTCTCATTCATAAGTAATGCATGACTAGTGCTGCACGTATCCAGTGCTTGGAGAGGCTGGTAATCTGTCATACAGGTCTCCTAGTACAGATACCAGTCTCTCACATAGTGGCATATATAGAATAAGCTTATATTGTGGAATTATGTATTTTGTAACTATGTGAGAGAAAAACAATAAAGTTATATATTATAATTATTATATATTCACTTTTATAAGTGAAGCCCATGGTTGTGTAAGATGGTTAGATCATTGCATAGTTACGAATGCAGCGCTTTCCACTGTTACAAATGTACAAGTCGAGTATGACGTGCAATGGTCTGACCACTTTCCACAGCTAATTGATTGTAACTTGGATTTAGTGTCGTATGAACAAATACCAGTGTGTGCAACTGGGATCAACAGGGTTGTATGGGGTGAGCGTACAGATGAACAAGTCCAGCATTATCATGAGGCATGTCATGCTCAGCTTAGGGAAATTCATTTTCCGGATATAATGAGAAAATGTTGTGATGGAATGTGCTCTGATTTTGAGCATAAGTTGTTCTTAAGAGATATTGTATCTGAGACTGATTACTATATTGTCTGAAGCAGCTATAGCTACGCACAAATCGCGGAGGAGAGGTGGTTATATTGCGGGTTGGTCTAGATACGTTGCAGATTACCATAGGGAGGCCAGGTTGAGGTTTTTGGCCTGGGTGAAAGATGGTAAACCTAATAATGGCCAGACATATATTGACATGATAGGAAGTAGGAAATTGTTTAAACAAAAGCTAAAATGGTGCCAGGATAGGCAGGAACAATTTATAATGGATGCGCTTGCAGTACATCATTCTGCTAACAATTTTTCTAAATTCTGGAAAGAAACAAGTAATATGAGCCATAAGCCTGGCGTCCCTGTGAGTATAAATGGCGTTAGTGAGAGATTGCTAATATTTTTAGTGAGCACTTCAGAATGGAACCCAAGCACCAATCAGGTGTATCTCGATTGCCCGTTACTGGGACCATCGCCCAGGAAAGGCATGTGAATTTTCAGCAAAAGATATAAAACAAGTTATCAATGGTATGAGGAGAGGTAAATCACCTGGGCATGATGGTCTTAGTGTCGAGCACCTAAGGCATGCAGGAGTTCACCTGCCTCGCGTTCCTTCCATGTTTTTTAACCTCTGTCTTTGTCATGGGTACTTACCGGAGGAATTTACGAAAACCATTGTGGTGCCCGTGATCAAGAATAGAACTGGAGATAACTCGGACAAAAATAACTACCGACCCATCTCACTTGCGACTATTATGGCCAAGGTGCTTGACAGCCTGCTTAATGACATTCTATCTCAAAACGTAAAATTGCACCAAGCTCAGTTTGGTTTTAGGACGGGCCTTTCTACTGAAAGTGCGATTTTATGTCTTAAGCAGGCTGCCAGGTACTACACTGATAGAAGTACACCGGTGTACGCGTGTTTCCTAGATTTGTTGAAAGCTTTTGACACAATCCTTTATGACAAGCTTTGGGTTAAGCTGGGGAATGCGGGTGTGCCGGCTGAGGTCGTATCTCTGTTGAAAGATTGGTATCGAGGTCAGCGGAACCAGGTGAGATGGGCGGGAGCTTTGCCAGACCCGTATCGCATGAAATGTGGGGTAAGACAGGGTGGACTGACCTCTCCTCTGCTGTTTAACCTTTATATAAATGACCTTATTGGTGAGCTCAGCAGCACTCATACCGCTTGTCATATTGATAATGTGTGTGTTAATAACATCAGCTACGCCGACAATATGGTGCTGCTGTGACCATCAGGGGGTTCTATTCACAAGCTATTGACCATCTGTGAGTGATATGCGGTGGAGCATGGACTGACATATAATACAAAAAAGAGCAATGTACTTATTTTCAAAGGAAAATTACATGTGTCCGCTCGGGTCCACCAACTATGTTGTGCGGTGAAGAGTTTCAGAGAGTAATCAGTTTTAGATATCTGGGGCATATTGTAACGGAAGACTTGTCCGATGATGCCGATCTGGAGCGCGAGCGCAGGGCATTGGCGGTGCCAGGGAATATGATTGCCCGCAGGTTCGCTCGTTGCTCGTCAGGTGTGAAAATTTGTCTGTTTAAGGCTTACTGCCAGTCTTTCTACTCGAGCAGCCTGTGGGTAAATCATACCCGTCGGTCCGCCAGTGCCCTGCGTGTACAATATAACAATATCTTCAGGATGCTGATGCGGCTGCCTCCCTACTGCACCGCGTCACTAATGTTTGCCGAAGCTCATACGGATGGATATCAAGCCATTATACGTAAAAGAGTAGCTTCATTACTAAGGCGGTTAAGAGACAGTAGCAATGGCATCCTGAAGAAGATTGCATCGCGCTTTGACTGACCTATACAAAACAAGTGGATGAGTATACTGACCGGACGAGATTAATATTATTGTTATTGTAATAATTGACTACTAATGACGATTATTATTTCCTTATATTTATTTTTATTGACATGGATCTATTGACATATGATATATATATATATATTTTTTTTCATTGACATTATAATTGTAAGTATATTATTATGATGTATTAATTTATCATTTATGTACCATTTGCTGTAATATCTTAATGTTTTCTTATTCCTTGTTTCCTGTTTCTGTGCTGAAGGTATACAAATTAACTTTTACTTTGTTTTATATATGGATTGATGTATTTAATCTTAAATAAAAGTATTACATACATTAACCACGTCAGTAGTATTATTATTATTTTTAATGTCAAAATTAGGGAATGTCAGTGTACGTTGGCCAAAATGTATAATAACAGTTTTATTAATATTTATTTTAAAATTATTGTTGTCAAGCCATTCAATCGTTTTATTCAATATATTGTTTATTTCGGTTTCATACGAATCTCGATGTTGAGAAAGTATAGTGATCGTACTGTCGTCTGCAAATAGTGTCATAGGATATTTAATGGACTTCGGTAGATCATTAATATAGAGCGTAAATAGAGAAGGTCCTAGCACACTTTCTTGAGGTACACTTTAGATAACAGAGCGTTCTTCAGATAAGTATTTTTCCTCTCGTTTAGTGATACTGTTTATCTTACTGATTTCCGTTCCTTGTTTCCTGTCATGTAAGTAACATTGTAACAGTTTTTGGACATTGCCTCTGATTCCGTAAGTCTCAAGCTTTTGTAATACTAATATATTATGGTGCACGTAATTGAATGCCTGAGACATATCACAAAAAATAGCACAAACTGAAATATTTATATCTAAATTTGTCATGACTATATATAAGAAGTCGTAGATTGCCATATTTATGGTTTTGTTTTTCTGAATCCATTTTGTACAAAAGATGCTATGTTTTTCAATATACGTATTAAGATCTTTATTGATATATGATTCAAATATTTTAGAAAATATTGAGATCAGAGAAATTTATCTGTAGTTTTATTTTAACTCTTTATCTGATTTTTTATGTAATGGTTTAACTACTGACTTTTTTAAAGCATCAGGAAACATTCCTTCACAAATTCTTAAATTGATTATGTGTGCTAATGGCTCACAAACTTTCGCAACTGCCTTAATTATTTTTGTTTGTATCCCGTCGTATCCTGTGCTGTGTGTATAATTAAGACTTAAAATAATGTTAAGTACGTCCTGCGGTAGCCACGAGGCCATAAACATAGATTGATTTCTGTTTAAAATATGTTTTGTGACTATGGTCCCTGCTTTCTTTCTCGGTTGAATGTTGTCAATAAAAAAGTTATTAAATCATTTTGCAATGTCTTGTAGATCATTAATAGGTATGTCATTTTCTAAAATTCTATTGATATAATTCTTTGGTATACTCAGTTTGTTCTGATTTATTATTTGCCAGGTCGCTTTCGACTTAATTTTAGAAGTTTTTATTTTGTGATTGTTTTGTGCGCGTTAACCGGATATTTTTTAATACAGTTATAGTAGCTTATACCGATTCTTATTTTATTGCGTTGGTTTTAATCGTGCCTGCCACAATAATTGACGTTTCTTTATGCTGCAACTCTTTTTACCACGCGATATCCATTTTTGTTTTTTAAATAAATTAACAGAAACAAGAGTTTTAGGGAAACACTGCCTATATAAAAAAGATACATCCATAAATATGTCATATGCTACATTTGTTTAATTGGCTTCAAAAACCCCAGCATATGTCAAGCTATTTTAAATATGTCTTAAATTTGTTAATATTTTCATTATTATAGTCTCGTTTAAGGGTAGAATTAAAAGGTAATGTTAGTTTTTCTTGTGACCCTGAACACAAAAATAAGAGCCCTGCGAAGTAGTACTCTGTCAACTTAGCCTCATTAACATCGCTAAAGTTCCGGTCTATTCGTAAAAGTGGCGAAGAAGGAAATGGAACACGTGACTTATTCAACCAATCAGAGCGCACATGGCGTTTGGTTATTGCTTACTTATTATTTTACGAATGAATTTGGTAAGTTTATAACATTAACAACATAACATTAAGAAATATTTTAGTAACTGTATTATACGTACGCACATAACTCGGAAAAGTTAATGGTGCATGGATTTCAATCCGAAATCCTCTGCGTATAAATCTGCTGACCTCTTCACTAGGCGATTGGTACCTCTTTATCAATCTAGTATAGAACTTAAACTATGTAGATATAAGGAAATTATTTTACATTTGGTTCTGAAACAAATAATCGAAATTACAACATTATTTCTTAGCTTTGTAAAAATAGAATGCTTTCGAATGTTATGATATGCAATTGTAGGTAATAATGCTCCTTATTAAAGTTCCAAGAATAAAAACGTGAGTACTTGAATATGTTTCATTACTCTTCATTTTCTCAAAACATTTGTGCACACTACAATTTGTTGTGAAAAGCTTATTTCGTATTCATAGTAACCTCAATTAGATTAAAATTCTTTGTACATTGAATTGCCCTTTTACACAAAAACTGCCTAATTGTATTATTAAAACAATAAAACCCTTAGTGTTGATAACTTTAGGGTCTCTGCAGCATACTCATTTTTAGATTTCTTAGTAGGTATAGTTTCAAAGAATAAGCTATTGGAATGCTGTCCAACTATTCTATTGTTAAATAAACTTTTATTAAAATTAAATTTTATCCTATATTATGTTTACGTAAATGTTGAACATAAAATAAATAATTAAATGACTTATTAGAATTTTCATTAGATACTATAAAGATAAACAATGTTAGTTCAAATTAAAAAAAAACATAGACAATACTATAAGTAAATACCTATTGTAATTCTCATTCGATAGAAACCTTTTCTTAGATCAAAATGACAAGTTTAATTTTTAACTAATATAAATTAATCTGGTCACTAAACTCTTGCTAATATAATTAGTCCTTTAATTAAATAAAACAGACTTTGCAAATTATTGGATCGCTTGCAAGTCTTTTTATACGAATTAGCTGCCTACATCAATCTTAATTGCCTGTGAATCTTTCATGATCTTAATTTTCTTTTCACAGAAATTTTATAGATCCTATCAGTCAATTACGCCATACTTTTTTGACATTTCGTCGATCCTAACACGGGACGGGTGTAACTAATAATTGATGAATCACGTAACGCCAAAATTCTATAAAATTGCCTTTCTACGTCACTATACTGTTTGAAAACGGAAGAGAGATGCTACTAAATGCAATTTCAATTTACGAGATAACAATGTTGAAACTAGCCAACTGCGACTTATGTCCTTTAATTCAACTTGCAGAAGCTGGTGTACGTTTCAGTGTATCGTGGAATTACATTTCACGAATTAATATTCAGGCATGATTCCACGCACAAGTACAAAGCAAACGAGTAAATAAGGAGCCAATAGGGAGAAATTTTCCGCCAGATGAAACACATTCGACAGGCGTGATTCAGGCCAAAACTGAGCACATAATGAACACGCCACTCTGTAATCTGTCACGGCAAACCATGCGCTGCATAAATTAGCTGTAGTTAAAAGCTCCCTTTTAATGGGAAGACTAAATGAATGCGTTGCGTTGGTCGATGCCACCGCTTTTTCTGAATTTCGTGCCAAAATCGTAGGAGACCCGTAGATAGAACAAACTGGTGAAGCCGACCGCAAGCATTTAAAATTAGGTTCCGCATCGAAGCGCTAGCTCAAATTGACGATTCGAATCTATCTATCTCAGTTCTGTTAGATGAACTGTACATTTAAATTTTTTATATCTAAGGTAAACGAAATGATTCGTCTTTAAATTTTCAGAATCCAATTTTCTAAATGGCGTGTTTACAGTTTAATTATCTTTTGTTAGTTATTTACTTTCATTAACGTCTAAAACTTCTTTTATTTGACTTTATCTGAGTTGCGTCATTACTTCTCTAACCTGTATACTTACCTATTTTTTGAAAACTTTTTGATAATTTCAAGTAAGAATATTTTTGTATATTTATTTATAGTGTCACGCCTGTATCCCCGAAGGTGTAGGTAGAGGTGTAATATTCACCATGAATTTTTTAGGTCCCACTTAATAGGGGGCGAGCCTATTGCCGTACGGGGCACATTAACAGGCTCCGTGCTGCTACTGAGAATTTCCTAACGGAAAATCCCAATAACACTTTGCTCGACCCGGGAATCGAACCCGAGACCTCCCAATCCCATGCGCACATTTATGCCGCGAGACCAACGAGGCAATATTATTGTAATTAGAAAGAAAAGAAATAAAGTCGTCACAATACGGTGTTTGCAATATTTTAATTTGTTGCAACAATTGTTTAGAGAAAGCGTCATAATGGCACAAGCCGACAGATGGCGCTGTTAAGCGCACGTGCGTCTAACTTCATCCTCACCACGTTATTTATGAGATGGAACAAAACAGTCACTTGCGGTGCAAATGTCGACGCGGCAACACGTTCCCGTTTCGCTGAGTGCTTTAGAATGAAATGATATTGACGTTACGTAAAACGTTTACGCGAGCCGCATTTTTTTGGAAAGGCTTAAGGCTGTTTGTTTTACTTAGATTCTTGTTTTTGTAGTAAGGTTGAAAAGAATGAACTTAATTTAATTGTATTTAGACAAAAATACCTTTGCAGATGTCAATTTATAAAAAACGCTAATCTTGTCTTTGTTTTGTAAGTATATATTTAAAAATCGTCTTTGACATTGTCCGGAATTATCATTGTAACCATAACTCAATTTAAAATAAATTCTATCATTACAATAGGTATTACATATTGGTTTCATATACTTAAACAGAAAGGCAATAAATTATTTTATTTTGAACGAGATTTCGCTCGCAATAGCCTATGTCCCTCTTCAGTCTCCTAATTCTGTCTACGCACAAAAACCATACTCGAACATCGTTACGTTGCGACGTAAAAAAGGACAAACCCACACACAACATTTGCATTTATAATATGGATATTGCATTAATTTATCCTGTATATTAAGTCTATTCAACTCGAGTTAATAAAATAAAGAAATAAGGTTCTGTGTAGTGTAACTTTTTATGTATTTATTTTATATTAGAGTGTCTGTATCTTATCTTAAAGTACACAATTCTACGCATTAACATGCGAAGAACAGTTGTAGCAATAAAAATAGTTATGCCCATTTGGAATGTTACAGTCAATAAAGGATGATAAAACGCGTAACATTTATAGCGCTCAAGACAAGCTTAAATTTTTAAAGCAAATATGAATATGATGTATGCATGCAAATTCATTTGAATACATTTGTTAAAATTCATCGAGTAAATATAAATATTTAAAGGTCAACGTCTTATTATAAAAATATTCTTTGATCTGTAATTTAATATAATTTTCACGCGTAAATTATTCAAACACTTTTATAAGAAACTACTTGCATTCTTGCTTACACAAATTTAACATTATTGTAACAGGAAAATTGTCTAAGAAGCGATTTATCTTAACCTTACTCAGAAAAATATCATAGAGAATATCCTTAAGCCCCCAAATCTTAGATACGGGGTGACAGAGAGTCATTTATAAATCCTCATTTTGCAGCGATACGGCAATGATTACCGCGGAACGTTAACATTTACGAAAGAATGATCCCTACTGAGATATAAGTACTGAAAAATAAACCCCAGGTGTACAATATTGAAGTAACCTTTGAGTGATAGGGCCATTACAGACGCAAACTTCCGAAAATAGAAGCGAGACTTATCGCGAGAACCGAGTTTACTTTTTATTTATTTAATTTCAACCTTTTTTAGAGATTTGCGGCGTCTCAACTGAAATAAAATTAGGCCGTGACTTTTTTGAGTTTACAAAAATATTGGCAATTTAATTTTTCTTGCGTAAATGGTAAACTAGCTACGGGAATTATATTCCTCCTTTTTATTATTACTAGCTGTTGCGCAATGCTTCGCTAGCCAATGATCTAAAATAGGATATATCATTCTTCAGACCTTTAACTACCTCCGTGCCACACATTAATCCGTTGCTCTATTTGACGATTTGATTTTGATTATTATTTAAGTATGGCCTCTTACTTACATTTCATACCTATATAGCATCAACAGGATCAATATTCGTTTAGAATTCACAGACAAGTAAGTTCGCACACTACGTGATCAGTATTAGTCACGGACTCCATTAAATACTAACAAGAAGTTGAATGAATTTCTATAGACATTCGCAAGTACGTGATACACAGGTCGCAAATAATAATGGCATTATTTAAATGTAATTTACAGCTCTCGAGAGCCTATGAACCCTTCCGAGAAAAGCCCACATGACGCTATAAATGCAATACATTGCTTCATTTGCATGCCACAAGTCTCGCAGATGCCAACAGAAACGAAACTATAGAGCACGGCCCCACTATTATTTAACCGCGTGTTCCTTTTGTTTGCCTCAAAAATGATCCATGTCTACTAATTTTTAAATTCATTGAGTATTGTATGTAAATACGTA
Organism: Euclidia mi; assembly: GCA_944739405.2. Taxonomy (NCBI): domain Eukaryota; kingdom Metazoa; phylum Arthropoda; class Insecta; order Lepidoptera; family Erebidae; genus Euclidia; species Euclidia mi. The sequence continues at coordinate 44,185,321 of OX123182.2, read as the reverse complement.
TTTATTTTACTCGTTTCGTTTGTTCTAAATTAGATTTGATAATAGCTCTTTCTGTATTCTTACGAGTAATAAAGTTTAAAAGACATAAATGAAACTGCCAATAATGTAGGTATACCAATATAGGAATTACCAACAGTTATATTTTTGGTTTCAGAATGATTATGAATCGGTTGACATTCGTGTATATATTCCAGTCAAAATTTCATAAGTACACCAACGATTCCTAAGAAATTCACAAAGAACATTAATCGGGTATTTTAATTAATTAAAGTATAACTAGATCTGTCGAAACAATGACCATTTGATGTCTTAGCATTTTTTTTATACCAAACATATTCGTAGGTATATTTGGAAAGCTATTAATTGAATTATGTTTTCCGTGGGATAAAGTTTCTTGTCGTAGTAGTAGTAATAATTTTCTAGTAGCCAAATTGACAAAACTGCAGCTGGCTAAGCAAAATCAAACCAGATTTCTTCTCTTTTTATGGTCATTCAATGTTTTATCGTTTTATTAATAATTGAATGTCCATAAATGTAGAACTTGATAATCGAAATAAATTTAAATTCACGATTTATTCAAATATTTATGCGGAAATACGTACATACTTTGAATATTTCTGTCACTTTTATTTTACTTCTATTTTAGGAATTGTAGGTGTTCCCGACGACGACGAGTGGCACTTAAACAAATATTTAAATCCACATCTTCTGAAAATTCCGTGTTATTCGATGTGATCAAATAAGTAGGTACCTAACGCTTTATATTATTTTTAAATATTATAACATAGTTTGCTTATCTCTACATTTAACATAGCATTTTAAAATACATAATAATATTTTATTAAATAAAAAAGACTTAATGTTTCTCCAACGTATTGATTTTGCTCTGTTACTTTGACCAGTTATTTCCATCAGTGATACTGTTGAAAACAAAAACAGTCTTAGATTCTAAATATGATTTGAATGAATTATTGCTTGGTAAAATGTTTGAATGACTGAATGAAACTTTGCCGTATACACAGCTATTATTTCTATCGCGGTACACAGATTTTAAACATAGATATACAATATTGATCTTATGTAATCATTTGTAAATCTTCATGAATAACTTTAATAGTGTTTCTATTCTGAAATCCGTCATGAAGTATTTATTCAGGCTACAAAACTCCCCAAATTAGAATGGCAATTTGCACAAACTACAACTAAACACGCGGCAGTGGTAGTCATAAAACGCAATGAGAGTAATTCTCCGCTACATTGCCAACTTCTGTATAAAGAAAACAGCTGACATTGCATGTTTTTATTTCCAAATCAGCATAGTAACCGTGTACACAGAGTATATGAACAAAAAAACAATGTGCACATTTTATTTTGCCACCTACAGCGTTTACTGCGTCCCTTGGCGCAAAGGAAGGGAAATGATATTTTATTTTACCTGCTTTTCTGTTGTATCTCCTTTATTATTTAAAGGGGAGAGCGATTTTGTACACAGACGTGAAACAACACCAGACCTGTGTTGAATGAGAGATCAGATTAGGTTGATCAATTTATTCTTCAGTAAATTCTGAGGCGTGCAAACGCTGTGAATAAGCTGTAGAATGCCGGCGTTAAATGTGTGCTCACTTCCAATGCGGTGTTTAATGTTACACGGTTTGTTTTCTGTTTTTTCTTTGGCTATTTATATGGTGTTGCAAAAAAAGACTTATTTCAAATTGTTAGTGTTGCGAAAGGGAGTTAATCAGTTTAGTGAACATATGTATTTTTTAAATATTTTTTTTTTATTTTAGGTCTTAATAATCCTCTGTATATCATAGGCAAATTATTTAAAATGGAGGGAATTTTGTAACTTTTCGGAGACCCAGCCATGTTAAATTAATAAAATAACCTTTCTCCACAAACGGAGCATTAAATTCGTAAATATTAAACTTTAAATAAATAGATGTAGATATAAGCATGCTAACTATACATTTAGTTAAATGAATAAACACCAGAGGCTTTTCATATTGTATTTGATATTAAATTTATAGCTAGCTACATTTTAGGTTATATTAAAGCGAGGCTCATTACCGCCTTTTAGGCACATAACAGCCAGACTTAGAGTTTTAACACTTTGCTAATAGTAAATCCGGACACATATTATTTCCTTCACAAAATTGATAAAATTATATTTTCGTTTTATTTTGAGATAAAGGTTATATAAGTAGAACACAATTAAAATACAATTTCAATTGACGAGATAATAATGTTGAAACAAGCCAACTGCGACATACGTCCTTCAATTCAACTTGTAGAAGCTGGTGTACGTTTAAGTGTACCGTGGAATTACAATTTCACGAAATAATATTCAGGCGTAATTCCACTCACAACTACAAAGCCAACGAATAAATAGGGAGCCAATAGGTAGAAATTTTCCGCCAGATGAAACACATTCAACAGGCGTGATTCAGGCCAAAACTGAGCACATAATGAACACGCCACTCTGTAATCTGTCCCGGCAAAACGTGCGCTGCATAAATTAGCTGTAGTTAAAAGCTCTCTTTTAATGGGGAGACCAAATTAATGGGCTGCGTTGGTCGATGCCAGCGCTTTTCCTGAATTTTGGGCCAAAATCGTAGGAGAACAGTAGATAGAACAAACTGGTGAAGCCGACCGCAAGCATTTAAAATTGGGTTCCGTTTCGCGAAAGCGCTTGCTCAAATTGACGATTCGAATCTATCTATCTCAGTTCTGTCAGACGTACTGTACATTTCAATTTTTATATCTAATGTAAACGAAATGTTTCGTCTTTAAATTCCCAGAATCCAATTTTCTAAATGGCGTGTTTGCAGTTTAATTCTGTTTTGTTAGTTATTTACTTTCATTAACGTCTGAAACTAATTTTATTTGACTTTATCTGAGTTGTCGTCATTACTTTTCTAACCTGTATACCTATTTTGCGAAAGCTTTTTGATAATCTCAAGTAAGAATATTATTGTAATTAGAAAGAAAAGAAATAAAGTCGTCACAATACGGTGTATGAAATAATTGTTTAGAGAAAGCGTCATAACGGCACAAGCCGACAGATGGCGCCGTTAAGCGCATGTGCGTCTAACTTCATCCTCGCCACGTTATTTATGGGATGGAACAAAACAGTCACTTGCGGTGCAAATGTCGACGCGGCAACACGTTCCCGTTTCGCTGAGTGCTTTAGAATTAAATAATATTGACGTTACGTAAAACTTTTACGCGAGCCGCATTTTTTTTGGAAATGTTTGAGGTTGTTTGCTTATGTTGGATTCTTGATTTGTAGTAAGGTTGAAAAAATGAACTTAATTTATTTTTATTTAGACAAAAATACCTTTGCAGATATCAATTTAATGAAAACGCTAACCTTGTCTTTGTTTGAAAGTATTTAGAAATCGTCTTTGACATTGTCCGAAATTATCATTAGAACCATAACTCAATTTTAAATTAATTCTATCATTACAATAGGTAATACATATTGGTTTCATTAATTAAAACAGAAAAGCAATAAATTATTTTATTTTGAACGATATTTCGCTCGCAATAGCCTATGTCTCCAGCCTCCTAATTCTGACAACGCACAATAACCATACCCGAACATCGCTACGTTGCGACGTAAAAAGGGACAAACACAGACACAACATTCGCATATATAATATGGATGTTGCTATAATTTGTTCTGAATATTAAGTTCATTCAACGCGAGTTAATAAAATAAAGAGATTAGGTTCTGTGTAGTGTAACTTTTTATGTAGGTATTTATTTTACTTTTGATGTCTCTCTACCTTATCTGAAAGTACACAATTCTACGCATTAACATGCGAAGAACGATAATTCTAACAATAAAATAGTTATGCTTATTTGGAATGATAATGTCAATGAAGGATGATAATAAGCGCGTAATATTTATAGCGCTCAAGACAAGCTTAAACTTTTAAACCCTTCAAGAAACCTTTGAGAAATTCGCATTATTTTCATACACAATTTTCATAGCAGTCGTTTTTATTTTGCACTTATCGTTTGTTCACTTCTAAGAGTACGTATGTACCTACACCGTACGCATACTGATTCTACCGAGACACGTAAATCTCCGAGTAATTCCTTTGTATAATGTTTTCGTAAATTCTCCTGTATTTTACCTTTCACATACTTAATAAACATCTCCAAGAAATTTATTGTTACTTATTTTTACTTGCGACAGATGGTGTCTTAATATGTGAGTATTTTTTGTGAGCCGATGATCATAGAACAATTAGGGCTGGCTGGCTTAGCTGGATTAGGGTAAATTATTTATGAAATGTTGAAAACTAAAGCATATTTATGTTTTCGAATAAATTATATATATAATATAATCTCTATTTAATCAAGTAGAAAATATTACAATATTTTTGTCATGGATTGGAAGAGCGTTTCGGTTTGGGTTGCACCATATGGTCACTAGTCTCGCCGGTGAGTAATAGTATGCTATCGACGATTCACGGAGTTTTACTCCTACCAGGACGTCGATGTACACCGCGGTGATTTTAGTGGGTATGCTCCGAACGCCCCCAGGGGAGAGTCACACATCACACACCTCCACAGCCTGACCCAAGAGACGGGGTATTAGCCCGTAAGTCGGGTTTCTATAGCGAAGATTAAACAAATAGGGCAACGGGAAATACTCACATCTTGTAACGATGATGAAAGAACAGAGAATTTATGAAAAAAAAAATCATTTGAATGAAGCATTTGTAAAAATTCATCGAATAAATATAAATAAGTAAAGGTCAACGTCTTATTATAAAAAAAGTATTCTTTGATCAGTAATTTAATATAATTTAAACGCGTAAATTATTCAAACACTTTTATAAGAAATTACTTGTATTTTTGCTTACTCAAATTTAACTTGGAAATGCTTATTGTAACAGGAAAATTGTCTAAGAAGCCATTTATCCTTACCGATCTCAGTAAAATATCATAGAGAAAATCCTTAAGCCCCCAAATCTTAGATACGGGGTAGAAACAGATACTCATATATCTTCACTTCGCAGCGATACGGCAAAGATTAGCGCGGCACGTTAACATTTACGAGATAATGATCCCAATTGAGATATAAGTACTGAATAATAAACCCCAGGTGTACAATGTTAATGCGAACCTTCGAGTGACAGGCCCTTTACTGACACAAACTTCCGAAAATAGAAACAAGACTTATCGCGAGAACCGAGTTTACTTTTTATTTAATTACTTTCAACCTTTTTTAAGTTTTCGCGGCGTCTCAACTAAAATAAAATTTGGCCGTGACTTTCCTGAGTTTAAACGAATATTGTCAATTTTATTTTTCTTACGAAAATGGTTAACGAGCTATGGAAATTATATTCCTACTATTTTATTGCATCGCTAGATCTAAAGTAGGCCATATAATTCTTCAGCCCTTTAACTACCTCAGTACCACACATCAATCCGTTGCTCTATTCGATGATTGGATATTGCTTTATCGGCATAGCTTCTTATTTACATCACACACCTATATAGCAGCAACACGATCAATATTCGTTCAGAATTCACAGACAAGGAACTTTGCACACTACGTGACCAGTATTAGTCACGTACTCCATTAAATACAAACAAGAAAGTGAATGAATTCGCATAGACATTACTAAGTGATACACAGGCCGCAAATAATAATGGCATTATTTAAATGTAATTTACAGCTCTCAAGAGCCTATGTACCTTTCCGAAAAGGCCATATGACGCTATAAATGCAAGACATTGTTAGATTTGGGTGCCACAAGTCTCGCAGATGGCAACAGAAACGAAACTATAGAGCACGGCCCCACTATTATTCAACCGTGTGTTCCTTTTGTTTGCCTCCAAAATGTTCCATGTTTACTAATTTTTAAATTCATTGAGTTTTCTATGTAAATAAGTATTTATTTTCCTTGTTCCGTTTGTTCTAAATAAGATTTCATGATAGCTTTTTTTGTATTATTTCGTGTCATAAAGTTAAAAATACATAAAAGTGCCATTAGTGTAGGTATTCTAACATAGCAATTACCAAAAGTCACATCTTTTATTTCAGCATGATTCTGAATCGGTTGCCATTCGTGTATAATATATTCCAGTAAAGATTTGATAAGTACACAAATGATTCCAACGAAATTCACAAATAACATTAATCGGGAATTTGAATTAATAAAAGTATATCTAGATTTATCGAATCAATGACGATTCGATATTTAAGCAATTATAAATTCGTTATATTAATAATTGAATGTCCATCATATGAAGAACTTGGAAATCGGAATAAAACTGAAATTCATGATTTATTCAAAGTGCGGAAATACGTATATACTTTGAATATTTCTGTCACTTTTAATTCAGTTCTATTTTAGGAATTCTAGGTGTGCCCGATGACGACGAGTGGCACTTAAACAAACATTTAAATTTACATCTTTCAAATATTCTATGTTATTTGACGTGATTAAATAAGTACCTAACGTTTTATATTATTGAACGGTTTTATTTAGTTTGACCAGTTTTTTTTTAAATAGGTATTACTATTAACAGAATTTGCTTAGATATACACTTAACATAGCATTTTAAAATACTTATTTTATTAATTTAGCAAATAATTAATCTTTCTCCAACGTATTGATTTTCTCTCTTACTTTGACCAGTTATTTCCATAATGATACTGTTGAAAACAAAACAGTGATAGAGATAAAAATGATAGATGAATTATATTTAATTCCTTATTTGTAAAATGTTTCGTGATTTTTATGATCACTATATCGACGTAAAGTAACAGTACCTAAACTGTTGCGTTTCGTTCGGTGAGTGAGAGTGCCGGAGGCCCTATTCCCTATTCCTTCTCCCTCATCCCACTCCTCATCCTATCCCTTTTCCCAACCCCAATGGGCGGCAACGCACTTGTGACTCCTGTGGTGTTGCTTGTGTCCATGGGCGGCGGTAATATGCTTACCATCAGGCGATCCGTATGCCTATAAGCATTAAGAAAAAAAAATGTGCAACAATACCAACAACTGGTTGCAATAATTGTGAATGCAAACCAAGTAACCATTCAATCACACATTTTTTTATCGAAATCAATTCAGCTACTTACAATTGGTTCTGAGATAAACACCTATGTATTTTTGACAAATAATACAAATGATCAATATCAATCCATAGAACCAGGTGCAGCTATAATATTTTATTTATGCCGTACCACGTTCTTTTGAGTACCAATATAGTCTCATATTGACATATAGCAATAATAAAGTTGTATTCAGTTTGCGCTTATTATTATCAAAGTAATAATATAAATGTGAAATTAAATATTCCTTTTGTTGAAGCGTTTGTGAGTAGAGAGAGTGTTTGTATTGGAACGTTTAAATAATTCAAATTCGAGTGCATTTAATTGTATTACTGATACGCCGTATAATTGATATTTTGCATCATGTTGATGGCTTCTGAAAGCACGCAATTCATATATTTACGTTGTCCAATAAATAATACTAACTATATTAATATGAGAGTGTTGTGGGGTAAAAGAAGATGTAGTGACAAGCATCGAGAAAGGTATGCTAAGTTGGTTTGGACACGTGAAGAGGATGGATGACGAAAGACTGACCAAGCAGATATATAAGGCAAGTGTGGAAGGGACAGGACGAAGGGGAAGACCTAGGCGGACGTTCTCTGACCAGATTGGAGACATCCTAAAAACAGGACAGGTTAGAAGCACCCTGAACAGAAGAGCATGCATGAGGAATCTGATGGGAGTGAATGAAGCAAGAGAGATATGTCAAGATCGTTGCAAATGGCGCTCCGTAGTCTCTGCCTACCCCTCCGGGAAACAGGCGTGAGTCTATGTATATATGTATGTATCTATACTAATATGATTAAAAAGCTAAAATATCTGTAAAATTTTCTTTTATTAATATATTTTAATATCATTGTATTATGTTTTTCCTCTCAGCTGGAATACCAGTAGTACTTGAAGCACAAAACTGAGTTGCCAAATTATGGTGATTCTTGGAAATAGGTTATAATATCTCATTTTGTAATCAATCCTTCCCAAAATTGATGTTCAGCAAAATGTTCTAATCTTGTAAAACTATATAGTTCAATACATTTACTGGGGCTTAATTTTTACGTTGAATACATTATGTACCATTTTCATATTAAATATTATTAAAATGCAATATTACCTCAGAACCGGTCATTGGTGTGGATGTAATGCCCAGTAGTCAAGAACCTTGGCCTACATATGGACTGCACGTTAAGCTGACGAAACCATGTCACTCAAACCAGTAAAAAGATTACGGGTACTCTACGTGCAATCAATCGCCTAAGAAACTTCCTACCACCCAAAACTAAGACAATGCTTGTGCAAACTTTGGTATTTCCCCTGATCGACTATGGTGATGTATGCTACTATGACCTGAATGCAGATCTTCTTAACAAACTTGACCGTCTTCTCAATAACTGCATTCGATTTATTTTCAATCTTCGCAAGTATGACCACGTGTCTACTTATCGTTCCCAGTTGAAGTGGCTTCCTATTCGTCAAAGACGCAGTCTGCGTGCTCTCACTACTCTCTATTCTATCCTCATGTCTTCCAATACTCCCAAATATTTAAGTTCTTACTTTCAGTACTTATGCAGCAACCACGATTGTAACCTTCGTTCATCTGATAACCTTCTTCTTCTTTGTCCTTAACATAGATCTTCTTTTATCCGCTCTTCTTTTCCTACTCAAGCTATTCTTCTTTGGGATGACCTACCTCTCGAAATCAGGACGTCCACCACTCGGTATAGCTTTAAGACAAAGGCAAAGCAGCTTTTATTGGCTAAGTTGGCAGAAGTATCGTAACATTTATATATATTTTACGTTTATATTTATTACTAATGTACCTATATATTTATTTATGTTTGTATATATAATATGTATGTGTATGTAAGTATATGTATTTATATATTATTATTATTAAATTTTATGTAATGTATGCGTTTATCATATCTATTAATTTCTATTAAATATATAAGTCTAACTTCACTTCTAAAATACACCTACCATTAATCTCTGCACCACTCTAAGGTAGACTGGCAGAAAATGCCTAAGGCATTAAGTCCACCTTTATACCTTTATGTGTATATAAAGATAATAAATAAATAAAATAAAATAAATAAAAATAATACTAATGTAAAAACCAATCGAAGTGCATCATCATCCGCCGTCAGCCGTTATTGAAAACTCAGCATGGTGACTCTGAACATATTCACCAATTCCTCTGAACATATTCATCTTAACCTAGCAGACTGAGGTGCTATTGACCAGAGTTTTTGGATCGGTATGGCTTAGTCTTATTTCAAGAAAAAACTAACAAGCAGATTGTAACCACTAACCGATGACGATTGTTAAACGTAACCACATGATTGTATAATTTTCACAACTTTTTGAACATATTGAATACCTAGTTATTTTGCCAACTTTATTCAATATGACCAGTTAGGTCTCAGTGAAATCATGAAACTTGCTCCAGTGTTAACCAAGAAAGTCACTTGAGTCTGACTGGTATTATCAGTGACTTACCGACTGTCATGAATGAGAGGCAAAGTACTCGTGCACTCATATATGATCACTAGTCTGTGTTATGTGATATTCGACTCTTTTGTTGTACGTTTCATTTTTGTAGTAATTTAAAGTAAACTCCATAATACAGGAACATGTTCAAGTATCACTTAAGCAAGCACAACTCGTATACTCGTACCACAAGACATGGCGTAGAGGGCTTTATCACGCGATCTAGGTACACTGTACATCGATTTTACTTGCGTGGACTTTTTATTTTTCCACCAGGAAAATATTTTTGCAAGATATGAAGAATAAAGACAATAACTATGATTTCATAAAAAAATATCAACCATTGGCCTCGCTGTTTTCTGTACTGTATATAAATGACCCTAACTTTAAATCATTTCAGCTTTGAGCTCCGAATGTAATATTATTATGTAAAGCTTTTAAGCGTACATTCTGGTGGATCTATAAATAAAACAAGTGTCACTACGTTATGTCGTTATGACTATGACGATATTTATATTTCATGGTTATATTTGTTACGTGTGTCATTTAACTCATTAACTCAATTAATTAGTTCTAACATTGAAATGTATTTTGATAGCATGCATAGCATTTCGTATTTGGGGGTCCAGTAAAACTTATTTTCAACCAAAAATCGACTATCTCTTTCATTTTGATTATCTTGGCTCTAGCGTTATCCCAGTTGCATTCAAGAAAACTATCTCTCTATATCAGAAATCAGAAAGGTAGCTCACATAAAAAAACGTTTGTGTAAAAATAATGTGATAGTGAAATGTACGGTGTAGGTGTAGGTTTAGTGGTTGTAACCGCGGGACATGGTTAGTTTATAACATAATTGTTTGTCGCGGCTTTTACAACGTGTGTCTAGACGGTTCCAAGTTGGTACTCTAATTGATTGACTATGCTGTACTATCGCGTTCCCTCGATACTTACACTTTTTGATATGTTTCAGGCCAATCAATTTAGCATCGAATAGTTAAAATATCATAATCAGGAAGTGTTTACAGTATTAAAAATATCTAACTCCTCCGATATACATCTGATTAATTTCGTTGCGGGTTCCTAGACAGTTTGACTTTCCTGGGAATTTCACGAGTGTCAAAACTCGTTGTCGTCAATGGTCACTGTTGCTAAACCTGGCTACATAAGTGACACGGTAGTGGGATTGAGGGTAGGGCTAGTTCAAAAGAAGTATAACAACTTTTAGCCGTAAATACCTTGCACAATAAATCTCAAATAGACACTAAGACATCTTTTTTAGCCCTTTCAACCTTTCAAATACGAAATATATCTGTGCGGCTTGACGTTACATGAGAGCTTAATATATACATATATTCAAGTAATCAAGATTTCGAAGAAGCCACTATTTTGACAGACAAAAGAGATGTCATACAATATTATTTAGCGGCATTTAATACCACTATTATTCTCCTACGTAAAGAGATGTTATCATTCTGATTGTATATATTTTATAATGTGTGTTTTTTGGATGTTTACAGCTTATTTTTATTGTTAACTGAGTAAATTATTTTTTTGCTCTTTTCGTTACGATAATACCTCACGAGCATTTAATTGTGAAAAAAGAGTTGAAAAAACGAAATACCTTTTTCGTAAAAAAATTAAAAAGATTTTATCCGTAATTCACTCATTTTCCACTTATGGATCCATTTCTGTTGCATTTTTCTATAAAGTTCTCATCCAAACCACAGGAGAAAAAATAACTAGTGATGATACATTAATCAGTGGCAAAAGACTGAAAATTGGTTATTCATAATTATCATCACGTGTACTAATGATTATGTAACGGGTCTGAATCATGTTAAACGAAAAGAAAGTCATCCCGTGACCACGGCTGGTGTAACCCATGCCGAAACGTCGGGAAAAATAGAAAGGTATTTCATCTTTCTTTTCGTTTAACATGATTCAGATCCGTTACATATTCATTAGTATGTGTACAAATCGTGGTAGTTTAAAAGTAGTTATCATCATGTGGCTGCTACTAGGAACTGCTACCCACTGCTGGATATAGACTTCTCCAAGGGCACGCTACTGAACTCAATTTCCAGCTATTCGCGTCTAGCTATTTTGTGTAAATAGGTAACTATAGTGAAATTAAAACAACGTGCGTTGATCGTTTATTCCATGTCAATTCGATTTTCTTTACTCTTGTGTTAAGAGAATTATTCTAGAGACGAAAATAGTTTATTTTCACTTAGTTATGGTTGCTCGTCGGATTGTTGTGAAATAAATTAGCTACCGATCTAAATTAAGCGATATAATTTAAAATATTTGAGTTAATTTACTCATCACTTTAACAGCACTTAAAACAACGAGAGATGTTTACAGATACCGAGAAAAACGGGTGTGCGCAGTTCTTACAACATTTTGTATGACATGCGAGGTCCGATAAAATGTACATTCGAATATAAACTTTGTACTTCGGGCTCACAAAACTGATATAGTGTTGGTCACACGATCCCTAGATATTATGTGCATGCAACATTTCAACTTAAAACTGCAACTAGTATTTTACTTTATAACAGGAAATTGTACTTAATAATGCATATTATGTGCCTTTGTTGAGTTAAGTAATCATGTAATTACTTAACTAGATTGCTTAACTTTTGTTATATACTTATATATTACTAGTCATAGTAAGTAATCTTTAATACAAAAATGAATCGCTGAATGTGTTGCTAAGCGCAAATCTCGAAAGCAGCTGAACCAATTTCGCTAATACTTTTTTTATAATATTCCTTGAAGTAAGATGATGGTTCTCATGGAGAGAAAAAAAAAATAAAGAATCGGGCGGTACGAAGTTCACTTCCACAAGCTTTTTACCGCAATATTGATCATATTTTAGCAAAAGCGTTCTTTGAAGGTTCGAACTTACGAATACTTAGGGGAAGGAGACGATTTGAAATCGGCAAAATGTATTTGACGTATTGAAAAGCAGTCGTGTGAGAAAAATATTTGGATTTTATTTATACAGGAAATTTAATTTAGTCTTTCAGCAAAATCAAGTTTAAAATTTTTTTATCTACAAAATCAATTTCAATCAGGTTCTCGAAAATCGAACTCTCAAAGGCCTCATACCTGTATAATAGTTATATAAACATACTTACTTAAGTGTAATACTTACTTAAATTTTTGAAAAATATTTATAATAAATGCTCCCAAGAGAATATAAAATAGACTGCCTCGTTGGTCTCGCGGCATAAATGTGCGCGTGGGATTGGGAGGTCTCAGGTTCGATTCCCGGGTCGGGCAAAGTGTTATTGGGTTTTTCCGTTAGGAAATTCTCAGTAGCAGCACGGAGTCTGGTAATGTGCCCGGTGCGGCAATAGGCTCGCCCCCAATAGGGAGCGAGCCTAAAAATATTACATTTAAGTATGTTAATATAACTATTATACAGGTATGAGGCCTTTGAGAGTTCGATTTTCGAGAGCCTGATTGAAATTGATATTGTAGATAAAAAAAATTAAACTTGATTTTGCTAAAAGACTAAATTAAATTTCCTATATAAATTAAATCCAAATATTTTTCTCACACAACTGCTTTTCAATACGTCAAATACATTTTGCCGATTTCAAATCGTCTCCTTCCCCTAAGTATTCGTAAGCTCGCTCCCTTTATGTATTCACCCGTCAATTTCATACTCCCGATGTTCTGTTATTAGAGACATAGTCATTTACGATGCGTGCACGTCTCTAGCCAGTTTCAGAAGTTCCGTCGAAAATTGACGTAGCATGTATCAAAGCGATCATTGTATGGAGTATTGGGGTTTGATTGACAGTTTAATTATTGCCTCTGTTATGTTCATCTTTGCCGAAGGCGATGTTTCCGATCGACGACGTGTGCTTTTAATGGCTTTCACTGGATTACGTGTACGTAATCACCTCTGAGTAAGATTTTGAATTGTTGTCTGTCGTGCTTAGTAGTTTTGGTAATGTGTTTGTGAGATATTTTGTGATACATTAGAACCTTTCTTTGAATTCTAAATATATCTACTAAAGACAGTATATCTGATTTTTATGGACGAAATATGATATGCATGCTGTAAGAAGTCTTTACGAATGAAGTTGCGAATAACGTGGGACCTAAAGAATCATGGCGAAATATGGGTGTAATATTGCACCTCTGCCTACCCCTTCGGGGATACAGACGTGAGTCTATAAATAAATAAAGAATATAAAATTACTTTTCAAACTTTCAACGTCATGTTTTTCCAACGACAACCCAGCCTACTAGACAGCAGACGTAAGGCGAACACTTTCTGACAACACGTTAGACTTATACGTCTGACATAAGACCAATCCCAACACTAGTTATGAATTTTGACGTACCGCAAATTTGAACTGGCCAATTATAATGCATTTTTGTAGCCCCCTTTGCCCCGCATACCTCACCGCTTTGACAGAATTGTTTGTTTGTAGAAATGAAAACATTAGGTGTCTAGTAGGCTGGGTTGTCGTTGTGTTTTTCGTAGAATTCATATGAGAGATGGTGAGTATAAGTTTAAATGCGTTAGGCATTATACCTATAAACCTTATTCAAAGAAAATATATGTGATTAGCAAGCTTTAACAAGTTTTTACTTAAGTCTTGAAGTGGATAGATGTTGACTTTAAGAAGATAATAAACAAACTTGTTGTGAAAATACTTCGCTTAAAACGTGTTTACTAAAGTGTACCTACCAATATCTGGAAAAGTTTTACTGTCGTTAGACATTGACTTGAAATGTTATCGTAACTTAAGTTGACACTTTTTATACTAAAAGCCCTTTGTCAGAACATTTCAGCCACGTTTGTCTTGTAAGTAAACATAGGATTAATCAAAGTTCTATTTTTTGGTTTCTTTTATTACGATAAAATACAGTACCAGTAGCAACTGTTGTCACGTGGGACCGGTTTATTAACAATGAAATAACGAGTATTAAGAACGACAGCGATAAGAGGAAACAGAATATCACATCACACATAAAAAGAAAAAAAAAAACAAAACGAAAATGAAAACTTAAAATCGGAACAAAAATGATAACTAGGAATTTAGCTTCTTTTTTTAAAAAAGAGAACCGCCTTCAAAAAATAGATCCACTCAAAAGTACGAAATAATTTTTACATTCGCTACCCTTATCCTCTCAAACTTCCTTTCGAAATACTTAGTTTTTGAAGTCGGTGCCAAACCGAATCCCTCTAAAAGCCTTTTGTTTGACGTCATCCTTTCGAAACCAGCGCATTCAATCTACATACAGCCCAAAATAGCTAAGAAGTATAATTAATTAAATAATTAAGCATTACATCAACAAATATTAACAGACTTTATAAGCATTACAATTTTACTAAGCTTTAATCATACTTTTAGTTTCATGCATTAATCTATCGTAACAAGTGTTTATGTATCTTATAGTGATTGATTTATAGCTAAAACCACGTGCCACAATTAAGCGTTGTTACGCTTAACTGATCCCAGACGCGTACCTACTAACATCGCGTCAAGTTGCTGGTCTTGTAACATTTCCCTAGCTATGCCGTATTCTTTCGCTTTGGAGTGTAAAAAATATAGTAGCAGAAAACATCTTAAAAATGGAGGTGTTTCGCACCATTGCTAAGTACGATTTTCATTGTTTTTTTAATATAAGTCTTATTTTGTTTCAAATTACTAATATTTAATAGAACGGTTAGTCAAAATCAACTTTATTCAATGAAGATAATGTTTATTTTGGATTGATTCTATTCAATAGAACATTCTCAAAACTTCTTCGCTACTCAAGTAATGGTGTGGTCAATTCAAATATATTATGTCTTTGACCGAGTACGCAAATGTCAACCATATCTCTAACGCAATTAACATTATAATTGCTACCACTGAGAATACCGCCGCCATCTATGGTCAAGTAGCGGAATTGACTCGTCAATCGAATCCAGTGTGACTATAGATCGTAAATACGTTCTGTCGCTAAAGCAAAATAAATCTTATTTGTAGAATGGCAGGGTTTATTTCCAAATCTGCAAAGTAGGCTAGTTTTGAATAAACCTAAACCACAGAATAGATAGTTCTTACGAACAGAAGCACCACTTCGCAAACCAATTTAAAGAAATTGCGACTCTTGGTACTAAGCAAGAAAGTGCAATTCAGCTCGCATGAGCATTCAGTACCTAACGCGATATTGATCTAACTGTTCCCGCTCTTTTCTAACACATAACGCTGTCGCTGTCTGGCGCGGAGCGGTACGCTAGGGTTGTCGACTTGCCGCTGCTACTATAATATTTATTCATCGTCTATCTACCTACTTGACCACGTACCTAATAATAAATATGTATACTATAAGTATCCTATCCCACTATTTGAGCTCGTAGAACGAAAACCACAAAAATTCTGGTGGTTTACATTTTCACTATACTAATTCTTAGTTATTTCCTAAACGCGTAGACCGATTTACATGACTCAAACAGATAAAATGGTTTTTGAACTAGACCTTTAATTTGACACCATAATCGTTGAGATATCTCAACAAATAAAAAGTACAATTTTCAAGTTGCTCTCGTAAAATAAATAAAATCAAAATTTCAAGTTGCTTCCGACACACATCCGTTAAATGAGCAATACTTCGCACCAGACTTGTGATGTGAACATTTTTGTTGTTCACTATTAAAATTCACGTTATTAGCTAGCCCTGCGCGCGAGCGGTGACGACGCGGCGTGGAAGCCGCGCCAAAGTGTAGGCACTTATCGCTGTAGGTACGGCCGAGTGAAGGAGGCCTGCCTAAACTACAAATTAAACGCATTGTTTCTTTGTAGTGCAATATACGAATATCGTTTTATTAGTGTGAGTTTGGCGACAGCGGTTTCTAGTTCCTATAGTAATTTTTGTATTGCATTTTTATAGCTTTTGCGCTTGAGGGCAGACGTTGTTGAAGGTTGTGTCAACTTGTGTCAATATTGTGAATTTAACGGTGGAAATTTTTGTAATTTTAAATAGTATTTTGGTTGTATTTTATTAACTAGAGTCTTTTTGAGGTCTTTTTTATTGATTTGATAGATTCGTCGTATTATTTTCTCTGTTTGGCAGTGGGCAGACGTTGTTGAAGGTTGTGTCAACTTGTGTCTATATTGTGAATTTAACGGTGTAAATTTTTGTATTTTTAAATAGTATTTTGGTTGTAATTTAATTAATTAGAGTCTTTTTGAGGTCTTTTTTATTGATTTGATAGATTCATCGTAAACTTTTCTCTGTTTGGCAGTATTCTTTTTGTTTTTGTTGGTTTGGCACCGACTTCAAAAACTAAGTATTTCGAAAGGAAGTTTGAGAGGATAAGGGTAGCGAATGTAAAAATTATTTCGTACTTTTGAGTGGATCTATTTTTTGAAGGCGGTTCTCTTTTTTAAAAAAAGAAGCTAAATTCCTAGTTATCATTTTTGTTCCGATTTTAAGTTTTCATTTTCGTTTTGTTTTTTTTTTTCTTTTTATTTCTTACTTTTTAGTGATAGGTACTCCATTCACTTTAAGTTTTGGGCTAATTGATAGTTTGTTTATAGTTAGATTTAAATTATTTTAGTGATAAGTTTTCTTATTCCTTATTTTACGGTATAAATTGTTGTCATTTCAAATAGTATTTTCATTGTATTTTAATTTATAATCTTTATATGAGTACATTTAACATAAAGGGTAAATATTCAATAATATTTTTTCTTAATTTTTATAGGTTTTTAAGTATTCAATACGCAGCTTGTTATAACTTATGTTTTACGGTCACTATTCAAGGATATTATTTGTTGCTTTTTAGAGTCATTTTTAGGTCTGGGATTAAATTTTTTTATTAAGTTGTTATTAGTTGTCATTTCTGTGCAGATTTTTAGGTTTACGTTTCCGTTTTTGTTTTTTTCTTATTATTTGTATTTCATACTTTTTAGTGATAGATACTCTATTTACTTTAAGTTTTGGGCTAATTAGTAGTTTGTTTATAGATTTAAATTATTTTAGTGATAAGTTTTATTCTAGTATATGTCTGTACTTAATCATGACTTTGACATACCTACTTTTATTCTGTGTGCCTATGGGCTTAGGTAGAAAAACGAAGGATGCTGTAAGAAAGAGTCGCACAAGGGAGAATGAAACTCCCGGAGAAACAAAAACGACGACTTGATGCTGCAAGAGATCGTCAGCATGTTGCACGTGCTGCAGAAACTAATGAGCTAAGAGAGGTTCGCTTATCAAAAAATCGTGTGAAGACTCATTCTATTAGAATCTCGGAATCCGAAGAGCAGGCTAGTCAGCGCTTGTTGTCAATTCGGGAACATGCTCGTCTATTTAGGGCAAACGAAACTGAAGAGCAGACTTGTCAGCGTTTGTTGTCAATGCGGGAACATGCTCGTCTAGTTAGGGCAAACGAAACTGAAGAGCAGACTAGTCAGCGTTTGTTGTCAATGCGGGAACATGCTCGTCTAGTTAGGGCAAACGAAACTGAAGAGCAGACTAGTCAGCGTTTGTTGTCAATGCGGGAAAATGCTCGACAAACGAGAGCTAATGAATCTGAAGAACAGCGGCCAAACAGACTAGCTCAGATGCGACAGGCTGCAGCAAATAAACGAAAAGCTGCTACCGAACTATTCAAAGCAACTATTAATCAGTTTTCTGATGTACCCTGTACGCTTTGCCATAAAATGCTATATCCGCAGCAGCGTATTAATTTGAAGCTCACAGATCAAATAAAAAACTTGTTGCCATCTGAATTACAGCACATGGACAAAGTTATAACTTGCTCCAGGTGCTCCTCGAATTTCAGTAAAGGTAAGGTGCCTTCGCAAGTTTATTGGAACTGCTTGGTTGTACCGGGTATCCCACCTGTTATCGAATGTCTTTCTAGTTTCGAAAAGAAATTGCTTTCACGTATTGTGCCTTTTATAAAAATAGTTAGACTCATTGATATTCACTATATTATTCGCTCAAGACGTGGAAGAACTGGCGGAGCAACTGCCTTTACCGTTTGATAGGGCAGGTCTAGTTATTGTCGCCGAGTCTCTGGAAAATGTTCGGGCACGAAGGGAGTTTTCGGTAAATATGGAATAGCTGAAACCTGCTTTATCCTGGCTCTTACAAAATAACCCTTTATATAGAAACGTTGGGCCAACTTTCTCTGTTGTAGGCATGGACTTGGCTGATATTGTTCAAACCTCAAATGCAGGCACTAACCAAAATTTATAAGAAGTTATGCAGCCGGCGCCTTGCCAAATCGTAGACAAAAGAAAATTTTCTGTCATTTCTGAGTACAGTTCAATCTTACGAGGCTCATTCCATGAAGCAGACGCTACAAAATTCACTGAACAAACAAAAGGGAGACAGTGCACTGCTATGGCTACCATGGCAAATGTTGCTGCAGCCGTTAGTAACGTCGATGACTGGACAAGCAGTGACATAAACTTGATTCTTTTGGCTGGAGATCGCTACTACCGAGAATGCATTACTGCTAGGATTGAGCCCTCTGAACAGGAGGCAAATACTGATTTCTTAGCTATTAGAGAACTTTTACCGAGAGTGACATATGGTGGATAGCAGTTAATATTCTTATTCGAGAAGAAGATTCATTTAATGGCCACTTGGTAGTAGATAACACTATTGATGTTTGTTTTCCCAACCTTTACAATGCACTGTCAACTTTTTTTGATACTAGAAGCCATGGAATCTTAACTGCCAATTCTGTAAGTGTAGGCATATGGAAACAGGACAATAATTATTACTTATTTGACTCACATTCACGGGGGCCTAAAGGTTTTCAAGCACCTTTAAGAGGCACGGCTTGTTTGATAAAATTTTCAAATGTGAATGAGCTTAGACGTGTATTTCTGAGAAATACACAAATTAAAAGGACTGTTTCCTTGCAAGACGATCAATATACGTTGACACCTATTATAATTTTATTAGGCCAACAAATTCAAAACAATCTAATTGAAACTAACCGGGAAAATCCAAGCAATCGATTTCAAACCATCCAACAAAGTATGAACAATCTAATTGCAAACAACTGCACAGACGTTTATGACAATCATAATAATTTGACTCAACCACCACAGATCGATATTTTAGCTACAGCATCTACGAGTCTGCTGATGCCTATTGAGGAAACAGTTCCTGAGGTCGAGGCTGTATTGCAATTTAACAATGAAAATCGCAATCAGTTGAATTGCGTGCCTATTTTGGATATTCGCAGAAAGACTGCTCCTCCGCTGAGCGTCGAAAGAGAAAAAAGAAGTGAAGAATTGGCATGGTGATTCTTATATCCGCATGACATCAATGGTTTCGGAGAAAGTAGACCAATACCAATAACTAAACTAGACTATTTCCAGGCCAGTGTTATGGGTAGTGACAGGCGCTTTCACAATAATGATTATTTATTCTTTGCCTTATAGGTAGTTGAATACTACAGATATAGAATGTGTAATGCAAATATACATTTTTATACGTTACTTGCTTTTGTGAAATAGTAAATAAGTAGCAAAGAATATATTTTATGAAATGATAGGGTTACTATAATAAATAATAAGTAAAGTAAATCTTATAGAAAATAGATTTCCATCAAATATTATTAATGAAGGCAAATTAAAATGTTTAATGAACGCTAATTAAAATTTGCGCTTTTTTACTGCGCTTATGAGCCCAACCGCAGGATTAACTATTAGTTGCATAAAACACAACGAATAAAACTTTCATCACCTCATAAAGTTGATAATAAAATAATTACCAATATAAATAAATATTAACGAGTTTATTTCGTTTATCTACTTTAATGGATAAGTATGATAGGATTATTATATCTCAAAGATATGGCGATGCTACGTTTTATTTGCTCTCTCATCAAAAAATGTTTTGCCCTAACGACAGACCCCTATAATCCGATTTACGGTTTGGCACGATCTTATAATTTATTATATCAAGACGGCTGTAATTTCAAAGCATCGCTTTTGGGTGGAAATAAAAATTCGATTTTGACCCTCTTAAATATTAAACCTAGCCATAAATATAGCGTTTTAATATTCGTATCCTGTTTTGGAATACATGAAAATTTTAAATTTTCATTTATTGGAGGACTACGAGTTTAAATCCTAATAGGATTATAAAAGTTGGTTTGTTTCCCGCCGTTGTTTTCCTCAAAGTTTGGTATTATACGGTGATCTGTGTTTTAAAACATTATTCAACACCCGGTACCCAAAACTACTTATAGAACAGTATTGCATAATAAACATAACAGATAAAAAAATATATAATAAAATTATGTAACTATCTCAGTCTAAGGAATTATATCTTATAAATTGTACTGGTAAAAACGTCATGAAATCTGTCTATCCCTTTACCAGCGAGGCGGACTATGGCTTGACCTTGACCCAACTGTGGCATGATTTTAAAAACTTTCCTGTCACGTGATATTTCTCTCAGTGATTAAATAACATTATGCGGCAATAATATATAATGAAATATTGCCGCAAACGAAGAAGAGAATAAGGTGACATATATAGTTTACTTTTGTTACAAAGACAAAGACATTTTTTGCTTAAACTGTGTTTACAATGGTGTTTAACAATATTTTATGGTGTCAACAGTCTACCCATCCGGACGTTGCAAATAGTATAACAAAATTAAACTATCTATTTTTAGCAAAGTGAGTAAAATGCATTTTCCATTAACCATATTTTAAGTACCCTTTTTGAATGAAATTGCATCCAGTTTTTTTTATTTTTAACCGACTTCAAAAAAAAAGGAGGTTCTCAGTTTGACCTGTATGTATGTATGTATGTATGTATGTTTGTTTGTCCGCGATTATCTCGCGTTTGGCTGAACCGATTTTGATGCGGTTTTCAGAAAAGTATTTGTTACACTTAGGAGAAGGTTTTAGGCCCTTAACCGACTTCAAAACAAGAAGGTTCTGAGTTTGACCTGTATATATGTAAGTTTGCCCACGATTAGCTCGAGTTTGGCTAAACCGATTTTTATGCGGTTTTCAGAAAAAATGTATTTGTTACACTTAGGAGAAAGTTTTAGTATTTTAACCGACTTAAAAAAAAAGAAGGTTCTCATTTTGAATCGTATATGTGTAAGTTTGCCAGCGATGAACTCAAGTTTGGCTCAACCGATTTTGCGGTTGATGCGGTTTTCAAAAAAACGTATTTGTTACACTTAGAAAAAAAATAGTATTTTAAGCGACTTAAAAAAAGATTTTCTAAACAAATGAAGTCGGTGAAAGAATCTAATGCGAGAGCATATTTCTCATTCTTATAATTTCAGATAAGGCTCTGTTGTCGTGGGGATGGTTCAGTAATTTGTTCGAGTCAATATCATTTAAAGCCATGCCTTCTAGGGATTTGACCCGACTCAAGGCAACATAGCATTGGCCTTTGGCAAAGATTTTAGGCCCTAGGTCGATTACCGCGAAACTAAGTGTACATCCTTGCAACTTGTGTACCGTCACAGCCCAACTCAATATGACTGGCAACATCCGTCTCTCGATATCACCATAACCGCGATTACCTTGATAGGTCGCCGTCACTGGTGCTATGGAAATATATCCATCATCATCTTTGAGACGCATTCCTATTGATGGATCATCAAATGATAACAAAATGGCAACAGGCAGTTCACCTGACTCAAGTTGATCTCTTCTTAGTGCCGGCCATTTGAATCCTTTAATAACACCTGTTGCCCCGTTCACTAAGCCATCAGTTATTGAAATATTTCTCCGGAGCATAATGCGGGAGCCCACAGCCAATTCAATTGTCTGTACAAGTCCGCCGCATTTGTTTGGATCGGCCAGAACTGCGTTTGCGGGGGGCGTCCTGCCGTATGTGGCTAATTCCCTGGACTCATCTACGGCACTGATTGTGTACAAGTGACTGCGAGTAGCTATAATGTTAGTCATCATGTTGTTATATGTGTCAACTTGTTTTATCGTAGGATAAATCCTAACAGCGACACCGTCTGCGAATTGACCAGTTTTAGGTACTTGTTTTCATTCAATTAGCAACTCTAACTGGTTTGTTGTGAGCTGACCGACTCGCAAATGATTAAGGATGTCGATAAATTCGCTATCATCCCGTTGCCGCATGTTGACGGTCAACTCACATAGCCGGAATTGGTGCCACAGATGTACATACTTCGGCCTCACACCATGCTGGTCGTTCGAAGCACCAGTGGCCGTTTACAGGTGGAAGTTGCATCAGGTCACCGAATACCAACACATTGATGCCACCAAACAATTGCCTGTTGTTTTTAAATTCTTGCAGTCGCAGGTATATTTGACGTAAATTTTCGTATGACACCATACTTATCTCGTCAATTATGAGCCACCGAATAGTGCGCCACTTTCGTCGCTCTTGCTCAAGCCTCTGACCTGTGACAGCCTTGTAAGTAGAGGCCCTACCTTTTTCTATAGGTAGTGAGAATACCGAATGCAAAGTTTTTCCACCCACAAGGCGAGCCGCAACACCTGTTAAAGATGTGACTTCCACGAACATGGGTTTTAGTAAACTATCAACCGTCGGTAAATAGCATCTGATGATTAATTCCACAATCAATTTTAATAGAAAGGACTTACCTGACCCGGCACATCCTATTATAAACAGTAAGAGTTGGTCAGTGCTGTTTTGATTCTGTAAGTCTTTTTTGATAGATTAACCAACAGTTTTAAATAGATCCCGTTGATCTACGTTCAAACTGTTAATATTTTGATGAAATATTTCATCTGACATCAACGTGGTTTGTACTTCAGCTCTGTTCTCACAATCTATTTCACCCATAATCACATCGTCTGCATGAAGAAGTTCAACTAAGTCCTGTTCGGGATTATCAGCGTTTCGAACCAGTTGTAGAGCTGCAGCTTGGGCCAATGCTTGTTGGATGACTTGTTCTGCGTGCATAAATTGTTCTGCAGACACATTCGGCATGAGAGGTCGGAACTCATGTTGGCGCCTGAGGAAACCATTTTCAGCAGTTTCTCCTTCCATTATCAACTCTCGTTCATCCCTAAATGGCACATGGCATACAAGAAGGCTGTAGAAAAATCCTTCTCTATCGGAGTTAATTGTATAATATCTCGTCCTAAGAATCGCCGGTTGGTTTCGGACTTTCATCCGCGTGCCATTTCTGAGTTTAATAAATCTCTGATTTATAACTTCTTCTTGCCGTAGTTCATGGTCTCCATCCTCTTCAGTCCAATGATCTCCACCTATTGACTCATACCTGACAGCAAATTCAGCCAGAGAAATATCTTCTAGACTTTCTGGTCTTTGTTGATATTTGTCAAATATATTGTTATATATTGAATTGTCATCACCTTCCAAGCGTAGCAGGCGAAACCTTTGGTCGGGTCTACAGCTATTTATAAAAACAGCTTTTCTTGAACACACCTTCAGAGGCAAGTGGCATAATCTTAACGCACATTCTGGTGCACTGACTAATCTTTGGGATAATATTGTCATGGAAATTGAAAACAGCTGTTTCCATATTTCACCTCCTTGACGCTTTGCTTTATTAACAGCCTCACGAACAACATCTCCAGCATCCGTTGGTTCGCACTTGCTTACATATTTGGCGACATAGTAAGCAACAGCTGTCACACTTCTGCAAGGCTGCAAGTCCATATTACCCTGCCAAAGTTCGAGTAAACAGGGATTATAATTATTAATCATGCGTTCACTTTCTGTCCGCTTCAAATTGCAAAATCGACCTTTGTTTGTCAACATTTCATCCGGCCCTAATAATTCAGTTTCTGTCCTTAAAGGCCGCGGAAACCCGAATCGACAAATAGGTATTACCCGGTTCTTGTAGCAAGTGTTACTGTGCTTATGTTGTTGCACTTTTAGAACAAGTTCATTTAGATCTTGATTTTCATTACTGATTGAGCATGATATTACTTGTTCAATGCATTTTTTCCCAGCTACAGTAAAAAAATCAGGCACTGATTCACACCACAACAACATATGGAGATGGGGGCTACCGCGATTTTGGTATTCTATTCTGTACCACCAATCAACGGTTTTTCCACCCAGCAGTTCACTATCACTTTTTATGTATTTAATTATAGCGTTGACTTTCAACATAAACTGACGAGCAACAGTAATGGGATATTTTTCAACAAGATGTACTCTTTCCTGAAATGATAATTCAGCAGGATTTTCAGACGCACGATTATCAGCAATCAGCAATGCCTTTTGCATATCATTCCAGTTGATATCGTTACACGACAAAGTTAAGAACCAAGTCGGTGGACCGATACTACGTACCATAGCAATGAGCTCTGAGCAAGCTCTACGCCAATATGCCCCTGATCCTCTTATGTTTCTCATTGCAATATGAATGTTGTCTACTAAATTCTGTGGGATACTTTCTCCTTGGCGCAGGCGGCATGCAACGCTTACACTCGATTTGGCTCTGTAGTATTCAACTACCTATAAGGCAAAGAATAAATAATCATTATTGTGAAAGCGCCTGTCACTACCCATAACACTGGCCTGGAAATAGTCTAGTGGAGTTATTGGTATTGGTCTACTTTCTCCGAAACCATTGATGCCATGCGGATATAAGAACCACCATGCCAATTCTTCACTTCTTTTTTCTCTTTCGACGCTCAGCGGAGGAGCAGTCTTTCTGTGAATATCCAAAATAGGCACGCAATTCAACTGATTGCGATTTTCATTGTTAAATTGCAATACAGCCTCGACCTCAGGAACTATTTCCTCAATAGGCATCAGCAGACTCGTAGATGCTGTAGCTAAAATATCGATCTGTGGTGGTTGAGTCTATGTCGCCAAATATGTAAGCAAGTGCGAACCAACGGATGCTGGAGATGTTGTTCGTGAGGCTGTTAATAAAGCAAAGCGTCAAGGAGGTGAAATATGGAAACAGCTGTTTTCAATTTCCATGACAATATTATCCCAAAGATTAGTCAGTGCACCAGAATGTGCGTTAAGATTATGCCACTTGCCTCTGAAGGTGTGTTCAAGAAAAGCTGTTTTTATAAATAGCTGTAGACCCGACCAAAGGTTTCGCCTGCTACGCTTGGAAGGTGATGACAATTCAATATATAACAATATATTTGACAAATATCAACAAAGACCAGAAAGTCTAGAAGATATTTCTCTGGCTGAATTTGCTGTCAGGTATGAGTCAATAGGTGGAGATCATTGGACTGAAGAGGATGGAGACCATGAACTACGGCAAGAAGAAGTTATAAATCAGAGATTTATTAAACTCAGAAATGGCACGCGGATGAAAGTCCGAAACCAACCGGCGATTCTTAGGACGAGATATTATACAATTAACTCCGATAGAGAAGGATTTTTCTACAGCCTTCTTGTATGCCATGTGCCATTTAGGGATGAACGAGAGTTGATAATGGAAGGAGAAACTGCTGAAAATGGTTTCCTCAGGCGCCAACATGAGTTCCGACCTCTCATGCCGAATGTGTCTGCAGAACAATTTATGCACGCAGAACAAGTCATCCAACAAGCATTGGCCCAAGCTGCAGCTCTACAACTGGTTCGAAACGCTGATAATCCCGAACAGGACTTAGTTGAACTTCTTCATGCAGACGATGTGATTATGGGTGAAATAGATTGTGAGAACAGAGCTGAAGTACAAACCACGTTGATGTCAGATGAAATATTTCATCAAAATATTAACAGTTTGAACGTAGATCAACGGGATCTATTTAAAACTGTTGGTTAATCTATCAAAAAAGACTTACAGAATCAAAACAGCACTGACCAACTCTTACTGTTTATAATAGGATGTGCCGGGTCAGGTAAGTCCTTTCTATTAAAATTGATTGTGGAATTAATCATCAGATGCTATTTACCGACGGTTGATAGTTTACTAAAACCCATGTTCGTGGAAGTCACATCTTTAACAGGTGTTGCGGCTCGCCTTGTGGGTGGAAAAACTTTGCATTCGGTATTCTCACTACCTATAGAAAAAGGTAGGGCCTCTACTTACAAGGCTGTCACAGGTCAGAGGCTTGAGCAAGAGCGACGAAAGTGGCGCACTATTCGGTGGCTCATAATTGACGAGATAAGTATGGTGTCATACGAAAATTTACGTCAAATATACCTGCGACTGCAAGAATTTAAAAACAACAGGCAATTGTTTGGTGGCATCAATGTGTTGGTATTCGGTGACCTGATGCAACTTCCACCTGTAAACGGCCACTGGTGCTTCGAACGACCAGCATGGTGTGAGGCCGAAGTATGTACATCTGTGGCACCAATTCCGGCTATGTGAGTTGACCGTCAACATGCGGCAACGGGATGATAGAGAATTTATCGACATCCTTAATCATTTGCGAGTCGGTCAGCTCACAACGAACCAGTTAGAGTTGCTAATTGAACGAAAACAAGTACCTAAAACTGGTCAATTCGCAGACGGTGTCGCTGTTAGGATTTATCCTACGATAAAACAAGTTGACACATATAACAACATGATGACTAACATTATAGCTACTCGCAGTCACTTGTACACAATCAGTGCCGTAGATGAGTCCAGGGAATTAGCCACATACGGCAGGACGCCCCCCGCAAACGCAGTTCCGGCTGATCCAAACAAATGCGGCGGACTTGTACAGACAATTGAGTTGGCTGTGGGCTCCCGCATTATGCTCCGGAGAAATATTTCAATAACTGATGGCTTAGTGAACGGGGCAACAGGTGTTATTAAAGGATTCAAATGGCCGGCACTAAGAAGAGATCAACTTGAGTCAGGTGAACTGCCTGTTGCCATTTTGTTATCATTTGATGATCCATCAATAGGAATGCGTCTCAAAGATGATGATGGATATATTTCCATAGCACCAGTGACGGCGACCTATCAAGGTAATCGCGGTTATGGTGATATCGAGAGACGGATGTTGCCAGTCATATTGAGTTGGGCTGTGACGGTACACAAGTTGCAAGGATGTACACTTAGTTTCGCGGTAATCGACCTAGGGCCTAAAATCTTTGCCAAAGGCCAATGCTATGTTGCCTTGAGTCGGGTCAAATCCCTAAAAGGCATGGCTTTAAATGATATTGACTCGAACAAATTACTGAACCATCCCCACGACAACAGAGCCTTATCTGAAATTATAAGAATGAGAAATATGCTCTCGCATTAGATTCTTTCACCGACTTCATTTGTTTAGAAAATCTTTTTTTAAGTCGCTTAAAATACTATTTTTTTTCTAAGTGTAACAAATACGTTTTTTTGAAAACCGCATCAACCGCAAAATCGGTTGAGCCAAACTTGAGTTCATCGCTGGCAAACTTACACATATACGATTCAAAATGAGAACCTTCTTTTTTTTAAGTCGGTTAAAATACTAAAACTTTCTCCTAAGTGTAACAAATACATTTTTTCTGAAAACCGCATAAAAATCGGTTTAGCCAAACTCGAGCTAATCGTGGGCAAACTTACATGTACAGGTCAAACTCAGAACCTTCTTGTTTTGAAGTCGGTTAAGGGCCTAAAACCTTCTCCTAAGTGTAACAAATACTTTTCTGAAAACCGCATCAAAATCGGTTCAGCCAAA
The DNA here is from genome assembly GCA_944739405.2 of Euclidia mi. NCBI lineage: Eukaryota > Metazoa > Arthropoda > Insecta > Lepidoptera > Erebidae > Euclidia > Euclidia mi. The sequence continues at coordinate 44,157,185 of OX123182.2, read as the reverse complement.
CGCGAGATAATCGCGGACAAACAAACATACATACATACATACATACATACATACAGGTCAAACTGAGAACCTCCTTTTTTTTTTTGAAGTCGGTTAAAAATAAAAAAACTGGATGCAATTTCATTCAAAAAGGGTACTTAAAATATGGTTAATGGAAAATGCATTTTACTCACTTTGCTAAAAATAGATAGCTTGATTTTGTTATACTATTTGCAACGTCCGAATGGGTAGACTGTTGACACCATAAAATATTGTTAAACACCATTGTAAACACAGTTTAAGCAAAAAATGTCTTTGTCTTTGTAACAAAAGTAAACTATATATGTCACCTTATTCTCTTCTTCGTTTGCGGCAATATTTCATTATATATTATTGCCGCATAATGTTATTTAATCACTGAGAGAAATATCACGTGACAGGAAAGTTTTTAAAATCATGCCACAGTTGGGTCAAGGTCAAGCCATAGTCCGCCTCGCTGGTAAAGGGATAGACAGATTTCATGACGTTTTTACCAGTACAATTTATAAGATATAATTCCTTAGACTGAGATAGTTACATAATTTTATTATATATTTTTTTATCTGTTATGTTTATTATGCAATACTGTTCTATAAGTAGTTTTGGGTACCGGGTGTTGAATAATGTTTTAAAACACAGATCACCGTATAATACCAAACTTTGAGGAAAACAACGGCGGGAAACAAACCAACTTTTATAATCCTATTAGGATTTAAACTCGTAGTCCTCCAATAAATGAAAATTTAAAATTTTCATGTATTCCAAAACAGGATACGAATATTAAAACGCTATATTTATGGCTAGGTTTAATATTTAAGAGGGTCAAAATCGAATTTTTATTTCCACCCAAAAGCGATGCTTTGAAATTACAGCCGTCTTGATATTATAAATTATAAGATCGTGCCAAACCGTAAATCGGATTATAGGGGTCTGTCGTTAGGGCAAAACATTTTTTGATGAGAGAGCAAATAAAACGTAGCATCGCCATATCTTTGAGATATAATAATCCTATCATACTTATCCATTAAAGTAGATAAACGAAATAAACTCGTTAATATTTATTTATATTGGTAATTATTTTATTATCAACTTCATGAGGTGATGAAAGTTTTATTCGTTGTGTTTTATGCAACTAATAGTTAATCCTGCGGTTGGGCTCATAAGCGCAGTAAAAAAGCGCAAATTTTAATTAGCGTTCATTAAACATTTTAATTTGCCTTCATTAATAATATTTGATGGAAATCTATTTTCTATAAGATTTACTTTACTTATTATTTATTATAGTAACCCTATCATTTCATAAAATATATTCTTTGCTACTTATTTACTATTTCACAAAAGCAAGTAACGTATAAAAATGTATATTTGCATTACACATTCTATGTTTCATTTTTTTTTTTCTGACACTTCTACTTGTATTAAAAAACTGGTCTTAGTGTTACAGAGAATTTTCTAACAAAGCTAATAATTCTAAGAATTCTTAGTGTGAACAGCACCACTTACGCTTACGATCGAACCTCTGGATCGATCCTAAGCGTAAGTGCAAACGTTACATGATCGGCTAGACAGTCTTGTATTAGTTAGTAGCCGTTGAAGCTGCGTTGGAATTTATCAATAAGCAGGATATTATTCTCGTAGTTCGATATTATCCGTCGAAACGAACATTGCATGAATAAGCAGCATAATTATTAGCTGCATTAATGTTTTCGTAGCACGGATACTGGCCCTAAATTAGTGCTTTTGATGTCAAAAAAATTTAAGGCTCCTTTTAATTAATGGTAATACTCTAAATAAATAAGAAAAATATTAAACTGTCTTCAAATCTGTCAACTGAAAAGGAACGAATAATATTTTCATCAACAACAGTTTTTGAGGTCACACACACATTTCTTTATTTCGTTCAGTGTCATCATACATGCTCCTTGACTCCCTTACATAACTTACTAAGTTTACTCTATATTAACAACTTAATTCTACTGTATCACTTTTTTAAATTAGCCATTGTTTATAACACTGACTACAACTAATAAACAGATGACGCCGTTTGTATAATGCAATATTATACGATTTCTGCGACATATACACATGTAGTTCCATCCCAATAAATTACAATTTCATCCGTTTTCGTTCCATTACGTATCCTATAACATGTAACATGCAAAATGTAAGCTCTTACAAACTGTCTGGATTTGCATCCAAGCGTCCACTCTGCAGCATGCAATAGTCATATATACGAATTATGCACTCAAACCGATTTAACGACGGGGACAGCGTTCTCCTTTTTTTTTGGTGTCGGGTTGGAAATTCCTCATGGAGGCCCTTCGCCCTGGGGGGAAGGATGAAGGGGACTGTCAGATTCTTATTGACTAAAAACCAACCCGTGCTCCTCATGTACCCATGTGTCGGAGAGTAGGGTTTCACCGAAGCATTCCTCGCTACCCCCGACGGGTATTGGCCCGCCAGATGGTCAGGCGGGCCCCGAACGAAACCCCCTTGGCGGCGGATGAAGGTGTTGGGCTCCGCCGCCAAAACACCCGTGGGCCGCAGAGGATAGGGAGGACGGCAACGCAACACCACATCTCCTCTTCCTCTGCGGCCCCACCGCGACGCAACAATGGTGCGCCCCCATTTGGTCGCGCAGCAACGCAACACCGACACGCCTCTCCTCCCGCGCCCGCAACCGACTGCGAGGGATAGACAGAACTGTCCCCTGCACCCGCATCTATGGACGCATCCTACGCAGGCCTCACGCAAGCCCACGTGGAGCGTCCCCTCCCGGGATCCCGCTTAGCTTCACCGTGGGTGAAAATCAAATCCACGGTTACTAAGCCCCCCATCACGAATCTTTGGAACACTAGTCGGTATATTCTGCGTCCATCTTTTCATATACCTTCTTTATTTCTTAGTCAATATCTAATTAACTATCTAGGTTGATGGGAGGCTTCTCATACTGCAATGGAGTATCTTTGCAGTCCAGTTGGTATACCTACTTTTTTCCGCAGATAAAAATACTAATTTATCGATTTTAGGCCTCTCTTTATAAGTTTAGCTTGTGAAATATTTATTTCTGTGTTACCGTCACATATGCTATTACCGGACAGATATTTTAAGGTTTTAGGGGATACAAATAAAACGATATAATTATTTTGCTTTTGTATAAATCTTTTGATAAATACCTCGTTGACGTTGTATATTATAGTGTTACGAAAGACATTGTGACGTACGCATAAGTGTATTATATCTATAAAACATGCGCCCGGTCTCACTCCAACTGGATAGTAGATAGTACCGCTGTATGCCTTTTGTTGACTTCCAGACAACGCTTCAGTCTTCGTTACTATTGACATTTTTAGTTTAAGGATTTATTGATGAATTATTACTCTGTTTAAAATCTTAGTACCAATGTTTTCAACCCACAATATAACTTGTGGTTTAGACGCCTCATAACGGCTACAAAATCAAAATATTGTGTACATTTTATTAAAAACTAAAACAAAGAATTTAAATTTTTAACAAAAGTCACGTAGGAACCATAGAATAACGTAAATAAATTTAAAAGGCGAGTGAATGAAAGTATTAAATATGCAGACGTCCTGAGTCGAGTATGAAAAGGAATAAATGTAAAAAGTAAGTAGCTGTTACACGCCATGTCGCTATTTACCTCGTTTTTACGAAAAAATAAATACAAGAGTCATAAAAAGTAATAGACACTTAAGACGCCCAAGCTATCAATATTGTGATAACCTCGTTATGATTTCTATAAACCAACAAAAAAGCTACTTAACCCACTTTATCTTATGTAATACGCTGAGCCGACTTCGCGTATATTAATGACGTTCAGCAATTTATCAAAATGGGAGAGCTAAGTATCATTGACTGATATAAATGTGATGTGCTGCTATTCGCATAAAATAAACTTCTTACTTCAAATAAAAATTAAAGTGCGGATTACAAATTACATTCATATACAACAAAATATACAACACACATTAAACAACACAACCTGGCAGATTAATTTTCTGGTTGCAGGAATTCTTATCGATGGTTTCTTTATGCGTATATTTTTATATGTAATCTAATTTAGGTGGATATGATGCTCGGGATAGCCTCGATTGTAACCGAATAAGTCATGCAAGCATAATACATGGAAATTTGCATTTGGGACATAACAAAATGTCTTTTATAAATTTAATAGTAATAATCTATGCACAGATTATGCCGATCTAGCAAATATACAACGTATCTGGTTTCAAATGCTTAAAGTACCGATTAATTGGGTAAAACTACGAGCACTTTGTTTTTATTTCAAACTGGTATTTTAAAACATTTCTCTTAAATCTACGTATATTTTTTACTTTATGTTCTACGAATTATATGTATGTACAACAATTTTCCAATCTATCACCAGAGCCTGAGTAGTCGTAATGCCTTTTATTTTCAAAGTTATATGTGTACATGATCTTTGAATGATTTTGGTGACATATTTCGTGGCACACGATAGTAAGTGCCTTCCTTGTTCGTTCGCCATAATATGATAACAGCGCTTTCAAACTTTAAGCTTTCGTAAATTAGTTTACTGTTATATCCCAGTCGTATTAAAAGGTGTAAAATTATCATATACTTGGCATTCGGTTTGATGTAAGTGTGGGTGTGAACAGTCGCATATATTTTATATGCCACTGAAAAGCCTTATCAGCATAATATTGGCTCGTGAAACCATATGAGTGTAAGCACGCTGTATGCGACAGGTTGATGGGGGCTGTTCCTTATTGCAACTTTGAGTTACTTGCATGATGTAAAGTACAGCAAACAATAGTTGTTACCTGTCGGCTAAGTAAAATGGCATTTTAACAGTGATGAATGATTTTACAAATGTTTTTGCTTAGGTATATGTTGTGGAGCTGTTTTTTTTTAACAAATGCTAGTATTATGACAGTTTGGCAGGTTTAATATGCATTGTTCTTTAATATACAGTTTAATGATTTTTTATGAATATTTCATTTGTTTTTTCAGAAATAAAATTGTTTTCACAGTTATCAGAAAAAGAAAACCATTTTGTGTATAATTTAAGGTTATTTTATAAATAAACTGCTCCTTTCATTATTACCGTCTTTATAAAAATGTACATAAAAAGTTTTCTTTAAAATTTAAGTTACCATCCCATTTTTCAATCTTTAAGCAGCCCTACTTTGCTTGTGATCTCAACTATGAATAGATGAATAGTCCTCCTCGAGAGTAATATCGTAATATGCATACAGTGTGGGCTTCACCACTTTTGCTACATACGTACCGATATTTCGTGTCCATCTTTGAAAATCCAGATACATGATATCATAAGATGACACCGAAATAATTACACAGTTTAAAATAGCTCGAAAATATTAAAAGTGGCATTCATAATCTTGGGTAATTTTTATTTTGTACGGCTTTCTAAATTGCGTTTAAAAGCAACATACCAATTCTTTAAGGCGTATATTGACTGAAAACTATGTGAAAATATGTCAACGTTTAGTATGCTAAAAGACTTTTAGCTTGTGAGAAACAATAAGGAATTCAATGTTTTTACGAGATTCAAGTAAGTAAATGGCCCGTTACGATGCTTATGCGAGATGAAACAGGAATCGATTACAATATGATAATTTTGTACATCGCTTAGTCTTAACGATAGCGACTGAATTCCTATTAATTTCCATAGGCATATACTAGTACATACAAAGTATCTACATTCGTATAGGTTATTGCCGAAAGATCAAAGGGAAGGATATTTATGTTTGGGGTATTGTACATCGTAATAATATTCATGATCCATACAATACATATTCAAATTGCTCAACTTCGTCTGTTTATTTTGTTTTCGGGAAAATATGTAGTTACATTGATTTGTATATAAGCGCTTTAAACAAATTCTACGTTGAAAGTAAATTAAGTGCCGTAACGTTTGTTGATTTACTTGAGCTGGCCAATTTATAACTATTTACGAATACTCTGTGTAATATTATCCAAGTATTCTGCTAAGTTCACGATGAAATTTACTTAAAATTAGGTAGGCATGATATGATATTTTAATTCAATTAATTTATTATTTCATTATATTTATTCCTTATGGTAATCTATAGACATAAATATCTTAAATTGGAGTGTCTGTTTATAATATTAAAATAACCTCTTTTTACTTAATGCATGTATGAACAGAGTAATGAATGTAGAGGAAGCGCGTGAGGTTTGTAAGGATAGATGCAAGTGGCGTTCCGTTGTCTCTGCCTACCCCGACGGGAAAAAGGCGTGAGTTTTTATGTATGTATGTACTAAATGCATATGGATGTATACACGGTACATTTATACCGAAATGTTTTTTTTTTTAATTTTTGTCTGTCTGTCTGTCTGTTTGTTTTCACTAATCTCTGGAACGGCTGGACCGATTTTGACGGGACGTTCACTGGCAGATAGCTAATGTACCAAGGGGTAATTAAGGCTATAAATTAACCGAAGTAGTTACCTCAGGACGCGGGTGAAACCGCGGGAAACAGCTATTTAAAATATAAAACCTGAAATTTGACATAAAATAGTTACATTTCTTCACTTTTTTTAGTCTTATAAAAACTCAAAAACGTGAATAAATCAGAATTTATTCGATTTAATGAACCACGAAACGAAATAAGATGTGCAAGTTAATGTTAGTATTATATCACATGTAAGCACTCATACCACGCCATGTATACAAAGGACATCATACATTCGAGCCACATTCAAACGCGTGTTTTGTCGTTGTTGACTCGCCAACACTACCTACTTATTTATTTTTATGCAAAGAACGTTCAAAAAGTTTGCCGAACTCAATTGTAACGGGACTGTACATACGCAAATTTGATTACCAAAGTCGTAGAACTTCTTCAGCCGCCGAAAAAAACTTGCAATGGCTATCTTCCTCAGTCGGCTCTCTAAAGATTATTGAATTTTACCAACATAATCTGGCAAGTGCCAGATGTGGCCGTCTCTTTTAGGCGAAAGATAGCCCATTCCTCTATTTACTCTAGTGGGCTGAGCTCGCATAATGGCATATTTATTAAATAGAGGACGCATTTATTAGGCGCTTTGAACAGAGTTTTTATTGTTCAAAGTCTTTTATGGGATTATTGTGATAATTAATGTTGTGTTATTTATTGCGGGGAAGTATTTGTGTCATGATTGCTGGTAATAAAATATTTTTGATGAGTAGTTTAGTGGTTATGTTTTGGAAATGAATTACGAGGTGAATCATAATATCGAACAGCCTTGTGTGATATTTCAACCGCGTCTCAATTTATGTGAATTCTTCTTTGTTCTCGCTACAAAGATATATTCTATTGTATTAGACATTAATTAATGGTCTTTCCATTTGTCCAACTTCGTTTGATTTGGAGAGCATGAAGGTTATTTATATATATTCGTAAAACCACGTGATGTATGACTAACGTAAAATGTCCCTGACTGTTTTATTTTCATTCTTCGATATATCAATCTTTTCCAGCACGGTGCCTTGCAAGGACATCAATTAAATCCTTGGAACACAAGGCAAGCATTTCAAAGTTATGAAAGCATTGAATAATGAGCATAATGACAATTTAGAACAGTTACAAAAATATATAAAATAAAAAATGTTTCATATGAATGAGATTTTATGCCGGCCAGTATTTTATTTTCTACAGCCCCAAATTATGTGTTTGATAAGCATCACCCTGTCATTTTACTATTTATTACAACTATTAGTTGAGACTCATCAGCGCTTAGACATTCATATTATTGATGTGGAAATTAAACGATGTGAATCCAAGATAAGGAATTGCAGTATACATCGATACATTACATTTGAATCGGAGGGATTGTGGGTCGCCCGCATCCGCCCATTAGCCACCCCGGACACTGACTAGAGCTCAATGGTGTACAACGCTCGTATGAGCTTAGGAAGATATCAGTGATACGTTAGCTTAGAAACGATCTACAGTCGCATGTTATGTAACGGTAATCTAAGACTGTACTGAGAGAATTGGTAATTTAGAAAATATATGTACATATTTGTTAGCTACGTTACTTTGTGCAGTAGGTGTGTAAACACATTCATTGGTTTAATTAAATATTATCAATGTTTATGAGAGTCGTGACCCACCTTCATCAATTATGTATGTATTTAATAAACACTTTATATGTTAATAATAGCGGTGTATAAAGAAATCTTATGTGTAATAATTTTAAGCTGAAAACCTATTTTATTTTTGTTTCAGCTTAAGTTCTCCATAAAAGGGTAGATACATCTTATATGAACAAAACCTAATTGTTCGTTGTTAAAATTTATGCCTGTGTCACTCTTATATCCGCACACAGTAGTGTTATCATGACACAATCTGGGAAATGAATAAAAATAAAAATTATGACAATCATGCGCAAATTTCACATAGGTACGTTTAAAGTATTAAGGCATTCCGAAAACAATTTTCACAAGACTAAAGCCTTAAAAATCCCTTGATATGTCTTCGGAAGCTCTATAAATGCAGCAAGGTCAGTTTTTCTTAAAGATTCCGACCTGAAGATGCTGAATGATCCCGCCCTGTGCTATGGTCATCAATGTGCACAAGGTCTGAACGCCGCATTGTTCAATGGAAAAACGCCTCTTGGGATGCCTGCAACTAGCTTTTAAGAATTATTGTTCTAATATTAAAAGTCATCACAATAAACAGTGATGGCTTTTAAGATTAGGACAATCAGTCTTAAAAGGTTCATATTATATCAAGTCATATTGTTTGAAAGTCGAAACCTGCTTCTCATATAAGTTACTAGAGGATGCCCACGGCTACGCACGCAATCTTTTTCATTTTTTTAATTGACCCGTTTTGCCCGATCCCCTGGGTAAAAGAGGCAGTACGTGGATATGGTTCAAGTCATCGAGCTTGAAAAACACGTAGCCGGCGATTTTGGAGCGGATAAGCAGAGGTACTAGTGCAAGGGTGTACTTTGAGCGTAGTTCAAGTGATGAGTTGAGTCTAGTCTAGGATTAACAATATATTAACATCCAAGAGCCAAGATGAGGACTGTACGATAATAATGACATATAGTTTATAAGTTTATCTTTACATGCAACCTGTTTACGTATCGTTTTTTGCCCGTGTGTGTTTTCTAAAGTGGTTATTATAGTAAAATAAAAATTCCCTTAGGTTTATTAATTAACCGTGTGTGTATGAAAGATTTTTATTAGCATTTTCGTAGTGCTTCCTATTGTAAAAAGTACATTGACAACGTAACTTGCGCATTTATCCATGTTGACTAAACTTTAGAAGTCTAAACCACTCAGTTTAATAATTATTGTTTCACTCATTTGAATTTAAAAGGGAATATTTTATTTTTTTGATACATAAATCAAACATTTAACATTTTGAACATATTTTTGTAATACTTAATCAAAGCCTAATGTACTCACAGAAGTCAAACTATTTTTATAATATTTGTCTTCCTAAAGAGCTGCTACAAATGCTAAAAATTACGTTAAATATACAAAGAACTAGATAACTGTTCAAAAACTTCGTAAAACCGACAATATTGTGTCTCGGTCTGAAGCACTATTGTTAGTTTGTACTCTGTATAGTACATCCATAAAAAAAATGTATGTATACACACACAACAAGAGGTTAAGCACCTGTCTCGTGCACTGTTAACTGCACGAAATAGAAAACAATTCTGAAAGAAGTATATTTTTGTTACTGCAACCATGCACTATAAGACATTACTTAAAACTAAAAATAAGAAAAGGGAAACATAAAAAAGGGGAATAAACGTCAGAGTAGTCCATATTGTGTATCTCATTTGCATTAACCAGGCATTCCAGTCAGTATGTGCCAGATCGTTATGGCGAGACGCTGGTTTTCAGCTGGTTCCCGTTGCGAAACTCAAGCGTCAAAATCATTTAAATATATCATATTGTGCAGCATTAACTGTTAATATATTAAAACCTAATAAATTGTGTAAATTCTAGGTTTAACGTTAAGAGAATGATCCTCGTATCAGCATAAAAGATTTGCTTATTATAAATCGTGTAAGTACTAATCATATTACTCATTCTAGCTGTTTAAAAGTTATTTTAGGTAGACTAACGCAACTTTTTTGTTGAGCCATATGTCTTTAAAATTCCTTTGAATAGTGAATATAAAATTGAAATAATATTAGCTTCATTGAAAAGTCGACAAAATGATCAAAATCTGGTAATTATTGTATTCCTTCTTTTATGTAAGGCTTAGTACTATGTTTGATACATTTGATTGTAAAACCATCAAATGATCATCGCGTTTTACTCATAATGGCACAATGAATTCGCTGCTCAAAAGCTGGGTATAAAAATATATTTCACTACAGAAGCATTAAGTACATCATTATTTTGTAATAATTTATTTGTCTTGATTTGTCTCGCTGAAAGGCATTGAATAGTTTGTACACATCGAATACATATATTGCTCTTGAATTGCATTTGAATTCCTACCATCAATAATCGATTTTAAAAGCTTTCGCGATTTGTATACATAATACAATTTTATTTAGCGGCTCTTACTCACGATAATAGACTTATTTAAGGGTATGTGTTGTAACATAGGAGACCTACCAGGTGTCCACTGTAACGTTATCCCTACTTAGGGGGTGTTTAAAAATGAAAAAACTTGAGTTGAATGTTACAATAAATATTGAATTAATTCGTCAAGTAAATCTAAACATCATTTGGCAAAGCGTTTTACTTACGAAAAAATTACTAAAAATAATGTTATTCGAAAAGATATAAACAGGGTCGCGTGATTCGGTGATGGTAAGGGATTTGTTGAGGGTCCGCCTGCCCGGTGGTCGTCAGGGAAAGCTGGTCACTTAGCTCGGTCTGAAGGCAGCAAAAAGAGGGGTCCCATCGCCGCGCGGCCGTATTTATTGTCCGTTGCAGGGCGCGGGCGGCGGGGTCGACCGGGCCGAGTGATGCGTCAAGGATTGACGTCACAGTGTATATTTCCATTATTTACCATATTATATAAATAGAGATATCTGTGACCTACTTTATTCCTTTATAGAAACAACCTACCTATATACACCTTATTACCCGACATAACTTCTACATTACACAAATTGAGTTATTTGTTGCGAAAGAAATACACGTGTTTCTTACTTTATGAAGAAGTTTTCTTATGTCTGATATTAACAAACACATACATTTATTTTGTAACATATCTAACATATTACTTGGAATCATTAATTAAATCATACCTGGAAATAGCTTTCTTTTTGTCAATATTATTAATACCTAGTGGAATTATTCAAAGCAAATTTGAGACAAATATTAAGCATTAACGACAATTTCTGTCAAAATTATTTGTTTTAAATTTATCTATAGTGTGTGGAAAACTGTACCATGCTTTGTACAAAAGGTTTTTATGCAGAAACAATATCTACTAAATACTTAAGAGTGTGGTTGAACGTGCTTATTTCAGGTTTGGCTTGAATTTTTGAGTTGGATAGTCCTTTTATCAAGAAATGGTATAGGCATGATTATATTTCATATTTTTTGTTTTTAGACTCCCCTGTATCCCTGAAAGGGTAGGCAGAGGTGAATTACTACACCTCTGCCTCCACGGGGGAGGAGCAAGAGTCCTAAATAATGCGAATGTAACTAAGACGCCAGCTAGTAATTTGTCTAGAGATAATGAGCCCCCGTTGTCGTCTTACAACTTGTGCTGCAATGACGTATATTATGTATAAAAATATGCCATGGTAAAGGTGTTTATATGTCCACCACCTTTTTTCTAGTTCACTATAATCACTGTCATAGAAAGCCAAATTTATTTTACGACAAATATAGTAATCAAACAATTGTTAAAAAAGAAAAGTTTTGTTAAAAATTTGGGTCAGATGGATTTCTGATAAACAATAATGATACTTGCCGTTTATACTATAAGGTTCATGTATAAATATCGTCAGAAATGGGATATTAACAAGCCGCGTTAAAGTAAGCAAAGTTTCATAATTAATTTAGCGGCGGTTTAGTGGAGGGAAAATGTCAGAAAAACATTTTGATGCATTCGTGAAATATATTGAAGCAATGTGACGGTATTTCGCAATATGAAAATAGTATTTTATAGGTATTTAATGTTTAGATTAATAAAAGAGTGAGTAAAGAAAACACAAAGGTATTTGTATTTTTATCATGCCTTAGAAAATATTGAATTTGTTTATATGAATTCAACCGAAACTATGCAATTTAAAGTTGTATCCTTTCAGATGTTAGAAAATGTTTCTTTGTTTTTTTATTGCTCATTTGGAATTTTTAATTGTTATTGCTAATGGTGGAAACCTTATTGCGCCAATCGCACACGGTCAGTTTGGGGCTGGCAGTATTGTGAGTTACTCTTCCCTTATGACGTATAAAGCCTACTACACTAGAAAAAACACGATGTCCTCGACTTCTAGTAGCGGCGCGGCGTGGTCACGCAGTTAGCATAGATACTGTGCGGTGCTTTACAGAAACTTGCATGAAATATTATAATGCATATTATAACTTTTTCTTTCATTATTAATATCACTTCTAGTTAGTAGGTAAATTCACTGTATCATAATTTTACTTACAATTTTTTGTTGATTTGGCAATAAGCTACGTACCCAAATGTTTTATAGATATTATTGATGTATACAGTAGAGTATCCTACAAAATACAATATAATTTGTACTCGAAATGTCATCATTTCCAAAGGTACCTTTTTTCATGTTCACGATTTTGGACAAACTACTTGATTCGCTTAAATATCAAAAAAATATAAACCAAAAGCATCACACTGATATAATTATTGTAAGTAATAATAATAACATTTTACGATTTCAGTTCTTATAATAACTATTTTGCTTTCAAATATTCATTTTCTGTATTGCACAGTAAACATTAATACACCAACTTCAAGAAACTTACTTGAGCTAAAGTGAATTAAACTAGTGCAAACGCCATTTGGTGTAAATGTTTCTTGCACATCATCTACTACAGAACATTAACCTCTGAGACAAAGAGCTATTCTACAAACTGGCTTTTATTATTAAGGTCACAGCTCATTAGAGCCACCCGGCACCCACTCCGCACGGCGTCCACGAGTGGTCCACGGGTAGACGTCGCGCGGTCAACCAGCGGACCGCGCGCCGTCAACGAATGAACGCCGCGCGGTCCACCAGCGGACCGCGCGTCAACAACAAGTGAACGCCGCGCGGTCAACGAGTGAACGTTGCTTGATCCACGAATTTTTGGGTAGTCTGTTAACAATTGGCACTAGAAACTCCGAAATGATTGTTGTCAAAATGTGAGTCAAAATATTTCCCTATAAGGTCTTCGTAATTAATTAATTTCTTTTTCTAGTTTTTATATCAATTAACTTTTTCAAGTAATGCAATGACCACACACAACTAGATACAAAATTTTTTGTCTTTGAATACACCTACTAACTACAAATTTTAACATAAGGTATGCTCATGAAAAAACACTACCTAAAATATTTTTAATTCTGCCGGATTATATTACCTGCCAAGTAATGAAATCGTTAGTGATTTACCCGACATCACCAACTGCGACAGCCAGTGTTGCCAATAAAGGATTACTCGTAAGAACATAATATATTTTTGAGTAAAAATAAGATTATTATTTACACGGTAATTAATAATTAAAAATACCTTAGAATAGAACACGGTAGTAGCTTATTACCGTAGACCGTGTCTTGCTCAAAATTACCGTGCATTTACGGTATTTACCGTGTATCTGGTAACACTCGGACGTGAATCATTCGCGGGCAGCGCGCGGTCTGCTTCGGACCCGCCGCCCGCGCGTGGACGGCTTACGACAGAGGCGATCCGGTGACGCTACGGAGTTGATGTAGTGAGCGCATACCCATACAAATCCATAATTATAAAGAATAGTAACCGTACGATGCGAGGCGGTGCGGAGTGGGTGTCGGGTGGCTCTAATGAGCTGTGACCTTTATACTTCAAACAACCCTACTAACAATAAAACTATGTATATGCATTGTATAATGTGTATGCCGGGCATACTATGTAATAAAAAGTAATTAATAGCTAACACATATCGAACTCTAGAGTCAATCTTAACGTACATAAAAATTCTGCGTTGGTACCTACTTTACTTCTGATATTTATTATTAATACGTGTGATATTGAATAAAAATGTAAGTAAACTTGTAAGGAAATTTTCTGCAACATACCTTAAAACCTCATACATTTTAGCATAATATAATATATGAACAATACCAGCGGTAAATATTCTTAGTCATATTTCACGCGGAGCTTTATCAGAACTATGGCGGTATACAACTAGCTTGGCTCTGAACCGTCTCATTTCCATACGAAATCATGAAATTGTTTGTAGCGTCAAATGCGAAAACACAATTGTATGATACATAAAAAATAGCAACACTCTCCGAAACAGATATTCGAAAGTAAATCGCGGTGTCACAATGCCAAAGCTCGACCAGACTCTTTTTGGAAATATTTCCATTCAAACGGAAATAATATTGTACATATGAATAAAATTCTCATATGTATGAGACAAACACCGTACGATCTGTCATGTAGAGCATATAATACACGTTAAATCAAGTCTATCATAACAAACTTAAAATCTTACTATGTTATGGATGAGTAATAAATTATATAAATTATACTTACTCGATTTTTTAAACTTACAAGTGGACTACAAAGTCTCTATAAACAACCAAGCATTATAAAATATCGGCTGCAATAGATATATACGCCTTCGGTATCATACTTTCTGATAAAAGCGCTGTGCTATCAACAACACCGTTTCAGAGGTAATTACATATTATATTTGAATATTTTATATACATTCTAAAGTAATATAACTTACATAATTTTATATCAACTTTGTAAATATCATACTATTGTCATATTGGACAATATAAGAAGTGCAAAATAGAATACACTTCTTTGAAATGCATACAAAAGAATACTTAAATAATATTTCTTTGTCGTAGGGTATACAAGCAGAAGTAAAATTTATTTTTGCCGTCGCTCAGTTTTCTTTTTTGTCGCTCTTTGTTGTCACTCTTTGATTTAAGCTTTTTTAGTAGAGCCGTGTATTTACAAAAAAATAGTCGGCAAATGACACCGCTTTAATATAAGCATTTTGAAATTGCATTTCATTTTATAAATAGATTAACATTTTAATGGCTAAAGGAGTTTTCTGAATACTCACTTACTTGGTAAGAAACATGTGTGGTGAGCAATTATTTTCGACGCTTTATGAAATGGAAAGGTAAAAATAAAAGCAGAAAAAAACAAAACAGGAGAACGAAATAAGTATGTGGTAAATACTATTCTATTTTGCATTGCATATTTTGCTCGGTGTTTTATATATTCTGTTTTTGATTTTGTTACTGTTTCTAGGACGAAAAAACATGAGATGAAATTTTTTGCAGAGACAAACATGATTACCGTGTTCCTTTCGCACCCGTCTATCCGCCGTCGTGTTACTATAAGTTTTTGTGAATATTGTTCGCTCTATTTACCCACTGCCAGTAACTAAATAATCCGTACATCCTCGACAGATGTAATCCTGACATGCAATCTCCGGCGCCATCAATCAGGGGTGAGGACAGCGGAGTGGCGGGGAGGGGGAGAAGACGCACCGATATCAGAGACACGGTCAGGATTATACCAACATAATTATTCTCAAAACGTTCGCCAATAGAAAACAATATTACATCATGCACAATAAAATCTATAATTCGTACACTGTCATTCGTTTCTACGGTCCTACGGTCACGAACTTTGACGGTTACTTAACAAAGCGATAACCACAGGGATGACAACATCAACCGTAATTAACGTGTAACGTAAATATTAATTTAAAATCCATTATCTACATCAAATATACAATGTTGTTATTAAATTGGTTTAATCCGTAATCGAATGCATGTTTGATTAGCACAATGAGTTTTGCACCAATTCAATAATATTAATCATAATGTTGTATTGGAGCGGAGCATCGAATGTTTTTCATATCCATTTTACTTGGTGATTGACTAGCATTAATAACAGTTATTATAGATATGACGATATTTCTGCGCCAACCGCCTATACCTAGTCAAATATAAACGGCGTGAAAATAACTTTTTAAAAACTTTATTTTTAAGTTTACAAGTTATGTGCTCAGCGTGAGCAGTACAATGAGAATGAATAACATGACAAGATACATCGTTTATAAAAGGCTTACAAGCTAAGGTGGGGAAGAGGGGTACCAAGCATGGGACCACCTCTGACATGGAGACATGGCTACTGTTACTGGGTATCGTCTGCTAATTGATTAATTACAATAAATTTAATGATGACCAAAACAATAACCATAAAACTTAATATTAGTGTTTGTTCGCCTTCATGGAACTGTTATGGTGCGAACCGTGCGAACGGTATGTGGGGGCTGCATAACTCCTCCCTCCATAAGATCAAAATCATCATTTGAAGAAGGGTGATTTTGTTCAAAATTACGGAGTAATTTTGATCTATATTTATACACAAATACAAGAAATACAATTATTAAAATTACGTAAATTATTAGAGTTCCTACACTGATGCTATGCATATTCACTATGTTTATAGACTTTTCACTGTTTAACACTTCACTTTCACTTTTCAGGACGTGTGACAGCAACTGAAGGTTTTCCATATCGATTTCATCGAGGCTGATAGATTTTCTTTGCAGGAAATCCGCTGGCGTTGTTATACTGGGTAGATGTATACACGGTGTGCTTCTGAAGGCAATTTGCGTTGTTTGTAGCCGACGTCTTTTCAACTTGATTGTTCCAATCTTCACAGTGCATGTATCGTTAGGAGTGACGATATATGTTCCTATGATATCTAGTTGGGTGATATCATTTTCACAATGTTCTGTTAAGAATATATGTGCGCCGGTGTATACAATCCATGAGTCTGACTGTATGGATTTTATCTTGACATCGGAGGTTTCGACGGATAGTGGAAGGCACGATGTGATGCTGGTAGAGTAGCTCAGCAGATCTGCTATGCATTTGTCTTCCTGACCGGATGATACGCTGGTTTCATGACAAAGGTACTTTCCTTCGTCTATTTCTTTGCAGGGCTGTGACAGTGGTAATACTTTCGACCCTTTCGCAAGGATGTAGGAATATTTAGGGGTCAAAAGGAACGTTCTATTGAGTTTAGGGTTGTACATAGGAAAGGGATGTAATCTATAGTAGTTATAGACATCTAATTGGACTATCGGTACTGATAGTATAAAAGTTATTTGTTTGCCCTTTACATAAGCTTTAATGTCTAGAGAATGTTCTAAGTTAATAAGATTATCTAATGTTACAGGAAAAATCAATTTATCGACTTTCTCTATGTCTTTAAAAATAGAAAATATTTCATTTGTGTCTAATATCGACTGGTGTAAGACGTTTACCCTACTGAAAGCTACTGTGGTTTCCACTTCATCTAATTGTGTTAATATTATTTGAAAATTATGATTAAGTAAATTAAAAGTGTTTAATACTAAATTTTTACTCCTTTGGAACTGGGTTTGATTCATAAAGGCTTCTATTTCTAACACAGATTTTTCTAACATAATAAAGTTATATCTTGAGTGATTAGTGTAATTAACAAATGAACCAATTATTTCTGTCACTAATGTCATTTTATTTAAGAGTGCATGTTGCTTCGATTGTATACTGTTAATTGTTTTATCATACCTTATTGCATCTTCGTTATCCAAATTACCAGTTATTGCTTTTATCATTGATCCAATAGTGTTAACTAAACCTCTTTTTATTCTAATATTCGGAATTAACTGATAATACCTTTCTATTGTAGTGTTCATAATATATTGAGTCTGTAAGTCGGCGTCTATTAAATTACCATCTAAAATATATATGTTTTCTAACCTATCATGCATGTAACTAATAATTTCCTTATATTTTCCTATGTTATACTCTAAAGATTTACTAACTAATTCTAAGTCTAATATTTTAACTATGTTCCAATTATAAAAACTAATACTAGCTTGACCTTCTTTCACTGGGAGAATACCTGGGTTTTCCTCAAGTCTTTGAAGTTGAAGGGCCCGGCTGGGGGTCGTTAGTGTCACTACCACCAGGACGTACCTGTGAAGGACGCTTAATGTCTTTAAGTGGGACCTTTGATAGCCGATTTTGTTTCTGGACTGTAACTGTGTTTCTATTGGGGCTACTAGCTACTACAGCCTTTTGATAACGTGGCTTGTCCTTACTACGCCTAATGTTGACGCCTTTAATAAACACATTGTCGCCCGGTTTAATCTTAAACTGTTTTTCTCCGCCGCGCTTTTCTATTATTTTCTCTTTAGATGCTAACATTCTTTCAGATAAGTAGTCATATAAGTATTTAGTGCGCTTAACATGTTCTCTAACTAATTGCTGTGTGTATTGTTTGTTATAATCGACATCAAAAACATTTGAAGAATCTGTATGACCGAATACCACTTCGAAGGGTGTAAGGCCCGTTGTACTATGAATCGATTGATTGTAAGACATAACTGCGTATGTCATCACGGATGCCGCGTCTGTGATCTTTCTTTCGTACTTAGCTAGCCTGTAAATTTCTAATATTGTAGAATGAAAGCGCTCTACTAAACCCATAGAGTTAGGGTTGTGAGGAGTACCTATGTGTAAATCAATCTTGGAAAAACTAAGCATTTCCTTTAACAAACTATTATTGAATTCCGAACCTGGGTCCGAACTAATTTTCCTTGGTACACCGTATAGTGAAAAATACTTAATTAACGCTCGGATTATTTCAGGGGTCGACCTGCTTGACACTTCGAACGCTTGTCCGAGTTTATTGAATGCATCTATTATAGTGAGAAAATAAGTGCCTTCAATTAAGAATATATCTATAAAAAGTTCTTCAAACGGTTTCGACTGCGTTTGTGTTAATTGCAACTCCGGTTTTAACGGATTTCTATCATACTTCATTTGTTTGCATAAATCACATGAGTTTATAATACTAGCTACGGTTTGACTTAAATTATTCCAATAAAATGTTCTTTTAAGGTGTGCAATAGTTTCCTTAATGCCGCGGTGGCATGTTTTTCCTACGTGATATTTTAAAACAATTTCCTTTTGCTCGTTTTCATCTTCCACATACACAACTCTTTCAGTACACTCATATAACTGAATAGAATCCTTTTTAAAGAGATTCGTGATTACATTACTAAATTGTTCTCGGTGACGTGTATCCTCGAAGTATAAATAGTACTTAATCTTAGGTCGTATATATTCCTTTAAAAACTGCTTTATTAAATCTAAGTTGCCTATTGGCATATGTACTTCTAAAAACTTTTGCCGATCCCTAGAAAGGTTTTTGACACTAGTTTCATTTTTATGCCATGTAAATACTAAAATTTGGTTTGGTTTGGTATCAATCGCTTCATGGAGTATTGGTATATCCGATGAGTCGGTATTTTCCTCCGAATGTACGGTGGCTATTGTAGACTCAGGCTTTTCTGAAGCTGTAGCTGTCCTACTATCTAATGACATTATTGAATATGGGGAATGCGGTCTATCTGGGTTCACAGAGGGTATACTTTGAGTATCCTCATCTGACGAGATTACTATAGGACTTGGGGATTTCTTATCTACATTAACTATCATCGACTCGTTGTCGTCGTTTAAAATATTCAGTTTTATACGGGAAAGTGCGTCTGCGTTGCAATTCTGTTTACCTGGTTTATGCTTGATTTCATAATCAAATTCCGCTAATCTTAAACGCCATCTAGTCAACCTACTACCGGGTTCTTTTAGCGAATGTAACCACGCAAGTGGTCTATGATCGGTGACTATGGTAAACTTGTTACCGTATAAGTATGGCCTGAAATGTTTACAAGCCCATACAACAGCTAATAACTCCTTTTCTATTGTACTATATTTAATTTCCGCACAATTTAATGTCCTACTTGCATATGCTATAGGTCGGTCGCTGCCTACAGGACCCTGTGATAATACTGCACCAAGCGCAAAGTTCGAAGCGTCTGTGGTCAGTAGAAAAGGCTTGGAAAAATCAGGAAACTGAAGTAAAGGGGCGTTAGTTAATAGCTCCTTACATTTTTCGAAAGCTTCAACATATTCTTTTGACATTACAATTTTTGTACCTTTCTTTAAACAACTAGTTAATGGCTGAGTTATTTTTGAGAAATCTTTGATAAATTTGCGATAATAACCTACTAGTCCTAAAAAGCTCTTAATTTCCGTGGGCGTTTTAGGTAAAGGAAACTTTAAGACTGCTTTAATCTTGTCATTATTCGGCTGTAAGCCATCTTTCGATATTTGGCAAAGTTTACTATCATATGGAAAAATTTCTAAAGGCTTATTAAATGAAATAATAGCTTCTCTGTCAGTCACGTTTTGTATAACCGTTTCCGCAAAAGAATCGATACATCTAACTAAAGCATCTGGCATACGAAGACCTGGGGTAAATTCTGTAAAATGAAGTATACCTTCGCCGTTTTCTAACACGGTTGGTACTCTAACGCGAGTTTCCGATCTAGGAGGTACTTTAATTTCATAAAATGGATTATATAATATTGGTATATTTGTGTAACGGGTTTTCAATATTTGGGTCTGCATATCGACGTTAGCTCCTAACTGTTTCAATAAGTCAGAACCTATCAAACCATCATACTGTGGTGCTACTTTATATACATAAAACTTATGACATAGGTCCGTTCGGAATATGTCGGGCAATGGTATGCGTACAACTTCATTATGTATACTACGCCCATGCGTACTTATAACCTCGAAGGGTTCTATCTGCTTATAATACGAATAAAATTGTTCTACCTTTTCAGGGCTAATAAATGAGCGCGTACTACCGGTATCTATCATAAAAATAGATCCTATCTCCGGTATTTCAATATGCGGTAGTCTCAGTACACCTGAGTAATTAATTTGAATTACTTCGGTCGATGTGTCTGCGAGGCTACTATAGGAAAATTTACATTATTTTCGTAAGAGGTAGAGGGCAAATCCTGACTATCTGTAGATTCGTTAACATAATACTGCTCGTTTGGGTAATAAGGTGGAAACGATTCACCTTCGCTACTAAAGTTGTCTGAGTATGAATTATTGAACTGCGTATTAAGCGAGTTGTCGGACTCGCACAGCATATTGTTACGAGCCGTTCTCATTGAAACGTCCGTATTCTGTTTCGGTGGCATTTGGTTAGGTATGCCGAAACGAAACTGCTGATTCGGATTGGTTTTAAAGAAACCTGATTGCTTGTAATTGTTCAGAGCTCTAGGGAATTGTTGAGGTTGATTATTACCTATCCTAAATTGAGGTCTATGTGATGCAAAACCTTGTTGGTTATTATTATTAAACTTAGGCACTGGATTATTATTAAATCTAGGCATTGGGTTCTGAGGTGTGTTATACCTCTGCGGGTTATTCTGGAAGTTATTTCTAAATGGCTGATTTTGAGGTATACCAAATTTAAATTGATTTGGCGTTACAGGGTTAGACTTAAAATGATTTGCTTGATTACTACTACTATGCCCTGTATTCAACTTAGTTTTATTTTTAGAGTTATATTGTGTTAAGAAGTTTACTTCTTCCATAACGACACTAAGGGCCGACTCGAGAGTCGTACATCTATTTAATCTAACAAACCTAATCATTTCCTCAGGTAAATTGTAAAGAAAAACGTTTAACGCTGTGTTATTGTAAATTATCATTTTAGCTGCTTTGGTTCCTTCATCAGTTAATAAATTTACCTTTGACATAAGCGAACTCCTAGTATTTTGGATACGATGGCAAAAGTCAATGTATGATTCGCCGTGTTTGATTCTAATGCTCTCTAACTCGATAGCAATGCACGCTTCCGATCTAGGATCGCCAAAATGTTGTACAAAAAGCTCTTTTAAGCCTTCCCAAGTATTAATATTTTCTCGTTCACTTATTAATACAGCGGCTTTGCCTACTAATTTACTTGTAATGCAGTGGAATACGTAAGTCTGTTGAGCTGGGTTATTGTCCCCTCTAAAATTTCTAATGACATATTCACACTTAGAAATAAATAAATTTAAAAGTTTTTCATCTCCATCAAAACGTGGGATGATGCTCTGAATTTCCTTAGGGATAAGCTGAATTTGATTCATTTTAACAATTTAAATATAACAATTAAGGCAAATAAATAACGTTTGTCGAATATTTCGCGAAACTTAACTAAGTAACGAGTGTACCGGCGATGTTTGTCCAGTAACACCGTTCTAACCCTAAATAACGAGTATACCGGCGATGCTTGTCCAGTAATACCGTTCTAAACCTAAATAACGAGTATACCGGCGATGCTTGTCCAGTAATACCGTTCTAAACCTAAACTTAACTATACGTGTTTTAGCGATTTTTGTCTAATAACACGATAAAATGCGTTAACTAGCGATGTTCAGTCCAATTAAACGCTAAGGATAGACACGGAAAGGAACAGTGCGAATAAAGGGTCTACTCACATTAAACTGCCCGTTGCCATGCCGATTCTCGAAGTGCTGCCGTTGCTCGCCGTAGTTGACAAATTTGTAAGTTCTTTTCGGATCCGCTGGTAAATGACGACGCCCGTAAGTACCGATTTGTGTACCGAACGCGATTTACTTTGCTTGCGAAATCCGCCCCGACTGCGCCAGTCAAATATAAACGGCGTGAAAATAACTTTTTAAAAACTTTATTTTTAAGTTTACAAGTTATGTGCTCAGCGTGAGCAGTACAATGAGAATGAATAACATGACAAGATACATCGTTTATAAAAGGCTTACAAGCTAAGGTGGGGAAGAGGGGTACCAAGCATGGGACCACCTCTGACATGGAGACATGGCTACTGTTACTGGGTATCGTCTGCTAATTGATTAATTACAATAAATTTAATGATGACCAAAACAATAACCATAAAACTTAATATTAGTGTTTGTTCGCCTTCATGGAACTGTTATGGTGCGAACCGTGCGAACGGTATGTGGGGGCTGCATAACTACCTACACTTGCCTCGTTACGGGGATTTTGGACGAAATTAATACAGATCGTTAATCAAATACCCTCTTAATGCCGTACGACGAGGAACGCACATAGATAATAATACTTTTTTTTAGATAGCTTTAGCGATCGACATTAAAGTAGCAGGCATCAAGTTTATAATGAAACATGGTCTCTGATGAATGAATGATGCTGTCGTTTATAGTCATCAATACTTTATAATATACCTACCCGACTCAGTTTTGTGGTTAGCTAAAATACAGATCGTTAATCAAATATCCTCTTAATGCCGTACGACGAGAAACGCCCGTAGATAATATTTTTTTTTTTTTTAAATAGCTTTAGCGACCGATATTAAAGTAGCAGGCATCAAGTTTATAATGAAACATGGTCTCTGAGGTAATTCATTTATTTAAAAGAATTAACAATTGGAGGTATAATTAGACTGAGACTTAAAATAATTAAATAAAACTAATTAATATATACAAGAAGTGAAAATTAAAAAGCTTAGAAATTAAAATTTAGAAGGCGTCATGAAACTCATCCGCACCGCAGTCAATTGGAAGCGTGCCCAGAAGACTGGCAGCATTACCGCGTTGAATGGCTATGCTTATCTTTTGAGCCAAATACGTGACAGCCCTCTGATCACGAGAGGCGTCCATGAGTCTCTTTGCGAGATCTCTAAAAAGTAACCTCGCACTTGGACCCCATGGCCCCAATGTTTCGACCCCAAACGGCTCAAATACATAATCTCCTATTAGATTTACATATTTGCGCCGTTTGAGGGTCTCCGCTGTAGCAGCAGCAGCGCCCGCACAACCTGCTGTGCTGGGAAGATGAGATGGCGCAAGGGTATCGACACATGTTGCGTCCCATACCAAAGGCCTACCCAGCTTCCACGGCAGTAACGACAGCCCGTCTGGTCTCTTGCCATCGTCGCGTGCCAGGCCTTGAGGTTCAAGTTGGGCTGGAACGCCAGCGGTGGCAAGAGCACGGCGCAGTATGTCATTGAGGTTGGCGTGTCGTGAAATACGACCCGCGCTCCTGCTGCATGACAGGCCATGGTGACCAAGGCTATGGACAGCCTCTCCACAGTGACAACGATACGGAGAGACACAAGACGCACCTAAACGGAGGCAAGTAGCGAAGCGGAAGGTCGTATCGTCCAACATGGTACCTATATTAGACGATGGCAGTGCCTGAAGCCAGAGGCCCGATTCCCATTCTCCCACAGCCAGCAGGCGAGCACGCTCCGCAGTGTTGGAGGATGTATTGAGAAGTTTTTCTCGTACCATGCTGCAAAGTGGCCCATCCCATTGCCTCTGGGAGGATAAGTTTCGGGGTAACTCAGTTCCTGGACAAGTATTTCTCCAAGCGTTCAAGGCATCGGTCTTACACGGCACCTCAGAATCAACCAGTGTGGGAGCTAAAATTTTCCTAGTCAATTCTGCAGTGCTGTGGACCGATGACAAGAACGCTGGCAGGCTTACGTCGGTAATTTTGCGAACGCCGAGGCCGCCCAAGCGCACAGGTAAGGACGCCTGTAGCCACACCCGGTCGTTCAGGGCTACATTAAAAATTTTACTCAGGGTACTTTGTATAATTTTGTCAATTTGAATGAGTGGAGTAGGATTTTTCCAAAAAGGTGAACACCGTAATGCGTGCGTAAATTTAGGAACAAAAAGACATCGGATAATAGTGAAAGCCGAATGAATGTTAATTTTGAGTAGCCTGTCAGAAATTTCACTAAAATTTTGAATTTTTTCCTGTATAAAGGAATCAAAACCGTCGCCTAAAATTGGGACCCCAGGAGGCGAAGAGAAGTTTTTTCAGCTTGGGTGATATTGGGAGCCAAATAGTGAAATTTGGAAAGAATAGAGGATTTATCTAAATTGTCATTAATAAAAATTTCGCATTTGCTTGTATTCAGTTCTAAGCCTATGGATAAAAATTGGTCTCTGATGAATGAATGATCTTATCGCTTATAGTCATCAATACTTTATAATATACCTACCCGACTCAGTTTTGTGGTTAGCTAACTAATTAAAGAATTTGTCTTAGTCAGCTAGTGACTACAGGAACTCATAAATCTGTTCTCTAAAGGTTTGTATCAACGTTGGACGACACGCAGCCGCTTTGCTACTCAACTAGCATATTATAGCTGCCTTATATGTGTAGAATATTTGGCAATCTTAGTACTTATTACTTTTGCGTAATTGCTTAGTTGCTCTTCATAATAAAATTATTATAGTACACACGACCCAATGCAACATATATCCAGAGCTGCGATTCATATCGCCATAAAATTTACAAAATTCACGTTTACCCTTGCTTCGAGGGAAAATATCATGTGAACCGTCCAATCAAAATTCGAAATCAAAAAGTTTTAAGAATTGCCTACCTTGCATTATGCCAATCTATATTGACATACTGCATCACATCCTGGGGAGGCGCTGCTAAAAGTTTATTGATAACACTCGAACGTGCCCAACGTGCAGACCTAAAAGTGACTCTCTTCTTGCCGTTTCTGCACCCTACCTTGGATGTGTACCAACGTCTTAACGTACTTACAGTCCGACAACTATTTGTATTCCGGATAGTCATGAAAGCTCACACATCAACTAACTTCGACCCAATGACAAACATATCAAAACGTCGTAAACACAAAGTTTGTAGTACTGGTGCTACGTATAGGACATCGCTATCTCACAGGTTCTATTGCTTTTTAGGGCCATACTTGTACAATAAAATTAATGCCCGCCTATTCATTTATTACAAAAATAATTTTAATTAAAAAAAACACATCATGGTTACAAAATTTGTCGTATACTGATATTGAAAATATTCTTAATCCCATAATATAACAATATAAGTAATGATCAATTGAGCCATAACACACACACACACACACACACACACACACACACACACACACACACGCACGCACGCGCGCATGCACACACACACACACACTCTTTTTTGTATTTACCTTATTAATAATCATTTTATCTCTAAACTTAATTGTAATGATGTACATGCAATGGTTATTTAAAGTCTTTGTTATTGTATTACGTCCGAGAGTTGGGAGCCTGGTGATCTGTAACACAGGTTCTACCTTGAACAGACACCAGTCTCTTACAAAGGAAAGAGACTTGTTTTGCTTTTTATCTGTTGTATTGCTAAATGTGTGAAAACCTATAAATAAACGATTATATTATTATTATTACTAGAGGACCCGTGCTGCTCCACAGCATTTTAATATTATAAAAGAGCTCTTACATAATTATAGGTATGATGAGTACATTGTAGCCTTATCTTATAAGTAAAAAGATGATATTCTTACCAAAAATATATATAATATATATCACAAAACTTCTTTGCTACCAAAACTACCATATACGCAAAAAATAGCATTTCTACCAAAACTACTATTCCTACCGATAATACTATTCCTATCAAAACTACTATTTGTACCAAAACTAATATTCGTACTAACACTATCATATCTACCATTTTTCAAAACTACCATTTCTGCCAAAGCCGCCGGTGCTGTCTAAAGTACCTTTTCTCTCTAAACTACTAGTCTCACCAAAGCTACAATTTCTACCATAACTACCACTTGTAATATATTTATATGACAATAGTACTATGAACGGCTGTAATATGTTCCACATAAAAAAAAATTAAGATGCCCGAAGAAAGTCCATAATTTAAAAACACAAAAAGCAACATGAGGGTCGATAGAGGAACACCGCGGTGTTTTAGTGGGTATTTTGCCCCCCCAAACATCTAGGGGGGAGAGCCGAGCCACACACCCCCCCTCCCTCTGCCCCAAACTCGGTACAGAGTTGGCGGAGAGGTCCCTTTGAGGGACAGTCCGTAACTGGATTTCATCACGATAAAAAAATAGGGGGAAAATTCCTCAACTTCAGAGATCAGTTCACCCAACATTAAGGGTTAACTGGTAACATTCGGGGAATATTACGTGCCATCAGCGATTATTCACTATAGTGATAATTTTACCGACATCGGGTATAATTTTACATACTTTCATACGGGTGTGAGTGTCACACCCGTATGAAAGTAAGGCAAGGTCACCTTTAGGAGGCATAACGGTTTTTCCTGGCAGTTACCTACCGCAAGGAACTTATTAGATGCCATAAAAATATTTTTGAATTTAGAGCAGTCCATGTAGAGAGAAAGCAAAGGAATCTTAAGAAATTTATAGGTAAATATTGAAAAATAAGTTCAATGTCCACACCTATCTTCCTTCAAGCTTACCCAATTTAAATGAGCATACCATCAAATGAAAGAGCTCTTTTCAGCGCGTGTTATAGGCCTATAACGAAACGCCTACCTTAATGAGAACCAGATATATAGAAGCAGAAAGTCATTGACTACAGCTACGAAAACGTAAAAAAAATATGGGAGAAAACTGTTTTTGCATATATCTTGATGAATGTGCGAGTTAGGTAATTTATTTTAAATTGTTTTTCGGGATATATACCACGTACCTTTGTTTGGAGTAACCGATATTTCGGCACTGTTGCAAGCGCCATGTTCACGGATGTACTGAGGGTATTGCGGGTGGGTGAATGTTACGAGCAAGTATAGCGGTCTACCCGCTTTCTTACTCGTTTTTTGCGTTCAACACCACCAACACTGTTATCACTATCGCACTGTACCCGATCACGACATACTATACTAACTACGTCAGCTCGCGGTTTGACTTTGTTATTTTCACGGGTTTTACATAGACGTACCACTGGATGCCAGATACTCGACAGTTGAAACCCATCCTCTCTATTGAAATTTTTGTACTTTTTAATTTCAATCGCCTCCCTAACCATTCGAGGTATGTAGTGGCGTTCTGTCGAAAGCACCTGAGGGTTATGTAACTCAATCCAGTGGTCGGTACCCGAGTCTAAGAGGTGTTGAGCTATGGCCGACTTGTGTGGTTCATTATTTTTGACTGCCCTGATGTGTTCCTTTATCCGGCAAGAGATGGTGCGTTTAGTTTGCCCTATATAGTAACTCCCACAGCTGCAGTCAATTTTGTATACACCTGGCTTTTCCAAGGGATGACTGTCTTTAGGCGTTCTTATATATTGCGACAGTTTCTTCAAAGGAGTGAAGATAGTTTTAACTGATACCTTCTTGAGGATGTTAGCGACCTTATCTGTCACTCCTTTAACGTACGGTAAGTACGCTGGGTGTCGTTCAACCTTGAAGTCCAGGTGTTTGTGAGTATGTCTGGGTGGTCTAATTCGCCTACTGTACCCGTTCTTGTGTAGAACGTCGCTTAAATGTGAAAGTTCCTTATTCAAATGTTCCTCGTCGCACAAGCTGTATGCCCGGTCGGTAAGCGACGTTATGACGGAATTCAGTTGACGTGGGTGAATGGGTCGAATATGACGAAAAAATGCGTCATTTATTAAGTGACGTCAACACCTACAAAAAGGTAAATTATAACCCGACCGCTCGATTAAACCGTAATACCCAGAGGCTGATCAAGGAGTGCCAGCACGCGATCGGTGAAGATACGGTATCCCATTTACTGCGACCTTGTAATGTTCTACCCCCTAAACTGTACGGTTTGCCCAAGGTTCACAAGAACAACGTTCCTTTACGGCCTATCGTCAGTCAAGTTGATTCACCTACTTACGAACTAGCTAAACACGTAGCTAAGGTCCTGCGGCCATTGGTGGGTAGAACAACATCGTATGTCAAAGACTCCCGACATTTTATTGAGATTCTACGTCAGAATAACGTAAGTGAAAAAGAAGTGATGGTCAGTTTTGACGTAGAATCGCTTTTCACGA
The DNA here is from genome assembly GCA_944739405.2 of Euclidia mi. NCBI lineage: Eukaryota > Metazoa > Arthropoda > Insecta > Lepidoptera > Erebidae > Euclidia > Euclidia mi. The sequence goes on along the minus strand of OX123182.2, from coordinate 44,128,273 downwards.
ACGTGCCGATAGCAGACTGCATGGAAGTAATTCGACGTAGGATCAGCGAGGACCATATTGCTGTGGTATATGCCGACCTGGTGCATCATTGCCTGACCACAAATTATTTTCTATACAGAGGAGAGTACTACCTACAAATTGATGGCGTAGCAATGGGCAGCCCGGTAGCTCCAGTGGTAGCCAACCTATGGATGGAACATTTCGAAAACCAAGCCATTGCTACTGCCCCATTAAGAATAAAAATTTGGAAACGGTATGTGGACGACATTTTCTGTATTATGGAAGGCGATGAAGCAACTGTTCATCAATACTTGGCACATCTAAACAGCATCCACAACAAAATGGATTTTACTTATGAAATAGAAAGGGATAGAAGAATGGCGTTCCTTGACGTTATGATAGCCGTACGTAGTGACGGTTCCCTGAGCCACTCCGTATACAGAAAACCAACGCACACAGATCGTTATCTACACGCTGACTCGCATCATCACCCACGTCAACTGAATTCCGTCATAACGTCGCTTACCGACCGGGCATACAGCTTGTGCGACGAGGAACATTTGAATAAGGAACTTTCACATTTAAGCGACGTTCTACACAAGAACGGGTACAGTAGGTGAATTAGACCACCCAGACACACTCACAAACACCTCGACTTCAAGGTTGAACGACACCCAGCGTACTTACCGTACGTTAAAGGAGTGACAGATAAGGTCGCTAACATCCTCAAGAAGGTATCAGTTAAAACTATCTTCACTCCTTTGAAGAAACTGTCGCAATATATAATAACGCCTAAAGACAGTCATCCCTTGGAAAAGCCAGGTGTATACAAAATTGACTGCAGCTGTGGGAGTTCCTATATAGGGCAAACTAAACGCACAATCTCTTGCCGGATAAAGGAACACATCAGGGCAGTCAAAAATAATGAACCACACAAGTCGGCCATAGCTCAACACCTCTTAGACTCGGGTACCGACCACTGGATTGAGTTACATAACCCTCAGGTGCTTTCGACAGAACGCCACTACATACCTCGAATGGTTAGGGAGGCGATTGAAATTAAAAAATACAAAAATTTCAATAGAGAGGATGGGTTTCAACTGTCGAGTATCTGGCATCCAGTGGTACGTCTATGTAAAACCCGTGAAAATAACAAAGTCAAACCGCGAGCTGACGTAGTTAGTATAGTATGTCGTGATCGGGTACAGTGCGATAGTGATAACAGTGTTGGTGGTGTTGAACGCAAAAAACGAGTAAGAAAGCGGGTAGACCGCTATACTTGCTCGTAACATTCACCCACCCGCAATACCCTCAGTACATCCGTGAACATGGCGCTTGCAACAGTGCCGAAATATCGGTTACTCCAAACAAAGGTACGTGGTATATATCCCGAAAAACAATTTAAAATAAGTTTTAATGACCACGAAAGTTTAAATTCCTATATTAGGTAATTTATAATGCTTGATGACAAATCTATGCAGCGATAGCTTTCATTTAAAAAAAAAATCATGCGGATTGGTTGGGTAGAACGGGCTGGCCGACTCGTATTATAAAACACAAATTCTTTTAATATATATAAGATTTTATTAATCACTAACATACCGGAGCACTTTTAAAACGTGGCTTGTCATCTAGAATGATCGGAGTGCAAAATTGGCACGTCAAATAAATTCTTGTCACTCGAAAATACTTTGCATAAATTGGATTCAAGGGAATTCCCGCAACAAAGACGGCAGACGGCTGTTTCAATAAAGAGAACGATTGGATCGCTTTTGACAGAAAGGCAGAGCTCTGATCGTGCCAGCCCCACGTTGTTTCCCGTTTAAACTTTTTTCTTCAAAGAATAAAATTGTAAGTAACGGTCGTGGACCGCAAATCGGGTTGTTATTGTCGTTCATTCTGCATAAATCGAAAGAAAGTAAACCTTGTATGTGGCCAATTTTGTTACATGTTTGTTCTGTCTGCATTCTCTTTAGTTTCACTTTGTTTGTATATTATAATGTGCATACATCGTCCGTATTACAAAAGCAATTTTAAGGCACACCGAACATGTCATATTTATACTGTAGGTACGTTGTTTTTTAAGTTTCGAAATTCGAAGCAGACAAAAATAATAATGAACTTACATTTCTCATTTCAAACTCCAGGTTATTTTGCTTATAAAACTTTCCCGTTACAGGTAATTTATAAACTTAATTGATAAAGTTGCTTGACTAATGTCAACTTAAGTAGAGGTAAGATAAACTTACCCTGCGCTGCTAAATCAAAACACAAAGACATCCATATAAAGAAACTATGCATAGTTTGAAAATTTGCGCTGTTATAAGGGAGTTGATGAGAGTGAATGAAGCAAAAGAGATATGTCAAGATCATTGTGAATGGCGGTCTGTAGTCCCAGCCTACCCCTAGTCTATAAATGTACTTACATAATTATGTTTAAGCGAGTGTTTTAGAAAAAATATAAGCATGCTACTTTCACTAGATATTTAAAACTATAACGTAGAACGCCAATACGATAACGTAGAATATTCGTAATAATACTGTCTTAATATATATATTTCTTGTGTGCGTGTGTATGTCACTGAACTCCTCCTAAACGACTGGACCGATCTTGATGAAATTTTTTGTGTGTGTTCAAGGGAACCTGAGAATAGTTTAGATTCACAATTTAGTCCACTGGATAATGTTTTTTTTACTTAATTTTTAATTTGTTGTGGATTTCGGAATGTTTCACATAGGAGCCGACGGACTGCGCTGCTATCGCAGTGTCAAATCTTAAATTAATAATTACGTCAAGGAGTACATCGAAACCTTACCTGAATAATAAAACATTAAAAAATTAAGATTTCGAGCCGACAACATTTATCCGCAAAATTCGGATTGTCGAATATTTTGTTAAATTCTAATGGTTCTGACAGACAAATCACAGGCGCCATATTGGACCCTCGCGCGGAACGTCAAAGATACCGGATAACATTTTGAGTACTACTAAGTCTTAGTACTAAGTAGTTTGTATGTGTAAATACTTTTTGAAGTTATATTTCTTAAACAGTTAAAACGACAATTATAGAAGTATCCGCCCAATAAAGGAGATTTGTGTTACCCCGAACATAGATGATACATGATACGATAACTAGAGAACCCCGAATTTACGCGAGCGAAGCCGCGGGCAAAAAAGCTAGTACTTATATAAAATTACATCTATTTACTCAGAACAAACTACAAATTTAATGCAATGTGCATCAAACCAAATCTCTATGACGACTGATAAGTTATTTTATAATAGTTGTCATCGCTGTGTTCTGTAAGAAAATGTTGTGCTAGGCATTACAGGCGGCTTTTCTCTCAGAAATTTGTAAATTTTGATTTCTCTTTGATATAAGATATTAATAAAGCTCTCTTAATCGTTGAAAAGTCTCTAAAGTTTTTTAAATAACTAGATCTCAATAAGGGCAAAAAATGTTCATTTTATCGGTTCATAATTAATGCAAGTTATTGTTTAGTACTCGTTTATTAGTAAAGCTGAACGATCTATGATATGCATTCCTGAGGCGTTTCAAGAATTGCAAAAAACACTTTGTAACTAAAAAAATTGATTTTTTAAATTGTCATAGTTAAGTGGCCAGTGTACTCGTTAGAGCCATCATTGTCCTAGAGTTATACCAGTTAGAACCCGTGGTCCGCTTTCTAGTCTAACCGGATTTGACTAAAAATTAGTTTTCCACAGAGATACTGCCTGGCTGCCTTCCGCAACCCAAAAGGATAGCTATATTCCATGGTTTAGACTAGTTTCAGTTTATTTACAGGTACTTACTACCTATAACAACTGTCAAAGATCTTCATGGAAGCCGGGATTGGTGGCTTAACATGCTCTTCGAGACACTATTAACAATTTAATATGCAAATAACTGCGAAAGTCAGTGGTGCAGGCCGTGGATTCGAACCCGATACCTTCTGAATAGCAATTTGTTGGTATCTCCACTAGGCTATAACTGCTTTTATAGTGTACTCGGCTGATTACACCAATGTAATTTGCTATACATATGATTTTTATGTAATTTTCTTCCATTTTATGTTTTCTTTTCTTATTTTTATAGATAAATATAAAAAATTCAACGAAATGACTATTACATTTTATTTGGCATCTAGTCGGTTAACATTATCCCATAAAAAACAATACTTGTCAAAAACATGTTTCGGTACCGTTAAAAGTTGGGAGATCGTCCGTCCGTGGTCCGTGTGTGGTGACGGATTTAGAATACGGAACCGCCCCCCATATCATCCCATAGTTGCCATAAGAGCCGACAGAGGGAGCATATTATGCAGAGAACAGCACTATAAGAGAAGGAAAACTTGATACAAACCCTATAGGTACCAACCTCCTCCTTTCAAAGAAGAGGCCTAGTCCAGCAGTGGACTGTAAAAGGCTGATGATGATGATATATTTATATGGGATTACAAAGTTATTTTGCAGTTGATGTATCTCAAAAACTGGGCAGAAATTGAAAAATATTTTAGTTTTTCCTTGATTCATACATTAAACACTAATTTTATTCCAAATTTGAAGCTTTTGATGATCGGTCAGTGAGTGATAAGATTACGAAATTTGACTCATATCATTATCATATTTCGTATTATCATACTTTGCCACAAGACCGCTGAGGCTGTCTAGTATATAAAATATATATAGTTTAAGTATGAACATGTTTTATACATTATCACGATATGAAAACATTTGCCATTCATTATAAAACGTGTGCAATATTTTGTCCAAAATTTTTAAAAACTTTCCACGAATTAGTTTTTGCGTGCGAAAGTTAGGCTGAAACAATTTTGTGCACGGTTTAGAGGTTCCCATCATTTGAAGTGAATATTTATAATGTATAAAACATCTATCATATTTAAAGTTACTTTCAATGATAAACACAAGTATTTTGCGAGTAAAATGAAATATTACCCTAATTTATATATATACATACATACATAGACTCACGCCTGTTTCCCCGAAGGGGTAGGCAGAGGCATATTAAACGCCCACTTTTCGCCAGTGTTTTGATCCCACGTAATTTATATATATATATATATATATATATATATATATATATATATATATATATATATATATATATATCCTTCGAAATTTATAAACTTTTGTAGGTGTCCAAACAAGAGATAAATTGTATTACTTACGCCCGGATTTTCGGAAATTTATCAATTTGCGATGTCTCGTACTAAATTTATAAACTAACGCTTCTCCATTCGTAAGATTCTAAACCGTTCGACCAATCATAAAGGAGCTTTTAATTTTACGCTTCTTTAAAATATGGCAAATAACACACAGCTCTCTGATTGGTCGGTCGGTGATAATGAAGGTCGGCATCAGTTTAACTTAATAGGTTATGGGCACACAGGGTAGGGAACATCGCTAAAGTTCCGGTATATTCGTAAAAGTGGCGAGGAAGGAAATGGAACACGTGACTTATTCAACCAATCAGAGCGCACATGGCGTTTGGTTATTGCGTACTAATTATTTTACGAATAATCGACGCCTCCAAGCAATAACCCGGCAATCGAAAAATCTAAATTTTACAGGAGAAAAGATTTACTGATTTCATCAAATATCTTTTCAACGAGTTGGAGTATTGAAGTCATTGATGTATTAAATGAAAGCTAATTTTTTTTGCGAAAGATAACTGTGTCATTACTATGAAAATTCTTTTACTGAAAACCGAGTAATTTACGAAAATAAATAATACCAAAAATGTTATACCTATAATTTTACAGTAAAAGTACTTGCGGCTTATTGCAGTAAATTTATAAAATAAGATATTTCATAACGTTATATTACGTACTTCTTCAGCGTTATTTAATATTGAAGGGCTGATACGTAACGTGTTTTTGCGGAGTTATTGTAGTAATATGAAATTATTTAAAAAATGGTATTAATAAATAGCGTTATTATTATGAGGAATATTAGAGCAATTGTGGTATTGTAACCACTCGATACCGACTTTAAAAAAATATTTATATGTAATATTAGAAGGTAATAAACGACAAATATATTAATTATAAGTTATATTCAGAAAGAAATTTTACACTTTCATTTGACGCGAACATTTATTAATAAAAATAATCCAATAAATCAAATTATGTAATCGACTTTGAGCTACACAATCTCTTAAATTTAGATCTTCTTCTGAAATATTTTTGATTATCGCTTCAGAAAGTAACTAAACTTAATACTACATTTTACTTACAAAACTAACCGGCAAAACGTTGCAAATACTGCCTCGGTAGAAGTTATGAACGTATGTTTTGTTAGCATTCTAAGGTTTTGATTCTAAGAAAAAATGTTTTCATATTTATTAATTGTTTCATTCAGTGCTTAATTAAGTTTAAACACAAGATTAAACCTTTCTTAAAATATGAAAGGTAAATTAGAGAACTATATTGTGATCACGATAAATTTTAAAGATTCACTCATACAAAGATATTGCAGCTAAACCAAATCGGTAGTGTTATTTTAACTGATTCCTTTATATATATATATACAGTGAAGCCTTGCGTCGATGAGTCACTGCTACCCATCTTAATTACTTGAGGGAGTTCTTAGATAAGCGTAGGGTTATAGCCCAAGTTTCAATAAATTGTCGCAAGCTAGGAAATTTTCTGACCAGATGTGAAATGAAATAATACGCAGTATAAGAATAAGAAGGTTGGTGCAAAGTTGAAAGTGCATTCAGTAAATTTCATGTTTTAACAAAAATAACTTAATTAGTAAATGTCAACCTTACAATAAGTTTATATTATCAAAACTATACAATATTTTTCGAAGTCATTTCTGCTATAAAATCTGACACTGTCTGTTGAGTCATATTATAATGAGTTGCAGATCGCCAATGGGTCTTTGGTCTCCTTTGTCTTAACCCAGGCGTATATAACGAATATGCAGTCACTATCTAAAACAAATAAAATAATAATCAATGATAATGATGCTATTTTCTTGGGCTTATGCGCATGTTACACATTGAAATTAAACTACAGTTTACGGATTTTATCGCGTTATATTGGTTTCTGGCGGTAATAACTAGTGAAATCAATATAACGTGATAAAATTCGTAAACTTTAGTTTAATTTCAATGATAATGATGTTATTTTTAAGTTTTACTGCAAGTTCTTTTTTTGACAATTTACTTATAAGGTGACTATGTACTTAAAAAGAGTATATTCTGCCTATAATGTAGCCATAATCAAGTAATTGCCGCTTACATCAATTTAGTAGCATGTTTGATACAAAACACTTTTTACCTTAAGCTTAATACTCAAAGTGGTGGACATCACAAGCTGCTTAAACAATAGTCTCAATATCTTTTGATGAATTCTGCTTTGTCCAAAATAATGTAAGGATCCAACTGATTTCTAGCTTGGCGCCTTTGTTTACGACTCGGAGTGCTAGTTTTATTATCATATTACTATCACACTAACCGAAAAATCTACACAAAGTTCTCGGCTTTTCTATTAACAAGTTTCACAATAGGAGTATTAAAAACATGTTAGATTTGGTATACTATTAAAAAATTCTAACTATTCTGTTGATACATTACAAATTGTAACTTATATTGAATTGCTAAATTTGACGGTTCAGTTTAATCCGACGAAGCACGTCATGGTACGGTCTATTACGACAAATGAATAAATGGTTTAAGATTTCGGTTCAAACGCTATTCAACTCACAGCTGCGTCACATTGAAACGTAAACACCTTGAGTCGTCATAATGAGGTCATAGTACGATATTGCAGTTCCATTCAGTTTAGGTCGTAAACTGAATCGCTATAAGAGGTCATGGTAAGCCTCATAGATAAGGAGTGATAAATAGAATAGTAACTCTGAGGAATAGCTCCACTTCTCCAGAAACTGAAAGAGTCTGCATGCAAAGCTTTGCTTATTGGTATACGTTAGTATAGGTGTCCGTGTGGTGACGGATTAAGAATAATCTTATAATAGGAGCTAATATCGAGCGTGGCGCAAATGTCTGCGTGCAAGTCCAGCGCTCTGAATTCAACTGTGTACGTTGTGTTGCACTTGTTGGGGGCGTGGCATAAATCTATTATTGTCTATCAGCTACCAAAAGAAATACACAGCTGCACTTTGTAAACTATAGCGCGGCTAGACAAAAACAATAATTTCTAGAACAGAGCTAGGTCTATTGAAATTTGGAATAAATGGACCGTATTGAATAATTACGTACATTAATGAGCCAATACTAATCTTAAATAATATTGTTTGTGCATATTACGGAATACGTATTTTAAAATTATTTCAACACTAAACCCCATACTCACGTTTACCAAAGACTTTATGAAAATTATTTACGCCAATAACCCGGTAATCGCAACTTACCAAAATAAAATATGAATTGATTTTTCGTAAAGATCTATAATAGGTTTTTTGGCGAAATATTATTGTGTCTAAATTCCCAACAATAAACGTGTTTGTCATGATTTCTTTGTAAATATCACTAGGAAAAATCTGAAAAAAATTGCTAAGGTGTATTGTAGTCCATAGATGCCGAATTTCACATAACATCATATACCCCATTATAGCACATTACCGAGTTCTTGGTTGGAGGCATCGTATCATATTTAAAGTTACTTTCAATGATAAACACAAGTATTTTGCGAGTAAAATGAAATATTACCCTAATTTATATATATATATATAGCGCCTCTAAACCGGCGTTTGGTTATTGCTTACTAATTATTTTACGAATGAATTTGGTAAGTTTATAAATTTCCAAAAGTCGGAGCCTAAAATAATCCAATTTTTCTCTCATTTAGAATCCTACGTTGTCTTGAAAATTTTAAACTTTCGGATTTCTTACTTTCTGGTGAAATATATTAAATTATACGTACGCACATAACTAGCGAAAGTTAATGGTGCATGGAATCCAATCCGAAATCCTCTGCGTATAAATCTGCTGACCTCTCCACTAGGCGATTAGTACCTCTTTATCAATCTAGTATAGAACTTAAACTAGGTATAAGGTGACTATTTAACATTTGGTTTGGCTTTGTAAAAAATAGAATGCTTGCGAATGTTATTATATTCAATAGTAGGTAATAATGCTCGTAATTAAAGTTCTAACAATAAAAACGTGAGTACTTGAACATGTTTCATTACTCTTAATTTTCTTAAAACATTTGTGCACACTACAATTTATTTTGAAAAGCTTATATCGTTTTCTTAGTAACCTCAATTAGATTTAAATTCTTTATAAATTGAATTGCCCTTTTACACAAAAACCATCGTCTACACAAAACTGCCTAATTGTATGATTATAACAATAAAACCCTTAGTGTTGATAACATTAACGTCTCTGCAGCATACTCATTTTAAGATATCTTTGTATAGTTTCAAAGAATCTTATAAGCTATTATAGAAATGCTGTTCCACTATTCTATTGTTAAATAATCTTTTATTACCGTCTGCATTGAAATTAAATTTTATCCTTTATTATGTTTACGCAAATGTTGAACATAAAATAAATAATTAAATGATAAATTTTCATTAGGTCCTATAAGGATTTTTTTTTTTTTAGATAAAATAAAAAAAAAACATAGACAATACTATAAGTAAGAACCTATTGAAATTCTCATTCGATAGAAACCTTTTCATAGATCAAAATTACAAGTTTAATTTTTTACTAATATAAATTGATCTGGTCACTAAACTCTTGCTAATATAATTAGTCCTTTCATTAAATAAAACAGACGTTGCAAATTATTTGATCGTTTGCAATTTTTCTTTATACGAATTAGCTGCCTATGAATCTTTCATGATCTTAATTTTCTTTTTCAGTGAAATTTTGCAGATCCTATCAGTCAATTACGCCATACTTTTTGGACATTTCATCGATCCTAACACGGGACGGGTGTAAATAATAATTGATGAATCATGTAACGCCAAAATACGTTTAAATTTTCTTTCAACGTCGCTATACTGTTTGAAAACGGAAGAGAGATGCTCCTAAATTCAATTTCAATTTACGAGATAACAATGTTGAAACTAGCCAACTGCGACAATTCAACTTGCAGAAGCTGGTGTACGTTTCAGTGTACCGTGGAATTACATTTCACGATATAAAATTCAGGCGTGATTCCACTCACAACCACAAATCAAACGAAAAAATAGGGAGCCAATAGGGAGAAATTTGCCGCCAGATGAAACACATTCGACAGGCGTAATTCAGGCCAAAACTGAGCACATAATGAACACGCCACTCTGTAATCTGTCCCGGCAAACCATGCGCTGCATAAATTAGCTGTAGTTAAAAGCTCCCCTTTAATGGAAAGACCAAATGAATGGCTTGCGAAGGTCGATGCCAGCGCTTTTCGCGAATTTCGGGCCAAAATCGTAGGAGACCAGTAGATAGAACAAACTGGTGAAGCCGACCGCAAGCATTTAAAATTGGGTTCCGCTTCGAAGCCCTTGCCCAAATTGACGATTCAAATCTATCTGTTCGCGACAGACATTAAAACTATGACAGTGAATAGTGTATTCGAAACCGCGAGTGAAAATCGATAAAATCAGTGTTATCTAATCGTGCGGTACACCGGGTTCGGTTCCCGGACGTGTCAACAGGTTATAAAATAGCTAAAATAGTGTAAATGGTTAGATTGTTAATATACAACAACTATGTAATACATGAACATTAGTCTTAAACTTGTGCTAACTGTAGGGACCTGAGATATCGAATCATAAATAGCGTTATCAGTAGTGACAGATAAGAGTTAATGCTTCATAAAACAGCTGTTTGTTTACATATTCGTTTTATAGTTTTATAAGTGTTTTTTAGCTTCATATAGACTTGAAATCATGTCTAGATACCTTTTTATTGCTAGTTATTACCTTATATAGTTAAAATAAGCATAATAACAAACATTCGTATGTTTATCATAAAATTTGTTTACTTACGATAGTATTTACTTAAGAAATTCTGTAAATTTTTTATGCTTCAAAGTTATCATGTAATATGTTCGAATTGAATAAAGATATTTTCATGGTGTTTGTTTTAATAGATGCCGCATATAGTTGCACACAACGGCCCACCAAAATTATATATATAAATTTAGTATACGATAGTTTTTCAATAGAAAATATAGTGGGCGGGCCCTTGTGTGGCAGCATTTTTTGGGAGTTTTTATGGAATAACTTAGTGACGCTAATAGTTAGGTTTAGGTATTGTATACCAATAGATAGAACTTAATGAGACCTATCTAACGATGTATAGAACATGTATGTATGTATAATAGGATCGAAACATACGTAACATTTGTACTGTTTTTGAAATAAAAATAAACGAAAGATTCTCTGTGCACGTGTTCGGTGCGATGGTCGTCGATAAGGTAAAGTTTCGAGGTACTTAAGCGACCACCAATTCGGCCAGTTGTTGGCGTCTCAACCACCATCTTGTGACCTATGTAACCATCAAGCACCGCACACCTGAACAGCATCGCTCTCAACGTATGAAGATGTTTCATTTCTGAAGCCCTTACACATCGAAGCCATACAGTCCACACACATAGAAGAACACGCATCGTCGTAGGCACACGTCAGCAGCACACTACCAGCGCACTGTAGCGGACTAGCAAAGGTTCGATTCCTGGCATCCGTTACACTATCTATCTCAGTTCTGTTAGACGTACTGTACATTTAAATTTTTATATCAAAGGTAAATTAAATGTTTCCTCTTTAAATTCTCAGAATCCAATTTTCTAAATGGCGTGTTTGCAGCTTAATTCTGTTTTGTTAGTTATTTACTTTCATTAACGTCTGAAACTAATTTTATTTGACTTTATCTGAGTTGCCTTAATTAATTTTCTAACCAGTATACCTATTTTGTGAAAACTTTTCTATAATCTCAAGTAAGAGTGTTATTATAATTAAAAAGCAAAGAAGTAAAGTCGTCACAGCATGGTGTTTGAAATATTTTTATTTGTTGCAATAATTGTTTCGAGAAAGCGTCATAACGGCAAAAGCCAGACGCTGACCGACGGCGCCGTTAAGCGCACGTGCGTCTAACTTCATCCTCACCACGTTATTTATGGGATGGAACAAAACAGTTACTTGCGGTGCAAATGTCGACGCGGCAACACGTTCCCGTTTCGCTGAGTGTTTTAGAATTTAATTATATTGACGTTACGTATGACGTGGGCGTGACTTTTTTGAAAAGATTTGAGTTTGTTTGTTGTAGATTCTTGTTTTGTTGTGAGGTTGACAAAGAGGTGAATGTTATTGTATTTAGAGGATTTATACCTTTGCTTTGTTAATTTTATTTAAAACATTATCAGTGTCTTTCTTTTTTAACTACTTATTTTAAAATTCGAAAAAGCTTATGTCTTTGTTATTATCCGAAATTATCATTATGACCATAATTGAAATTAAACTACAGTTTATGGATTTTATAGTGTTATATTGGTTTCACTTAGTTATTACATTCAAACCGAACGATCCAGAAACTATTTTTTTAATATAGCCGACGTTTCGAATTCTTTACAGGATTCATAGTCACAACAGACTGAGGTGATATTTGTCTGGTTATATTTGTTTGGTTATATAGATAATTATCGCTTGCCCCGTGCCTCGATGAGCACGTTAAACCGTCATGAAGATCTTTGAAAGTCGTTTTGGGGAGTCAGTACCCTCAAATAAACTGATGCTGGGCTCCAAGGCGAGAAGTCTTGGATGCAACCGGGATAACGCTAAGACGATGATGAACTAAGCGAAACCAATATAACGCTATAAAATCCGTAAACTGTAGTTTAATTTCAATGTATAACATTCGCGTAAACACAAGAAGATATAATATTACGACCATAACTCAATTTGAAAGACTTTCTACAATTACAATATGTAGGTATTAGATATTCGCATAGTGATACTAAATAGAAAAAGCAATAAATTATTTTATTTTAAAATAGATTTCGCTCGCCATAGCCTATGCCCCTCTCCAGTCTCCAAACTTTCTCCACGCACAAAAACCATACCCTATCATCGCTCCGTTGTGTCATGAAAAAAGGACACACACGCACACACACACACAAATTTGCATTTATAATATGGGTGTTGTTATAATTTGTTCTGAATATGTGGTTCATTCAACGCGAGTTAATAAAATTAAGAGATTAGGTTCTGTGTAGTGTAACTTTTTATGTATTTATTTTACATTTGAGATAAGATAGAGAGACATTCTCTATCTTATCTCAAAGTACACAATTCTACGCATTAACATGCGAAGATCAATTCTAACAATAAAAATAGTTATGCCCATGTCAATGAAGGATGATAAAGCGCGTAATATTTATAGCACTCAAGACGAGCTTAAACTTTTAAAGCATTCAAGAAACCTTTGAGAAAATCGCATTATTTTCATACACAATTTTCATAGCAGTCGTTTTCTTTGCACTTATCGTTTGTTCACCTCTAAGGGTACTGTTAGGAGGCCGGGTCCGTTTGTCTTTTTAAAAAAAACTCGCAAGTAGAAAACCCAAAGTTTATTTGCACTTTACAATATCACACCGTAAAAATGGAAAATTTAATGGTTCCTAAACCGTACCGTACACTGTCGCGTCTCAGATCTAACTGGTTGAATAAAATTAATAATTAAAGTATATCGAATAATGCTTATTGTACAATTTACGCTAAAGGAAAATTACGACGGAATAGTAATTGCTGACTAGGCTTTATTTACATGGAATTAAGGGATATAACAGCTTCCCCCTTTAGACGAAGCATTATCTGAATTAAGATAAAGCGAAGTCAGATTTAGAAAAATAAATACATTTGGAAAACAAATTTAGAAACCATTGAATATAGTACAAAAATCATAAGATTAGATTAGAGTTAAAGTTATAAAGAAATAGTACAGAAATAGTAGTAGATAAAAAATGTAAAAGTGTTTAATCTAGAAGTACATAAAGTTCATATTAAAATAAGAACATAATAATTATAAAGAATAACTAAACGGAGTACATGACATAACAGCATCTTTAAAAGTTTTTCAAGTTTCTATTTGAATGATATTCGACTTTGTGTACAGTAGCATAAGGCTTATAATTTGTTACAGGATTTGGCAATGATTTTATAGATCTGTCATCATCAGATGTTGACATTTCAGTCATTTCAATAGAACTAGAAATTTTAGAATTATTTTTAACTGATTTCTTAGTATTACATTGGTTATATATATGGATACAAAATTGAGAGTTGTTACGGTTTCTAAAACACTTATATAATTTATAAGTTAAGTATAAAAATAAGGATACAATCAGGATGTAAGTAAATGTAGAATAGTAATGGGCATATTTAATAAAATGAGATTCGCTTTGGATTTTATTTATCTCGCTTTCCAAGTTGTTTAGCTGGTGATCTTGATATTTTAATGATTCTAAGTTTATCTTACTCAATGTGAGTGGCGTTAAATGAGGCAAAGTTTTATTAAATATGTCCTTTTTACAACAATCGTCATTTGTGATATCGAAACTTATGTCTATAGGAGATTTAATTGAAAAAGAATAAGTGTGAATTGGTAATAGTTGAATGGTTTTCGAAAAACCTATACAATTTTCTGTTAATTTTACTATACCTGTGCCGACAATAGGATAATCACTAATATTATCATCACATTTAATTGTTAATTTGCTCATGTTTGATTGTACAAATATCCATTTATTATTTTTCAGCTTTTGCCAAATGTCAATAAGACCAAATAACAATTTAGAGTTACACTCTTTAGGTAATGTTAAAGTTACTTCGGTTAATAGTTTTGATTCACAATTTGGGTTATTTATACATGAGAATATAGAAATCAATTTACAAATAGAATAGTTGCTGCTAATAGGTTTACAATCATCAAGGTTATTTAACATAGTATGATGCATTCTATCATCACTTAAGGCTATATACGAGTTGGAAGGTTGTATCAAAGCGAAGGTCTGAATATGTGAATCTGTCTCTTCATGAGGAGTCGGTAAAGGTATTATTTTATGAACAATATATTTGTCTGGCATAATCAAGGGGATTTGCAAATAATAATAACAATTAAGTTCTGATACATCAATTATTGAATGAATATTATGAATGCTCAATTCAACTGGAAAATCTAGCTTTTTATTTATATGGTTGATATTCTCAGATAAACCTTTAAAAAGGTTTGTGGGACTTATAACTCTAGGATGTAAAACATTTACTTTAGAGAATAAAATTGCATTTAAGGTTGTGTCTAATAAATTAGAAATGGACAGTAAAGAACCTTCAATAATGTTTAGTAAATTATTAATTCTAGAAATATAAAAATGTAGATTGTCAGTTTTAGTAATTTGTGAAAATATTTCATTCATAGCATTTATTTGTGAATTTAATTTGATTTCATTCTGGTTCAATTTAGAAATGGTCGAGTTAAAATTATTTATGGTTGATTTAATAATGTGAATATTGTCTTTGAATAAATGAAATACTTCTTTATCGCTTTTGCGACAGGATTCAATTGCTGCGTCGTATTTACGAGCATCACCGGCGTCTAATGTACCAAAGAAGAATTTAAGGATCTCGCCACCAAATTCTAAAGATCTTTTGACCTTGGTTGTCGGTTGGTTGCTAATAATGTGAGACAAAGATTGTAATTTAACATAGTTGGTTTCTATTAAGATTTCTATTGGATTAGAAAAATCTTTACAATCAATTAAATGTTCTGACTGAATTCTAGTACAAAGATTAATAGATTTTTGTAATAAGGTTTCAATTTTATTGAGATACGGATCTAAAGTCATTATGTCGATGTGTGTCACTACTTTCCAGTAATCATTATAAAAATTTATTTTAGTTATATGTTCAAAGTATATTCCGGGACTATGAAATATAGGTATAATACTGGAATCTGCTTGGCATCCATAGCAGAGGGTTCTGAAAATAATTAAAGAATATATGTATAATGAAAGATTTAAAGTGAAAGATTATGAGGAAACAGCTGGTTTAATTTCATTGGTGTGATATTTAATATGCTTACGACCTACTTGCAATGTAACATTATGATTATTGTGTACTTTTATGATTTTATAATGGCCTTTCCAGATTGGAGATAAGGCTTTCCTAAGTCGGTGGTGATGTCTTAAGTAGACTAAATCACCAACTTTATAAGTCACTTGGCGGGAATTTGTATCATAATACTTATTGTTTAGATTTTTCCTTACTGTTATTAATGTTTTGGATAGCTTTTTCGCGACTAAAACGCATTCGATATTGTAAAGCGCGTATGTACTCATTATATGTAGTGTTGTTATTAGTCTCATACAAAGAAGAAGGAATAGTTGGCTTATGACCATACAGTAACTCATAAGGAGTGAAATTAGTAGAAGAGTGAGGAGTAGTGTTGTAAGCTAATATTGCGGTAAATAAATAACAGTGCCAATCATTTTGGTTTTCATTTACAAAGGATTTAAGGTACTCTTTTAGAGTAGCATGAGAGCGCTCTAAAGCACCATTAGTTTGAGGATGATATGGAGTGGTGTAAAGGTTTTTAATTTTTAATATTTCCGTTAATTGTTTGAATAAGTCAGAGGTAAAACAAGTACCTAAGTCAGTTAATATAGATTTGGGAAAACCGAATAGCGACATAAAATGTACAAGGTTTCTAGCTATTTCTTCACTCGTGGAGGATATCATAGGATAGGCACTAGAAAACTTTGTGAGATCATCCTGTAGGGTTAGAATAAATTTAAACTTTTGAAAACCCGCCTCGGGTAGAGGTCCAACGATATCGAGAGCTAGTCGCTCAAATGGCCTCGTGGAGGTAGTAGTTATTTCCATGGGGGATTTGTTGGATAGTCTAAGTGGCTTGTTAACTTGACATAATTGACATTTTTTGACATATTCTACAATATCTGCACGCATACCTTTCCAGTAATAAGTGGCTTTATTTCTCTTATACATCCGGTTCGATCCGGGATGACCCGCAATAGGGGAATAGTGATTTTCTTTTAAAAATTTTGGAACTTCGACTGGGGTAGGATAAATTAATTGATTTTTGTAAATGTATATGTTTAAATTGGTATTGTGAAATATGTAAGTGATCATATTATAAATTTTAGTATAGGCTAATTTAGAAAAGGGGTCAGAGAAGTCTGAAATTGCTAAATCAGTGATAGTAGGGTTTTCGATAATAATTTTATCTCTAAGTTTTATAAGTAAGTTATATATATCTTTGAATTTTGTTTCTTCGTAATGATGAGTTTTAGTAAAAAGAAAGTAATATGTTTTATTTTTGTCGAGTGTCGTTTGGATAGTAAAAGGTTCGCGTTCGGTGTTAAGTAACTCGTCAGGTTTCTCTAATTGTGATAAGATTTCTTCACAGTGGGGAATAGAATAATCGAAGTCTAAGGAAACAGGACATGCAATGGTATTTAATTTTGTTAAATGTAGACCTTGAGTACATTCGTGAACAATAGAATAAGAAGTTGGGAGTTTATTAGTGAACTGAAGTTTGAAGTATTGTTCATAGGATAAATTATTTAAATTGTTAATATCTATGACATTAATTGGGCAACGAGAAAGTGCATCAGCATTAGAATTGAGACGACCTTGTTTGTAAATTATTTCATAGTCGTACTCCTCGAGTTTAAGGCGCCAGCGTATAAGTTTACTGCCTGGGTCTTTGACATTGAATAACCACACAAGGGGTCTATGATCCGTCACGATTTTAAATTTAGTGCCATATAGGTAAGGTCGAAAAGTTTTAACGGCAAACAAAATAGCTAGTAACTCCTTCTCAGTTGTAGAGTAGTTACCTTCGGCGCGATTCAGAGTACGGGAAGCGTATGCTATTGGCCTATCTTTGCCTATAGGTCCTTGAGAAAGGATTGCTCTTACAGCGTAATTACTTGCATCGGTGGTGACTATAAATGGCTGCGAGAAATCTGGGTATTGGAGAATCGGTGCGGTAATTAACATATCTTTTAGCGTATCGAAAGCGGTTTGTTGCTCAGGGGACCAGTGGAATGTGACGTCTTTCTTTTATAAAGAGGTAATGGGTTTAGTTAATTTGGAGAAATTGTTTATGAATCGGCGATAATAGCCTATTAGGCCTAGAAATCATTTGACGTCTTTAGGATTTTTGGGCGTTGGAAACCGCGAAACGGCTTTAACTTTTTCTGGATTGGGAGAGACACACTTATCGGTGATGATATGGCCTAGGTAAGTCACTTCGCGTCTTAGAAACTCGCACTTATCAGGTTGGAGTTTTAAATTATATTCTCTTAGTTTGTCAAATACTAGTCTTAATTTCTGTATATGGGAGTCCAAGGTCGAGCTGTACAGGATACAGTCATCCAAGTAAACATAACAATGTAGACCTTGCAGACCTGATAAGACGGTGTTCATAAGTCGTTGGAAGGTAACAGGGGCATTTTTCAACCCAAATGGCATTCTGGTGAACTCATAATGTCCAGACATGCTTGAATTCGTGCTTATGGTAAAACCCGTTTTTGGGGCGTCCTTGGGGGCCATTCGTAATTGATGAAAACCATTGGCAAGGTCAAGGGTACTAAAATATTTTGAGTGTCCTAATTGGTCGAGGATATCTGTGATAAGAGGCAGAGGATAGCTTTCAGAAACAGTGACGTCATTGAGACGGCGATAATCTATCACTATTCGCCATTTTTTCTTGCCAGAGGTGTCCATTTTTTTCGGAACTACCCATACAGGGGCACTCCAGGGTGAAACAGAGGGACGAATAATATTTTGTTCGAGCATCTTACGAATTTGGGTGTCGACTTCTTCCTTGTGACACTCGGGGAAGCGATACGATTTTACATGAATAGGGGGTGCATTGCCCGTATTTATGGAATGTTCGACGGCGTTTGTAAAAGACAGAGGCTCGCCCTCGACATGAAAAATATCTGTGTATTCTGAGCAACAACCGAGGAGAGCTTTTTTCTCCTCGTCATTAAGGTGTGAACAACGAATTAAGCTTAGAACGTGATTTGCTCGATTAGACTTAGAACAAGAAATAGAATTTATGTTATGAAAAGATTCAGAGTGCTTTAATTGATTGAAAGGTGACAGTTCCACTACATAGTCCTTGACCTCTATGTCAATGTCAGTGGTATTTAAAATTGTAACGTTGACCTTTCTGTTTGGTTTGATAGAGACTATACAATTTGCAACATAAACACCATCGCGTAAAGTGTGGTCTAATACGAGAGCTTCATTGTTATGATATAGCTCGGCGGAGTAATTTGATACAGCGCACTCGATAACGGCTTCAGAACGTGCCGGGACGATATAAATAGGTTGATGAAATAGGATCGGTACCTTATGATTATTTAAAAGCATTGTATTTGAACTATAATCTATTTTAGCATTAAAATTTCGGAGGAAATCCGTACCTAAAATACCATTGTAGTTTTTTAAATTTATACTATCGCTTATGACGTAGAATTTATGCTCGTGAGGCTTTTCCGATATTGAAAATGATAAATAAATAGAGCCTAATGATTCGCTATAAGTATCGGTATCGTTTATACCTCGTATTTTTATAGTGTCAGGGAGAAGTTCGTGTTTGTTAGTTAAGCTAGATTGTTTAACGACGCTAATGCTCGCGCCGGTATCGATAAGAAAGCTAAGACACTTATGTGATTGTTTTGTAAACAATGTTGTATATGGTAGACACACTTTACATGATAAGTTCGTTTCAAAAATGGGAATTGGATCAAGTTCACGACCACAGGAATTAGAAGGTTTGCCAAATAATAACCCTTTTGATTTATTATAAGCATTATTATTAGTATAAGAATTGGTACAAGAGTTAGAATAATGTTTAGAAAGATTTGACTCAGACACTTCAGTTGAGCTCGATTTAGTAGGACTCAGTTCCTTTTTGGATAGCTGAGATGTGGAAATATTAATTGAATTAGTATGACTCAGTTCCCTTTTGGGTAGCTGAGATGTAGAGATAGTAATTGAATTAGTATGACTCAGCTCCTTTTTGGATAGCTGAGATGTAGAAATAGTAGTTGAATTAGTGTGACTCAGCTCCTTTTTGGGTAACTGAGATGTAGAGATAGTAGTTGAATTAGTATGACTCAGCTCCTTTTTGGATAGCTGAGATGTAGAAATAGTAGTTGAATTAGTGTGACTCAGCTCCTTTTTGGGTAACTGAGATGTAGAGATAGTAGTTGAATTAGTGTGACTCAGCTCCTTTTTGGGTAGCTGAGATGAAGAAATAGTAGTTGAATTAGTAAAATTATCCGCATAAGATTTATTATAAGAATTAGGATACGAATTATTATAAGATTTAGGATTAGAATTGGTATAAGATTTATAATAAGAATTAGTAGGCGATTTAGTATAAGAATTAGTACATGATTTAGTAAAAGAATTAGTATTTGACTTAGGATAAGAATTAGTATAAGTATCGACATTCGATTTAGGATAAGAAATAGTATACGAATTTGTGCCGTTATGATTTATCGACTTCGGCAGGCACGTATCCGAAATCTTTGCTAGTTTAAAGGTTCATCATGGACCACTTCGTCACCTTGTTGTAAAACATGCACAGCACTAGATGAACCGGGTTTAGGATTAGAAGAGTTAGAATTAGCATTTTGACGCTGCATGTTATACTGTCGCTTACGACATTGTTCTATACTGTGCCCTATGTTTTTACAGTAACTACAAATTTTTGGATATGAATTAGAATTATTTTTTGAGTTGGAATGAAAAGAGTTTGAATTAGGATTATAATTGGACCTGTTGTTAAAATGATTAGAATTAGAACTATAATTAGATTTGTTAAAATTATTAGAATTAAATTTTGGATTAAAATTTGATTTATTTTGAAATCTAGAGTTATTTTGTAAACCAGAATTACTTTTGAATTTTAATGAACTAAAACGAAGATTGATAAGTTTTTCCTCCTCAATAGCGTGTTGTACAGCCTCATTGAGGGTTGAGGGATTTCTACACCTTACAATAGTTGAAATAGAAGTATTAAGACCTAGTATAAAGGTGTTGAGCGCTAGATCTTCCATGGCGGCTAACCTACCGGGAAGTTCTTTGGGATCTTTAATATTATATTGAACATCAGACAAAATCCTAGTAAGGATCTGTTCTATTCGCATAGAATATTTAGTTACATCTTCGGATGGTTCTTGCTTGCAATTCTGCAAGTCGACTAAGAGATGAAAGGCATGTTTCTTTTCGCCAAACGTAGTTCGTAAAAAGGATTTTAAGTCGAGCCATTCGTCGAATGTTTTTAAACTGACTGCAACCTGAGCTTTGCCCTCCAGTTGAGATATTATAAATTTACATAAGATAGACTGCTGATCTTCGCTAGCTAATGACATGGCATTGTCACAGTTAGTGAGAAATGCCGGAAGGGACTCTTTGTCACCATTGTAGGGTTTAATAAATTTGGTTAAAAATGTTAACGTAATTTTGTCAGACATTTCAACTTTTTCTGTTTTAACAGACATAGAATAATTGTCTAATAAAAATATAGAATAATTTAAAACTATTCACGAAAGATATTTTTCACAGTTTTGACGCAAAATCACACAAAAATAGGAAAATTCACTGAAAAAAAGAATCACTTATTGGCCATAGATTCACAAAAAACACTCACAAAATTATGCACGCGGTGAAACACGAAGCTGCTGACATTGCTAGAATCCGGTGAGCGCGTGGCGATGTAACGTGGCGCGGCTGCGCGCTGAGTGTCGGATAACTGCGCCTTCGCAGTTATTTCTCCTTCAATACTTGGAAAATACGCAAAAATGGAAAAAGAAATTTGAAAAAATGTTAGAGATGGTAGGTGAGTTAGACCTGGTCGGTTCTGGCTCGAGCTGCGGCTGAGTCTTACAAGTTACCTGACGGAGAGTACGGCGGCGGCGGTGTGCTGGAGCGGGCTCACGCTTCAGAGCGGAGGCTTATCGTCGTCCAAGGGCCTTCACACAATCTTCTGGCGCAGGCTTAGCCACGGCAAAGTCTTACTGTCGACCAGTGGCGATAACGGAAGCTCCGAAAAAAAAACGAATGTGCCAGTACCGTATGAAGGCTATCAATCTGACACATCCCACTTCTGACACCAATTTTGTTAGGAGGCCGGGTCCGTTTGTCTTTTTAAAAAAAACTCGCAAGTAGAAAACCCAAAGTTTATTTGCACTTTACAATATCACACCGTAAAAATGGAAAATTTAATGGTTCCTAAACCGTACCGTACACTGTCGCGTCTCAGATCTAACTGGTTGAATAAAATTAATAATTAAAGTATATCGAATAATGCTTATTGTACAATTTACGCTAAAGGAAAATTACGACGGAATAGTAATTGCTGACTAGGCTTTATTTACATGGAATTAAGGGATATAACAGTACGTATGTACACCGTATGCATACCGATTCTACCGAGACACGTAAATCTCCGTGTAATTCCTTTGTATAATGTTTTCGTAAATTCTCCTGTATTTTACCTTTCACATATTTAAAAAAAAATCTCCAAGAAATTTATTGTTACTTGTTTTTACTCGCGACAGATGGTTTCTTAATATGTTAGTATATTTTGTAAACCGGTGATCGTAGAACAATGAGCTGGATTAGGGTAAATTATTTATGAAATGTTGAAAAATTAAATATATTTTTGTTTTCGAATAAATTTAAATGAATTTCCAGTATAATCTATATTTAATCAAGTAAAAGGTATTGCAATGTTTATGTCATGGATTGGAAGAGCGTTTCGGTATGGGTTGCACCATATGGTCACTAGTCCCACCGGTCTGTAATAGTATGCTATCCTCGATTCGCGGAGTTTCTCTCCTACCGGGACGTCGACGGACACCGCGGTGATTTTAGTGTTTATGCCCTGAACGGAGAGACATACATCACATATCGCAAATAAAGAATAGGGCAACGCGAAATATACCTTACGTCTATAAATATCCTGTAACGATGAGAAAGATATAAGAATTTATGAAAATTTAATTTATAGATGCAAATTCATTTGAATGAAGCATTTGTAAAAATTCGTCGAATAAATATAAATAATTAAAGGTCAACGTCTTCTTATAAAAATATCCTTTGATCAGTAATTTAATATAATTTTCACACGTAAATTATTCAAAAAAAAACTTTCAAGACTGCCTCCGTGGTCCAGTGGATAGCGTATGCGACTGCTGATCGGAGGTCCTGGATTCGATTCCCGGGTCGGACAAAAGTGTTACTGGGTTTTTCCGAATTCTCAGTAGCAGCACGAAGTCTGGTGATGTGCCCGGTAACGACAATAGGCTCGCCCCCTATTACGTGGACCTAAAAATTCATGGCGAAATGTGGGTGTAATATTTACACCTCTGCCTTCCTCTTCGGGGATACAGGCGTGAGTATATAAATAAAATAAATAAAATTTATTCAAACACTTTTATAAGAAATTACTTGTATTTTTGCTTACACAAATTTTACATAGAAATGCTTAATGTTACAGGAAAATTGTCTAAGAAGCGATTTATCTTGACCTTTCTCAGAAAAATATCATAGAGAAAATTCTTAAGCCCCCAAATCTTAGATACGGGGTAGAAACAGAGAGTCATTTATCCTCATTTCGCAGTGATGCGGTAATGATTACCGCGGAACGTTAACATTTACGAGAGAATGATCCCTATTGAGATATAAGTACTGAATAATTAACCCCAGGTGTACAATGCTAATGCGAGCCTTCGAGTGACAGGACCATTACTGACGCAAATTTCCGAAAATAGAAGCGAGACTTATCGCGGGAACCGAGTTTACTTTTTATTTATTTACTTTCAACCTTTTTTAAGGTTTCGCGGCGTCTCAACCAAAATAAAATTGGGCTGTGACTTTTTGAGTTTAAACGAATATTGGCAATTTTATTTTTCTTACGTAAATGTTTAACGAGCTACGGAAATTATATTCCTCCTTTTTTATTTCTAGCTGTAGCGCAGTGCTTCGCTAGCCAATGCTCTAGGTATAGTAGGCTATATCATTCTTCAGCCCTTTAACTACCTCCGTACCACATATCAATCCGTTGCTCTATTCGATGATTGGATTTTGCTTTATCGGCATAGCTCCTTATTTACATCACACGTAATATAATATAGCAGCAACACGATCAATATTCGTTCAGAATTCACAGACAAGGAACTTTGCACACTACGTGACCAGTATAAGTCACGGACTCCATTAAATACAAACAAGAAGTTGAATGAATTCGCATAGACATTACAAGTACGTGATACACAGAGGCCACTAAGACTCTTGAGTCACTGCAATTACGCAGAGACGTGGCCTCAATGGCTGTCTTCTATCGCATTTATCACGGTGAGTGCTCCGAAGAGCTCTTTCAACTAATCCCACCCTCTCCTTTCCTATCCCCAACGACACGTGCTAGGTTGAGGTGCACTCTTACACGGTAAAAACAGATACCGTTACGCACCAAACGGTTCGGCGCCTCTTATCTCTGCCGTACCATTAAGATGTTGAACTCTTTACCAGCCCACGTGTTTCCCTCCACTTATGATCCTGGGTCCTTTAAGCGGGGCGTGAAAAAGCTTCTCTCTTAAGGCCGGCTCTTCTCTCTCTAGTCTCAAATCCGTCAAGGTGAGGGCCATCATACCATAATGCCATGCTGGCTGCTGGGATGATGGCCATCACTATGGGACTTCACAGACTGCCTAACATCAGGCAGCATGGAGTCAATTTATTCGGCTGAAATTTAAAAAAAAATCACAGGCCGCAAATAATAATGGCATTATTTAAATGTAATTTACAGCCCTCGAGAGCCTATGTACCCTTCCGAAAAGCCCATATGACGCTATAAATGCAATATATTGCTTCATTTGCATGCCACAAGTCTCGCAGATGCCAACAGAAACGAAACTATAGAGCACAACCCCACTATCATTCAACCGCGTGTTTCTTTTGTTTGCCTCCAAAATGTTCCATGTTTATTTATTTTTAAATTCGTTTCGTTTGTTTTAAATAAGATTTGATGATAGCTATTTCTGTATTATTTCTCATAATAAAATTTATAAATACATAAATGAAAGTGCCAGTAATGTAGGTATTCCAATATAGGATTTACCAAAAGTCACATTTTTGGTTTCAGCATAATTCTGAATCGGTTGCCATTCGTGTATATATTCCAGTCAACATTTCATAAGTACAGAAATGATGCCAAAGAAGTTCACAAAGAACTTTAATCGGAATTTTGAATTAATAAAAGTATATATGTATAACTAGATCTGTCGAAACAATATCTATTCGATGTTTAAGCAATTTTGTTATACTAAACATATTCGTATATTTGGAAAGCATGAAGCAATTTAATTAAGTTTTCCGTGAAGCCACGTAATAAGTTTTTGGGTCAGGTACATTTTTCTAGTAGCCAAATTGACAAAACTGCAGCTGGTTAAGCAAAATCAAACCGGATTTATTTTCTTTTTCTCAACTATGTTAATTATTTCATGGTCATTCAATATTTTATCGTTTTATTAATAATTGAATTTCCATAATATGTAGAACTTGGAAATCGGAATAAAACTGAAATTCATGATTTATTCAAAGATTTAAGGCCTGTTCAGACCTAAGCGGTATTCGCTACCGTCTGCGGCAGAGAAAACCCAGTGGGTATGCGGTAATATTACTGTTCAGACCTAAGCGGTATTCGCTATCCTTGTGGGTAGAATAACGCGCGGTAGTCGAGTTTCGCTCAGAGAGGTAAGAAATTTAGGTCGCTCTAGCCGCGGTACTTGATACCAAATACCTGAGCGAAACCCGCGCGGTATGTACCTCTACCCACAGCGGCAGCGAATATCGCTCAGGTCGCTCTAGCCGCGGTACTTGATACTAAATACCTGAGCGAAACCCGCGCGGTATGTACCTCTACCCACAACGGCAGCGAATATCGCTCAGGTTTGAATAGGCCTTTATGCGGAAATACGTACATACTTTGAATATTTCTGTCACTTCTATTTTAGGAATTCTAGGTGTGCCAGAAGACGCCGAGTGGCACTTAAACAAATATTTTAATCCACATTTCTGAAAATTCGGTGTTATTCGATGTAATAAAATAAGTACCTACTTTTTTTTTTGGTGTCGGGTTGGAAAATCCTCATGGAGTCCCTCCGCCCTGGGGGAAGGGCGAAGGGGACTGTCAGACTCTTACTGACTAAAATCCAACCCGTGTTCCTCATGTACCCGTGTGTCGGAGAGTCGAGTATCGCCGAAGCATTCGTCGCTTCTCCTTGACGAGTATTGGTCCGCCAGATGGTCAGGCGGGCCCCTATGGCGGCAGATGAAGGTGTTGGGCTCCACCGCCAAAACACTCAGCGGCCGCAGACGATAGGGAGAACGGCTACCTGGCAACACCGCATCTCCTCTTCCTCTGCGGCCCCACCTCGACGCAACAATGGTGCGCCCCCATTTGGTGGCGGCAGATAGGGCGCGCGGCAACGCTACACTTACACGCCTCTCCTCCCGCGACCGCGCCCGACTGTGAGGGACAGACAGAACTGTCCCCCGCACCCGCACCATTGGACGCATCCTGCGCAGGCCCCTCCAAGTCTACGCGGAGCGTCCACTCCCGGGATCTCTCTTAGCTTCACCGCACGTGTCCAAGCCACGGTTACTGAGCCCTCCCACCACGACAAGGTGGAGATCCCACGGAACGGAATAAAATAAGTCCCTAACGTTTTATACTGTTTTAAAATATTATTACATGGTTTGCTTATCTCTACAATTAACATCGTCATCATCATCATGATGTTAATCTACAGTTAACATAGCATTTTAAAATACATAATTATTTTATTAATTTAACAAAGACTTAATGTTTCTCCAACGTATTGATTTTTCTCTGTTATTTTGACCAGTTATTTCCATCAGTGATACTGTTGAAAATAATAACAGCCATGGAGTATTCTTAAAATGATAGATGAATTTTATTTGATTTCTTTTTTTTCTTTTTTGTCATGTAATGTGTCGTGATTTTTATGATTACCATAATATAGTCACTAACGTGGGACAGCATTTTCTTTGTTTGTACAGCAATAACATCTACCGGTTGCAATAATTGTGAATGTAAACCAACTAACCAATCAATCAAACTATTTTTTATCGAAATCAATTCAGCTATTTACAAGTGGTTCTGAGATAAACAGCTATATATTTTTACAGATGATAAAAATAATCAATATCAATCCATAGAACCAGGTGCAGCTATAATATATTTCATTTATGCTGCACCACGTTCTTTTGAGTATCAATATAGTCTCATATTGACATATAGTAATAATAATGTTTTATTCCGTTTGCGCTTTTTACGATCAAAGTAATAATATTAATCTGAAATTAAGTATTCATTTTGTTAAAGCGTTTGTGAGTAGAGAGAATGTTTGTATTGGGACGTTTAATTAATTCAAATTCAATTGCATTTAATTGTATTACTCATACGCCGTATAATTAATATTTTGCAACATGTTAATGGCTTTTGAAAGCACGCAATAGATACATTTACGTTGCCCGATAAATAATACTAACAGAACTATACTAATATGATTAAAAAGCTAAGCACGAATATGATAAAAAAGCTAAGATATCTGGAATTTATTCTTTTATTAATATATTTTAATTTTATTGTATAATGTTTTTCCTCTCAGCTGGAATACCAGTAGTACTTGAAGCACGAAACGGAGTTTTCAAATTGAGGTGGTTCGCAGAAGTAGGTAATAAAATATCTCATTTTGTAATCAATCCTTCCCAAAACTGATGTTCAGCAAAATGTTCTGATTTTGTAAAACTATATAGTTCAATACATTTACTAGGACTCTTCAGTAGGTATCTAATTTTTACGTTGAATAGATTATGCAGCTTCAGCGCTTATTCAACTTGTGCTGGAGCACAGGCCGAGTACCTGATGACTGGGCCACAGCGGTGGTTGTGCCTCTTTATAAGGGAAAGGGCTCGCAACAAGACTGCAAGAACGTGGTGCAACACAGAACCTTTATTCAGAGGTTTTAGGTGATAAATTATGCTTAGGGTCTAATAGACATAGTATACAACTAAAAAGTTATGTTAAAAATTTTAAGCAACAAAGGAAATTATGTTACATAAACAAAAATATTAGTAAACTAGTACAGAACTTGAAACAGTATAATAAATCAAAAAATATAACAAACCAATACAAAAATTTAGTTTCTGAACGTAAGGAATTGTTACAGGACCTAGAAAATTATAATATAGAATTAATTAATGGTAGGATGTTATATGATCAGCATACAAGGGATCTCAAATCACAAATCAGCGCTTTAGAGTCACAACTAAATAGGATGAATATCCAGTATGAGAAAGAGGTTCAGGTATATATAAGTAAATATGATGAGATTGCACGAATTGGTAAGAATAATCTGGAATATGTAAAGGCCTTGACAATTACAAATAATTACTCAAATTGTTCAAAATCATGCTTGTTAGGTAATGAATCTCTAATTATAGGTGATAGTGATTCAGGTTCAAGTTCTGGTTCTAGTACAACCAATAGTCCAAAGGATAAGACACCCTTAGTTGATAATTCTGGCACAAAAAAAGTTTACATGTTTTCAGATAGGTTAGGTGTAGGTTTAGGTAGCTTAATGAGTAGTCATTTACAGCAACAGAAAATCATTAATTATAGTTATCCAGGGTCATCTTTTTCACACTTAATAGATAGTTTAAAACAAACAACATTAGATAGACATTCAACAATAATTATTATATATGGTGACAGCCAAATTGTGAACAAAAAAGATATTTACAATTTAACAGAAGTAATGTTATCACTTCATAAAAAACTAGGATGTCAATTTATTACTTGTGCTTTACCTTATTCAAGTATATTAGATGAAAAGGTAAATCAACATATATTTGACCTAAATTTGTGTTTATACAATATGACATGGCAGTATAAAGATATTATTTTATATTTTGACATAAATAAATTCATTAATAAATATAATTACACATTGACCAAAGAAACTATGTATCTTTCACTATTTTATAAACGACAAATTGCTAAATTATTAGCATATAATATACAATGTGACACAGGTACATGCAGGGTATCCAAGAAAATGGTTTCTGTAAATAATTCTGTCTTTACCATTCCTTCTATTTTAAATACAGACACGAGTTCTTTAAACTTAAGAATAGGACAAAGGATAGACATTGTCAATTAACTATAGCACATCAAAATATACAGGTTCTATCTGGCAAACATTCAGAATTAAGTTTATACTTAGAAAGCCACAATATTAAAATTATGTGCATAACGGAGCATTGGTTAAAGGATTATCAAATTAAATTTTTAAATAACATGCATTACACTGTGCAAAGTGCTTTCACTAGAAGTCAAGCTATCCATGGTGGATCCTTGATACTAGTTTCAAATACCATACCATGTAAGGAGCGAAAGGACATAAGCACCTTGTCTGTAGAACGAGCTATAGAAATGTCCTGCATTGAGCTGGAACATTATATTGTTATATGTGTGTATCGCCCTCCTTTAAGTAACTTTAATGTGTTTGAGTCTACTATGGAAGACGCAATTAGTAAAATTAGGACCAATGAAAAAGGTATCATAGTTTGTGGTGATTTTAACATTAATTTATTAGATAGTTCACCAATGACTAGTAGGCTTTTAAACCTTTTTAAATCATTTAATTTGACAAATTTATTTTTTGAACCTACTAGAATAACAGCATCATCTTCTACTTGCCTTGACAATATATTTAGTAATCATACAGTGTCACATAAATTAGTTACTACTGACTTAACTTCGGATCACTGTGGTCAATTGGCAGTTTTTTCATATATTCATGAAAAAGTCGTACATAAGGTGACAGTTAGGCCATTACCTAGGCGTAAATTTATTGAATTTAGGAACAAAATTTTAGTAGGTATTAATCCTGATATGATGGAGCTTAAATCACCTAATAAGATTTATGATACTATGTTTAATATAGTGCAAAACGAATTTAGAAGTACTTTTAAGACCAAGGAAAAAGTAATCAAGGAGTCTAGAGCATTTAGTGAGTGGGCTACTGTAGGTATTCACAAAAGCAGAGCAAGGATGTATGAGTTGTATGGTATGAAGAAATACAATTTTAATGCGAGCTTCACTGAGTATGTCAGAAATTATTCTAAAATATTTAAAAAGGTATGCAGTATAGCTAAGGCAGTATTCATTAGTGACAAAATTAGGAAGTCTTCTAATAAAGTTAAGGCCACCTGGCAAGCTATTAACGAAGCAACGGGCAAGACAACCTTAAGGAACACCAATGTTAACTTGCTAGATAATAATAAAATTATTAACAATAAAGAAGAAGTTGCACACACATTCAATAATTTTTATGCTAGCATACCTATTACTACTACTAGAGGTCTAAACTCATCAGCTTCAGGTGCAGAAAATTTATTAGAATCAAGTGTACAAAAATGTGATGTAATATTTAAATTCAGCCCTATTAGTTCTACTGACATTATAAACACCTTTCAATCTCTAGAGTCTAAGAATACAGGTGATCTCTGGGGAATATCTGTTAAGATATTGAAAAGTATAATAGATATAGTAGCTCCTTATCTTAGTAACTTGTTTAATATGTGTATAGAATCAGGCGATTTTCCAAATTTAATGAAACCTAGTAAGATAATACCTCTGTTTAAATCCGGTAGTAAGAATGATCCTAGTAATTATAGGCCAATTTCAATACTACATACTTTTAGTAAAATCTTTGAAAAGATCATACTCAAGCAACTTCTGAAACACTTTAATTTAAACAGCCTCCTTCATACTGAGCAATATGGTTTTACTAAGGGTCACTCGACGACGGTTGCAGGAGTAGCGTTACTCAAACACGTCTACAATGCATGGGAGAAATCTCAGAATGCTATTGGTGTGTTTTGCGACCTTTCGAAAGCATTCGATTGTGTCTGCCATGATACGCTCTTGTGCAAACTTAAACATTACGGCGTCCAGACTAAAGCATTGGATGTTATTAAGGCATATTTAAATAACAGAATCCAATGTGTCGAAATAAATGGCTCAAAATCCAGTGGTTTACCAGTTCAATTGGGAGTGCCACAGGGTAGTATCCTAGGGCCTTTCTTGTTTCTTGTTTACATTAATGATTTGCCATTTTACCTGAGAAACATTTGTGGCGTGGTATTGTTTGCTGACGATACTTCATTGATATTTGAAGTAGATAGAAATAAGGAAAACTTTACCGAAATAAACAGTGCTCTTATTCAGGTGACTAAATGGTTTACTGTAAACAAC
Organism: Euclidia mi; assembly: GCA_944739405.2. Taxonomy (NCBI): domain Eukaryota; kingdom Metazoa; phylum Arthropoda; class Insecta; order Lepidoptera; family Erebidae; genus Euclidia; species Euclidia mi. The sequence continues at coordinate 44,096,897 of OX123182.2, read as the reverse complement.
TTAGTACTGAACGCCAAAAAAACCTAATGTGTTAAGTTTGCTTTGCCAAACGTCAGAAACCTTGGTACTAACATCGTTTTAAATGGTGATGTACTGGAAACAACTGAATCTACGTTGTTTCTAGGAATAACACTTGATTCAAAGTTGCAATGGGGCGCACACATTACATATCTGTCAGTGAAACTTAGTTCGGCTGCTTGTGCCATTAAGAAGGTGCGTAGTTTAACAGATGTCGATACGGCTAGGCTGGTATATTTTGGCTATTTAGTGTTATGTCATATAGCATATTACTATGGGGTAGAGCTGCTGATATCGAAAGTATTTTTATATTGCAAAAAAGAGCAGTTCGGGCCATTTACCAATTACGAACAAGAGTTTCGCTCAAGGAAAGATTTAAGGACATCGGTATTTTAACTGTAGCGTCTCAGTATATTTATGCCAGTGTTTTGCATGTCCGTAGGAATATAAATTCATATTCAAAGAATAGTGATATTCACTCTATTAATACAAGAAATAGACATAAATTATGTGTTCCGTATTTCTGTTTGTGTAAAACTCATAATTCTTTTATAGGACAAAGTCTACGCATATACAACAAGATACCGATATGTATTTTAGACTTGCCGTTTAGCGCATTTAAGACAACGATTAAAAATAACCTAATGCAAAAGGCTTATTACAATTTAAATGATTACCTTAATGACAAATGCGCTTGGTAATAATCTGTTTTAGTATCCACATAATTATTGGGTAAGTAGGTAGATAATATTAAAATTTTCATGACATTTAATTAAATATGATTCTATTGCCAATAAAATTATATAAGTAAATGATGTTTTTTGGAATCGCCACCACATCATTAGATGTCTTTCATGTCGTTAGATACTATTTATTTATTATGTTTAATTTTATTGTCTTGTACTCAATCAGTTGGATCGGTGGTTGTATTTCAAAAGGTATCACGTCAATTAAATATGGGTACTACATTTGCATTTCTTCACACGTTTTCACAAATTTATGCTATAATTAATGATCTGGAAAATGGAGGTAATTCGCGTTCATGGTCAGTATACCAACAGATTGTTTGTTGTGGGTATCTTTAGTATATTATATTAATTAATATGAGGGTGTGTCTAAAATAAACTAGTCGTTTCCAAGATGTCGTATCATTCACAAGCCCCTCGCACTACATGGTGTCAGGTGTGGCTAATTTCGCGTTAATCGGTTATAAAAGTTAATAGTGAACATAAATAAAGTAAAAGTGAGTGAGAGAAACATAAAACAATGACGGAGAAGGAACAAAGCGCGATGTTCGCGGCCATACAACAACCTGCGCCGTTGCAACAGGAGGGCAATATGGCTACCAACTGGCGAGAATGGAAAGCTGCGTTTGATTATTTTCTGATAGCGACGGGAAAGGATAGCGTGTCGGACAAAGAAAAGTGTGCATTGTTTATGCATGTTATAGGAAAACAAGGAAGAGAAATATTTGAAGAGTTAGATATAACCGAAACCAGCAAGAACAATTACGCTCAGTTATGCGATCAATTTGCAAAATATTGCGACCCAACAAAAAACATCAACTACGAAAGGCATGTTTTCTTTGAAACTAACCAGAATGATAGTAGTTTCGATAAGTTTTTGGGTGTATTGAAGGTTAAAAGTAAAGATTGTGAGTTTGGAGTTCTAAAAAGTAGCCTTATTTTAACGCAGATGATACGAGGTCTAAAAGATGTACAAATGAAACAGAAATTATTAGCAAAAACTAAATTAACACTGGAGGAAGCGATTCAGTTGTGTCAAGCGGCAGAACGAGCGGGACAACAAGCCACGGTATGCAGTGCCGGAGCCAGCGCAGGCGCCGCCGAGCGCAGCGTGGAGGCGTTGGCGCGCGGAGCGGCCAGCGCGCGGCCAGCCACGGAGCGAGGACGGGGCCGGCAGCGCCCCCGCGGCGCCACCCGCTTTGCGCGCACGCGCCCGTCATCTGACCGACGACGAAGTGAAGTGTGTGGAAAATGTGGCTATGATCATAATTCAGTTGAAACATGCCCAGCTAGTGCGGTTCAGTGTTATAGGTGTGAAAAAATAGGGCATTTCGCGAAGTGTTGTCGTTCGAAATTTACGCGAGAGATCGTGCACGAAAATGAATCTGGTGAGGAAAGTTGCGGTGAAAACGGTGAGTTATTGATGTACAATATTAACATAGATGCCGATGACAGTGCGTTTGATTCGTGGAGTGTTTTTATAGCCGTGAATGGAGTCGAAATAAAATTCAAATTGGACAGTGGGGCGGACGCTTCCGTGATATCACTAGACTGTTATATAAAATCGGGCTTTGATATAAAACAAATTAAAAAATGCAGTACTGTAATTAGACAAATAAATAAAACCAAATTACCGGTGGTAGGTTATTTTGATGCTTTGTTAAAATATGAAAACAAAAATGTTCAACAAAAAATCTATGTAATTAGATGTAAATTGTAACAATTTATTAGGACTCAGGGCGTGCTTAGAATTAAAATTAATAAAAAGAGGTGACCAATTTCATGTAAATAACATTGAGATCGATCAGTCCCTATTTGAAGGGATCGGCTGCTTGCCAAACGAATGTAATATTCAGATAGATAAGTCAGTATCGCCGGTGGTTAATGCAACCCGAAAAATCCCGATTAAAATTCGTTCACGTTTGAAATTAGAGTTAGATAATATGGAGAGGTTAGAAATCATTAAAAAAGAGGAAGGTCCAACTGATTGGGTGTCAAGCATCGTTGTCGTAGAAAAACCAAATAAAAGTTTGCGTATTTGTTTAGATCCAAAATGTTTAAATAGAGCTGTAAAGCCAAGCCATTTTCAGCTACCCACTTTGGAAGAGATTGCTAGTAATCTGTCCGGAGCTAGATACTTCTCTAAATGTGACGCGAAGAACGGGTTTTGGATGTTGAGGTTAAATGAGCTAGTTCCAAGTTGTGTACGTTCTCAACACCATTTGGGAGGTACCGTTTTTTGCGTATGCCCTTTGGTATAAATTGCGCGCCGGAGATTTTTCATAAAGAGATGTATAATATATTCAAAATAGAGGGAGTAGAAATATATATCGATGATTTAATGATCCATGGAAAAACAAAGGAAGAACATGACAGTAGACTGAAAGAAGTGATGCGCCGGGCTAGTTTGAATGGAGTTAAGTTTAATAAAGACAAATGCGTATTCGGCGCAACCAAAGCAACGTTTTTGGGTCATGTTTTCGATGCTAATGGCATGAGGCCGGAAACTAACCGTGTAAAAGCAATTTCATTAATGCCTACACCAACAGATAAGAAAGAACTCGAGAGGTTCCTCGGTGTTACTAATTATTTGGCGCGATTTATTCCAAGATATTCGGAAATATCATCTCCGTTACGAAATCGGTTAGGTAAAAATATGCAATTTGAATGGATGGAGCAACACGAGAGAGCATTTCAGCTACTGAAAGCCAAAATAAGCTCAGCTCCAGTGTTGAGATATTACTCATCAAGTGAGCCGGTAACAGTGTCGGTGGACGCGAGCTCGCGCGGGCTGGGCGCGTGCCTGCTGCAGGGCGGGCGGCCCGTTGCGTACGCTGCGCGCACGCTCACGCCCACTGAAATGCGATGGGCACAAATTGAAAAGGAACTTCTAGCGGTGACTTTTGGATGTACTCGATTTCATACATATATTTATGGACACGACAAAGTAACGGTAGAAACGGATCATAAACCGTTAGAAGTAATATTTAAGAAGCAACTGAATGAAACACCTGCACGATTGCAACGCTTAATGCTGAAACTACAGCATTATAACGTCGAATTACAATATAAACCAGGAAAGTTATTATTCATAGCAGACACATTATCACGAGCTGCCGTAGAGACGACTATGGAAGACGAGTTGAGTCAAAAAGTTGAAGTTCATGTGAACACTTTGTATGAAAACGTTGAGGCGACTCCGGAGATGTTAAATAAGATTAAAGCTGAAACTGAACAGGATGAAGTGATGAAAACATTATGTGCATATTACAAAAATGGATGGCCAACCGATAAAAAACAAACATTACCGATAGCGAGACCTTATTGGGATGTACATAATGAGCTACATATGGTAAATGGAATTCTATTTAGAAACGAGCGTGTGGTCATGCCAGAAAATCTTAGAAAAGAGATGCTAAGACGCATTCATGAGGGACATATGGGGATTGAAAAATGCCAGAGACGAGCACGGGAAGTGATGTGGTGGCCGGGCATGTGTGCGGAGATCGCGCGCGTGGTGAAGCGCTGCGAGACCTGCCAGCGACACCGCGCCGCGCCGCCGCGCGAGCCGCTCGCGCCGCACGCCGTGCCCGAGCGCCCCTGGGAGGTTATTGCAGCTGACATTTTTGAGTTTAGAGATAAACATTACTTGCTAGTAGTAGATTATTACTCCAAATTCGTAGAAATTCAACAACTTGCGAGCCTTAGAAGTTGTAATACTATAGCAGCGCTAAAAACGATGTTTAGTAGGTTTGGAATACCAAAAAAATTAATAACGGACAACGGTACACAATTCACATCAGAGGAGTTCAAAGAGTTCATCAGAGGGTGGGAATTCGAGCACGTCACCAGCTCCCCACATTACCCGAGGTCTAATGGACTGGCCGAACGGAATGTTAGAACAATAAAATTACTTCTTACCAAGGCGCTAGAGAGTGGCGAAGACTGGCAGTTGGCATTGCTTAATTTTAGAAACACACCGTTGACTGGAGAACGGTACTCACCAGCGCAGCTGCTGCTAAGCCGCCGCTTAAATACAAGATTACCAGTAAATAATAAAACACTAACACCGGAAGTAATCAATGAACAAAAAGCAAAAGATGATAGACAGAAAAGAATACAGAGATATAAACAAGACTATGATAGGGGAACGCGGATACTAAAAAAATTAGAACCCAACGAACCAGTAAAGATGAGACAAGGAGGGGTATGGGTAAACTCTAAAATAATAAATAAAGCTCGTGGTGAGCGTTCATATTGGGTACAAAATGAAAATGGTAACATTTTACGCAGGAACAGGCAACATTTGCTAAAACTTCCAACAAATCCAGAAAAGAAGACGGGGCTTATCTCGAATCCGGTAGGGGTCGACTTTGAAGATGTTAATATCACAGAACCTAATCAGCTGGACCGCTCGTCCGCCTCGAGTGCGGGTTCGATTCCAGTGCAGTTTTCTCGGGACACGGGTAGCACTGCCACCGGTAATGCTGTAATAGTAACTCGCAGTGGGAAAACGGTCAAAGCCCCTAAACGTTTTATACAAGAAATTTAAAATTGTAAATATGTTAAGAATAAAAGAAAATACTTACTTATATATTTTTTTTAATCTAAATTTTGGTAATAAATATATACAATACAAATTACTGTTATATAAAAAAAATTGGTATATATAAATAAAAGAAAATATATGAGTATGTATATATAAATTTGAAGTAGGAATGATTAACAATCGCATGCAAATTATGTTTAATGTTTAGTAAAGCTATAAATCAAATTAGAACATAAAGATAGAAAAAACAATTGTTACTTATAAATGTTTAGAAGGAAGAATAAAAGGCTAGTTACTTAATGCTTATGAGATTAGATTTTAAGTTACATTACCATAAAACAAATTAATTGCATGTAGTATAATTAGTCTACACCTGTTTGCTGAAAGGTAAATAAGTTGATAGCTCATGTTATACAATAAGTAGTAATTATGTATTAATTGTAATTTATTTGAAGTTGTGGGGGGAAGATGTTGTGGGTATCTTTAGTATATTATATTAATTAATATGAGGGTGTGTCTAAAATAAACTAGTCGTTTCCAAGATGTCGTATCATTCACAAGCCCCTCGCACTACTTTTATTACTGCCTGTTCGTATACCGTTGTCGTCATGCTCACTAAAATGTCATTTCTTGTGGTGGCGTCGTGTGTCGGGTCATCCCTGTCCCTCTGATATGGCGAGAGGGATGATGGCTGGCACATGCGTCATACTCGTGAACGGGTGCTACTTGCGATGACTGGTTGATGGCGGTCTTATGGACTGGTATAATTTTTTATTTATATTTAACTTCATCACTTCCATCATGGTTCTGAACAATTGCGCGGATTGCCTGCATTGTTAGGTGCATAATGTAAGTGGATGCTCCTGTTTCACCATGTCTATGTTCAGGAGGCTAACTAAATGAACATCAAAATTTAACTTGATTATGCTTGAGTATCATGTAAAGTAAATATATACAAGTAACAAAGAAGGTATAACAGTTGCAGCACCTTACAAAAGTTTAATTGTTATGTATTATTAAAAACCTGGCGATGAAAAAGAGTGACCGTGAGTTTTATTGCCCGTTCTTTCTCATGGTTCTACCTATTGCATTGCGAACGTGGCAGTAAATGTAAATGTAGAAGCATACAGTAATAATGTTTAAATTTGACGTTCACGTAAGTGTCACTTTGTGATCTAAATGAATAAAGGATTTTGAGTTTGAGTTTGAGTTTGAGTTTGAACTCTAGATGCATAAGCCTTCTCAGCATTGTTGGCAAATTGTATGCGAAGGTACTGATTGAAAGAGTTATGGAAGTAACCGACAAGAAAATATGGGATGTACAAGCGGGATTCCGAAAGGGTATGGGGTGCACGGATCAAGTCTTTTCCTTGCGGTGCATAGCCGAGAAATTCTTGGCCAAAGGTCAACGGGCCTATTGCGCATTCGTGGATTTGGAAAAGGCTTTCGATAAAGTGGTGAGGAATGAAATGTGGTCGGTACTGTCGATGTATGGGGTGAACAGCAGCCTCATACGAGCTCTGAAATCCTTTTATGAAGATTCTAGAGCTTGTGTGAGGATAAATAGGTCGTACACTGATTGGTTTGCCATCGAGACAGGTGTTAGACAGGGATGTGTAGCGTCGCCGTGGCTGTTCAATCTTTTCATGGACAGTTGTTTGCAAGATTTAAAACATTGTGATTGTGGATTAAGGATGAATCAGTTACTTGTCAAATGCCTCCTTTATGCTGATGATCAGGTAATACTTGCGTCTTCTGCGGAGGAGTTGCAGGAGATGGTAGCAGTCATGCATGGTGCTTTAGGGAAGAAAGGAATGAAAGTTAATTTGAGCAAGACGAAAGTTATTGTTTTTAGAAGGGAAAATGTGTTACGGCTTGTAATTTTTTGATCGATGGACAGCGAGTGGAGCAAGTGAATGAGTTTGTATACTTAGGTACGTAGTTTACAAGAGATGGTAAGTATGAAGAAGATATTGAAAGAAGAGTTAATGCAGGTAATAGAGTGAATGGAGCTCTGAAGGCGTTTATGAACAGTCAAAACGTGTCCAAAAAGGCACGATTGGCTGTGCATATAGGGGTGTTAGTGCCTACCCTTATGTATGGTAGTGAAGTGCCACAGCTATTCAGCATATATAGAGCATCTATAGCGCACAATTACATACCACGAAGGTGGAGGGAAGTAAAAGTCATATTTCTCCCAAAACCGGGCAAAACGGATTACACTCAAGCAAAATCGTTCAGACCTATCAGTTTAACCTCCTTCTTGCTGAAAACGCTGGAGAGGCTCGCTGACAAATACCTGCGGGAAGGCGCACTGCTACGCAGACCACTACACCCGCAACAACACGCCTACAGAAGTGGTAGATCAAGGGAATCAGCGCTTCACTCCGTAGTGGGGACCATAGACAGCGCTATCTGACAAACTTCGGGCCGGCGCCTTCGACAAAACTAAATTCACCAGCATTAGCCGAGCCCTTGACAAGTTCGGAGTTGAACAAACCGTCAGTGGCTGGATTGATCAACTCCTGAAACAAAGGGCTATTCAGTTCACGGTTAACACCACCACAAGGGGGATAGTAGCAAAAGGCTGCCCACAGGGAGGTGTCCTATCACCCCTGCTTTGGAACATAGTTGTAGACGATTTGTTGAGAAGCCTGCATGACAAATGCTTCTACCCAGTCAGCTACGCAGATGATGTAACCATCCTAATCAAAGGAAACTCGGAAGACATGATCCATTATCGGATGCAAGCAGCCATCAGGATCATGGAATAATGGTGTAACCACCATGAACTGACGGTCAACCCAAATAAAACGGAGCTAGTACTTTTCACCAACAAAAAGAACACCCGTATGACCAGAAAACCAAAACTTTTTGGCACGGAGCTTCACCTATCGAGTGAAGTCAAGTACCTGGGCGTAACACTCGTCACACAAGCTTTACTGGAATAAACACATCACCACTAAAACCACAAAAGCATGTACAATCTTCTGGCAGTGCAGGAGAATAATAGGCAAGAAATGGGGTGTCAAACCATTCACTACCCTCTGGATCTACACTGCCATAATGCGCCCCATACGGTACAGTAGTGTGGTGGTCACGCACTCAACTAAGCACAGTCAAGAGCAAGCTGCAGAGCATACAACGCCTCGCATGTCTGGCCACAACAAGCTGCACCAAAACAACTCCAACGGCGGCATTGGAGGTGGTTCTCGACTTGCGACCACTGAACCTCATCATCCAGCTGGAAGCAGGTGCCGCTGCGATCCGGCTCGATAAGTTTGAGCTTTGGAGAAGAGACGACTGAATAACCCATGCACGCCTGAAAAGGACGTTATCTAACGAGATCCCGATGCTAGATGCAACGTGCGACCTCATACCTAAAACCTTTGTCTTTGACAAAAAATACCGCATACAACTGCAAGAAGAGCACAAGGATAGCTCTGGTATATACAAAGTTAGAGTATACACAGATGGCTCAAAAACAAAGTATGGGACAGGTGCCGGAGTATTCTCCCATGACTTGAATATCAATCTCTCAACATCGCTTGGCAAACTCAACACCATCTTCCAAGCTGAATGCGTTGGGATTATAAGGGTGGCGATAGCAATCGCGGTCTGGAACGTGAGTAACCTGTCAATACGCATCATCACAGACAGTGCCTCAGTACTACAAGCTCTCGATGGCAACTGCTTTAACAGCGGCCTAATTATGAAGTGCCACCAAGAGCTGCAGAAAACTGCAGCGAGGAATCGGGTCACGCTCCAGTGGATACGAGGACACAGTGACTCCACGGGCAATGACGCAGCAGACCAACAGGCAAGGAAAAGATTGGACACAACAACTCTGGGACCCGAACCAATTGTTCCGATACCTTTCAACCAACTAAAAATGTAGTTACGCGAGAAAACCCTACAACAAGATGAAAAAGAGTGGGCAGAGTTAAAAGAGTGTAGGCAATCTAAAGATGCCTTTCCCCAATTAGATAAACGACTCTCGCAAAAACTGTTGCACTCCAACAGGAAAACACTCAAGCATCTGACTGGCATAATAACCGGCCACTGTCCACTAAACAAGCATCTCTACAATATCGGCGTCACGGACAGCCCACTATGTAGGGGCTGCATGGAGACCGAAGAAACACCCGCTCATGTGATCCTACATTGTACCAGCGTGAGCGACCAACGGACGAGGTTCCTGAACAACCCCAGAACCATGAGCGAAGCCATACGCAACACTGGTCAACTCATGGCCTTCTGGAAGGAGCTTGCATGGTATGAGTAGCAGGCGACAGCCGTGTCACTGCTAACGCACAATGGCGGAAAACACCTGTCCAACTAACTAACTAACTAACTAAATATGTATGATAGTGAAAGTTGGGTATGGCAGAAGAGACTTGAAAGTAGAATAAATGCTGTAGAAATGAGAGCACTGAGAAGTATGTGTGGTGTATCTTTGACTGACAGAGTAAAGAATTGTGTGATAAGAGAGTGGTGTGGGGTAAAAGATGATGTAGTGACAAGCATCGAGAAAGGCATGTTAAGATGGTTTGGGCACATCGAGAGGACGGGTGACGAAAGAATGACAAAGATACACCACACATTATAAGGCAAGTGTGAATGGGACAAGACGAAGGAGAAGACCTAGGCGGACATTCTCTGACCAGATTAGAGACATCCTAAAAATAGGACAGGTCAGAAGTACCCTAAACAGAAGCGCATGCATGAGAAACTTGATGTGAATGAAGCAAGAGAGGTATGTCAGGATCGTTGTAAATGGCGTTCCGTACTCTCTGCTACCCCTCCGGAAAACAGGCATGAGTCTATGTATGTATGTATAGATTATGTACCATTTTCATATTAAATATTATTAAAATGTAATATCATCTCAGAACCGTTCATTGGTGTGGATGTAACACTAATGTAAAAACCAATCGAAGTGCATCATCTACCGCCATCAGCCATTATTGTAGACTCAGCACGGTGACTCTGAACATATTCACCTATTTTTTAACCTAGTAGACTGATGTGCTATCTTTGACCGCAGTTTTTGGATTGGCATGGCTTAGTCTTATTTCAAGAAAAAAACTAACAAGCAGATTGTTACCACTAACCGATGACGATTGTAAAACGTAACCACATGATTGTACAATTTTCTCAACTTTTTGAACATATTGAATACCTAGTTAATTTACCAGCTTTATTCAATATGACCAGTTAGGTCTCAGTGAAATCATGAAACTTGCTCCAGTGTTAACCAAGAAAGTCACTTGAATCTGACTGGTATTATTAGCGACTTACTGACTGTCATGAATGAGAGGCAAAGTACTCGTGCATTCTTATATGACCACCAGTATTTTAATGTCATATTCGACTCTTTTGTTGTACGTTTCATTTTTGGAATATTTTAATGTAAACTCCATAATGCAGAACCATGTACAAGTACCACTTATGCACAACTCATATACTCGTACCACAAGACATGGCGCAGAGGGCTTTATCACGCGATCTATGTACATACATTGTACATCGATTTTACTCGCGTGGACTTCTTATTTTTCCGTCAGTTGCAGATTTGTTCAAGATATGACGAATAATGACAATAATTACGATTTCATAAAAAGTTAGCAACCATTGGCCTTGCTGTTTTCTGTACTATATAAATGACCTTAATTTTAATCAATTTTAGCTTTGAGCTCCGAATGCAATAATATTATGTAAAGCTTTTAATCGTACACTATTCTGGTGGATCTACAAATGAAACAAGTGTCACTACGTTATGACGTAATGAATATGACGATATTTATATTTCATGATTATATTTATTACGTGTGTTATTTAACTCATTAACTCAACTAATTCGTTCTAACATTGAAATGTATTTCGACATAATATAGTATTTCGTATTTGGAGGTCCAGTAAAACTCATCTTCAACCAAAAATCGACTATCTCTCTCATTATGATTATCTTGGCTCTAGTGTTATCCCATGCAGTTTTCTGATGCAGTTTTCGGCTGAAAACGACCAGATTATAGCAAACAGTTTCTTCGAAAACCATCCAAGAAGACTATACACTTGGGTTTCACCAGATGGTAACTATCGCAATAAAATAGATTACATCTTAATCGGAGCTCGTTGGAAAACCTCTATAAGGAATGCCCATACACTGCCTGGAGCTGACTGCGGAACTGACCATCAACTTCTGATCTCGAAAATAAGGCTAAAACTAAGAGCAGCTCGAAAATCGGTTCTTCCAAAGCGTCTAGTCGTATGAGATGTCTGAAAGTTTACAGATGACCTAGAGAAAAACTGGAACCAATGGCCTGAGCTGAAAGCAAATACAAATAACTCTGATGTGCTATGGGACGAAGCAAAAAGTTTAATAAGCAAAGCTGTCAAGGAATCCAGCACATCCGTGATCAATCGTAAAAGCCAGCACTGGATGTGTGATACTACACTTACCATGGCAGAGGAAAGAAGGTTGTTAAAGGCTTCTGGAGCTAGTGTGAGAGATCTTAACGCTAAATCAGCTAGAATTCAAGAAGCATGTAGGCGAGATAAGAACAATCACCTCAAGAATATATGCTCCGAAGTTGAGGCCCATGCCTTTAGACATGAATCCAAAGACCTACACCAAAAAATCAAATTAATTACAAAAGCCCTTATATCTAAGACATGGACCGTAGATAATGCTCAAGGCGAGACGTTGACAGAATTAGATGCCAACTCTGAGACTTGGAAGGATTACTGTCAATCTCTATTTCATGATCCATAATCGGAATTTTTCCCACCCACGGAGCCTGAATACGGTGAAATGGAACCTGACATATTAAAAGACGAAGTGAAAGCAGCCATAAAACATCTAAAAAGTGGGAAGGCAACAGGAAGAGATGCTATCCCAATAGAGACTATTAAAGCTTCAGGAGAATTTGGTGTAAACATTTTTCACACGTTGTGTAATAATATATGGCGGACCGGTGTTTGGCCCCGTGACTGGGCACACACCGTTTTTGTACCATTACACAAAAAAGGCTCCACTAAATCTTGCATCAACTACCGCTTAATCGCACTAATATCACACGCGAGCAAAATCCTTCTTCACATCGTAAACGAACGCCTTAAATCCTATCTATCGAAGGAAATATCACCTGAGCAAGCTAGATTCGTAAAGGGTAAGGGTACCCGAGAACAGATTCTAACCATACGCCAAATAATCGAAAAATTGTCTCAATTCTCAGGCATCTTTATCAGAACGGGACAGCATCAGTTAGAACTGATGAGGTTCTGTCTAACGACTTTCATCCCACCGCAGGAGTGTGGCAGGGATGCATAATTTCTCCTTTGCTATTTAACACATACACAGAACTCATCATGAGAATTGCACTTGAGGGTTGGACTGACAGTGTCACAATCGGAGGCCGAACTATATCAAATCTTCACTACGCGGATGATACCACCTTGTTCGCCATTAACATCACTCTTATGGAAGAACTTTTGCACAGTATGGAACGAGTTAGCTTTGATTTCGGTCTCAGAATAAACCGCAGCAAAACTAAGATGATGATCGTTGACCGTGCTAATAAGAACTCACCAGACGTCAGGCAAATTGCTAATTGCGAAGTAGTTCAGACATACATATACCTGGGAGCACTGATATCAAACAACGGCGGCTGCATAGACAAAATCAAGCGACGCATGGCAATATCCAGATCTGCTATGAACAAACTGAAAAAAATATGGAAAGATCGAAATATTACCAAAACCTCGAAAATACGACTGGTGAGGGCCCTCGTTTAATCCATATTCCTCTATGCTTCTGAGAAATGGACTCTTCGAGAAAGTGAGAAACAGAAGATCAACGTACTCGAGATGTGGTGCTGGAGAAGAATGCTTGGTATATCGTGGACGGCATTCCGAACGAATGAGTCCATTCTTCGAGAGCTAGGCATCAAACAGATGTTATCTTCTACTGTTCAGGCTCGTATACTCACTATTTTCGGACATGTATCACGACGCGGAGACCAGTCTGTAGAACGCCTAGTAGTTCCGGGTAAAGTAGATGGCACCAGACCACGCGGCAGGTCACCAATGAGGTGGACAGACCAAATTAAGATCGCTGCCAACCGCTCACTACACGAATGCACAAGAAGAGCGGAAAAACGTGTCGAGTGGCGTCGAATTGTGAAGCAGGCCACAGCTGTAGATGTGACGACCACGACCACTCTGCCAAGAGTGTAACGCCTAAGAAGAAGTGATATCCCAGTTGCATTCAAGAAAACTATCTCTCTATATCAGAAATCGGAAAGGTAGGTCACATGAAAAACGTTTGTGTAAAAATATAGTGACATAGACTTGACTGTACATTTGTACAGTCAAGTCTATGTAACATAATGCTAGAGTCGCGGAATAAAAAAGAACATGACTAGAATTCGCGGTTCAATGTACAAGGTTTAGTGGTTGTAACCGCGGGGCATAACTAGTTTATAACATAATTGTATGTCGCGGCTTTTACAACGTGTGTCTAGACGGTTCCAAGTTGGTACTCTAATAGAATGACTATGCTGTACTATCACGTTCCCTCGATACTTACAGTTTATGATATGTTTCAGGCCAATCTATTTAGCATCGAATAATTAAAATATCATAATTGGAAAGTGTTTACAGTATTAAAAAAATGTAACTCCTCCGATATACATCTGATTAATTTCGTTGCGGGTTCCAAGACAGTTTGACTTTCCTGGGGATTTCACGAGTGTCAAAACTCGTTGTCATCAATGGTCACTGTTACTAAACCTGGCTACATAGGTGACACAGTAGTAGGATTGAGGGTGAGATTAGTCCCAAAGAAGTATAACAACTTTTAGCCTTAAATAACTTGCGCAATAAATTTCAAATACACACTAAGACAAATTTTTTTAGCCCTTTCGACCTTTCAGATACGAAAGGTATCTGTGCAGCTTGACGTAACATGAGAGCTAATGTATACATATATTTAAGTAATCAAGATTTCGAAGAAGCCACTATTTTGACAGACAAAAGAGATGTAATACAATATTATTAAGCGGCATTTAATACCTCTGTTATTCTCCTACGTAAAGAGATGTTCTCATTCTGAATGGATATATATTATAATGTGTGTTGTTTGGATGTTCACAGCTTATTTTTTTTGTTAACGGGGTTAAATTATATTTCGCTCTTTTCGTTACGATAATACCTCAAGAGTATTTAAATGTGAAAAAACAAACATACATACATACACATACATAGAGTCACGCCTGTTTCCCGGAAGGATAAACAGACAGTACGGAACGCCATATGCAACGATCCTGACATATCTCTCTTGCTTCATTCACTCCCACCAAATTTCTCATGCATGCTCTTTGGCTAAGGATACTTCTAACCTATCCGTTGGAAAAACGAAATACCTCTTCCGTAAAAAATTCAAAACGATTTTTCCTTAACTCACTCATTTTCCACTTATGGATCCATTTCTGTTGGATTTTCTATTATGTTCTCATCCAATCCTCAGAAGAAAAAAATAACGAGTAATAATACATTAATCAGTGGCAATAGACTGAGAAATTGGTTATTCATAATTATCATCATGTGGCTGCTACTAGGAACTGCTACCCACTGCTGGATATATACTCCTCCAAGGGCACGCTACTGAACTCAATTTCCAGCTGTTCGCGTCTAGCTATTATGTGTAAATAGGTAACTATAGTGAAATTAAAACGACATGCGCTGATCGTTTGCTCCATGTTAATTCGATTATAAATTCAAATTCAAACTCATTTATTCATATAGGTTACAAAAGCAACACTTATGAACGTCATTTCTTTTTTTACAACCAGGTTCGGGATGGTAGGGCTATGAAAAGAGCCTGGAAGAAACTCATGCCACTCTTTTTTAAATCAGAATCTTAATCTTACAATGTGGTACCATGATTGCTGACACAGCCAAAACACTTCGCGATTAGAAATAAATGGATATGAAAAAAAATATGTGAATAGTACAACAACAAAACACTATAGCGACAGCGGTATAGATGTATCAGCAACCAATAGATTAAAGAATTTTGTAAAGGTGACAAGTGAACAATGATTAGATCAGGGATAAAAACTGATATACTAGATTCAACAAATCATAAAAAATATACAAACCCTACAAACTTCATGAGTGTTCACAAGGCACCTCCACTTAACATGTTACTAATTAAGAAGAGTTTAATAAATATATTACACAGTCATAAAAAGAACAATAATAGTGCGTTTAAAAAAGCACCTAGACCCATGATGTCTTGTCTTCTAGAAATTTTGAATGTTGTAATTTTCTGTGTGACCTGGTGTGATTTTCTTTGCTCTTGTTTTAAGAGAATTATTTTAGAGACGAAAGTGGATTATTTTCACTTAGTTATCGTTGCTTGTCGGATTGTTCTTATATAAATTACCTACCAATCTAAATTAAACAATAGAGTATAAATATTTGAGTTCATTTTCTCATTACTTTCACAGCATCACTTTTACTTAAAACAACGAGAGATATTTACAGATACCGTAAAAAAAGATGTGCGCATTTTTACAACATTTTGTATGACATGCTAGGTCCGATAAAATGTACATTCAAATAAAAACTTTGTATTTGAACAGCTCTTCGGGCTCACAAAACTAATATCGTGTTTGTCACATACGATCCCTAGATATTATGTGCATGCAACCTGTCAACCTAAAACTGCACCCAGTATTTTACTTTACAACATGAAATTGTACTTAATTACGAATATTATGTGCCTTAGATGAGTTAAGCAATTATATAATTATTTAACTACATTGCTTAACGTTGTTTATATGTAGGTATGTATATTGTATATATAACTAGATATAGTAAGTTATTTTATATTTGACTTGCTTTGTAACGCAACTTTGAGCATATTTTAGCAAAAGCGATTGGTGTAGGTTCTTCCTCCAATCGATAACTGCAGCTTCATATGCTTTATACTATGTCAGTTTAATAAATATTCTAGAGTGAATAACTGAATATATCTAAAATAATTACCGTCAGTTCAGTTTGTCCACCCTCGATTAAAAAAATGTAATTCTAACGTAACTTATTTTTAGTTAAACCACACAACTTCATTCGTAAGAATTTATTACAACATGCCACTGCACAGCATGCCTTTAGTAGATACATATTATGTTAATGTTTCAAAGAATGTCCTAAATTAACCACAAAATAAAAAAACACAAAAAAGAACAACTTCCGCACTAGCCCTCTCAGAGGTAATTACGTATAGGTACGTAATTCAGTGACAGCCATTCAAAGCTCACGTCGATCGGAAACATCGCCTTCGGCATAGGTGAACATAACAGAGACATTAATTAAACTGTCAATCAAGCCCCAATACTCCATACAATGGTCGCTTTGGTACATGCTACGTCAATTTTCGACGGAACTCCTGAAACTGGCTAGAGATGTGCACGCATCGTAAATGACTATGTCTCTAATTACAGAACATCGGGAGTATGAAATTGGCGGGTGAATACATAAAGGGAGCGAGCTTACGAATACTTAGGGGAAAGAGACGATTTAAAGTCGACGTAACATAAAAAAGTATTGAAAAGCGGATCTGTGATAAAAATATTTGGATTTATATAGTTAATTTCATTTTGTCTTTTTGTAAAATCAAGTTTTAAAAAATTAAATCTGCAAAATCTAATTCAATCAGGTTCTTGAAATATGTATATCGAACTCTCAAAGGCCGTATACTAGTAAAATAGCAATAAAAACATAAATGTAGGTGTTTGAAAATATTTATAATAAATGCTCCCAAGAGAATATAAAATTTCTTTTCAAACTTTCAACGTCATGCTTTTCGTAGAATTCATATGAGAGATGGTAAGTATAAGTTTAAAGATGTTAAGCATTACAGATATTCCCCTCGTGGGATCTCCACCTTGTCGTGGTGGGGGGGGGGCTTAGTAACCGTGGGTTTTAAGGTACAACACCCATGGTGAAGCTAAGCGGGATCCCGGGAGGGGACACTCCACGTGGGCTTGCGTGAGGCCTGCGTAGGATGCGTCCCAAGGTGCGGGTGCGGGGGACAGTTCTGTCTGTCCCTCGCAGTCGGGTGCGGTCGCAGGAGGAGAGGCGTGTCGGTGTAGCGTTGCCGCGCGCCCTATCTCCCGCGACCAAATGAGGGCGCACCATCGTTGCGTCGCGGTGGGGCCGCAGAGGAAGAGGAGATGCGGTGTTGCGTTGCCGTCCTCCCTATCCTTTGCGGCCGCTGGTTGTTTTGGCGGCAGAGACCAACACCTTTATCCGCCTTCAAGGGGGTTTTGTTCGGGGCCCGCCTGACCATCTGGCAGGCCAATACCCGTCAGGGGGTAGCGAGGAATGCTTTGGTGAAACCCTACCCTCCGACACATGGGTGCATGAGGAGCACGGGTTGGTTTTTAGTCAGTAAGATTCTGACAGTCCCCTTCGTCCTTCCCCCCCCGGGGCGGCGGGACTCCATGAGGATTTTCCAACCTGACACCAAAAAAAAAGGCATTACAGATATAAACTTTATTCAAAGAAAATATTTGTAGTTAGCAAACTTTAACAAGTTCTTACTTAAGTCTTGAAGTGGATAGATGTTTGACTTGAAGAAGATAAAAAAAAAACAAACTTGTTGTGAAAATACTTCGCTAAAAACGTGTTTACCAATATCTGAAAAAGTTTTACTGTCGTTAGACGTTGACTAGAAATATTATCGTAACTTAAGTTGACACTTTTTATACTAAAAGACCTTTGTAAGAACATTTCAGCCACGTTTGACTGGTAAGTAAACATAAGATTTATGAATATTCTACTTTTTCAGTTTCTATCCCATTGCGATAAAACACAGTTCCATAGTAACTGTTGTTACTTGAGGCTCAAGCACGAAATATTTACGAATTTGTTAAGTAAATGTATTGAGTCATCGATGACAGAACTATAGCAGCCAGCACCAACCAATTTTGACATCTATCGTTTACTCGATGCTAGGACCAAGAATCAAATGGACTCGACATGTGCGTACACCCGTAAAGGACGGATATAGAGTACATCCCGAGTTGGTGTTACCAGATGTTGTCAATGTTTACCCTACAATTCTACGAAGTACATATTAACTTTTAAGTAACATTGTATCAAACCTGATTTGAGTTGAATAGAATTCCATCCATAAGGTGTGCGATAAGTATATTTTATACTTAATATTATTATGTATACCAAAAAAGTCGAATAGGAGGGACTGGCTTCACTCGCCAAATAAACACGAGGCTCAGAGTTATATATCTTTTATTATATTATTTCACACTCAAATTTACTGTCCTTTGAACAAAATTATTTTTGTGTACAAATTTCTTATTTTCTCTCCTTTGACACAAAGATTTTGTGGCATAATGAATACGCACATTCAAATACTTTTTACAAACAGCTTTAATCAAAAGCGAATAATGGTTAAAATGGTTGGTTTTCCTAAAACTCTTTTGTTCAAAGTGTTTAGAGCATACCCTTGAATATTTATTCGGATCCCAGTTTTCTCGTCCTGTTGCACGTATCCACAATTGTCGGATAGTGCAGTCCTTTGGGAATCTATATACAAATAATTTCATTACTACAAAGAATCGGAAAACAAATTAAAATAAATAATTAATCTTAGGTTCATATGAAACTAAATAACGGCAAATTACCCAAAATTTGGGTAATTTCCCAAACGCTTCTGTGGTATCCCTAAAAAACTTTTAATGCTGTAAAATTAAAAAGTATCGATGACGTTTGGTTAGCTCATCATTCAACGACCTATTGAATTCGATTGTGTAATACTAACATCGCGGTGATAATAAAATTGCCTTTTTTTGGTTTATTGATATAATTTAGACATGTTTCCTTATGTAATAATACGCTATTTGTATCATTCTATCAATATTTGCATGTATAAATAGATATTATAACTAAAATATCGTACTTACGAATGAAAGGTTATGTTCTCACATTTCCGCTCACTATGGCTTTTACAGCCTAAAATGTAACAAATTACCATAATAAATCTGATCCAATGATATTTTCACTAAGCATTCACAAATAATAACAATAATAACACAATATTTCTCGGATATTATCGAGAGCTCAACAGTTTGTTGGTCACAATATTCAGTTGTGACCAACAATAAAAACGAAAACTCTGACAAAGACAAAAAATGCTATCTTTGTCTCTTTTACTCTTATGTATTTCTGTATGTCATTATCTCGGTCTGTCACGGTATTATTATTTGCTTGTCAAATCCATAGAGATACATCATCCTAGACTCGATGACTTTACATTAGTAACGTACATAGAGATGTGGCCATGTGAGCTAAATGACCGCCTTATTGAATGAATGGTACGTTCCAAACAAGGTGAAATGGTTTGGTTATATTATTTATAAAATTTATATTGTAAAAACTCTTTTGTAGAAAACAAAAATAAATATTTTATGGTTTCCGAATGTCCTTTCTTGTCATTGTCAGATGACGGACTTGTGTCATTAGATAACAATCTAGTAAATCAAAATACGAGTAATTAAATCATTGGCACATTGTTATATAAAGAATTTAATACTATTATGGAAGGTTTTCGTGATACATTATTTTGGTTAAAACTGCGTGAATACTACAACATAACGTGTTCAACGAGAAGTTTATAATAATATAAGTTTACAAGTTTCATTGTTGTTGGAACACCTAAAATGTATGATGTCTAAAGAAAATTTCGGTTATTTGTATAGCTAAGAAGCATGAAGTTTTATACAGAAGCTAACAAAGTGAACAAGTGTTATGTACCTGACATTCAAAGCCTTTTTTTATAAGAATATTTGATTGAAAAAAGTTTATGGTTATTGTTGTATTGGTGTTTTTAATTTATTATTAGAGCTTAATGAGATTAATAGACAGCTATCTTATCACATGTCTTCTGACTAAAGCGTTCGTTTTTATTGATAGTCAGTTATATCCGAGATGTTAGGAGTAAGACGCTGATATAAGACTCAAAAAATATTTACGGCAGATACTCGTCCGTCACCTAAATTTTATTATTATACTCGCTGTGCCCGTATATTATGGTACCTACTTCAAAATAAGACGGTTTTAAAACAATCTAACAAACCCAATTTTACCCTCTTGAAGAAACAATATGAATATCCTTCCTAAGTGTTATAAAATGAATCCGCGGTCCAAATTGTATGCTTCTATCTTCAGCAGTGTGATTATATGTTAGTCAGGATAAGTTATTTTATACTTGTAGAGTCTAGTACCTACTTAATTGTAAAGTAGAGTACGCAGGAGTGTTAAAAAGTCTCTAAAGAACATCCTATGTTCAAATTAGAAAATTGTTATGATGTCGAAGTCGATTGGTACTTTGTTTTTCGTATATAGATAATTTTCACTTATATTTTTACATGCTCGCAACCAAAATATGGTGTTATTTACTACATATTTAAAGTGGCGAAATTTGCGTGTTTATTTCTTTATTGTGTCAATAATCATAACTTTCATTCAAAAAGAACACATCAAATATTAAAAAGCACTAGAAAAACACGCTTTTATAAATGCACGTAAAAACAAAAAATAAATTATGGATCGTTCAATTTGTCTCTATTTCTTGGCTGAAGTGTAAACTATGTGCTTTTAATTATAAAATTTGATTGTAAAAGCGTGAGGCGCTGGAACAAAACTTTTTTAAACTATTAATTTATTTTATACTATTTGGTCTTTGATAACGAAATATTTTTAACATTTATACATTTATTTTAAGTAGGCGAATGAGCCCGCATCCTTTCCGTCTCCGCCTGTGCGTTTGTATTACATGGTGTTTTATCTGACAGCTTATAACAATCTAGCTCTTCAATCAGGAGACCACTAAGTGAGTTTACTCCACTCAGCGCCACATACGCCTGTCCAGCCGCAAAAGTACGAACCCTAACTACACCACTGCGTGGTCTACAAAATATAATTAGTTTGTTATAACCTTGAAACCTGATCGTGTCCAAAGTCCATTACATGACCTTTCTCACAAGTGCAAACACGACTATGATACGATATGCCATCATGGAATGTCAGTGCCTATATTCCAGCTTCATCATCAGACCTTGAAAACTAGTCGTGGCCAAAGTTCATTACAAGACTTATCTAAGAATCCAAAACAGCTATGATACGATTTTCCGTATGAAGTTCCGGTTCATGCCTTCCAGCTTCATCATCAGATCAGTTTGACAGTACCATATTATTGTATTGTCATCAGAACTACATACAGCTGTCAATTTTCATAACGCTACGACCCTTGGAAGATGGTTAAATTAGTTACCTTAGATTCCATTACATAGTTACATACATGTCGAGTTCCAGTTCATATCTTCCGGCTCCATCATCAGATCAGTTTGACAGTACCATATTATTGTATTGTAATCAGAACTACATACAGCTGCCTATTTTAATTACGCTACGACTCTTGGACGATAGTTTAATTAGTAAGCTTAGATTCCATTACATACGAGTAGTTAGTTACATACACAACGACCTAATAAAAGCGTGTTAAAAATCGGCGACAACAACCTATTTTAGCAACGAGCGGTTATTACAGATATCGTAGACGATTGCATTGTTGGGCTGGATTTCTTCAGAGATAATCAATGCAGATTAGATAGTAAAGGTGGTATCCTTAAGTGTGGAGATGTCAAGATTCCAATGAAAATTAGTGGCATGCGGAATGTTTTGTGCCTCAAAGAAAGCAAATTTGCACATAGATTACATTACAATCCTATATCTACGAAGTTTAATGACTTGATTCATGCCGACAGGAGAGCGGTGCATCGTGGACTTAATCGTGGATCTAAGGATGCGCGAAACGCGCATGTCTAGAGGGAGGTAGTGTGACGGACAGTGTCATGTCAAAATGTCACGGAACCACAGAAGAATAACTAAAGACCCAAATCTTGCTCCTTGACCCAAATTCTTTGCACGGAACAAATAAGTCCAAGCATAAGTCATACTGACATCTACAGGAGAAGTTGGCTGGTCGTGAAACAGAATAATTACCAAAACAAAGAGGTTTGAAGACTATTTCATTATTTGGAAATGATAGTTTCAAGTTAGATGACGTAAACACGTAACTCGTCATCGTAACAATCTGTCAAGTGTTCGTCAAATTCGCTACAAACAGTTAACGAGGCGATGGCCGTCCGGATAACACATCCGCTTCATGCACTAAAGGCGTGAGTTCAGGTCCCAGTCATAACAGTCATGTGGATTTTGGTTTTTATAAAATTTGAAAAATGTTTATGAATATTTGGCAAATATTTTATTTTATTTATTTGAAATATTTAAATAATTCAAAGTCCATTACGTGGCCTTTCTCACAAGTGCAAACACGACTATGATACGATATTCCATCATGGAATGCCAGTGCCTATCTTCCGGCTTCATCATCAGACCTTGAAACCTAATTGCAGTCAAAGTTCATTACGTGGCCTTTCTCACAAGTGCAAACACGACTATGATACGATATTCTATCATGAAATGCCAGTGCCTATCTTCCGGCTTCCACATCAGACCTTGAAACCTAATTGTAGTCAAAGTTCATTACGTGGCCTTTCTCACAAGTGCAAACACGACTATGATACGATATTCCATCATGGAATGTTAGTGCCTATCATCCGGCTTCATCATCAGACCTTGAAACCTAATTGTAGTCAAAGTTCATTACGTGGCCTTTCTCACAAGTGCAAGCACCACTATGATACGATATTCCATCATGGAATGCCAGTGCCTATGTTCCAGCTTCATCATCAGACCTTGAAACCTAATTGTAGTCAAAGTTCATTACAAGACTTTTATAAGAAATCCAAAACAGCTATGATACGTTTTTCCATCATGAAGTTCCAGGTCATATCTTCTGTCTCCATTATCAGATAAATTCGACAGTACCATATTATTAAATTATCATCAGAACTACATACAGCTGCCAATTTTCATTACGCTACGACCCTTGGAAGATGGTTAAATTAGTTACCTTAGATTCCATTACATAGTTAGTTACATACACGACGACCTAATAAAAGCGTGTTAATTAATATGCAATACTCTTCTATAAGTTTAGTAAGTTTAGTTTTGGGTACTGGGTGTTAAATAATGTTTTAAAACATATATCACCGTATAATAACTTTCAGGGAACAACGGGAGGAAACAAACCAACTTTTATAATCCTATTTGGTTTTAACTCGTAGCCCTTCAATAAAATGAAAATGTTAAATGTTCGTGTATTCCAGAACAGGATACTTATATTAAAACGTTATTTTTACGGCTAGGTTTAATATTTAACAGGGTCAACATCGAATTTTTATTTCCACCTAAAAGCGAAGCTTTGAAATTACAGCCGTCATGATATTATAAATTATAAGATCGTGCGAAACCGTAAATCGGATTATAGGGGTCTGTCGTTAGGGCAAAACACTTTTTGATGATAGAGCAAATAAAACGTAGCAACGCCATATCTTTGAGATATTAATAATTCTATCATACTTATCCATTAAAGTAGATTAACGAAATAAACTCGTAAATATTTATTTATAGTAAGGTTAAAAGTTGTAATAATTTTATGATCTACTTTATGAGGTGATGAAAGTTTTATTCGTTGTGTTTTATGCAGCTAATAGTTAATCCTGCGGTTGTGCCCATGAACGCAGTAAAATGACGCGCAAATTGTAATTAGCTTTCATGAATAGTTTTTGATGGAAATTATTGGCCATCACATTTATTTTACTTATTATTTATTATAATAACCCTTAAATTTCATAAAATATATTCGTTTCCACTTATTCAACTTTCAATAAAAAGCAAATAACGATTAAAAATGTATATTGCATTACATATTGCCGTATATTGCATAACACATTGCATGTTGCATTCTTCGTAGATTTTCTGACACTTCTACTCGTATTTAAAAATGGTCTTAGTGTTACAGATAATTTTCTAACAAAGAGACCTAATAATTCTTAGA
Source organism: Euclidia mi (assembly GCA_944739405.2). NCBI lineage: Eukaryota > Metazoa > Arthropoda > Insecta > Lepidoptera > Erebidae > Euclidia > Euclidia mi. The sequence goes on along the minus strand of OX123182.2, from coordinate 44,072,530 downwards.
ATTCTTATTGCGAACGAAACCACAGGATCGATCCTAAGCGTAAGTGCAACGTTACATGATCGGCTAGACAGCCTTAAATAATGAGAGATATTAGTTAGTAGCCGTTGCAACTGTGTTGGAATTTATCCATAAGTAGGATACTATTCTCTTAGTTCGATATTATCCCTTGTAATGAACATTGCATGAATAAGCAGCATAATTATTAACTGAATTAATGTTCTCGTAGCACGGCTACTGAACATAAATTAGTGCATTTGAAGTAAAATAAATTAAGGCTCCTTTTAATTAATGGAAATACTCTAAATAATACTGAGACTCAAACATGTCTTTAAAAAAAATATTGAACCGTCTTCAAATCTGTCAACAGTTTTTGAGGTCGATGTCAGCCAGAAACAGGCACACACAAATTTCTTTATTTCTTTCAGTGTCACTACCAGGGCTCCTATTATTGGGTGCAATGTTAAAAGAACACCTTACATAACCTATTAAGTTTACTCTGTATTAACAACTTAAGTCTACTGTCTACTCTACTGTCTACTTTTTAAAATTATTTGCCTTTGTTTATAACACTGACTACAACTAGTAAACAGATGATACCGTTTGTATAATGCCATATTATGCGATTTGCTTGTGACATATACACATGTAGTTCCAACCTAATAAATAACAATTTCATCCGTTTTCGACCCATTACGTATCCCATAACATGTTGCATGCAAAATTTAAGCTCTTACAGACTGTCTGGATTTACCTCCAAGCTTCCACTCTCCAGCATGCAATAGTCATATAATATATGAATTATGCACTCAAACCGATTTAACGATGGCGACACCGTTCTGCTAACTCTGTTTCAAATTAAGGTAAGATCTTTGAAACACTAGTCGGTATATTCTGCGTCCATCATTTTATATACCTACTTTATTTCTTAGTCAATACCTAATTAATTATCTAGGTTGATGGGAGGCTTCTCATACTGCAACGGAGTATCTTTGCAGTCCAGTTGGTATACCTACTTTTTCCGCAGATAAAAATATTCATTTATCGATTTTAGGCCTCTATAAGCTTAGCATGTGAAATAATAATTTCAGTTTTTTTTAAGGTTTAAGGGAATACAAATAAAACGACATAAGTATTTTGCTTTTGTATAAATCTTCTGATAAATAGGTACTCCGATAGGGTCTCGTACAAATTGACTAAAATCCGGGACATATTGTATTATTGTGTTACGAAAGACATTGTGGCGTACGCAGAAGTGTATTATATTTATAAATCATGCGCCCGGTCTCACGCCAATTAGATAGTGGATAGTACCGCCGCTGTATGCTTTTTGTTGACTTCCAGACAAAACTTCAGTCTCCGTTACTATTGAATTTTTTTAGATAAGGATTTATTGATGAATTATAACTCTGTCTTACTTCTTAGTACCAATGTTTTCAACCCACATAACTTGTGGTTTAGACGCCTCATTAAGGCTACAAGATAAAAATATTGTGTATCATCAGCCTTGTGGTGACGGATTAAGAATACGGAATGTCACCACCCCATATCATCCCATGGGTGTCGTAAGAGCCGACAGAGGGAGCATATTATGCAGAGAACAGCACTGTAAGAGAAGGAAAACTTGATACAAACCCTATACCAACCCGTTTGGCCAGCGTGGTATAGTAGGCCAATTCCTCCTTTCAAAGGAGAGGCCTAGTCCAGCAGTGGACTGTTAAAGGCTGATGATAAAATATTGTGTACATTTTATTAAAAACTAAAACAAAGAATTTTAATTTTCAACAAAAGTCACGTAGGGACCATAGAATAACTTAAATAATTTAAAAGGCGAGTGAATGTAAGTATTAAATATGCAGACGTCTTGAGTCGAGTATGAAAATGAATAAATGTAAAAAGTAAGTAGCTGTTACACGCCATGTCGCTATTTACTACGTTTTTTCGTCAAAATAAATACAAGAGTCATAAAAAGTAATTGACACTTAAGACGCCCAAGCCATCAATATTGTGATAACCTCATTATGATGTCTCTAAACCAACAAAATAGCTACTTGACCCACTTTATCTAATGTAATACGCTGAGCCGACTTCACGTATATTAATGACGTTCAGCAACTGATCAAATTATCAAAATGGAAGAGCTAAGTATCATTGACTGATATAAATGTGATGTGCTGCTATGCGCATAAAATAAACTTCTTACTTCAAATAAAAATTAAAGTGCGGATTACAAATAACATTCATATACAACAAAATATACAACACACATCCAAACCTGGCAGATTAATTTTCAGGTTGCAGGAATTCTTATCGATGGTTTCTTTATGCGTATATTTTTATATGTAATCTAATTTAGGTGGATATGATGCTCGGGATTGCCTCGATTGCAACCGAAAAAGTTATGTAAGCATAATACATGGAAATCTGTGTTTGGGACATAACAAAATGTGTTCTATAAACAGTAATAATCTATGCACAGATTATGCCGTATCTGGTTTCTAATGCTTAAAGTACCGATTAATTGGGTAAAACTTCCAGTATTTTGTTTTTAATATCATACTGGTATTTAAAAACATTTCTCTTCAATCTACCTATATTTTATACTTTATGTACTACCAATTATATGTACAACAATTTTCCAATCTATCACCAGAGCCAGAGTAGTCGTAATGCCTTTTATTTTCAAAGTGATATATGTCCATGATATTTGAATGATTTTGGTGACATATTTGGTGGCACACGATAGTAAGTGCCATCCTTGTTCGTTCGCCATAATATAATAACAGCGCTTTCATAGTTTAAGGTTTCGTAAATTAGTTTACTGTTATATCCCAGTCGTATTAAAAAGTGTAAAATTATAATATACTTGCATTCGGTTTGATGTTAGTGTGGGTGTGAACTCTCGCATATATTTTATATGCCACTGAAAAGCCTTATCAGCATATTGGCTCGTGAAACCATTTGAATGTAAACATGCTGTACGCAACAGGTTGATGTGGGCTTTCCCTTATTGCAACTTTGAGTTACTTGCCTGATTTAAAGTATAGCAAACAGTCGTTGCTAACTGACGACTGAGTAAAATGGCATTTTAACAGTGATGAATGATTTTACAAATGTTTTTGCTTAGTTATATATTGTGGAGCTGATTTTTTTTTTAACAAATGCTAGTGTGACAGTTTGGCAGGTTTGATATGACTGCACGGTTGGCGTAGTGGTTTAAGTGGCCGCCTCGCAGCTTGACATTGCGCCGAGTATTGTGAGTTCGATCCCCACACGAGACAACACTTTGTGTGATTCATAAATTGTTGTTTCAAGTCTGGGTGTTCATTGTGTCCGTTAGTAGCATGTTTGTAGATGACACCGAAATAATGACACAGTATAAAATAGCTCGAAAATATTAAAAGTGGCATTCATAATCTTGGGTAATTTTTATTTTGTACGATTTTCTAACATATCAATACTTTAAGGCGTATATTGACTGAAAATTATGCGAAAACATGTCAACGTTTAGTATGCTAAAAGACTTTTAGCTTGTGAGAAACGATAAGGAACGCCGTGTTTTTACGAGATTCAAGTAAGTAAATGGCCCGTTACGATGCTTATGCGAGATGAAACAGGAATCGATTACAGTATGTTAATTTTGTACATCGCTTGGTCTTAGCGGTAGCGACTCAATTGCTATTAATTTCCATATGCATATTATACTCGTACATACAGAGTTTCTACATTCGTGTAGTGTATTGCCGAAAGATCAAAGGTGAAGATATTTATGTTTGGGGTATTGTACATCGTAATAATATTCATGATCAATACAATACATATTCAAATTACTCAACTTCGTCTGTTTATTTTGTTTTCGTAAAAATAGTTAGGTACATTGATTTGTCTATAAGCGCTTCAAACAAATTATACGTTGAAAGTAAATTAAGTGCCGTAATTTTTGCTGATTTACTTGAGCTGGCCTACTTATTACAACTATTTACGAATACTCTGTGCAATATTATCCAAGTATTCGGTGATGATCACGATGAAATTTACTTTAAAATTAGGTAGGCATGTATTATGATATTTTAGTAGAATTAATTTAATATTATTACCTAGGCGGACGTTCTCTGACCAGATTAGAGACATCCTAAAAACAAAACAGGTTAGGAGTACCCTGAACAGAAGAGCATGCATGAGGAATCTGATGGGAGTGAATGAAGCAAGAGCGATATGTCAGAATCGTTGCAATTGGCGTTACGTAGTCTCTGCCTACCCTCCAGGAAACAGGCGTGAATCTATTTACTATTATATTTAATTTATTCCTTATGGTAATATATAGGTACCTACATATAAATAAAATTGGAGTGTCTGTTTGTAATATTAAAATGACCGCTTTTTACTAAATGCATATGGATGTATACACGGTACATATACTGAAGTGTTGTTTTTTTTTATTTTTGTCTGTCTGTCTGTTTGTTTTCGCTAATCTCTGGAACGGCTGAACCGATTTTGACGCGACGTTCACTGGCAGATAGCTAATGTACCAAGGAGTTACTTAGGCTACAAATTAACCAGGTAAGCCCTTCCCTCAGAACGCGGGTAAAACCGCACGAAACACCAATTTAAAATATAAAACCTGAAATTTGACATAAAATAGTTATGTTTCTACACTTTTTTGAGTCTTATAAAAACACAAAATCGTGAATAAATCAGAACACGAAACGAAATAAGATGTGCAAGTTACTGTTACTATTATATCACAATTAAGCACTCATACAAAGCCATGTATACAAAGGACATCATACATTCGAGACACATTCAAACGCGTGTTTTGTCGTTGTTGACTCCCCAACACTACCTACTTATTTATTTAGGATGCAAAGAACGTTCAAAAAGTCTGCCGAACTCAATTGTAGCGGGACTGTACATACCCAAATTTGATTACCAAAGTTGTAGAACTTCTTCGGCCGCCGAAAAAAAACTTGCAATGGCCGTCTTCCTCAGTTGGCTCTCTAAAGATCATTGAATTTTACCAATATAATCTGGCAAGCGCCAGATGTGGCCGTCTCTTTCAGGCAAAAGATAGCCCATTCCTCTATTTACTCTAGTATGGTGAGCTCGCATAATGGCATATTTATTAAATAGTGAGACGCATTTATTAGGCGCTTTGAACAGAATTTTTGTTGTTCAGTCTTTTATGGGATTATTCTGATAATTAATGTTGTGTTATTTCTTGCGAGGAAGTATTTTTTACGTGATTGCTGGTAATAAAATATTTTGTTGAGTTGTTTAGTGCTTATGTTTTGGAAATGAATTACGAGGTGAATCATAATATCGAACAGCCTTGTGATATATTTAACCGCGTCTCAATTTATGAGAATTTTTCTTTGTTCTCTCCACAAAGATACATTCTATTGTTGTAGGCATTAATTAATGGTCTTTCCATTTGTCCAACTTCGTTTTATTTGGAGAGCGTGAAGGTTACTTGTATATGTTTAGTTTTATCTCGAAATTTCGTAAAACCACGTGATGTATGTGTCCCTGACCGTTTTATTTTCATTCTTCGATACATAAATATTTTTCAGCACGGTGTCATGCAAGGACATCAATTAAATCCTTGGAACACGAGTCAAGCATTTCCTAGTTATGAAAGCATTGTATAATGAGCATAATGACAATTTAGAACAGTTACAAAAAATATATAAAATAAAAAATGTTTTATCGCAAATAGATTTTATGCCGGCAAGTATTTTTATTTTACAGCCCCAATTTATGTCTTTGATAAGCATCACCCTGTCCTTTTACTATTTATTAGACCTATTAGTTGAAACTCATCAGCGCAAAGATATTCATATTATTGATGTGCAAAAACACTAAGTTGACGGAGCCCTGCTTCGAAGAGCTCCTATTTTTGGATTAAGGGTCACAAGAGAACTTAACATAACCTACTTACTTGAGTTACAGTCTCACCTAACCTTCATTTTATTTGTTTTATTATTTTGCCCAATACGTATTTGTTCTTATTCATACTGACCAGGAAAAGTGATTAGGCATGCAATTTTACCCTTGTGACATGGGCATTATGTATACAGGCCGGTCACTATTCATAAGGACCAGACTTCTCAAGTTGCCCGTAACATATTATGTATTTAATAAACAATTTATACGTTAATAATAGCGGCGTATAAAGAGGTCTTCAGAATTTTAAGCTGAAAACCTTACAAAAGGGGTAGATACATCTTAAATTAACAAAACCTAATTGTTTTTGTTAAAATTTTTGCCTGTGTCACTCTAATGCCCGCACACAGTAGTGTTATCATGACACAATCTGGGAAAGGAATAAAATTAAAAATTATATACGTTTAAAGTATTAAGGCATTCCGAAATCAATTGTCACAAGACTGAAGCCTTAAGAATCCCTTGATATGTCTTTGGAAGCTCTATAAATGCAGCTAGGCCAGTTTTTCTTAAGGATTCCGCCCTGAAGATGCTGAATGATCCCGCCCTGTGCTATGGTCATCAATGTGCACAAGTTCTGAATACCGTATTGTTAAATGGAAAAGCGCCTCTTGGGACGTCTGCAAGTAGCTTCTAAGAATGATTGTTCTAATATTAAAAGCCATCACAATAAACAGTGATAGCTTTTAGGATTAGAGCAATCAGTCTTTTATAGCCGTAGGAGTCGTGCTGTAGTACATTTTCCGTCTATCATCCGTCTATAGACGTCACATCACTTGCTTCTATTTACCAAAGGGAATTGAGCTTGAGTGATTAATATACTAGCAGTACAATAGTAAATACTAGTTCAGAAGCTTATCTAAATTTCATATTATTTCTAGTCAAATTGTTTGAAAGTCGAAACGGGCTTCTCATATAAGTTGTAAGCAAAGCTGTCATTGTCCAAAAGCCGTGACACAAAAATAAATACTAATAAGTTACTCACAAAATAAAAAAATGCAATGTAAATAAAAAAGTCCAAGAAGTATTGTGCTGTATTTGCCTCTACAGAATATTTTATATACGAAGCGCATACCTTCTTAATGTACATAATAAATAGTTAGATATGTATACTCACACAACAAGAGGTTAAGCACCTGTGTCGTGCACTGTTAACAGCACGAAATAAACCAATTCTGAAAGAAGTATATTTTTATTACTGCAACCATGCAATATGAGACACGAAAAGAGGAAAACAAACATATAAAATAACTTAAAAGTAAAAATAAGAAAAGGGAAACATAAAAATGGGTTATAAACGTCAGAGTATTCCATATTGTGTATCTCATTTGCATTAATCAGGCGTTCAAGTCAGCATGTGCCAGATCGTTATGGCGAGACGCTGGTTTTAAGCTGGTTCCCGTTGCGAAACTGAAGCGTCAAAATCACTTAAATATATAATATTGTGCAGCATTAACACTATATATATTATTTTATTACATTAAATCTAATAAATGTTGTCTAGTTACAAGACAATGAGAAATAGCTTTTGAGTTTATTGCGTTTGAGAGATATAGTAATGATATTTAGGCCGTGGGCTGAAATTACTGATATCCAAGTATTTATACATATGTAAGAGGATAGTCATGGCAGTTAAATGACACTGACATGACGTTTGACTGGCTATATACGTCGACAGGCTCGGCTAGTTCGTCCTATTCTCCTTCGACGACGGCTCAGGTACGATATGGTTCTGACTATTTAACTACCACTGTGATCCAATATTCTGTGTTGCTTGTTCTTTTGTTTCATCCTCTAGGAAACAATGCAAGATACTTAGTGTAATCATTATCTTATTGATGTTGTGAGTAGTTTGATCGTTTGTGAGATATTAAAGATTGTAATATAGGATAGAATAATATACTGTGGATCAAGTTGTATCAATGAGATTCATTATACACCTGTGGTAAACATTTAGTAAATTGTGTTGATGCTAAATAATGCTTATTATGTTCTGTTGTAAGACAGACCTTTCTAGTAATATAAAACTACCCACAACATTGATATTTGATATAAATTGGCTGTACCACTGTTTGTTAATTATTAGTTATTGAAAAGAATGATCAAGAGTATTATTGACCGTTCTTTCTCTTGGTTCTATGCCTTTGCTTTGCGAACTGGGCTCTAAATGTAAATGTAGAATTACGACGTAATCTAAAGATATATCCTTGTGCCAAACTGAATAAATGAAAGTATGATTTGATAGTTGTCTCTTTTATTTGTCAAAACTGTCTCTACACTAAAGGGAGCTTTCCTGATTCTGACACGTTCATACATACAGACAGGCAGAAAAGCGGACTTTCTCTTATAATCATTACTAGAGGTCGGCCAGTGGTCGAAACTCAACCATAATTTATTAAAATTTTAACTTTCTACATTATTAAGGTTTTATTCTCAAAGTCTTTATAATCACAGACCTTGCCGCCTAATGAAAATAAGCATAAGCTTTAATGAAATTACTGAAACGGCTATTAAATACTTTATTTGGTTAACAAACTTTTACTTAGACTACAAAATAAAGTTCTATAGACTTGTACTTTATAAACATATCATTATCTTTCCCTGGTCCCAATTTATTTAAGGTCAGTGCAGTAAATCTAAAAATATATGTATGAAAAGTGCCACCTTACAACATCTTTCATCTTTACCAACTCCGGCTTATTCTCCCTTTAAATTCTCACAATTTACCGCATGTGATGTTAAGAAGAATGTTCTGGCTGTAACGTCTAACGCAGTCAGCAGTGATAGTATTAGCCGCAAAATGATCCTTCCTATCCTCGATGAAATCCTTATGTCACATCTTTAACCATTCCATTAGCCGTGGCATCTTTCCATCCGATTGGAAAGATGCAACAATAATTCCTTTGCCCAAGAAACCCAAACCCTGTCCCTTCTCAGATTATCGATCCATATCCTTACTTCCCTTCTTGTCGAAAGTCCTATAACGCTTAGTTTACGCTCAACTTAGTTCCTTCCTACATGAAAATTCTCTCCTTAATACATATCAGTCCGATTTTCGCCCTAGTCACAGTACTACCACAGCACTGTAACGCTTTCAACACTGTAGATTTTCACAACATACTTGGCATTCCACGCTCTCTTAACGTATCTCCATCGGCAATTGACTGGTTTCATAGTTACCTGTTCGATCGCCGGCAACGTACACGCATCGAAGACTCTTATACCACTTGGTCTAACACTAATGCCTGTGTGCCACACGGTGGCGTGCTTTCTCCTCTACTTTTCGCAATATTTATAAATACCATCTCAAACCAATTACTTTCATCCTACCACCTTTACGCAGACGATTTGCAGATATATACGCAAGCTCTGTTGCTGGAGCTGGCAGAAACTTGTACTACTATTAACGCAGACCTGACCAAAATCTGTCAGTGGGCCAAGAAATACGGACTTATAATAAATGCGTGCAAAACTCAGTTAATTATTATAGGCAGCCGTAAACTGGTGTCAAAAATCAGTTGGTCAGATCTGCCACAAATCAGTTTTGATGGGAAATTTGTCCCTTTCAGTAAAACTGTGAAAAATCTAGGGATCACTATGGGTGTAAATATGTCCTGGAAATCTCAAGTGCAAAAAACAAGTCGCAAACTTTTTGCATCGGTAGGTTCGTTGCGTAGGTTACGCAACTTCCTTCCAACTGCCACAAAAATTGCGCTCGCTCGATCTTTGCTTCTCCCCATGATTGACTATGCTGATGTCAGCTATCTTGACCCCACAGAGGAGCAGCTGGATAAACTTGAGCGTCTCCAAAACTTTTGCATAAGGTTTATATTTGGTCTGCGCAAATATGATCACGTTTCAGATTTTCACAACAAACTCAAGTGGCTCCCAATTCGTCTTCGCAGGAATACTCACATTTTCACATTATTATATAATGTTCTATTTAATCCTTGTACGAGGTCCTTGTCGAATCCTTGATATGAGGGATCATATCTCATAGAACGTTTCAAGTTCCTTCATGACACACATATAAGGTCCTTGAGGTCGTCTGAGGATCTGACACTGGAGATGCCGAAGCATTCCACAAATTATTTTGATAAATCCTTTACTGCTCAGGCAGTGCGTCTGTGGAATGCATTGAATATTTTTAAAGATTCTTTAAAAAAACACTACTTAAATTCTTAATGTAATTAAATGGTTTACTTTCTACGCGAGTTCTAGGTATTTCAAGTTCAAATGTTTATTGCAATCATGAGTACATAAGATGTTACAATGGTTATAGGCTCATACATGATACCCTGTTAGGGCGCAGCAACACTATGTTATTATTTTATTAATTACTAGCCGTTTCCCGCGTTTTCACCCGGGTCCTGAGAGAACTACTTCTCATGCCCGGAAAACCCAAATATCTAATGGACCCATATTTTTTCTAAAATAAAATATAGCCTATGTTACTCGCAGATAATGTAGCTTTCTAATGGTGAAAGAATTTTTTTAATCGGTCCAGTAGTTTTTGAGTTTATCCATTACAAACAAACAAACAAAAATACAAATTTTTCCTCTTTATAATATTAGTGTAGATAGTGTAGATTAAATAAAATAAAACTATTTACACTGTTTAGTTTGTAAGTGTTATTGTTATAAATTTATATATAATATTATTATAATGATGTATTTTAATTAACTATCACATTATTTATTATTATATATTATACTGTATTCATATTTTACATTAGGTTGCAGTTTAGTTCTGTCCTCGAAAAACTCTTTTAAATTATAATAACATTTTTGAGACAAGTATTTATTTAATTTAATTTTAAATATATTGAAGTTGGATGAGTCTTTTAATCGTTGTGGTATTTTGTTGAATATTTTTTTAGGCAGCGATAGCCTAGTGGAGATACCAACGGACTGTCATGCAGAGGGTATCGGGTTCGAATCCACGGCGCGCACCATTGAGTTTTCAGAGTTATGTGCGTATTGAATTGTTAATTATCGCTTGTTTCGTGCCTCGGAGAGCACGTTAAGCCGTCGGTCCTGGCTGTGTGAAGATCTTTGACAGTCATTATAGGGCGTCAGTACCTCTAAAATAAACGGACACTATGGAATATCGCTATCCCTTTGGGTTGCGGAGGTCAGACAGGCAGTCGCTCCGGGGAAAAGCTAATATTTCGCCAAATCCGGTTAGACTAGAAAGCGGACCCCAGGTTGAGACTGGGATAATGCTAGGAGGATGAGATTTTGTTGAATATTTTAACACACATTACATATGGACCAGAATGAAATATAAATAAGTTTCATGTTGGTAGAGCAAGTGAATTTTTGTTTCTTAAGTTACGAGGATGTGTGTAATGATCCTTCTTCAGGGCAAATAGATGTATGTGTTATTTGACAAATAGACAGATTTTGAAGATGTACATAGAAGGTAGTGTTAGTATGCCAAGTTCAGTGAAGTGTGGCCTGCAGCTATCCATTCCGTCGATTTCAATGTATCTATTCATGTTTGTTACATTTATATGTATATTGTACGAATGTATATATGAATATAATCTAATATATGTATGTGTAAGTATTTTTATGTGTTATGTAAATGTATGTATGTAGCTTATAAGTCTATATTATTGCGTATCCATTGTATTAACTACACCATTGCCTCATAAAACTGCTAACATCATTCCTGTCCATCCAAAGGTTGCCTGGAAGAGATCGCATTTAGCGATAAGGCCGCCGATTGTCCATTATTCGTAGTTTTTAAGCCTAATGTATCGTAAACATTTCTTTTGATGTGCAATAAAGTATAATCTAATCTAAATCCTTCTTTTCATACATGCCTATCGCCCGTCATTTCTCTTACATATTTATCCTCTCACAGTCCATCCATTTCCTCCTATTCTTCCTATCTTTTCCTTGGCCCCCCACTTCCCTTTTGTCCCTCTACTTTCATATTCATCACTTATTTACCTACATATAAACCATCTCTTCACATAACATTGCCATGCCAAACGATTTCCATGGATAATTCACTACACATATCCATCGTAACATACTTATCTCTGCTACATGCAAGTGTTTCTCATCCATCTTCCGGCCCAACACTCAGCGCCATAAAAAACGAAAGGCTTTATAACCAACTTATACATACGGCCCTTCAATATGGTTACTACCCAATATCCCTACAAAACCTCGACGCCTACATAACAAAACTCACTCATATCTCCTATTCCTCATCTTTACCACAATTACTTTAACAATTTCCCCAAGCAGGGTTGGTGTTAGACAGTACACAACCCTATTACAGTATATGAGTATAATATGAGAAATACTAAAAACTTACCAGTATCAGTAATTTCACATCGATACATAAAACCGATATACAAAAAAATATTATTTTACTCTAATTCACAAATAGCTCGAAGATTTTATAAATTTTCATAATCAATAGGAATTACTGAATGCAAAATTTCCCACGCGCGGTGTTCTGAATTCAAAACTTTTTCTGCCAAACTGCGTTACAATTATGTTTTTTTTACGGATATCAATTTTGTGATTTTACACTTTCTCAGAAATGTATATTCACAATCTTAAAAAAAACATTATGCACAATAATACATTATGTAAATATTGATAAATAAAGATATACCGAGGTAAATTTCATATCAAATTTAAATCTATTAGGCAGAATAAGATAAACCTTAAACAAAAAAAACATGTAAAATTATATCTCTCTCCATTGTGAAAGTAGAGTAACACAGTGTATGTATACATGTTGTCAATGTGTGTGTGTCAAATTGTTTGATTGTATAGGTAACATTTATTTTCCTTAAAATCATATTGTATTTCTAATGCATATTTTATACAAAAATTTGCATTCTGCACACTTTCTACATGTAAGCAATAAGTGTGCCAAATTTCATAATCCTCCGTACGCGCATTTGTGGTAAAAAGGGATCACAAAATTTCGCTTCACGTATTAATATATAGACTAGAGGTTGCCCAGAGATCGAAATTCGACCATCATTTATTAAAATGTTAAATTTCTAGATTATTAAGATTGTAGGTATTGTCAAGACTGCAATTACAGACTTACCCGTACAATACAAATAAAGAAAAATTTTTATGAAATTACTGGAATGGCCATTAAATAGTTTTCTTAGTAATAAAACTTTGAAATAGATGTTAACTTAAAGACTTTATAAAAATGTCATTCAATTCAAATTTATTTATTTTGCTAAAACATGGTAGTAAGCTGTTACAATAGCATATAATAAGAGACAACATGTTTTGCTGGTCAGGCAGCAAGCAAAAAAAAGATAAATAACACATAATTGATCCACACTGGATACTTATTAAAAAATAAATCTAATCACACATTATCTTGCCCTTGCGCAGTATGTCGTTTACTTCCATACTTCTTATCTAATTATTTACTCCTTTCTCTTTCGACACACAGTCGATTAATGTTTTCCTTGGCTGGATCTTTCTTTTCGTGCATCTACTTTCATATTTACATTGTCTGTCCATTTTTCTTTTGACACCCTCTTGCTTTTCGTCCCTCTTCTTTCGAATTCATTTAAGACTGCATGGTTGGCGTAGGGGTTTAAAAGCGGCCGCCTCGTCGCCTGATACTGCGGAAGTATTGTAGTTTCTATACCTACACAAGAAAACACTTGTGTCATCCATGAATTATTGTTTCGAGTACATGTACTTTGTGTCTGTTGATTGTATCTGAAAGCCCCCACGATACAAGTTTTATTCTTAGTGCGAAAGTTGTCTCTAAAAACATATTCACTTATTCCTGTCCATACAAATAATCTCTTTGCATAACATGTCCATACCAAGCCAACCGATATTTTCCTTCACTTTTAGTTTATGGGCACCACTTTTCAGACTTCCTCTTACATACTCATTCCTTCTAATTTTGTCCATTCTTGTCACTTCACACATCCATCGTAACATTCTCAACTTTTCTGCAATGTAACAATAATAAATAATCCTTCAGTCTGTGCTTCAGTTATAGCATCCTATTGCAATCATGCCAGAACCCTATTGCAGTATGATCATTTGCAAGTACTATCTATATAAATAAAGTTTTAAAATATAAGAAACGCTAAAAGTCTGAAAACTTACCAATACCAGCGATCTCAAATTGATACATAAAACCAATAGATGGCAGATGTATTATATCACTCTTAATATTCACAAATAGCTCAATACATGCGCATTAATAGATTTTCAATTAAATTTACACAACCATAGAATGAAAGCGAAATTTCCCGCGCGCGGCGTTCTGAATTCAAACTTGATGACATCTGCAATTTTGTTTTTTCCTACGGATATTTTTTTTTATATTTTACACTTTGTCAGAAACTTATAATAATTACTTACTAATACAATACCATACATATATGTAAAAGCTTATAAGTGTATATTTCACGAGTAAATATTTTATTAATTTACACGCCAAGATAAATATATTGTGAAAAATAATAAATTTATTAGGCAGAATAGGACAAATCTTGAACAAAAAAGTACATAGGTATCTAAATATAATAATTATTTCAGTTTGAAACTCTTATTTAAATAATAAAATAATAATAATTGGATTATTCTTATAATATTTATGTAAATAGGTATGTACTTTATCGAACGTGTAAATAAAACTTGCCAAGATAAATATATTGTAATAAATATAAAATCTTTTGGCAAAATAGAACAAACATTGATAAATAAAAAAGGATTTTCTTTTTTTAGTTCATAGATTTTTTATTTTATTTTTGCTGCATATTATTATTTTAATATAATTTAAGGTAGTTTTGAGTACCTACTTATAATTGTCTTATTCTAAAATTAATTTAATACTGTAAAATGGTATCCTAAAAAGTTTATGTATAAAAAAATGTTATATTTGAACTATTTTCAGTTTGAAAATCTATGGGTCTGTTTTAATACATACATACATACATACATAGACTCACGCCTGTTTCCCCGAAGGGGTAGGCAGAGGCATATTAAACGCCCACTTTTCGCCAGTGTTTTGATCCCACGTAATAGGTGGCGAGCCTATTGCCGCTTATTGGAACATTTTGTTTGCCAGAGCCTCGTCCGTTGATCGGCAGGTGCACCACTTGCAGGTGAGGTTGGCTTGGGACCCTAAGTTCTTGGTGGGAACCCTATGCACCCTGTTTTAATATTAGTGTGGTAAAAAGGATAAATTTTTGTTTGCTTTGTTTCACGTATTTATACATGGATAAAATTTAAAATGAATGGACTGTTCATCATACAGGTACCTATGTATATTCCACTGTATCATAACGCGCCTAAAGAAGTATAACTCCAAAAAAGTTGACACAGTAAAAATTATGATGTTAAAGATATTAATTTTACTAAAAATGTCCCGTCCGCCATCTTGCACTCCCAAATAGATGTCATTTTGGTGATTAGAATCCATGAAAACCCTAAAAATGATACCCATATTAATTTTATTGAAAATATGTCTCTTCTCTAAATAGATGTCATTTTCGTGATCTACATGCATGAAAACCCCGAAAATGATACCCATATTTTTTTTTATGTCTGGTCCTCCATTTTGGATTACCAAATAGATGTCATATTCGCGATCAGAATTCATGAAACCCCGAAAATGATACCCATATTATTTTGATTAAAAAAATAGTCCCGTCCGCCATCTTCTGAATGTAGAAATTAAAACTTCTCCCGTGAGAATTTTGTGTCACACATGCGCGCGCATCTTAATATTTCACTCTCATATTTTTTTCATAACACGCCTAAAGAAGTATTACATCAAAAATACAAACTCGCTTAGGCAGAATAGGACAACCTTGCGAAAACTGAGGTAGTACTGATATCGTATATTTTCATTAAAATCATATATTTCTAATGCATATTTTATGTGCACACCTTCTACATGTAAGCAATAAGTGTGCCAAATTTCATAATCCTCCGTTCGCGCATTTCTCGTAAAAAGGGATCACAAAATTTCGCTTCACGTATTAATATATAGATTATGGCATATATAATTTTAGGCTCAGAAGATCTAAACATACATAATATTTCCGTCAGCTTTGTTTATTACATTCAAGGTTTATTACTTGTTGTAAATTTTCCAGCTTTTTATAATCTTAACTAGATTTTAATACCTCTATTACAGGACATTATTCCACCACGTTACAGTCTGCTTATTATCTTATTTGAGATATGTCATATTATGTTAATGCAATGCGTTAAGAGAATGATCCTCGTATCAGCATAAAAGATGTGCTTATTTTAAAATCGTGTGAGTACTAATCATAATACTCATTCTACCTGTACAAAAGATATTTTAGGTAGACTAACGTAATTTTTGTTGAACCATATGTCTCTAAAATTCGTTTGAAGAGTGAATATAAAATTGAAATAACATTATCTTCATAGAAAAGTCTATAAAATGATCAAAATCTGGTAATCATTGTATTCCTTCTTTTATGTAAGGCTTAGTACATGTTTGATACATTTGATTGTAAAACCATCAAATGATCATCGCGTTTTACTCATAATGGCACAATGAATTCGCTGCCCAAAACAGCTTTTACCCAGCGGTATAAAACTATATTTCACTAGAGAAGCATTACATTATTATTTTGCATTAGTTTGGTTGTCTTGATTTGTCTCGCTAAAAGGCATTGAAAAGTTTGTATACATCGAATATATACATATATTGCTCTTGAATTGCATTTGAATTCCTAACATCTGTAGTGGACTGTAGGTTTGTGCTGGTCAATTTCGACTTTTACTTGAGGTCTTAGAACTTTGAGGTGACTGATTAAAAGATCAACTGTTCGGTACAATGGTTTAATGTCAAGTGTTAGATGACATGCATTTTCACACATTGTAGGCAAAGCGCCTGTTATAATATCAACGCAACAATTTGCTGTTTTAAAAACTAATTAAAACTATAGAGGGACGTAGGAGCTCGAACATGCCACCGGCCGTTGAAGGCTTGCCTTTAACAGACTAATCTTCCAAAGCTCTAGCGCAGTGAACAAATTGGACAAATTGTCCAACAGTGGACAAGTTGTGCTAAATGCCCTTCTGGTACCAATGGAAGATATAGACTTCCATTCGGCAACTTGTACCACGCCGTCTGTGCCAAGGTGAAGAGTTAGTATGCCACGCAATCTCCATTTCAAGGCAGCAGGATGTCATCCTAGATTATGACGAGGGTGATGAGCCTCAGGGTATCTTGGGACGGGTGGTCCATCCATCTGGTCCAAGCATGTTGCCGCATCTGTTGAATGCGTCCGACCGTCTGGCTGAATGATGTAAGCGGTTTTCCTGATGAAAAGTGACCTGGAATACCGGGAGCAAGTCCTTTGGGTTTGAAGATTTAATGTCCCTTCAATTTGAACTATCGTCGAATTCAGTTCCTGGTAAGTCAGATAACAATTTCCCAACACTCATGACTAAAGGTTTGGTCGACGTGACACCGGCTTCCCAAAGACCACCAACATGAGGAGCATAAGAAGGGATAAAGTGAAAATCAATAGTATCAAGTATCAAGCTGCGCTTTTCATTAATGGAGCCGCAATTACGCTTGAAAAGCGGATAACTAATAAATTGTAAACACCTACTAATGAGGTTCCATTATTAGAATAAATATTAAGAGGCTTTCCTCACCTAGGCATAAATTTATATAACACCTGCAAATAATTTGCGCTAGTCAAATGACCCACTTGTGTTAAATGAATGGCTTTGGTCGTGAATCAAACAAAAATAGCGATGTAGACTTTCACCAGTCTACATCCACGACCTTGAATAAATAAAAGCTTAATAAAGTGATGAGTGGATTTTACTATTATTAGATACGCTTTCTTAAAACTGTGTTATAATCTAAATCATGCAGTCTACCTCCTACCTACATAATTTTATCTTAAAATGCTAAACATTGACAGTCAATTTTTTAAATGAAATTTCTTATTTTGTAGCAGTAATTGACACTAGGGAAAATATTCCCTTTGTGACTATACAATGATGAATACAATCTTAATATATAAAATCCTTGCGTTACTGACTGACTGACAGACACGCTACAGCCGAAACTATTGGGCTCAGGATGCTGAAATTTGGCATGTATGTTCTTTGGGGACCGTAGGGTTGCACTAAGAAGGGATTTCCCGAAATTCCCACGGGATCGGCCAAAACGGGTAAATTAAAAAAAAATGCAGGCGTAGCTGCTGGCGTCCTCTAGTAATCAATAAAGCTGAATACATTACCCAAAGGTATGTTGTAATTTTAAATGCTTGAATATCGCTTGATATTGATTAACCTGCTATCTGAAATAATTTGATAATGTGCGAACTAGTCACAGCATGACTAGTTAAGATTGCTTTTATTTCAGGAAATATCATCTCAGGGATGCCTGATACGTAAGGCCATGTATCTGCATCCTTGTGCAAAAGGGATGGACCAGACCACCACGAAACCAACACCTGCAATGATGAAGATGAGTCTACTTCTCGCGTATTCAGGTCAACAGGATTGTCATTGGTCGTGTGGATCTACATGCTGTACATAAACTCGTCAATTCAGCAACACGATTGCGTATCTAAAAATCCATATAATTTAATTTGGAGTATTTTTAACCAACTAAGGATAACTACAGGTTCAGTTAAGAAAGTTATTTACGAAGGCTAGTTAGGCTAGAAGGTAAATGCTTGTAATTGAAAAAGTTTATATTTATCACAAACTACGCAACGAACAATACCAATGTAATAAATAACTGGTAAAGTATGTAAGTAATATACTTAACCACGTTGAGCATTCATCCGTAGTCAATTGATTGTCCCACTTTACTATACGATATATATAGTGTAATTAGAATGATATTTATATAATACAAATAGTGATAATAAACCTAGGGAATCAAGGATGCGTGCGATAGCTGCAATCATACGTTTTGTATTTCCTATTGGTTACGGGAACATTTCTAGGAAAGTAATGGCCGTAACACACGCTCGAACTTGGTCCGAACAGACCACGGATTTGCTCCGCCTCCCGAAGTCCCGACCAAATCTGCCCGTCTGTAGAGTAGTCCGGCGAACATAATTATTATTAATTGAGTCCGCCTCGGTCCGCTAGTTTGCAGATCGGTCGGATCGGATATGGCTTACGTGAAGCAACTGTCCGATCCGGTCGTCTGTAGCGAGAGCGGATTTGGTCCGCCGGACCAACGGGTTT
Organism: Euclidia mi; assembly: GCA_944739405.2. Classification (NCBI taxonomy): domain Eukaryota; kingdom Metazoa; phylum Arthropoda; class Insecta; order Lepidoptera; family Erebidae; genus Euclidia; species Euclidia mi. Next base: position 44,053,357 of record OX123182.2, on the reverse strand, counting down.
CGTCCGCCGGACAAGTTCGAGCGTGTATTACGGCTATAAAGCTCACTTAAATTAGTTTGGCAAGATAAGTCTGACTGAACTTTTATTTAGCATATCACGCTGCTTGTGAAATTCGATACACGACTGATTATGGTGATAATAAACGTGTTTCTTGTTTCTTCGTTTATGAAAACAACGTTTAATACAAGTAACTGAATCACCTTAATTCTCAAATGATTCCTTTATAGGAATCCTAACGCGTAAACGCTCATCAGCTAGTCGTGATGGAATTAGAAATTTATCTTTGACACACTGATTATTTTTAAACGAATAATTAGATGACTTATGGCAAACTCGTTGGAGGTGCCTAAAACGCGTTAATTGGTTTTGGGTGTCATCTAAGTTATTTAACTGTGTGGAACTATGTTGGTTGAAGTTGCAATACATAGGTGACGATTGTGTACCTATAGAATTATTAAAGCCGCCGTTAATTGGGCCACTGACTATCCAACCAAGCTTAGTTTCACACCGTAGGTATGGGTTTCTTGTCCCCTAACATAATTCTACCGAACCCTAACAAGTTCCAAAATATGTCTGCTCCAAGAATTAAGTCAATGGAAGCTGGCTTATGGAAGTAAGGATCGGCTAAGTAAATATTCGTCGGTACATCTAGTTGTACCTGCCTACACGGCACATTATCAGTTATTGTAGGCAATACAAAACAAACTAAGTCATTGAAATAATCCTCACACAAAGATTTAATACGTACACTACACATTTTATTTATGGGTGACGACGAATTATTGATTCCAAATATTGATTTATTAATCTTCTGGTAAGGTAAATTTAATCGATTAAATAGCCTTTCTGTAATAAGGCAAGATGAACTCCCCGAATCAAGAAGGGCGCGGGCGGTGTGTTCGACATTGTTTATGTCTCTGCATTTCACTAATGCAGTGCTTAATAAAACGTCGGCCGAGCCAGTCGCGCATGGTATATGCGCAGGTACACGAGCCAATAGTGTAATAGGATCGTTGTCAGTTACGATTACACAATCATCCTCGCTCGCGTTCGCGCCGGACACATTCGCACTAATCGTGTTGTTTACGCCGCGTTTTTGTATGCCATCCCATTTGCCATCCACATTATGTATAAGTGTGTGGTGCTTGCGATTGCAGATTTTACACCCTGTTCGCTTACATTGCTTAGGATAGTGACCATGTTGGAAACAATTATAACACACTTTGTATTTCGGTAATAGTGCCGAACGTTCAGCTACGCTTAGTGCTAAAAACTGTGGACAAACATTAAGGTTATGATTACCGTTACACTTAGGACAATGTGCGCTTGAGTTAGACTGGTTAGTGTTATTCGGAGTAGAAATCACGGTCTTAAAGTTTGAAATGTGCTTACTATGTGTGGTATTTTTCCTTATGTGTGAAAAGCGGGAAACTTATAACGTTTCCAACTAGTCGGCACGGTTCCTTAGGAATTCGATAAACTGATCAAATGTTACAGATTTATTTTTATCAAAAAGCCCTTTGCATTCCTCCCATTCATGGAATGTTTTTGAATCTAGTTTACGGCTAATAATATAAATTAATAATGTATCCCAACTTTGAACGGGTTCACCTAGTGTACCTACACAAAGCTCGAATGCTAAATTGATCAATCAATTGTTTAAGTGCTATTGAAGATTCCTTGGTGATAGGTTCGACATTGAATAATGAGGATATATGATTTTGTACAAGTAAACGTTTGTTGTCGAACCTCTCACACAGGAGTTCCCAGGCCATAGTGTAGTTCTGAGATGAAAATTCTATAGACTGTATCACGACAGCAGCCGCCCCTTCCAGTGATGACCTAAGATAATGAAATTTATTGATTTCATCAATATCGTCATTGCAATGAATGAGACTGGTGTAAGTATCACGAAACTCAAGCCAGTTATCGTATGATCCTGTAAATTTAGGTAACTAAATAGTGGGTAATTTGACTAACTGACGTTTGGAACTGTTAACTGATTTAGAATCATCTTGTTCAGACTTTGAAAACATATTTAACATATGTTTTGCCTGCGCTAATAGTGAGTAATAATTAAATTCGACTGCTGTACGTTCAGTGATTTCACGATCAATTTTATCTGCTAAACATTCTAACTGCAGTTGAATCCCACTAAAATCATCGTACAGTGATTCCAACCTTTCAACGCGCAACTGCAGCTCCATTACCTGACAAGCGGTTAATTTAGATGTATCTAGGGTTTCTAAATAGTTTCCAAAGACGGTTAGTCTGCCCTTATAACTGCTACGCTTCTTTTTGAGATCTTTGATGTCGGAATTCCAGATTAATTAAATTATACCTGGAAATAGCTTTCTTTTTGTCAATATTATTAATACCTAGTGGAATTATTCAAAGCAAATTTGAGACAAATATTAAGCATTAACGACAATTCCTGTCAAAGTTATTTGTTTTAAATTTATCTATAGTGTGTGGAAAACTGTACCATGCTTTGTTCAAAAGGTTTTTATGCAGAAACAATCTCTACTAAATACTAAAGAGTGTGGTTAAACGTGCTTATTTCAGGTTTGGCTTGAATTTTTGAGTTGGATAATCCTTTTATCAAGAAATGCTATAGGCATGATTATATTTCTTATTTTTTGTTTATAGACTCCCGCCTGTATCCCTGAAAGGGTAGGCAGAGGTGTAATACTACACCTCTGCCTCCACGGGGGAGGAGCAAGAGTCCTAAATAACGCGAATGTAACTAAGACTCCAGCTAGTAATTTGTCAAGAGATAATGAGCCCCGTTGTCGTCTTACAACTTGTGCTGCAATGACGTATATTATGTATAAAAATATGCCATTGTAAAGGTGTTGATATGTCCACCACCTTTTTTCTAGTTCATTATAATCACTGCCATAGAAAGCAAAATTTATTTTACGACAAATATAGTAATCAAACAATTGTTAAAAAAAACCGGTCAAGTGCGAGTCGGACTCGCGCACCGAGGGTTCCGTACAAACCTGTAGGTATATAAGTAAAAGTTCACCAGTCATAGTTATGGTATTTTTATTGCCAAATGAAATCCATAACATTACAGTATGGAAAGCTGGAGGAGCATAAATTAAAGAAAAATGGGGTCTTTGTCGTTTGTAATCATGACTGATTACAAACGACAAAGACCCCATTTTTCTCCTTTCCTTTATTTTATATTAACATATATCGCTTATTTTGTAATATAACTTAAATACCTATACCAGCCTTGCAGCAGCCTTGCAAAAGTCTGCTGATGAATGATGGTTAGACTTTTTATCAAAATTATTATTTACAAAGTTTTAGTGACTATTAGAAATCTGTTACAAAAATACTTATAAAGTACAGAATAATTAGCAAAAAGGTTTGAAAACTATGTAATTATTTGAAATCTCAATCTCAATCAGCCTATCGCAGTCCACTGCTGGACATAGGCCTCTCCCAACACGCACCACAGCACACGGTCCTCAGCCTTCCACATCCTTTATCTGGGCTATAAGACGTTGCTGCTGTAGGTTTTGATTCCCTTGCGAGTAGTCGCGAGTTTGAAAATATGATTAAATTGCTCTTTCTTTTGATTGCGTAAACATAGAAGTTTGATTTTGTTACAGCCTAACGGTGTTATATACCTGAGTATTTGATATGAATTTCAATTTAATACCTCTACGCATTCAAGAGAAAGGGGTAGTAACTTTAAATTTATTAAAAAAAAATTTTATATGCTGTAACTAAAAAATTACGGTTTTCACAATTTTTCCTTTATAAGTGATATAAGACGTTGCTTCGTACCAAGTTTCAAGATTTTGAGTTCACGGGAAGTACCCTGTAGGTTTTGATTCCCTTGCGAGTAGTCGCGAGTTTGACAATATGATTATATTGCTCTTTCTTTTGATTGTGTAGACATAGAAGTTTGATTTTGTTACAGCCTAACGGTGTTATATACCTGAGTATTTGATATGAATTTCAATTTAATACCTCTACGCGTTCAAGAGAAAGGGGTAATAACTTTAAAATTATTAAAAATATTTTTTTTATATGCTGTAACTCAAAAATTATGGTCTTCGCATTTTTTCCTTTATAAGCGATATAAGACGTTGCTTCGTACCAAATTTCAAGATTTTGAGTTCACGGAAAAATCTCTGTAGGTTTTGATTCCCTTGCGAGTAGTCACGAGTTTGAAAATATGATTAAATTGCTCTTTCTTTTGATTGCGTAGACATAGAAGTTTGATTTTGTTACAGCCTAACAGTGTTATATACTCGTACTTGAGTATTTGCTATGAATTTCAATTTAATACCTCTACGCGTTCAAGAGTAAGGGGTAATAACTTTAAATTTAATAAAAATATTTTTCTTATATGATGTAACTAGAAATTTACGGTTTTAGCAATTTTTCCTTTATAAGTGATATAAGAAGTTGCTTCGTACCAAAGTTCCAGATTTTGAGTTCACGGGAAGTACCCTGTAGGTTTTGATTCACTTGCGAGTAGTCGCGAGTTTGAAAATATGCTTATATTGCTCTTTCTTTTGATGGCGTTGACATAGAAGTTTGATTTTGTTGCAGCCTAACGGTGTTATATACCTGAGTATTTGATATGAATTTCAATTTAATATCTCCACGCGTTCAAGAGAACGGGGTAGTAACTTTAAATTTATAAAAAAAAAAATTATATGCTGTAACAAAAAATTTACGGTTTTCGCAATTTTTCCTTTATGAGTGATATAAGACGTTGCTTTGTACCAAATTTCAAGATTCTGAGTTCACGGGAAGTACCCTGTAGGTTTTGATTCCAATGCGAGTTTGAAAATATGCTGCAATTTGCAGCATACACGGCTGTATCTTTTGATTGCGTTGGATTAGAAGTTTGATTTTTTTACAGCTCTATGGAACCGTAGATTGGAGTATTTAGTATAAATTTCAGTTTGATACCTCCACGCATTTCGGAGAAAAAGGGTCTTGACAGACGGACGGACAACAAAGTGATCCTATAAGGGTTCCGTTTTTTCCTTTCGAGGTACGGAACCCTAAAAAGACAATTTTGTTAAAAATTTGGGTCAGATGGATTTCTGATAAACAATAATGATACTTGCCGTTTATACTATAAGGTTCATATTTAAAATATCGTCAGAAATGGGATATTAACAAAACGCGTTAAAGTTAGCAAAGTTTCATAATCAATTTAGCGGCGGTTTAGTGGAGGGAAAATGACAGAAAAACATTTTGATGCATTCGTGAAATATATTGAAGCAATGTGACGGTATTTCGCAATATGAAAATAGTATTTTATAGGTATTTAATGTTTAGATTAATAAAAGAGTGAGTAAAGAAAACACAAAGGTATTTCATATTATCATGCCTTAGAAAATATTGAATTTGTTTATATGAATTCAACCGAAACTATGCAATTTAAAGTTGTATCCTTTCAGATATTAGAAAATGTTTTTTTTTTATACATCAGTGCTAATGGTGCTAATGGTGGAAACCTTATTGCGCCAATCGCACACGGTCAGTTTGGGGCTGGCAGTATTGTGAGTTACTCTTCCCTAATGACGTATAAAGCCTACTACACTAGAAAAAACACGGTGTCCTCGACTTCTAGTAGCAGCGCGGCGCGGCGTGGTCACGCAGTTAGCATAGATACTGTGCGGTGCTTTACAGAAACTTGCATGAAATATTATAATGCATATTATAACGTTTTCTTTCATTATTAATATCACTTCTAGTTACTAGGTAAATTCACTGTATCATAATTTTACTTACAATTTTTTGTTGATTTGGAATAAGCTACGTACCCAAATGTTTTATAGATATTATTGATGTATACAGTAGAGTATCCTACAGAATACAATATAATTTGTACTCGAAATGTCATCATTTCCAAAGGTACCTTTTTTCATGTTCAAGATTTTGGACAAACTACTTGATTCGCTTAAATATCAAAAAAATATAAACCAAAAGCATCACACTGATATAATTATTGTAAGTAATAATAATAACATTTTACGATTTCAGTTCTTATAATAACTTTTTTGCTTTCAAATATTCATTTTCAGAATTGCACAGTAAACATTAATACACCAACTTCAAGAAACTTACTTGAGCTAAAGTGAATTAAACTAGTGCAAACGCCATTTGGTGTAAATGTTTCTTGCACATCATCTACTACAGAACATTAACCTCTGAGACAAAGAGCTATTCTACAAACTGACTTTTATTATTATACTTCAAACAACGCTACTAACAAAAAAATTATGTATATACATTGTATAATGTGTATGCCGGGCATACTTTGTAATACAAAGTAATTAATAGCTAACACATATCAAACTCTAGACTCTATCTTAACGTACATAAAAATTCTGCGTTGGTACCTACTTTACTTCTGATATTTATTATTAATACGTGTGATATTGAATAAAAATGTAAGTAAACTTGTAAGGTAATTTTCTGCAACATACCTTAAAACCTCATACATTTTTGCATAATATAATATACTAGCTGACCCAGCGAACTCCGTATCGCCTTTTTAAGAGTTTTTATTTAATTCCCTTTTTTCCAAGCCCCTTTTCCAAAGTTACCATTGACTTAGCGCTTAATCTCTTATCATTTCAGGGTCTATAAATGATGCAAAAACGAACATAGATTTTTATATAACATTAAATTACCCATTCCTTAAAATATCGGAGACGATAACCATATCGACTTAAAAAAAATCCCGTCCGCCATCTTTGATTTCCTATCCGCCATCTTTGATCACGAAATAGATGTTGTATTTGGATTCACCATCTCTTAAATCATCAGAGACGATACATGGGTATCAAACATCGGAGACGATACCCATATTGATTTAAAAAAAAAATCCCATCCGCCATCTTTGATCACGAAATAGATGGTCTTTTTGAATTCCCCATTCCTTAAAATATCGGAGACGATACCCATATCGACTTTAAAAAAATCCCGTCCGCCATCTTTGATTTCCTATCCACCATCTTTGATCACGAAATAGATGGTGTTTTTGAATTCGCCATCCCTTAAAACATCGGAGACGATAACCATATTGATTTTTTAAAACTTTCTTATCCGCCATCTTTGATTTCCCATCCGCCATCTTGAATCACCAAATAGATGTTGTTTTTGAATTCCCCATCCCTTTAAATATCGGCGACGATACCCATATCGACTTTTAAAAAAAATCCCGCCCGCCATCTTTGATTTCCTATCCGCCATCTTTGATCACGAAATAGATGTTGTATTTGGATTCACCATCCCTTAAATCATTAGAGACGATACCCATTTTGATTTTTTAAATTTTTCCCATCCGCCATTTTTGATTTCCCATCCGCCATCTTGAATCACGAAATAGATGGTGTTTCTGAATTCCCCATTCCTTAAAAATATCGGAGACGATACCCATATCGACTTAAAAAAAAACCCGTCCGCCATCTTTGATTTCCTATACACCATCTTGAATCACGAAATAGATGTTGTATTTGGATTCCCCATCCCATTTAACATCGGAGACGATACCAATACTGATTTTTTTAAATTTTCCCATCTGCCATCTTTGATTGCCCATCCGCCATCTTTGATCACGAAATAGATGTTGTATTTGGATTCCCCATCCCTTCAAACATCGGAGACGATATCCATATTGATTTAAAAAAAAATCCCATCCGCCATCTTTGATCACGAAATAGATGGTGTTTTTGAATTCCCCATTCCTTAAAATATCGGGACGATGCCCCATATTGACTTTAAAAAAATCCCGTCTGCCATCTTTGATTTCCTATCTGCCATCTTTGATCACGAAATAGATGTTGTATTTAGATTCGCCATCCCTTAAAACATCGGAGACGATAACCATATTGATTTTTTAAAACTTTCTCATCCGCCATCTTTGATCACGAAATAGATGTCGGATTTGGATTCCCCATCCCTTTAAATATCGGCGACGGTACCCATATCGACTATAAAAAAAATCCCGTCCGCCATCTTTGATTTCCTATCCGCCATCTTTGATCACGAAATAGATGTTGTATTTGGATTCACCATCCCTTAAAGCATCAGAGACGATACCCATATTTATTTTTAAATTTTCCCATCCGCCATTTTTGATTTCCCATCCGCCATCTTGAATCACGAAATAGATGTTGTATTTGGATTCCCCATCCCTTTAAACATCGGAGACGATACCAATATTGATTTTTTTAAATTATCCCATCTGCCATCTTTGATTGCCCATCCGCCATCTTTGATCACGAAATAGATGTTATATTTCGATTCTTCACCCCTTAATATATCGAAGGCGATACCCATATTGATATTTCAAATTTTCTCATCCGCCATCTTTGATTTCCCGTCCGCCATCTTGGATCACTAAATAAATTTCATATTATTAATCAGCGTCCCGAAAATCTCGAAAACGATACCCATATAGATTGTAACCTATTCGTTTAGTCTTTTTTTGCCTTTGACCCAACCCCCCCCCCTTCTCGTTTGACCATTTTATCTAGCCCCTAACAGTTGTGGCGTAATTTTATATAGCCTATAGCCTTTCGGAATAATTGGGCTATCATAGGCAATAACAATTTTTAAAATCCGACTGCTAGTTCCTGAGATTAGCCGACATTATGTTTTAGCCTTTTTAGCCTTTTTCCCGGCCCCAAAGGGTCGAAGCGTTATGTTATATAGCCTATAGCCTTCCGGAATAAGTGGGCTATCGTATACAAAAAGAATTTTTCAGATCCGACCGGTAGTTCCTGAGATTAGCGCGTTCAAACAAACAAACAAATAAACAAACAAACAAACAAACAAACTCTTCCGCTTTATTATATTAGTATAGATGTACAATACCAGCGGTAAATATTCTTAGTCATATTTCACGCGGAGCTTTATCAGACCTATGGCGGTATACAAGTAGCTTGGCTCTGGACCGTCTCATTTCCATACGAAATAATGAAATTGTTTGTAGCATCAAATGCAAAAACACTATTGTATGAGATATAAACAATAGCAACACCCTCCGAAACAGATATTCAAAAGCAAAATCGCGGTGTCACAATGCCAAAGCTCGACCAGACTCTTATCTATACTTATAATAAAACTGTAGAGAGGTCAATTCTGTACATTGAATATATATTTAAAATTAATGTTGGAGGATGAACGGTGTTCGATACTGATGTCAAAAATGCAATCAGTAAATTTTTTGTCTGTCTGACTGTCCGTCTGTCTGTCTGTCTGTATTTGCACGCATGGGTTAAAAACTACTGAAGGGATTTTAACTAAACTTGGTACGATTGTACTCCATACTCCTGAGCAGGTTATAGGCTATATAACATAACGCTAAGACTTGAGCAGTGACTATAAATTTCTGTCTGTCTGTATTTGCACGCATGGGTTAAAAACTACTGAAGGGATTTTAACTAAACTTGGTACGATTGTAGTCCATACTCCTGAGCAGGTTATAGGCTATATAACATAACGCTAAGACTTGAGCAGTGACTATAAATTTGAAGCAAGTCGGATGAAAATGCACTTTCGAACTCTTATCCTCGCATACGTTGATCATACACCAAAAGTATGTGTTACAAAGATGATGGTATTCAAAAGATCTACAAAAAAAGTCCTGAATAGTGTATATCTATCTTTTATAAATTAGCCACAATAACGTATTTAATAGTTAGGCTTTTCTTCAAAGTGTAATAAATACATAAATATATTGTATTTCACATAGATATATCTTTATCAAACTCCCATATTCAATAAGTACACTTTACTATGTATTTTATGAAAAATAAATAGAAATCGGCTTATAAACACACAAGTTAAAGATGAAATTAAACTTCCAAATATCGCCGCGCCAGTATGGGCACGGCTATACGATCGATTTTTGTTTAACGCGAGAAACGGCCATCTATACATCCCTATAATAAATCTGTAAGTGATCGATGTCTGTACATGGAAGATATTCAGGAGAAATATATTTTAAGGGGTCTATATTAAAGAAGAGAAGCCAAAAATATAATTATTACAATTTTTGTCTGTTTGTCTGTGCGTTTGTGCACGCTAATTACAGAAACAGCTAATCGAATGGGAATGCGGTTCACTGATGTATTGTGGTAAGCCCCAATTAACATTTAGTGTTTGTTTTATATAAATCGGTTCATAAATAAAAAAAGTTGTGTTAAATTAAACATCACGATGCATTTGTTCGGTTATAATTTTTTCTATAAAAGTAACTTTTAACTTTAGTTGAATTGGTTGAAACTTAATATTATTATGATCAGTCAAAAGTAAAATTACGAGGGTTGAAAGATATTTTCAAACATTTGGATCTTCCAATTTAAATTGAGCTTAAATCTGTATGATTAATTATAATTAATAGGGTTCAGCTTAGGCTTGACGAATTCGCACATGTATATATATGTAAACAGCTCGCAGAGTGGCGAGTCATTGCATTATACTGAATGGGGATAAACACTGGGATGACATTGTCTGAAGCAAGTATAAGTAAAAGTCCTCATCGATTACGCCATGGGTTTGAGATGTTGCATAGTTATGGCATAAATATGAAGACAAATTGGCCGAGGTCATTTTTAGGTTCCCACAACAATCTAATAAACCGTTGCTTGACAGTAGACATAGTTATATCTGTCCTATTACTCATTATGACCTGTCCAAACCATCATTTGCAGGTGTAGGTACGTATGAATAAAGATTACGCCATACACCAAATAAACTATTACCCATTAGAACTAGCCGACAGCCTGCAAAATGATATAAAAGTCGGGCAGCGGTTCACAGAATACATGTTTCTAAAAATATTTAATGAATTTTATTTGTAGTAGTTAATGGTTTCGGTCTAAGATGGCTGTGACATACGGAAGTACAGACAGACAGACAGATATGGCTAATCTATCAGGGTTCCGATTTTTGCCATTTTTGGATAAAGAATCCTAAAAATTGCCTACAATGTTTAAAATTCCGATCGACTTGGACCACGCAGAGTTCTATTTGTTATACCCCTAAAAGCAGTGACAAAGCTAAGATTTAACGTTATTGTCATCTTATCATATGAGATGAATAAACGATGGCAAACCTGATGCGGTCTAAGCATGTAGATCGCAAACCAAGGGAAATCAAGCAAAATGACGAACCCATGGGCGGTATAACTGTACATTTTCGTGGCGATTTTTGTTAGGCTTATACCACCATACAATTTAAGACAGTATGTAACGTTATGAGTCACTGTACAGCTCCTGGATATGCAGAGGGAAGACGACTTAACTTGCGATGCTGCGGCGGCCAGAAAAAGATCGTCCATCACCACACCGTCGTATTTAAGCGCCCGAAGTAGAGTGCCTGAGGTGAGCGGGAGGGGGCCAGCCTCTCGGCTGGTGAGGGGGTGAGAGGACGGCGTCCGCTACGAGTACGACGTCATAAAGAGCTGGTGAAATTAGAGCCTGTCTAAAGAGTTCTTAACTATGGGATTGCCGCTGGTTCGGCGATACACCGAAACCGTAGGTTCTAGGCGACTTGGGAAGGATTAATGGAATGGACTGTATTCAAAGGATAGCGGGTTTTAGTCGCCTAGGATTGGAATGGGAGAGATGATTGTGAGTGGGTATAGGATATTCCAAGGATGAAGGGGACTTACCTTGTTCGGCAATCTTCTTCGTCTCAGAAGGGCAGTCTCCTGGTGGTTTCGGGATGAAGTTGCTGGAGTCACTTCACTTCACAAATCACCTTCACTTGCGATCGGTTTATATAAGCGGTAATAATTATAGCGGGAGCGGCGCGGTGCGATCCGGTACAGCGGAAGCGTATTTAGCGAATCGAATGTTCTCGAAAGTTCTGGACTGTCTCTCGCGTCGACGTTTCGCGGCGACCAATCCGAGAAAGGCGTGCCCCTTCTTGGGGATGGGATAGAGAGGGATAGAAACAAAAGGCATCGCTCGCATTGGCCAAGCAGCGACCAACCATTGACGTTGATGCGATTAGTTACAGATAGGAAGGTAGATGGCGCTACCATATCCCCCCGGCCCTAAAGGGTTGCCTTTAAAAAAAAATAGAATTGAACTTAGCTATGTTTGGTGTACTACCGCATAACCCATCAATAGGCTAAGACAGCGATATGACAATAAAATTAATCTAAATTAACTTTAGCGAAAACTACAAACGCAATAATAGCGAAAACTACTAACTAAATACTTAAACTAAGAGGTAGGTCCAACTTCAGGCTAGATCTCACTGAGTTGGAAGCGGACAGAGACGTACAACAGGGCGCACGTAACTCCCTTTAGCGGTTTTCACGGTAACAACGCGAGTTGTACCATCCTTGGAAGTATGCAATTTCTCTACGATGGCTAACGGCCATGAAAGCGGCGGAGCATTATCATGTATTATGACGACCAACGTACCCTCCCGTATAGGGGATGCAGGACTATTCCACTTGGATCTAGCCTGAAGCTGGTGTAGATATTCCGCACGCCAGCGCCGCCAAAACGACTGTACGAGTTTATCCAGCAGAGTATGCCTCTGGAGCAAGCTTGAAGAGTCTGCTTCAGGAGCCGGAAATGAACATAATGGCACTGTGTACAGAAAATGTGCAGGGCTTAACGCGGATGGTTCTGCAGGGTCACTACTCAATGCCGTGAGCGAACGCGAGTTGATCAGTGCCTCGACTTGTGCAAGGACAGTTAAAAGCTCTTCGTAAGAGAGGATCTGTTGACCTATAACCTTGAAGAGATGCGTTTTAATTACTTTGACCATGCTTTCCCAACATCCACCGAAATGCGGTGATGCTGGTGGAATAAACTTCCAGTCAATATGATTTATGGAAAGTTCTTCCTGAAGACGAGTACGATATTCTTCCCTGAGAAACTTATAAAGGTCGCGTAAACAAGAGCTTGCGCCCACAAAACAAGTGCCGTTATCCGTGTACAAACACTGTATAGGGCCGCGCCGTGAGAGAAATCGTTTAAGGGCTACCAGGAATGACACTGTGCTTAAATCTGTCGCAACTTCAATATGCGTAGCGCGCGTCGTTAAGCATGTAAAAATACATAGCCAGGCTTTACGGCTTTTAACACCTCGACCACGCACTGGTGTATACTGCAGTGGTCCTGCGTAATCGCAACCGGTGTGTGTAAACGCTTTAGCAACCTGGTTGACGCGCTGGCTAGGTAGATCGGCCATGGGAGGGAAAGTCGGACGCGGACGAAATTTGAAACAGACGTTACATTTATGTATTCTGTGACGAATTATTCGTCGAGCGGCTAAAATCCAATACTTATGCCTAAGTATGGACATAAGCAACTCCGGACCGGCATGGAGGTGCTTCTTGTGATAAAAATCAACAAGAAGGTCGACAACATGATCATGTCGCGGCAGAATACAAGGATGTTTGTAGTTATAAGGTTCATCCGAATTTGACAGACGACCCCCAACGCGTATGACGTCCTGTTCATCGAGAAACGGCTTGAGTCTAAGGATAGCGGGAAAACAAGGTACATTGTCTTTTAAATTTTGAATGTCGTTACTAAAATGAACAGCTTGTACAGCTCGTAGTAACTTACATTCTGCGAATTTGATATCAGTACTTGATACAAAAGTCTCATTAGGTAGGTGCCTAAGAAACCTATAGACATAAACGATGGCGCGCAGTAACTTAGACCACGATGACATGCGTAGTGCGAGTGCATAGATGGGAGACTCCGCAACCTCAGCAATCACGGGATAAGAAACAGACTTCCGTTCGGGTACATCTTCGTCGTCCGCACTGTGGTCAAAGGGTTGCATGGGCCATTCTGACGGATCATGGGAGATCCAAGAAGGTCCACGATGCCACAATGGATGATGCAGAAGATTAAGTGGAGTGACACTACGAGACAAGCAATCTGCGGGGTTCTCAATACCCGCGACGTGATTGAAACAAGTAGCAGGAACCAGTTCAATCAATTTGCTAACGCGGTTGGTGACAAAATTCTGCCAGCGATGAGGAGAAGAATGAATCCAAGCGAGCACTACTTTGGAGTCGGAAAATGCGTATAATTAATTAATGGGGTAGTGAGGCAAAACTGTGTCTTGAACCTTGCGGAGCAACTGAGACAGCAGAAGGGCCTCACACAACTCCAGTCTCGCAACTGAAATAGTTTTAACAGGCGAGACCTTAGACTTGGCACAAACTAACTGCACCGAGTAGGTAGAACCAATGCGGACTTGCAGATATACGACTCCGCCGTAAGCATGCTCGCTGGCGTCAGCGAAACCTATCAAGTTGATGGTACATCCATCTACCAACCCAAGATGACGCGGAATAGTAACTTGATTGAGCGCGGTAAGCTCAATACAAAACTGGCCCCAAGCGGCGACAATATGGTCAGGGGGTGTTTCATCCCACTCACACTTTGATAGCCAAAGCTCTTTGATCAAGAGCTTGGCGTACAAAATTGTGGGAGCCACAAAACCCATTATGTCCCATAGTCGAGCCACTGTGGACAGCATAGTGCGTTTGGTGCACTTATCATCTGGTGGTGAGACGTCAAACCGAAAGCTATCGCAGGATTTGTCCCAGCGTAAACCGAGACCCTTATGCGGTACAGACTTCTCAAACTCAATGTCTGGAGAAGCCTTATGAGAATCTGGTATGCGTACGAGAACCTCCTTAGAGTTGCTTGTCCATTTGACAAGATCAAACTGGCCTCGCTTGAAAAGCTGAATAAGCTCTTAACAAAGCGAAATTGCTAGCGCAGCGGATATGACACTACAGGCAATGTCCTCCATGTACAAAGCGGCAGTGGCAACAGCCGCTGCGGCGGGAAAGTGATCGCCTTCATCAGCGATCAACTGGCGAACAACTCGTGACGCGTGATAAGGTCTAGGCTTGAGTCCAAAACAAACACGATTGAACTGATACACAGATAAAGATTCTTTCTTGTCAAAACGATAAAAGTCCCGTTGAAATCTACGGTCAGATTCGCGAACGCCGATATTGAGAAACATTTGGCGGCAATCAGCTGACAGAGCGATTTGGAAAAGACGAAACTTTATTATGATGTTAAATAAATCACCCTGTAGATTGGGGCCGGCATGCAGAATGTCATTAATCGACTGACCCGATGTAGTCTTACAACTAGCGTCTAAAACCACACGAAGTTTAGTAGAGGTTTTATGTTCGCGAACTACGCCGTGATGCGGGATGTAATATGAGGGCAGAGAGTTGCCCTTGTTGTTTACAACTATACTCCAAAAACCTTTATCTATGTAGTCACGAATGACGTCATTATAGGCGCTGCGTAACTTAGGTGATGCATCAAGTTTACGTAAAAACAATGGAAACGTCTGAGCGCAGCAGCGTATGAGTCGCCTAACGAATAAGGGTCACCACAGAATGGCAACGCCACAACGTATCTGCCACTGTCGTCACGAACAGTGGTAGCGCGGAAATGCTCTTCACACTCGAGATCTTTACGGCTCATCGAGGGCGGTGCGGTAACCTCTTCCAGCTCCCAAAATCGCTTGAGAAGAGAATCAATATTGTTTTCTTGAAGAACAGAACAACAGCAAGACGTAACGTATTGAGAAGTATGTAATGTAGGTACGGTACCCATAATCACATACCCAAATACCGTCTCAATAGCGGGCGGTAAGTTATTTTGCTCACTACGTACCACATTAGTTAGTAGCAAGTGCGGGAATATTGCGGCTCCGATCAAAACATCAATGTCTGCCGGATTCGCAAACTCCGAATCCGCTAGCGGCAATGACTCGAGGTGTGTGAGAAGCGATACGTCCACATTAGCGTTTGGCAATGTGTCCGTAATACGCTCCACGATAAGCGAAGAAATGTTAAAATTAATGTCCCTATCAAAACGCGAATGTATTTTAATATCTACGGAACCCTTGCAATGTTTTTTTGATCCGCCTATCCCTCGGATTATTGAGTTCGTATTTTTAAAGTTATTCCATAATCCGAGGCGTTTGAACAATTCTAACGTTATTAAATTGGTCTGAGATGCGCTATCTAGCAGACAACGTACCATGTGCGGCGACCCATTAACATCATATATGATAACTTGCGCTGTCGCTAACAGAACAGTCTTAGACGCCATACATGGCGGCCTAGCACTGCTCTGATCACTACAAGCGCGCGAAGGCCGTCCGCGCGTGCGTGCCGCCTGCGCAATGGATGTCGTACACAACGATATCTCATTCTGAGGCGTGGAGGGGGAAGTCACCGTGGCCTGCACCTGTGAGGTAAGTGTGTCAAGGTTAGCGGCTTAGCTTTACAACGTGTTACCTTTATCGAAATGAAGCAATGAATGATGTTTTTTATTGCAGAAGCGGCACTTTGTCTTACTAGAACAATTACTTGTTTTATATTTTATGCTTAAGCAATTAATGCAAGCTTTGTTATCTTTTACGCATTTAAAACGAGCGGTTGCATTCAAATTATCGAAGGCGGGACACTTATATAAATGGTCGTGCACTATATTACTGCACAGACACTTCTGTGAATTATTACTATTAGATGCCGAACATGTAACGTAAGATTGTGGATAAGGGACCGAGTTATTATTACTATTTCGCGATTTATTCAACCTTTGTTTATTGCTGTTAGTGTTAGACGGGCTAGGTGAACCAGACTGCGTATTATGAAATATTCGACACTGATCTTTGATGAACGAAATAAAACTATCTAGTGTAGGTATTTTATTATTGCGTTCCGTCATCTCGAATGCGCGAATTGTATCAGTGTCAAATTTTTTTAAAGCGAGTTGAAGCATCATTAAGTCGGAAAGATCTTCTAATTTTAAATTCCTAAGAGAATTAACCGCGGTTACGAAGTTATCAATGAACAGCTGGAAATTCGAGACAGACGCGTTGCCGGACAGTTTGAGATTTAAAGCTTGGTCAAAGTAAGTAGACGCTAGGACGCGCGTGTCTTGATATCTGTCAAGTAGTGACTGAAATATGACCTGATAATTCTCAGCACTGGGTGTGACACCTGCAAATACGGACTGGGCCTTCGGTGACAGTTTACCTATTAAATAGTACAACCTGTCAGCATCTGTCAGAGAACCATTATCGTGCACTGTAGACTTAAAACTCGCATAGAATAACGGCCAATTTCGTATATCTCCGTCAAACGACATAATCTCGATTGGCGGTAATCTCGGTTTGCGGGCAACGGGCTCTGCTGAACATTTACCCTCCAATTGCGATTGTATACGCTTAATAATACAATAAAGATCTTCGAATGAGATGTACGCCTGATAGTTCGGTTTTTCATCACGATTGATAGAAAGTAATCTTGCGTTATAATCGTCTAATAACTTATGAAAATCTGTTCGAATACTATCTACTGTCATACAATAACTGAGAAATGCTTCGCTATTACTGTCAGACATAGATGCGGTTTTTGAGCGTTCATAGATGTTTTGAATGCGCTCAAATAAAATATTGCATTTTGCTTCTAAGATTGTCATCTCTTTGTCTTCCGACACGCGTGACTTCTTTTGTTGTGATATGCTTACGTAAGTATAAGCTAATGAGAACGAAACAAAATAAGAATATCTAATGTACCTATTATTTTACCTAAGTAGGCTAAATAGGCAACACTTTAGAGCTGTGGAATTAAAAGTTGCTCGAAATATGAGATTTACAAGACAACTATGATAGTTCCAGAAATAATAATTTAGTAAGTAGGTAGCTACATAAAAGTTTACCTAGTGATGCGGGCGGAAACAACCATGTGACGGTTATGTGAATATATTAGGAGTATAGCTAGGTGCTATAACTGCCTAGGTATAGCGATATAACGTATAAAAACGTAAATGAATCCGACTCGTATGGATTAAAAAAATGGTTCGGCGATACACCGAAACCGTAGGTTCTAGGCGACTTGGGAAGGATTTATGGAATGGACTGTATTCAAAGGATAGCGGGTTTTAGTCGCCTAGGATGGGAATGGGAGAGATGATTGTGAGTGGGTATAGGATATTCCAAGGATGAAGGTGACTTACCTTGTTCGGCAATCTTCTTCGTCTCAGAAGGGCAGTCTCCTGGTGGTTTCGGGATGAAGCTGCTGGATTCACTTCACTTCACAAATCACCTTCACTTGCGATCGGTTTATATAAGCGGTAATAATTATAGCGGGAGCGGCGCGGTGCAATCCGGTACAGCGGAAGCGTATTTAGCGAATCGAATGTTCTCGAAAGTTCTGGACTGTCTCTCGCGTCGACGTTTCGCGGCGACCAATCCGAGAAAGGCGTGCCCCTTCTTGGGGATGGGATAGAGAGGGATAGAAACAAAAGGCATCGCTCGCATTGGCCAAGCAGCGACCAACCATTGACGTTGATGCGATTAGTTACAGATAGGAAGGTAGATGGCGCTACCAGCCGCTATGCGTTTGACATTAAATATGCGAGCGCGATTATGAGGCAACAAACATGCACAGGAATGCTCTGATTTTTTATTCGCGATTGGTAACTTCGCGGTGTGGACTCGCACGAACAAGTGAAAGTCATTAGAGCTATTTTCAGGACATCTACATCTACACTATTCAATATACTTAGGTATTATATGCAACTTAAAACATTTTGGGTATCAATTCTTTAGCCTAATGAAAAGACAAATTCTGCGCGAACGGAGTCGCGGGCACGGCTAGTTGGAAATATTTCCATTCGAACGGAAATAATATTGTAATAATATGAATAAAATTCTCATATGTATGAGACAAAGACCAAACGATCTGTCATGTAGAGCGTATAATACGCGCTAAATCAAGTCTATCATTACAAACTTAAAATTTTACTATGTTATGGATGAGTAATTAATTACATAAATTATACTAACTCGATTATTTTGAACTTACAAGTGGACTACAAAGTCTCTATAAGCAATCAAGCATTATAAAATATCGGCTGCAATAGATATATACGCCTTCGGTTACATACTTTCTGATAAAAGCGCTGTGCTATCAACAAGACCGTTCCAGAGGTAATTACATATTTTATTTGAATATTTTATATACATTCTAAAGTAATATAACTTACATAATTTTATATCAACTTTGTAAATATCATACCATTGTCCAATAGCGCACCACAGTATCCTATTTTGTACTTCTTTGAAATGCATACAAAAGAATACTTAAATAATATTTCTTTATACAAGCAGAAGTAAAATTCATTTTAGCCGTGTCGCTCAGTTTTCTTTTTAGTCGCTCTTTGTTGTCAATCTTTGATTTAAGCTTTTTTTAGTAGAGCCGTGTATTTACAAAAGACTAGTCGGCAAATGACACCGCTTTATTATAAGCATTTTAAAATTGCATTTCATTTTATAAATAGATTAACATTTTAATGGCTAAACGAGTTTTCTGAATACTCACTTGCTTGGTAAGAAACATGTGTGGTGAGCAATTATTTTCGACACTATTTGAAATGGAAAGGTAAAAATAAAAGCAGAAAAAAAAACAAAACAGGAGAACAGAATAAGTATGTGGTAAATACTATTCTATTTTGCATTGCATACTTTGCTCGGTGTTTTATATATTCTGTTTTTTGTTTGTTATTTTTTCTAGGACGAAAAAACACGAGATGAAATTTTTTGCAGAGGCAAACAAGATTACCGTCCCTTTCGCACCCGTCTATCCGCCGTCGTGTTACTATAAGTTTTTTGTGAATATTGTTCGCTCTATTTACCCACTGCCAGCAACTAAATAATCCGTACATCCTCCGCTGATGTAATCCTGACATGCAATCTCCGGCGCTATCAATCAGGGGTGAGGACAGCGGAGTGGCGGGGAGGGGGAGGAGACGCATCGACATCAAAGACACGGTCAGGATTATACGAACATAATTATTCTCAAAACGTTCGCCAATAGTAACCAAGATTACATCTTGCACAATAAAATCTAACTTCGCACACTATCATTCGTTTCTACGGTCCTACGGTCACGAACTTTGACGGTTACCTAACAAAGCGATAACCACAGGGATGAAAACATCAACCGCAATTAACGTGTAACGTAAATATTAATTTAAAATCCATTATCTACATCAAACATACAATTTTGTTATTAAATTGGTTTAATCCGTAATCGAATGCATGTTTGATTAGCACAATGAGTTTTGCACCAATTCAATAATATTAATCATAATGTTGTATTGGAGCGGAGCATCGAATGTTTTTCATATTCATCTTACTTGGTGAATGACTAGCATTAATAACGGTGATTATAGATAGATATGACGATATTTCTGCGCAAACCACCTATATCTCCACTCGCCTCGTTACGGGGATTTTGGACGAAATTAATACAGATCGTTAAGGCGCTGTTATACCTCAGAAGCCGTGAAACACCTAATTTTTCGTCGCGCATCTAGCCATAACGGTACATATTACAAACTAGCAAAAATAAGAGCTTAAAGTCAAAAGTCTGAACAAAAGACTTTTGAAAGAATTTTTCATGTACGTAAAATAGAATCACGGGAAAAAAATCACAAAATCGAGACAGAAAATAATCTTTCGTCTCACTGTTTGCAATATTTTGATCGTAAGCTGTCATATTTTTTTTGATAATATTTTAGGAAATCTAATGAACTAAAGAATTACCCTATTTATTTCCATATTATACGTGTATATTTTGTAAAATTAAATAAAATCTGCCAAACGTCTATGATTTTGACGCTCGGTAGATCACATCAATATCAAACGCTTCAGCAATTTAAACCTTATTAGCGTAAGCGGTGTACTGAGTGTCAGTTGCTAGTTTACGCCCCGCCCAGACCTCATCATTCGGCTATGAGCCCTGTGAGAGATAGGTCATGTCGCTTGCGTCTCCGCTGCACGAAATTTTACGTTAACCTGTTTGTTATTATAATACGCCGATTTGAGTTCGTAATTTCATGTTTTATCTTATAGACTGAATACTTTGAATCAAATAGGCTTTTCATGTAACTATGGGCACATATAATTAGGACCTAAGTTTATACTCTTGTTGCGTTTAATGTGTTTTTGTTTCTGTGCTTATAAATATGTAATTAGAAGAATAAAATATGGACAATTAGAGAAATGAAGTTCTTCGAAGGATTTGTACAAGAAAGCGTTGTAATAAAATAGAAATTCATCCATGGCCAAGTGATTATGAAATATGTAACATTTTTACACAAATTATTTTCATAAGAGTCTTTTATGACTAACTATGTTACTTATATATTATCGATTATGCATAATATAATTATATAAATTATTCTCACAATACATAGCTGCCACAGTTTTCAATTTTTGAAAGAGTAATAACGTAAAATCGAATCATTTTATGTACCTATATTTCAAATTCATTAGCTTGTCAGAGCGCCTGGAGCGCTAAGATGCCGCCACGGCGAACAATAATGACGACAGCGCTAATATGGTGCTACGCAATCCGCACACAAGCGGTAACGAATGTTGTATTATTGTGTTTTGAACATAAACCTTTTTAGGTACATCGGGTAAAACTTTGATTATTCATAATCTATTAGGTATGTCTCAGTACATCTAATGTCTTTTTAATTTCTAAAATCAATCATTTATAAGTAAGAAGGTGACTTCTCTGCTTGCTATAACACAAGATATAGTATTTTTTTACTAATAAAGTACGTAACTAATTATCATTATTGTAATTACAGTGAAGTTAAAGATAACAGTTCTGCAACGTCTTACACACATTTGACTTCAGTCATTCCTAACACGATCTGTTCAAGAGCTAGCCAAGAAATGACAAACAATTTTCTTAACAAATTTGACTCAAATTCCGTAGTGATAAGCAAAAATTACAAGAGGGATAGCAGTGACTGGTTCAAATTGCGTAAGAATATGTTGACAGATTGAAATTTTGGTATAGTGGTAAAAAGAAGAGATAGCAGCAGTAAAACCAACTTAGTTAAAAATATTTTGTACAAATAAAATATTTGCAATGTAAAATCAGTTGCGCATGGAATCTTAAATGAACAACTGGCTTTGCAACAACTGGCGAAGCAAGAAAATGTAACTATCGAGCCTTGTGGATTATTCGATTATTGGTGCCACGCCAGATGGATTAATAGGTCCAAACACGATTGTGGAAATTTAATGTTCTAAAGTTGCCTATAAGAATGGCCTGGAGAATAGTATAAGAGCAAATAAAATACAAATATGGAAACATGATAAAAAAGTGAACTGACTAGTCTAAACAAATATTGTAATTGTTATTACCAAATTCAGGGGCAACGCCACGTTACACGCAAACAAAAGTGTTTATTTGCTGTGTGGAGTGGCGAAAGTATACCACTAAAAATAGAAATTATAGAAAGAGATGATGTTTTCTGGGAGAAGCTTGTGGCGTTTTATATGAATTGGCAGATGCCTGAAATTGTTGATTCTCGTCAAGCTCAAGGGATGGCATTGCGAGATCACGGAGAGGAAAATGTTTCATCAGTGCTTGAAATTTCTACAATACCAAGCCGTAAAAGGAAAGTAAATGAAACTGTGCCTCGTGAACAACAGCAAATAATAAGTCTTATCACCTCACACACTGCCTTTAACATTCGATGAGAATAAAGAAAACCTGCCGGGTTGTAGCAGACAGCTAACTTTTGATGAGCTGTAAACTCTGTATTTCGTTAATAAATTATAAATGAATGTAAATAAATATCTTTTAATATTTATTTTCTTTGAAACATCACATATTTGAAGCGAAATAATTTTTTTATATTTTTCCATACAAACATGTATGACGAGAGCTAACGAAAAAGCAGTAACTCAAATTCTAATTCTATAATTTTCTAAGCGACATAGCAGTATCTCATGATTATGGTATATCCACATATATGTTTGATGTTTCATCTATTTTGAAAAATAATAATGGGTTGGGTTTCGAAACGAGTCGCCTGAATTTGAGGGTATTGGTAGTGTAGGGGGCTTAAGGTAGTTCGTTTTAATCCCCTTAAAGTAATTTTGGCTGCCTGAGTTGCGTCTAAATATTTTTAAACAATTTCCAAAATTTCATAAATACTTCGGCAATTATGCAAAACGGAACATAGTTTTTATACTTTAGTACAGTTTTACAAATGAAATTTTTAGGTTTTATGTCAAAAACGTGAAACGAAACGCAAAACTGCCATCTTGGAATGATCATATTGACAGCTAATGTCAAATTTGTGCGTCATTGCTTTCAAGTGCCTTGGGTTAGGTGCGACTGTAATAAGTTAATAAATAGGTTATGTTAGGTTCTCTTTTGACCCTTAATCCGAAAATAGGAGCCCTTCGCAGGGCTCCAACAACCTTAGTTTAGTAAACTAGTGTGATGAATGTGGAAGTTGGCAGTGCCATACACACCGATGTTTGTAGATTTTTTTTTTCAGAGGAAACCAAGTATTTCCGGCAAGTGAAAATGGTGAGGGGAGGTTTCGAGACCTACCCTCCTCCCCCCCAATCACTCACAACCCCTCAAAACGGCGACGTATTTCGAAACTTTTACCATAATAACATACATACATATCGTCACGCCTTTTATCCCCGAAGGGGTAGGCAGAGGTGTATCTCTACACCCACTTTTCGCCAGATATACTTTGGTCCCACGTAATAAGGGGCGAGCTTATTGCCGTACCGGGCACATTTCCAGACTCCGTGCTGCTATTGAGAATTTCGTGACAGAAAAACCCAATAACACTGCCCGACCCAGGAATCGAACCCGGGACCTCCCGATCCCACGTGCACATTTATGCCGCGAGACCAACGAGGCAGTCGTATAGGGTTTGATGTCGAGTTTTCCGTCTCTACGCAAAGATGGTATTTGCATCGTGTTATCCCTTAGTCGCCTCCTACGACACCCACGGGAAGATAGGGGGTGGTGACACTTGTATTCTATGCCGTCAGCCACACGGCGAAATTATAGGTATTAAATGTTGACGAAGCAGCCGGGCAGTGTTATTGGGTTTTTCTGGCACGAAATTCTCAGTAGCAGCACGGAGTCTGGAAATGTGCCCGGTACGGCAATAAGCTCGCCCCTTATTACGTGGGACTAAAGTATATCTGGCGAAAAGTGGGTGTAGAAATACACCTCTGCCTACCCCTCCGGGGATAAAAGGCGTGACGATATGTATGTATGTATGTATGTTAATACCTATAACGTCTAATGTAAACCAGTTTTGCTCATGGCTGCACTGAGAACAAAAATTGCGCTATGCCTATATTGTACAAACAGATTGATGTATGTAATATAAATTTTAATATCAGTATCTCAATTCAATATGCTAAAACGTTTTGCTTGCGATTTTGAAATATTGGAATACGGATGTCGCCAGAATACGGCCGCACGCGACGAGAATGAAGGGGGGCGCCCCGCAGTAGACGGAGCTAAGCTCTCTTCACCTCCCCTGCTTCACCCCCTCATTTATCAAAACAGTCGCTTAGGACAGCGCCTTAATCAAATACCCTGTAAATACCGTACGACGAGGAACGCCCGTAGATAATAACCCTTTTTTAGATAGCTTTAGCGATCGATATTAAAGTAGCAGGCATCAAGTTTTTAATGAAACATGGTCTCTGATGAATGAATGATGCTGTCGTTTATAGTCATCAATACTTTAAAATATACCTACCCGACTCAGTTTTGTGGTTAGCTAACTAATTAAGGAATTTGTCTTAGTCAGCTAGTGACTACTACTCAACTAGCATATTATAGCTGCCTTATATGTGTAGAATATTTGGCAATCTTAGTACTAATTACTTTTGCGTAATTGCTTAGTTGCTCTTCATAATAAAATTATTATAGTACACATGACCATGCAACATATAAGATAAGATAAGATAAAAAATATTTATTGTACACCAGAAAAAAACAGAAATACAAATACAATGATCCAAGAAAGAACTTAAAACTAGTGGTACAAGGGCGGTCTTATCGCAAAATGCGGTTTCTTCCAGACAACCAGGAATGGAATAAATGGTTAAGTTACAGAGAGAATGGGTAGGTTATGGTGTAATGGTATGGCGCAATATTACTACATACACAGGTATAAATATTATAAAATATATATATAAATAGATACCATAAATATATACAATATCAGTGCAAGTTAAAAAGAGTAGTCATGGATTATTTGCCAAGTAGTGTTGCGTGACAAGCTTCTTAAATACTGTCAAGGTTTGAGCCTGTCTGATTGTCTCTGGCAACGAATTCCACAATCGTACAGCCTGTACAGTAAAAGATTTGCCGTAGAAAACCGTAGAGTGTGCAGAAACTCAATCTAAGATTCTCCGATGATCTTGAGCACTTCGTATGTGTGTCGTGAAGGTATTCAAAGCGTGTTTTGAGATACATGGAAAAAGCAGGATTGTAAAGAATATTATAGAGAAGACAGAGAATGCGAGTATTCCGGCGAACGCGGATTGGCAGCCACTTGAGCTTCATGCGAAATTCAGAAATATGATCATATTTGCGTAAACCGTATATGAATCTTATACAGAAATTTTGGAGTCACTCAAGTTTATCTTGCTGATCATTATTGAGATCGAGATAGCTGGCTTCGGCATAGTCAAGAATGGGAAGAAGAATAGATTGCACGAGTGCAATTTTAGTGGCAGTCGGAAGGAAATTACGGAGTCTTCGCAATGATGCTATGGCAGCAAAAAGACGTCGGCTGATGTATTGTAGTTGGACAGTCCAAGAAAATGTTGTGTCTATGTATATCCCCAGATTCTTAACATCTTTACTGAAAGGAATAAAAACACCTGCAAATGACACCTGGAGAAGCATTGGCCAGCAAATCCTAGTAATTAGTTGAGAGCTGCTGATAATTATAGCCTGGGTTTTAACAGGATTAACCTTAAGACCATACGTTTTAGTCCATTCTAATATGGCAACAAGATCTTGATTAATACTGGCGATGCCTAATGATAAATTTTCAAGCTTCGCTTAAGAGTGGATTTGCAGATCATCTGCATAGAGGTGGTAGGAACTTGAAATAGAATTAGATATTGAATTGATAAAAATCGAGAAGAGCAGAGGAGAGACAACGCCACCCTGAGGTACACTCGCAAAATTGTCGCACCAGAACGAATAAGTTTCATCCAGATGGACACGCTGCCGGCGGCCAAAGAGGTAACTACGAAACCAGTCAATCACGGATGGAGATATGCTAAGAGAGCTTCAAATGGCAAGAAGAACATCAAAGTCAACAGTGTTGAAAGCATTGCTGAAATCTAACAAACAGAGAATTGTGAGCTTGCCGTTCTCCATACCTGACCTGATATCGTCCGTAATATTGACAAGGGCTGTAGTGGTACTATGACCAGAACGGAAACCTGATTGAAAAGGATTGAGGATGTCGTTTCTAATAAGGAATTAGTTGAGTTGGTTATAGATGAGACGTTCAAGGACTTTGGAAAGGAAGGGTAGTACGGATATGGGTCGGCATTCAGCGAAGGATACAGGATTGGATTTTTTAGGTAGTGGAATCACATGAGCATACTTCCAAGCTGCAGGAAACACGCTACTGGAAATTGAGGAGTTAAATATGTTCGTGATAATAGGAAGGATTACGCCAAGGATGGGAAGGATCATATTACGGGTGATACCGTCACAACCAACAGCGTTGGAGCTAATGGATAAAATGCTCTTCTTGACATCACATGCAGTAAACTGACTAAAGACAAAAGGAGTAAAATCAGGAGTTGAAAGCGAGGAAAGATAATTTATTGTATTCAATTTGGTTGTCCCGTCATAATTGGACGAAGCAGATAAGTGCTGGTTAAGCAAGTTAATATCAAAATTATAAGGATTAATATTCAGACTTTGCTTTCCAACCCCTAATGATTTGAGAAATTTCCATACTTTCGCTGGATCTCCGTTTTCTAGAGAAGTGTGGATATGCTGGCGTTGTGCATCCCTTCACACTCTATTGCAGTGATTTCTGAGTGTTATGTACTTTAATTTGTTTGCCTCTGTAGGTTTGGATTTTAGCTTAGATTTGGCCGCAGCTTTTTTCTGTAAAAGTAATCTTATTTCCTCAGTAAGCCAGGGTGATTTCGCATGCTTTAATTTTATAGCACGAACAGGCGCATGTGCATCGTAGAGCAAATAGCTCAATTTTGCCGTCAATAGTGTCAGCATCTAGTAGTAGTTTCCAGTCAATTGCCTTAGCATTATCAATGAGATCATCGGTATTCATACCACTAAAATTACGAAGCAAGAGAGTTCTAGACTTTGCCTTAGGGAGACGAATTTTATTAGACAGATAAATGAAGTCGTGGTAGGAAAATGCATCTGCACTACATTGGCCATGTTTAGCGACATGGCCAAGTGATGAGACAAGAATGAGCTCTAAGAGTGAAGGTGAAGAATTAGGGAAGTGATGAGTAGCATCCAAAGGAAGTATATGCAGATTAGTGGAGACAGCAATAGAAGAGAGAGAAGAGGAACGTGAGTCGTTTTTAAGAAGACAGGTGTTAAAGACACCCATAATTATGGTTTGACTGTAAGAGGGAGATAGATTAAGTAAGACATTTTCAAAGGACGAAAAGAAATCAACACGCAAAGAGGGACAGTAGTAAACAACAAGGAAAATTTTCGTATGGTGCAGCTCAACTTCTAGATAGAGATGCTCACCGGCATGACATTGGGTGGGGGGTGGCTGTGGGGACATGTTTAATATTGAATAAGATATATATGAACGGAGATAAATGGCTACACCACCGCCACCACTCCAAGCCCGGTCATTTCTAATGAGCTGGAAGCCAGGCAAGGTACACGAAGCCGTCGGCATGCATGGCTTAAGCCACGATTCAGAGACTAGAATAGCATGAATGTTCTTACAGTCAAAACTAGCCAGCATATCTGGGAAAAGGGCGAGAATACTCTGTGCATTAATATGGACAACATTAAAGTCTTTCGAAACACCAGAGAACAAAGATTGCAAGTTTTCTACCAAAGAAGGAACACTAATGTAACTGTCATTGTCGCTACTGGCAGAAAAAAAATCGTCACTGTCACTATCCATGCACTGATTAATAACTAGTATAAATAATAAATATAATATAATAAATAAGGTAATATATAAATAATAAAATCTAAGATAAATAAATCCGTACTACTAATGAACACTATTCAATAAAGCCCACCTGCCAGTTTTAACAATTTAAACTACAATTATGTGAGCAAAGAAACACAGTAAAGTTAAATATCAAATGAAAAAAAAATACTTTAATCCCAGGTAGTATAGTTAATTCAGGTTGTATGCTTACAAATAAAATTAAATCTAACATATATCCAGGGCTGCTATTCATATCGCCATAAAATTTACAAAATTCACGTTTAACCTTGCTTCGTGAGAAAATATCATGTGAACCGTCCAATCACCAACATACCGGAGCACTTTTAAAACGTGGCTTGCGATCTGAAATGTCGGAGTGCAAAATTGGCACGTCAAATAAATTCTTGTCACTCGAAAATACTTTGCATAAATTGGATTCAAGGGAATTCCCGTAACAAAAACGGCAGACGGCTCCTTCAATAGAGAACGATTGGATCGCTTTTGACAGAAAGGCAGAGCGCTGATCGTGCCAGCCCACGTTGTTTCCCGTTTAAGCTTTTTTCTTCAAATAATAAAATTGTAAGTAATGTTCGTGGACTGCAAATCGGGTTGTTATTCCTTCATTCTGCATAAATCGAAAGGAAGTAAACCTTGTATGTGGCCAATTTTGTTTCATATTTGTTCGGTCTGCATTCTCTTTAGTTTCAATTTGTTTGTATATTATATTGTGCATACATCGTTCGTATTACAAAAGCAATTTTTAGGCACACCGAACATGTCAAGATCATTAATTTGGTATTTACGCTATGGTATTTACCCTGTAGGTACGTTGTTTTTTAAGTTTCGAAATTCGAAACAGACAAAAATAATAATGAACTTACATTTCTCATTTCAAACTCCAGCCCGCCTAGGATACGCACCACGAGATATCACACGCGTGAATGAAGAAATATTGTCGTCATCGGTTAATATCTCGTTTTCTTTAACATGCGCGCCACGGTAGACAAGCTTCACGTCGAAGAATTCGCTCTCGTTGCACGAGTAACGGATGTTGCCCTTTGAAACATAGAATGTCAATTACGGCATTTATTAATGTAACCACACCGGTTTAGTTCATTCAATTTGTGCTCAAATGGCTCAAAAGACTTCTATCCAACTCTATAGTTTATCATAATATGTACACACGGCGCCAAGTCAAGTTAAACAGTTGCAGTGCGATTTTGATACTTATTCCCTACGCCATAAGAACGGTACAAAGGTCAAAGTGTATAGCTTGACGAGTAGCCGCGTGTGCTAGCTAGGTATGTATTTGACATTTGTAATTTGTAATTTTGTATGTATTGTTTATTTCAAAAGTTGATTAGTTTTAATTCGAAATTGATGTCAATACCTACAAAGTATAAACAATTTTTACTGTGTTGAATAAGAATGAGGTCCCATGCGTAGCTTCGATGCAGCCATCTGAATGAGGCTCGAGATCCGTGGCTGGCAAGCCTTTCTATGAGAAACAGAGCCATTGGTTTTGATATACGCCAAAGCAACTGGAATTCTCTGTCGTTCAACGTAAAAGGGTCACAGAGATCCTTAATTCGCTTTCTTTGCACTTTTCTCGCGTGGCGCTCTTCATATATGGTTATTAAATAATTATAATAAGGGACTGCCATTTTCTTTGTTGTTTTAAAGAAATATTTTTAGTTGCTCGTGTAGTTCTCGTTGTATGAAAGCATGACGACTAATATTACTACTTTAGTTGTCAAAATTTGTCATAATCGAGTAATATTGGGCCGTCATGTTAGGATTCGTCGAGAGAAATGCCACAGATAAGTAAAAACGACTATTATATCTACATTTGACATAACGAGTCGAATCGTGTGTGTAACCATGTTAGAGTCAGCGAGTTAATAGAGATAATCGTCATAAACACGAGTAAACGTGTACAGAAAATTTTCTCGTGGTGCGTATGCTGGACGGGCTGGTTATTTTCCTTATAAAACTTTCCCGTTACAGGTAATTTATAAACTTTCTTGATAAAGTTGCTTGACTAATGTCAACCTTTTTAGGGTTAGATAAACTTACCCTGTGCTGCTAAATAAAAACACAGTGAGAATGAATGAAGCAAAAGAGATAATTATGTCAAGATCGTCGTGAATGGCGGTCTGTAGTCCCAGCCTACCCCTAGTCTATGTATGTACATATTTATGTATAAGCGAGTGCTTTAGAAAAAAATATACGCATGATACTTTCACTAGATATTTAAAACTATAAGTCAGTACGATAACGTAGAATTTACGTAATAATACTATACTTATATAAAATTACTACTATTTTCTCAGAACAAACTACAAATTTAATCCAATGTGCATCAAACCAAATCATTATCAAGAGTGATAAGATTTTTTATAATAGTTTTCATCGCTTTGTTCTGTAAGAAAATGTTGTGCTAGTCATAACAGTAACCAATCAACAGTCTACGAGTACTTTCAGATTCTCGCAACACGCTCTTGTCATACGACTCACAAACCAGTGGTAGATAATTTTAGCGATCAAAAATCAAATGAGAGCTACTTGAGTAGCAGGGTATCTGTGATTGCGATCAACGACCACATTTTAATGTACTTCGCTCTTGGATTAAGAGAAAATTCTCGAACAACAATCCTAGTCGTTCGGCCATTCCTGGCACAAGTCGGTGGGCAATAAAATTGTCATTGCAGGTTTTAATGAAAATCACAACAAACTTTTCTCTCAAAGCTGACATGTTGAATAACACGCATACTCATTAAAATAATAGGAAACTCATTAAAATATTGCATTGCTCATACTCTGACATCCATCGGGTCTTCAACATCACGCTATGTAACCTTCATCCCGTTACTCAACACCACCCGGAATCATTTCGAGCGTAACAAAGTAATCTTAAACTAAGTTTGTTCAACATGTTGCTTTGGTTTTCCTTATCACATAGCAGACTATAAGAAAATCTTACTAGGCTGATACTCTAGATGTTAAGTTTACTACCAAGTATCCAACCAGTCTTTTCAGCGTTATAATTTTGTCATGGATAGTCTAAATACGAAGCTTATCCTAACCTAATCTTTAGCGATACAGCAACGGACCTTTCGCGTTCAAGACGATGGACAACGTTTGTGATACTATGACAAATGCACTAACGGCTGTCTTGTTTACGCATCAACGGAGATTATGACTAACACAAAAGCTCAAGGTAAACTAGGCTAACCTGAAAGGCACTTTACCGGTCCAACCAATGGCAACGCATGGCTAAACATGCAGCCGCACAAACGGCTTAAGGTCTATCCTCACACATCCGGGCCGTGGACAGGACGTGGACGGGACGAGGACGGGACGGAGCGCAGAAAAGAATCGTTGCATACATTTTATATAGACTCGTTCACACACGTCAGTGGTCGGGCCGGGCACGCAGCTTCCGTGCCGTGTCAGTGCGCTGTCAGTGCTTCGACCGGGGCCATGACGTGCACGGGCCAGGGACGGGCGCCATTGATATAATATATTTAGCACTATTTGCGCTAAGTGCGACATGATCACGTGACATCCAGAAGAACAAAATTATAAATACATATATTTAGCACTAGATGCACTGTGTTCGATGTAATCTTTAGAAGAACCAGTGGCAGTGAATAATTGTAATTAAGGCACAATGACGCCTTACTTAGTCCTCAGCTTTCTTATTTCACAAACTTGAGAGAGAAAAATCGAAAAAAGATTATCGATTTTTCTGAAAAACAATTGAAGCTTAAATTGTTATTTTATATTATTTTGCAATTATGTAACTACTTGTTCTAATATAATGTTACTAACGCGTTTACTGGTAAATAAAACAACTTTTTTTGTACTGGGCCTGTCTATTATGAATAAAAACGACGAGTCTATTAACTATTATGCCAACTATCACTTTCAAACGCGAGTGCGAGCGAAATTACGCTTGAAAAATAAAATTCAATTAAGCACATTTTATATTTAAAACTCCCGTTGTATATTCTTCACTCCAATATTTATTTTGTCACTTCTAGGACAGACGTGACAAATATTGGAAAGATTCTGTATTTTTAATGAAAGTTTTATCTTTACCGTGGGTTACCCTGTAACCTAGTTGTGATCACAATATTATTACACGTTACAATGCCTGTTTTTTGTATTATGGTTTTATATTCAATGTCTACTAGAGGTGGAAACAGATATACCGCATCCCACCCCACCCCACGTGTCGACATCCGATGCGAACGGTGCACATATACAACACCCCACGCGAAGCTACAAGCTTCGTTCAAAATCACTATTTACGAAACTATGACATAATGTCCTAAATTGTGATTTTGAGGAGGAGCTCTCATAAGTCTCTCCACGACCACGGTCGGTGCAAGACGATCGAAACGTTGGAAACAAATAGGTATAAACGTCGGCGGGGGAAACAAATAGATATACATTAAATAAGTTAAGGTTACGCTATTAAGACCCCCTAAATTATTTTTGTATGATGTATGCAAATCGCGAAAGTTTAAAATCGATTATTACAAATATAATTTACCAGAATGTTTTATTATTTACCTCAAACAAAAAAGCATTTTGTAATTTTTGATGCAGTAGATTAAAACAAGATTTGGAAATTTTTAGGTATTTATGATGAGCAATGGCATTTTTTGTTACTTTTCGGTACAGTATATGAAATTCTCCCTGCAACTCTCGGTCTTGCCACAATTCTCATACCTAGATACGTTTATTAATCACTTTCGGTTTCTCATGTACCTCTTTCATTTCCTCATCATCTAAAGCAATCGCGATCGCAATTAACTCGTCTGTATTGAATAAAGACATGACGTATTTTGCGTGTTCTATTTTATTACACTACACTGAAACGACACTTGATATGAAAATAAAATGGTGAGAAAAATGATTTGACGTCGTTAATTAGATAGGCTTTTGACGTGCGTTTGAAAAGTGACAATTTGCATTGGACTAACCTGCGTCTAAATTACTGGTTTGATTCACATAAAAAAAAAATCAAGGCTCCGTAATAAGGTTTTAAAAATAAATTACTTTATGTTTTTGAGTTTGTCGTTTAAGACTGGTCTGAAGCGAACTTAGAAGCAATGTAAGGCGTTGTTGTGCCTGAACTGCAATTCGTAGTCACAATGAGGTTCTTTTGAATTGCGCATCTAGTGCTAACATATAAATCCATTTTATATTTAAAACACTCGTCATGAATTCTTCATTTTAAATATTTGTCACTTCTAATATATGATATAGCCACGCATATATCAATAGACACGCTTTTACCATAAAGCAGTTCTCCAAATAAACCTGCTGCCATCTAGTTTAAGTGCATGATACTAGTAAGTAATTTGGTTATAGAATAATTTATAAAATCTGCGGCAATCCAAATTAATGACTGTAAACAGATTTCTCAAATGCTTGAAGATCTTTGCAATGAGATGGGGATGAGATAGACTTCTTAAAAAAGGATTGGTTCCAGAAGGGAAAAGATAAGGACTTATGGAAGAAGAGTGGGGAGGCCTTTGACCTGCAGCGGGAGGTCACGGGATCGTAAAAAACATAGTTTATTGGACTTGTTACTTGTTGGGGCCGCTACTGTGGAACGTAGGGTACGACTGGGCTCTGCGCGGTGCACTTCTCCACGGCGTCGGCGTCATTTGTTATGCCGACGATACGCTAGTTACAGCGCGTGGGAAGTCGTATCGGCAGGCGGCCATACGCGCGAATGCAGGTGTCGCGCACGTCGTGGGTAGGATCCGGCGGCTGAGCTTAGAGGTGGCATTGCAGAAGTCTGAGGCCCTGTGTTTTCATGGGCTGAGGATGAAGCCGCCTCCGGGGTCCAGCAGCAACGTAGTAGAAGGGGTCTTCATCGCTGTTGGGTCGACGATGAGGTACCTTGGACTCGTTCTCGACTGTCGGTGGAACTTTGGGGCGCACTTTACGCGGCTCGCCCCCCGGTTGTTGGGCGCCGCTTCTGCGCTCTCACGCTTGCTGCCCAACCTGGGAGGGGCCAACTCCCCCTGCCGGAGGCTCTACATGGGGGTCGTACGGTCGATGGCGCTATATGCCGCGCCAGTGTGGGCGGACGCCCTGACGGCCCGCAACGTCGCTGCGCTGCGAAGGCCCCAGCGCGCGATGGCAGTCAGGATTATAAGGGGATACCGTACGATCTCCTTTAAGGCAGCGAGCCTACTAGCCGGATCCCCACCCTGGGACCTCAACGCAAAGCTCCTCGCGTCGCTCTATTGGTGGCGCGCGGAGGCTGTCGAGCGGGGCGAGCGCCTGGTGCGTCGACAGGTTGAGGCACGCAGGGCAGAGCTCCGCCAGGTCCTAGTGGCGGAGTGGCAGACGCGCTTAGCGCAACCCACGGCGGGGCATGCCGCTGTAGCGGCGGTAAGGCCCGTTCTAGAGGAGTGGCTCAATAGGAGCCACGGCGCCCTCAGCTTCCGGCTGACGCAGGTGCTTACCGGACACGGGTGTTTCGGGAAGTACCTGTGTCGTATAGGCCGGGAGCCGACGTCCCAGTGCCACCATTGTGATGATTGCCGCGACGATACGGCACTGCATACGCTGGCGGAGTGCCAAGCTTGGGCCGAGCAGCGCCGTGACTTAGTCGAGGCCGTAGGTGCTGCGGGAAATCTCTCGCTTCCGGCTGTTGTATCTACCATGGTCGGGAGCGAGTCAGGTTGGAGTGCCGTCGCCACCTTTTGCGAGGCCGTGATGCTCGCAAAGGAGACGGCGGAAAGGGAGAGAGAGGCTGCCTCCTCTCTCGCCTCCCGCAGAAGATTCACTGGGCGTAGTAGGGTGACCGACTTCCGGCCACCGTAGGGCGCGGCCTGCGGACGGCAGACTCGGGGCGTCGTAGGGTGGCCGACTTCCGGCCACCGTAGAGCGCGGCCTGCGGACGGCAGACTCGGGGCGTCTTGTTGTCCGATCAGCAGCAGGCCTCCAGGCGGCGGCGTCGTGTTCAGCGCGCGCCTCATAGTGGAGTCCTGTGGCCGGGGTGGTGGCCGCAGTGGGTGACGGGGCCCGCCTGAACAACTGGCGGGCCAATACCCGTCGGGTGGTAGCGACAAATGCTTCGGCGATACCCGCCCCTCCGACACACGGGTACATGAAGAACACGGGTTGGTTTTTAGTCAGTAAGAGTCTGACAGTCCCCTTCGCCCTTCCCCCAGGGCGGAGGGACTCCATGAGGATTTTCCAACCCGACACCAAAAAAAAAAAGGTACACCGTAGATAACAGAGCGTTCTTCACATAAGTATTTTTCCTCTTGTTTAGTGATACTGTTTATCTTACTGATTTCCATTCCTTGTTTTCTGTCATGTAAGTAAGATTGTAACAGTTTTTGGACATTGCCTCGGATTCCGTAAGCCTCAAGCTTTTGTAATACTAATATATTATGGTGCACGTGATCGAATGCCTGCGATATATCACAAAAAATAACACAAACTGGATTATTTATATCTAAATTTGTCATGACTATGTATAAGAAGTCGTAGATTGCCATATTTGTGGTTTTGTTTTTTCTGAATCCTTTTTCTACAAAAGATGCTATGTTTTCAATATACGTATTAAGCTTTTTATTAATATATTATGATTCAAATATTTAAACAAATATTGAGATCAGAGAAATTGGTATGTAGTTTTCTTTTAAATCTTTATCTGATTTTTTTATGTAATGGTTTAACTACTGACTTTTTTAAAGCATCAGGAAACATTCCTTCACAAATGCTTAAATTGATTATGTGTGCTAATGGCTCACAAATTTCTTTCGCAACTGCCTTAATTATTTTTGTTTGTATACCATCGTATCCTATGCTGTGTGTATAATTAAGACTTGAAATAACGTTTAGTACATCCTGCGGTAAACACGAGGCCATAAACATAGATTGATTTCTGTTTAAAATATGTTTTGTGACTGTGGTCCCTTGCTTGCTTTCGTTATCGGTTGAATGTTGTCAATAAAAAAGTTATTAAATCATTTTGCAATGTCTTGTGGATCATTAATAGGTATATCATTTTCTAAAATTCTACTGATATAATTCTTTGGTACACTCAGTTTGTTCTGATTTATTATTTGCCAGGTCGCTTTCGACATATTTTTAGAAGTTGTTATTTTGTGATTGTTTTGTGCGTGTTGAGTTAACCGGATATTTTTTTGTACAGTTTGCAGTAGTCCTTAAACCGATTCTTATTTTATTGCGTTGGTTTTAATCGTGCCTGCCACAATAATTGACTTTTTTTATGCTGCAACTCTTTTTACCACGCGATATCCATTTTTGTATTTTAAATAAATTAACAGAAACACGAGTTTCGGGGAAACACTGCCTATATAAAAAATAAAAAACATCCATCAATATGTAATTTGCTACATTTGTTTAATTGGCTTCACAAACTTCAGAATATGTTAAGCTATTTAAATATGACTTAAATTTGTTAATATTTTCATTATTATAGTCTCGTACAAGGGTTGAATTAATAGGTTATGTTAGTTTTCTTGTGACCCTGAACACAAAAATAAGAGCCCTGCGAAGTAGGGCTCCGTCAACTTAGCCTCATTAACATCGCTAAAGTTCCGGTCTATTCTTAAAAGTGGCGAAGAAGGAAATGGAACACGTGACTTTTTCAACCAAATCAGAGTGCACATGACGTTTGGTTATTGCTTACTTATTATTTTACGAATAAATTTGGTAAATTTATAACATTAACAACATAAAATTAACAAATATTTTAGTAACTGTATTATACGTACGCACATAACTCGGAAAAGTTAATGGTGCATGGATTTTAATTCTAAATCCTCTGCGTATAAATCTGCTGACCTCTCCACGAGGCGAATGGTGCCTCTTTATCAATCTAGTATAGAACTTAAACTATGTAGGTATAAGGAAATTATTTTACATTTGGTTCTGAAACATATATTCAAAATTACAACATTATTTATTAGCTTTGTAAAAAATAGAATGCTTTCGAATGTTATGATATTCAATTGTAGCTAATAATGCTCGTAATTAAAGTTCTAAAAATAAAAACGTGAGTACTTGAACATGTTTCATTACTCTTCATTTTCTCAAAACATTTGTGCACACTACAATTTGTTGTGAAAAGCTTATTTTGTGTACATAGTAACCTCAATTAGATTTAAATTCATTGTACAATGAATTGCCCTTTTACACAAATACTGCCTTATTGTATTATTAAAACAATAAAACCCTTAGTGTTGATAACATTAAGGTCTCTGCAGCATAATCATTTTTAGATTTCTTTGTATAGTTTCAAAGAATAAGCTATTGAAATGCTCTCCAACTATTCTATTGTTTAACAAACTTTTATTAAAATTAAATTTTATCCTTTATTAAGTTTACGTAAATGTTGAACATAAAATAAATAATTAAATAACTAGAAGTTTCATTAGATATTATAAAGATAAACAATATTCGTTCAAATAAAAAAAAAACAAAGACAGTACTAAGTAAATATCTATTGTAATTCTCATTCGATAGAAACCTTTTCTTAGATCAAAATGACAAGTTTAATTTTTAACTAATATAAATTGATCTGGTCACTAAACTCTTGCTAATATAATTAGTCCTTTAATGAAATAAAACAGACGTTGCAAATTATTGGATCGTTTGCAAGTCTTTTATACGAATTTGCTGCCTACATCAATCTTAATTGCCTGTGAATCTTTCATTATCTTAATTTTCTTTTTCACTGAAATTTTGCCGATCCTATCAGTCACGCCATACTTTTTTGACATTTCGTCGATCCTAACACGGGACGGGTGTAACTAATAATTGATGAATCACGTAGTGCCAAAATTATTTAAAATTGCCTTTCTACGTAACTATACTGTTTGAAAACGGAAGAGGGATGCTGCTAAATACAATTTCAACTTACGAGATAACAATGTTGAAACTAGCCAACTGCGACATACGTCCTTCAATTCAACTTGCAGAAGCTGGTGTACGTTTCAGTGTACCGTGGAATTACGCCAGATGAAACACATTCGACAGGCGTAATTCAGGCCAAAACTGAGCACATAATGAACACGCCACTCTGTAATCTGTCCCGGCAAACCATGCGCTGCATAAATTAGCTGTAGTTAAAAGCTCCCTTTTAATGGGAAGACCAAATGAATGGGTTGCGTTGGTCGATGCCAGCGCTTTTCCTGAATATCGGGCCAAAATCGTAGGACCAGTAGATAGAACAAACTGGTGAAGCCGACCGCAAGCATTTAAAATTGGGTTCCGCTTCGAAGCGCTAGCTCAAATTGACGATTCGAATCTATCTATCTCAGTTCTGTTAGACGTACTGTATTTCAATTTTTTATATCTAAGGTAAACGAAATGATTCGTCTTTAAATTCCCAGAATCCAATTTTCTAAATGGCGTGTTTCCAGTTTAATTCTGTTTTGTTAGTTATTCACTTTCATTAACGTCTGAAACTTATTTTATTTGACTTTATCTGAGTTGCCGTCATTACTTTTCTAACCTGTATACTTACCTATTTTGTGAAAACTTTTTGATAATCTCAAGTAAGAATATTATTGTAATTAGAAAGGAAAGAAATAAAGTCGTCACAATACGGTATTTGCAATTTTTTTATTTGTTGCAATAATTGTTTAGAGAAAGCGTCATAATGGCACAAGCCGACAGATGGCGCCGTTAAGCGCACGTGCGTCTAACTTCATCCTCACCACGTTATTTATGGGAGGGAACAAAACAGGCACTTGCGGTGCAAATGTCGACGCGGCAACTAGTTTCCGTTTTGCTGAGTGCTTTAGAATTAAATGATATTGACGTTAAGTAAAACGTTTATGCGAGCCGCATTTTTTTGGATTCTTGTTTTTGTAGTAAGGTTGAAAAAAATGAATTTAATTTCATTGTATTTATACAAAAATGCCTTTGCAGATGTCAATTTATGCAAAACGCCAACCTTGTCTTTGTTTTGTAAGTATGTATTTAGAAATCGTCTTTGACATTGTCCGAAATTATCATTGTAACCATAAATCAATTTAAAATAAATTCTATCATTACAATAGGTATTACATATTGGTTTCATATATTAAAACAGAAAAGCAATAAATTATTTTATTTTGAACGAGATTTCGCTCGCAATAGCCTATGTCGCTCTCCAGTCTCCTAATTCTGTCTACGCACAAAATCCATACCCGAACATCGTTACGTTGCGACGTAAAAAAGGACAAACACGCACACAACGTTTGCATTTATAATATGGATATTGCATTAATTTATCCTGTATATTAAGTCCATTCAACTTGAGTTAATAAAATAAAGAGATCAGGTTCTGTGTAGTGTAACTTTTTATGTATTTGTTTTATATTGGAGTGTCTCACTCTATCTTATCTCAAAGTACACAATTCTACGCATTAACATGCGAAGAACAGTTGTAGCGATACAAAATAGTTATGCCCATTTGGAATGTTACTGTCAAGAAAAGATGATAAAACGCGTAACATTTATAGCGCTCAAGACAAGCTTAAACTTTTAAAGCAAATATGAATATGTATGCATGCAAATTCATTTGAATACATTTGTTAAAATTCATCGAATAAGTATAAATATTTAAAGGTCAACGTCTTATTATAAAAATATTCTTTGATCAGTAATTTAATATAATTTTCACGCGTAAATTACTCAAACACTTTTATAAGAAACTACTTGCATTCTTGCTTACACAAATTTAACATTATTGTAACAGGAAAATTGTCTAAGAAGCGATTTATCTTAACCTTACCCAGAAAAATATCATAGAGAATATCCTTAAGCCCCCAAATCTTAGATACAGGGTAACAGAGAGTCATTTATAAATCCTCATTTCGCAGCGATACGGCAATGATTACCGCGAAACGTTAACATTTACGAGAGAACGATCCCTACTGAGATATAAGTACTGAAAAATAAACCCCAGGTGTACAATGTTAATGTAACCTTTGAGTGACAGGACCATTACAGACGCAAACTTCCGAAAATAGAAGCGAGACTTATCGCGAGAACCGAGTTTACTTTTTATTTATTTAATTTCAACCTTTTTAAGAGATTCGCGGCGTCTCAACTAAAATAAAATTGGGCCGTGACTTTTTTTGAGTTTACACGAATATTGGCAATTTAATTTTTCTTGCGTAAATGGTAAACTAGCTACGGGAATTATATTCCTCCTTTTTATTATTACTAGCTGTTGCGCAATGCTTCGCTAGCCAATGATCTAAAATAGGATATATCATTCTTCAGACCTTTAACTACCTCCGTGCCACACATTAATCCGTTGCTCTATTTGACGGTTTCAATATTCGTTTAGAATTCACACATCAACAGGATCAATATTCGTTTAGAATTCACAGACAAGTAACTTCGCACACTACGTGATCAGTATTAGACACGGACTCCATTAAATACAAACAAGAAGTTGAATGAATTTCTATAGACATTCGCAAGTACGTGATACACAGGCCGCAAATAATAATGGCATTATTTAAATGTTATTTACAGCTCTCGAGAGCCTATGTACCCTTTCGAGAAAAGCCCACATGACGCTATAAATGCAATACATTGCTTCATTTGCATACCACAAGTCTCGCAGATGCCAACAGAAACGAAACTATAGAGCACGGCCCCACTATTATTCAACCGCGTGTTCCTTTTGTTTGCCTCCAAAATGATCCATGTCTACTAATTTTTAAATTCATTGAGTATTGTATGTAAATACGTATTTATTTTGCTCGTTTCGTTTGTTCTAAATAAGATTTGATAATAGCTCTTTCTGTATTCTTACGAGTAAAAAAGTTTAAAATACATAAATGAAACTGCCAATAATGTAGGTATACCAATTTAGGAATTACCAAAAGTTATATTTTTGGTTTCAGAATGATTATGAATCGGTTGCCATTCGTGTATATATTCAAGTCAACATTACATAAGTGCACCAACAATTTCAAATAAATTCACAAAGAACATTAATCGGGAATTTTAATTAATTAAAGTATAACTAGATCTGTCGAAACAATGACCATTTGATGTCTTAGCAATTTTGTTATACTAAACATATTCGTAGGTGTACAAAGCTGCACAAGTCCGAATACCGCTGTACACTGGTATAGAGGGCGCCAGGTGGTTGCAATTTTCCAGGTATAATATATTAGTCTATGGTTGCAATAATAAGACAACTTCCTTCAGAGCAAGACAATTTATTTCAGTTTGACCACAGTTTGACGGAGCTTATATACCCGGCCGTGGAACGAAACCATAGCGCGAGCTAACTCGATCCTTACACCATCTATCGATCATGCGGTCAAATATAAAGCGTAAATATTAAATAAAGATATAGAAAAATGTAAAGATCGAATAGAAATTGAACATACCGCCCACTAAAAGGATTATTTCCTTTTAAACCGCCCACTATGAAGACATTCAATAGCAAGAACAGTGGACTGTATCAATATATTGCATTTAATTCTAGTGGACGTTGCATACCGCAGAATGTATCAATCTCGTTGGTA
The DNA here is from genome assembly GCA_944739405.2 of Euclidia mi. NCBI lineage: Eukaryota > Metazoa > Arthropoda > Insecta > Lepidoptera > Erebidae > Euclidia > Euclidia mi. The sequence goes on along the minus strand of OX123182.2, from coordinate 44,011,734 downwards.
TTACATATAAGTCGTTACATAAACAAGCAATATTTCAACAATGACAGGGTTGATAAAGATATACATTAGCTGTAGCTATAAGTTCCAATTTCAGCTTAGTGTAAAGGTTCCATCGCAATATAAACAAATTTATAAAAAAATAATTTCATAACATTCTATTAACTAATAGAAACTTAACATAAGTGCACTATTAACAAACAGTAAGCAATAAAATAACTAGACACAAGCAATGGCATAACAATAAATTCTAAGCATTAATTATATTATCATGAGCAGTAAACATAGCCTTGAAGTTGGACGTTCCCTATTAGAGCCCTTGCAACGTACAGTGACAACGCGCGTGATATCGTCCTTTCCCAGGTGTGAGTGAACTACTCTACCGTACAACCATTCAGCAGGGGGTAGATTATTTGCTTTAATCAAGCCTATATCATGATTTTGAAGTTGGGTTTTAGCGGCTCAGTTATACCGCTGAAAGAATCTTGCGTTAATGATCCTGTTGTCATCTGTGTTAAAGTATTGCGTCATACGTTGCAGCTAACCGCAATCGACGATAAATGGTATCAGCTTATATACTGGCTTTTCCTGCCTATAGGCTGGTCCTCTTCTTGTGCTTAATTTCTGCATAGAATTTCTCTCTTCGATAACAATACATAAACATACCTGTACACTAGCAGTATAATCTCTGCAGGTCTCCTTTCTTCATTGGTAAGTATGGATGCAGGTTTTGAATAATTTATTTCATTGCTTCGTAACCAATGTAGACCGTGTTTCCAGAGATCACGTTTGAGAAGAGCAGTGGGCGAAGCACCACTCGTATTAATATCGGCAGGGTTGTCTTTTGACTGCACATGTGACCTTTGAACGTTGTCCAGCAAGTTAAGTATAACTGCGGTACTATTACCGACATACGTTTTCCATCGACTTGGATGATCGCTTAACCAAGCCAGCACAACAGAAGAGTTCGTCCATGCATGTATATTCATTTTTGGTACATTCAGTACTTCTGCTACTTCTGTCAGCAATTTAGCTCCTAAAACTTCGGCGTTCAGCACTATACAAAGAATTGTGACTCGCTCTACCAAGGTCACTTTAGTCTTAGCTATTATGAAATTGCCATAACTTGCACCATGATTATAGACAATCCTGCAATATACAGTGGCTGCATAGGCTATATCAGAAGCATCTCTAAAACTATGAAGTTCGACAACAATGTTACCATCACATTTGCCTTTCCATCTTGGAATGTGAAAACGTACAAACCTTTGAAGCTCTTGATAGTAGTAGCTTTGAACTGGAACCCTGGCGGTTAAAAAACGTAGTGCTATCCAACTCAACGGATTGTAAAGGCGTGATATTTCCGATGTGATTATTCTTTTCGGTCCTTGGTACGATTGGAGAGTGGTTCCTGCCTTTAAGGTATTGTTCAAAGAAATACCGTTTGTTCCTTTGCACGATGCATTGTACAACACTCTGGCCTTCGTGATCACTTTATCGGGTGGTCTGACTATTGCATTGTGGGGCAAATCATCCTTACATATGTAACCTAATGCATCTATAATCTTCTCTAAATTACCAACTTGTAAATGTTCATTATTAACTTCAGGATACTGTTGATTAAATTCTATATGCGTTGTCGGTTTCATTTCCAAAGCCCGCAGTCTCCTGGTAGCATTGCCTTTCGAATTGCCATATTTACACGTTGGACTTTCAGAATGAAAGTGTATTGTGGCGACGTAATGCCCATCCTCATCATCTTTCGACGTTATTGCGTAAAACTCCTCGCAAGCTTGTCGTTTGGGCGTAAGAAGTCCTTTCATTCAAATAGGCTCATAATTTGGTTCCCATAAACCTTTTAGGATATCGTTCTCTGCAATTTGAGTGTACGACGAAATCACTATATTATCGGAATACATAGGCCTATGCGATTTACTAACATGGCCACTTGTAATCCACCCTAAATGGGTGTCTTGGGCCATTGGAGACCCCGTAGGACTCTTGATTAGGCCCTCTTTTATTAAATGGCAGTATGTTTCTGCTCCTAACAACATATCTATGTTGTCAGGGGAATTATATCTCGGATCGGCTAGCTTCACTTTCTGGAGTGCTGGCCAATCTTGCAGTTCAACTCTATTGTCAGACATTACTGAAGGCAGTGCGCTAAGTACATGTGCAGTTACTTGTATCTTAAAGGTAGAGTCATGCAGCGATTGAATTGTAATAACTACGACATGTCTAGAGACGATCCCAGCATGACCTACTATTCCATTTATTCTTGTTTTAGATGCTATCTTTCTTAATTGAAGTAGCTGCACTGCTGCTTCAGAAATGAATGACGCTTGTGAGCCTTGGTCTATCAAGGCTCTCAAAACTTGAGTTGACCCATTCTTCGACTCGGCTTTAATGAGAGCCGTGGCTAAAAGTACTTGCGTTTGTATATTTTCATTAAAAAATGGGTTGCAATATTTGAACTGATCTTACCCTCTTGGAAATCTGACTCATTCTCTGGAGCGGTCATAGGTTCCGTTGAAGAACCAACCGCTTCACCTACGCTAGGGCCCTTAGGATGTAGTAATGTATGGTGTTTGCGCTGGCAAATCCGGCATTTGGTGAAAACACGGCATATTTTGCTGGAATGGTTGGGGCCGAGACAGTTAAAACACACCCCCAAAGACTGGGCAATATCACGGCGCTTGTCAATGCCTTCTTGAGCAAACTTTCTGCAAATAAACAATTTATGATCATTGGCACAATGAGGACATGTTACCTTAGTAACAGCATGCATAACATTGGTATTTGGTTTATTATTGTAATTTACTTTGGGTTTACCTTTAGGTTCCACGAACTCTAAAGCACGATACCGCGTTTCCAAAAATTCTTTAAATGAGCTGAACGATGGCAAGTCCTCGGATGATTGGCTAGCATGCAGTTCCCACTGCTTCCGAGTCTCCATGTCCAACTTCAAAGTAACTATGTCAATTATAATATCCCATGATTTAACCTGAATACCTAAATTACTAAGTTCATGCAGGCAATTGCTTGTTACATCTAATAAATCTTTCAATGCGCCTACTGATTCGACAGACATGTTTCACTGCCTGAACAAATGTTTAAGGATACAATTGGACAAATATCTTTTATTATTATAGCGTTTGAGTTCGCAAGCAGTTCCCAGCATTGTTTATAATTATTCGATGTAATTGGAAGATGCTTGATCAGCTGTTCTGCCTCACCAGATAATTGAGATCTTAAATAGTGCAATCGCTGTACATCATCTAAAGTTGTATTATTGTGCATCAGTAAATTAAATAAATCTCTAAACGATGACCATTCTAGATAATTGCCACTGAAAGTAGAAATTTGAATTTTTGGCAATTTTACAAAAGATTCTCTTCTTTTATCTGGTAAAACCTCCGTGCTGTGTACTTCTCTGAAAGTGGATAACAACCTTCTTATTTCAGCCGGAATTATATTATATTACTTATTTTTCGGAATTATATTTAAACTATAAAGTTTAAATATAATTCCGAAACAGCTTCAAATACATCCTCCTTGAAGTAGCTCGTTAGCTTCGAACTGCCATATTCGCCGACCAATGTTTCGTATTTAGAAGAAAATTTCGAAAACGTATGTTCCAATCATAGATATATTAGCGCAGCGAAAAAATCCTAAATCTATGGTTCCAATAATTCTAATCGGACCTCCGCATAGTTCTTTGTCAATTTTTCTTTTGACGTCTTCTTGAAATTTGTATAAGCTTTTGACAGTTGTAACTTCAAGTCTTCTAATATGCGTATGTCATTATCCATCTTCAAATTTTTGTTAATTTTCTAAGTGTTTGGGACAATTTATGTATTGCTCAGAAATCGGGAATAGGTTACCCGTCTCAACGTTTTTGGGCCGATTATTCTAAGTCCTATGCCGACTACTGCGAATTTTAGTCAGTCAAAAAGTCCCTATTCCTTCTAACACTTAGAATCATTGACATATATATTACTGCGTAAGGACTGGGCGGACCGCATGTTACAATGACGCCTCGAAGTTGGTCCTAAAATGGTCTTCTCTTTAACGAAGTGAACTAGAACGCGATCAGCTGTCATCGGGAGCGGTCGTAAATTTTGTGAACAAAAATGCCAATTGTGCCGTGAAAGGTTGCGTGAACTACGACAAAAAACATAATAAAAATATGATAACATTTCATGTCACCGGTAACTTAAAAATATGTCATTAAATCAACTTTTAAAATTATTTAAAGCAATTTTCTTTCATATTGGTAAAAACGGCGCGAAGCCACGTAAAAGTGCGACATAACTTTGAAGCGGCGGGCATTGTACCCGATGAAATGAAAAGATTAATTATAATTACTATAAGGTGAAATAATGTTCCAACAAAATTATTTTTAATTGATTCTTAAAATTTAAAGATACACCAACGTCAAAAAACATTAGGTACGAATCCAAAATGGAAAAATATATATTTTTTTGTACCTCGAAAAATACCTCACCCCGCTTTTACAAGGTTATGTCTAGACATAACAGAGCAGAACATGCCGATTTACATCGTAGTTCATACGAGTTTTAATAGATGGCGTTATTTTTTTTGTAGGGTGACTGCGTCTGTCAAATGTTCGGTCGCACCAGAGAGGTTGGACGTTTAGACTAGAGAGAACATGCTCGCCATATTTCCTTATACCGAACGTGCAACATGTAATGTCAGTTGGTCTTAGTTGGTTAATCATAATGTCAAATTACGCGTCTCATTTAAAGAGGCATAGACTCCTTACATACTCATATCTTTGACTGCATTCTCTAAATAGCCGTGCTGTCAAATTCCATTATTAAGGAGTGATGGGATTTGACAGTGAAAGGAGATATCGATGTTTTTTGAATGAGGGATAAATACGGAAACAAACTATCGGACATGAATGTAAAACTGAATCGTACCCGCAAGCTTCGGCGTAGCAGTCGGTTGCACTCACGCCAACTGGGTTGTCAAAGTAGTTCACTGCTGTACTAATATTTACATAAAGGCGAATCATTTGTGCTGGCGGGTCACAAATCGGATTACCTACAACTCTAAAAAAATCAAGCAGTGTCCAACGTAAGCGATAGCAAGCAACGTGATATGATGCGACGCACACAAATTGCCAAAGCCTGCCGCATTAGCCAATCTGGTATAATTCGTACAATACATAATCTAAGTGACAGTTTCTTAGCATCTCATCGCAACGCATCGCTCATTAGTTTATGAATACTTTTTGTCAATAGATTTTATGGCTAAAACGAACAATTAAACACGTGAAATTTTTTAGTACTGTCTGTCTGGCAAGTCTTTGCAAAGCACTGTCCGGTGTCAACAGCAAAAACTACAATTTCAATATTTTAGTTGTTTACTTCTGCGGCTTAAATATATCGACACATACTAAAGTTAGACATTTGACCAAAAATATTTATCGATAAATCATCACTGTTACGAACAACACTCGGTTTCCTAACTCTATGTTTTGTCTACTGTTTGCCTACCACGAGGCTGCTATAAGAGCGTGCTGCTAAACCTATCGACAGCTCTTTCTATCATACTGCATGTGCCATTAGAAAGAAGATATCAATCATAGCAACCGCTGTTGTTATTTAGTGTTACTTCTATGCCTTAAGGTTATATTTCTTTGGGTCGCACGTATCTTTAGTATTTAAATCAATGCTTAGAATATTTAAAGTACTCACAGTTTTTCCACTTTGAACTTATCTTTGTCCAGAACGCTTTTCCTTGTGATCCTTTTATTCGCCAGCCTGCGAATTTAGCGCCGCCTGTGGTGTTCTTGAGAAACGGGCCTCTTCCTTGGTCTCACCAAATTTCCATCCGGCTCGAAGGACCATGTACAAAGCTGCACAAGTCCGAATACCATTGTACACCGGTATAGAGGGCGCCAGGTGGTTGCAATAATAAGACAACTTCCTTCAGAGCAAGACAATTTATTTCAGTTTGACGGAGCTTATATACCCGGCCGTGGAACGAAACCATAGCGCGAGCTAACTCGATCCTTACACCATCTATCGATCATGCGGTCAAATATAAAGCGTTAATATTAAATAAAGATATAGAAAAATGTAAAGATCGAGTAGAAATTGAACAGTAGGTATATTTGGAAAGCTATTAATTGAATTATGTTTTCCGTGGGATAAAGTATCTAGACGTAGTAGTAGTAATAATTTTCTAGTAGCCAAATTGACAAAACTGCAGCTGGCTAAGCAAAATCAAACCCGATTTCTTCTCTTTTTCTTCAGTATGCTAATAATTTCATGGTCATTCAATGTTTTATCGTTTTATTAATAATTGAATGTCCATAAATGTAGAACTTGGTAATCGAAATAAATTTAAATTCACGATTTATTCAAAGATTTTTGCGGAAATACGTCTTCTATTTTAGGAATTGTAGGTGTTCCCGACGACGACGAGTGGCACTTAAACAAATATTTAAATCCACATCTGAAAATTCCGTGTTATTCGATGTGATCAAATAAGTAGGTTATAAGGTACTCGTGTTATTTTAAGATATTTTGCTCAAAACTTTGCTGTATACTCAGCTATTATTTCTATCGCGGTATACAAATTTTAAACATAGATACAATATTGATCTTATGTAATCATTTGTAAATCTTCATGAATAACTTTAATAGTATTTCTATTCTGAAATCCGTCATGAAATATTCATTCAGGCTACAAAACTCCCCAAATTAGAATGGCAATTTGCACAAACTACAACTAAACGCGCGGCAGTGGTAGTCATAAAACGCAATGAGAGTAATTCTCCGCTATATTGCCAACTTCTGTATAAATAAAACAGCTGACATTGCATGTTTTTATTTCCAAATCAGCATGGTAACCGTGTACACAGAGTATATGAACAAAAAAAATATGTACACATTTTATTTTGCCACCTACAGCGTTTACTGGGCCCCTTGGCGCAAAGGAAGGTAAATAATATTTTATTTTACCTGCTTTTCTGTTGTATCTCCTCTATTATTTAAAGGGGAGAGCGGTTTTGTACACAGACGTGAAACAACTCCAGACCTATGTTGAATGAGAGATCAGATTAGGTTGATCAATTTATTCTTCAGTAAATTCTGAGGCGTGCAAACGCTGTGAATAAGCTGTAGAATGCCGGCGTTACAGATGTGTGCTCCCTTCGAATGCGGTGTTTAATGTTACACGGTTTGTTTTCTGTTTTTTCTTTGGCTATTTATATGGTGTTGCAAAAAAATACTTATTTCAAATTGTTAGTGTCGCTTAAGTGAGTTAATCAGTTTAGTGAAGATATGTATTTTTGAAATATTTTTTTTATTATTTTAAGTCTTAATAATCCTCTGTATATAATAGGCAAATTATTTAAAATGGAGGGAATTTTGTAACTTTGCCGAGACCATGTTATGTTAAATTATTAAAATAACCTTTCTCCACAAACGGAGCATTAACTTCGTAAATATAAAACTTTAAATAAATAGATGTAGATATAATCATGCTAACTATACATATAGTTAAATGAATAAACACCACAGGCTTTTCATACTGTATTTGATATTAAATTTATAGCTAGCTATATTTTAGGTTATATTAAAGCGAGGCTCATTACCGCCCCTTAGCAACATGACAGCCAGACTTAACACTTTGCTAATAGTAAATCCTGACACATATTTCCTTCACAAAATTGATAAAATTATATTTCCGTTTTATTTTGAGATAAAGGTTATATAAGTAGAACACAATTAGATAACCTGAGGGATATTTCTTTTCTAAGAACTATCCAACTAAGAATAATACCAGTTATGCGAATACATCTAGTGTTTAAAGAACATACACAATCTCGAAATAATTTGATAGATAATACATATTATGTGTGATGTATAAATTGTTGTTGAAACACGGCGCTCGTCACAGAGCTAAACGGCACTAATACGTATATTTGTAAATAAATAGCGAACATGACGAGCACACTACATCATGTGATCTACTTGTCGGTCTTGCACCGAAGCAATGCTGCTTCGTCCTTAGTACATTTAAACTGAAGTGAACCAAACGGTATAGGTCGTAGGTTGAATGCATCCTAATGTGCGTACATTTATGCTTTTAGCTAGACTTGAATTAAGAGTGGGTTCATATTAGTAGTGCTTTGGGTCAAATTTAATCTTAAAGTTTTTGTATTGTCAATAATAACACCAATGATTGAAACAGGTGTAACTACGGGTTTTATCTGTCTATTAAATTATATTTCCATCTCCATTGAAAATTATGTTTGAAATATAGGTATACTGCTCGCAATAACATATTTATAGCATTGATTGCAGTAAAATACAACCCTATCAAGATATAATCTTGGCAAAAATTTCATTAGGTATTTAGAATTTTATTGCTATTTGTCATCCACAAATTTAATTTTAAGTTTTTTAATTTTTTTAATTTTTCTAAAGATTGATTTGAAGAATGCCTTCAACTCAGTGAACAGGGACACCTTGTTGACATAGGCTAAATTAGAAACTCCCAAAATTTTTAAATTCCTTTGGCAATGCTATAGACATCCATCAAAATTAATTTATAAAGACAACGTTTTGGAATCTGCTGTTGGTTGTCAACAAGGAGACCCTCTCGGGCCAGTCATTTTTAGTTTAGCCATTCACCCAATAATAAAACAAATAAATTCTAAATTTAACGTCTGGTATTTGGACGACGGGACCCTGGCAGGGGACGTTAACACTGTCTTACAAGACTTAGAGCTAATAAAAACTAAATTTAAAGCAATTGGTTTGGAACTAAATTCAGACAAATGTGAAATTTTTATTAATGACAATTTGGATAACCTTTCGATCTTAACAAAAGGAGAAAGACCAAATACGGCCTGTAGCGGCCAGAAAGTTGTGAATCGTTGAAATTAAACATATAATTTTTAAAAATTTTACATCGTTTTCGTTTCTTGATAGAGTATCGGTGAAAGAATTTAGTTTTTAAAGATTAATTATTTTGAATAAGCTATGGTAATAGCGGATGAATGTCTTATGTTGCCAGCATTAAAAATAAAATGAAGTATGGTAGGCAGAAAATGTTTTAAGGAAATAATATTTTTATTACTATATTAGAAAACAATATATTTTATTTACTTTATAAGTATATTTGTAAAAAGAATCAAGAAATATATAATTTATTATACATTCCATAATTATTAATCAGTAAAAATCGTTTTGTTTCTTAATCGATAGTAGAAATATTTTTTCAAACCATTTGCAACACTTTTTTTATCTGTTATGTCATTCGTGTTGCTACTGTGTATCGTAAATATTTTGTTCTGATTTATTGGTGTTTTCGTACGGTTTTAATGTAATGTAATTGAATATAAATTCAATAATAGTGATCAGTACCTTCTACCCATGCTAAGAATATGCAGCGGTGTTTGTGATTGTGGTTAGCTTTTTTGGACGAGTATACATAGTACGAGGTTCCCTAATACACAGGTGATTATTCATTATTATTGGCCACTCTTTATGTAGTTTTTGTTCTTTAAGACGCAAAGACATACTTTTATTTACATCTAGGTATTATATTTATGTTAAAATTCAATTTTGAGGTATATTTAGTTGCGGAATAATTTCCATTTCAAATATCTCGTATCTTATTTCCACCAAAAGTTATTTAAAAAGAAATTATACAGGTTAATAGAGTAGTCATTTATCTTCAAAACACACATGGTGTTGTGTTTGGCCGTGCCAGGCCCATAATGTATGGCCAAATGGTACATCTCCTTTAATTCTTTGGCGCCAAATATTAAAATCATCAATAAATTTTCCTTCCGCCTCCTTGGGTCCCCTATTTTCGACGACGCTTTTGGATCTTTTATAGACGAAAAACTACAAAATTTCTGTGAAACTTCAGAACGGCTTTACAAAATTAATATTCATTCGGCTTTCACGATTATTCGGCACTGCCTTTTTGTTCCAAAATTTACATATTACTTGCGGTCCTCTCCTTTTTGGAAACATTTATCCCTATTGGAAAACATTGATAATATTATTCGGCACACCTTGAGCAAAATTCTAAATCTTGACATGAACGACCGAGTGTGGCTTCAAGCGACTTTACCAGTTCGTTTGGGCGGCCTCGGCGTTCGCAAAATTACCGATGTAAGCCTCCCAGCGTTTTTGGCCTCGGTCCACGGCACTGAGGAATTGACCAGGAAAATTCTAGAACCCACACTGGTTAATTCTGAGGTGCCGTGCAAGACTGATGCCATCAACGCTTGGAAAATGGCTTGCCCGAGCTCTGACTTACCCCGATATCTATCCTCTCAGAGGCAATGGGACGGGCCGCTCTGTAGCAAGATGAGAGAATATCTTTTAAGTACTGCATCCAGTGTTGTAGAGCGCGCCCGTTTGTTGGCTGTGGGAGAGTGGGAATCGGGGCTATGGCTTCAAGCACTTTCATCGTCCAACATAGGAACTATGTTGGACGACACAACTTTCCGCATCGCTTCTTGCCTACGCTTGGGAGCTGTTTGCAATTCTCCGCATCGCTGTCACTGCGGTGAAGCCGTCGACAGTCTTGGCCACCATGGCCTATCGTGTAGCAAGAGTGCTGGGCGTTTTTCCCGACATGCCCACATTAACGACATAATCCGTCGAGCTCTTGTCACCGCCGGAGTACCAGCTCATCTTGAACCGAATGGGTTGGTACGCGACGATGGGAAGAGTCGATACCCTTGCGCCATCACATCTTCCAAGCACAGCTGGATCGGCTGGCGCTGCTGCTGCATCAGCGGAGCCCCTCAAACGGCGCAAATACGCAAACCTATCTGGTAATTACGTTTTTGAGCCGTTTGGGGTCGAAACTCTGGGGCCATGGGGGCCTAGTGCACGCGCTCTGTCCAAGAAATCGCTAAAAGGCTGATCGACGCTTCCCGTGACCAGAGGGCTGGTTTATATTTTGCAGAGAGAATAAGCATTGCCATACAACGTGGCAATGCTGCCAGCCTTCTGGGCACGCTACCAGCCGACAGCGTTGCGGAGGAATTTTTTGACGCCGCGTAGTTTCTATTTTTTATTTTTATTTATTTAGTTTAATTGGTTTAGTTTAGGATAGTTTAGTTGCATAAGTAGTTTTATTCTGTTGTATATATGTTATTTGTTACTTCAATAAAGTCTATTATAATTTTAAATAATTTATTTTGAAATTGACATAATTTAGTACAAGTAATGTTGCCAAATGATGTTTATACATTTTTTTTCTCGCAGCTTTAACTAAGTCTCCCCACCGTAGGAACTTCACCTTGTCTAGGTGGTGAAGCTCAGTAACCGTGGTTAGGTCACCCACGGCCACGGTGAAGCTAAGCGAGATCCCGGGAGTGGACGCTCCGCGTGGTCTTGACGGAGGCGTGCGCAGGATGCGTCCAAAGGGTGACAGTTCTTCTGTCCCTCGCAGTCGGGCGCGGTCGCGGGAGGAGAGGCGTGTCGGTGTGCGTTGCCGCACGCCCTATTTCCCGCTACCAAATGGGGGCGCACCATCGTTGCGTCGCGGTGGGGCCGCAGAGGAAGAGGATATGCGGTGTTGCGTTGCAATCCTCCCTATCCTCTGCGGCCGCTGGGTGTTTTAGCGGCGAAGCCCAACACCTTCATCCGCCGCCAAGGTGGTTTTGTTCGGGGCCCGTCTGACCATCTGGCGGGCCAATACCCGTCGGGAGGTAGCGAGGAATGCTTTGGCGATACCTGACCCCCCAACACACTGGTACATGAGGAACACGGGTTCGTTTTTAGTCAGTAAGAGTCTGACAGTCCGCTTCGCCCTCCTCCCCCCCAGGGCGGCGGGACTCCATGAGGATTTTCCAACCCGACAGAAAAAAAAATCTTTAACTAAGTCTAACTTCTATAATTAAGTTTGAATCCTTAATTTAAGTTAATAAATTATATAAATTATCGGTGTGAGAGTAGATATCGATCGTACTTGTCAAAACACTTTTACAGCGATAGTCAATAAAACAACGTTCATAACAATAATATACAGGTACAAGACATAGACATAAATGATACGAGAAATAAATAACACTCAAAAAATTCCTAACACCAATCTTCTAAATTTTCAACAGCAATAATTCGCCAAAAAGACATCAAAAACAATTTTAGCAACAAATTAACGACATACCGAATGCTTCTTTGGAGTAAGGCTTTGCAACGCAGGCCGTGTGACGCACTTAATTTATGCCCAGTAAATTTATTATTGCTGAACGGAGCCAACAAAACCGCAGAAAGAGTTATTCAGGCTATAAATAAAAGAAAAGTTCTGTATATCGTTATACGTCGCATTTATTTTAAACAAATGTATTTAATAGGATAAGTTAGGTAGCGCCCCTCGTAAATTTGGTGCATACTTGTAGTAGTGTTTCAAACTTAGTACTTGGATTTTCTGTTTATATAATTATTGAACAGATAAAATGAAGCTATACTCCAGGAGTATGGAGTTCTATGTTGCAGTGTGTATAAAATGTTATAGAGCTGAGCGTAAAGCTGCATGAACCATAATTGTTAAGACAGAAATCTATCTCAGAGAATCAAACATTACTATTATGACGCAACGAGAGTTTTAATGGGCAAAATGAACACCCATTGAGATGTCTACGAAAGATATCGTCATAGTCTGTAAGTGTAAAATGCGCATTGGTCATCGCTGCAGACTCTGCTTTATTTAAGGCTTCTAATAAATGGAATAGTTTTACAATACTTTTTCCTAATCCTGCTATACATCTACAGTTTATTTCTTCATAAACGTTAGGATTCAGCACATAATCCATACATATTCATGATTTGACAGAGAGTATCCTTTCACATTAAAGCACTAAATGGCTGAACCAACACACCGACTTTTACAGTTTCAGTAAAACAACTATGTATTCAGCTTGATTTTCCAGGTTTAGCTGGAGCGACGCGAGTTAATATGATAATAGGTATAAACTGTATGATCTGAAGCTTAGAAAGCGAATGCTTTGTTGGACTAGGGAAAGCTCACGGCCATTTCTCCACGAGAAATAAATACGAGCGGGAAAAGAGCTCACTTTAAACAAATTGCAATAGTATACGTACTTCTTTACTGAGAACCCGGCTCTTCACTAGTGATAAAGAACTGCGACTACGCTCTTGAATTGTACTTCAAAAAGTTCCAAATTCAGAGATAATTCTGTCTAATTGCATTAGTTCACGAAGTTTCCAGTGACGCTGCTTGGCTATCGTGTGGCCAAGCGGACTCTGAACTGGAAACGTGCACATTTCATGCAACTTAGTTCTGTTGGTTTAATTATATATGCAATTGCTCGGCTCACAAAGATTACAGTTTCCACTGTTTACATATATAATGAGCCAAATAATATATACGTCTGTATGTTACTAGGTACACGACACCTATTAAATCTTTGATAGTAGTTTTCCTTTTAACATGCAAAACTGCAAACTAATTTAATCCCAAAGTTGGCAACCACAGCCCTTGTGTAAACGAACAAGCTACTACCCGTTGCTAAATTTACCATAACAATATGTATAGTGCGTCCATTCTTATCTGGCAAAAATTGTAAACAAATATGGCGGACAGATAAGTACGTCCGTAAGACTAGTGATGGGAAACATTGCATGAACTAAATCAAGTTTCACTTAAAATTCATTCAGTGAATGAAATAAAACATATTAGAGATAGAGATTTTAAATTTTAATGTTTTCGATGAGAGTCGAAATACAAATGGTATTTAGTTCATGTAAAAGGTTTTATTTTTTTAAAGGTACAAATATTATGTCAGATCGTCAGTGTCGAGAGACGTTGTGGTTTCATAAGAACTTGTATCTGATGTGACGTTAATTATGAATCTGGAGGTTACTCCACCCGTCGCATCATCAATAAACCCATTGAGCATCATTTTATGTTCCTGTTTGATAACATGTTCGATGCATTTTTTGCACGATTCAGCATCAATTTTGGCAATGCTCTCTTTTGTTAAATCTTTTATTTCTCCCATCTTAAAAGTTTTATTATTGCAGCCAACATGCGATTTTATTTGCGCCCATATTAATTCTATTAGGTTTAGTTCGCAATGATAAGGCGGAAGGCGAACAAAAATAATATTTTTCTTGGCTGCCATTTCATCAACCACTTTTATATTGAAATCGTATCTGAATTTAAGGCAAAATGCGTTTATAACTTAATACTGGTAAGTGAATGTAAACACTCTTTGTCATTATAATGACTTCAACAATTAGCGTTAGCGGCCTCTATCGCCCGCCCCCATATATCATGTAATCGTGGTTACGATTTCTGACTGCAATCAGAGAATGGATACTTTTTCGATTACTTTCGGTAAATGTTTTCATGATTGATGGTTACAAATTACATTTTGCCCATCTCTGACTAGAAAAAGGAGAGGACTTTGCCTGGCAAATGGGGCACAAAATACATATTTTAAAAAATAAATTTAGTCAATTCTATCGGAGTAATTCTACTTTTAAAGGGGAATGCCCACTCTCCATAGTCTCCTAGGCCCAAGATGGACATCAAATATTATTATAAAAAATTGTGTTTGAAATTCTTAATAGTATCAGATATCTGAAAAATACATTCAAATTGCCGCCACTATTTTAAAAATGTTTTAAATAATATAACATTTAAAGGTTAATTTCCTATGAGAAAAGTGTCAGACTATAAGATAAGCTTTTTCTTTGTGAAATACTTAATTATTATTATTGATTATGATAAAATAGGTGTTTGTGCCTTATTAGGATACAAAAATAAAAACATAATTATTTGCTATTTTAAATATCTATATTCTCTTCATCATCATACATAATTAGCAAATCATCTAAAAAGGGTGCAGGATAGCACAGCATACATCTGATTCATATCTCGCCCAACCTATATACCAAAGCACAGTCATAATATGTGCACAACAGCCTACCGTGCGTTTTACTATTATGCAATTGCAACAATAACTATCAATTGCCTCTCTGCCAGTATAATTATTATTTATTTTAATGTACACAAAATACAAAACGAAAATCCAAAGTAGACATACCTATAAGTTGTAAGGAAGGCTTACGACTTATAGGTATGTCTACTTTGGATTTTCGCACGCAAAAGCCAGCAGTTATGCAACCCACTGTTGTAATACGCTTATTTGTTCGGGTTCTAGAGCATGATTTTGAACTTCGTTCAAGTTAAAACCACAATTCACACAATTTTCTTCCATCAGGCATCATTGTATAAAACGTTATCGACCGGTATCCAAAATCAAATGCAGTCGTGATCCTTGATGTGAGAGCCCAAATTGTCGTTGAAAGTGAGAACAAAATCCGTAAAACACAGCAAAAGTCGTTGAAAAATTCCGAATCAAGTCCATATAACAAAACCAGGTCGTAGTAAAAGAAACCGAAGAAAATCTTAACAAGTAACAACATCAACATTGAGCATAAGCAACAAGTGCAGTTCCCGCGTATATAAAAAGGTACTCTGTGAAGTGAAGTGTCAGATGCAATTCAGTGTTGTCAGTATAACGAAAAAAATTCTAACATTAAATTCATTTATCGATTTCTCTTTCATATAATAATCGATACTTGATTTATTTTATCTTCTTTTTTTACCATAACCACCCATAACGCACATTTTTATTTTCAGTTATGTTATCTTTTATTTGTTTTTATATTGCAGTACCAGTATAGTCCAGTTACATTGTCGTTAAAGTTATTTTATTTATTTATAAATCGATTTAAATCGATTGATTATCGATTATAATTTTAACAAGATTTTGAAGCTGTCAATATTTTGCCGGCGTCAAAACCAAACATTCAATGATGTTACTTTTTTTTAGGAATTCTTGTAGATTATTATGGCGCGTATTTGAAATAAAGTAAATTATTATTTTATTCTGGCACAATTTATGCATATAGTTTATTTTTTCTAGTTTGCTGTCCACTGGGGGCCTCAAATGGGCAGTCCCCTTTCGTTGTTTTCTATGGAGATTTTTAACCCATATTTTACTTTTCCATCTATTTTTAAATGTTTTCATTCATACAAACACAACAAAAATGAATTAGCTAAATCGGTGCAGCAGTTATGTCTATCTGAGTTTGATTTTCATTTATTAAGATTAGTTGTCCTGATATAAAAACTACACTTACTTACACTTACTTTTATCTCTCGGTTAGTTACAAGAGTCCAATCAGTTGCAATCTCAAAGTCCTTTGTACGTAGCCCGGTTATCGATCAAGAGAAATAATAGTCGGAATGAAAAGCTCATACAAATCCACAAGCAAGCCCGGTCAGTCATAAGCCTATTATTATTATATTTATCGACTTATCAGTTTTTATCAATATTGTCTGCAGTGAAAAGCTTTTAATTTAGGCCCTTATGAAAATTGACCTCAGTTTAGTTAATGAAATTATTTTATACGGATCTGAATGTTCTTTACGTTTACCATAAAAGGATTACAATATATTAATACTTTTTCTATGAGCATTCAATTTTATCATTCACTTCATCCCATCTCTTCAGTCAAATGTCATATTGACAAGACATCGTAATAATCTGTGGTTTGAAGTGTTATCACATTTTCTTTAAATTAATATGTTTTAAAAGAGAAATATGAAGTTATTTTAGGTGGAAAATAATGTGTTGGTATTTGAACAACATTGTAAATATTTTCTTGTAGCATATATTACGTGATTCGGCCACAATCTTGTGATTTGTGATGAAGGTATGTTTGTTTACTAGTTGTGCCAGGTAAAGATGAACGCATTATAAACCGTGTGCTAATTCCACACGTTTTAGGTTTAAACATGGTAGGCGGGTTTGTACGGATTCGCAAATAAATCTATGCATTGATAATACTAGCTTCTACCCACAGCGCCAGCCGCGCTTGTATTGGTTATGGTGACAAAATCTAAACTAATATGAAATCCTAATGTATAAGGTATATTACTGCAAAGTTTTATAAAAAATCCGTAGTAGTTTTTGGGTAGAAGAGTAACTAACAGCCATAAATTCATCTATAGTCACAACGGTTCGCATAATATAATAGTAGTTAAAATAGAATAACCTCAAGCCATAGTCTAAAATAATACAAAGCTTAAGATTTCGTCACCTACGAAAGAGTTGACTTGGTAAAAATAAATGAAAAGTTCGATAACATTTTATCTTAAGTTACACAGAATGTCCTATGTTGAACAAAAAATGTTGGTTACATTACTCTGATACCCAGAAGCGGCAGTCTCAGATAGAGGTCTTAAATTCTGATGATTAAGTGACATGAATGGTTTGAACTGTAGATGGTTAAGTTGTGTAAATGGGTAATAAAAAACATCAAAGTGAAAAACCAATCCCATCCACCATTTATAAAAGAAAATCACGTTTGTTGTATGTATACCTACTTAAATATATTTTAAAAGTTACTATCTGTTGATTAAGATTGAGAAAAAAAATTGCTTAAGAATTACGTTTGTTGTATGGGAATATATAACTTTAATATTTACTTTATTTTTATTTAATTATTTATTTTGAAAGGTAATATACAACTACATATTCTGTGAAAAAATCTCGAAAAGCAGGCGCACCCCGGCTTTTCGAGTCAACTTTGTCAGGGCGCATAATAATACAAATAAGTCATGACGACAGGGTTGTGAATATCCGTCTTCGTCAGCAATAGCATGGCTTATCGTGCTACCTCAGGATGTTGGTGGATGGTGTTGAGATTCGATCCGAGTCTACGGAAGTTCGTAAACGCATCTATAACAGTGGTTCGATTTAATCACGCAAAACACAATGATATCCACAATTACAGCCTATCTGGCTGTATTTTTTAATAGACAGTATTCCCATAGCGATAATGTCGACTATGGAGACTAGAATCGTATATATCAGATATACCTGAAGTTAAATAAGTTCTAAATATAAACGGACGTGGACTTAACGGTAGGTACCCCAAAAAATACGACAGCCAGGTTTATTTGTTTAAGCTTGAAATTAAACTTCGTAGATTTTGAAACTTTAGTAGAAAATCGTACCCTCAGCAATTACTTTTCAGCACACGTGTACATTCTACTCTTATTTTGTTAACTCTGTTTTGTAGCATTATGTGAATTATAATTATTGATAGGACGCAAAATACAACCTGATAATCTGGCGTCATCAAACTAGGGTATTCTTGACGTCATGCTGAAGGGGTGGCAGTCTTTTTAAGGGCCTCCTTGCCTGAGTTTGTTTGTATTTCCTGATAAGTAAAATCTGGATGTTTTCTGGTCGTCGGTGGATGGGTACCTTTTAAACAAACGTGCTGCGTTATAAATACATAGTGACGAACGGTAAATGGTAAAAACAGAAAATGAAGATGATATATAAACAATAGGAATTCGATACAAAGGACTTCGCACAAGAATATATTAAAAAAAAGTTCTAACTCTGTATCCAATATTTCATCCGTGTTAAAAAACTCCATACATTCGCCGATAGCACAGTTCGGTATTCGATTCAATATCGCCGTGCCACTGTCAGGTAATCCTATAAACCAGCACGAAAATGTTTTCTTTCTGAAACTTCATAATACTGTTATTCTGCCGTAGCATCGGTGAGTATACGCCCGAAATAGATAATACTTTGGATCAAAAGGATATCGGAACGGTATTACTAATTGATATCTTCGATATCTTTGCTATAAAGGGCACGAATTGTGATTCGGGTTTTATTCTGATTCTTATGAGATTCTTATGAATTCTAAAGTATATAAAAATAATAATATTTATCTCGTAAAGCCTGAGGCACACATGCGTGCAAAATATTTGAGATTATATTTATAAGAAAAGCGATATGTACTCTGCTATATTTATATGAAATATAGATTCAAAAGTGTATCTAAATTAGTATTATAAATTAAAGCAAGTTTAGTGCAAATGTTACATTTTATTTTTTTTATTATGAGTTTTTATGTTAGCCTAGAATATCTCCATAGCCTTAACTTGTTTATAAACTAAAAATAAATAACCATGCAAGAACTTATACCAGGTTATAGATTCAAAATATTATACATGTACTGATGTGGGTCTACTTAAGCTATTGCACGTAGAGGACATGAAGTCCCAAGTTCGTTGCTACTACAAGCACTCAATGTCGGTGACTATTTTTAGTTTATAGTCATTTTATAAACTATAGTTTTATCATAAATTGACTGATATAAATGAAGTTCATTTCAGTTCACCAAGATTGCCGGCGTTCAAGTTAATGTCAGTAGATACGACTATCAAACGGCGGACAAAGGTCTGGCGCTAATATATTGAGAAGTCGTTTGGCAATCACTTTCATAAAGTAACAGATCGCATACCATGGAACTTCATCCAGATCTTGCGACTAAAGTGGTGACGGTCTTTCTGTCCTAATCTAAAAGTCACCATATTAGCCAAGTAGCTTTTTGCATATAGCCGGTTTATATGGATAAGACATTTTTGCATGCGTGTTAATTGACGAAACACTAAGGCATTAGGCACTCTCTGAATTGTGTAACCTAGAGAAGACCCCACTGGGTCTTCTCTAGGATCCACTGATCCAGTGCGTCATGGCTCAAAAGGGCGCATTTAAGTGGGATATTGAGGGAATGATGATGGTGACTGGAACTGATCTCTGTAAGTAAAGCAAATTAATTGCTAGGCTGTTTTAACTACGCACTGATTCTTTTTCTATCAATTCAGCACTAGTTTTACCTAAGACATTCAGAAGACGTTGTTTTATATTTAATTTCAACTGCTTATTTGCTTTATTTACGTATTCACTAATGTCGAATTTTGTTGTAACTTTTGTTTACATAAATCTTTTTTAAAGGTGCGGTATAGCAAGTTCCAATTTATTTATCATGACGTATATACTAAACTTCTTTTTTACACTGGGTAAATAGAAAGTACTATAAATCACAGTTATTTGTGCACATTATACAAATAAATAACATTTGTCTTGATTTTTTATGTAGGCAAATATAATTATTTGTATACCTACCTGCCGCTTAAAGCCGTAGCGTGTAGGTTGAAAAGTTGTTACTGTCTTAAAGGTATTAAGTTTCCTATTTTCTAAAGCCGATACTTTTTTTAATAATACTCTATTCCTACAGAAGTCATTTCCGTAGATTCCGTAGATAAAAATATAACATTACAAACTAGTATTATTTTAGCAAAAGAGCAAGTTTAACTTAAAACGAGGCTACCTCGGACAACGGCGAACTAATTATACATTATATAAAATAAAAAAGCGCCTCGCATAGGCCACACGCTGAAGAGGAAGTTACATTCTAACATATCTTACCGCAATTTAGAAGAACAATTCGTGCTAAAGGTGTCCACTTTTTGTTCACTTTCATATTAAGCTGGGTCAATGTGAGTTGGGCATAACAGAATGGCAGTTGCAAAATCTTTTTGGGAAAGTAAATGTGTGAAGTTGTATTCAGTAAGTGCTTACTTTACTTACCAAATATAATTTTGATAAAGTGCGAACTACAATGATATTTGGATTTGTGTGTTGTTTATGATCGTTTGCAATTTAAGTCTTCTGGTCAAAGTGTCCTCTTTTCATGATATTTGTAAATTTTTACCTTTTTTGTACAATCTTTGGGATTCATTATGATGAGACAATTGACACGCATATCATCTCATGATGTTGTGGTAGCATCTCTCGAACCATCCCGTATACCACAATCTTGCTGATTATCATATCCAGATATTTATTTTCCTACATAATTTTGCCGTCGTCAAAAAAGGCCCACCGGCATCAGTTGACCTGGCTTGCAAATTTTCACGTCTCTGTCACGGCCATATATTATATACTCACAACCGCAAATGCAGGAGTTGTTATTGTGGTAGTTCCGAATGACTCCTTACATTCAGTGCCAGATATTCATCTAAAAAACACTGCTTGCGTTATTCAAATAAGTGCCAAGTTTCAAGTCCATGTATAAAGACATGCTTGATTTATAGAGACAGGTCTATCTTTACAGATTAACCCGTCGACAACGTATAATCTGCTAAATTTCCACGGTGTTAATCATACCTGACACCGTGGTCTCAGATATGATGATCACATGTTTGCCAATAGTTGGGATGTTACGTCGTGACGTAACATTCCAACTATTGGCAAACATGTCTGAATGCTATTGCTGCTCTTATTAGCCATACAGGTAAAACATAATATATATAAAGTATAATATGAACAATCACGACTAATTAATCAAAGGCCGTTGACTATCACTGGCATGTTTAAGTCCGATAACTGGTAGACGTTCAAATGTTGGACATGTGTTATAAGACATAATAATATATATGACAAAGATACGTCAGGTTTATTAAAAAGTTCAAGATGGACAACAAAGCGAAAAATGGAAGACCGTGTACTGTGGCACGTGATGGAAGAGGCCTGTGTCCAGCGGTGGACTGATATATTATGCCGATTAAAATCATAAAAATTATATCAAGGATAATATGCTCGTTTCATGCTTTTCTTCATTATTGACAATAAGTCATAGATAAAGAAAGAAGGGAAGTTAAAATGAAATCATCGATATTATAAGGTAATACATTTTTACTAAACATATTTTATAAATGAGGATATAGAAGTGGGCTTCAAATTAGCATTTCATTTCAGCTAATGTTAAAGTGCTGTATAAAAGTGCTGGTAAAAAATACAGAATTAAAGGGCCCAGAATATAGCCTTATATTTCTATTAAGTACTAACATTACTTTAGAATTGTATGTGAGGAGATAAGCTGGTTTTTATTTAACAAGTCTGTATAAACACTGTTGTAGACAGTCTGTAATAAATAACATATATATGTACATGATATGAAATTTTTTTATATTCTGTTAAAGCTGCCACGGTATCAAGTCTTCAACTGAATTCGTACAAGTTCTTCAAAATGGATAATTTTATAATAATATGATGTTATCACACATTGCGTGACCCTCTATACGTTCTTTTAATAAAATACCTACAAATTACAAACATTTTTGAATTTTCTCAAGCATTTACGAGAAGAGCGCCTCAGCACTTTGTGATATTACAATACTTCATGATAATGGATACGCGAACGTACGGTACAATATACGTTACTGTATTATTCTAGTAGTTTTCCGCGGCCTCGAGGTACCGGCGCTGAGCAAACTTTTTATCTAGCATTCTACGTGTTAATTCGTAACACGAGCTGCACGTACGTCGAATAAACCGTTCAGATCAAAGTTGTTGAAAACTTATTAGGTAACAAAGAAAAATGTTCATGATTATAATTTGGGATTCTACCGAGGACAAGCAGTGTGATTTTGTAAGACTTCATTGTAAACTTCGAATCTGAATCCGCTGTGAGTTTCTTGATTGGCATTCTAAAAACTCGGTTGATAATTCGAATCTACACTAGCGCTACTCTTGCGAACGTGTTTGCGAGTTGAACTAAATTGACTTCGAGATTTTGACAGATAAAGTATGAGATGACGTAAAAAGTGGCAATCTATAAGGTCAGCCCCGTCAGTTCGACGCTCACTTCGCACTCAAAATCAAGGTCATTTTGAACCTTATGCGAAGTGAGAGCGAATAGCGACGTGAAATGCGAGTCGTTGTTTGAATTTTACAGAATCGACGTGAAGGTCAGCAATTTCCCGCGAATATTTTATTACATATTCATTACATAATTGTATTTTAAACAGCTTACGTGCTTGCCTAGGAAATGACAACATTTTTTAATCATCATCGTCGTCCTAGTGTTTTCCCAGATGTAAACAAGACTTTTACCATAGAGCCCGGGGTCTAACCAGATTTTGATAGAAGCTTGGTCAATGATTTTGAGGCTCGTAGTAATGCTACGGTACAGTAGCTCTTTTGCTACGACGTAGCAAGAACCGTTTCAAGTATTCATGGTTTGTATGCTATATCGTAATAGCTTTTGTCGATAAGTTTTTACAATTATATTTTGTTGCAAACTTTGTATGAAACTGTTTTATTCCTTCAATGGATTGACTGTAAACTTTGTATATTATTTCTTCAAACGACGATAGTGAACACTAAGAATTTGTTTTTTTTTAATTCCGACCCCCAGGGGTAAGATAGGGATCAAAGTGTGTTACATATTATTCCTTCAGTGGATTGACTTCAAACTTTATATACTGATTCCTCAAATGATGATAGTGAACACTTTTGTTTCTTTGGAAACTCCTCCCTTAAAGGGGTAAGAAAGGGGTCAAAGTTTGCATGAAACTTTTTATTCCTTTCATGGATTGACGTCAAACTTGTATATTTGTATATTGGTTCCTCAAATGTCGATAGTGAACACTAAGAATTGGTTTTTCGAAAATTCCTACCCTCAGGGGGTAAGATAGGGGTTCAAAGTGTGCATGAAACGAAAGTTATTATTCTTTCTTTGGGTTGTCTTCAAACTTTGTATATTGGTTTCTCAAATGACGATAGTGAACATTAAGAATTCGTTTTTGTTTGGGAATTCCACCCCTAAGAGGGTAAGATTGAGGGTCGAAGTTTGAATGAAACTTTTTATTCCTTTAATAGATCGACTTCAAACTTTGTATAAAGGTTCCTGAAATGACGTTAGTGAACACCAAGAAAAGAGTTTTGAAGTCACTTTATAAATTAAAAGAAATTTCAATGGATTCACTTGAAACTTTGTATATTGGTTCCTCAAACGACGATAAAGAACACAAAGAATTTGGTTTTGAAAATTCCTACCCTCATGGGGTAAGATAGGCGTTCAATGTGTGTATGAAACGAAACTTATTATTCCTTCAGTGGATTGACTTCAAACTTTGTATATTGGTTCCTTAAATGACGATAGTGAACACAATTTTTTTTTTATTTCCTACCCTCGGGGGGTAAATAGGGGGGCAAAGTGTGTATGAAACTTATTATTCCTTGAGTGGATTGACTTCAAACTTTTTATATTGCATCCTCAATTTTTTTTGAAAATTCCTACCCTCAGGGGGTAAGATAGGGGTTCAAAGTGTGTATTTAACAAAATTTATTATTCCTTCAGTGGATTGACTTAAAACTTCCTATATTGGTTTCTCTAATGACTTTAGTAAACATTTAGAAAATCTTTTTAGAATTTCTTACCATAAAGGGTTAAAAAGGGGTGTCGGAATGTCTATGAAACCTTTTTATTCCTTCATTGGATTAACTTTAAACTTTGTACATAGGTTCCTCAGATGACGTTAGTGAACACCAAGAAAGCAGTTTTCGAAGTCACTCCCCTATAGGGCTTAAGAAAGAGTGTCCCATTTTCTAATATAAAAAGAACTTCAATGGATTCATTTGAAACTTTGTATATCGGTTACTCAAGTGACGTTAGTGAATTCACCACTAAAACGGGGGGTTGTAATAGGGATCCCAGTTTGTATGAGACTTTTAATTCCTTCACTTGATTTTATCGACCCTGATGTGCATTTAAATTTGTTTTAGTTTGAGTTAGTTAAGATGAAGGGCGCTTAGATGAGTCTAAGCGCTCTTTATATTCACTAACTAAAACGTGGGATGGTTCTTTATATGACCAATATAAGCCAAAATACTTAGAACCGTTATTTTGCTATTTTCATTTATTTTTAAGCAGGTAAGCACTTTTTATTAGTTATCTGCTTTGTCCAACTGCTGACCAAGGCTTTTCTCATTTCTTTAACCTAAAATACTAAGAAAGGGTTTTTGAACATGGATATTTTTTTTTACAATGTCGCTGAGATATACAAATGTATACTGCGACGGAATCCTTGACTAATTTAATTTTAACTTGCTTGTGCAAGCAGATACGCCTAAATGAAATGTTCATAATTTGTTCGAGAGTTTTCATGAACGATTAGTAAAACACACATCTAAATCGATTCAGCCATTTTTAAGATTACCCTGAATAAATATTCAGACAGAAAAACTATCTAAATAAATCATTGGGTACTGGAAACGGGTTAGCAACAATATGCAATTCAGTTATTTTGAGATTTCAGACAGTCTGTTATTTTTTTATAGTCTCACGCCTGTATCCCCGAAGGGGTAGGCAGAGGTGTAATATGACACCCACTTTTCGCCATGTTGCATATTAGATCCCACGTAATAGGGGGCGAGCCGTTACCGGGCACATTGGCAGACTCCGTGCTGCTTCTGAGAATTGGGAAAAACTCGGTAATACTTTTGCCCGACCTGAGAATCAAACTCGAGACCTCCCGTTTAGCAGACGCATACGCTATCCACTGTACCTCGAAGGCAGTCAAATATTATTTATTTGTATAATCTGTCTGTATATAAAATCCTTGCGTTACTGATTGACTGACAGACACGCTACAGCCGAAACAATTGAGCGCAAGTAGATGAAATTTAGCATGTATGTTCCTTGAGGTGTGTAGGGGCACACTATGAGAGGATTTTTGGAAATTCTTCCCCTAAAGGGGTTTAAATGGTTGTCAGAATTTGTATGAAACTTTTTATTCCCTCAATGGATTAACTTCGAACTTTGTATACCTATTGGTTCCTCAAATTAAGTTAGTGAACACTAAGAAAGTCTTTTTGGAAATTCTTACCTAAGTGGATAAAAAGGGGAGTCATAATTTGCATAGAACCTTTTATGCCTTCAAGGGATTAACTTCATACTTTGTTTATTGGATCCGCAAATGACGTAAGCGAAAAAATTTAGAGTTTGTGTAAAAACTTTTATTTTTCAATGGAATCACTTCAATCTGTGTATATAAAATCTTTTCGTTACTGACTGCCTGACACATTACAGCTGAAATTACTGGGCGCAAAATATTAAATTTAGCATGTATGTTCCAGGAGGAGGGTGTTTGTACAACATATTTTATCTAATCGTAATTGACGCGTGCGAAGCAGCGGGCAAAAGCTAGTAATATATATAAAGTGCATCGACCTTACAGATCGATTGTCGTACACGTGATGATGTAGAGCTGTGAAATATTGATTCTGATGGAAATGCTATAATCAAAAATAAATATTTTATTTGATTTTGTAAAATAAATACTATATGAAGCTTCTTTTATGAGCTAAGTGAAATTATTGCATGGCTTTTATTTGCGTTTTTATAAAAGCTTATGGCTAAGTAGCCATAAGCTTAATAAATTGATTTCCACACTAGAAAGTTTTTTTTGTGTTATCTACACTGGAAAAATAAGGATTCATCAATTTGACTTTCTAAGTATATTGTTTTTCCATATCTTGTGTCCCAGAGCAATACTTTAAATATTTTTAGCTGTTACAACAATAAGAATCATAAACAAATAAAATACGATTAATTAAAGTTACAGTCCAGTCTTCATATACTCGTTTATGCTTCAGAACACGGCAGTCAAACTAGCTTATGTAAAGTTTTTTTTGTCAGCTGAACTGCACCAGCCCGGTGAAATGCAAATGTTAAAGGTTTAAAAGCTTTATGTCGTTTACTAGACCACTTATGAAATCAATCAGTCTTCTTATGGTGAGCAAGGGATCAGGGTCAGTTATAGTCATCAAAAATACTGGTCGTACGTTAGCGGTCCTTTTAAGTCGCTTTTATATAAAAACCATAACAGTCTGCATCGCTGCACGTTAGTTCTAGTTGGTAGCAGTTGGGCACTAACCGTCCGACAGAACTAGCGGTGTCATATTTGTTGCTAGTTATAATAACTATTATTCAACTATACACGTATCAATCTTTTCCCAGGTTGATAATTTGTACGTTAAAAGATTCCACGCAAGTGAAATCGCGAGCAACAGCTAGTAATTAAATAAAAATTGCTTTGGCGTGCGCGGTTCACATGATGGCTGCACGTTAAAGGAAATTCTTATTCACAGCAATATAACCTCACAGCGTTTATACGCTTTCCGCAAATATTGAATGCCCACATACGTTCACAATATATTTGAACGTGTGTAATGCGGTAGAATGGTAAAAGATAGTACCAACTGTCACGGAAGCATGAAGTAACAGCAATACGAATCCCCGATAGTTCATGCCCGCTCTCGACGTTCATTCATACCGCTCTATGCGGAAATATGAGTAGTATTCTCAGCATTATTACGTACTTATAACTTAAGTGCATGTTAAGGTGCTTATGGTATAGCGAACGGCTATTTAGTAGTGTCTTCTTTATAAGCTTGGTCAATTATTTTGAGGCTCGTAGTTATGCTACGGCATAGTAGCTCTTTTGCTAAGACGTAGCAAGAACCGTTAGAAGTAATCATGGTTTGTATTCTATATCGTAAATAGCTTTTGTCGATAAGTTTTTACAATTATATTTTGTTGCAAAAAACAATATTAACTATATTCATAGAAATACCGCATAGATAATGAAGTGATAATAATTTTTTTAAAAGTTACAGATTTTAGATCTGCGTCATGACTCACTTTTATTTATTTATTTATTATATTTTTTATAGACCTACCTTACTTGTAACATACATTTTCAGAATCGATTGATATAAATAAAATTATATAGCAAAAACAAGACCTTGTTTGTAAATGAGTAGTATATACCTGACTTTATACTTTGTGTATCAATGAATGAATTAATTAATATATTAAACATTTTATTAAAACTCTAATATAACTTTTATATGTCCTAATTTTCATTTCCTTCAGTATTCATTATAACTTTTTTTATTTCTTTCGCTCTGTGGTATAGTATTCAAACGAATCGTACATTTGCACCTTACTACGTAAAGGAATAAAATATACCCACAATTTATGCAGAATTATCGCAGCAGGAAGTTTTATGTTTATCTGTACTCAATGTCAAGTGCCGTTCTGTGCAGCACAAACAGAAAAACTGTTGAAACTGGCTATTTTACTAACTCCCCTTTTTTATCTTTGCAAGTATGAATCAATATAATTATATAATATTCTTGAGTTACTGACTGCCTGACTGACAGACAACGCCCAGCCGAGGCTACTGGGCGTACGAAGCTGAAATGTGGCATGTACGGTCCTTTTTATATGTGGGGTAGCACTAAAGGAGGGTTTTTAGAAATTTCCATCTTAAGAGGGTAAATGTCACACGTGGGCGGAGCCAAAGGCGCAGTATAGTTTCATTCAAAAATATCAAATCAAAATTAAGTAAAGTAGTCACAATCTGAACTCCAGTATAAAATATTCACTCAAAAGTCCAAAAGGTCATATAAAATAAAGTGCTGTATTAAAACGTTCTATTAAAATTTCATAAAAACTTTTGAATAAAACCGTCTGACAAATGGTTTCCATTACAAGTCTAATATAGTGGTAACGTCATTTCTCATAACTTCGCTCTTTCTGCGAGAAATAATCCGTGTATTTCTAGATTTCTAGGTTACAAAACCGATGACCTGATTAATAGCTCGTTAGTAGTTACTCTGATTAATAGTTCTTTTAGTGAGATGCATTTACGATCCAAGTTGCGTCTTGAAGTTAATTAAGTTAAGCTTATTTTAAAACTGTCAATTAGAAAAATGGACACTCTTTAGAAGCTTGTTTAATCTATATTACATAATTATAAAACATTAAAAAAAATTTTCCTGTACATCAAATATATTACCAAAAATGAAACTCAGGGAGGCTGAGACACAGTAATGGAGCAAGAATCTAAAAAAAAAATTTTGTTTATCTGTTTGTCTGTTTGTACACGCTAATCTCCGAAGTTACGGGACGGATTTGAATTAATTTTCCCTGTTATATTGCTATTAGGTCTGGGCAACATATAGGCTATAATTGAACTTGAAAAGTGGAACACCTGATGCAGAACCACAACAGCGCAGCGAAATTATAAGATATAAAAAAATGCGGTTTAGCAAAAAACATTACGCCTGATTGGCATTTTCTGATGAGAAATTGAAATTGGAAGATCTCGGACATCTAAAGTCTCTCTCAAAACTCTAGGTGGACTTGACGTCTTTGCTGTAGTTGTTCAGTCTGACGAGCATTTTCTGTTCACTTATAAAAATCGAGGGTCTGAAATTTCTTATGAGGAACTATAAGAGCCCATCTGCACGATACCATTTACCAACAGACTTGACGGCTACATTTCCACTTCAAAAAGAAACTAGTTGTTAAGCAACATTACCAACAAACGTCACAAAGAATACAAGACCAAGCTACAGTTAAATCCAAATCTAAATTTACACGTAAGAAATGTGTTTCTTATTCCACTGTTCCTCCGAGAGAAAAATATAGTTCAAAGCACACAGAGCTTTTCTAATTATTTTGCTAACCATACAGAACAGGCCTTGCTGTAACGTTACTACTGTTAAGAGTAATAAGAATACTGTTGAGGGTGAACTGAGTCTTATTCAGAGCAGTCGACCTCTTTAATTTAAGGTACATGTAATAAACTGGTTTAAGTAAGTAAGTAGCTTCGCCGTTGGCAGAAAAACGAAAGCATGGAAAATAACTGGCACGTACTATATTTTCATTCATTAATCAGCTTAATGGAAATTGAGGTTTTGAGAAAATATTGTTCGCAATATTATTACCTCGGTACCTATATGATAATACATTCTGCACAATTGACTGCTGTATTTATATAATGTTCATGACTTATTTCAGACTCAGTGTGATAATTGCAAATGAGAAGATGAAAATGTTCAATAAATAGAACCCGCTTACAACAAATGTGTATGGCGATGTCACGTCTCCGAGTGCGAGGTACGTAGGTGATGGTAAGTAGTTCCTGCAAATATATCTACATAGCCGCTGAAGTTATAATTCAGTAACTCAACCACACGAAAATATTTCACAACAGAGTCACAAAATAAATACACACACCGGTGTCACACCAACTGCTTCGTAACAGAGATAGATTAATAAGCCCCTAATACAAACTTACTATCTGTTTAGAACTTAGGTACTGTCTTGCTTGCGGGTGGACTTTGATGTATACTTTATTTAAATTAAAGATGTAAAACCTTGTAACGATACTATATTTGATTATTTTACAAGATAATTAAGGTATTTAAGGTGAATGTGCGCACGCTTGCCGTGGCTGATCAGTTGTTTGTTTCGCCATGGCTGGGCGCTAGTGGAGCCTTGTCGCCCCCTCCCCGCGCCGCGGCGCCGCGCTGGCTGCTTTACGCCGGTCTGCCGTGTGCATGTGTGCTATGCGTAGTGGGAGCACATGCGAGGCGTCAACATGCTGCCGCCTCAGGAGAAAGAGTCTTCGTTCGCTGGGCCATCAGATTCCGTCGTCACTGGCAAAGGGCACAGCCTGTTGAAGGCGCGCCGAAGGGTGCCTGTTGCAGTCGTCACATCTGCCACTCTGGTTACGCCGTCGGAGCCTGGGTACACGCTGGACACTCGCCCGAGCAACCATCTGTTTGGTGGTAATCGGTCATCTTTGACTAGCACCATTTGTCCAAGACGTAGCTGTCCTTCATCTTTGCACCATTTCTGTCGTATCTGAAGCTCTGAAATGTATTCTTTGTGAAATCTGGCCCAGAAATGAGCTTTCAGTTGTTGAGTTCTCATGAAACGTGAGAAGGTGCACAACTTAGCGACATCTTGTACCTGAGGAGATGGCAACACTGTTAATGTTCGTCCAATGAGAAAATGTGAAGGCGTGAGGGCTACTAGATCCGATGGATCAGAAGATAAGTGATTTAAAGGCCTCGAGTTTAGAATAGCTTCAATTTCGGCAAGAACGGTATTCATTTCCTCATAAGTAAGATTGGCAAGACCAAGAATACGTTTTAAATTATATTTTAATGATTTAACGGCAGCCTCGGCTAACCCATTGAAATGTGGGCTATATGCAGGTGAAAACTTAAAGTTAATGGACATATCTAAAGCATAAGAACCTATATAATGTGAATTAGATTTTAAGAATTTCGCTAATTCATTACACGCTCCTACAAAGCACGTGCCGTTGTCAGAGAAGATATTGACAGGTTTTCCTCTGCGGGCAATAAATCTGCTTGAAGCAGCAATAAAGGTCTTAGAGCTCAGGTCGGTTACAAGGTCTATATGTACTGCTTTGACAGCCAAACAGACAAATATACATAAGTATGCCTTTACTAAAGTGCTTCCTCTACCTTTTCTGTATTAATAAAGGGATAATCAGCGTGCAATCGCTCCCCAGGCAAAACACCCATGATCGGCTGTATAATTCTGCCTGAAAATCGACAACACGTAACACAATTACGCACAGTTTTTCTCGCAAGAATCCTGCCATTCAACACCCAAAACCTTTGGCGAATATTAGCGAGTAGTAATTGCGGACCTGCATGAATAAGTAATTTATGATAATATTTGAAGATAAGTACTGTAATATGGTGTGATGCGTGTAACAATATTTGATGCTTGGTGTAGTATGAGTAATGTGAATTGACTAGCCTACCTCCTACTCGTATGAGGCCATCAGAGTCCAAAAAGGGATTAAACTTTACTAGTTTATTCTTTAATGGCAAAGTATTTTTATTTTTTAACAATCTGTACTCAAGTTCAAACGATTCTTGTTGAGATAATTTACATAATGTAATCAGCGCTGAATTGAGTTCGCTTAACGTTAAATAACCTTTATGGTTGTTATTTGGAAAGCGACAGTTATGAATGAAACGTTGTACGTAAGCTGTGATACGTTGTAATCTAGAAAATTCAGAAAATTTATTAAAATATTCAACTGACTGTGATTCTGAGATACCTAAATTACTTAGCACTTTCATTTCGGGCAGATCACCTTCATTAATACAAGTCGGTTGAACTGGCCAATCTGATTTAGGATTTAAAAGAAATTCTGGACCTGACCACCACAAGCTACTCTTTTCCAGCTGTCTGGCGTCCGCTCCCCGTGACCCTATATCAGCAGGGTTTACCCGTGTAGGTACTTATCGCCATGTGGATGGTTCGGTTTGGTAAGGGAATTTATCTCATGAATTCTATTGTAAACAAACGGTTTTAACAAGTTGGCTTTGGATGATTTGATCCAACTTAAGACAATGGTTGAGTCACACCAATAAATACAGCTGTGAATTTTTAACGTTAATGATGATTTAACCTTATCACCTAGACGAGCGGCTAGAAGAGCTCCGCATAATTCAAGCCGTGGCACCGTCATAGGCTTCAAAGGAGCAACGCGGCTTTTTGCGGTTATCAAATTAACCAATACCTTATCATTATGAGTCACAGATCGAATGTAAACACACGCGCTATATGCTTGAGTTGATGCATCACTGAATGCGTGTATCTCACAGGATACAGGATGATCACATATAACGTATCTAGGAATTCTTATTTGATTAATATAAAGTAAAGATTTAATTAAATTGCACCAACTTACGGCAATTTCAGTCGAAACCCTTTCATCCCATCCTATTTTCAAAGACCATAGCTTTTGTAAAATGAGTTTTGCCTGCAATATACAAGGGTTGATAAGACCTAAAGGATCAAATATTTGTGCCATGGTAGACAAAATTATACGTTTCGTTATGTGTTCATGTTGTGTAAGGTTGACTGAAAATAACAATTTATCGGATTTACAACCCCATAACAATCCGAGGGTCTTTGAGTATTCATTACCACTCAAGTTGAGATACTCATCTGTGTCATTTTCACCTATGAGCTCCTGAATTACGGATGTATTATTTGAATGCCATTTTCTTAAAGAGAATTGGGCCTTTTTTAATTGCTCTATAACGCCTCTGCATATTTGTACTAGCTTAGAGCTATCATTATTTCCATAGATATAATCGTCAACGTAGAAACCCTGAATAATGGCGTCTGAAATCGGTTTTTCAGTGCATTCTTTTCCTAACTGCACTAAACATCTAGTCGCTAAGAATGCTGATGAGGCCATGCCATATGTGATAGTGTTGAGCTTGTACTGTTTAAGTTGCTCATGGGGTTCAAACCACCACAATATTTGCTGAAGCATACGCTGGGTTTTGTTTACTCTAATCATGCGGTACATTTTTTCTACATCTGCAGTAACGACATATTTGAATTGGCGAAATCTAATCAATATACTTATGAGGTCACTCTGAACTGTGGGTCCGACTAATTGCAGGTTATTAAAGGACACGCCAGACGTGGTTGCCGCAGATGCATAAAAAACGACACGTAATTTTGTTGTTAAACTAGTTTCTCGTAAAACGCCATGATGCGGCATAATATATTGATATTTATCATCACTAGGAAAGGTATTTTCAGTCATGTGACCCAATGAGATATACTCCTGGATGAACTGAGTATACTGCCTTTTGAACTCTGGATCTCGCTTGAACCTACGTTCTAATGATATAAACCTAGCAAGGGCGTGTTCATATGAGTCACCCAATCGTTGAGGAGACTCCTTTAATGGAATGGTTACAACGAAGCGACCATCGTCATCACGTGTGGTAGTGTTTACAAAATGACGCTCATACTCCTGTTCCTCTTTGGATATAGGGCTGTGCGCGGTGACTGATTCGAGTTCAAAGTACTTGGTCAGTTGATCCTGAAGCATATTATCATAATGCGGAATGGAATGATTGCAGTGGACTGTATTGTCATGTAATGAATGTATAGGCTCGGATATCAACCATCCGAACTGCGTCTCACTTAATGTAGGTTTGTTTTTACCTAGTGAGATATTATGTGAACAAAGTATGCTCCAAAATAAATCTGCTTCAAGTAGCATATCTACTTGAGATGGCGTGTGGAATGTGGGATCGGCTAATACAATATTTTGAGGTATGTCTAGCCCTGCGTAATTGACTTGTGTAGCTGGTATCGATTGCGTAATGTGCGGCACAACGAAGCAGCTTATATTTTCAGAATATGAACTAACAAGTGACGATATAGTTACATCACATCGCTTGGATAAGCTACAAGATTGACGATTCAATCCTTCGACCAATGTGGAGGTTGAATAAGTTGACAGTTTAAGTTTGTCACACAAGCTCTTTGTAATGAAGCTTGATGTGCTTCCATTGTCTAATAAAGCGCGAATTGTATGTTTTTACCATAATGATCATTTACTTGAATTAAAGCCGTTGATAGCAACACTAAACATCGACTATGTGTGGCTGATAGCACTACATTATCTTGTAAACAAGCAGAAGGTTGTGATTGAATATCTGGTTGTGTTGAGCATAGTGCGATACTACTGGTACTAAGATTGGTAGGTGTATTTGTACTATCAGACTGATTTGAATGCTGTGTGGATGGCTCATTTAGGTGTAGCATTGTGTTATGAGACTTGCTACAAATTCGACATGATCCTAATCTACATGCGTTTGCCAAGTGACCTCGACGCAAGCAGTTGAGGCATAACTTTAAGAACTTCGCCTTTTGAATACGACTTTCAATAGGAAGCGATTTAAACTCTGAGCACTGGTAGATAGCATGGTTACCTTTACACAGTGGGCAATGATATGATTGCTTGGCATTTGAAGGCCTAGAATTTACAGTAAATGTTTTTTGTCTAGAATGCGTGACATCATTATGTCTTCGTTTTGTACTATGCGCGTCCTCAATAGTTTCCAATAGATCTGCTCTGTTTTTGAGAAATTTAGTAAAGTCACTAAGCGAGGGTAAATCTTCCAAATCATTGCGATAAATTTCCCATTCTCGATTTGTTACTACATCTAATTTATTCGATACTAAATGAATAATAATCACATCCCAACTATCAGTGGGTAGTTTAAGTAATTTTAAGGCTCTTAAATTGCGATTGACTAGGTCACTAAGGTTACGTAAAGCTTTAAATGATTCCTTTGGAATAGATTCAATGTTAAGAATTGCCTGAATGTGATTGTTTACAAGAAGCCTTTATTATGGAACCGTTCACATAACAACTGCCATGCAATGTCATAGTTTTCGGCTGAGAAGTCTAGAGAACGGATTACCAAAGCGGCACTATCCTTTACTGCAGCGCGTAAATAATGAAATTTACTAATCTTAGGTATTGAGTCATCGGAATGTATGAGTGAAGTGTACGTATCACGAAATTCTAACCAGCTATGATAATGACCCGAAAAGGTAGGTAGGTGTATAGTCGGAAGTTTAAGTTTTGGCCCACCTGTATGCCGAGAAACAGTACCAGAACCTGTAACCGACGCAAAGTTCGGGTCCGCAGAGGTCTGCTGCTTACTCAACACCTCCTGTGCAACAGCAATCGCGCCGAAGTATTGACTTTCGAAGGATTCGCGTTCCTTGTACTGGTCCTCTGGAATTTCAGAAAAAAATTCGATGTCAGTTTGCGTTGAATCGAATTCGGAATATAATTCTTCAATTTTTTGTAATCGCTACTTTAACTCGCTAATTTGTAACGTACTTAAAGTATTACAGCTTTTTAAAATCTCCAAATATGATTTTAATTGAGTTACTTTAGCTTTATAACTACCCCGCCTTTTAAGTAATGATTTATGTTCCATGATTAAAATATGTCTAATTGGTTATGTATTGGATTAAGATTATTCAAAACACATGAAATGACGTTAAAGCAAGAAAGGCTATGAAATACAATCAAAATTTAGTATTTGATGCAAATTTATACTTAAATTTTATAATGAGGGTGAGCCGAGGGCGTGCGTAAAAATATAACGCGAGCAAGCTATTAAGCTGTGCTAGTGTAACGCACGGGTAAGCCTAACAGCTGACTTGGCTGGCAGGTGCCTGCGACCACGGCCTGTCCACGATACTGAAATACAAAAACACAGAATGAGCTATGAATGCCGTTATTACCTACGCGCTAACGGGACTTTTTTCAAATTGAGACCTTTTAGTCAAAGAATATTAGGTAACTATTGTTGTTAGGATGTACCTAACAATTAAGAATGAGTATTCACCTATAAACCAATAGGCAAAGAATATGCGCTACAATTGCCAAGATAAAATAACTTAGAGTGTGTTTTTACCTATAAACCAACGCAATACCACTGGTCAACAATATTACTCATATAATATCATTGCCCCTGGCGGTCTGATGAAAATTTAAAGAATTTTACTCAAGTATGGCCGTTAAATTTAACCGTTACTATACAAATGTAACCGTTAGATAAAAAAAATAATCTCTAGCCTAATGCAGTGGGTAGGACTATTATGAAATGTATATATAGGTATAATTTAAATAATGAAGGATTTGAAACGGGCTAATTAATGCCGAAAATGGATAATGGATTACGGAACTGCTAAAGAAATCAATTGGAACGAACTCACAGTAATGCTACTTCCCCGCCAGGACTTACGACGCTGTATAATGTGCCCTTCGAGTAGTAGGTGACTTCTTTTTGATTCGATGTCCGTTATTGCTCCGTGCAAAGTCCACGTTATGGCCGCGATTTGCAGTATTTTCTATGTTCCGTTTGTAGTCGCTTGGCGCTGTAATCCGGATCGTAAGTGACCATTTGTTTAGAACTTAGGTACTGTCTTGCTTGCGGGTGGACTTTGATGTATACTTTATTTAAATTAAAGATGTAAAACCTTGTAACGATACTATATTTGATTATTTTACAAGATAATTAAGGTATTTAAGGTGAATTTGCGCACGCTTGCCGTGGCTGATCAGTTGTGTGTTTCGCCATGGCTGGGCGCTAGTGGAGCCTTGTCGCCCCCTCCCCGCGCCGCGGCGCCGCGCTGGCTGCTTTACGCCGGTCTGCCGTGTGCATGTGTGCTATGCGTAGTGGGAGCACATGCGAGGCGTCAACACTATCATTTTATTTTCTTGGGTTTACGCGAATGTTACACATTATAATTAAACTACGGTTTACGGATTTTATCGCGTTGTATTGGTTTCACTAGTTATTACATTTAAACCGAATGATCTAGAAACTACATTTTTATTGTTAGCCGACGTTTCGAATTCTTTACAGGACTCAGGTTTACGGCAGACTGAGGTGATATTTGTCTTTTTTCTTGAATGTATAAGTTATTTCAAAAAATGTAGTTTCTAGATCATTCGGTTTAAATGTAATAACTAGTGAAACCAATGCAACGCTATGAAATCCGTAAACTGTAGTTTAATTTCAATTACAATCATTTTATTATTTTGCAAACTTATTATTAGACTATTCAATCAGTAATAAGTAATCAAAAATATTTCGTGTTAATTTTGAAGTGTAGTTTAAAGGAATCTCTTATTGGAGGCAAAACCAAAATGTTATGAATCTGTACAACTAATTGGCCAGCTTATTTGTTGCAACGGGCCGATATTCAATTAAGCCAGTCAAAACAATCAACTAAGGATGTATTACCACAATCATCGTCATCGGATGTCGCAGTCGCGAGGGGTATAATAATTATCATGTGAACACTAGGGAGTGATCCCTGCCAGGATGAGTTGTGGAAAGCTCGGTGAAACTGCGATAGTCCCGCGCTCCGTAAATTCACTGCCCGGGGTGACCCATTCTTCTTGTCGCGTTATATTGCTTTTACAAACTTTCTGTGTTAGCAATATATAAAATGGTATAGTTTTGTTTTGTCGTTAATGATTTTATAGAGTAGCCTAGTGCCAGTTATGTTGACTGAAACGATAAAGTGCTAAAAATACGAGTCTTTCGTATATTTAGTATTTAGCCAAATTACGTTCTTATGTAATTTCGTAATCTCGATGAAAATGACATACATACAGCCATAATGAAGCCAGCATGACCAGAGTGGTAATTGTTTGGCTAACTTCATGAAAACAATGTTAAAAAGAGACACAACAAGGACAAAGTCACTGTCCACGGAGTATTCGGAAAGAAGAAAAAGATTCGGAAGATGAACAAGTGTTGTGGTTCAGTGAGCTTGAGACGTTCTCACTTGATGAATAGCGAAAGTACAAAATTGTGACTGGGTGCTATTTTGTTCACTTTGTCACACACCTGATATTGTATTGATATACATATACGATCAAATTCCTGGGAAGGCAATATTCATCTGAATTGTCGTCTTTGTTCAAGCCAGAGACATGTGTGCCAGATAATCTCACTAATACGAATACCTTCGAGAAACTCAAGAACAGATGCGGACTGTGTTATTTATCACGGATAGATTTCCTAGGATAACTGAATATACTAGCTATATTTAGAGATATCTTGATTATTGTGTGAATATCGATTGATCAGTCTTTCTGAATAATATAGTCACATATTAATTATAAACTTTGTAAATTTGAATATTATATGGATACAAAATTTTATTTGAAAATTTATAAAGATTTAGAAATGGTTTAGTTGAAGGGTGTTCCTGATGCCTGTTGATCAAAGATTTAAAAGAATCTCTTTACCATAACACGAAGTAAGCCGCTTTAGTACTTTAAAAAGCAATAAAGTGAAACCGACAATATAAATAAATTATTTTTATTTTCGTAGCAACTTCACTGGCATATCATAATATAATTACTAATGTATGTAGATTTCCTTTTAAAATAAGTATTTAAAACTATATAAAAGTACGTAACTTGAATATCAGTATGAGTAAATTCTGTAAAAGTTTAAAAGTTAAAAAAAAAATCTACTATTTTATTGTTTCGTTTTGCGTTTAGGATTGCTGAGGTGCAAATGTTCACATTACGATTAAAAAATCAAATCAATTGCAATGAAACTCAAAGCCATTCAATTCACCACTCGTCTGTAATGCTAAAAGACTATGTTCATCGTTTGTTTACATATATGATAATCACCTCAAGGCAGTGCATGTACGTGTTAACGCTTCAGTGTATGCTGAAGTTGAATGTCTTTACTAATTTCCTTTTAGTGAAACTGACAGAAGGAAATTAGTTACAGTAGTATAATGGTCTGTAGTACTTACATTAAATTAACAGCCTGTTACAAGATAGACAACTCAAGAGTGTAAACGACATTGAGGCTAAAATATACACTGGGATATAAGTATAAGTCGTGTATTATGTACATTATATGTGTTAAAGAAAGATGAGTTTGATAGCAGATTATCTGACAATTTCCAGAGAAACATTAAGTTTTTCTGGAAAACCGTTCGTGCAGTTCGAGGAAGAACTCTATCCTCAGAATACACATCCATCAGAGACGAGAATGGAAAGATAGTAAATGGTGAATCGTGCGTGCTGAAGAGATGGAAAGAGTATTTTGAAAGTTTATTTGAAAGATCGGCGATAGAGACACCGATAGCTGAAATGAATGGTTACGATAGCAATGATGAAAGCGTTATTGACGTAGTTGAGATCGTGAAGGCACTGGGAAGTATGAAAGTAGGTAAGGCTGCAGGATATGATACGATTACAGTCGAAATGCTGAAGGCTGGAGAGGGCATCATAGTTGGTCAGTTGCAGCGGTTATATAACTTGTGCTGGAGCACCGGTCGAGTACCTAATGACTGGGCCACAGCTGTAGTTGTGCCGCTTTATAAAGGAAAAGGCTCGCAACAAGACTGCAAAAACTATAGAGGCATTAGCCTTCTCAGCATTGTTGGCAAATTGTATGCAAAGGTACTTAGTTAGTTAGTTGGACAGGTGTTTTCCGCACTTAGCCACTGAATTGGGCCATTGTGCGTGAGCAGTGACATGGTTGTCGTCTGCTTTCAGAAGGCCATTAGTTGACCAGTATTTCGTATGGCTTCGCTCATGGTTCTGGGATTGTTCAGGAACTTCGTCCATTGATCGCTCATGCTGGTACAATGTAGGATCACATGAGCGGGTGTTTCTTCGGTCTCCATGCAGCCCCTACATAGTGGGCTGTCCGTGACGCCGATATTGTAGAGATGCTTGTTTAGTGGACAGTGGCCAGTTATTATGCCAGTCAGATGCTTGAGTGTTTTCCTGTTGGCGTGCAACAATTTATGCGAGAGTCGTTTGTCTAATACGGGAAAGGCATCTTTAGATTGCCTACATTCTTTTAATTTTGCCCACTCTTTTGCATGTTGTTGTAGGGTTCTCTCGCGTAACCACGTTTTTATTTGGTTGAAAGGTATCGAAACAGATGATTCGGGTCCCAGAGTTGTTGTGTCCGATCCTTTCCTTGCCAGTTAGTCTGCTGCGTCATTGCCCGTGGAGTCACTGTGTCCTCGTTTCCACTGGAGCGTGACCCGATTCTTTGTTGCAGTTTTCTGCAGCTCTTGGTGGTACTCCATAATTAGGCCGCTGTTAAAGCAGTTGCCGTCGAGAGCTTGTAGTACTGAGGCACTGTCTGTGATGATTCGTACTGACAGTTTACTCACGTTTCTGGCCGCGATCGCCGTCGCCACCCTTATAATCCCAACGCATTCAGCTTGGAAGATGGTGTTGAGTTTACCAAGCGATGTTGAGAGATTGATGTTCAAGTCATGGGAGAATACTCCGGCACCTGTCCCATACTTTGTTTTTTAGCCGTCTGTGTATTTTCTAACTTTGTGTATACCAGAGCTATCCTTGTGCTCTTCTTGCAGTTGTATGCGGTATTTTTGGTCAAAGACAAAGGTTTTAGGTATGAGGTCACACGTTGCATCTAGCATCGGGATCTCGTTAGTTAATGTCCTTTTCAGGCGTGCATGGATTATTCTGTCGTCTCTTCTGCAAAGCCCTAACTTATCGAGCCGGATCGCTGCGGCACCTGCTTCCTGCTAGATGTTGAGGTGTAGTGGTCGCAAGTCGAGGAGCACCTCCAATGCCGCCGTTGGAGTTGTTTTCGTGCAGCCTGTTGTGGCCAGACAGGCGAGGCGTTGTATTCTCTGGAGCTTGCTCTTGGCTGTGCTTAGTTGAGTGCGTGGCCACCTCACTACTGCACCGTATGTGAGCATGGGGCGTATTATGGCAGTGTAGATCCAGAGAGCGATGAATGGTTTGAGACCCCATTTCTTGCCTATTATTCTCCTGCACTGCCAGAAGATTGTACATGCTTTTGTGGTTTTAGTGGTGATGTGTTTATTCCAGTTGAGCTTGTGGTCGAGTGTTACGCCCAGGTACTTGACTTCACTCGATAGGTTAAGCTCCGTGCCAAAAAGTTTTGGTTTTCTGGTCATACGGGTGTTCCTTTTGAAGCTGAAAAGTACTAGCTCCGTTTTATTTGGGTTGACCGTCAGTTCGTGGTGGTTGCACCATTGTTCCATGATCCTGATGGCTGTTTGCATCCGATACTGGATCATGTCTTCCGAGTTTCCTTTGATTAGGATGGTTATGTCATCTGCGTAGCCGACCGTGTAGAAGCATTTGACATTCAGGCTTCTCAACAGATCGTCTACCACTATGTTCCAGAGCAGGGGTGATAGGACTCCTCCCTGTGGACAGCCTTTTGCTACTATACCCCTTGTGGTGGTGTTAACCGTGAATTGAATAGCCCTTTATTTCAGGAGTTGATCAATCCAGCCACTGACGGTTTGTTCAACTCCGAACTTGTCGAGGGCTCGGCTAATGCTGGTGAATTTAGTTTTGTCGAAGGCGCCTTCTATGTCAATGAAGGCGCCTAAGGTCATTAGTTTTGTCGAAGGCGCCTTCTATGTCAATGAAGGCGCCTAAGGTCATTAGTTTGTCAGATAGCGCTATCTCTATGGTCCCCACTAAGGAGTGAAGCGCTGATTCCGTCGATCTACCACTTCTGTAGGCGTGTTGTTGCGGGTATAGTGGTCTGCGTAGCAGTGCGCCTTCCCGAAGGTATCTGTCAGCGAGCCTCTCCAGCGTTTTCAGCAAGAAACAGGTTAAACTAATAGGTCTGAACGATTTTGCTTGAGTGTAATCACTTTTGCCCGGTTTTGGGAGAAATATGACTTTTACTTCCCTCCACCTTCGTGGTATGTAATTGTGTGCTATAGAT
This sequence comes from Euclidia mi, assembly GCA_944739405.2. NCBI lineage: Eukaryota > Metazoa > Arthropoda > Insecta > Lepidoptera > Erebidae > Euclidia > Euclidia mi. The sequence continues at coordinate 43,970,048 of OX123182.2, read as the reverse complement.
GCTCTATATATGCTGAGTAGCTGTGGCACAATCGTTGTGCAGCCCCATTGTAGAAGTGCTGGTGTTATTTCGTCCAGGCCTGCAGATGTGTACGGCTGGAAGCTATCAATTGCCCATTTCAGCCGGTCCACGGTAACCATGTTGTAGGCTATCGTCCAGTCTGTTTGGGTCGGTGGTCTGTATTCTGATTCTTCCGAGTCACAGTGCAACCTTGGAAGTGTGTTTCAATTAGCACTTGGCTTATTTTCATGTCTGTGATTGCGTAGGTGCCATCAGACTTTCTGATGGAGCCTAGGGTTTTGTTGCTGTCCTGGGATAGGATCTTTTTTACCCTGACTGCCTCGCATGTGGAGTTAATGTTCGTGCAGAAATTACGCTAGGACTCTCGCCTGCCGAATCGTATGCGTTTCTTGTAGTGCGACTGGGCTTTTTTATATTTGTCCCAGTCCGTGTCTTTCCTTGTGTTTTTGGCCCGGTTGAAGAGTTTTCTCAGATATGCAAAGGTACTTATTGAAAGAGTTATGGAAGTAACCGCCAAGAAAATATGGGATGTACAAGCGGGATTCCGAAAGGGTATGGGATACACAGATCAGGTATTTTCCTTGCGAAGCATAGCCGAAAAGTTCTTGGCCAAAGGTCAAAAGGTCTATTGCGTATTCGTGGATTTAGAAAAGGCTTACGATAAAATGGTGAGGAATGAAATGTGGTCGGTACTGTCGATGTATGGGGTGAACAGCAGCCTCATTCGAGCTCTGAAATCCCTTTATGAGGATTCTAGAGCTTGTGTGAGGATAAACGGGGCATACACTGACTGGTTTACCATCGACACAGGTGTTAGACAAGGATTTGTAGCGTCGCCATGGCTGTTCAACCTCTTCATGGACAGTTGTTTGCAAGATTTGAAACATAGTGATTGTGGATTAAGGATAAATGAGTTACTTCTCAAATGCCTCCTTTAAGCTTATGATCAGGTAATACTTGCGTCTTCAGCGGAGGAGTTGCAGGAGATGGTAACAATCAACAATCATGCATGGTGCGTTAGAGAGGAAAGGAATGAAAGTGAATGTAAGTAAAACGAAAGTTATGGTTTTTGAAAATGAGGAATGCGTTACGGCTTGTAATGTTATGATCGATGGATTGTGAGTGGAGCAAGTAAATCTTCTTCTTCTTGCCCTGGTCCCAATCTATTTGGGGTCGGCGCAGTACGTCCTTCGCTTCCATTCTTTTCTGTCGCCCGTCATCTGATCATTTACCGCTTTCTCTTTTATTTCCATCCTCACACAGTTCAGCCATATTTTCCTTGGCCTCCCTCTCCCTTTCCATCCCTCTACCTTCATATTCATCACTTGCTTACCTACATACATATCATCTCTTCGCATAATATGTCCATACCAAGCCAAACGACTTCCTTTCACTTTCTCGTCTATAGGCGCCACTTTCAGACTACCTCTCACGTATTCATTCCTAATCTTATCCATTCTCGTAACTCCACACATCCATCGCAACATTCTCATCTCTGCCACATGTAATCGTTTTTCATCCATCTTCTTAGTAGCCCAACACTCAGCTCCATACAATACGACAGGCCTTATAACCTTATATATGCGTCCCTTGAATTTCAAAGGCATTTTAGAATTGCATATTGTGCCCGAGACCTGTCGCCATTTCATCCATCCTGAGTTGATCCGCTGCCGAACATCTCGGTCAATTTCGCCGTCATGGTGCAGGTGTGAACCGAGGTAGCGAAAGTCGGAGCATACTGGTAGGGGTTTACCGCCGAGTGTAACCGGGCTTGGACTAGAGAGGCCGCCAAAGTCACAGAACATGTATTCAGTTTTGGTTCTGCTTATCCTAAGGCCTACGTTCTCTAGTCTCTGCCGCCAATCCTCCAGCTTGCTCTGCACCTCCTGTCCACTTTCTGCTACCAGGACGATGTCGTCGGCAAACAGCATGCACCAGGGTGCCTCTTCCTGTATGTCCGATGATATGGCATCCATTATCAACAAGAAGAGGTAAGGACTAAGAGCCGACCCTTGGTGCAAGCCTACAGCCACATCGAATCTGGCTGTGATTCCAGCTGCGGACCAGACTTGCGTGTGGCATTCAGCATACATAGCTTGGATCAACTTCAGGTACTTTTCAGGCACTCCTTTCTTATTGAGGGCCCACCACAAGACTTCACGCGGTACCCGGTCATATGCCTTCTCGAGGTCAACGAATACCATATGCATATTTTTATGCGCCTCCCCGTATTTTTCACAAATTTGGCGAAGTGCAAAAATGGCATCCACCGTACCTCGACCAGGCATAAAACCGAATTGGTTACGTGAAATCTCACTCTCTGCTCGCAAACGTCGCTCAATTACTCTCTCCCATACTTTCATACTATGAGGCATTAACTTTATTCCCCGATAATTGTTGCATTCTTGGACATCTCCCTTATTTTAAAAAATGGGCACTAGGTAACTGCTGCACCATTCCTTGGGTACTGTCTCCTCATGCAACATCTTATTGAAGAATAAAGTCAGCCACACCCATCCATCCTCCCCTAACACCTTCCATGCTTCTACTGGTATTCCATCTGGTCCTAATGCTTACCCATTCTTCATTCCACTCACAGCCCGTCTTACCTCATCCTTACTTATTACTTTCACTAGTCCAATATTCTTCGCCTTCTTTTCAAGCATTTTGCACCAATCATTATTTTCATTCATTAATTTTTCAAAATATGTTCTCCATCTTTCTTTAATCCTATCATCATCCGTAAGAACCACTCTTGTTTCATCTTTCATACACTTGATATGGGATACATTCCTCGCCTTTCTGTCTCTAGCCTTAGCCAGTCGGTATAAATACTTTTGGCCCTCCGGCTTCTCAATTAATCCGTATACATCGTTAAGGGCTTTTGCTCTAGCTAAGGCAACGGCTTTTTTGGCTCTTTTCTTACATTCATCATATTCTTTTTCTTACTCTCTTTCAACGAGTCATTTTTATCAGCTGCTATTCCTTAAACCTTGCTTTCTTTTTCTTGAGCACACTCTGTACTTCCTCTGTCCACCACCAGGTATCCTTATCTTTCATTCGTTTTCCTTTCGATTCTCCTAAAACATATTTTGCCACGCACTTCATACATTTACTCATCTCCTCCCAACTCTCATTCACGCTGCAATCCTTCATATCGCCCATCTCAATCATTTTATCTACCACTCTATTTCTGAACTCTACTGCACATTCATTATTCTCTAACATATGCCATTTTACTTTTGGGGGTAGCTGCTCCTTGGTTCTTTTCGAGCTCAGCCGAATTTTCAATTTGACCACCAGGAGTCTGTGCTGTGAGACTAAGTCTTCTCCCGGTACCACCTTACAGTCTTTGACCCAGTTTAAACGTTTACGCCTTAGCAGAAAATAATCAATCTGGGTCATATGGTGGCCACTGTTGTAGGTTACCAGGTGTTGCTCTTTTTTTTGGAATCAAGTGTTAGCCACTACAAGATCAAAAGCGGCAGCAGCTTGGAGAATTGCTTCTCCCTCGCTATTTCGGCTGCCGAAACCCCAGCCTCCATGTACTCTTCCATACTCTCCACTTGTTCGTCCCACATGACCATTAAAATCTCCTCCCACAATTATCTCTTCATTCTCCGGAATATCCGTCATCATGCTATCGAAATCCATCCAAAACTTCTCTTTCTCACAATCATCACATCCTACCTGAGGGGCATACACACTTATCACATTCAGAATAATATCTTGCAATATCACTTTCACAGCAATCAATCTGTCATTAATTATATTTACACATGTCACACCATCTTTCAGATTTTCATCTAACACAATTCCCACACCATTTCTTTTCCCATTACTTCCACAGTAATAAAACTTGTATCCTTCTCCGATCTCCCTAGCTTTCGTACCTTTCCAACTTGTTTCCTGCAGACATGCCACATTTATTCGTCTTCTTTTCAAAACATCAGCTAACTCTCTAGCCCTTCCAGTCATCGTACCTACATTCAAACTTGCATACCTCACCCTTACGTCACAGGCTCGCTTCTTACGTTGCACTCGCCCGGAGTAGTGCAACAACCCTTGCATACTTCTCGCAGGTGCCGGGTGCAGCCCCTGCGCGTCGCCTGCGGGGAACGCCCTAACCCTATCGCACTCCTTAACATATGTGGCCATACTGCAAATAGGTTTTGGCATGGATTTTACTAGCCGACCGCCTGCCTGACGCCAACCCTCCTTGGGAATGTTATCGTTATAAAGGGGGGGGGGGGGATAGGAGAAAAGGGGTAAATGGATAAGATGTATGATGAGGAAGAATGGGTTTGTAGGTGGGGGTACTGTAGTCACTGGAAGGATATATGGTATTGACTACAGTAGCTCGGAGAGCCGGGAGCGCGTACACGAAGCCCTGTCTAATGGTCGGACAGACCAATAGACAGAAGCACCCCCTGACTTAAGTGAATGAGTTTGTATATTCAGTTACGCTGTTTACAAGAGATGGTAAGAATGTAGAAGATATTGAAAGAAGAGTTAATGCAGGTAATAGTGAATGGAGCTCTGAAGGCGTTTATGAACAGTCAAAACGTGTCCAAAAAGGCACGTTTGGCTAGAGGTGTGTTAGTGCCTACCCTTATGTATCGTAGTGAAAGTTGGGCTTGGCAGAAGAGATTTGAAAGTAGAATAAATGCTGTAGAAATGAGAGCACTGAGAAGTATGTGTGGTGTGTCTTTGACCGACAGAGTAAAGAATTGTGTGACACGTGAGTGATCTGGGGTAAAAGAAGATGTAGTGACAAGCATTGAGAAAGGCATGTTAAGATGGTTTGGGCACATGGAGAGGATGGATGACGATAGAATGAAAAGGAAAATATATAAGGCAAGTGTGAATGGGACAGGACAAAGGGGAAGACCTCGGCGGACGTTCTCTGACCAGATTGGAGACATCCTGAAAAAAGGACAAGTCAGAAGTACCCTTAACAGAAGAGCATGCATGAGAAACGTGATGGGAGTGAGTGAAGCAAGTGAGGTATGTCAGGATCGTTGCAAATGGCGTTCCGTAGTCTCTGCCTACCCCTCCGGGAAACAGGCGTGAGTCTATGTATGTATGTATGTATGTACGTATATGTGTTTGTTAACCTTAGTTAATGAATGAACGCAGCATAAATGGTATGGAGGTAAAAAAACATAATTTAATTATGTAGCTGATCGGCTTTTTAGTGCTAATTGCTCTTTTACTGTTACTGTATAAATTGTATGATGCATCCAATGTAAACATTTCATTAAAACAATCAAAATAGAATGATCAAGTCTCAAATAAAATAGATTGATCTTCAGCCGCTTGCATCAATCCCTGACCGTAATTCCAATAAGATCGTCCTACGATCGACATATGACGAAATACATAAAAGAACACATTTTCCAATATTAAAACTGTCCTATTAAAACATAAACAGCAATCCTTTACCAAACTAATTCAACATCTATAAAAAACTCAGTGCATCTGCATATGCACTCTATAACCTTAGGAAAAAAGTTAATATCAAAACAGTATTACTAGCATATCATGGTCTTGTTGTTTCCATTTTAAGGTTTGGAATTATTTTCTGGGGAAATTGTACCGACAGGGAGAGTATTTTTAAAGCCCAAAAACGCTGTCTGCGAGCAATATTTGATTTAAAACTTACTGACAACTGTGTTCCAATTTTTAAAAACAATAATTTATTGACTTTTCCGTGCCTTTATATTTTAGAAATTGCTCTTTTTGTTAAATGTAATAAAAACCATTTTTTTTTCTATATCGGAAAACAGACATCGAGATGTAACTTTAAGATCTCAAAACCGAAACTTGTTATGCCCTGGGAGACATAGAACTGCTTTATTGAGGAAAAGTATTTTTGGTATGGCACCTGTTATTTATAATCACATTCCTGATTCTATAAAAGAGGAACCAGTAAAAAGTTTCAAAAAGAAACTAACTGTACATTTACTGAATAATTGTTACTACTCCATATCAGACTTTCTAGCTGATATATTTTAGTTGATATTTTATGTATATACCTAATGATAAGCTGCATTAATGTTTGCATGCCAAAATGGTTGAATGTACAAGGATTCTTCAACATTTCTGTAACCACCTTATTGTAAATACCTACATTCTGAGCAAATAAATGAATATTATTATTATTACATTGACTGTTTGATACAACTTTATCTAAGGACGAATTCAGTTTAAATTATCTCAATATTGGCTTACCTTCAATAACAAGGCCCTTACAGATACAAATCAATGTTGAAAGGGTCCAATCCAGCGAAAACTTTAGTATCACGTTTGTGGGCGCAGACCGCTCTATGTATTTCCTTGAACAACTCATTAAGGCTATGTATTCACTAGCGCGTACTAAGAAGGCACGGAGCAGAGCGGCTTGTAAATGACAAAGTCACTCTACCACATTTCTAGCAAGTACGGACATAATATATGGCTATACAATAAGCAAGGCTTTACAAGAAACATCCAAATTCTTCGTATAGGAAAATACATGGCCGATGTCCGATACAAGGGCTATAGCGTAACTTCACAGTTACGCTGTTACGTGTGTTGAGCTCACGCTCAACACACCTCGGCAAAACGTTCAATTCAATAAATTATAAAGGTCTTTGTCGATTCACAATCGACGTAATTCACGACTACAAGAAACCGGACCTCAAACGCAACGACGACAAGAGAGACTGTATTATATTCTCAAACAAGAGACTAAGGCGCCCGAATCCGGACACAGATTACCGTGACAATGTTCAAACATGAAGTGATCGTATGGCAGACAATCAAACGCATGGTAACAAAATTCAATGAAGTTTGGCTAGATAAAAGGATCTTTGGTGATAAATAAATGAACAAAAAAAACTAGCACAACAATATAAAATCTAATCAGCAAGCTATTTGTCATTCAAGTACTTTTATAGCTACAGTTATTACGCAGTAACACTACTACTAACAGGGTATTGCCAGAACCATAGATATGGACAAACCTGAAAACCATTATGGAAAATGGGTTTGGTTACCCAAGTGCACCAATACCGATCTACTGAAAATATGTAGAAGCAAGAAATTCGACAATTTTCAGCACTGCTTCACTATTATTAGAATCTAATAAACTACTGCTACTATAAAACAATATACCGACACAAAATGTCTGAGTTGAAATATTTAAGTAACTTTGTACTTTAACATTAAAAGCAGAGCTTTTTTATAATTTTTCCTCGAACACCTCTAGTGGATACACGGCTTACATTTGGCATTAATGCATACAGTGACAAGGGAACAAAGAAGATAATAGACCTTCCAAATAATAGATAACGAAATAAGTCTATCTTTTATTTTGTGTTCTCTCTCTGACAAATCAGAGTACCTGTCAATGTAAGAGGTAATTTTATACACAAATAAATTGGGTATTGTATTTTCTATGTGTACACTAAAGTTGGTTTAGCAATGTATTTGGAATATTTTCTTTGAAGAGGCATTTATGCTATTCTGTCTATGTGAAAATTCGCCAATTAAACAAATTGAGTTTTTATGTGTAGTATCGTGGTTAGATGTCGAGGCATCTAGCATGAATGATATCTTTTATTATTTTGAAAGTAAATTCGAAACACGTTTTGTAGTTGTGGTTTGAATTTTATGTAACTTATCTTTTTCTCTATATACATAATACTGTGAAGAAATGTCTGAAATCGTCGTTGTAAGAAAAATATCTACTTTTTGGTCTAGTGGTGTGAACCAAAATTCTGGGTCACTCAAGATGTGATTTATCGTGTTAGGATTGGCGGAAGTTTGTGAGACTAAGCCCGTATAGCGTTCAGGGTCTATTCATTAAAAGCGTCGAATCATGGTCAGCATACTTGACTTCTCCGCCGGCATTTAATTCTCGCTACCATCCATCAAATTTGTACCACCTGTGACAGGACATCTCTAATAAGAGTTGCGAAATTCAAATACTGGTCACATGGTCCCAGAGTATTCAGATGACCTTGACATATAGGTTTAACACACGGTGCTGGCCGACTGTCGTAATTTGATAGTCTACAACTTGATCGGTGCTCTCTTGATGTCAAAGCCACATTATTTGAGACATACTGCCAGTTTTTACCCTTGGGTAAAAACTAAATCACTATATCACCTACAAGCTGCTTGCAGCTTGTAGGTGATATATGAGGTCGTAATACAGCACCCTTGCGGTACAACACAACTTGCTTTTAGGTTTTGTTCTTATGTTCATTTTTATACTACGATTTCACTCATACTGTTGTAAGAAAATACTTCCATGCTGCCTTAACGGTATCCTGATTAAATATTTTAAAAATTAATAATTCCCGATGCGCATTGGTTAAACAAGAATTATGCACAACATTCTGATACGAAGTACAAGCTTTTGATTTTTATTACATTGCTAGATTTGTACACCGCCTTCAAAAAAGGGCTCCCCCTGTTTTGTATTACAGATGAAAGTGATAATATAAAGCTGATATACGGCGCCGATTTCGTTAGTCTCATGACGTGATTAAGGCTTTACTTGAGTATTTTATGCATCTCAGAATCGAGGGAGTCGAAAATTCATATACTGAATCTTCGTCCCCCTCAATTCCGAAACTTACTGGATATGAACATTAATTATATTGTCTACCGTTGTGTGAATGGATCATGTTTGATTTTAATATGTACAAACTCGTGCGCATGAAAATAGAAAATCAACGATTTTTGATAGAGCACGTCTGTATTTAAAGGTTAAACTTGAAAAGGTTAGAGAAATTACTCAGAAATTTAAAATAATAAAACCGTTTGATAAAAGCCCAAATTTAAGGAAATTCGGCTATAGAATATCGTTGCCTACATAAAATGCGTGGCATGATACGTAGATGGAATTGAATGACAACGTTATACATATATGGCACACATAATAGCAAGTCTCCCTTCTCATTGATGAGTTTGAAATGAGGCGTGGAGGAAATAATGGCTTCGGTTCAGCGTTTATTTGCTTTTATATGAGTAAGAAAATTGCATAGGCACGTGATGAATGAGATTTGCTTTGTTTTGCATCGTATCTTTTTTATAAATAGTAACATAGTAGTAATGTAGCACTGTGTTACAAAAATGTATCTTTGTATCTATCGTCACGCCTGTCTCGCATTGGGGTAGGCAGAGACTATGGAACGCCAAATGCTCCGGTTCAAACACACCTCTTTCGCTTCTTCGACATTCATTAACCTCATCATGCATGCTCGCCGGTTATGGGTACTTTAAATTTGGCCCTTTTTAGTACGTCACCTATTTGGTCGGCGTACGTCCGTCTTGGGTGTCCCCTACCGACATCTCCATTCATTCTTACACGATAAACTTCTTTCGTTTGTCGTCTTTCATCCTCCCGTTCCAAATGTCCAAACCATCGCAACATTCCCTTTTCTATCTTTGTCACTACATCTTCTTTTAGATAACACTTCTCTCGTATCACACTGTTTTTCCCTTTATCTATCAGCCTTACTCCGTACATACTCCTCAAAGCTCTCATCTCCACAGCAATGATTCTACTTTCATGCTTCTTCTGCTATGCCCATGATTCGCTACCATACATCGGTGTTGGTGAAAAAACTCCCTGCAGTACAGCAAGGCGAGCCTTACTTGGGATAATTTCGTTACTGATGTTGGACTGTAAGGCGCCAATCACACTATTTCTTGATTTCACTCTCCTTTCAACATCTCCCTCACACTTATTATCATTACTTACTCATACTACACAAACTCATTCACTGGTTTCACTTTTTCATCTCCTATCATTATGTTACATTCAGTTATACTGTCTTCCCTCTCTATAACCATGACCTTAGTCTTGCTTACATTCCCTTTCATGCCCTTCTTATTATACGCCTCATTCATTACGGTGACCATTTGCTGTAAATTAGACGCTGACGACGCAAAATGAACCTGTTCGTCAGCGTATAGCAGGGCCTTAAATACAGATTCACCCATTCTTAATCCACATTCAGACTCTTTCAAATCGGTCAAACAACTGTCCATGAATAGATTGAACAGCCAAGGACATGCTACACATCCCTGTCTAACACCACGATTGATGTTAAACCAGTCCGTGTAGGCCCCGTTTATTCGGACACAGGCACTTGAATCCCTATATAAGGATTCGAGTTCCCGTATCAGATTGCTGCTCACTCCATACACAGACAGTGTTGACCAAAATTTATCCCTCACCATTCGATCGTGAGCAGGTCAATAAAAGCGCAGAAAACCTTCTGGTATTTACTTAAGACTTTCTCTGCAATGCACCTTAAGGGAAGACTTGATCCGTACATCCCATTCCCTTTCTGAATCCCGCTTGCACATCCTAAATTTTACTGTCCGTTTCAGAGATGACTCTTTCAATCACTATCCTTGCATACAATTTGCCAACAACACTCAGGAGGCTTATACCGCGATAATTTTTGCACTCCTGCTGTGACCCTTTGCCCTTGTAAAGTGGCACTATTACGGCCTTGTTCCAGTTACCTTGTACACGACCGGTTTGCCAACATTTATTGAAAAGTAGGTACAGCCGGCTTGCGGTGACGCCTTCGCCTACCTTGAGCATTTCAGCAGATATCCTGTCATATCCCGCAGCTTTACCCGTTTTCATACTTCTCATTGCATACCGTATCTCTTAGATACTTATATTACTTTCACAATTATGTTTCTCATTCGCTACTATATTCCTAGTGCCACTTTCTCTTCGTTCAAACAAATTCTCAAAATACACCTTCCACTGATCCAAAACGTCCCCATGCTCTCTAATACAAGAATAATGCACTGTCATAAGGGTATTTTTTTAGATTTTATTTATATTAAATTAATGTACTGATCTTCTTAATAATACAGCATGTAGCAACGAAATGCGCTACAATGTGCTAATTAAAATAGTAACCAAAGATTGATGTATTTTAGTAATATTCTTTGATATGTTTGGTTCACTAAGGGTGCTTGTACACGGTGCATGTAGCTTGAGCATGTTGAGGCACTTGCGCGGGTTATATGCACCGTAAACATATCGTTTAAAAACATATGCTGGTCCAGCGACTCGAGCATGTACCAAATCGAGCCACCCGCGCAAGTAATTCGCGTGCTCTACGGCGCGCGCGGGTCAATCGCGCATGTTACTTGTTAAAATTACATTTTTAACATATGATTTTAAAAGAATTTTCGTTCGTCGAGATATTTTGACGCGATTCAAGTCATAAAGATACCGCGCGAATAGTATGCACATGTATCTAGCTCTTGACCACGAACAAATAACTTGTACACACAGCTTGCGCAAGTAGCCCGTGTCTTTACTTGCTCCAGTTATTTGCACCATGTACAAGTCCAAGCGAGTAACTTGAACAAGTAGCTTGCGCATATTACTCATGCGTGTAACCCGCACCTTTACATGCACCAGCTACATGCACCGTGTACAAGCACCCTTAATGCGAGCGCCGTAGGTTAAACCTATATTACCATTCTCGCTTTCTTCGTATGGTAGTGCAGAAGGGAATACATCATTAGTATAGCCGAAACAAAACTACAACCTCACTGTACGGTTGTGAGGAGTATACTGACAAACTTACTGCGCTCGTCCAAGTATTTCTTGCATTAGGTTCGTTAATGCATGCTCTTAGCATCGCAGGACCGAACCTCTCAAGGAGCTAAATAATGATTGAAACTGAGAAAATAGTTCGGGAGAAAATGATGAGCATAGTGACATCTTTTCCTTGTGTTATAATTTGCTTAGGATGGCAAGTGATACCTGGTTAGCATCGGTGATATGTGAATGTTCTATCAACGGTATAATACAAACAAGGCGGGCTGAAGCTTGTTTGCCACTCGTACTTAATAAGGAGAAAAATGTTCGTTATTTCATATGCACATAAAAATAAAAATAAATCTTTTCGAAGATTTAGATATTATGACGTAAACACAAATTGGTTCTGGGTAATATTTGTCACAATATGTTTCTTGTCAATTTATTTCAATACATGAAGCTATTTATTTTGTGTAAGCACTTACGTAGGCTTTTTTTGACATATCGTCTAGAGAATCCCACGTATTTTTTCGCGCCTTATTACTTGCTAATAGGGCACAACAAGTATTCTATTTGTAAAAACATTTGCTGTATCAGAAAACTTATTTACCCAAAAAGAGTGAATCTGCTTTTAAAGTTCGCTGCCTTACCATTGCAGTGCTGTATAATTTTTTCTGCTTTGTGGATTTTTATCATGGTTATGGTATAATACCATTTCCCCTTCTATTTATCCTCTGACGCTTTACCTCTTGGCTTGATAGAACGCATTGTGTGAGAATATTAGCAGAGCTGTATAGTTGGTTTTGTAAGGACCGTCCATCAAGTCACCCTTTGAATCTGTTCCCGTCCGTCTAACCTTGTACCACTGACAACAAATTGCACTCTTGTTTCTAGACATGTGGTTGAAAAATTTAAGTCCATGTGTAAGTACGTTTCTAGACGACAGATGTTGTTTTATTGAATTTTATCTTGAGTGCCTTTAAGATAGCGATGTTTGTGTGACTTGGCGTCAAGGGTATCCTCAAGAACCTTTCCCAGCCCCAGACTCACTCATTCATGACTCAACAGTCTAAAATCTCCATCTCAAATATTAGGACACATAAAAATTAATGATTTAACTTCGGCCGCAAATTGTCCAATTAATACAATACAGGCCTAAACAAACAAAACTTAAATCAGCTAATTAAATTGCAAATTATTAGCCATTATTGAATTATGTGCCTCACACCAATTATATTAATGAACAAGATAGCGTAGAATGAATATGGTCCCCTCTCCAGAGATTTTAGGCATTTGAATCAAACATCGCATATAAATTAAGCTTATCTCTCGCTAAATAGGCTTAAACGCAGTCCATGTTTATCGCAGTGCATTCCGGTCGGAATATGGTTTAACAGGCATTGTTGCGTAACAGCACAGGCACGGCGAAGAGCTATTTGTTTTAATATTATATCTTTGACAGTATATCTATAAATGTTAAAAGCATGACGATCTGGGTGGCATTATGATAAAGTTGTGTAAGTATGTGTGGAAAATAAAGAAATCGCAAATTTGGTGTTTGTTGTGTTGATGATATTAAAAGTATGTATTAACTTAATATGATGACATTAATTTGTTAAAAGCTTTCCGCTTATTAGTTGGTATAGCTATCAATCAAATAACTAACAACTAACTGTAGGTACATATCCAAAATTATAACAAAGTTCCTATAACAAAGTCCTATAACAAGAACTTTTTTAAATAAAATAAATTTAATGAAAAGCAATCAACATAATAAAAGTATAAGAACATCAAGCCCTTGTATAGGTAGGTACTCGTAAACTGTCCTCTTCTCACTATGAGAAGGGGCTCACCAATTAAAGTATATTTTTGTAAAAAGAGGTTAATTTCTAGCTCAATCTCTAGACTTAAGAAATAAACATAGCCTGTAGTTTAACAATATAGAAGGTGCGGTTTACATCTTTGTGTAAGTAAGCATCTTATTAAATACATTTCCCGTCAAAGGTACCTAAATTTGATGCATTTTTGGAAACGTATTAAAATCATGTGATATTGAGGGAATGCACGTTGTACATATCAAATACGCCGAATCTTCATTGTCTTCAAAGGTACGAAATACCGAGATTTCACCAAATGCTGCGTTGCGGTATGTACGATGCGTTTTCAAATGGTTCTGATTTAAATATTACAAAATTGTGTACTATATTAGTATATATATCATTATAAAAGCTTATTCCATTTCGTCGATTCCCTGAAAAATGTGTCGACAAAATTTGTGAATCGTTCGGAACGCAATTTTATTTCAACATTCTTTAGGAAGCTTTTGTGATCCCTGTTTTGTGATATTTGTTGTTAGGAATTTGCAATAATAATAATTTATTTTCTAAATAACATTAACCCGGCGTCATGGGGGTGGCAAAGTTTTACGCGGACGCTGGGGTGGGTCTCACAGGCCCGTTTATTAGACATAAGTTATTTCAATACTTTATGGATGTAAAAGATTATATTCATAAGTGTTTAATTTTAAGGGATTTATGTAAATAAATAAAATAAAATATAATCTTAATATATAAAATCCTTGCGTTACTGACTGACTGACAGACACGCTACAGCCGAAACTATTGGGCGCAGGAAGCTGAAATTTGGCATGTGTGTTCCTTGGGGACCGTAGGGGTGCACTAAGAAGGGATTTCCCAAAATTCCCACGGGATCGGCCAAAACGGGTAAATTAAAAAAAAATGCAGCAGGCGTAGCTGCTGGCGTCCTCTAGTATCATATAATTTTTTAATCAGATTTATTAAACCATTTAAAAATAAACGACAAATGTTAATAAAATCTTTCCTTTCTACTTAAATGTTACTATATTATTAATTAACAATCAGTCTTAATATTTTAATGACACTTTTTTGTAGTAAACTAGATTATCTATAAAAAAGCCGTGAAAAAAGACTCTTCTAAAATCGATAGTATATTATACTGTCTTTCTTTGTCGTCTTGGGCCATTTTTTACTAGGTACCTACAAAAACACTAATAAAATACTTTGAACTGTATATAAGCAACTTAAATCGTAAACAAGAACTCAAAAAACTAATATAAAAGCATAAATATAAGGTAAACAATTTAAATAATGGCGCGAAATTGTAACACTATCTGCGGGGATGGGTCTCACATACCTTTTTTGAACTTGGTGGACGTATAACTCCCACTGCCGCTCCCTCACGTCTAATGTGTTACCTGCGACGCATAGATCAACTCAACAGTTCTAGTTACTGAGAAGAGCGACAAAGTCGCACGCATAGTAAGTGAACTACAAGCGAATTAAAATGTTACGGGTCTCACAGACCCAACCCCCATGACGCCGGGTTAATAATTAACCAACGCTTATACACATTCATGTGTAATGTGCTGGTTAGACTAAATAGATTGGAAAATACAAAAGCTACGGTAATGTTCATTCACACATAATTATAAATAAATGAAGTGCAAATAAAAAAAGTGTTTACCGAAGCGTTTACTAAAAAAGCAGTGGCCAATGTCTAAGAATAGGTTGAGAATGAATAATGCCTTTTGGGAATCGCCAATGGAACCGGCGGGGTAGAAAGGTACTTAAGTAGGAAAGCAAAGGAGCTTTTACTTATCTTTTCTTTACTTTGTGCCCCGGTGTGCTGAAAGTACCTAAAAGGTGATTAAGATTCAGCTGATTAGTTGAACTTGCGAATAAGATGTTGCCTTTATTTTTGCACTGTGTTTGGGATGGGACACGTAAATTTGCTGTCGCCATGTAATTTTCTATTCTTCCATACTAAACGTAATTTTAAACTGGATATTACGTGCCAATGTTGTCTTCTCATAAATTTGTTATGCTTTATATATATTGGTATATTATCACAACAATATGCTTTGGTAGTTAGAGGTAAAGCATATTTTATTTGTTCAGATGGTCATAATACGTTACAAATTATTATGACTGACATGGCAACCACGGGTCATCGTCACGTCGTCAGGGTGGCTTTCCGCTGAAGAGAAGTAGAGCAGAGCAGCAAAAATAGCACTCATAAAATTGATGTGCCAAAGAAATTAAAAAACGACATAGTTTAAATATATTTGTAATAAAAAACAATGAATGGCGTTGCTAAGCGAGACAGGTGGAATCATGGAAAAATAAAACAGCAGGGCTGTGTGTATAATTTCCCTCGACATTCTGTTGACCGTAAAATTTCGCACGTAAGTTGACGGCACGGCATGTGCTTAGATCCAACAGTCCACAACTCCGTATTAAGTAGTTTTACTTCTTATTACCTCGTTCTACTCCGACTAACAAGTATTATCTTTACTCCGATTCTCTCTTCCACCTCCCCGCATTGATAGGTAGACATTATCTATATCTCCGTCCACCATTACTCTAGTGATCCGTTTTTGTATTGTCTAACGGCCGATTTCAATATTCGATCCATCCATGGATTCTGAAATTCGAGATTCGTGTTTGATATATTTTGTATGGAGCTTATGTCAAAAACGAATCCAAAATTTCTAAAAAAGGATAGATCGAATATTGAATTCCGTAGTAACACTGGTAAGACTTTCGAAAATTAACAGACTTGTACAAACATTCTACAAAATTCTGGTGTTATCTTGTATTGCCACAATTTCGTATTATTTTCTTCGATAGCCTGGATCTTATCTCTGCTGAATGCGTGTCTAAAAACTGACGCAAGCTCAAAATGCTGCATCCTGTATAGTATAATAAATATATGTAATACAAGATGTCTAATAATTTTTACAAATCTAAAAGCAACTTCTATGTATTGAGTTTGTGTTTGCCTTATTCTTAATTATCTGTAAAATTGAAACAATGAATATATTTTATTACAATATTGACTGAAAATGAAAAACGTAGCAAAATAACTTATTAATTGGATAGATTTGAATTACCTATCTTTTGAAGTTCAGATCGTTCATGATTTAGTTTTAGTTTGTCTTCAATAAGATTATAGACTTTTAACGTTATAAAAGTTATTTAAGAGTTAATATCCCTGTATTTTGTCGCTACTACCAAAACTTAAATTAACATTATTTCGCTGAAGCATCGAATTGTATCATCAAAATTGTAAAAAAATACAATTTATAATATGATATGGCTAACCCTCTCATTTTATGTAAATAACTAAACATTTTTTCTTAAAATATTATGAAAACAGCTTCACAGCTGTTATAATTATAGTATAAAATAACGGATTTTATTCAAAATTTATAACTGTAAATTACATTCATGTACGGTAATATTATTTATGCAGTATTTTCTTACACAAATTAATTTTTAAACCAAGCAAACAGCCACTTACCAAAAGATCTACCCCTATATATCGCACACCCAGTTCAACAAAGGCGTAAGTCTAGATACGTCAATTTTTTTTCATTGCAGTTTTGAATAGTACAAGCCCTAGGACCAAGAATCAAACTGGACTCGACATTTGCGTACACCCTTAATGGACGGACATAGAGTACATCCCGAGTTGGTGTTACCAGATGTTGTAAATGTTTACCCTACAATTCTACGAAGTACATAATAAATTAACTTTTAAGTAACATTGTATCAAACCTGAATTGAGTTCCATCCATAAGGTGTGCGATAAGTATTTTTTATACATAATATTATTATGTATAATAAAAATGTCGAATAGGTGGGACAGGCTTCACTCGGCAAATAAACACGAGGCTCAGAGTTATATATCTTTTATTATATTATTTCTCACTCAACTTTACTGTCCTTTGAACAAAATTAATTTTGTGTACAAATTTCTTATTTTCTCTCCTTTATCAACCAAAGATTTTGTGGCATAATGAATACGCACATTCAAATACTTAATTAATTAATCGTTTTTCCTGCAATTTTTTGATGATAGCGGAAAGCTCCGTATTTTTTTCAGGAGGCGACGATTTTGTGATCTTCATTTAGCTAGCTTCTTTTTTCGTGTTTGGGCTAACTGTGTTTGACGGTCTAATTTTTTAAAAAGTTTCCTTTTTCTTGGAGACATATAATCAATCTGAAATTAAGTTAAATATTAAAATAAAAGTAATCACCAATAAAAAATCTCTTTAAATATGTTTAACGTGACAGCTACTTACTAGATTTGTGTCTATATACATCGCTTGCGTAGGCGTGGTTGGGATTTCCATTGGCATACAGATCTGAAAAATATTTATCATTATATAAATATCTTTATTTTATTATTATAAATTTTAGAAATAAATAGCCCAATCACATCTAAGTGTTAAGATATAAAAAACTTACATAACGTGATTCTGTGGCCATTTTCGCAGTACTTGCAGTCGCAGGAGGATTTTCGGATTCCATATATTTGGTGCTGTCGTCGCATCTCAATGGAACCTAAAAAGAATGATAAAATATGAATAACGATAAGCTAAGATTGTGTTTAATATACAAATAAAACCCATATTTTTTTGTTTCGCAATAAAAACATTAGGTACTCCTTTTCAATCCAGCAATTTTCAAAGCGAGAATTGCTAGATTGAAAAAGAGTAATGTTTTTTAACTTTCAAAGCGGGAGTGAATCGGTTCTTATGGGGTAAGCACGCTTCATTGTAGAGCACAAATATAGCTTATTATGGGATGTATTGCGGTAATTTAAAAAAAGAAAATATGGTTAATAGTATTTTACCTCCTTGGTAACAATATGTAGTGTAGGAACTGAGAATGATTCCAAAAAAGTATTGCGGGGAGTTTTCTTAAAACACTTTTGTTCAAAGTGTTTAGAGCATACTCTTGCATATTTATTCGGATCCCAGTTTTCTCGTCCTGTTGCACGTATCCATAATGGTCGGATCGTGCAGTCCTTTAGGAATCTATAAACAAATAATTTAATTACTACAAAGAATCAGAAAACAAATTAAAATAAATAATTAATCTTAGGTTCATATGAAACTAAATAACGACAAATTACCCAAAATTTGGGTAATTTCCCAAACGCTTCTGTGGTATCCCTAAAAACATTGAACGCTGTAAAATTAAAAAGTGTGGATGACTTTTGGCTAGCTCAACATTTAACGACCTATTGAATTCGATTGTGTAATACTAACATCGCGGTGATAATAAAATAGCATTTTTTGGTTTATTGATGTAATTTAGACATGTTTCCTTATATAATAATACACTATTTGTATCATTCTAGCAATATTTGCATGTATAAATAGATATTCTAAAAAAATACCATACTTGAGAATGAAAGGTTATGTTCTCACATTCCCGCTCACTACGGCTTTTACAGCCTAAAATGTAACAAATCACCATAATAAATCTGAACCAATGATATTTTCACTAAGCACAATTACACAAGTTCACAATCAATAACAGTAATTACACAATATTTCGCGGATATTATCGAGAGCTCAACGGTTTGTTGGTCACAACTGAATGTTGTGACCAACAAAAAAAACGAAAACTCTGACAAAGACAAAAAATTCTATCGTTGTCTCTTTTACTCTTATGTATTTCTGTATGTGATTATCTCGGTCTGTCATGGTATTATTATTTGCTGTCAAATCCATAAAGATACATCATCCTAGTACAAGCCAAAATATATATATGATAATTTTTTTTCCGTTCAATTTTGACGTTAAATTAGAATTTTATACCAAAAAGACAATTTTTGACGTTCTAAATTTGTAATATTTTTTCAATTTAAGAAGTCATTAAACCAGCATACGCACGTAAAATTGTATGAAAATATACTTAATCGTACTTAAAATTTTGTTTCATTTAATAATTTAAACATTTAATAGATGTATTGCCTAATATGCTATTTCTTGCTTAATACAAAAACAAATTTCCTAAAATAATACTGATTACATCCCATCATATTTAAAAATAATCAAACATAAAATGTCGTATTCCTTGTTTGCGTGTACGGTCGCGGTCTAAAAATGTTTACCACTTTTCAAATTACATTCTTTGTCACGCTAGGTTCAGCAAGGTCTAAAATGCTGTATCTGAGTACTTATTACCTTTCAATCTTTGGTAAGGCATCGATTCAAACAAAAAGAGTATGTATATTTTTAGGTCGATGAAATAATTTGACATAGTGACAGAATTGTATTTATTTTGCTGTAAAAGTTCTGTATTTTAATATTATTATAAAAACACTTACTTATTATAATAAAATGGTACTATCAAAACAAAAGCTCACTTATGTTATCAGTATGCGCTTGAACGTGACTAGCATACCATCCACTATCATTATAGATCACAGTCTGACCGCGCCCTGATTTTCGCTAGACGATATCATCATCACCCTAGCATTTTCTTAGTTGCATCCCAAGCTTGCGCTTCGGAGCCCAGGGCCTGCTATTACTGGTCTACCGAGATTTGACTGAATATCAGTGTTTACACGGAGCGACTGCCATCTAACATCATTCTAAGGTTAGACCAGTAGTCAGTCATATTTGAGGGCACTGACTTCCCACTAATGACTGCCATAGATCATGACAGCCGGGACTGCTTAACGTGCTTTCTGATGCACGGGGGTGAAACACCGCCAACTTCGGGCTAATTATTAAGAATTTCTTGATAGAAATTCCTAATAATTTGTCACTAAGAAATTCTTAACAGAAAACCTTAGCAAAATTTTCCGAGCCCGACCCGCAAATCGAACCGGTCTCGGCTTTTCCTTATAAAGGAAAAGCCGAGACCTCATGATCAGCTGTCGTATGCACTACCGCTAGACCAACGAGGCAGTCTTACGCCAGGCGATATAAATATTGTATTTTTTTCAAAAAGGTTTTATATTCAGGATGTCGTATTTTCGCCATCCCTTTGATTATAATCTGTCAATGTAAAAGTCATTTGATAAACTTATTAATTACAAATACCAAAATCGTAAATAGCAAGTTTAAAATTACATTATTTGAAGACTACAAATATTTTAGTTTCAGTGTAAATATCACGCTTGTAATTAAATGAACGTATATTATAAATGTGGAATAATAAATCGTTATTGACACCAGTTGCTACGCAACGCATGTTATCATAGATTGCTTGCCTAGTACAATATCGTCGTCCTTGTGTCATTGATGTGTTCATGCAATTATAAACCTTAAGGTGGTAAACACTTTCAGACCGCGACTGTACACCTGTAACATAATTTTTGAAATAATCATGCTTACGCCTTTTTTCCGTTCATAAAATTGTTTAGTTCGCGGGCGTAATCACGAACACGTCGCACAAACAAGTCGTAACGTGCAGGTACTCATCCTTACAGCGCATGCGCGCGTGCGGATTGTTTATTTACCTTTCATAACTCACGCGCCGCTCAGCAGGGATTGAAAACCGGTACCAAACAGCGGTACGGTTCCACTTTTCGGTACATCATTAAGGTTCCATTTATCGGTACGGTTCCGGTTCCGGTTCCTGTTCCATTACGGTTCTGGTGAACCGGTTCCAAATACCGGTCCAGGATACCGATTCCATGTCACCAGATTAACCTTTCAAGTACCGCGCCCTAAAACGTCAATTTGGCTATACGACGGCGCCGTACGACATCATCGTGCACGCGGTACTAGACATTGAATGTTATCGCACTGAGAGGTCTTTTCTTATGTTTTCAAGAGTTCGAGTTATAATTTCTTGAAACCCACTTATATAGCCAATATTAAAAAATTATAATAATAACATTTGAGTGTATATTTAGTTTTGTATAGGTCTCTGTTTTGAACGGATCTTAGAATACCGGTTCTATCGACAATTGTAGCGCATTACAATCAAAAATAAAATATTTTTTTGTTTATTTTTGTATTTTTATATTCTGTATAGTATGGGTTTTCCAATTAAAACTAAAAATATGCATGTATCCATTATAATAATTCCCCCTTTTCAATAGCAAACATTTGCTAAAATTCACAGTTTCGCGCGCATTGAAATGAAATGTTCTTTTACTTTTTAATTTGACATCAAATTGGATCAGAAGAAGGTTTCATAGCTGTCTATGATTCGTAAAAATGCAATGCCATTTGAAATAATTGATAAAATGTACTAGGCCAGTGTAAAAAAACGTCATAGATTGAAGGACGGAATCTGGACATGAATTCATGTCGTCGGTAAACAAGGGGACTTTTTTGTAGGACATGAATTCATGTCCTCGGTCGTCGAAAGGTTAAGAGATGGATAGAAACTTCGACACATAGCTGCGTAACCTTTTCTATTAAGCATTTCGTAATCGTAACATTGCCGCAGTATATTACTGTATACTGCTAGTAATTAAATAAGTAAGCAAGTATTTGTTAAGTGAATAATATTACAGTTTCTATTCTACATTTAATATTGAAATGGACAACGTTGAAATTTATTGTTTTTTATCATTAATTTCAGCCGTTACAAGCGAATGATTATAGAATTATGTTTAGTGTTTTCTTTTTGTTTCAACATTATTTATTTTATTTATTTTTTTTATTTTTTATTTATAAACTTTGTGCACATAAATAGTACAGAGGCGGACTTAATGCCGTAGGCATTATCTACCAGTCAACCTTTGGGTGATGCAGAGATACATGTAATAGGTGCAATTCATAAATTGACATTAAAAGCAAGACAGAAACCTGATTAATACATATATATATATATATGTATATATATATATATATATATATATATATATATATATATATATATATATATATATATACATTGATATATTACATACATAGTACTTAAATACCATACATACATATAATATAATTATATAAACCTATATACCTAATACATTATAAATATATACTACATATATACATTAAAATAATTATATACATACAAAATAGATAAATTATAATCCTATGATGATTCAGTTTGTTCGTCTATATAGGTCTGGCGAACTCTGGTTTTAAACACAAAACGGCTAGTGGACATCCTGATATCGAGAGGGAGAGCATTCCAGAGAAGTGCAGTTCGAGGAAGATCTATTTACGTGCAGTGTTTACCTGTAACTAGTTGTGTGTTGTGTTAGATTTAAGACATACATGTAATTATCTTCCTAACTTTATTTCCTGTAAGAACTGTTATGAAGAAGATGGATAGAAGTATGATGGATGATAGAAAGATTGATGTTCTTTGTGTGAATGAGACAAAAAGGAAAGGTTGTGGCCCCACCAAGCATGACAGCAACACGGCTTATTGGTCTGGGGTAGACAGTACTACCAGAGCCTGCAAGGGAGTTGGTTTAATACTGTCTGCGCGAATGAATGAGTGCGTTAAGGAATTTGAATGTGTAAATACTAGACTATTGTGGATGAGAATGAAAGTAGGACTTACTCGTCTCTTTATTGTAGGGGTTTACGCCCCGGTCGATATAGTAGCGGGTATGTCACAGCGAGAACAAGACGAAAGGCAGGAGTTTTGGGAGAATTTAAGAGAGATTTTAAGGAAGTGTAAGGATAACGAAAGATTGATCTTGTTAGGATCACCTCGTTTTACTCCAACCCATACATTGAAATCATTCAATGGATGGGTGGGAGTAAAATGAGATGGATTTGAAAGGGTTTTAGGTGAATTTGGTGATGAGAGTGTGAATGAAAATGGAAAAGTATTGCTTGAGGTTTGCTTAGAGTGGAGCCTTGTGTGACAAACACCATGTTTGATCACAAAAGGATACACATGTATACGCGTGAGGCTAAAAATGTTACAAGAAGTATGATTGATTTTGTAATTGAAGATGAACGTTTGAGAAAGAATGTGTTCGATACAAGGGTGTATCGAGAGATCGGTATCCACACAGACCACTTCTTGGTGATGAGCCGAATAAGTGTGCTCTTTAAATTCAAATTTAAATTCAAAAATCCTTTATTCATTTGGGTCACAATGTGACGCTTATGAACGTCAAAATAATAGAAAAATACGAAAGGTTAAGAATACTTGTACATCCTTGTCCCACACAAGGATGTACAATCAGCAGTGTCAGAGAAGAAAAAAGCTTGGTTAGATTGGTTGGCTGCCAGAGCAAATGAAAGAATGGGAAAGGCAACGAGTGATGACATAGATGAAGCAAGAAAGGAGTTTGTTAGGTCAAAAAGAATAGTGAAATAAATTGTTAAAAGGAAAAAAGAGGAAAAGAAAGATGAGTTTGATAGCTGACTATCTGAAGATTTCCGGAGAAGCATTAAGTTTTTCTGGAAATCCGTTCGTGCAGTTCGAGGAAGATCTCGATCCTCAGAATACTTGTCAATCAGAGACAAGAATGGAAAGTTACTGAATGTTGAATTATGCGTGCTGAACAGATGGAAGGAGTATTTTGAAGGTTTATTTTAAAGAACGGCGATAGAGACATCGATCGAAGAAATGAATGGTAATAATAGCAATGATGAAAGCGACATTGGTGTGGATGAGATTGTGAAGGCACTGGAAAGTATGAAATTAGGTAAGGCTGCAGGATATGATAGGATTACAGTCGAAATGCTGAAGGCTGGACAGGGCATCATAGTTGGTCAGCTGCAGCGCTCATTTAACTTGTGCTCGAGCACCGGCCGAGTACCTGATGACTGGGCCACAGCGTAGGTTGTGCCTCTTTATAAGGGAAAAGGCTCGCACCAAGACTGCAAGAACTATAGAGGCATAAGCCTTCTCAGCATTTTTGGCAAATTGTATGCGAAGGTACTGATTGAAAGAGTTATGTAAGTAACCGACAAGAAAATATGGGATGTACAAGCAGGATTACGAAATGGGGTGACTCCTCCTTTCAAAGAAGAGGCCTAGTCCAGCAGTGGACTGTTAAAGGCTGATGATGATGATGGGGTGCACGGATCAAGTCTTTTCCTTACGGTGCATAGCCGAAAAAATCTTGGCCAAAGGTCAAATGGTCTACTGCGAATTCGTGGATTTGGAAAAGGCTTACGATAAAGTGGCGAGGAATGAAATGTGGTCGGTGCTGTCAATGTATGGGGTGAACAGCAGCCTCATACGAGCTCTGAAATCCTTTTATGAAGATTCTAGAGCTTGTGTGAGGATAAATGGGTCGTACACTGATTGGTTTACCATCGAGACAGGTGTTAGAAAGCGATGTGTAGCGTCGCCGTGGCTGTTCAACCTCTTCATGGACAGTTGTTTGCATGATTTGAAAAATAGTAACTGTGGATTAAGGATGAATGAATTACTTGTCAAATGCCTCCTTTATGCTGATGATCAGGTAATACTTGCGTCTTCAGCGGAGGAGTTGCAGGAGATGGTGGCAATAAAGAAATGAAAGTGAATGTGAGCAAGACGAAAGTTATGGTTTTTGAAAAGGAGGAATGTGTTACGGCTTGTAATGTTATGATCGATGGACAACGTGTGGAGCAAGTGAATGATTTTGTATATTTAGGTACGCTATTTACTAGGAATGGTAAGAACGAAGAAGATATTTAAAGAAGAGTTAATGCAGGTAATAGGGTGAATGAAGCTTTGAAGGCTTTTATGAAAAGTCAAAACGTGTCCCAAAGGCACGTTTGGCTGAGCATAGAGGGGTGTTAGTACCTACACTTATGTATGGTAGTGAAAGATGGGTATGGCAGAATAGACATGAAAGTAGAATAAATGCCGTAGAAATGAGAGCACTGAGAAGTATGTGTGGAGTGTCTTTGAACGACAGAGTAAAAAATTGTGTGATAAGAGAGTTTTGTGCGGAGGTCAGACAGGCAGTCGCTCTGTGGAAAAGCTAATATTCAGCCAAATCCGGTTAGACTAGGAAGCGGACCCCAGATTGAAACTGGGATAACGCTAAGAGAATGATGATGATGATGAGAGTTTTGTGGAGTAAAAGAAGATGTAGTGACAACCATTGAGAAAGGTACCTATGCTAAGATGGTTTGGACACATGGAGAGGATGGATGACAAAAGATTGACCAAGAAGTTATATAAGTCAAGCGTGAATGGGACAGGAGGAAGGGGAAGATCTAGACGGACGTTCTCTGACCAGATTGGCGACATCCTAAAAAAAGGGCAGGTTAGAAGTACCCTTAACCGAAGAGCATGCATGAGAAATTTGATGGGAGTGAATGAAGCAAGAGATATATGTCAGGATCCTTGCAAATGGCGTTCCGTAGTTTCTGCCTCCGGGTAACAGGCGTGAGTCTATGTATGTATGCATGTATTAAGTTTTACACTACAATAAGTAAAGTTAGAATTTAAAAAAATTATCATAATGCAAATGTGAGAGAAGAGGAATGTGACAGCACGCGGCAGAATCGATGAGGCGATAACGTTCCCGCGTCCTTTCTTGTTGCTTTAAATAACGTTAGGTACTAAGTGACAGAAAAGGATAGAAGCATAGAAAAGTTACGTTGCCATTGCAATATTTGCGGTTAAGCTTCAAGCGAGCGGTACATCCGTTATCGTCCTGTCACGAGCGGCGAGCCGGCGAGCTTTGTATCAATTCAAACGTGTTCAGACGCGCTTCACTCAAGAACCGGTAAAATAAATGTTCTTAAAGGTTTTCATTTAGGTTCCGGTTCCGGTTTCGGTGCGCGTACCAGAACCGCTAAATACCGGTACCATACCGGTATTTTGGAACCCTTTTCAATCCCTGCCGCTCAGTGACAACAGCACGTAATTGTTTGTATTTCCGCATTATAAACTAAATGTATACAAATAAAGAAGCCCTGATTACTTAAAATTAAGTGTGAGTGTAATTTATAGAAAATATTATGAAGTCAAAGTGTTAATTATACCAGTGCTTCGACGATGTTTAAGCGACAAAAAAATAGTCGAGCAAGGAAGATCCTGGATTTTGTATGTAAGTATATCTAACTGTAGATTGTTTATTGCAAATTATCCTAGTCGACTGCTGGACTGTAACTACGTACCTATAGTTCATTTATTATTATTTGTTATACCTTATATTATATACTTTATTATACTTACCTACTAATATGTACAGTCAACAGCAAAAGTAGATGATCAAAATCAGAAATTCAATACTAATGAACGGAGTTCGCGTCAGAACTGTGTGGCGTCGAAGTGATTCAAAAGTATGTGATTGTAAATTATACCAATAATTAACTACTAGTACAGCTGCCATAAATTCGTGATCAGTTTTGACTCCAAAAGTTATAAACTCAATTCGCATCAGAACTAAGAAGTGAAGAAAAATTTCAAAACTAGTGAACAGTTAAAATCAAATATAAATGATGAAACTGAGGCCACGTAATCATGAGGCAAATAATTTATTCATACTTATTTTTGAAGTACCCCAGTAATTTAATTTGTTATGTTTTACGGAAAAGCAGATGAATTGCTACCGGGCACATCACCAGACTCCGTGCTGCTACTGAGAGTTTGGAAAAAACCCAGTAACACTTTTGCCCGACCCGGGAATCTAACCCGAGACTTCCGATCAGCAGACGCATACGCTATCCACCCGACCACGGAGGCAGTCACTGGTCCACAGAGGCAGTCTTTGTATATTCAATATAATTTTGCCAAATTTCATCTCTCATGTATTTTCTTTTTTGTAACTTCTGTCAAATGTTCAAAAGTAACTGATGTGATACAAAACCATAATTCAATAAATATTACTATCTTTGCATGTTTGTGCATTTATGTCAATGTTCAAAAGTAACTGATGTGATACAAAACCATAATTCAATAAATATTACTATCTTTGCATGTTTGTGCATTTATGTCAATGTTCAAAAGTAACTGATGTGATACGAAACCATAATTCAATAAATATTACTATCTTTGCATGTTTGTGCATTTATGTCAATGTTCAAAAGTAGCTGATGCGATACAAAATTATAAGTATTATAACTCAATGATTGCTTTTGCCTAGTCGACTACAATATATCTGTCACAGTACACAGTGTATCTATCTGTCACAGACTAATGCCACAGTATAAAGATATTATTACACTGTGCTAATGCTATGCCTTGCGTTTTGTTTCTTTTTTTATGTTGTACTTTTTCTGATAAAATTATGGTGATTATGGTTATTATGGTGCATAGGGTTCCCACCAAGAACTTAGGGTCCCAAGCCAACCTCACCTGCAAGTGGTGCACCTGCCGATCAACAGACGAGGCTCTGGCAAACCAAATATCCCGATAAGCGGCAATAGGCTCGCCACCTATTACGTGGGATCAAAATACTGGCGAAAAGTGGGCGTTTAGTATGCCTCTGCCTACCCCTCCGGGGAAACAGGCGTGAGTCTATGTATGTATGTATGCATTATTTATATTTACTTCGCGCTTTTGTCACACTGTTAGCAAGAGTTCCAAAGAAATATAACCTTATTAGTCCAACCTCTCTGAAGAGTTCTGTTGGAATAGTGCAAAAATCCAAGTATCGAAACTCTTTAATGTCAATCTGTAATTCGGATGTCATGTACAATAATATAAATTTGCATTTCGAATACAATATTGATGAATTTTACTGATCACGAATATATGACAGCTGTACTAGTAGCAAATGATTGGTATAATTTACAATCACATACTTTTGATTTACTTTGACGTCATATAGTTCTGACGCGAACTCCGTTCATTAATATTTGATTTCTGATTTTGATCATCTACTTTTGCTGTTGACTGTACCTATTCTAAATCTGGTGGGAAAACGATTGTCTTGATATTAACTGACAATCAGCTGTGCTCTCAAATTTCCCTGAAAGATTAGAAAGTATCTATCTAGTATTTATCTGCTACCTACTCAGTACCCAGTGTCAGTGAATTTGCAAAATTGGATAGGGAAATAGGTTGATAGTAGTAGGGGCAGACAGCGAGACAAGCTCTTCATGCTCGAAGCGGGTTGGGCTTCACTGTATCTGACTGTACCTATTCGATATTGACCTATCTGATAATCTGATAGGTGTATTAAATATTTTTAGGTAGGTACTACCTTGCGCCGTTCCATCTGTCCGTCACGTCTGAAATAAAATTAAGTAGGTACATAGATTTTGTCAATAAAATACTGTCATTAGGTACATCATAATAAATACTTAAATTAAGAAAAATTTTTTCAGGTGGGGAAACTTCATCTCTTAACATATCTGACCAAAGTGAAACACCTTCGAGAACTTGCACAACTGCACCCAAATGCCGAGAAAGCGCATCATCGAACGAAAATGAAGAACCTTTCTCCCCAGCAGTATCCGAGTATGCACCTAGTTTGAACCCTTGTAGGTCTTCTAGTCCAGTTCGAAGTTTAAATATGACAATATCTTCTTCATTGGTGCAAGATGTAACGTTGGCGCTAATGGATGGTATTGCTACGCCCTCAGCAAGATCAGAAAATCTTTTTCAATTTAGCACACCGTCTAAATGTCACCATAATGTTGATTTTATTGCTTCACCTACTGTTATTTATAAATCTAATAATGATATTTCAGCCAACAATAATACATCAGAACTCTGCGGATACTTTGATGGTGTATACCCAATATTAACGGGAGATAATTGTACTAGCCTAACAGATCTTTCTTCTGATAACTTAAATTTACAATTATTTCCTAATGCACAAAGTAGTTTACCATCCAATCCAATTCGTATACGCGATAAAGCCGTTTCTATGTCAGATCAAACAATAACATCAATAGAACCAGTTCCAATTAACAATGATCTAATAGAATTTAATAATATTTGTCATAATGATGAGCATAGGGTATATTTAGATCTAACTCCAGCTAACCGAATTGACAACGTAGAATATAATAATATTACCTCACAAAATATGTTGCTACCTAGTACTAGTTATGCTTCCGAAAATACCTGTTCTAATAATGATAATTCTAATACTAATGTTATTATAACAACGGACTGCCATACAAATGAAGATCTAACGGATTTAACGGATATTGCTGGTTCTTCTCGTGCTTTGCTAACGTCTGAAAGTAATATTAAATGCAGAAAGAGGACTAAAAATACAGAGGAGTGGTCTAAATATAAACAAAAAAAATTAAAAAATATTGGAATTGAATATCATAGCAATAATACAAAGAAATTACGGCAATGTAAGGAACTAGGTAGCCCTTGTGGATACAAGATGAAATGTTATGATACATTTACTCAAGCAATTCGTACCGAGCTATTTCGATATTATTGGGCTATAGGAGATCATGAAAAAGAATGGCTTTATATTCTGAACAATATAGAAGTTGAATAGCCTAAAGTTATTAAAGTTCAAAGAAAGCGGGATAGGTGTCGTACACTAATTTATTATCTACCATTTAATAAAGATGCTAATTTAACAAGAGTTAGAGTATGTAAAGTAATGTTTTTAAACACTTTCGGTATTAAAGAAAAAACTGTTTACTCAGCTATGAATAAATACACAAGTAACCTGCAAATAACGGATTTACGCGGAAAGCATGCAAACCGTCCCCATAAAACAAGTGTTGAAACTGAACAAAGTGTAATACAGCACATAAAATCATTCCCATGTATCGAATCACAATATTTAAGAAAACAAACAAGCCGTCAATATCTCGCTTCTGATTTAAATCTTGCCAAAATGCATCGATTATATGCACTTTGGATGTCCGAAAGTTTGAACACAGCAAACGTGGCAAGTTTATACCAATATAGTAATATTTTAAATTCGCAATTTAACTTATAATTTTTTAAGCCAAAGAAAGATATGTGTCAGATATGTAGTATTTATGAAAATGCTGACCCTGGCCGTAAGATTGAACTAAAGGACAATTACGAAAGCCATTTAAAAAATAAATCTCTTGTACGCAAAATTAAAGATGACGAAAAATCTTCATCAAATCCTGAGACTAAAACTGTTTGCTGTGTTTGACTTGGAAAAGGTGCTAAATTTGCCACAATCTAACGTGGGTATTTTTCATTATAAAAGGAAATATCCAGTATATAACTTTACAGTATACAATTTACTATCATTACAAGGTAACTGTTTTTATGGCATGCACAGATAGCCAAAAGAGGTGCTAATGAAATCTCAAGCTGTCTCTTTGACTTTTTCAAAAAAGAAGCTCAGAATGGTATCAAATCAGTGTCATTATATTCTGATAATTGTTCGGGCCAGAATAGAAATCGCTTTATATTTGCGATGTACATACACGCTTCTTGTACACTAAATTTGGATATAGTACATAGATTTTTACAAACAGGTCATACCCAAAACGAAGGGGACTGTATGCATGCTTGCGTAGAAAAGAATTTAAAAAATAAAGTCGTTTATACACCTGACCAATTATACGAAATTATCATTAACGCTAAGGTCAATAAGAGATTTGTTGTGACTGAAATGTTCCAGAATTTATTTTATGATTTTAAATCACTAGTATCTTCGAATAAAAATTGGTTGAGGGATACTAGAGGTGAGAAAGTTTATTTTTCGAAGTTAAAAGAGGTCAAAGTTACTCCTGATGCTCCTGGTAGATTATTTTACAAATATGATTTCGAGCAAAGTGATTATTTTGAGTTAGATACAAAAAAATACTGTTCGTCTAGAACACGTAAAACCCAAGCAACTCAATTGAATCCTGAGTTCAAAACTGCTTATACGAGGGTCAAACTGAAAGTTCTTAGAACTGGCCACTTATAAACAATATAATAAAAAAAATATTCTAAAATTTGAAAATAGAACTCTTTGCCAATATTACTGAGTATATATTTCATTCATTTGTCATTTGTTTTACGATTTGGCGGCAAATTAAAAATTGTCTGTGTCACGTCAACATGAATTTAACACGAGAAAATTTTCGTGCAATGATTTTTTATGACTTTCGATGTCATTTAAGTCAACAAGAAAGTTATGATAGACTACGATTGGCCTTTCACGATGAAGCCCCATCTCGTGCGACTGTTTACAACTGGTTTAATGAGTTTAAACGTGGTCGCACTAATCTCACTGATGATGTACGTGAGGGACGGCCTTCTACGGCGACGACTGAAAATAACACCTGTGTTGTGCGGCGTATGATAGAGACTGACAAAAGAGTGACCTATCAGCAGATTCGGACAAGCTTAGGCATCGGTATGAGTCAAGTGCACAAAATCTTCCACGAACATTTAGCGGTCAGGAAGCTTTGCGCCCGGTGGATACCTCATAATTTGACTAAGGCTCAAAAACTCCATCGTGTGGATTGGTGCCGTAAAATGATTGAAAGATTTAACGGAGGTGACTCAAATGCTGTGTTCGACATACTAACAGGTGACGAAAGCTGGATTTACTGTTATGATCCTGAAAGCAAAAGACAATCTGCTCAGTGGGTGTTTCCTTTCGAGGAGTTGCCAACTAAAGTGAAGAGAGATCGAAGTGCGGGAAAAAAAATGGTGGCCTCGTTCTTTGGAAGGATAGGTCATTTCGCAACAATTGTGTTAGAGGATCAAAAAACAGTTTCTGCAGAATGGTACACTACCAATTGTTTGCCACTTGTCTTGGAAAAAGTTCGAGAGAAACGACCTCGCAGTAGGATCCTCCTTCACCACGACAACGCCTCGTCGCACACCGCCAAGCGAACGATCGACTATTTGGCGACATCAAACGTTGAATTACTGGGTCACCCGCCGTATAGCCCCGACCTCGCGCCTTGTGATTTTTATTTATTTCCAAAAATTAAAGAAAAACTTAAAGGAAAGCGGTTTATGAATGCTGAAGAAGCGGTGGCTGCGTATCGCGATGCCATTGAAGAGACCCCTAAGGACGAGTGGGCAAAGTGCTTTTCCCAGTGGTTCCATCGCATGCAGCGGTGTATTGACGTCAATGGACAATATTTTGAAAAGATATAATAAAACTAATAACTGGCTAATGTAATCAGTTTTTGATTTTCTAAGAACTTTCAGTTTGACCCTCGTAATGAATTATTACCAGTGTCAACTGCGTTGTACAATGATTTAAAAAGTCTATGTGACTCAAATGCTATTCCGGTACATTATCAAGGATTTTATAGAAGTCTTACGTCTGAAAATGATACCCGTAATCTATTGCCAAGTGATAATTCAGATGAAGACTAAAACATCTTTTAATCTTTACACAAATACATGTTTTAGTCTTCATTTGTAATGTTGATGATTCTGTATATTGTCGACAATAACAAATTATTATTTTATATAATGAAACACTTACTTCTTTATTATTTAAATTTTTATTTACTTAGTTTAACCGAGTATTGTGTTTTGGTTCTATTTTTTCGATTTTGTGTTTCAATTGTTAAGAGAGGCCTGTATTTCTTGCAAACTCTCCTTGAGGCTCACCCTTGTTACACTGGCCTTTAAGAAATAAACTGCTGATACTTTTTTTTACTTTGTAGAATGTTCATAGTCATGAATCTTTTATTTTGGGACTGAATTTGAAATTGAAAACAAAAATAGTCATTTTAATAACTTTAGCACCTTATGTAGGTATATATATTTAATTATGATTAATATTAGTGAGAATCCTAATTAACATTTCAAAACAAATTATTAATTTGTAGTGAAACATAAAATGATGTATTTTTTGTATGATTATTAATTGAGATTATAAATAATTTTAGTTTTGTTATTGCTGGATTTGTGAGTTTTTTTCGAGAAATTTAAGATGTAATTTTTTAAAGTTGCGTTATCAGAATGATTATAATTCAATGTTGTTAGTTTTCTATTATAACAGGCTTCTCTCTGTCTAATATTATAAGTAAAGTGCAATGTTCTTAATACTTGTTTTATTACACTACTGAAATGTATTTTATGAAGAGACTTAACATTGCTTACAGTTATGGATTAACACAAAAAATCTATTAAAAAAGTCTATATTCGGACTTAACATAATATTTTATTTTTATTTTTTTACAAACAAAGCTGTAAATACGTCTTACACTTTGATAATTTAAACCGTAATTAAGCAAAAAAGGTCGTAAGTAGTACTTACCCTCTGTATTTCATCATAGTATGAAACTTCGTAAAAGGTGTAACCATGAATAGTTACAGTATAATAATTATTTAGAAAAAGATGAGTGGAGTAAGAATCTTTACGTTTGTGGATTAGTCGTAAATAAATAAGAAAAACGTCCTTAAAACTTTAAACATTTATTTATTTATTAACTAGATCATTGAGATATTTTAAATATAAACAAAAAATAAGCTTGATTTTTTTCCTATTTTTTGGTATATAACAAAAGAACATAGCATGAAAACTATAGTAGGTATATCTGGTTTAACAGTTTTTTTGCTCTCCTGTAAAGTTAGTATTTTCATTTTACGCCTTTGTTTCCCTGGGGGTGCGATATAAGTAAGAGATTTTAAGGGTATTTTATGAGCAGATCATTAAAAACTGGGATTAAATACCTATGTACCTGCACACCTTCATTCATATAAATATTGAACTGAGTGCAGAACACCAACTCTTTTAACACAATTATTGGGTTATTGCTTGGGGCCTTCTGCGTTCGTAATGTTGTACTACACGTTGATACAATTTAACTCACAAATTTTTAATACGTCAGGCTCCTTGATTAAGCTCTGTAAATCTTATAAAAGTATTTTGATTGCTTTCATAGTGTTTTGTGAATAACTGAGGAATTATGGTTTCACAATTTAGTTCTAAAATTTAAACAGACGTAAAAGTGAACACCGTAAAATAATCATCATTTAGCAAACAATCTAACCGTGATTCTGGTTGTATCCACTTTAGCTGGATCCTGAAAATGTTATTCAGGTACTTTCTTGATTATTTCCACTTTTTTCAGGATATACATTTCCGACACAGTGACTTTTGAGTATCCAAAGGCATAGAAATACTGCCCTCATGTCATCTTATTACCCCAGTAACAACTGTTTGAAATCTTTATTATAGCCGTGACTGAAGATTTAAGTCTTATACACGGCACGGCAGAGAACATAACCTCTCCATAAGTTCACATTTCATCAACCTCAGACTCATCGCAAAGCTCTGCCCGACCAATAGCTATTTCTATAATTGCGTCGACACAGATAAAAAATAATTTCAAACGACTATCTCGGGTAGGGACCAACAACGACCTAGTATTGTAATTGAAGTTGACGTATCGGCTTATCTGTTAAATTTAATATTGGTGGAAGCCATTCTTCAATATGCTACGCCTAAGAATAAAAAAGAAGTCAAAAGGTTCTTAGGCATTGCATCATGGTATCGGCGATTTATACCTAATTTTAGTACTATTGCCGGTCCTTTGAACAAACTTACCTCTACCGGTAAGAAAGCCGCACCATTTCAGTGGTCGGTGGAAGCTGATGACTCGTTTTGTAAACTAAAACAATTGTTAAGCTCCGCACCAATATTATCGTGTCCCGATTACGAGAAACCTTTTCAAGTTCACACAGATCGGCTGTGCTACGGAAAAACAAAGCAACTAACATATTTTTCAAAATCAGTTTTTTTACATATTTGGAACATTTTGCCTATAACGGACACTACTACATTCACAGAATCATCGAAAATGCTTTATTTTTCGAGATAAAACTTTGTAAAATAAAGTAACTGCAGGCACTTGTCCAACATATCTACGGTAAAACAAAGTAATCCACAATGTATAAGCAAAAATAAAATAATTGCACGGCGATTACATTGTTTTTACGTTGTGAAATGATTTAATTGGCTTTTCATTTGATATACATGTCTTTTTAAGCCCCTTTATCTAGCTATAAGAAAATCAAACAACTTTACTTTGTTTTTGGATTGTTAACAATGGTCAAAATGGGAAATTTGTTAACGTAAAAATAAAGCAAGTAAAATGACATATGTAAAACAAGGCAACTGAATAACAGTTGCTTTGTTTCTTTATTGTAAATCAATTCAAGCTATAACTATATCCCATCTACTTGGTTTTTAATATGCTGTCGTTCATTTGTTAATTTCAAATGTCTAAATTATTTGACATTACTCGGTTTTATCACCTTTCAAATGTCAGTTTGCCCACAATTAAACTTGTCAGTTACAACACTTACAACTTTGTGTCAAGTTTTCCGAGGTTTGTCATTCTTGTGCGTTTTGTTTAGAAAATGTTTAATATGCAAAATAGCCACAGTTTACGTTCAAGAACTATAGTACAGTTAGCACAAATATAAGTGCAAATGTCCAATTATTTGTATTGTGTGTTTACATTTCGTAAATACCTATTTACGAAATATATCGTAGGCATATATGAAGTAGTACATATTTTTCTGTTTTGATTTGGTTGTCTATAAGAAATACTAATCAATTTGTTAATAAACTGTCCGTGTAGTAACGGATAAAGAATACAAGTGTCACTGCCCCATTTCACTCCGTGGGTGTCGTAAAAGGTGACTAAGAAAATTGTAAAAAGCCAATAATATCTTTGCGAAGAGATGGAAAACTTGAAACCAAACCCTATACCAACTCGTCTGGCCAGCGCGGTATAGTAGGCCAAATACCACCCAAATGAGCGCACCAACGAATAAAAGGCCCCCAGTTCCCGGTAGTCCCGCTGTCCGCAACTACGGTAGCGGTCGCGGTAACAGCGGGGTAGGGGGTGCTAAGAATATCTGGGCTACGGCAAACGGCTACCACACGAAACTGACCCTGGCTACGTACAATAGACGCTCTCTGCGGCTGGGCCAACAAAAATCACCGAACTCGAAGTAGAACTAGGTTGTCTGAAGTCCGAAGACAGGGGGAGGACACGATAACCCTTGATTCAGGCAATCTGTTCTACTTTCGAAAAGGTGATCAGTCCTCTTAGGGCTTTTCGGTTTCCTCGTTAACAAATCTCTCACTAACAGCGTTGCAGAAATCAGCAGTGTGTCGACACGGGTAGCGTACATCATATTAAGGGTCACGGACAAGACGGTACTCTCTGAAGGTGGTACAGGTATATGCGCCGACCTCGACATACTGCGATGACATAGTAGAAGCCATGTATGAAGATATTACTAAGGCTCTACATCATACCACCAAGACACACTACAGCGTTGTTATGGGGGATTTTAATGCCAGCTTGGTAGAATTCATCTGTCGAAACTCGATACTGCGGATGGCAAAACCGTAACCTCCAAGTTTGAGGGAGCTCTGCAGCGGTGTTACATCGAGGTGTTGAGATGTTTGTACGACACGGCCACTATGACTGTCCAGCTCCAGGACAGTAAAACCAGCCCCATTGAGTTGCGTAGAGGGGTGAGGCAAGGGTATGCAATATCCCCTAAGCTCTTCACCAACGCACTCGAAGACGTCTTTAAGACGCTGGACTGGACTGGACGGGGCATAAACATTAATGGCGAGTACATATCCCACCTTCGGTTTGCCAAGGATATCGTCATCGTGGCAGAGAGCCTGGAAGAGCTGAGTGAGATGCTGCACAGCCTAAATGGAGCCTCCCGACGGGTTAGTCTCGGCATGAACTTGCATAAAAAACCAAGATTATGTTCAACGAACACATTGTGCCGGGGCCGGTTTATGTCGACGGATCGATGCCCGAAGTTGTTCAAGAGTATGTCTACCTTGGTCAAGTAGTCCAGCTTGGTTGAAACAACTTCGCGAAAGAAATCGACCGCAGGATCCTACTGGATCCTACTGAGACGTAGCTTGCCAAACGCTGCCCAACCCAAGTGGGTTAGGCAGCGTTTGGCAAGCTACGTCGAGTTTTCTCTTCGCCCCTACTGCAAGGCCTGAAGACTAAAGTCTTCAACCAATGCGTCCTACCCGTTATGACGTACGGTACCGAGACGTGTACACTCACAGTGGGACTAGTCCACAAACTAAAAGTCACGCAGCGAGCTATGGAACGGGCTATGCTTGGCGTCTCTTTGAAGGATAAAATCCGAAACGAACTTATCCGACAAAGAACCAAAATTACCGACATAGCTCACAGAATCAGTAAGCTCAAGTGGCAGTGGGCTGGCCATATCTATAGAAGGACTGATGGCCGATGGAGCAAGCGTGTCCTAGAGTGGACACCACGCCTCGGCAAGCTTAAGGTAGGGCGGCTCCCGCCTAGTTGGACCGACGACCTGAAAAAGGTGGCTGGGACAGACTGGATGTGGAAGGCTGAGGACCGTGTACTGTGGCGCGTGTTGGGCGAGGCCTATGTGGACTCCGATAGGCGGATTGATTGAATACTTCATTATATGATTATAACTTATATCTATGATTTTTTTATTTATTTAAGGTTGCTGTTATATACATGCCCTATTCCTTGAGTGACACTTATCTTAATAAATCCTAAGATGAACTACTTTTTACAATTCTTACAAATTATGTGATTCATAAAAAGCAAAATCCAACAAATCTTATAGTAGATATATTAATTTTTAAATGGCATCATTGTCTTTGTTAAAAACAATTAAATGCATTTGCTTTGTTATTAAAACTAAAACCTAACTTGTCCATCTCTTTTTAAATTATTTAAAAAACAAAGTGACTGTAGTAACTTTGTTACTGAATTGTTCTTTTTATTTAAAAAGAATTTTATGTCTATAGAAAAGTATTTTTTTTCAATTTAAAGGAAAGTTACCAATAATTACTCAAAAAATTGCTTTGAAACAAATAGAACTAATTATTTTACAAATTATGAAATAACAAAAGTACTTAAGTTGTCAGCAGTACGTTTTAAATTTGTGATTTTCGTATTTTTGCTCCTCCTGATAATTTCGCTTGACTGCAATTACTTTGTTTTTCCGTAGAGCAGCCGAGATGCGAGTGCGAGCGGCATCGGTGGGTTACTTACACAAGAAATATATGGCGTGGAACTACCTATCGCTTACATGAGTAGGTCACTAAATGCACAGGAACAAAACTACAGTATAACAGAACGGGAGACATTAGCAGTTCTAACAGCCCTCGAATATTGGCGCTGTTATTTAGATAACGGGTTAAAGTTTGTTGTGTATACTGACCATTCCGCACTGAAATGGTTCCTAAACTTGAGCAACCCGACTGGTAGATTAGCTCAGTGGTCGGTTCGTCTGTCAGCCTTTAACTTCGAAATAAAGCATCGGCGCGGCGCGGATAATATTATAGCCGATGCGTTATCACGATCCCTACCTGTAAATATAATTAACGCGAATAATAATAACGTGAATGACCCTAATGTTGACACTGATCAATGGTATTCAGCCACCTTCAATGGTTGTTTATCTTCGCCTAATGACTATCCAGACTATTCTATTAAAAATAATAAATTGTATCGTTTGATTAAATCTAGGTGTATGCTACGTAAGGAGTTCGAACGGAAAGAAGTACTACCTTCTTCTGATCGAAATAATGCCATATTAGAGA
The DNA here is from genome assembly GCA_944739405.2 of Euclidia mi. Lineage (NCBI taxonomy): Eukaryota > Metazoa > Arthropoda > Insecta > Lepidoptera > Erebidae > Euclidia > Euclidia mi. The sequence goes on along the minus strand of OX123182.2, from coordinate 43,931,269 downwards.
ACCATGCCGAACCCACTTCGGGGCATTTCGGTATATTTAAAACTTACAAGCGCTTAGCACTGCGTTACTATTGGCCCAAAATGCGCGATGACGTAGTTAAGTTCATAAATTCTTGCGACACTGAACCATGCACCATTGGGAACCATGGGACGACCCAAAGTGTGTTCACGACCCTTCCAAACCATTAGTGTAGATTTGGTGGGGCCATTACCCGTCACAAGAAAACAAAACGCCTACATCTTTGTTGTAACTTGTTGTTTTAGTAAATACTGTCTACTTTTTCCTATCAGGCGCGCAACTGCTGAAATAATAACTGATATTTAAGAAGAAAAAATATTTTTTGTTCATGGTATACCATCTACAATTATATTGGACAATGGTAAACAGTTTGTAAGTGCTACTTTAAAAGCTATGTTGCGCAAGTACAAAATCCCTAATCTTCATTATACTCCTAAATATTCCCCACATGTCAATACGGTCGAACGCTATAATGAAACCATTGGTTCTACCTAAGCGGCGTTTGTAGGAAATGACCAGAGATTATGGGACACTCTCCTACCTAAGGTGCAGTTTGCATTAAATACTGCAGTTAATGAAGTCACGGGCTATACACCTAGTTTTTTAGTCTATGGACGTGAACTAGTTCCATGCGGCTCACACTATGTCGACACGGACGCTGATGATATAGTATACATACCTAGGGACGATTACGCAGAAAACATAGGTCACTTATCAGGCATATTTGACAAAGTTCAGGCACTCCTCATTCAAGCTCATGCTAGGAACTCCCAAACGTATAATTTACGCCGTAAACCAGCTGAGTTTAATGTGAGTTTGGTGTGGTGTGAGACACTGTGTGGAAAAGGACTTTTTATTAGAGCGACAAGGATAAGTCCTTTTGTAAGAAACTAGCCCCTAAATTTGTGAAGTGCACAGTGATTAATAAAAAGTCGCCTCTCGTTTACGAGTTGTCGGACGCGTCTGGAAATTCTATTGGGTTTTGGCACATTAAGGACCTAAAACTTATACACTATGGTGCCTAACTATTTGTTACAAACCGTAGAAGACTTTCCCTTCCTTCTCTCTATATGCCGTCTTAGCTTGGACAGTAGCGGACTCATAGACCTAACGCAGCTAGTCGGATTTTCCTTGTTAGCCACGTAAAATCCTCTCCTAAGGCGGGCGGTATTGTAGCGTATGACCGGTACCTACCGAGTGTACGTCATAATACCGTCCATACGCTCGGCCAATCAGGGAAGGCCATCGTCCGCGCTCGTAAGTTTTGCCCTTATTTTTTGGTAATGCGCCGACACTAACGCTGATGGAGGGCCGGTATATAAAGGGGCCGACAGAGAGGCCGTCACCGCTACTCTACACTAACCTACTACCGTTACTCTATTCTGTACCGCTATATCTTTATACATTCTACGTGTATCCTGATCCCAGCTGTGGGTAAGTTACTATATTTACTGCGTTAGCGTACTGCCCATCTCTCTACCTGCTAGCTGAGGCCGGGTGACGCCGCCTGCCTGACTCTATTGGTTGTGGCTCTCCTAATGCTGTATTCCTTCAGGTTCCAGGTTTACCTTAAGCTCCGGGCTACACTACTTAGACCGCTACACCTGCTGCATCGCCTTCGGCGTCACCTCTGCCGAAGAGTCTGGCCTGCCCCGCTCATCGCACACACACCGCCGGCACCTGCCAGCTGAGCCAACGGCCTGCGAGGATCTGCCGCTACGCGCAGCCCTTCGAGCAACCTGCCCTGCACACTATCGAAGGGAACAGCGTGGGAGACTGCAGCCCTTAGTTTTCAGGCCAGTGTCGTGTTGTTGGTCGGTCATACTCGTGGCAAGGGAAGTGAGACAATATTCGGCAAATAAACGCATCAGAACCCGTTACAATATGAAAGCTTAACTATTGATGAGTTTTATCCCTCGGGATTCGTTTGCAGGGATCGAAGTATTAAAACCATGGAAGATGCTTGATTACACTGAGGGTAGTGCGTAGTCAAGGTTGGAAGCTCCCTATCTTGAAGGACGATTGACTATTGCTATCGTTTCATTCACAAAATAACATGTAAATCAATAATTCTACCTTATTGCAATTGAAAATGGGATAAAAAAAAATTATCGCGATTTTATGTGGTGTAAGATGTCGTTACCGTACAGTAATGAAAGTGATGCCTCACTTCTCAGAGCAGTGAATTGGATATTGATATTACTGTAAGATTCCATTTACCGCTTTCTATCAGTTATTGTGAAAAGTCATCATATCAGCATATTGACGTCCATTGCTGCATATAAGCTTACCTCCATAGTCCTCCACTCATACCATTTTTGAGCCGTCGTGTCAGGACTATTATACCACTGAATTCTTACTCGAAGAAAGAGTCATAATATATAATAATAAAAAAACAATTGTATTATTATTACTACTGCTCTGGCAAACAAAATATCCCGAAAGCGGCAATAGGCTCGCCACCTATTACGTGAGATCAAAACACTGGCGAAAAGTGGGCGTTTAATATGCCTCTGCCTACCCCTTCGGGGAAACAGGCGTGAGTCTATGTATGTATGTATGTATTATTACTACGCGGTTCGAAAGGTATAATATTAATAATACTTGTAGGTACATAATATAATCAAACCTTAACATCTACGACGTTTTCATATCGTATCAATAGCATCGAAAGGCAAATTGAATAAAGGATATGTAACAAGTACCAGTATACATAAAATACACAAAACGTAAAGAATTTCCTTGAAACATTCTACATAGACATTCTTAAGCTGTCGCCATTCTTCTATCGGATCCTCATCGATCTCACCCTGTACACATAATACACCCCGTCCATCACGCTGACTGTAACACACATTCAACCCTTTGTAATGAAAAACAAACAGATATTGTTCTTTATAAAACAGATACGTATTTGCGCCCATATTCGGTTTAAAAGTGTGATAAAATATTCACTCAGATCTTTGAACGCAATTTTATTTGGGAACGGTTCGATGTTTTATTTTTTGCCTTATGATAAAAGGAAATATGGATGCAAATGTGTTTTATGTCGTGAAAACGAGATGGATATTGTAAAGTTGTAAGGCCTCGTTCGCACGAGAGCTTATTTAACGCACGTTAAAAAAGGGTTAAAATAGAACAAATGTATTCCCTAATAAATGTTCACACAAAGCGCTTTTGCAACGTGATGCCATTTCAACGCTGGGCATTGGGCGTTAAATGGAATAGACCTTATGGAACTGGGGACAAGAGTGATTTTAAAGTGCTCGTATGAACGTTCTCATTGAAAGCGCCAAAGCCAGAGTTGATCGCTTTTGCACTCGTTATAAAAGCTCTTGTGCGAATGAGGCCTAAATTTTATTTTGAGAAAGAGGCGGCGCTTAAGGGTTTCTTGATGACCACCTCATTTGCGCATGTTGAAAGTAGTGGGTCAGATTTGAAACTTTCAACAGACTTGTGTAAAACTAGTTAAATGTTTTATCTAGTTAAATGTATCACCATCATGATCATCATCATCAGCCTGCCATAGTCCACTGCTAGTTAGAAGCCACTCCAATGGCACACCACTGTGACCAATTTGCGGCTCTTCGTGTCTAGCCACTACCAGCCACTTTTTTGGTTCTGTTTTATGTATCCGAATAAATAAATAAATTTAGAGGTTGTTTCAATTTATACTTCAATTTTACATTTTGGTTTAGCTAACTTGACTTGTAATAAATAATTTAAACGAGCATTTACTACTTAATCCATAATATAGTTTAAAATTTGCATCGTGAACGAATAGGGGAGACAAAATAGGTGCAGCACTGATTCACCGTACGCCAAGTGAAGTTTTTATTGTATGACTCATGGGTCAAGGTACCTTGATATACAGCGATTTTATGGTTACATATTTATAGGTAGAACTCAAATTAATAATCACCATTTTAAAATGCATATTATTATGCTGCTGCTGCTGACCAATTTCACCGCTGTCTGATAAGTTCCTGTTAAATTATTGTCAGATCGTCATCATCATCCGCCTTTAACAGTCAACTGCTGGACTAGGCCTCACCTTTGAAAGGAAGAATTTGCCTATATGCCACGCTGGCCAAACGGGTTTGTATCAGGTTTTCCTTCTCTTACAGTGCTGTTCTCTGCATAATATGCTCCCTCTGTGGGCTCTTACGACACCCATGAGATGATATGTGGTCGTGACATTCCGTATTCTTAATCCGTCACCACACGGAAAATTACTTTTGTCAGATTACTTGTACAAATTTCGATCCAATCCATAACTGAAAAATTTATGTAGCAGTGGTAGCGAAACTAGGGCTAAGTAATTTAAATAGAGCTCACGATCTCAGGGTTAGCAGTCCGAATCACTTACCAGATAGCAGATGAAAGATAAGCAATATCAAATCTTTATGGAAGTAATTCGGACGAAAAGAGAGTAAAACTAGCCTGGCATTACTTGGTTTAAAAAGATGGGTATGATGCATGCTGCATGCATGTTTACTATCCCTGTATCACAAAACAAATACTATCAGTGGCAGAAGACCCAGTAACTAAATTCCAAACGAGAACCTTATACCGTTTATGGTCATGAGTGTTACTCGGTATTCTATTTAGTTTCTTTCGGTACGTTGACAGCTTACGGTTTGATTTATACGAGGCGATTCCGATACGTTACGCAGTAGAGCGGTGCGGCTATAATGAGTGATGTGACCTTTACTCCAATGGTACTGGTTCTATATAATTACAGCTGAGTGAAGCAATTAATGCTTACCTTGAGGTAACGACCATCTGCGGTGAACTTGTGGACATATATCATCATTAGTCTATTGATATATCGTATTCAGTAGATCATCAACATCGTATGGAGTAACTGGGTTGTAAGGTAATTAAAGAGTATATAGTAATTAAATAACGGGACTTTGACGTCATGGAGGTTCGTGATGTGGATCGGTAGGGTATACTCTTTTATATGCAGTAAGGCAAACATATACTAGAAAAGTAGATATTCTCTGAGAAATAGCTCTGTTCAGTTCGCATCATTATTGAAATGTTGTCCCGAATGCGACTCAACATCTTTGACATGGGTGCATAAATACCATGCACTTTTTGTCAAAGTAATTTCTTGATTATTGAGAAATAATCAATGGATGTTGAGGCAAAGTGCCCGATGCACGGCATGGTATACTATTCCATCCGATGGCAAACATCACTATTTTCAACAAAAATATTGTGTGATGAATTTTATCTAGTATGGTCTATTTATGAAGTAAGTTTTGCTTCTCTATTTCTTCTCTGTAGGTATATGAAAAACAAGACAAAACACAAACAGAGCAATCAAAAAGGGAATACACGCACTGAGTAACGTCATTGTTTATTTCATCAAGTCCTTCTCGGAACTGTCCCCAAATCTCGTACATTTATTTAATTATCTCGATTCTCGTATGTTGCTTGTAGGTTACAGGATAGCTAGGTTTTCCAAACATCAAACAATGTACTATGTACATATAATAACTATCAGGTAAAATAAACATTATTTAAGCTCTATAAACTTTCACGAATTGTACACATACCTGCCAATACTTATGTAACGGGTCTATATCGCATAATTATTTTAAACTTGCCTCAGAGCAAGGAATATCACCTTTATTTTTTAATATTTTTATAGACTCACGGCTTTATCCCCGAAGGGGTAGGCAGTGGTGTAATATTACACCCACATTTCGCCAGGAATTTTTAGGTCCCACGTAATAGGGGGCGAGCCTATTGCCGTTACCGGGCACATCACCAGACTCCCTGCTGCTACTGAGAATTCGGAAAAACCCAGTAATACTTTTGCCCGACCCGGGAATGGAACCCAGGACCTCCGATCAGCAGACCACGGAGGCAGTCTTTTTAATAACTACGCGATAAAGACGAAAGTAAGAATTCCACACTGACGAATCCGCGGACAAAGTAAAATATGTATGTTATATGTAAAAAATGCAAACCATTGCCAGTCACTAACTGAGCACGAAATCTCGACGACTCCTTGATATTTACAGTATAAATTTCGCAGGTAGATGTTTTATATGTGAGAGCCGTAAAACAAGATAATGTTTGGAGATTAGCGTTTAATTTTGGGACGTGGGAGTAAGAATCAACCTAGTCAAACTCGGGCAAAACCGCAAGCTCTGTTCATCATCATCATCAGTCTTTATCAGTCCACTGCTGGACTAGGCCTCTCCTTTGAAAGGAGGAATTGGCCTACTATACCACGCTGGCCAAACGGGTTGGTATAGGGTTTGTGTCAAGTTTTCCTTCTCTTACAGTGCTGTTTTCTGCATAATATGCTCCCTCTGTCGGCTCTTACGACACCCATGGGATGATATGGGGTGGTGACAATCCGTATTCTTAATCCGTCACCACACGGACCTCTGCTCTCACTCTCACAAGCTGTTAGACGGTAAATAATTTTAAATGGGCCACGCAGCTACATAATATAAAGCTTTCAATATTAAATCACGTACTAAACAATATTACTGTAACGTATAGTCCCTGTACACCCGTGTCAATGTCATAATATTCTTCTATACGCCGCATGACGCATTAATTGTTATTCTGGGTTCAGGGCGTACCTTTATTATAATAGTGGCTGTACTGATATGACCAAGTAAACCCACTGGGAGTATTTTTAATAAGCTTTTGGAATGAATTTCATTTAAATCTTGATTATGAATATTTCTTCAGTCAGGACAAATGTCGAGGTGGTTTTAAATATTCTATGAGATATTGAAATGGAATTTAAGCCATGACAAAATGATTACTACATTTATTATGTATAATTTTGGAAATACCTACTAATATTATTTCTTCTAAAAAATATGGTTGTATGGATTATATATCTTTTATATATTTATTATCTCACAGGTAGTAGAGCCTTGCTGATTTCAGCATGAATCGGCCGGCTCGACCGGGGAAGTACTACCCTCTCACAGAAAATCGACGTAAACTAACAGTACCTAAACTGTTGCGTTTCGTTCGGTGAGTGAGTGTGTCAGAGGCCCTATCCCCTATTCCTTCTACCTCATCCCACTCCTCATCCTATCCCTTTTCCCAACCCAAAGGGGCGTCAACGCACTTGTGACTCCTGTGATGTTGCTTGTGTCCATGGGCGGCGGTAATTGCTTACCATCAGGCAATCCGTCTACTCGTTTGCCGCCTATTACCATAAAAAAAAATAAAAAAAAGTGCGATAAATACGAATATGTGTTTGGCTTTCATAGCCTCGCTCGAGTGAACTCTAGCGAAAAGGGTTTCATGACGTGAAGATTTCTAATGCTCGCTGAGGCGATAAAAGAGATATGAATGAAAGAAATAAGTAAAGAATGCGATAGAGAGATGCCAGTGAAGACATTCAAAGAATATTGGGTGCGACGAATGTACGCAAAGCGTATTGTAGATTAATGATACTTATTTCCCGTCGCGGCTTTGTTTAATCCGCTTCGCATCTAGTGCAGCCTTCTCATTTGTTACACATTTTCACGCTACGCCCTCACATAATTTAAGCAACAACAAATAATAGCTTAGCTTAGCCAATCTCCTGCTAAGTTTTAAGCACTTGTATTTACAAGTGCTTAAAACTTTAAGCACTAAAACTAGCAATAAAACATGCTAGTAACTAACATAAAATGGATTGTTTTGTCTAACATATTGGTGCTGGTAGCAATGGGCCTTACTGCCATTTATTTATTTGTCCAGCACGAGACGAGCTACGAAGCGAATACGCAACTGATACGTGACTATTCTTCTCTTAACGCTGGCATCCATTTTCACGTGGACGTATGTGGGGAACGATGGCTACAAGCAAACAATGCAATCCTTTCTGCCCTTTGTAGGATCATCTGTACCCTACCAGCCAGAAAGCCAGTCAAACTAATTGGTTGATTCTGTAATTCTAAGCCTTGTTCCCAGTTATTTTTTAAATGGACCGGTAAGATTTATATGAAATTCCGACGTAAATTAATTATATCTTAAGGACTTTCATTCATTGGTAAGTCAAAAGCAACGTTCGACCTGCCATCATAGTGCTTATAAATTTTGCAAAGGCGTGATATAATCCCTAGTGAATAATTAACTGCTGCTAGTGCAGCAGTATAGGTACACTCACATACGAGACAACACTTAAAGAGATTCACAAATTATTGTTACGAAAAAAGTCTCTCACGACTCGTGAATATGTTGTACCTAGTAGTACAACACATTCACGAGTCGTGAGGGACTTTACAAGCTATAAACAACTTACACAAGAACATCCAGTTTCGGAACAATAATTTGTGCATCTCCTTAAATGTTGTCTCGTATGTGAGTGTACCGAAACTGTGATACTTGATGCACTGGCAGTAGTGAGGCGAGCACTTAAACCATAATATCAGACATGCAGTCATATATACTAGCCATTCATGACCGCTATACATGATAACTGCCAGCTATAAAGCCGATTCTATGCTAATTGGCTTGGCTACTATTGTAATATACATGCAATATTAGTGTAAGGCCATCCTCATATTTACTTTGTACAATACATTACGATTGTTATACATACATATATAATGACAGGCCATCATCATTGTGTCAAAGATCAAATCTTCACCAAAGCTTTACTGTCCATTAGACTCCAATTTGAAGGCCGTAATTCAATCATAATCAAAAACAAATCTATCGGTTGTAAATTTTCTGATTCCGTCTTGTGCAATCGCAATCCTTCGCTTCTTCACCCAATTACTGCCAGCAAATTTTTTCATATCGTTAATCCACTAACTCCGAGAATCCCCGTCATCAATATTTTAAGTCTTGTTGTGCCTAAGGGTCTGTTTACATTAAAATTTGTTTTATAGGATGAAATATGGTTTAAAGGCCGTTTTTACGGTGAGTTAAGTTTTACGCATTATGAAGATAATTTTTCATTATGATTGTAGGTTTAACAAATAGTAGACTGAGTAACAACAACAAAGAAAACCGGCCAAGTGCGTGTCGTGCCACGCACAATGTAGGGTTCCGTAGTAGCCCTTACCTAATGTCCTAAGGGTAAAAGGAATCGATTACAATATTCATTTTATCGATTGCAAATGCAAATTTAAGTTATTCTATTATATTACTCGTTACTTAGTAAAGCCTAATGAGCTGTTTAATTTTCCTTGAAAGTTCATGATATATGTGACTAGTTAGCATAGTTTATAACAAAGCATAACATGACTGCACGCTTTCATCCCCGAAGGGGTAAGTAGAGGTGTATTACACACCCACACTTCGCCAGTTATATTTCAGTCCCGATGTAATAGGGGGTGAGCCTAAAGACGTCCACTGCTGGACATAGGCCTCCTCCAGGTCTGCATTCTCTAAGAGCTTGTAGTAAAACCCTTGAAAGCATACATTACATTTATATTATAATACAATAATTTTCTAATAAATCTTCAATACCTATTAATGATCGAAAACAAAATGCGACTATCTACAAAAGGCACTAGTAGATTTATAGATATTTAGGCTATACCTAAATATATATCTACCAGTGAAGTAATATTCAGCGTACTAATTTTGCTTCCTATTTGGTAGTAACATTGAGTCTGCAATTGACATATTAGGTACTAAGACCGTCTCCTGCTGAGGTTAATAGAGATCTTTATCAAAGGTATTTCATGAAGCAATGTACCCGTTAGTAAAGTTTATGTCCTAAATATTTCCATGTAGAACATTAGCTGCCTCCGTGGTCTAGTGGATAGCGTATGCGACTGCTGATCGGAGGTCCTGGGTTCGATTCCCGGGTCGGGCAAAAGTGTTACTAGGTTTTTCGGAATTCTCAGTAGCAGCCCGTAGTCTGGTGATGTGCCCGGAAACGGCAATAGGCTCGCTCCCTATTACGTGGGCCTTAAAAATTCATGGCGAAATGTGGGTGTAATATTGCACCTCTGCTTACCCCTTCGGGAATACAGGCGTGAGTCTATAAATAAAAATAAATAAATAAAATAAATAAAAAGAGAACATTATACTACTAAAGACAAAGGCAGGGATCACATTATCAATACCTAGAGATTCTGAAATATTATGACTAAAATCGTGTCACAAACCTTAGTGACCTAATATTTACGTTATATATTCTTGACTAGGAACTTTGTTATTGTTAGTGATATTATTTCATCATATCAGCCGAAAGACGTCCACTGCTGGACATAGGCCTCTCCCAAGGCTTTCCACGTAGACTGATCTTGAGCCACCCGCATCCTTACGCTGTAAGCGATCCCAACAAGATCGTCAGTCCACCTTGCGGGACGCCTACCTTTGCTACTACGTCTACTACAGAAACACAAGTTTGTTTGTAAAGTTTTATTTTATTGTAACCCGTTATTAAAAAGTAACAAGAAGATTGACAGTACAACTTTTCACACTGTTGTCTAGGAAGTCATTATTACTGTTAAGGCGGCGTTGGTCTAGAGCACAATTCTTAAAAACACTTTTTAGACAGTTAATCAAATATTACTATTGCTAAGCTAGATAATCAACACTAAGATTACAATATGTCAGTATTGAGAACAAGAATATAGTAATGGTTACTCATATTATTGCCTTGTACTAGTCACCTAAAAGGCTTTAAAATGTTGTGACTATTACATACGTTATTGCACCCATAATGCACAGAAAAATATACTCGAGTATCATAAAATCTCAATTCCAGAAACGATACAAACGCTACTTACAATTCCATAAACCTATGCATACATCAGATCCCAATCAAGGTGTGATTAATGATATATAAAAATGCCAATAAAAATATGCTAGGATAAATCCTAGTATATGATATATTATTATCTATTTAAGTAGCAGTCTCAGGTAAAGAAAAAAGGCGATAAAGCACGCCCTATATTACGAGTGATGCTGTTAAAGAAAAATCGGAAGTTAGTACACGCACTCCTAGATCGAATAAAGTAAGGTAGTAAAAATAAATATACTTTTCCATACATGTTTATGTGAATGAAGTGTTGATGTGTTGGCACGTGCCATGCTGTGGCCTGTATACACAACATATATGTATTTTACCCTTTTTATTTCATATCAAGATAACTGTAATTGTACAGAAATAAGATAATTTACTAAAATTGATTAATCTAGTTAAAGGACTTTAAGCTCTACAGCGAATGTCTAGAATCACAATTGAATCAACGCTTACAAGATGATAAGTATTAAAATAGATTTCTATGTACTACTGTACATAGAAATCTATTTGCATCTAGGTGCAAGTACATAGTACAAATATATACTTACTAACTTAGTCTAAATCACCACATATACTGCTGCTATCTAAGGTTTAATGTGAATTGAAATTAAATGTTATCACTATTATCCACTGCAATAAATCTGCTTAGAAAACCAAAGAGAAAACATTTCTAGGTTTCTTTAACTCCATAAGTTAGATAAGTAGCTTTAATATTTTATCTCTAAAATAAATTGCTGATATCTAGAAACTACTAATTGGACAGGCTATTATACGAGTATGTTTGTCATTCCCAAACTTGGTTCACAATTTCTGGATCCCAACGGATAGAGGCTCTTCCCAACTGGCGACCGCTGCGTTTAAACCATCCAGGTAATAAAATCATTAGCATAAATTGGATCAGACTGATAATAATAAATTGTGAGCGGTAGTGCGACTTTTCTTCATTTTCAATTTGATTAAGATTTTTATATCAGAACTAGAGGACGCCAGCAGCTACGCCTGCATTTTTATTAAATTTACCCATTTTGGCCGATCCCGTGGGAATTTCGGGAAATCCCTTCTTAGCGCACCCCTACGGTGCCCAAGGAACATACATGCCAAATTTCAGCTTCCTGCACCCAATAGTTTAGGCTGTAGCGTGTCTGTCAGTCAGTCAATAACGCAAGGATTTTATATATTAAGATTACATAATATTTTAGGACTATTGGAGGTTAGAGAATCATACAGTTCAGCGAAGTATACTCTACTACAGTAAAGTATTGAAGAGAGCATTTAGATAGATCAGTCTTGCGCCATAATAGAGGAATATTTTTTTAAAGGAAGAGAATGTAGGATTGGAATGGGAGAGATGATTGTGAGTGGGTATAGGATATTCCAAGGATGGAGGGCACTTACCTTATACGGCAATCTTCTTCGTCTCAGAAGGGCAGTCTCCTGGTGGTTTCGGGATGAAGCTGCTTGATTCACTTCACTACACAAATCACTTCCACTTGCGAGCGGTTTCATAAGCGGTAATAATTATAGCGGGAGCGGCGCGGTGCGATACGGTATGGCCGACACGTATATAGCGAATCGAATGTTCTCGAAAGTTCTGGACTATCACTCGCGTCGACGATTGCCGCGACCAATGCGCGGAAGGCGTGCCCCTCCTTCGGGAATGGGAGACAGGGATGGAAATATGATATCGCTCGCACTAGACCAGCATGGAACGATTGACGTTGATGCGATTAGTTATAGATAGGAAGGTAGATGGCGCTACCATATCTCCCCGGCCCTAAAGGGTTGCCTTTAAAAAAAAATAGAATTGAACTTAGCTATGTTGGGTGTACTACCGCATAACCCATCAATAGGCTAAGACAGCGATATGACAATAAAATTAATCTAAATTAACTTTAGCGAAAACTACAAACGCAATAATAGCGAAAACCACTAACTAAATACTTACACTAAGAGGTAGGTCCAACTTCAGGCTGATCTCACTGAGTTGGAAGCGGACAGAGACGTACAACAGGGCGCACGTAACTCCCTTTAGCGGTTGGCGACAAAAGTCTGCCAGCGGTGAAGAGAAGAATGAATCCAAGCGAGCACTACTTTGGAGTCGGAAAATGCGTATAATTTATTAATGGGGTAGTGGGGCAAAACTGTGTCTTGAACCTTGCGGAGCAACTGAGACAGCAGAAGGGCCGCGCACAACTCCAGTCTCGCAACTGAAATGGTTTTAACAGGCGAGATCTTAGACTTGGCACAAACTAACTGCACCGAGTAGTTAGAACCAATGCGGACTTGCAGATATACGACTCCGCCGTAAGCACGCTCGCTGGCGTCAGCGAAACCTATTAAGTTGATGGTACATCCATCTACCAACCCAAGATGACGCAGAATAGTAACTTGATTGAGCGCGGTAAGCTCAATACAAAACTGGCCCCAAGCGGCGACAATATGCTCAGGGGGTGTTTCATCCCACTCACACTTTGATAGCCAAAGCTCTTTGATCAAGAGCTTGGCGTACAAAATTGTGGGAGCCCATTATGTCCCATAGTCGAGCCACTGTGGACAGCATAGTGCGTTTGATTATTTTACTTGGCACTTATCATCTGGTGGTGAGACGTCAAACCGAAAACTATCGCAGGATTTGTCCCAGCGTAAACCGAGAACCTTATGCGGTACAGACTTCTCAATGTCTGGAGAAGCCTTATGAGAATCTGGTATGCGTGCGAGAACCTCCTTAAAGTTGCTTGTCCATTTGACAAGATCAAACTGGCCTGGCTTGAAAAGCTGAATAAGCTCTTCACAAAGCGAAATTGCTAGCGGAGCGGATATGACACTACAGGCAATGTCATCCATGTACAAAGCGGAAGTGGCAACAGCCGCTGCGGCGGGAAAGTGATCGCCTTCATCAGCGATCAACTGGCGAACAACTCGAAACGCGTGATATGGGCTAGACTTGAGTCCAAAAAAACACGATTGAATTGATACACAGATAAAGGTTCTTTCTTGTCAAAACGATAAAAGATCCGTTGAAATCTACGGTCAGATTCGCGAACGCCGATATTGAGAAACATTTGGCGGCAATCAGCTGACAGAGCGATTTGGAAAAGACGAAACTTTATTATGATGTTAAATAAATCACCCTGTAGATTAGGGCCGGCATGCAAAATGTCATTGATCGACTGGCCCGATGTAGTCTTACAACTAGCGTCTAAAACCACACGGAGATTAGTAGAGGTTTTATCTTCGCGAACTACGCCATGATGCGGGATATAATATGAGGGCAGAGAGTTGCCCTCGTTGTTAACAACTACACTTAAAAAACCTTTATCTATATAGTCACGAATGACGTCATTATAGGCGCTGCGTAACTTAGGTGATGCATCAAGTTTACGTTCCAAACAATGGAAACGTCTGAGCGCAGCAGCGTACGAGTCGCCTAACGAATAAGGGTCACCACAGAATGGCAACGCCACAACGTATCTGCCACTGTCGTCACGAACAGTGGTAGCGCGGAAATGTTCTTCACACTCGAGATCTTTACGGCTCATCGAGGGCGGTGCGGTAACCTCTTCCAGCTCCCAAAATCGCTTGAGAAGAGAATCAATATTGTTTTCTTGAAGAACAGAACAACAGCAAGACGTAACGTATTGATATGTATGTAATGTAGGTACGGTACCCATAATCACATACCCAAATACCGTCTCAATAGCGGGCGGTAAATCATATCGCTCACTACGTACTATGTTAGTTAGTAGCAAGTGCGGAAATATTGAAGCTCCGATCAAAAGATCAATGCCTGCCGGATTCGCAAACTCCGCGTCTCCTAGCGGCAATGACTCCAGGTGAGTGAGTGATGCTACGTCTACATTAGCGTTCGGCAATGCGTCCGTGATACGCTCCACGATAAGCAAAGAAATGTTAAAATTAATGTCCCTATCAAAACGCGAATGTATTTTAATATCTACGGAACCCTTGCAATGTTTTTCAGATCCGCCTATCCCTTTGACGGTTGAGTTAGTATTTTTAAAGTTATTCCATAATCCGAGGCGTTTGAATAACTCTAAAGTTATTAAATTGGTCTGAGATGCGCTATCTAGCAGACAACGTACCATGTGCGGCGACCCATTAACATCATATACGATAACTTGCGCTGTCGCTAACAGAACAGTCTTAGACGTCATACACTGCGTTTTGGCCCTGCGCGGATCATTATAAATGCGCGAGTGCCGTCCTCGCGTGCGCGTCGCCCGCGCAATAGACGTCGTACACAACGATACCTCGCCCTGAGGCGTGCAGGGGGAAGGCACCGTGGCCTGCATCTGCGACGTAAGTGTGTCAAGGTTAGCGGCTTGGCTTGACAACGGGTTATCTTTATCGAAATGTAGCAATTAATGATGTTTTTTATCGCATATTTGACATCGAATTGTATCAGTGTCAAACTTTTTTAAAGCGAGTTGAAGCAACATAAAGTCGGAAAGATCTTCTAATTTTAAGTTCCTAAGAGAATTAACCGCGGTTACGAAGTTATCAATAAACAGCTGGAAATTCGCGACAGACGCGGCACCGGACAGTTTAAGATTTAAAGCTTGGTCAAAGTAGGTAGACGCTAGGACGCGCGTGTCTTTATATCTGTCAAGTAGTGACTGAAATATGACCTGATAGTTCTCAGCACTGGGTGTGACACCTGCAAATACCGACTGGGCCTTCGGTGACAGTTTACCTATTAAATAGTACAACCTGTCAGCATCTGTCAGAGAACCATTATCGTGCACTGTAGAGTTAAAACTCGCATAGAATAACGGCCAATTTCGTATATCTCCGTCAAACGACATAATCTCGATTGGCGGTAATCTCGGTTTGCGGGCAACGGGCTCTGCTGAACATTTACCCTCCAATTGCGATTGCATACGCTTAATAATACAGTAAAGATCTTCGAATGAGGTGTACGCCTGATAGTTCGGTTTTTCATCAGGATTGATAGAAAGTAATCTTGCGTTATAATCGTCTAACAACATATGAAAATCTGTTCGAATACTATCTACTCATCGTCATACAATAACTGAGAAATGCTTCGCTATTACTGTCAGATATAGAGGCGGTTTTTGAACGCTCGTATATGTTTTGAATGCGCTCAAATAAAATATTGCGTTTCGCTTCTAAGATTGTCATCTCTTTGTCTTCCGACACGCGTGACTTCTTTTGTTGTGACATGCTTACGTAAGTATAAGCTAATGATGGCGAAACAAAATAAGAATATCTAATGTACCTATTATTTTACCTAAGTAGGCAACACTTTAGAGCTGTGGAATTAAAAGTTGCTCGACATATGAGATTTACAAGACAACTATGATAGTTCCAGAAATAATAATTGAGTAAGTAGGTAGCTACGTAAAAGTTTACCTACTGATGCGGGCGGAAACAACCATGTGACGGTTATGTGAATATATTAGGAGTATAGCTAGGTGCTATAACTGCCTAGGTATAGCGATGTAACGTTTAAAAACGTAAATGAATCCGACTCGTATGGACCAAAAAAATGGTTCGGCGATACACCGAAACCGTAGAAGAGGATGTAGGATTGGAATGTGAGAGATGATTGTGAGTGGGTATAGGATATTCCAAGGATGGAGGGCACTTACCTTATACGGCAGTCTTCTTCGTCTCAGAAGGGCAGTCTCCTGGTGGTTTCGGGATGAAGCTGCTTGATTCACTTCACTACACAAATCACTTCCACTTGCGAGCGGTTTTATAAGCGGTAATAATTATAGCGGGAGCGGCGCGGTGCGATACGGTATGGCCGACACGTATATAGCGAATCGAATGTTCTCGAAAGTTCTGGACTGTCACTCGTGTCGACGATCGCCGCGACCAATCCGCGGAAGGCGTGCCCCTCCTTCGGGAATGGGAGACAGGGACGGAAATATGATATCGCTCGCACTAGACCAGCATGGAACGATAGACGTTGATGCGATTAGTTATAGATAGGAAGGTATATGGCGCTACCATATCCCACGCTGCAGCGTCGCCACGCCCGGCGCGCGCGCTCCTACCCTGAACACGAGGTTGGGCGACGCCAGCACCAGCTGAGCTTCTAGCTCCGCCAGCTTCTTGCGCTGCTTCTCCGCTGCGCCACGACCGCCCAAACGGATTTTCTTGTCGTCGCTGGTGGCGCGCTCTTCGGCGAGGATCTGGTCGCGCACGGTGGAGGCCTGCGACTTGAGCGCCACGATGTTGTCGGGCGAGGTCTCGCGCGCGTCCAGCGCTGCGCCGGCCTCCTCCTCCACCACCACGATGTCCGGCAGCGGGATGAACCACTTCAGCTCGAACGTGAACTTGTCGCCGCGACCTGACGCCTTATACTTGGCGCACGCTATGACGTCATTAAAAAGGAATAGATGCCTCAGCTTTCTATGGCCGTCAGACAGCTCCACAATAAAGGAATTCTTCACAAGCCTCCTTTGTGCTCTATCTGCGTTTGGGAACATAGATTTTGTTTGTTTAATGTTGAATTCGTCTAGGAAATGCTGCGTCATGCCGAAACCACCAGGAGACTGCCCTTCTGAGACGAAGAAGATTGCCGTATAAGATAAGTGCCCTCCATCCTTGGAATATCCTATACCCACTCACAATCATCTCTCCCATTCCAATCCTACATCCTCTTCCTTTAGATACAGTCCAATTTTTCCAAATCGCCTAGAACCTACGGTTTCGGTGTATCGCCGAACCAATTTCATATCTAATATTATTAATAACTTGATAAAGTTTTCTGTATAAAGACTCCCATCAATAAAAGAAAACGTTTTAAAAATAAGATAAAGAGATTTAATTTGTTTCACATGGGTATTGAAATTATTTACTTCCTCATTTGGCTATTTAAAAAAAGCCAAAAAAGTAAAGTGATTATTTTTATTTTTAACAAACTTCGAACTATACACTACTCATATTATACAATACTAGCTGTTTCCCACAGCTTCGTCAGCGGATAAAAACTACATTATAACTTTCATACAACATTGAGAAAGCCCTTAAGAGCCCGCCCTTTCGAAACTACTTCTTTGCCAAATTTCATCCTTATACGTGCAGCGGTTTTAATGTTTTCGTGATGAACTTTCGCTTTCATATCATATCACATTTGTAGATTCTAACGCCCAATTCTCGTAAATAAAGTTCAAAATGCAATTTCGATAAAAAAAACGAGGAATTGGCCTTTTCAGTTCGCTCAATAAATATTCTAGCAAACGTGTTGCCAACTAATAATGTATGCATGGAACAACAATGGGCAACATGGAATATTAATATTTTTTTTCCTAATCGCTTGCATTAATCAATCACACAGTGTTGTCATGTGGGGATCCAACCCACAACACTTGATGCAGAGATAAACGGTGCGACGACCGCTAAAACTACGCCATACATCATCCTCCTAGCCTTATCCAGTTAGAACCCGGAGTCCGCTTTCTAGTCTAACCGTATTTGGCTGAACATTAACTTTTTCACAGAGTGACTGTCTGCCTGACCTCCACAACCTGAAGGCTAGCTGCTATATTTCATTGTGTAAACTAGTATCAGTTTATTCATGGGTATGAATGATGACTGAATCCCTATCACGAATGTCAAAAATCTTCATGATAGCCGGCACCGACGCGACGGCCTAACGTGCTCTCCGAGCCACGGTGCAAGTGATAATTTAAAATATATTACGCACATAACACCGAAAGGTCACTTTGCGCGCTGTGAATTCGAAACTGATTCCCTCTGCATGGTAATCTGTTGGTATCTCCACTAGGCTATCACTGCCTTGCTGCTATTCGCTCCAAACTACAACGACATACGTGCAATCATTAATCGCTATGAACAGAAAATATTCTAAATCAGCTTAGAAACTCGTCCTTAAAGCCATTCTATATTGTTTACTACTTCATATTCCACTTACATATTTCTTCCTATAAAATATACAAATAATTTATAGCATCATTTCAATACTGTGTATAAGGCCTTGAGAATTCACTTAACAGAACAAATACGCAACGCTGTAAGAGTAAAAAAAAATCCTACAAAAGCTATTTGAATTTAATACCGCCCGATACAAAGATATGACATATGTATGGCGGTATACAAACGCGATCCGTCTTTTCCTGAGTTATTGTGTTAAAAGCCAAATACATTTTTCATAGAAAATAACACATATTTCACAATGAAATTCTTGTCGATCGAGCAGCCACTTTGTCTTGCTTCTTTTTCTTCATTTTTCCTCACTTGATTTGTGTTCTATGAGTGTTCCGCTGCACTCAGTTCGCCCGCCTCGAGGAATATTGGATATCTGTCATAAGTCATAAGATTTTGCATACTGGCTATATAACGGTCTGCATATTCCCGTATATAAAACGAGGACACGGAAATTTATCTAGGGGACTCGCCAACAAATTTTCTAAAGAATATAGCTCACTAAGATTAGCACGGCATTACGCGACGTGCATTTTGTTACCCGTGAGAGAGCTTCGATAAAATGTAACACAACGTGTAATTTTGCCGTTAATATTGTTTATTTGTGGATTCTCTCGGTGTGGATACGGACACGTCCCTTATGAAATTGAAGTGCAAAAACAAGCGAGACTCTGAACTTTCTCACAATATAATATTTCTTCCCCGTTCCCCGGAAATACCTACGAGTGGAGAGAAAGAGCTTGAGAAATGTAATAATATCTTTAATTTTGTCTCAAATGTAGCTGTGTAAACATTCTTTGTACGACTAAGGTTATGATCGTTCTTTGAGATATGAAAAATATAATGATACCAATACCCGAAATGTGGTAAATGAGCACACTCAATTATAAACAGACCCTTTGGGTACAAGGACTCGGAATTGAGTAAAAACACTTCAGCATTACCGCTACATCCAATTAAGAAAAGTACCAGCAAATAACGTTTGTTCGTAGTAATGTGATATTGGGGGCCCAGCGTCGAATTTATAACGTTGTAGCGGAAATGTGACCCGTCATTGCTCAATATTGCGCCTCATAAAGTAACGCGAAGTAGCATAATAAAGGAAATGACAAACACTGCGCTTCATGCAATATTGTCAAGCAGCGGGGAAATAAACATAATACGCAAAAATAAACAAAGAAAGAATATTGTTTAAATATCTCCGTGCTATATTGATGTTTTTTGACTCACACAAGTTTCCTCGGTTTGGTTATTCCAACTGTCTTACAGTGATAGATAATTCGGGTCTCCTGTAATCAAATTTTAGAGCCCAACACTTCAGTATAATGACATATATCCTATACATTGTAATGTAAGGGCAGATCGAGTATGATTGCGACGCCAAAGGTTGTTATTTAATCAAATCTCTCCGGTGTATATTATTATATTTGCTGATACATTATTGAATATTCCCAATCGAATACTAGATATTCGATATGTTAAAACCGATAACATAAATTAATAGAATATATTACTTTTCTCCGTTTACTAAAATATAATGTGACAAAATTAGAATACATTAAATTAATTTATTCATTGTGAATTATGTCTTTGAGCTATTGTTACTGTATGACTTGTCATCTCTTTCATTAAACAAAATTTTGATTAACTTCGGATTCAAACAAACTCTCTCTGACTGCCTCGTTGGTCTCGCGGCATAAATGTGCGCGTGGGATCGGGAGGTACCGGGTTCGATTCCCTGGGTCGGGCAGTGTTATTGGGTTTTTCTGTCACGAAATTCTCAGTAGCAGCACGGAGTCTGGAAATGTGCCCGGTACGGCAATAGGCTCGCCCCTTATTACGTGGGACTAAAGTATATCTGGCTAAAAGTGGGTGTAGAAATACACCTCTGCCTATCTCTTCGGGGTTATAGGCGTGAGACTATGTATGTATGTATGTATGTATGTATGTCAAACAAACTTCAATGAGTTGAAGCGACGTTAATTCGTATTAATGATATTTGACATCGTGTTTTGGACCTTAAATTATTAAACCAATATAAGAATTAATAGACTGAGAGCCAGTGTTCCGCAGACTTACGGTATAGTAGCAAACTTCATATTAATGCTAGTTATACTAATTCATCTGCCGTAGATCAAATGGAGGTTCATTATTCCAAATTCAAATTCAAATTCAAAATCCTTTATTCATTTGGGTCACAATGTGACGCTTATGAACGTCAAAATAATAAATTTATAAAATAATTACTTATACTCAAATTTAAAACATTATTACTGTATGCTTCTACATTTACATTTACTGCCACGTTCGCAAAGCAATAGGTAGAACCATGAGAAAGAACGGGCAATAAAACTCACGGTCACTCTTTTTCATCGCCAGGTTTTGCATAATACACAATTTACATTTTGTAAGGTGCTGCAACTGTTACACCTTCTATATCACTTGTATATATTTACTGTACATCATAATACTCAAGCATAATACTTTTGGTTAGCCTCCTCAGAATAGACATGGTGAAACAGGAGCATCCACTTACATTATATATACCTAATAATGCAGGCAATCCGCGAAAGTGATCAGAACCATGATGGAAATGATGCAGTTAAATATTAAAATCTAATACCAGCCCGTAAGACCGTCATCGACCAGTCATCGCAAGTAGCACCCGTTCACGAGTATGACGCATGTGCCAGCCATCATCCCTCTCGCCATATTAGAGGGACAGGGATGACCCGACACACGACGCCACCACAAGAAATGACATTTTAGTGAGCATGACGACAACGGTATACGAACCAGCAGTAAGAAACAATCTATTGGTATACTGACCATGACCGCCAATTACCTCCATTTTCCAGATCGTTATTATTAACATAAGTTAGTGGAACGCGTGAAGGAATGCAAATGTAGAAAGAATTTTGTGAAGGTGACAAGTGAACAATGATATGATCAGGGATAAATAATGTTAAACTACATTCAACAAATCATAAAATATCCAAATCCTGCAAAAATCATGTGTTCACGAGGCACCTCCACTTAACATGTAAATAAAATAATCGTGAGTTAAACAAGCCTAAGCCTATCCCCACGGTGTCTTATCATTTAAAAATTCCTTAATAGTGTAATAACCCCTTTGTAAAAGAAAGTTCCTAATTGTCCGTTTGTATTTGTGCATGGGTAAATTCATTATTTCAAGAGGCAATTTGTTGAAAAATCGTATACCAATCCCCGCAAATGAGTTCTGAACTTTATGTAGACGGTAGTTAGTTCCCACCAGTTTATGCTTATTCCTTGTGTTCACGTTGTGCAAATCACTATTTTTGGGGTATAGAATTAAGTTTTTCTTAATGTACATTAAATTAGCATATATATATATTGCGATGCAACTGTCAATATATCTACTTCTTTAAATTTATCACGTAAAGAATCTCTAGCACCTAACTTATAAATTGCACGTATGGCCCTGTAGTCTGTATATCAGCAGCTGTACCCCATAACATTATTCCGTAAGACATTACGCTGTGAAAATAACTAAAGTAAACTAGTCTAGCAGTATCTATATCTGTGAATTCCCTAACTTTTCTAACTGCAAACGCTGCAGAACTAAGTTTTACTGCGAGACAGGATATTTGGGCGCCCCACTGAAGCTTACAATCTAAAGTTACACCTAAGAATACGGTTGATTCGACTAGTTCAATTGTTTCCTTATTTAAAATTATATTAGTAGGAGCACTTTTGACATTAGGCAAAGAGAATTTAACACATTTGGTTTTGCTTGAGTTGAGTACCAAATTATTTGTCGAAAACCAATCTAATACTTGTGCAAGAGTGTTATTGACGGTATCAAAGTTACTTAAATTACGATCAACTTTAAAAATTAGTGACGTATCGTCGGCAAACAAAACAATATCACATAAATTTTGTACAAAGAACGCCAAATCATTAATATATATTAAAAAAAGAAATGGACTGAGAATAGAGCCCTGTGGAACGCCCATTCCTACTGGCAAACCTAGAGACCTACTCCCATTAACATCTACATACTGAATTCTATCACTAAGGTAGCTGGCAAAAAGATTGAGTGCGGTATCTCTAATACCATAAAGTTTCAATTTAAGTAAAAGCGTATTATGTTCCTCACAGTCAAAGGCCTTTGATAGGTCACAAAAAACACCAATGGCATCCTTCGAGTTTTCCCAAGCATTGAAAATATGCTTTAACAAAGTTACACCGGCATCAACGGTGGAGCGACCCTTAGTAAAGCCATACTGTTCACTGTGAAATAAATGATTTGTGTGAAAGTGGCTCTCTAGTTGATGCAAAATAATCTTTCCAAAAATTTTACTAATAGCAGGCAAGATAGAAATTGGCCGAAAATTACTAGGGTCGCTCTTTGATCCCTTTTTGAATAATGGTATTACTTTACTGTGTTTCATTAGATCAGGAAATACTCCTGTATCTATGCATCTGTTGAATATTGCAGCTAAATATGGAGCTAAGCTAGAAATAATTTGTCGCACAAGTTTAACAGTAATGCCCCATAAGTCAACAGATTTTTTATTATTGAGCGTCTTGAATACCTTCAGTATGTCATTGGTGTCAATATATTTAAAATTAAAAAGCACATCACACTCATTCACATTGCCCCTAACCAACATTTCTGCTTTGCTTGGACATGAATCTAGACAGCTGGTTGTGTTTACTGGTATGTTTATGAAGAAATTGTTAAATGTCTGAGCAACATCAGTTTTCCTAGTAATAATTTCACCATTAAATTTTAATTCATAATTGTTATCTACCAATTTAGCTCGACCAGTCTCATTGTTAATAATGCTCCAAGTTGTTTTAATTTTGTTCTTGGATTCTTTGATTTTATTGCTTAAATATAAGGATTTGGCTAAAGCACATGTCCTCTTAAAAACCTTTGAATAATTTCTAACATATTGAATAAATTCAGGATTAAAATTGTATTTCTTCATACCATATAGATCATACAACCTAACTCTACTTTTGTATATACCTACTGTTGCCCAATCACAAAAATTTACTTTAATGCTCCTTGCAAACGTCTTCAGTTTAAAAAAATTATTGTACTCATCATTAACAATTTTAAATAAGCATTTATATAATTCATCAGGATCATCAACGGTTAAGTCAATACTGGCGATCTTGGCAGCAACATCATTACTAAAGTGTTTTAGGTGAGCAGAGGTCACAGAGGTCATTGGCCTACATGTAATTTCTTGTAGTTTAGGGGTTGTATTAGTTGGAATTACAACTTTTTGCCCGCAGTGATCCGATGTCAAGTCAGTTAAAACAGCCTAACTTAAATAAAGACAATTGCAAAAAAACATTATCTAAGCATGTAGACGAATGTGAGGTTATTCTATTTGGTTCAGAGAACAAAACATTTAAATTAAATGACCTAAATAAGCTAACTAACCTAGTATAAATTGGTGATTTTTATAACAAATTGACATTAAAATCGCCGCATACGATTATAGACTTCCTACTAGAAATTATGTGTTTTAAGACATCCTCAATAATGCTTTCAAACTGAGTAAAGTCGCTTTGTGGTGGTCGATACACACACACTATAATATGTTGTTCAAGCTCAACACAAGAAATCTCAGCAGTGCGCTCGATAGAAAGTTTAGCTATATCCTTACGTTCTTTACATTTCAAACTATTACATACATATATTAGAGAGCCACCACGAATAGCCTTCTTTCTTACGAATGCACTTATAACTGAGTAATGTTGATTGTTAAATATTAACTGGTCACCTCGCAACCAATGTTCTGTAATACATAAGATATCAATCTTATGTTTATTTAAAAATAAATCTTTTTCTAATTCTTTGCCAGATAGGCCTTGTATGTTTTGATGAACTAAGTTTAAAACACATGAATGCCTATCTGTTGTCTCATCTAATAGTTTAAACTAATAGATGTGTCAATACTACTATTGGTATAACTATTATCTACCAAATTCCTAAGTACTCTAGTAGTACTCCTGTCAGTATATAAATTAAATGCTAATAATTTAGCAAGTTGTCGCCTATGTACATAAGATAGATACACAGTATCTTTTGTTAAAAAGAAATTACTAATAAAAATATTAGTGTCAAAAAATAAAATACTGTCACTATGACATGTCCTATTGTACAATAATAGATTTAATTTGCCTATCTGCCTGTTTTGGTCATCTGTGAGAGCATATGAATAAGGCAATGCACAAATAATAAAGCTACATCCTATTTTTGTGCTAACATCTATCATTAAGTCTGTTAATTCTATGAGACTGTTTTTGGAGACTAATGAGCTGTCACCATACAATATGATGACAGTAGTTTGTGCATTCAAGTCGGCATTCTTAATCTTATCAACTAGGGTACAAGACTGAGCTCCAGGTGAACAAAAGTTCTGTACTGGTTGCTCAGTGTAATGATCAATTAAGCTCCCTAAACCCACTCCCAGTTGGTCTGAAAAAATTATTACATTCTTACTGTCAGTCTTTACTGGATGCAGTTTGTTTTGTGTATTATACTGACATCCATGTGCATTCAATTCTATTGATTCAGCAGGTGTAGTCGCACACTTAGTTGTACAACTGGAACAGTAATTATTAGAGTTGGATAATGAGATAAGTTGTTTTAAATTTTCTCGACCAACTCTTGAAATTTCTTCATATTTTAAGATGTATTCCTGAGTCTCATTCTGGTGTTCCATTTTAGTTCTAGTGAGTTGAGTTTGTAGATTTGATATTTGTGCTTGCAACTCACTTGTGTGTTGTTCATATAACAACCTACCAGAAACTAATTCTTCATTTGTTTCCTCAAGCTTTAATAAAAGAGACACACTCTTTATTTAATTTACAGTTATCTTGTGCATACTGACTCAATTTGGTTCCCATAGTGGGTTCTTTTAGGCGTGCCTAGACGTCGAAAAGCAAGAAAATCGACTTTCAAAACGTGATCGCAGCATGTCTGCCGTTTTGATATCTTAAAATATACATTGTTTTTTATAGAAATACTTAATGGCAGACACTTGTTCCGGTTCCTACTATATTTTATTTAATATCATAGTTCCCAAAATTTCATAAAATTTACGTTATTTTAGCAAAGCTAAAAATTATATATGTTATTTATATTATTATTTTAAACATATATTTACAAAGGCAGACACATAGGTCGGTTCTGACACTCGGGCAGACCACACGATACTTTCTCAGTCGTGCTATTGAAGTTGCATGATTTTGATTTTCTCACTCTTCATTTCGCATCGAACTAGTGTTTCAGCAAAGCTGCAATTTATGTATGTTTTTTACATCATTATTATACATGTATATCTAAAAAACCAGCCAGATAGGTCGGTTCTAAAATACAGGCACAACAAAAAAGAATTAAGTAACACAAGGATTTTATATATTAAGATAACTCTTATTTTCAATCATAAACATATAACAGTTTTTATAAAGAAATCAACAATTCTTTTTTTTCACTTGCAATAATAATGATTTTGCTATTTATTTTGTTATAACAAAACATACAACTCGAAATTCAAATAGTGATCATGGTGTAGTTGTGTTGAGTTTGAGGTCTATTTGTAGTATACGTGAATCGATCCTTATTCCCACGCACCGTCGCTGCACTTTAATTCCACGCCAGGTGATATTTAAACAAGTAACTGCATCTTTATCGTACTCTTGCCGACCTGCGAACATGGAAAATACTGAACTCAAACTGCACCCTACATAAAGCGGTTGAACATTTAATATCATTTACAATATTTTAAGCGTTGATATCACCCGCGTATGTGTTTAGAAAATGTAAGATGGAACAAATAAATCAATTGCATAGTGTAGAATGTAAATCCTTGCAATCTTATCGAAATCAATCCACGAATCCAATGAGAGGGGAGAAATCTTATTCACCAAATAAACATTTTCAAATAAAGTTATGAAGCCGTGAACTGTTCAAGATAAAGTGCATAGTTAACGCTATAATAAAAAAGAGAAAGCTATTTTCAAGATTTGAAAACAGTAATATATCAACCATTACCATCATAACCTATTTCATCAGCTTAAAGCAAGACGACGACGGAATTCAAGCATTGTTCGATATGACATCGTTGATGGCTAAACCGGGCAAACCACTTCTGGAAAGATTAAATTTTACCAGAAAATGTCAGTTTCAAAATTAATCCAGAAACTTCTTTGACCAATAGTTTACCATTGCCACGACAAATTGATAAGATAGCTGGAAATATTGAAGAATCATTGCGCAATTTTCTGCAGTCTAAGAAATTTTCAATTCAGTTGAATGCCTCCTCTTACCAATCCAAAGCTTAGTTGAGAAGTTTTCCAGAGATCTACATAAATCAAATCAATCTTATCGTATTCTTCAAAATTTCAAATAGGTACAAAATCATGTTCAATGTACTGAAAATTATTGAGAAGATACATTTTTTTTTTCAAAAATATTTTGTCACTAGAGCACCGGTCATGACCGGTGATGTCATGGAGGTTTCATAGCAAGCTCAAATATAAGGTTCTTGACGTGCTTGTTATGCATTGCATAATTCATCGTCAGCATTTGGTGTGAAAGCAGGTGTCCGCATACATTCTCTGTGACATGATATCAGTGCAGTGAGTAAAATCAGACGTAAATCCTTGTACCTGACAGACCCCCAGGCTATGTATAAATATATTGTTTAGTGTTGAGTTTAAAGCAGCGATAGCCTAGTGGAGATACCAGCTTGCTGCCATGCAATGGGTATCGGATTTGAATTACTTTTTGGAGTTATGTGCGTGTTAAATTATAAATTATCGCTTGCCCTGTGCCTTAGAGAGCACGTTAAGCCGTCGGTACCGGCTGTCATGAAGAATTTTGACAGTCGTTATAGGAAGTCAGTGCTATGAATAAACTGACACTAGTCTCTACCATGGAATATAGCTATCCCTTTGGGTAGCAGAGGTCAGATAGGCAGCCAATATTTAGTCAAATCCGTTCATTTCATTTCATTTCACGGATAGCCTCTGTACCAAATTAACATGGCACAGAGTCTAATATGGGCCCATATTAGAGTTTCATGAACGAACCGAACGCATTTTCTCACAGCTACATTATGAAATTCCATTAAATTACTGGAACATATTACAGCCGAGTATTAGCCTACTTTTAAAATCGCTGAGTCGTCGTATGAAAAGTCGATAGCAAGCTGATGAAATCGACATTAGGAACGTTCTTTGAGAGTGCACTAGTTCATTTGAAAAATCCTCGAAAATACTATCAGAGAAATCTCTTTGCCAAATCAGATGAACTGTATTTTGATATTGTGATTGACTATTTTAAAAACATTTTCAGCAGGTCTATGTTTATTTTTAATGGAGTTTTTCATAGTTGTTACTAAAATGTATATTTTTAAAGGACAATGCCAGAAACTATATAGAGCTTTGACCCACCAATAAAAGTTGGTGTACAAGCATGCCAAATGTAGCATTCTACTGGTGCTATATTAGTGTTATCTACAAACATTTTAAAATCCCTTTAGAACTTGCGGTTTCTTTTAAATCTTAAAAAATATGACTTTTAGGTTAGGTACCTAAAGTTTAGGTTAGTTGCAGTTATTATTGTAGAAATTATTAAATAAGTGTTGTATTTTGTTGAAATGCTATCCTAGGATGTTTGGCTATGAAAGGAAGGAATTACATAACATCAATCTTAGTATACTTTTGACTTATAGGTCATAACATCCTGACTGTTCATGTAAGGCGGCGATAGCCGAGTGGATATACCAACAGACTGCCATGCAGAGGGTATCGGTTTCGAATCCACGGCGCGCACCAATGACTTTTCGAAGTTATGTGCGTATTGAATGGTTAATTATCGCTTGTCCCGTGCCTCGGAGAGCACGTTAAGCCGTCGGCCCCGGTTGTCATGAAGATCTTTGACAATTGTTACAGGGCGTCAGTACCTTCTAAATAAACTGACACTGTCTAAACCATGGAATATCGCTATCCCTTCGGGTTGCGGAGATCAGACAGGCAGTCGCTCCGTGGAAAAGCTAATATTCTGCCAAATCCGGTTAGACTAGAAAGCGGACCCCAGATTGAAACTGGAATAACGCTAAGAGGATGATGATGATCCTGACTGTTCATCGGTAACAAAATAAAACAAGTTATAAAAGTGATTGATTTATTCATCTTCAAACGTTATTAAAACATTATCAAGAAAACCTGCGGGCTGATCAATATTGTCGAGACCCTCTTTCAGCATTCAGATTCCCATTTCTATAGTGCTGGTCTAGCCGCAAAAAACACTCTTGACAGTTAACAGCTTCTGGTGGAAGCTGTAAGGTAAGAAACATATATGAGTATATGGTGGAGATAGACAAGTTCATAATTATATCCACACAATCCCTAAAAGACAAACTTAAATATTTAGCCTATTATACTAGTTATTTAAGATACTTTTAGGTAGATAGGTTTACTATTATATACATATTTTGTTGCATTAATTACAAGCCAAGCAAAACCGCAGGTGATACAATCATCATTATAAGGATTTTTCGCTACGGTCAAATATGATCAATAAATAACGTAGTATCTACATACCTGTTGCAACGATTTCTATCTAGCGAGAAGAGTTTGCAGTTCAGATTGTATTGAAGACGCTACATGTCTTATCATTCTGTCGACGCACAAGTGACAATGTATGCACCTCAACATCGTTACCCAAGTCACAAGCAATGATCAGAATCCGTCGCAAATAGCACAAAGTCGGCGAGTAGGCGAGATCGAGTCCGTATACAAAAGCAAAATCGTCATGAAAATATAATATTAAATCACAGAGAGAGATTACGGAGCAAAAAACACAAACAACAAAGCGAATGTCATTTGATGTCAATGATTGTCATCTTCAATCTTGACTGATCTTGACCTTGACATAAGCATTGGCGCACCAAGGACGTTTCGTTACACGTAATCACTAACGCTCATATTGCCAAATAATTATTAGAATAAACATTCATAAGAACATTATTTTCATTAACTGTGTATATTTAAACCGAATACATATTAAAATCTGTACATAATACATTTACACATGTCATTTTTTTAATGAAATTACTCATTTTGTTCTCGTGTATGCGTACTAAGTAACGCAAGTGGTCGAGATAAAAACAGGAAATAGGCGTTGGGTTTTAAAATTCCTTTTATTACTTACTTTTTATCCGCAAGTGTTACAGAGTAACAATTAAGTAACCAAGGGTCTTATTTTGATAGGATAATTTTCACTAATTTACATTTCTTGTAAATTAATGAAAGGGTGGGGCAGGATCTGGCATTGTCCTTTATTAAATTCTGTTGTGAAGTAAAGAAGATGGATCAAAATTGCCCCACGGACTATAACAAAGTAACATATCCCAAAAAAATATATATGTATAAAAAATAAGGCATATTTCCTAAGTTTATTTTGTTACACCTTCATATAAAAAAGTTGCTATGAAAATAGTTCAGACGCTGTTATGAAAAATTCGTTCGTATGAGTATTTATGGACCAATTTTAAAAATTATTTTTTCGGTTGAAAGGGCACCCTAGGGTGTTCCACTGCCATAAAGTCAGGTCTCCAGTCTCCAGGATCCTGGAGAAATAAAAGTAAAATCTCATTTTATTCAATTAAGGTAGTTTTTAATCATTATATTACATTTATTTCAATCAATGATCAATTGACGATTATCTCCTTATTTATTTGATTTTGAAAACGTGAGAATATTTTTTTTTCTTTTAAGGTAGTTTTTAATGTATTACATTTATTTTGTTCAATCAATGATCAACTGAGGATTATCTCCTAATTCATCTGATTATGAAAACGTGAGAATAAAAGCTTGAGCTTGGACAATGTTTAGAGTTTGGGCTAAGATTGGATAAGGTTTACAGAGATCAGTGGAAGCGGTTAATTCATCCAGTCTGAGCCCAAGGCAGAAGTCTAACATATACTGTGGTAGCACAGCTACCTATAAGGTTACTAATAATGTTTTATTACTTCGCGAGCTACTAGGACGAGCTTTCCAAAAGGCGAACAATTTATTTCAATTACAAAACCACGCGAGAGAAACAAAACCACGGGTATTAATTTACTTTTGTCAATCGCTCACAACCTCGTCGGACAACTTCATATAGCGACGGTTGCGAGGTTGTTAATTACTATAATTAACTCAAAAACTCAAGATTACAAAAAACTGCCTGATTACAAGATACGGCGTGGTCAAGACAACTTTTTTACCGGGAAACGACCATGAACCAAAGAGAGTGAATGACAGTTCAGTGTGACCATTGTCAAAATTTACAATAGACTAAACTAAACGTTACCTAATCGATATAATCGACTTGACTTATCATAAAACTATTTCTATTTCAAACATCCACCCGCCCCGGACCGGTCTACCGGTCCGTTAATCAGTTGGTAGATGTGACAACGTTGCAACCACTCTCCTCTGAATCGAACCGTCCACCAAGACCTCAGCAAATCGGGGAAATCCATCAGCCCCAGTTACCAAACGAAGAATACGCCCCCTGCGCCATCTGAGTGGCGGAAGGTTAGCCTCCTTGATCAAAACGAGGTCACCAATCTTGGGTTGATCGGTCTTGTCGGTCCACTTAACGCGTTGCTGGAGTATGTGCAAATATTCCAAATTCCAGCGTTTCCAAAAGCTCTGAGTAATCTGGCGTACCAATTCAAAACGCGAGAGACGACCAAGTCTCGTATCAATATAGGGGTACTCAGGCAAGGCCACAAGTGGGCGACCAATCAAAAAATGGCTCGGCGAAAGGGCCTCCAAATCATTCAGATCTGAGGAGATCGGGCACAATGGCCGAGAGTTCAAAACGGCCTCAATCTTACAAAACACAGTTGCGCGTTCCTCAAATGTAAGGACAAATTCACCGATTGTCCTACGCAAGTGTGTTTTTGCCGATTTTACAGCGGCCTCAAAAATACCACCCCAGTGTGGACAATTTGGTGGGGAAAACAACCAATTTATCCCACGTCGGGCAAGCCTATCACCTATATCAGCCTTGTTGGTTTCAAGAAAATTAACAACATCATGCAAATAATTATACGTGCCCTTGAAGTTAGTGCCGCAGTCAGAACGGATCAAGGAAGGCAGCCCTCTGCGGGATACAAATCTGTCAAATGTGGCTACAAACGCCTCGGTCGTAAGCGAGGAGACCAGTTCTAAGTGTACGGCCTTTGTGGAGAGACAAATAAAAACACACAAGTAGGCCGTAACAGTCTTGCTGATTCGAAGTGTCGACGTTTTCACCAAAAAGGGACCAGCGAAGTCCGTGCCAACACCGTCAAACGTACTGCTTTCAGTTACGCGATTTGCCGGTAAGTCCCCCATCAAGGGCTGCATGGTAGAAGCCTTGAGCTTATAGCAAGGGATGCAGCGAAAGACTACACTCCGAATAATTCTTCGGGCAGACAAAATCCAAAACTCGCGTTGCAAAATGGCCAACAAAGCATTACAACCGGCATGCGAATTTTTAAGGTGGCGGTCAGTTACCAACAACCGTACCAAATGACCGTCCTTAGGTAACAAAAGGGGGTGACGTGCCCCGTAAGGGATGGGGGTTGGCGTTCTTGAGACGCCCTCCAACGCGCAAGAGACCCGTATCGTCCAAAAAGGGGTTCAATTTAGATACAGCTCCCGATAATTTCGATCTCCCTGACTAAGGATAGCAATCTCCTTCTCAAAATGCGCCAATTGCATAGAACGAACCCAAAAGGTGAGGGACTCCTGTCGTTCCTGTGGTGAGATAAACGGTGTCAGTCGTTTCTGTTGTGGGTGCCTAAGGTTGAAAACAAAACGCTTTAACCAAGCAGTAACACCTAACAACTTGTCAAGGGAGCTGTAGCAATTCAGAAAGAAATCGAGGTCGAAGGCGCATTCCACCTTCTCAACAGCGAGTGTTCGTAGACCCGGCAAATTGGTAGTATTTAAAACTGGCGTTCGAGGCCAATCAATTTCTGGTCGACTCAACCATTCCGGACCCCACCACAGCGAATGGCCTATTAAACTAGGCGTCAAGCATCCGCGCGAGGCACAATCAGCGGGGTTGATCTCACCTGGCACGTGTCTCCAAACCAGCGTGACTTCGGATTTTAGGATTTGGGAAACGCGATTAGCGACAAATACCTCCAAGGTGTGGACAGACGCCTTCAACCAACAAAGTACAATTTGGCTGTCTGTCCAGACGTAGGTCCCATTAATACAAATTGTCTTACCCAAAGTGACACGTGATTCAACAAGCGTACAAGTAGGGCTGCTCCCGAGAGCCCAGACGTCCAGAACTGCATCAGAGAGAGCGAAGCCTACAGCAAACAAATTATCAAGTTTGGGTGGAGGGGGGTTCCTAGGTACAGGTCCCATCTAAGCAAAGCCAAATATTATCGGGATGGCAGTCAAACCATTTGGCACCAAGACCCGTTTCCCACCAATCCCGGTGTGTCAAATTTGGGGTCTGCCAGTTCCAATCCCGATGTCAAATTCACCACAGCAGCAGGTAGCTGTTTCTGTGGATGCATACCCAAAATATTCTTCAACACAATAGCCGAGGTTTTAATCCTCGGTTTTAATCCTCGGGTGTGAAGATTCAACAGGGCCAAACAAAACCTTAACTTGCCCTTCAACATTAGAGGCTACGTCACCTATTCCCCGTATACAATTCGGAAAAGAGCCCATATTTAATTTAACCTGCCCTACCAAATAAGTGGAAACAATGCAACTTTGTGAACCTGTGTCCAATATAGCACGGACAACAACAGAGGTCCCCGTGGGTCCCCAGACCCTAACAGCAACCGTTGGCAGGATAACGGTCTCAATGCGGGAGGTTGGGGTTATAGGGCAGGGGTCAATGACCTATTGTTGCTTGGGCGGCGACCGTTGGCCAGGACCAGGCAAGTCAAAATGAGGGTGCGGCTTGAAGTCCTCAAAAGCGTGATGACTCGATCCGCGCGCCATCTTTGGGGGGTCATAATGACGCACCCGCCCAAAACGAGGTGGGCGCGAGTCAAGGCGAAGACGCTCCGCCAAAGGAGGGGAATACCTGGGACAGCAGTCATGGTGCTGGTGACGTTGAGCGGTCGCACATTCTGGTGCGCGAGAGAGAGGAGGCGTGCGCACGCTACGGTTCTCCAAGTGGGGTGAGTGGCGATCAATTGAGCGAGGCGACTCTGGGCTACGCGCCGGTGACCCTCGGCTGTCACCTTCAAAACACCCGCCCGTGCGCGGCTTCGGCTGGTTGGACAAGCGGCCTACCTCTCTGGCATTCATGCAGAGAATGTCCAAATGCTGTCCTCCACAGTGAGGACAGGGGCGAGAGTTTGAGCAGTCTCGCTGGTAGTGGGACCCCAAGCAAAAGAAGCAAAGGCGGCGGGCATTCGCGATGCGCCCTTGAGAGGCGACATGAAGGTCCAAGAATGCCCTACAACTGGCCTTTCTGTGCCCCGTGACCTTGCAGTAAGAGCACTCCGCTGGGCTCTGCGTGACTGCAAAGCGAGGAGGGCGCCGGTCAACATTGGCTCGGGTGTGAACGCGAGCCTGCTCCTTGACCTTGGGCGGCTGCGTCTTAGCCGGCGTGTCACCACCGGAGTTGTCCAAGACCCGGCACTCATCCTCCAGGAACCTCTCCAGGTCAGCAAAGGGGGGCAGATGGGTCGCGCTATCCCCACCAAAGCGCTGCTCAAAACGCGACCTCAGGTCAGCAGGCAACTTCTTCAGCACAATGTGCACCAATAGATAGGACCATTGGTCCACGGGCAGGTCAAGGCACTTAAGTGCATTGATTGCCACCAAAAGCGGGTTCAAAAGCTGGGTGCGCAACCCAAAGACCCGGGTGAGCGTCGGCAAACCCAAAATCTGTTCAATATGCGTGTCGGCGAGGCCACGCTTGTTATGGTACCTACAGGTAATTAAGTCCCGAGCCGTCTGGTACGCCTCGTCAGACACGGGCAGATGCTGGATGAGGCCCTTGGCCTCCCCATCCAGAACCGACATCAAATAGCCAATTTTTGTGCCGGCCGAAGGTCAGCCCTATCATTGACCAGGCTGTCAAACAAATTAACGAAGCCCAGGTAGCTTGCTAGGCAGCCATCGAAATGCGGGAGGTCTAAATTAGGGAGCCTACTCACCAGCCCCGGTGCTGTCCTAGGAAGCTCCTGCTTCAAGCCGGTTGCCCGTCCCTATCGGCAACTAGTTGTCTCGCACTATTGGAGACAGCATCATACAGGTCTAAGACCTGGGAATAATCTTCGCTGACCTTATTCCGCTGGTCAGCGATGCAGTCATTAACTGACACTTCGTGACAGAAAGCGCTGAAAATGCGAAATTGCTGTTCCACACTTGCCAGGCGATCATCGATCCGCTCGTACCTTTGTAGTAAGGCCTGCTGGCGATCAGGCCGGTTCACTAAGGCACTGGCCGAGGCAAACCAGCGCAAATCTGATGCAAAAGCACCAGCAGCCACACGCAAGTCCTTGATAGCTGCCATAATCAAATTTCAAAAGAGCCCGGAAAAGCGTTAAATAATATTAACAATCAAAACTAAATTTTTCTCAATTCTTTGAAACCAACAAAGTATTAGCCTGTTTACTGCAAGTGCAGGCAAGTGACAGGTATCTACTGTCCAACAAAATTAATAGTTTCAATATATATTGATACAAAACAAAGTCAAAGTTTATCAAAAGTTGAAACTTCAGATAACTTAATTAATTACTTGCAACAGACAGAGTGGCTATGTTATTTGAGATATACAATAGTAAGTAAGCACAGAATATGTGTTACCTAACAATATTATCTATATATTATAACAAAACAAAGGTTTATCAAAAGTTTGGTTGTTATAATGTTTCAACTTAATATAATTATGCAATTAACTAAATTTACAAAATTTATTGATACATACAGCTGTTATGTATCTAAACAAACCGACTTGTTAATGCTAGCAACAACAAATTATTGCTAGATTTCAACAATACAAGTCAAACAATTACTGATTGAGGTTATGTATGACAATGTGTTTCAAAGTCATGGAGGTCAACTTATACACATAAATATTATGTATTTTAGGCAAAAACTGACCTGACAAACACTACAATACTGTCTACAAGGTGATAAGATACAAGCTTATGCCAATCTGAGTTTAGATACAATCAACGGCTAAGATACAACAGCGCTCTGCACCAAAAATTATGTTTAGAGTTTGAGCTAAGATTGGGTAAGTTTTACAGAGATCAGTGGAAGCGATTAATTCATCCAGTCTTAGCCCAAGGCAAAGGATCTAAACACTATCACTGCGTTGCACAGCGAATCACAACTAATAAATAAGGGTTACTTACCAATGATCTCCTGGTGTTACTCTTGAGTGGACCTATAAGATTAACTCATAATTTTGGCCAAAATAACAAGAGAATCGTTATAAATACCACAGGATCCAGTTCGGCGTAGTCCTACTCCTCGGGCAGCAATCAGGAATTCACCCACGTGTTTTACAATGTTCATTAACATAATATTTTTATCACAATTAAACCGGTGCCAGTTATTGATCAAGGAAGCGGCAATCAAAACGGGTTCCAAATTTTATATCACAAAAGCACGCGTGAGGCAAAACGTGGATAACAAGATGCGGCGTGGTCAAGACAACCTTTTATACCGGGTTTTTTTACTGACCGCGGGAAACGAACAAACTATTCGCGAAGCTACCAGGATGTGCTTTTCAAAAGGCGATCAATTTATTTCAATTACAAACCCAAAGATACGGCGTCCGCGCAACCAATTTTTCCTCGACAACGGAAGTTGACAGTTCAGTGTGACCATAGTCAAAATTTACAATAGACTAAACTAAACGTTACTAAATCGATATAATCGACTTGACCTATCACAAATAATATTTATATTTCAAACAACAACTAATATTAATAAAATGTCTTACCAAATCTTACTGATGCTCCTGATGATGCTCTTGAGTGGACCTATAAGATTCAGGGCCGGAACATATCTGACGGAAGAGAAGATCCGTCGCGTTTTATCGGTCGCGTAACGCCAATACATACAACTGTATAGAAAAACGTTCAACCATTCACACCTGACCGATAATCCGTTAGTACGTCGAGCGTACTAACGGATTATCCGTCGACGTCGCGCGCACCACGCACCACGTGAATTTTGACCTTTGAGTAAGGAATATAAATGGAGAGGGCAAATAGTAGGTACATATAGAAAAATTACATTATTCTCATATATTTTATATTTTTATAGACCTTGTATCACGGCTGTATCCCCGGAGGGGTAGGCAGAGGTCTAATATTACACCCGGTGTCCGATCATTTGACAAAAAACAAATGAAAAATTTTACAAATAACATTTGACAAAACTATACTTGATAAATTTATTATTTTACAAAATATTGTTTAATAAACTACTCATGAGACAATAATGTTTACTATAAAAAAGTTATTATGCTAAAACATTAATTTACAAATTGATTATTTTTTTAAACATGTTATTTGGCAAAACAACGTAAACCATAAATAACATTTGACAAAATGCTTTGCTTGGTAAATATTTTACTAACCAAAATCTAAG
This sequence comes from Euclidia mi, assembly GCA_944739405.2. Classification (NCBI taxonomy): domain Eukaryota; kingdom Metazoa; phylum Arthropoda; class Insecta; order Lepidoptera; family Erebidae; genus Euclidia; species Euclidia mi. The sequence continues at coordinate 43,893,924 of OX123182.2, read as the reverse complement.
ATAATACAACAATCTTTATGTAGGGTCAACTGAAACAATGGCTGGTTAGGTTAGGTTAGAACTGCGACCACAACGAACGAGCCGAGCGAGCGAAGCGAGCGTGCCGCGGCAGCGGCCGGCGAGTGCCAGAACTGAATTCTACTTATTTCGCTTAATTCAGGCAGTGTGTATTTTTTCTTAAAGACTTAAGTTTCTATGGGATTAGTATTAATACAAAATTATTACTTGCCTATAAATAATCTGACCAAGATAAAAGTTGCAACCATGCAATTAAATATTTTCAAAATTTCGCGTAAGTATTGGTTAGAAATTAGTTATTTTTAAAAACTAATAATTTATCTTCTAACTTTTTGTACAATCACCAATTTGGCAAACGAATTATTTAGTCAAATGATTATTTTTAAAATAATTATTTAACATTTTAATTATTTTATAAGTAAAACATTTGCGAAACCTGTATTATGTCAAATGATTGTTTTAAAAGTAATATGTTTGCGAAATGAAAGTTTGTCAAATGATTAGTTTTTCAAACGTTGTTTGTAAAATGATCTTTTGTCATACGTTTTTTGTCAAACAATAGTAAACCATTACACCCACATTTCGCTATAATTTTTATTATACACATATATACGAAATCGACATAAAGCCATCAAACATAGTGTTGTCTCGTTTTGTCTTAGGGATATCTCTGTCAGAAAAAAGAGATAGCCATAGTTTACTGAATAAATTAATCATGACGATATTTTATTAGAAATGTCATTCGTGCCACTATCGCCATATTTTTCGCCAAGGTTTGTGGTACATCTGCTGTGAAATCGTTGTCTATCGAACATAATAATTTTGTTTTTGTGCATAAATATGTCTAAAAACCGATATTGGGTCTCAGAGAATATTTTGTTACATGTTTCATACAAGGGTCGTCCTTCGCTTTGCCATGTTTGCCCACATTTGCATTATGGAATAAACTAATCTGGCAAAAGATTTAAACTAACAAAGGTTACTTACTACAAAAATGTATTATTCTCCTCTAACCGGCTCCATATCGATATCGATTACATTCTGGAGAACAACCCAAATGGCAGCCATTTTATTTGCCCAAGGTTTCGTAGGTGTGCACGCTAATTTCGTAGGTGTGCACGCTAAATTCGTAGGTATTGGACATACCACATCCATGTCATTCCCAGATCGGTGATTTTAAGATCGTAAGATTCCAGGGCCGCCAGACCTTACTTATTTTTCCAGAAACGCAATGTGTAGAATAATGTAGTGTTAGTATGTGCTATGAGTGTACGCATATTTGCTAGCTTGGATCGAGGGCCAATTGTTGGGTATGAGGTGCTAAAGGTCCACGGGAACAATTTCCATACATACCTATATAGAAAACATTTTGTGTCTTGCTCTGCAACTGTAGTCTATAACCCCTTCTATATAATTTGTATAAGTTTTGTGAAAAGCCGTAACCAAATCGTATTATCGTCTTTTATTTTTGAACCTCCATACCTAAATAGGATATATATTCAAATAACGCTTTTTGGCTACTATAAAAAATCTTCGAAGTCCGACATATTTTTAATAGTCAAACTCGAATTGCAATATAAATAACTACAGGACTTCAGTGACTACATAACATCAGGGAACACGAAAAATGATTAGGTAAAAGAATATGACAGTAAAATATTGAGCTGCCCTGAGTACGGCCCTGCACGAACAAACTTATATGTGTGCACAATAGCCACGCTTTCAGCGAATGTGTGCAGATACGCTCGACGCATTTTCCGTCTGATGTGTACCGATTCATTTGACGGAATAGACGCGACCGAAGATACGTTCGACGCATCTTCGGTCAGATATGTTCCGCCCCTAACTCATAATTTTGGCCAAAATAACAAACAAATCGAATAAATACCACAGGGTCCAATTCGGCGAAGTCCTACTCCTTGGGCACCAAACAGGAATTCACACACGTGTTTTACAATGTTCCTGATAAGGTTACTTATAATTTTTTATCACTTCGCGAGCTACTAGGACGAGCTTTCCAAAAGGCGAACAATTTATTTCAATTACAAAACCACGCGAGAGAAACAAAACCACGGGTATTAATTTACTTTTGTCAATCGCTCACAACCTCGTCGGACAACTTCATATAGCGACGGTTGCGAGGTTGTTAATTACTATAATTAACTCAAAAACTCAAGATTACAAAAAACTGCCTGATTACAAGATATGGCGTGGTCAAGACAACTTTTTTACCGGGAAACGACGATGAAACAAAGAGAGTGAATGATAGTTCAGTGTGACCATAGTCAAAATTTACAATAGACTAAACTAAACGTTACCAAATCGATATAATCGACTTGACTTATCATAAAACTATTTCTATTTCCAACAGACACTATACTATATTATTTTACAGAATTCAAATATTACTTTAAATACTATATAATAAAACTGAAATTGTTTCTTTATGTGTAATTAAAAAAGGCGCTTTTGGTGCATTAGTTTAAAAAATGGGTGGACTTGGAAAGCCTCCGTGGTTTAGTGGATAGCGTATGCGACTGCTAATCGGAGGTCCCGAGTTCAATTCCCGGGTCGGGCAAAAGTGTTACTGAGTTTTTCCGAATTCTCAGTAGCAGCACGGAGTCTGGTGATGTGCCCGGTAATGGCAATAGGCACGTCCCCTATTACGTGGGATCCTAAAAATTCTGGCGCAATGTGGGTGTAATCTTACACCTCAGCTTACACCTTCGGGGATACAGGCGTGAGTCTATAAAAAAAACAATTAAGTAAACGTATTATACTATATCGAAATACATTTAATTCAATACGTGTGCAATTATCTATAGATTTACTATATTGGCAACGTCATACCCACAGTATAGAATAAGCCACTAACAAAGTGTACGAAGTAAGGTAACGAGTGGCGCCTTTGATCTCATGTCAGAACCGTCTCCTTCGAGAACTTATTGAGCGCACCACTCTGTGTGCATACGAAAACATCTGCCAGCCTCTGCTCCTCTACTTTGTGGAGATTTACAACGTTTCTTTATAAAAACCGTTTACATTACGGAGCTTTTCTTTTGAGAATAAATGGGGCGTGATTGTTCGGTGATTTGAGTGTATTTATCGGTGTTCAGTATACTGTCTCGGTGAATGAAGAGGACAAGACAGGTATCGCGAACATTGATGGGTTGTGATTACGTGTCTAATACTTACTGCACCATAATACTGAATTCGATGTTTAAAAGCCTGATTCACGAGAAATTGCTTTCACAAAGTGCACTCAGAGTAGGAGCACCAGTTTGTTGATCACTCAAAGTTCTGTTCTGAGAATGTTACTTTGTAACACTTGTGCAACATTGCACAACTTGTGCACAAATATGTCATGTTGCATCTACGTTTTTGGACAGTCAGCAGTCAAATAAATAGAAAACAGGAATTACTTATTTCACAATCTTGTTACTATATTTAGAAAAACTCATACCTATTAAAGGGTATTTGATGAAGATTGCTAAACATAAAAAAGTAAACCTAGATAAGAGTTGACGTGTACGAGGCAAATAATCCCCGCTAATATTAGCAGTACAATCTGGACGTAGCGTCGGTAAGATTGGAACGATACAATGACGAACTAATTTAAATAACGTGAGGCGAAACAATGGAAAAACCTGTCCCTATCTGTATCTATTCTGTTGTTGTATGTGTACGGACGTGAAAGGTATTTCACACGAACTATTATTACAGGAGAATTTTGGCAATAAATTTATGATATGATGTGTGAATAGTAATAACATAAGTCTGTAATGTAAGAAAGAGCAAGAGCGTCTGTAAAGACAATCAGACCAATGGTAAACACTTGGATACTATCATAAACACATACCTAATATAATTATGTATATTAAACATGTATATATATTAACGGCAGCAGACAAAGGTTTATTTTATTATTCATCAGTTACCATTTATTAAAATAATTGAATCAATGGTAACTGATGAGTAAATAATATGATACTACTGTCTGGTAAACTTTTGAGACCAGTCAAGAACTTAAAATTGGCTTAGGTACTGTCACATGTTATTCAGAAACAAGGCTGGAAAGGCAAAGAAACATAATAAAAGAGTGACTATAGTCCTACGGCGCCATTTTTTATTTCTTTTCTTCGCATATCCTAAGTGTAGGGTAAGAAAGAAGTGAAACAATACGTCAACTAATCTAATAATAGAAAAATATGTTAAGCACATAAAATGCAACATGAATATATACCAAAATTAAACAAAAAGGGACATCGAGTCACCGGCATTATGCCAATGTTTCCATACTAATTTTTCTCTTCAATATAAGTAGTAAGAGTACTTGCTCAGTGAACCTGAAGCAATATATGAATGTTATTTGTCACTGGAACGTTGATACATGTCTATGGTAATATTGAAAGAACACTGAGCAATATTAGTTGTGTTTAATGTAGGGGCCCTTTATTTGATACACGATCTTTTTGTATGTAAAGTGTTAGGGTGAAAGTTTGATTTTGTAAATAAGAGCGTTTTGCGATTTGTTTTTTCTAGACAAGACGTTGAATAGTTCATAATATGAACTAACTTGCTACATATTATATAGCAAGCTTCTTTGGCTGCAGTCTTCTGTAGCGAGGCTAATTGCTTAGTCAGATTACAATTCCCCGTCCTCTTATTTAAAGGTTCTTACTAATTAGAGTCATGCTTTGCCTAAAGGATCAAATCTTGTTTTAAAATCGATAGACATGAATGTATAATTAAATTAAATTCGATATTTTAATAATAATTTGAAATTAAATATAGCTGGGTAAATAGCTTGTTATCGGGCATTTTTATGCTTGTTTTGAATAGCCAGGAATCTTTACATATTTTCTTATATTATTACTTATTGACTTAATACCAATTAGTAAACAAAAAGAAAATACACTAACCCAATTACAATAGCTACGTAAAATAACTGCAATACAGGTTGAAAACGCAAACCCTTTTATTTTGACTTTCACGGAATATCACGTCAATAGGCACAATTTGGACAATTACTAGCCGCAGGCGACTGAACACAGTGAATGTACAAGGCATTTGCTCCCAGAACATCGTCTGTCGTTCAGGGTATTGTTGAACATGGGCATTGCTTTAATAGTAATATCAAAAGATTTCCCCACGATATTTGATGTCCTTGATAATTTAACCTAATTTATTACCATCATCGTCCTCACCCTACAGTGCGATGGTACGCCACTGAGCTCAATTTTTGTCAGCTAGTTTTTTCTTTAAAATGGAAGGCAGCGATAGCCTTTTGGAGATACCAACGGATTGCTATGCAGAGGGTATCGGGTTCAAATCCACGGCGCACACCACTGACTTTTCGAAGTTATGTGCGTATTGAATTCTTAATAATCGCATGTCCCGTGCCCCGGAGAGCACGTTAAGCCGTCGGTCCCAGCTGTCATGAAGATCTTTGACAGTCGTTATAGGGCGTCAGTACCTCTAAAATAAACTGACACCAGTCTAAACCATGGAATATCGCTATCCCTTCGGGTTGCGGAGGTCAGACAGGTAGTCGCTTCGTGGAAAACCTAATATTCAGCCAAATCCGGTTAGACTAGGAAGCCGACCCCAGGTTGAAACTGGGATAACGCTAGGAGGATGATGAGTTTTTAAAATGGTTTTCAATTTTTGAAGCCTGCCTTTTAAGCAATGCATTTTTTGTATAGGTGGCTTTACTCTTGCACTAAGTTATAAACATACATTATGTAAGAAATACAATTAGGGGTACAAAAATAGAAAACATAAGCAAAATGTTTATCTTTACGTTAAATGAAAATGTGAAAGTAAACTCTTGGAGTCGCGCTTTTCTATGTTTTGTGGTGTGAGTGAAATGGTGTGTGTTAGTATGTGTGTTATTTCGATACATATAAATTTCAGTTTATGTTATAATCAGCATGTTATCATGCGATGACTCCACAATACTGTCAAAATTGTGTAGTTTCTACTTCTTTCACGATTCAGTACACTGACTACTACAGACTCGATTTGGCATTTATCCTTTCACTGAATTGGTTTTACAATACTTCGAACTCATTTGCATCCTGCAAATAAGGTTCGAAGTATTGTAAGACCAATTACTGGCTGCCAGGAATTACTGGCTTACGTACGGCTTAAAGATATTTTTTTTTCTAGACTCACGCCTGCATCCCTGAAGGGGTAGGCAGAGGTGTAATATTACACCCACATTTTGCCATGAATTTTTAAGTCCCACGTTATAGGGGGCGAGCCTTTTGCCGTTACCGGGCCGATCACCAGACTCCGAGCTGCTACTGAGAATTCGGAAAAACCCAGTAACACTTTTGGCCGACCCGGGAATCGAACCCAGGACCTCCGATCAGTTTTATCTCCGCATACACTTTCCACTGGACTACGGAGGCAGTCAACCTCACAGTCCCGTGGCGTCGATAGCGAATAAATTTTAACTTTGAAATATTCATGTTGTCCTTAAATAATGGTCGCTGTGAATGTATCTTAAGAGCTATTAAAATGTTGTTGACAATACAAATCATTATTGAAAAAATGTAAGTTGTCCACGGATGACCTACTATGTGGTATGAACTATGAATACTAAATCATGTGAGAACGCTTAGCAAATTTGTTACGAAAAGTACATAGTTATATACTTATAAATAGGTAATACAGAGCGATGGAGGGCGGCTCATGTGTAAAACAGTAGGTAATTACTACGTTCTATGCTTGCCAAGCGTAAAATTGCCCTTGTGCTTCATTTATTGTCAATGCATAATATAAGCCCAGAACTGACACGTATAAAACTAAAGGGAAATCTATTTGTGAGGCTATGAGGCGTATTTTGACTGAAAATTTCAAGTTAATAATTGACATTCTATTGAAATTTTATTGATTACAAGCCAATTGATTTAAGTATTAGTAGATGATATGGAGGCAATTCTAAATATAAAAACACATACCATTTGCAATAGTATAATAATGCAATATAAAGTGGTATTAATACAAGCCACAATAACGTACAAATACCTACTGTTACAACAACACTGTACTTGTCTCAAGCCACCCTAAAGTGGTGTTAACATCACTTAAAAAAGCTAAACAAGGGGACAGAAAATAAGAGGAGGGAAAATGATGGAGGTAAATAAAGTAACTAGTAAGGTAACATGTACATGCCTTTATGTCGCGTCCAGTAATTGTCGTGTGACGTAAAACATCCTACAAAGAAAAGTTGTTTAGCCGATACGACAAAAAAATAATCAGAGATTATTGCAGTAGTTTGATATATGCTTGTTACTTTTTCGGTATTATTCTTAATTTGTAAGTCAAATTTCCATTACTTCTGATAAATATAGGCTTTCAGGCTTCATTTTGATTCCTCCTCATATAAAAATCTCATCAAAAACCCATAATATATCATAGCCGTAAATTATTGTACTTATTTGATCTTAAAAGCATGTGTAACATATCGGTTGGAAACTTATTATACATTTCCTTTATGCAAACAAAGTTAAACCAAAAATAACAATACTTTAGGCTGATCTCATATCAAATTAAAATCTAATACAAACGTAAACATAATAAAATCGTCTCCCCGTCTCATGAAATTCGCAGATCAAAGATAGAACCAGATAGAACCGTTTTAGAACCAGGAGTTCATAAAACTGAGATGATCTTGTTTCTTTTTTTAGTCCATTAATGTGGCAAATAAGGAAACGTGCTGGTTGGTAATGGATTACAATATGCCCACAAGATGCATGAACCGAAAAAGGATTATTTGTAATGATATCTTCCTTTTTGGTACATTGACGGTGGCACGGTTATAATATCTAACAGTATTCTATCTCCATACAAACGCACGAAACTCGAGTTATACACCTTATAATACACAACAGCCGCGATCGTGCGTGTGAATTCTTCGTTAAAAGATTTTTCAAATTACCCGGAAGTTTCGAAAGCAATTTAAACAATGTTTTTATGTCACAAATTATGAAGATGTGTTATAGTACTAGTTCTAGTACTAATTATATCATATTTTAAAATTATAACCACACTTTTCATACCTTCCTACTGATTTACAACTTATTTACAATACGTACATAGGTATATTCTCTGACCAGATTGGAGACATCCTAAAAACAGAGTGAGAAGTACCCTGAACAGAAGAGCATGCATGAGGAATCTGATGGGAGTGAATGAAGCAAGAGAGATATGTCAGGATCGTTGCAAATGGCGTTCCGTAGTCTCTGCCTACCCCTCCGGGAAACAGGTGTGAGTCTATGTGTGTATGTATGTACATAGGTAAGTGCATAAAAAAATAATTTTCATTAAAACAAAATGTAAGTCAACATTCACCTACTAGGGCATAGGGACCGGCTTACTGCATTTGGTGGGAATTTAGTAAGAAATTTAGTTTGCGCGTCGTGTTAAAAATGTAGGTACCTACTATGTTGCAATCAATTCAACAAGTTCAATCCTAAACTTATGCGTGATAAAGTCGAAATTTGATTAGCTTTATCTAATACTAGAGGACGCCAGCAGCTACGCCTGCATCTTTTTTAAATTTACCCGTTTTGGCCGATCCCGTGGGAATTTCGGGAGATCCCTTCTTAGTGCACCCCTACGGTCCCCAAGGAACATACATGCCAAATTTCAGCTTCCTGCGCCCAATAGTTTCGGCTGTAGCGTGTCTGTCAGTCAGTCAGTAACGCAAGGATTTTATATATTAAGATTATGTTGATATTTTTTTAAACATATTGGTATGATTGTAGTAATAATGTATACCTACTATCAGAACACTTTTATCTGCGTTATGGACAATGAATCATTTTATTGAAGTCCATGATTCGGTTTAAAGACATTTATTCTCAAAAAGAACTTACAAGAGTTCACTTACATGAGAACTTAAACTAAAACTTAAAATTAGATAACATTTCTTGTTGACGCCGATGGTCCAAAGATTCATTTGATGGTACAATATTGAAACTTGTTTAGTTATTACATTAAGTTTATACCTTAGATCAGTTTGCATCTGTAGTTATATGTAGGTAGGTATATCTTCATATTCAATCTTCATATTCAAGTCTTCAAGAAACCCAATTGTTCAAGAGAATCACAATAGACGATTCTTTTACCTTTACAATTAAAACCTGACCAACCTATAATATCTAGTATAGGTAGGTACATCCCACACCAGCCAAACAGATATCAATTTAAACAAGATTTCAGCTAAGTAGATACACACTTACCTGCTAGATTAACTTATAATTATGCAAATACAAAATCATTTAATAATCAAGTGATCATGTATTCATGGTGTAATGTTTCAAGCGTTGTGTAAATTTGTTTATAGACTGTAATTCTCTAATTTCTTTAGGTAATTTGTTGTATATTTGTGCACCTTCAAAAGTAATATTTATTTTACCGTATTCGGTTCAAGGTGTAGGTAAACTTAATTTATCCCTGCTTCTGGTGTGATATTTGTGGCTCCTTTTATTAAAATGAATGTTAGAATGAATTGTATTTAATTCAAGTTTCTTTATTAATATGCATGTTTTATATTTATATAGTTTATCAATGTTTAATAATTTGGTTTCTTTATATAATTAATAGTAGGTGTTAAGTAATCATAATGTAGTAGTGTTTTGATAACCTTGCTTTGTGCAATTTGTAAATCTTTCAAATTTGTCATGGCGGCACATCCCTCCATATGATTAGTAATAATAATCCATTTATTTGTTAGAATATTGTTGTTACAGTGGTGTTACAAAATGATATAAGTATGTCCATAATATTCTGCCGTTTCCGGCATACAAATTTTAAACTTAACAACAGTCAGAAAACTTGGCTTTAAAATTAAGAATGCAATTAAAATCGATAACAATAATAAATTTGAAATAATTAGTAATAAATATATAAAATGTCAAATATTATTATAATGTCAAGATACAATTTTATTTTCATGTCAAATTTTTCACATAAGAAAACAGTACCTTCAGGGTAACTTTCAAAATAGAAGCCGATATGAATCGGCTTAGTGTAACCATTAAACCATTTCTTAGGGTACTTACATACCTACATAATTATAATAATAATAATATTCTACCACATTCACACAACACCATCTAGTCCCAAACTAAGCAGAGCTTGTACTATGGGTACTAGATAATGGATAAACATACATATATACTTTTTTTTTTTGTAAATACATACATATACATATATATATACATACATAATTATATTTGTTTGAATAAAAAATATTAGGCAATATGAACAATCACAAAACTAGACAAAACTTCAAGTAGGTAGATGTAATTAAAATACTTGGGGCTGGCAGCCCTAAGCCCGCTTCCCCTCACGGTCACGGGAGGAGAGGCGTGTCGGTGTTGCGTTGCCGCGCGCCCTACCGCCTGCGACCAAATGGTGGCGCACCATTTGTTGCGTCGCGGTGGGGCCGCAGATGAAGAGGAGATGCGGTGTTGACAGGTTGCCGTCCTCCCTATCCTCTGTGGCCCCACCGCAAGGCAACAAATGGTGCGCCGCGATTTGGTCGCGGGAGGTATGATATATATAGAGGTATGATAGAGGTGTTTTGGCAGCGGAGCCCAACACCTTCATCCGCCGCCAAGGGGATTTTGTTCGGGGCCCGCCTGACCATCTGGCGGGCCAATACCCGTCGGGTGGTAGCGAGGAATGCTTCGGTGATACGCAACCCTCCGACATATCGACACCAAAAAAAAAAGGCTTACCGCTTTTTTGCGTACGGCGCGACTTTAGGCATATAACTCGTGGAGACGGCCGAGTTACAATACTGTTAGATAATATTACCGTGACGTTGGTGACTGCACCATCACACAAGATTGAGGTAGGAGATGAACAAAAATCATATGGGCCTGTGCCCCAGCAAGTACCGAGATGAAACTTATATCATTTTAAAGAACAAGTCTTCTAGTTATGCAATAAGAAAGGCGCATTAAGCTAAGCAGCGGTGGTCAAAAGTTATTAAGGTTGGAAATAAATTATTAATGACATATTTTTTGACAATATTTCACAATGTATTGATATAATGTAATTAGTTATTTCATCTATTTTAGTTTTCATGCATTTGATTGTCTAAAGTTTCTATTATTTATTTTTGGTCTTCGCTTAAAGGAATCTCATCATATAAAATAATCTCGTCTAGAAGTAAACTATAACCGAAAAGGCGCGTACGTCGAAAGATAAGACCTCCGTAGTATTACTTTACTCTATGGATGAATAAGACGATAAGTCAACATGTCAACTATTTTGACATTAGTTTGGTGATACCAGACCTGGATTAAAATAACCCTGTTAGTCAGTGGATTTTGAGCTATATTGAACTCATTATTAATTTATTATTAAGAGGTTTGTTTTTATTTAAAATAATATTATTATAATTATTTTATCATACGTAAGATAACGCGTATTTTAACTTTTACAAAAGGCTTGTGTCTTAAAATGTAATTGGCGATTGATTCGTTCCTTTATTAGATGTTAAACTGAAATACCAGATTTTTTCTTAAAAAATCGATCAGCAAAATTACTAATTACGGCTTTTTAAAAACCTTTTTGAATTTGACACGAAAACGCTGTAAACCATCATGACGATTGAGTGATATCACAAAGTACAAAACAAAACAAACCGTGAATGAAGTCTGCTCTGATGTACACTTTTATTTTGTTATTTTCGATTTGACAGGTAGGAAGTTTGACGTTTTAGTTGTATTTACTATTAAACGTCAACAACATGAACGGACGTACCGTTTGACGTAATGCTCTCTGATTGGTGTTCACTGTCACAAGAATAAATACATTAATTTTAGTTTTAGAATCCTAAAAATAACATTAATCTTATCTTCTAATAATAAATAATAAACTTTATTGACATCTTAAAATCATAATGAATCTATAGATACTACAATCAAACCGATTTATTCTTAGTGGACACAAGCCTATTCTGTTGCTATATTTTTCCCTACACTGATCTTTTATCATTGTTACGTGGCAACATTATCGGTAGATTCAAAAAAAGTCAAATAAAAGGAAATCGCTTCAAATTCTTTTAAATTATTTTCTTTTCAGCGACTGCAATGGAATGTAAAAAGTACTTTAAAATTCCTTGTATGTTTTATATAATTTATCTACAACCGCTTGTTTCTGGTCAGCGTGGGGCACATTTTGTCCAAGTCCTTTTGTACTTATTGTAATACGTGTCGTGCATGGAACTACAAAAGTGCAAGCCTGGTGTAGAAACTATCCGCTTTCGCTATAAATAAAAGACACAGCACATATTTAAGTGATGTCGAGTATGAATTAAAAGCATCTATGTCATTCTTAGTCATTTTATATTTTTGATCATGCATTACCAAAAATAAAAGCTAATTATTTTAAAATGACTGTCATGGGCTTTGGGTTTTGGGTATCTGTAGTTACAGATAAATAAATTATGTTAAAAGTAACAAAATTTATGCCCGCACTGTATGCTCATAAATACGGTGCCAAATAAGCTAAAGGAGTTCTCAAACAATCAAAGTTATTAAATATTATGATATAACATTTAATAAAGAAACAGTTCTGAACTGGTAAAAGAATGGCTTAAGGCGCTGTCCTAAGCGACTGTTTTGGTAAATGAGGGGGTGAAGCAGGGGAGGTGAAGGGAGCTTAGCTCCGTCTACTGCGGGGCGCCCCCCTTCATTCTCGTCGCGTGCGGCCGTATTCTGGCGACATCCGTATTCCAATATTTCAAAATCGCAAGCAAAACGTTTTAGCATATTGAATTGAGATACTGATATTAAAATTTATATTACATACATCAATCTGTTTGTACAATATAGGCATAGCGCAATTTTTGTTCTCAGTGCAGCCATGAGCAAAACTGGTTTACATTAGACATTATAGGTATTAAATGTTGACGAAAGTAGGTAAATACCTACGTGCCGTAAGATGATAAAAATAATTAAGTCAGTTCCATGTATGGAGAGGCCATTATTATGTTTGTTTTGTTTTTGTATAAAAATAGTGAAGCAGTTCATAGAATACCTACATCTAATTCCATTCCTGCCAGTTTTCAATCTGTTTTGCAATAAATTGGCTGTGACATACGGGCGGACAGACAGACAGACATTGCGAATCTAAAAGGGTTCCGTTTTTACAATTTTTGGCTACGGTACCCTAAGAAACACAATACTGCTCTACTAAGCGCAAAAGCCGTATCTCAACTAAAGTGAGTTACGAGATAATTGAAGTTTAGTAAAAGTTGATTTCTTTTATTTATTTATGAATGTTTATAGTTATAATTATTATGGCAAAGGTTTCGAAATACGTCGCCGTTTTGAGGGGTTGTGAGTGATTGGAGAGGGAGCAGGGGAGGTCTTGAATCCCCTCTCACCATTTTCACTTGCCGGAAATACTTGGTTTCCTCTGAAAAAAAAAATCTCCAAACATCGTTGTGTATGGCACTGCCAACTTCCACATTCATCACACTAGTTTAATAAACTAAGGTTGTCGGATCCCTGCGAAGGGCTCCTATATTCGGATTAAGGGTCAAAAAAGAACCTAACATAACCTATTTATTTACTTATTACAGTCGCACCTAACCCAAGGCACTCGAAAGCAATGACGCACAAATTTGACATTAGCTGTCAATATGATCATTCCAAGATGGCAGTTTTGCGTTTCGTTTCACGTTTTTCACATAAAACCTAAAAATTACATTTGTAAAACTGTACTAAAGTATAAAAACTATGTTCCGTTTTGCATATTTGCCGAAGTATTTATGAAATTTTGGAAATTGTTTAAAAATATTTAGACGACACTCCGGCAGCCAAAATTACTTTTAGGGGATTAAAACGAACTACCTTAAGCCCCCTACACTACCCTCAAATTCAAGCGACTCGTTTCGAAACCCAACCCATTATTATTTTTCAAAATAGATGAAACATCAAAAATATATGTGGATATACCTTATTCATGAGATACTGCTATGTCGCTTAGAAAATTATAGAATTAGAATTTGAGTTACTGCTTTTTCGTTAGCTCTCGTCATACATGTTTGTACGGAAAAGTATAAAAAAATTCTTTCGCTTCAAATATGTGTTGTTTCAAAGAAAATAAATATTAAAAGATATTTATTTATATTCATTTATAATTTATTAACGAAATACAGAGTTTACAGCTCATCAAAAGTAAGCTGTCTGCTACAACCCAGCAGGTTTTCATTATTCTCATCGAATGTTAAAGGCAGTGTGTGAGGTGATAAGGCTTCAATACTTATTATTTGCTGTTGTTCACGAGGCACAGTTTCATTTACTTTCCTTTTACGGCTTGGTATTGTAGAAATTTCAAGCACTGATGAAACATTTTCCTCTCCGTGATCTCGCAATGCCATCCCTTGAGCTTGACGAGAATCAACAATTTCAGGCAACTGCCAATTCAAATCAAACGCCACAAGCTTCTCCCAGAAAACATCATCTCTTTCTATAATTTCTATTTTTAGTGGTATAATTTCGCCACTCCACACAGCAAATAAACACTTTTGTTTGCGTGTAACGTGGCGTTGCCCCTGAATTTGGTAATAACAATTACAATATTTGTTTAGACTAGTCAGTTCACTTTTTTATCATGTTTCCATATTTGTATTTTATTTGCTCTTATACTATTCTCCAGGCCATTCTTATAGGCAACTTTAGAACATTAAATTTCCACAATCGTGTTTGGACCTATTAATGCATCTGGCGTGGCACCAATAATCGAATAATCCACAAGGCTCGATTGCTACATTTTCTTGCTTCACCAGTTGTTGCAAAGCCAGTTGTTCATTTTAGATTCCATGCGCAACTGATTTTACATTGCAAATATTTTATTTGTACAAAATATTTTTTACTAAGTTGGCTTTACTGCTGTTATCTCTTCTTTTTACCACTATACAAAAATTTCAATCTGTCAACATATTTTTACGCAATTCGAACCAGTCACTGCTAACCCTCTTGTAATTTTTGCTTATAACTAAGGAATTTGAGTCAAATTTGTTAAAAAAATTGTTTGCATTTCTTGGCTACCTCTTGAACAGATCGTGTTAGGAATGACTGAAGTCAAATGTGTGTAAGACGTTGCAGAACTGTTATCTTTAACTTCACTGTAATTACAATAATGATTATTAGTTACGTACTTTATTATTAAAAAAATACTATATCTTGTGTTATAGCAAACAGAGAAGTTATCTTCTTACTTATAAATGATTGATTTTAGAAATTAAAAAGATATTAGATGTACTGAGACATACCTAATAGTTTATGAATAATTAAAGTTTTACCCGATGTACCTAAAAAGGTTTATGTTCAAAACATAATAATACAACATTCGTTACCGCTTGTGTGCGGATTGCGGAGCGCCATATTGGCACTGTCATCATTATTGTTCGCCGTGGCGGCATCTTAGCGCTCCAGGCGCTCTGACAAGCTAATGAATTTGAAATATCTTATATATAAAATTCTCGTGTCACAGTTTTCGTTCCCATACTCCTCCGAAACGGCTTGACCGATTTTGATGAAATTTTTTGTGCTTATCGGTATATACGGCGTCGGGACGTGACGACCCCACCGCCCACTGGGGGAGTTACTCTGACGAGTAGATACTCGTCATAGTATCTCCCCCAGCGCAAGCAGTCAACCGAAAGATGGCGGTCAAACCATCCAAACCTGGCGGTGGTAAATCCAAAGATGCTGGATGGGCAGCAGCGTCCAGCACTAAAAACTTCCGCCACTGCGATCGCCAATACGCCTGCCAAGCGTGGCGATTATGGCAAATCCCCCCCTTAAATGAACCACACCAACAAAATCCGGCCCCTAGTCCCCGGCGGCCCCGCTAGTCCTGGTTATGGTAGCGGCCATGGTAACGGCGGGGCAAGGGGTGCGAAGAATCTCCGGAAGAGATCGGGCTACCACCACCAACGACAATTGGCCCTGGCAACACTGAACACGCGCACACTGCGGACCGACGAGAAGATTGTCGAGCTGGAAGAAGAATTGAGCAAGTTGCGATGGGATATCATAGGCCTATCTGAAGTCCGAAGACAGGGGGAGGACTCGATAGTTCTCAATTCCGGCAACTTGCTCTTCTACCGGGAGGGCGACCAACAGTCCCAAGGTGGTGTCGGGTTCATCGTCCACAAATCTCTCGTGACCAACGTGGTAAATATTGGGAGTGTGTCGAGCAGGGTAGCGTACCTTATACTCAGAATATCCAAGCGATATTCGCTGAAGGTCATACAGGTATACGCTCCGACCTCGACGCACCCCGATGAGGAGGTGGAAGCCATGTACGAGGACATATCTCGGGCTATACATGGCTTCAAAACCCATTACACCGTGGTCATGGGAGATTTTAACGCGAAACTGGGCAAACGATACGGTGATGAGCTGAGAGTGGGGCAATTTGGTTATGGGCATCGGAATTCCCGGGGTCACTTGCTGGCTAGCTTTATGGAGAAGGAAGGCCTCTATATGATGAATTCCTTCTTCAAGAAGCGAGAATGCCGCAAGTGGACCTGGGTAAGTCCAGACGGTGCCACCAAAAATGAGATCGACTTTATCATGTCGACGAAGAGGCAGATATTCAATGATGTCTCCGTGATCAATTCACTTAAAGTGGGGAGCGATCACCGAATGGTAAGAGGCACATTGAATATCTGTACAAGCCTCGAACGGTCGAGGTTGATAAAGTCCACGCTCCGACCGGCACCGGTTCATATCCAAAACCCCGAGAGCTTTCAGCTCGAACTCAAGAACCGTTTCAAATGCCTGGGCGAATGCGTAGATGTGGACGAGTACAGTAACGGGTTCGTGGATGCTGTCCATACAACAGGGGCTAAATTCTTTAAGCCCCAGAAAAGCAAGAGAACCAGCAAGATCTCGGGTCCGACCCTCGAGCTGTTAGAGGAAAGGCGCAAGATGGTTCTGCTATCCTCCGACGACATGCCGAAATATCGGCACCTCAACAGACAGATCTCTAAGTCTCTGACTCGCGATCTCCGCCAATACAACACAAAATGTGTTCGTGAGGCGATCGAGCAGAATAAGGGATCCAAAGTGTTCCAGAGGGATCTGTCTGTTGGGCAGAGTCAGCTGACAAAGCTTAAGACGGAAGATGGCAGAATCGTATCGTCCAAGCCTGAGCTCTTGGAGGAGATCGAAAGGTTCTATGGACAGCTGTACACGACAACGCAACAACCCGCAAGTACTCCAGCGTCAGACCCTAGAGCTGGATTGACCCGACACTATACCGAAGATATCCCGGACGTCAGCATGCACGAGATTAGTGTGGCTCTCAAACAGCTCAAAAACAACAAGGCGCCGGGTGATGACGGAATTACGAGCGAGCTTCTGATGGCTGGCGGTGCACCCGCTAGAGAAGCCCTTCGGAAGCTATTTAATTCCGTCATTTTCGAGGGAAAAACGCCACAGGCGTGGCACAGAGGTGTGGTGGTGCTTTTCTTTAAGAAAGGAGATAAAACCCTCTTAAAGAACTACAGACCCATCACACTTCTGAGCCACGTCTACAAGCTGTTTTCGAGGGTCATCACGAATCGTCTCGAGAGCAAGCTAGACGACTTCCAGTCTCCCGAACAAGCCGGTTTCCGTAAAGGCTATAGTACCATAGACCACATACATACGCTGCGGCAGGTTATACAGAAGTCCGAGGAGTATAACCAGCCCCTATGCTTGGCGTTTGTGGACTATGAGAAAGCCTTCGATTCGATCGAAACCTGGGCGGTGCTACAGTCTCTCCAACGGTGCCGGATTGACTACCGATATATCGAAGTGCTGAAGTGTTTGTATGAAAACGCCACTATGTCAGTCCGCCTCCAGGACCAGAGTTCGAAACCTATTCAACTCCAGCGAGGAGTGAGACAGGGGGATGTCATATCCCCGAAACTGTTTACCACTGCGCTGGAGGATGTTTTCAAGCTTCTGGACTGGAATGGACTCGGCATCAACATCAACGGCGAGTACATCACTCACCTTCGATTCGCAGACGATATCGTAGTCATGGCTGAGACCATGGAAGACCTAAGCACAATGCTCGATGGCCTCTGTAGAGTCTCCCAACAAGTAGGTCTTAAGATGAACATGGACAAGACGAAAATCATGTCGAACGTCCATGTTGTACCTGCTCCTATTCAGGTTGGGAACTCTACGCTCGAAGTTGTCGACAAGTATATCTACCTGGGACAAGTAGTCCAATTAGGTAGGTCCAACTTCGAGAAGGAGGTCAATCGTCGAATCCAACTCGGTTGGGCAGCGTTCGGGAAGCTACGACATATCTTCTCGTCCGATATCCCGCAGTGTCTCAAGACGAAAGTCTTTGACCAGTGTGTGTTGCCAGTGATGACTTACGGATCAGAGACGTGGTCGCTCACTATGGGCCTTATCAGAAGGCTCAAGGTCACTCAGAGGGCGATGGAGAGAGCTATGCTTGGAGTTTCCCTGCGAGATCGAATCAGAAATGAGGAGATCCGCAGTAGAACCAAAGTCGCCGACATAGCTCTCCGGATAGCCAAGCTGAAGTGGCAGTGGGCAGGGCACATAGCTCGAAGAACCGATGGCCGTTGGGGCAGAAAGGTTATGGAGTGGCGGCCACGTACCGGACGACGCAGCAGGGGTAGGCCCCCCGCAAGATGGACCGACGATCTCGTGAAGATCGCGGGAGGCGGTTGGATGCGGGCGGCTCAAGACCGGTCTGTGTGGAGAACCTTGGG
Organism: Euclidia mi; assembly: GCA_944739405.2. Lineage (NCBI taxonomy): Eukaryota > Metazoa > Arthropoda > Insecta > Lepidoptera > Erebidae > Euclidia > Euclidia mi. Next base: position 43,875,122 of record OX123182.2, on the reverse strand, counting down.
GGAGGCCTATGTTCAGCAGTGGACGTCATTTGGCTGATATGATGATCCGGTATCTATGAGAATCGGCCAACATCTATTTTTCAAAAAAAAAAAAATATTTTGCAAAACAACGTTTGCCGGGTCAGCTAGTAGGTACATAAAATGATTCGATTTTATGTTATTACTCTTTCAAAAATTTAAAACTGTGGCAGCTATGTATTGTGAGAATAATTTATATAATTATATTATGCATAATCGATAATATATACGTAACATAGTTAGTCATAAAAGACTCTTATGAAAGTAATTTGCGTAAAAATGTTACATATTTCATAATCACTTGGCCATGGATGAATTTCTATTTTATTACGACGCTTTCTTGTACAAATCCTTCGTAGAACTTCATTTCTTTTTCGTCCATATTTTATTCTTCTAATTATATATTTATAAGCACAACGCAACAAGAGTATAAACTTAGGTCCTAATTATATGTGCCCATAGTTACATGAAAAACCTATTTGATTCAAAGTATTCAGTCTATAACATAAAACATGAAATTACGAACTCAAATCGGCGTATTATAATAACAAACAGGTTTACGTAAAATTTCGTGCAGCGGAGACGTAAGCGACATGACCTATCTCTCACAGGGCTCATAGCCGAATGATGAGGTCTGGGCGGGGCGTAAACTAGCAACTGACACTCAATACACCGCTTATGCTAATAAGGTTTAAATTGCTGAAGCGTTTGATATTGATGGGATCTACCGAGCGTCAAAATCATAGACATTTGGCAGATTTTATTTAATTTTACAAAATATACACGTATAATATGAAAATAAATAGGGTAATTCCTTACTTCCTTAGATTTCCTACAATATTACCAAAAAAAATATGACAGCTTACGATCAAAATATTGCAAACAGTGAGACGAAAGATTATTTTCTGCCTCGATTTTGTGATTTTTTTACCGTGATTCTATTTTACGTACATAAAAAGTTCTTTCAAAAGTCTTTTGTTCAGACTTTTGACTTTAAGCTCTAATTTTTGCTAGTTTGTAATATGTACCGTTATGGCTAGATGCGCGACAAAAAATTAGGTGTTTCACGGCTTCTGAGGTATAACAGCGCCTTAAGGCGCTGTCCTAAGCGACTGTTTTGGTAAATGAGGGGGTGAAGCAGGGGAGGTGAAGGGAGCTTAGCTCCGTCTACTGCGGGGCGCCCCCCTTCATTCTCGTCGCGTGCGGCCGTATTCTGGCGACATCCGTATTCCAATATTTCAAAATCGCAAGCAAAACGTTTTAGCATATTGGATTGAGATACTGATATTAAAATTTATATTACATACATCAATCTATTTGTACAATATAGGCATAGCGCAATTTTTGTTCTCAGTGCAGCCATGAGCAAAACTGGTTTACATTAGACGTTATAGGTATTAAATGTTGACGAAAGTAGGTAAATACCTACGTGCCGTAAGATGATAAAAATAATTAAGTCAGTTCCATGTATGGAGAGGCCATTATTATGTTTGTTTTGTTTTTGTATAAAAATAGTGAAGCAGTTCATAGAATACCTACATCTAATTCCATTCCTGCCAGTTTTCACATCTGTTTTGCAATAAATTGGCTGTGACATACGGGCGGACAGACATTGCGAATCTATAAGGGTTCCGTTTTTACAATTTTTGGCTACGGTACCCTAAAAAACACAATACTGCTCTACTAAGCGCAAAAGCCGTATTTCAACTAAAGCGAGTTACGAGATAATTGAAGTTTAGTAGTTGATTTCTTTTATTTATTTATGGATGTTTATTGTTATTATAGGTATAATTATTATGGCAAAGGTTTCAAAATACGTCGCCGCCGTTTTTAGGGGTTGTGAGTGATTGGAGAGGGAGCAGGGGAGGTCTTGTCCCCTCACCATTTTCACTTGCCGGAAATACTTGGTTTTCCTCTGAAAAAAAAATATCTCCAAACATCTGTGTGTATGACACTGCCAACTTCCACATTCATAACACTAGTTTAATAAACTTAGGTTGTCGGAGCCCTGCGAAGGGCTCCTATTTTCGGATAAAGGGTCAAAAGAGAACCTAACATAGCCTATTTATTTACTTATTACAGTCGCACCTAACCCAAGGCACTCGAAAGCAATGACGCACAAATTTGACATTAGCTGTCAATATGATCATTCCAAGATGGCAGTTTTGCGTTTCGTTTCACGTTTTTCACATAAAACCTAAAAATTACATTTGTAAAACTGTACTAAAGTATAAAAACTATGTTCCGTTTTGCATATTTGCCGAAGTATTTATGAAATTTTGGAAATTGTTTAAAAATATTTAGACGACACTCCGGCAGCCAAAATTACTTTTAGGGGATTAAAACGAACTACCTTAAGCCCCCTACACTACCCTCAAATTCAAGCGACTCGTTTCGAAACCCAACCCATTATTATTTTTCAAAATAGATGAAACATCAAAAATATATGTGGATATACCTTATTCATGAGATACTGCTATGTCGCTTAGAAAATTATAGAATTAGAATTTGAGTTACTGCTTTTTCGTTAGCTCTCGTCCTACATGTTTGTATGGAAAAATATAAAAAATTCTTTCGCTTCAAATATGTGTTGTTTCAAAGAAAATAAATATTAAAAGATATTTATTTATATTCATTTATAATTTACTAACGAAAAACAGAGTTTACAGCTCATCAAAAGTTAGCTGTCTGCTACAACCCGGCAGGTTTTCTTTATTCTCATCGAATGTTAAAGGCAGTGTGTGAGGTGATAAGGCTTCAATACTTATTATTTGCTGTTGTTCACGAGGCACAGTTTCATTTACTTTCCTTTTACGGCTTGGTATTGTAGAAATTTCAAGCACTGATGAAACATTTTCCTCTTCGTGATCTCGCAATGCCATCCCTTGAGCTTGACGAGAATCAACAATTTCAGGCAACTGCCAATTCATATAAAACGCCACAAGCTTCTCCCAGAAAACATCATCTCTTTCTATAATTTATATTTTTAGTGGTATACTTTCGCCACTCCACACAGCAAATAAACACTTTTGTTTGCGTGTAACGTGGCGTTGCCCCTGAATTTGGTAATAACAATTACAATATTTGTTTAGACTAGTCAGTTCACTTTTTTATCATGTTTTCATATTTGTATTTTATTTGCTCTTATACTATTCTCCAGGCCATTCTTATAGGCAACTTTAGAACATTAAATTTCCACAATCGTGTTTGGACCTATTAATGCATCTGGCGTGGCACCAATAATCGAATAATCCACAAGGCTCGATTGTTACATTTTCTTGCTTCACCAGTTGTTGCAAAGCCAGTTGTTCATTTTAGATTCCATGCGGAACTGATTTTACATTGCAAATATTTTATTTCTAAAAAATATTTTTTACTAAGTTGGCTTTACTGCTGTTATCTCTTCTTTTTACCACTATACAAAAATTTCAATCTGTCAACATATTCTTACGCAATTCGAACCAGTCACTGCTATCCTTCTTGTAATTTTTGCTTATCACTACGGAATTTGAGTCAAATTAGTTAAAAAAATTTTTGGCATTTCTTGGCTAGCTCTTGAACAGATCGTGTTAGGAATGACTGAAGTCAAATGTGTGTAAGACGTTGCAGAACTGTTATCTTTAACTTCACTGTAATTACAATAATGATAATTAGTTACGTACTTTATTATTAAAAAAATACTATATCTTGTGTTATAGCAAACAGTGAAGTTACCTTCTTACTTATAAATGATTGATTTTAGAAATTAAAAAGATATTAGATGTACTGTGACATACCTAATAGTTTATGAATAATCAAAGTTTTACCCGATGTACCTAAAAAGGTTTATGTTCAAAACACAATAATACAACATTCGTTACCGCTTGTGTGCGGATTGCGGAGCGCCATATTAGCGCTGTCATCATTATTGTTCAAATATAGATACATAAAATGATTCGATTTTATGTTATTACTCTTTCAAAAATTGAAAACTGTGGCAGCTATGTATTGTGAGAATAATTTATATAATTATATTATGCATAATCGATAATATATAAGTAACATAGTTAGTCACAAAAGACTCTTATGAAAATAATTTGTGTAAAAATGTTACATATTTCAAAATCACTTGGCCATGGATGAATTTCTATTTTATTACGACGCTTTCTTGTACAAATCAATCGTAGAGCTTCATTTCTCTAATTGTCCATATTTTATTCTTCTAATTATATATTTATAAGCACAGAAACAATAACACATTAACCGCAACAAGAGTATAAACTTAGGTCCTAATTATATGTGCCCATAGTTACATGAAAAGCCTATTTGATTCAAAGTATTCAGTCTATAACATAAAACATGAAATTACGAACTCAAATCGGCGTATTATAATAACAAACAGGTTTACGTAAAATTTCGTGCAGCGGAGACGCAAGCGACATTACCTATCTCTCACAGGGCTCATAGCCGAATGATGAGGTCTGGGCGGGGCGTAAACTAGCAACTGACACTCAGTACACCGCTTATGCTAATAAGGTTTAAATTGCTGAAGCGTTTGATATTGATGGGATCTACCGAGCGTCAAAATCATAGACGTTTGGCAGATTTTATTTAATTTTACAAAATATACACCTATAATATGAAAATAACTAGGGTAATTCTTTAGTTCATTAGATTTCCTACAATATTATCAAAAAAAATATGACAGCTTACGATCAAAATATTGCAAACAGTGAGACGAAAGATTATTTTCTGCCTCGATTTTGTGATTTTTTTACCGTAATTCTATTTTACGTACATGAAAAATTCTTTTTAAAGTCTTTTGTTCAGACTTTTGACTTTAAACTCTAATTTTTGCTAGTTTGTAATATGTACCGTTATGGCTAGATGCGCGACGAAAAATTAGGTGTTTCACGGCTTCAGAGGTATAACAGCGCCTTAAGATAATAAAATTTGCAGGCGTGTGCATGGAAAAACGAGTGACCGACATCAAGTGAAGTCACGCAGACGTAAACATTCCTAATAAATACACGAAAGCTTTCACACGCAAGGTTGTTGTTAGTGTGCGTTGATAACTTTTCTGGGTAGCTACGAGTACCTGCATCCGAAAGATAGATAATGAAATTCTGTCCGAAATTTTGCTTCAGATATTATTTCAAAACTCGCTATCAATTTGCTTAATCCAACTGTTGCACCAATCATAATGTCTGAACTGCCTTCAAAACAAAGCACCAACAAAACTTTTTCCTTTAATGAAAAGCGTTGTTAGGAAGAATTAAATTAGTTTCTGGATTTTGCCTGCGGTATTTTCTTGGAATTACTGATGCAATAGAAATAAAATACTCCTGAACCACTGCTTATTACTATAAAGAAGTAGACAAAAGCCACATTCACGTAGATTCTATTTGTAGGAGTGGAACATGTAGGACGCTGAAACCTGAAACCTTCATCATCGAAAAAGTAATAGTAATATTTTATAGCCATATGCTGCAAAATTTATAATCTAGCATGCTGCAAACGACTGCCACGTACTTAATATCGAGCCATTACCACGGCTATAATATCTAACTGTATTCTAACTCCATACAAATGAACGAAACTCGAGTTATACCTACGCGCCTCGAGCGCAGCACACCTCATAGTACACAACAGCCGCGATCGTGCTACGGACGGTGACGGTTTTTGTAGCAGTGTTCTTTGTTTAAATAATAATTATGGCGACGAGTTGTAGATATATTTTGCGGTTTGAATTCTTTGTTAAGGCACCTAAAGATATGATTTTTCAAATTAGGTACTTGGAAGCTTGGAAATCTACTTATACGATGTTTTTACGTTACAAATTACGAAGATGTGTTATAGTACTAGTACTAGAACTATATCACATTTTAAAATTATAACCCACTTTTCACACCTTGCCACTTACTGATTTATAACTTATTTACAATAAGTATAACAGTGCGTGTAACAAATTACTTAATTTCCATTTAAACAAAATGTAAGTCAACAATCACCTACTAGGGAGGGACCGGCTTACTGCATTTGGTGCGAATTAATTTCATTGAGTCTATGTTTAGTAGTACCTTCAGGTTAATTTTCAAAATGGAAGCCGATATTGAATCTGCTTAGTGTAACTGCTTAGTCTACTTAGTGTAACCAATGAGTCATTTCCTAGGGTACTTACATACCTACATGATTTTTATTTCAAGAACAATCACAAAACCAGAAAAAATCTTCGAGTAGGTAGATGTAATTAAAATACTTGTGGCGGGTAACCCTATCGCTAATTTGCGTACCGCGCGTCTGTAGGCATATAACTCGGGGAGACGGCCGAGTTACAATACTGTTAGATTATATTACCGTGCCATTACGTAGCTTCACAGCAATGTGTTTTTTAGTACATGCATGGAATCGATAGATTTCCAACGTCACTACATGAATGACAATCCAAATCCATTTATAGTAACATCATTGTGTCACACAAGCCATATACAGATATAGTTATTTTGTTAAAATAATATGTTGAAGTCCCGAACTCCTGGCAATTAGCGCTCCCATAGAAGCATGTTGTAGTTTATAGAATAACAAGGATTTTGGACTAACATCTAACTAGATGGTTATCCACTTTATTATAGTAAAAACACTGTTTTCGTTAAACATTTATGTAAGGGTGTTGGTTGTTTGGTTTTCGTGAAGCGCTGTCAATAAAAATAAGAGAGCTTAATCAACAATTTTCTACCAGATTTGAAATATCCACTTGATATTTAGTATATTCTTATTTGTTAACCTAAACTTTATCGTTCAATATAAATACATTTCAAAATGACATGGGCGGTCCTAAAATATATTATTATATTCTAGCTTTAAGTCCTTTACAAATTAATTGTATAATGCTATGTAGGTGTGTAATAAAACGTATATCTAGCTATCTATAATCTTATCAACATTATCGATAATTCTGTCATTAAGTAATAAAACTGGCACCAGACTGTTATTATTAAGCTTTGTACTATTTCATTTTAGGAAAATCTGCAGCTCAAAGTATTCATTACATTACATTGGAGCATTTTTGGTTTTCAAGTTCTAGATCTAGTTACAACCCTGTAAGGTGTTAACGTCTGCTACATACACAGAGCAATAATTTGTGTGAGAGCAAGCAAGCAAATGTAATTAGCCGAGCGACGATGTCGGAACATCCCGTTCCTGTAGTTTGCATTCTCCAATTGTCCCCTTTACTCTGTACCGATAGAGATAGCTAGCAATGCCGTTCGTCACTCCATTCAGAGGTTTTATTACTTTGATTACTGGACAATACCGTTTTGTAGAGCGTTTACGATTACTGAAAAAGTGTATTTTCCAATTGCTTTGCATTGCAAGCTTAAATGCTTTGTATTTGTTTTGTTTGTGATTTTTTGTTTTAATAGTCTGCTGTTTGCTAGTCTGTATAAAAAACATATCTGAATAATAAAACAATCACTCACACACACACTAATTTTATAATGGACAGTATCTTCTATTTATCTTGCTTCTGAATAATATTATTAAATAATTCGAAGTCAGATAAATTATATAGGAAAATACTACAATTCTACGTATTAGTTTTTGGTATTATGGCCTTTTTCCGTACTGCAAGCCCACTTATTAAAGTAACAGTTTATTATCAAGCAGGTGGTTCACCACCACACCAAATAAAGCCACGTTGTGGATAATCATGAAAATTCTATTTCAATACTCACGTCTCAATTGGCACAACAATAGAATATCAATGAGTGCTGTGTTACTGGCGTCACAAGCACATGCCTTTAATATAAAATGCATCGCATTTATATTCAACGCGACTTAAGATGTTTGAGATGCAAAATTGTCTTTCTTGTCCAATAATCAGATATATTTTTAAGCATATTCGGAGAAATTAAAAAACTAGATTAAACATATGAACAAACATTACGGTTAAAAGTTTACTTTTAGGGCGGTTTCAGATTAGCGTTTTATACGCGCGTATAAGCTTGTCTTTGGAAGCGCATGTAGGCGCGTATAGGCGCGCCTTTTGGCACACGCGCAAATCGTACAAGCGTTGACGCTCTTCTAAGCTCGTATAGGCTTGAGCCGTCAGAATTCATGTTGACACTGACAAGATGTCACTACCGTTTTGAACGAACAAGCCGAAATATGCCCGTTTACGCGAGTCCGGTTTTTTGAAGCGCGTAATGTAGCGCGCGTGTAAGCGCGTATGCTAAAACGACCGTATACACGCATAAAAATACGCTAATCTGAAACCGCCTTTAGGTAAACCGAAATCTACTTTTGCGTAACAAATGTTGTTTTGCAACAAATGAAATTGTAGGTAATTGGATTAATTATAACGTCATATCAATCTAGCAAAGTGTTACATAATTCACAAACACGAGAGCACAGTCTCATAATACTGAGCATTACATAAAATCTCAATTTATTACGTCTGAATTCCAGGTTGCCACACATTATTACAAGCTATTCCTGAACGTTGCAGAACACAAGCACACAGTGGATTGTAATTGGCACAATTTCATGCCTATGTAAACGTACAAAGTTGTTGGAGTTCAAATTTTGAACAACAACAAACTTTTTGTCAATAGTTTTGGTTCTCTCGACAACAAATAAATAGTTTTACGTTCAATTTTTATTTTATACTAGTTTAAACTTTGCCCAGGTTCATAACATGTATGTATACGCTGTTGGTAAAAAGTGTATTTAAAGTTTCATCAAAATCTTTTGTACAATTGGGGTCCAGAAGGTTAACAAAGAAACAATCTATGAAGTTTATAATATTAGGCAAGATTACTGACTGTCATATCATATGACTGAAGATCCATTCATATTTAAGCGTTATATTAAAATTCTATGAAGAATGTTGCTTGCCGTGACGGTTTGCTTTAAATATTTATTCATGCTACTCACTATTGATTAAATGCTACTTGAAGTAGGTTAATGCTTAAGATAGTGATTAAGATATTCCATGTTTAATTCCTTGTGTTAGGTAATGTGAAATACATTGATGCAGATATGCCCGTAAAAGACTTTTAGAAGAACTAAAAGTAGGACTAGTCTGTTTCTTACTGTGTAAATAATGTAGGCCGGAGTCCACTCGAATTGTAAAGTAACATAACAAAAATCTTCGTTCTAGCGTTATTCCGGTTGTATTTGAAACTTACACGCCTCGGAGCCCGAGTTCTGCTTACGAGTCTAACCAGATTTGACAGAAAATCAGCTTTTCCACAGAGCGACTGCCGACTGACCTCTGCAACCCAAAGGGATAGCGATATTCCATGGTTTAGATCGTAAACTTCACAATATCTATGAGAAAATCATATGAAAGCAGTAATATCCTACAGAATAATTCTATATATATACGTAGTAGGTACACTACAGGCATTATTGCTTCAAATAACACTTACTATTACAGTCGTGCTCCGTAATGGCTGTTTCAGGTATGATTAAGGTTAATTGTAGTGGATACAGATATGAAATGATCATAAGCACTAATTAGGTAATTACTGTCCAATATAATGATTAAATTAGCATTGCGCACTTAGTTAGATATATTAGTAAGACATTAGGCATTCACCGATACAGATCTTAGCTATGATTTATGTGTGTTTATTTTGATTTTTATAGCTATCGATGTGACTAGGTCAACAGCAGTGATATTCTGCAAAATAAACCGGTCAAGTGCGAGTCGGACTCGCGCACCGAGGGTTCTGCACAAACCCGTAGGTATATTATACATATAAATACGAGGGAAAAAAGAAGAGGCGGAGAGGGATATTGCTATATGTGAATTACAAACTAAACTTTGCAACAAAAATACTAAATACTAACTATTGTGAACTGATTCATGGCGAGCTTTTCCAAGACCGAAGAAAAACAATACATATCTTTGTCATATACCGCCCCCCAAAAACAAATAAACAAGGATTCGTTGGAGAAGTACATAAGATGCTATCTGAGATCCCAGCAGGTTGTGAATTACTACTGATTGGTGACACGAACGTGAATCATAGGTGTAAAACTGGTTCCGGCAGTGTTATCAGCAACTTAGAAAACAACATGTGTAAGAGAGGAATGGAATGCGCCTTCCGTGACGTAACGCGGGAGGTATACGCCGGCATAGTGACGCGATCGTGTATTTACCATGTGTGGGTTCGAACTCGGTGCAGTGTATCATCGTATGTTCTGCAGTGTAAGATATCAGATCATTATATGATCGGAGTGTCTTGATATTGGTACCGTAAATTCAGTAAGTAACAAACAACCTCAACGTACAATTTTAAGTGATAAAAAGGTTATTGGATTATTGGAAAATATTGCATGGACGGACCTTCTGAACTGTAAGTGCCCGATTGATTTGTGTAATGCCCTTTACTCAATTTTTTGTGATGTTTATAACAAGTCGAAAATACAAATAACTTTATGTAAAAGTAGAAAAAATAAGCCATGGGTCACTGAATCAATTACAAAAATGATTTATAATAGGGATAAACTTTTTCAAACATGGAAATCCAATCCGAAAGATATAACTTTAAGATTACAATGCAATAAATATAGAAATATAACTAATAAATGTATAAACAAGGCTAAAAATAAGTATCGGCAAGAGGAAATAAAAAAATGTAACAAGAATATTAGAAAGATTCGGGGCAAAATAAACTCATGGGTAGGGAGGGGAAAAAGTAGCTTAGATAACATTATTATGAAGCACATAGGTAGAACAGACAGCCCCCCCCGTAGGATCTCCACCTTGTCGTGGTGGGGGGGCTCAGTAACCGTGGATTGGTCACCCGCGGTGAAGCTAAGAGGGATCCAGGAGGGGACGCTCCGCGTGGGCTTGGAGGGGTCTGCGCAGGATGCGTCCAACGGTGCGGGTGCGGGGGACAGTTCTGTCTGTCCCTCACAGTCGGGTGCGGTCGCGGGAGGAGAGGCGTGTCGGTGTTGCGTTGCCGCGCGCCCTATCTCCCGCGACCAAATGGGGGCGCACCATTCGATGCGTCGCGGTGGGGCCGCAGAGGAAGAGGAGATGCGGTGTTGCGTTGCCGTCCTCCCTATCCTCTGCGGCCGCTGGGCGTTTTGGCGGCGGAGTCCAACACCTTAATCCGTCGCCAAGGGGGTTTTGTTCGGGGCCCGCCTGACCATCTGGCGGGCCAATACCCGTCGGAGGGTGGCGACGAGTGCTTTGGTGATGCCCCACCCTCCGACACACGGGTACATGGCGGAAGTCGAGGTGGTTTTTAGTGGAAACACCACATACTCCGGCTCTTATTTCCCCCAAGAGTCGGAGATCCGAAGGGATTTTCCACCTCGTAAAAAAAAAAAAAATGGTAGAACAGACAGCAAACTTTACATATGTAATAAATTCTCAACTACTTTCACTCAAGAAATTTCTGAGATAAAACAAGTATGTCGTCAAATTTTTTTGGATAGATCTAGTTATGTGAACAATAGCCCAGTGTCAATAAGATTTCAAAAGGCTTGTCCAGAAGATGTTTATGAAATCATCGATTCGCTAAGCTGTGACAAATCTGCAGGTGCGGATAATATAAGGGTGAAGGATATAAAGCATCTTAAGTCTCAATAAAGTCCTATATTAGCCTTGTTTATCAATTTGTGTGTAGAAAAAGGACAATATCCGGAACAATTAAAAACTGCATTGATAAGGCCTAATTTTAAGCAAGGTATACACACAGATTCTTCAAACTACAGGCCGATAGCTATACTTTCAGCAATAAATAAAATTGTAGAAAAGTATATAGTCAGCCAAATAAGTACGTTTTCGGAGAAAAATAATATCTAAACAAATGCACAACATGGCTTTAGGCGAGGTAGGAGCACTGCTACGACCCTGGCGCAGTTCTCTAATGATATTAATGAGTACCTAGATCAGCGGAAGCAGGTGGTGGTGGTCTACATTGATTTCAAAAAAGCGTTTGATAATTTGGAACACCACCAGCTGCTTCAAGCCATGCAGGAGTGTGGGGTCGCGGGGCCACTTAATACATGGCTCCACGCGTACCTCACAGGCCGGACGCTGAGAACTGTAGTCGATTGAGTAGTTGGGGAAGCCAAAAATATCACCTGTGGCGTGCCCACTGGATCGGTATATGGTCCAGTAAGATTTATTATGCATGTTTACAGCATGTGCAATGTGGTACATAATATATATATATGTATGCAGACGACACATGTCTAGTGTACGCTGATAACGATCTAAATATAATCTTAATATATAAAATCCTTGCGTTACTGACTGACTGCAAGACACGCTACAGTCGAAACTATTGGGCGCAGGAAGCTGAAATTTGGCATGTATGTTCCTTGGGGACCTTAGAAGAAGAAGGGATTTCCCGAAATTCCCACGGGATCCGCCAAAACGGGTAATTTAAAAAAAATGCAGGCGTAGCTGCTGGCGTCCTCTAGTAGAAAATAAAATTCAAACCGACTTAACAAATATTATAAAGTGGGCGCATGATAACGGAATAGTTATAAACATAAAAAAACACAAAGCGCTTCTTTCGAAGCTCCCTTTCTATGGGCTGCCCGAGAAATTATGCGAATGGGTCATCAGCTTTCTTACATACAGAAGCATAAAGGTCGTAGTTGACGGTGAATGCTCTGATGCCTTGTCTGTAAATGCTGGTGTCCCTCAAGGCTGCGTGCTATCGCCTACTCTGTTCCTCCTGCATATCAATGATATGTTGCTAGACAGTGGCATTCATTGTTATGCAGATGACAGCACGGGCGATGCTTTATATGCCGGCCGAGCCAACATTTCTCGGGAAAAAGTCATCGAGAGCCGAAATAAACTTGTGTCTGAAATTTAGACCTTCTTGGAGATGGTCTCAGATTGGGGAAGACTTAATTTGGTCCAATTTAATCCCACAAAGACACAAGTTTGCGTGTTCACCGCAAAAAAACTGCCGTTGGTCGTATATCCTCGTTTTGAGAGCACTCCCTTGACTGCCTCCGTCAGTATTGGAATACTTGGTATCGACATATCGAGCGAAGTCCAGTTCCGCGGTCACTTAGAGGCTAAGGCTAAGTTAGCCTCGAAGAAGCTTGGCGTGCTCAATAGATCGAAACGGTATTTCACTCCGGCCCACCGCTTGCTCCTTTATAAGGCGCAGGTCCGGCCACATATGGAATACTGTTCTCACCTTTGGGCAGGGGCACCCCAGTACCAGTTTCTCCCTCTGGACCACATCCAACGGAGAGCCGCTCGAATTGTCGATTGCCAAAATATTTGTAACCGGTTAGACCCCTTGGTGCTGCGTAGAGATGAAGCCTCGCTATGCATCTTTTATCGCTACTACTATGGGGCGTGCTCCGAAGAGTTGTTCGGATTAATCCCTGCCGCCTCTTTCCGCCATCGTTCTACGCGACAGAATTTCCATCCCCATCATTTAGATGGTTGGCAAGCCACAACGGTGCGTTTTTCTAGAAACTTTCTGCCTCGCACCTGTAAACTGTGGAATGATCTGTCGCTTGCGGTTTTTCCGAACCAATACGACCCACAAACCTTCAAAAAAAGAGCATATTCCTTTTTAAAAGGCCGGCAACGCACTTGTGACTCCTCTGGTGTTGCGGGTGTCCATGGGCGGCGGTAATCGCTTAACATCAGGCGATCCGTCTGCTCGTTTGCCCCCTATTCCATGAAAAAAAAAAACAAAAAAAACATAAACAAAACAAAGTGTATGCATATACACTCAGCCTATCACAAATGTATTGGGCGCTCGCCGCGCATTATAGGGCACAGTTATGAATGTCTACATAGCGAGCACGACGGCAGAGTGTTACGGTGTGAGTGTACAACTATAGAGGTGGTGGGGGAGAACAAGTTCTTAGGCCTGGTAATAGACACTAATTTCTCCTGGAAAACACACATTATAAAACTTTGTGATAAACTACGGTATGTACTTGTAAAATTCCACCACCTCAGTGTCATACTGGACAGGGCTACTTTGTTTATTGTATACCATGCGCTGGTAGATTCGCTGCTTTCCTATGGACTGGCATTTTACGGACGCACGTTTAAAACATACTTGGACAAGATTAAAGGCTTACAAATTCGATTTATGAAAAAATTTGTAGACAATAAAACCAAAATACGATGCAAAGCAACCAACTACGAAGAATTGTTTGTCGAGTGTAAAATACTGCCAGTGCATGAGAAGGTAGCACTATTAGTAGCATTAGATCATTACTGCCAACCAGAGTATAAAATACCGACTGTAATACTGAGGCCCCGATGTGCAAAACACTGTAAGACGTATGAGGTGCCCACTTGTAATAATTATTATGGACATCTCTTCTTCTTTCTCTTAGCGTTATCCCAGTTTCAATCTGGGGTCCGCTTTCTAGTCCGGTTGGACAGCTAATATTCAGCCAAATCCAACCGGATTTGGCTGAATATTAGCTTTTCCACGGAGCGACTGCCTCCGCAACCCGAAGGGATAGCGATATTCCATGGTTTAGACTTGTGTCAGTTTATTTAGAAGGTTCTGACGCCCTGTAACGACTGTCAAAGATCTTCATCACAACCGGGACCGACGCCGCAACGGCTTAATGTGCTCTCCGAGTTCTTAATGTCTTCTCCGTTTGTCTTGGTCTGGGTGTTTCTATGTATAATATGTATGTATTTACAACAAAAAAGTATATATGTATGTTTATCCATTATCTAGTACCCATAACACAAGCTCTGCTTAGCTTGGGACTAGATGGTGATGTGTTTATGTGGTAGAATATTATTATTATATGTACGTATGTATCTCTCTTGTCATTTAAAAGACAGAACGATATCATTATTATTTTTAACTTTTTAATGAGAAAGTGTTTAATAACAATATAATATAATCAATATAAATAATTTAATAACGTGGGAGCTACGACTGCCAACAAACTGCCTTGCAGTTTGGCAGAAGTAATTAATTAATGTAATCTTATTTAAATTACTGAATTAACACTTTTTCATTCATTTTTTATTTTTTCATCAATTCTGAACTTCTGAAGTGGCGAGGACGGAGACGGAGATATGATTTTAAGTATAAATTGCCTCCGTGCTCCAGTGGATAGTTTATGCGACTGCTGATCGGAGGTCCCGGGATCGATTCCCGGGTTGGGCAAAAGTATTACTGGGTTTTTCCGAATTCTCAGTAGCAGCACGGAGTCTGGTGATGTGACCGGTAACAGCAATAGGCTCGCCCCCTATTACGTGGGACCTAAAAATTCATGGCGAAATTTGGGTGTAATATTACACCTATGCCTACCCCTTCGGGGATACTGGCGTGAGTCTATACTATTGCCAATTGCCTTTTTCTGTAAAAAATCTTTACTATCAGTGGTGAATTTCTTTTAGATCTCTATGTGTTACTTTATATAGATAAGTATTCATAATTAGTGTTTGGTTTTACACGTCACAGTAAGGGTTGGAAGTAAAGTATTTTCATATACTTTATTTGTATACAAAAATATAAAGTGTAATTGCCAAAAATAAAGTAGGATACGTTATTATAAAGTATGGTTGACAACCCTTATAGAAAGACCCCACACAAGTAGCAAGTTGCAACCCACGGCCGGCCGGCAGTCTACCCGGGCGACCATGCCGGCAGCTCATTCGTGCGGCCAGGCCGGCGGCACTGTGTGTAGCAGCCTTAATAGGAGATTATGTATTTGAGACGTTTGGGGTCAAAACATTGGGGCCATGGGGTCCAAGTGCGAGATCACTTTTTAGGGATCTCGCAAAGAGACTCATAGACGCCTCTCGTGACCAGAGGGCTGGCACGTATTTGGCTCAAAAGATAAATATAGCCACTCAACGAGCTAATGCTGCCAGTCTTCTGGGCACGCTTCCAATTGACTGCGATGCGGATGAGTTTCATGACGCCTTCTAAATTTTAATTAATAAGCTTTTTAATTTTCACTTCTTGTATATATTAATTAGTTTTATTAAATTATTTTAGGTCTTATAAATATCTTAAACTATATCTCCAATGTCTCCAGTCTATATCTCCAGTGTCCGTGTGGTGACGGATTAAGAATACGAATTGTCACCACCCCATATCATCCCATTGGTGTCGTAAGAGCCGACAGAGGGAGCATATTATGCAGAGAACAGCACTGTAAGAGAAGGAAAACTTGATACAAACCCTGTACCAACCCGCTTAGCCAGCGTGGTATAGTAGGCCAATTCCTTCTTTCAAAGGAGAGGCCTAGTCCAGCAGTGGACTATTAAAGGCTGATGATGATGATGATATCTCCAATTGTTAATTGTTTTATGAAAATAAAGACATATAGAAATGCTTATTGTAACAGGAAAATTGTCTAAGAAGCGATTTATCTTGACCTTACTCAGAAAAATATTATAGAGGAAATCCTTAAGCCTTATCTTAGATACGAGGAAGAAACAGCGAGTCATTTATCCTCATTTCGGAGCGATACGACAATGATTACCGTGGAACGTTAACATTTATGAGAGAATGATCCCTATTGCGATATAAGTACTGAATAATAAACCCCAGGTGTACAATGCTAATGCGAGCTTTCGAGTGACAGGACCATTACTGACACAAACTTCCGAAAATAGAAGCGAGACTTATCGCGAGAACTGAGTTTACTTTTTATTTATTTACTTTCAACCTTGCGTTGGGAAACCAGATCGCTCCAATGCGACTGGCTCCCGCAGAGTCTGGCAATATAAGTCAGCAGATTGGGATGGACTGCGGGAATTCTTCGCGTCCTTCCCATGGAAGCGGCACTGTTTCTCCTCTGATGACCCCGACTCTTGTGCTGACTGTGTCACAGAAGTGGTACTCCTGGGGATGGAATTATTCATCCCAAACGTCCACATACCTGTTGGCGGGCGCAACCGCCCGTAGTTTAATAAAACCTGTAGGGAGGCTGCGCAACAAAAGCAGTCAGCATATATGGCCTGGAACGAGGCCAGGAAGAGTCCGAAGTCCTTGGGTCGAGGAGAAGAAACGCTTATTCAACGCCGCTTCTAGATCCAGCAAGAAGGCTATTGCTGAGGCCGAAGCAGAACACGTTGCCAGAATTGGTGAGCAGCTCAGGGAGGCGTGCTTTCTGGTCGCTCGCCAAAGCTGTGCAAGGCAACTTTTGCCAGATCAGTCTCCCGCCACTGCGTAAATTTGATGACAGTCTGGCCCATAGCGCAAAAGACAAGGCTGACGTCTTGGTCCAACTATTTGCCTCGAACTCGACCTTGAATGATAAGGAAGCCACACCACCGTCTATCCCCTGGTGTGGGAGCTCCCTGCCTGAAATCCGCATTACACAACGTGTGGTCAGGCGGCAGCTCAAACTTCTGGACATCCACAAGTCGAGTGGGCCTGACGGCATCCCAGCAGTGGTGCTGAAGACGTGCGCCCCTGAGTTGACCCCCGTATTAACGCGCTTATATCGTCATTCCTGTAATGCTAACAGGGTTCCATCTTCGTGGAGGATAGCCCATGTTCACCCTATTCCTAAAAAGGGTGACAGATCGGACCCGTCAAACTACAGGCCAATAGCGGTAACGTCCTTACTCTCCAAGGTAATGGAGCGATTCATCAACAACAAACTCCTCCAGTACCTAGAGGATCGCCAGCTGATCAGCGACCGCCAGTACGGTTTCCGGCATGGTCGTTCGACTGGCGACCTTCTAGTGTACCTTACACACCGCTGGGCAGAAGCCTTGGAGAGTGGGGGCGAAGCTCTAGGCGTTTGACCGGGTCTGGCACAGGGCACTTCTATCGAAGTTACCATCTTATGGAATCCCCGAGGGACTCTGCAAATGTATTGCCAGCTTTCTGGCTGATCGGAGCTTTAAAGTCGTCACAGACGGCAGCTGCTCCGAAATGAAGTCGATCAACGCTGGCGTCCCACAAGGCTCGGTGCTCTCCCCAACGCTGTTCATCTTGCATATCAATGACTTGTTGTCAATTGAGAACATGCATTGTTATGCAGATGACAGTACGGGTGATGCGCGGTACACCAGCCACCAGAATGTCCCTCGGAGCCAGGTACAGGAAAGACGATTGCAACTTGTGTCTGAAGTCAAGGACTCTCTAGGGCGCGCCTCCAAATGGGGTGAAAAGAACCTTGTTCAATTTAACCCCACTAAGACACAAGTATGCGCGTTCACTGCGAAGAAGGACCCTTTCGTTATAGCGCCTCGATTTCAAGGAGTACCCCTGCATATTGCCGAGAATATTGGGATCCTCGGCGTCGAAATATCGAACAAAGTCCAATTTGGGAGTCATTTGAAGGATAAAGCAAATTGGTAAGCAAGAAGCTGGGAGTGCTGAACCGGGCTAAGCGGTACTTCACACCAAGCCAACGGCTTATGCTTTATAAAGCTCAAGTCCGGCCACATGTGGAGTGCTGTTCACATCTCTGGGCCGGAGCGCCAAAATATCAGCTTGATCCACTTGACTCCCTACAGAGACGAGCTGTTCGAATCGTCGATGATCCCGATCTCACGGCTAGACTAGAGTCGCTGGAGCAGCGGAGAGACTTTGGTTCTCTCTGCGTATTTTACCGACTCTTTCACGGGGAGTGCTCCAAAGAATTGTTTAATTTGGTACCAGGGTCACCCTTCTACCAACGTACCACTCGACACCCGTACTACCTGGAAGCGTTCTCATCTAGTACGGTGCGCTTCCAGCGATCTTTTCTACCACGTACGTGTAGGCTCTGGAATGAACTACCTGCTGCGGTGTTTGCCGAGCACTATGACTTGTCCTTCTTCAAACGAGGTATAAAGAGAGCATTACTTTCACGGTAGGCAGCGGCTTTGCTGTGTAAACCCTGACATTAGCGAAGTCCATGAGCAGCGGTTACCGTTTACCATCAGATGGGCCGTTCGCTCGTCTGCCACTAGCAGCAATAAAAAAAACCTTTTTTAAGGATTCGTGGCATGTCAACTAAAATAAAATTTGGCCCTGACTCTTTTGAGTTAAAACGAATATTGGCAATTTGATTTTATTTTGTTAACGTAAGTGGGTAACTAGCTAAGGGATTCATATTCCTCTTTTGATTATTACTAGTTGTTTCCCAATACTTCGGTCGCTTTAGATCTCAGGTAGACTATCACTTCAACCCTTCAACTAGCTCCATACCACACATCAATTGATTCCACCAATCATTGATTTATTTGACGTAAAAGAAGGACGAACATAGGCATATTTTTTCATTTATTATAGTAATACTAGTATTACAGATTATTTGCATTACATACCTATATAGCAGCAACAAGATCAATATTCGTTTACAATTCACAGACAGGGAACTTCACACACTACGTGACCAGTATTAGTCACGGCCTCCATTACATACAAACAAGTAGTTGAATGAATTCCTATAGACATTCGCAAGTACGTGATACACAGGCCGCAAAAAATAATGGCATATTTAAATGTAATTTACAGCTCTCAAGAGCCTATTTGCTTCCGAAAAGTCCACATGACGCTATAAATGCAATACATTGCTTCATTTAAATGCCACAAGTCTCGCAGATGCAAACAGAAACGAAACTATAGAGCACGGCCCCACCATTATTCAACCGCGTGTTCCATTTGTTTGCCTCCAAAATGTTCCATGTTTACTAATTTTTAAATTCGTTGAGTTTTCTATGTAAATACGTATTTATTTTACGCGTTTCGTTTGTTTTAAATTAGATTTGATGATAGCTTTTTCTGATTTTTTTCTTGTAATAAAGTTTATAAATACATAAATTAAAGTGCCAGTAATGTAGGTATTCCAATATAGGATTTACCAAAAGTCACATTTTTGGTTTCAGCATAATTCTGAATAGGTTGCCATTCGTGTATATATTTCAGTCAAAATTTCATAAGTACAGAAATAACAAGTTTTCGGGTCAGAAACATTTTTTTAGTAGCCAAATTGACAAAACTGCAGCTGGCTAAGCAAAATCAAGCCAGATTTATGTTTTCTTTTTCTCAAATGTTCTATGTTAATTATTTCATGGTCATTCAATATTTTATCGTTTTATTTATAATTGAATTTCCATAATATGTAGAACTTGGAAATCGGAATAAAACTGAAATCATGATTTATTCAAAGAATTATGCGGAAATACGTACCTACATACTTTGAATATTTCTGTCACATCTATTTTAGGAATTCTAGGTGTGCCCGACGACGCCGAGTGGCACTTAAACAAATACTTAAATCCACATTTCTGAAAATTCAGTGATAATCGATGTAATAAAATAAGTACCTAACGGTTTTTTTATATTATTTTAAAATATTATAACATACATACATACATACATAGACTCACGCCTGTTTCCCTGAAGGGGTAGGCAGAGGCATATAAAACGCCCACTTTTCGCCAGTGTTTTGATCCCACGTAATAGGTGGCGAGCCTATTGCCGCTTATCGGGATATTTTGTTTGCTCCGGTCATTACTAATAATAATCCTTTTTTGTCAAACTGAGACAGACTTTTGTTTGAGCGTAACATATTTATGCCTCTGTTCCCGGTCGCAACTGAGATCTAAATCGTACCATTATCTTAAGTCTCTTTAACCTCCATATCACTACTAGTTTTAACTTGTATATTGTCACCAAACTCTTCAAGTGACATAAAACTATCATTTTCAACAGTTATATCATCATCCTTATTGCTTTTATCATTTTGTTCCTTTTCATTTTCTTTCTCTTTGTAGCATTCGACCTCTTCAATCGCAGAATAGATGGCTTTCTTTTCAATCTTCGATAGTATTTTCTTGTCGTGAAATGCGTGGTTGTGTAAATTTGCCCTGTTAAGTACAACGTTTCCATGAGTGGTGACGTACGCGGAACATTTGTTATTTCTATAGTCGACGCAGCGCCATCGACGGAGCCCCGACCGCTTGATGGAGTGCAGGTTGTAGATGTACCGGTTTAATATTACTTGCAACGAGCCTCTGATTGATACTGTGAAACTGCAATTTTGAAGTCGATTTATCTAAACTACTGCTATTTATATTCGTATTACTGGCGTTCAAGTCTTTTGGGGGAGTATCGTCCATTTTGTCATCATTAAATCTGGGTAGTCTTGCGAGCTATATTCTCTTGGTGCAGTTGCAGATATATTCG
Organism: Euclidia mi; assembly: GCA_944739405.2. NCBI lineage: Eukaryota > Metazoa > Arthropoda > Insecta > Lepidoptera > Erebidae > Euclidia > Euclidia mi. The sequence goes on along the minus strand of OX123182.2, from coordinate 43,854,000 downwards.
CTTCTGTCTTAGGTGTTGTAATCGCTGGTCCACGTTTTATGAAAATTTTAGTGGCCTTTATTAGTAGATTTATCTCTTCCACCTTATCAACAGTAGAAGCTATGCGCTTAGGAGTACTGCTGTGACACAAATCAGTACTGTCTAAATTTGGTAAGGTGCCTGACATCTTTACTGGTAATGCCGTATCTGTTCCCATAGTCTCAAGCCCTCTTATATGCAGAGATTTGGCTGTCTCGGCAAATGACGTGAGGCAGTCTGCTGGTACCACTGCTTCTCCCGTGTACATGTATTCCAGCAGCAAACATAATACTCTATGGGATACATTATTCAAATATATAACAGGGTGTTGACATGGAGCAGATGAAATGAGGTCCTTGAGATAAGGACTAGCCAGAGCCACTAAGACTTGATGAACCTTCACAAAATGACCATCGGCAGCTATAGTCATATCCACAAATTCTCCATTCTGTTAACATGGTTTGCTTATCTCTACAATTAACATAGCATTTTAAAATACTTATTTTATTAATTTAGCGAAGACTTAATGTTTCTCTCCAAACGTATTGATTTTTCTCTGTTACTTTGATCAGTTATTTCTATCAGTGATACTGTCGAAAACGAAAACAGTCATAGAGTATTCTTAAAATCCGGCAATACCACCTACCGGTTGCAATAATTGTGAATGTAAACCAACTAACCATTCAATCAAACAATATTTTATCGAAATCAATTCAGCTATTTACAAGTGGTTCTGAGATAATCAGCAATGTATTTTTGACAGATGATAAAAATAATCAATATCAATCCATAAAAGCAGGTGCAACTATAATATATTTAATTTATGCTGGACCACGTTCTTTTGAGTATCAATATAGTCGCTTATTCACTTAAAGCAATAATAAAGTTTCATTGCGTTTGCGCTTTTTACGATCAAAGTAATATTATAAATGTAAACTTAAATATTCATTTTGTTGAAGCGTTTGTGAGTTGAGGGAGTGTTTGTATTGGGACCTTTATTTAATTTAAATTCAAGTGCAGTATTACTGATAAGCCGTTTAATTGATATTTTGCAACATGCTAATGGCTTCTGAAAGCACGTGATAGATTATTAGAATTATTTTGAAAATTAATCAACAAAAATATCAAAATAAGTACATTTAAAAAATATTTGTGTTTCATTTGTAAGTACCTATTTATAATCCCAGCAACAGCTCCGATATGAAACTGTTATAAATCTGGCTAGAATTAACATCATTGTTACTTTTAGGTTAGGTTTTAGGTTAAGTTACTAGAAGATTGATTTTAGGGTTATTCATATATGTATCAAACAATATAAAACTAAATATATTTTATCATTTATTATGTATAGCATAAACCTATCGTATATGATTATATCGTATTGATGGTTGGTATAGGACTTGGACAAAATGTGCCCCACGTTGACCAGAAACAAGCGGTTGTAGATAAGATATATAAATCATACAAGGAATTTTAAAGTACTTTTTACATTCCATTGCAGTCGCTGAAAAGAAAATAATTTAAAAGAATTTGAAGCGATTTCCTTTTATTTGACTTTGTTTGAATCTACCGATAATGTTGCCACGTAACAATGATAAAAGATTAGTGTAGGGAAAAAATATAGCAACAGAATAGGCTTGTGTCCACTAAAAATAAATCGGTTTGATTGTAGTATCTATAGATTCATTATGATTTAAGATGTCAATAAAGTTTATTATTAATTATAAAAAGGTAAGATTAATGTTATTTTTATGATTCTAAAACTAAAATTAATATATTTATTCTTGTGACAGTGAACACTACGTGAGCGTTACGTCAAACAGTACGTCCGCCATTCATGTTGTTGACAACAACAAAATACAACTAAAAGGTCAAACTTCGTACCTGTCAAATCGAAAATAAAAAATAAAAGTAGGTACATCAGCCCAGACTTCATTCATGGTTTGTTTTGTTTTCTACTTTGTGATATCTGTCAACCGCCATGATGGTTTACAGCGTTTTCGTGTCAAATTCAAAAAGGTTTTTAGTAAGCCGTAATTAGTAACTCTGCTGATCGATTTTTGAAAAAAAAAATCAGTTATTTCAGTTTAACATCTAATAAAGGAACTAATCAATCGCCAATTACATTTTAGGACACAAGCCTATTGTAAGAGTTAAAATACGCGTAATCTTAAGAATGATAAAATCAAATTAAAAATGGGTTCAAAATATAGTCCAAAATCCACTGACTAACAGGGTTATTTTAATGCAGCTCTGGTATCACCGAGCTAATGTCAAAATAGTTGACATGTTGACTTATCGTCTTATCCATAGAGTAAAGTAATACTACGGAGGTCTTATCTTTCGACGTACGCACCTTTTCGGTTATAGTTTACTTCTAGACGAGAGTATTATACTTATATTTTATATGATGAGAGTCCCTCAAGCGAAGACCAAAAATAAATAATAGAAACTTAGGACAATAAAATGCATGAAAACTAAAATAAATTATATAACTAATTACATTATATCAATACATTGTGAAATATTGTCAAAAAATATGTCATTAATAATTTATTTCCAACCATAATAACTTTTTACCACTGCTGCTTAGCTTAATGCGCCTTTCTTATTACATAACTAGAAGACTTGTTCTTCAAAATGATATATGTTTCATCTCTGTACTTGCTGAGGCACAGGCCCATATGATTTTTGTCCATCTCCTTTATAGTGTTGCCACTAATAAATATACAATTTGATCTGACGTTTGGCAGCTGACACTGTCAAACGTGTAAATCTATATATATAAAAGAAAGTCGTGTTAGCTACGCTATTTATAACTCAAGAACGGCCGAACCGATTTGGCTGAAAATTGGTGGGGAGTTAGCTCAGAACCAGGAAAAATACATAGAATACAATAAAATGCAAAAAATAATCTGGGAGGGATTTTAAAGAGGGTCGAAGTTTGTAGGGACAAACCTCCTACCTATTGACAGAAGTAACGCATGCGCTGTAATAATTGAGTTGCTGCGCATGTGCTATATCTGTCAGTACTGTCACATTATACATTGACATAATTATGATGCACTGTCATTACTTCGTTCGCTTTTAAGGTTCGCTTACTTAATTAAACTAATAATATTATTATTGTAACAGCCTTGGCTAATCCCTACTAATATTAGGTACCTACTAGCTGTGCTCGCGGCTTCGCCCGCGTGGAAATCGGTATCCCTTAAATATCCCTTTCTGTGGCCTTGATAATGTAAAATAACATAATGATCGGATGATGAAACTCACACTCATATTTAAGTTTCTTACTTACTGTATTAGAAAAGTAGTAACCTGTACCAGCCACCTAAATTCTTTTAATAAATATTATTTGGCCGGATTACATAATTATTAGTTAATTTGAATCTTTGCACTCAAAAAGTAACACTCGAATAGTGAGTCTACGATACTCTACTATCTATACTAATCTACGAGTATACTAATATAATAAAGCGGAAGAGTTTGTTTGTTTGTTTGTTTGAACGCGCTAATCTCAGGAACTACCGGTCGGATCTGAAAAATTATTTTTGTATACGATAGCCCAGTTATTCCGGAAGGCTATAGGCTATATAACATAACGCTTCGACCCTTTGGGGCCGGGCAAAAGGCTAAAAAGGATAAAACATAATGTCGGCTGATCTCAGGAACTAGCAGTCGGATTTAAAAAATTGTTATTGCTTATGATAGCCCAATTATTCCGAAAGGCTATAGGCTATATAAAATTACGCCACAACTTTTAGGGGTCAGACAAAAATAATAAAATGGTCAAACGAGAAGGTGGAGGGTTGTATGGTCAAAGGCTAAACGAAAAGGATACAATCTATATGGGTATCGTTTCGAGATTTTCGGGATGCTGATTAATAATATGAAATTTATTTAGTGATCCAAGATGGCGGACGGGAAATCAAAGATGGCGGGTGAGAAAATTTTAAATATCAATATTGGTATCGTCTCCGATGTTTAAAGGGATGGGGAATCCAAATACAACATCTATTTCGTGATTCAAGATGGCGGATGGGAAATCAAAAATGGTGGATGGGAAAAATTTTAAAAATCAATATGGGTATCGTCTCTGATGATTTAAGGGATGGTGAATGCAAATACAACATCTATTTCGTGATCAAAGATGGCGGATAGGAAATCAAAGATGGCGACGGGATTTTTTTTAAGTCGATATGGGTATCGTCTCCGATATTTTAAGGAATGGGGAATTCAATATTATATAAAAATCTATGTTTGTTTTTGCATCATTTATAGACCCTGGCATGATAAGAGATTAAGCGCTAAGTCAATGGTAACTTTGGAGAAGGGGCATGGAAAAAAGGGAATTAAATAAAAACTCTTAAAAAAGGCGATACGGAGTTCGCTGGGTCAGCTAGTAGGATATAAAAGGAGAACAGGCTCTGTTCAGGTCCAGTTCCGCCCCGGCAACGGCTAACTAAGGTACGATATAATTCTGACTTTTATCTTATTATGTTTTTATATTGTAATAATAATATTAATAATTTATTTTGCGAAAAGGTTTAACAATATTAACACTTATATTAATATTTTACAATGTTAAACAACAATTAAGTGACATTGACAATTTCGTGTTTTGTTGGACTCTGGTACCCATGGTAAGATTTAACTTGTGTTATGGGTACCAGTGCCCTTCCATACAAAAACAAGTCAAATGTGAAAACAATGATAGGAGCGATTATACATGGTGTTAGTGTATACTATTAATTTTTATATAGAACCTTATGTACCTACAAATTAATTTAAAATGCTGAACGCAGAGCTCATGAGGCACTTACGCCTCATGAGTTCTGCGTTCAGCCTCATATGAATAAAAATTGTGTGTGAGTGTGTGAGTGTGTGTGTGTCAGTGTGTGTGAGTGTGTGTGTGTGTGTGTCAGTGTGTGTGTGTGTGTATGTGTTTAAGTGTGAGCGTATAATCAGTGTTTGGAAGTGTGAGCATTACTGTTATAGAATAGACAACTTCAACAATTTTTCCGTTTCATCATAATTTAATGTTTGCAACCAATCAAAAACTTTCCTTTTACATTCTCGCCTACAAAGGGTTTAAATATTGCAAGTTTTATTGTTGTTGTTATACAAGTGGCTACTGATGATGTGGTAATGGTGTTGAGCAAGAGATGTTCGTGCGCTATGGTTATTACACATTTTGTATTGTCTACGGGTTTGAAGAGCTTTAGAATCATACACTATAGAACAGTGCTTGCGTAATATTGTTTGTAGTACAAAGAGTTGTCTAACTGTAAGTACCTTACAATCTGCATAAAGAATTTGAGTGGGATATTTAAAGGGTTTGGACATCATGACTTTCAGGACTGTTCTTTGTGCACGTTCAACTTGTAATAGATGTGTCTTATGGGCTCCACCCCAGACTGTAATACAGTACGTGAGTAAGGACTGGCACAGTGCGTAATACATTGTCTTTAGAGTGTCAGTGTCCGCCGAATGTCTAACTTTCTTAAAGATATATATCAACTTACGAGCCCGGGATGTCACATTCTCAAGTTGAGGCTTCCATGTCAGTGAGCTATCTGTTAAAACTCCAAGCTATTTTACTGTGGAAGTTCTTAAATTTTGGGGGCACGAACACGAGGAACAGGAGTTATTGAGATTACAGGTATGAGCCTTAAGTACGAAAGTGTCAAAGACCTGCGAGGGAGAAGATTTCAATAAAAGGGAATATAAACAGTTTTTTTTAAGATTAAGTGTAAGTACATTATTTGAAAGCCAACCCATCACAGTTCCAAGAACCTCTTCCGCGTTCCTTAAAGTCAAGGACCAGGTCTTACCGTGCGCCACTAGTGCCGTGTCATCCGCATACGAGTAAATAGAACAGTTTTTGAGAGGTAAATTACAGAGGTTGTTAATGTAAATTAAGAACAAAGTTGCGACAAGAATTGAGCCTTGAGGGACGCCAAAATTCAGTGTCGCTGATGACATCACTTATTTTGGTACACTGTGTACGATTACTAAGATAGTCCTTGATTAATTTGTGCGTGTGACCACGAATTCCAATTGTTTCTACATGAGGAACAGACATAGTATCAAACGCCTTCGAGAGGTCCAAGAATATGCCCAGACATTTTGACCTGTCGTCAAGTTTCGAGACCACATGGTCTGTAAGTGAAGCAACGGCATCTTCAGTCGAGTTTCCCTTTCTAAATCCGAACTGATTTGGCACCAAGAGTCTATTGGATTCCAGGAAACCTATCAATCGACGGTTGATAATTTTTTCTAGGATTTTGGAGATGGTAGGCAGTACGGATATCGGCCTATAGTTGTCGACACTGTGTCTGTCCCCACCCTTAAGAATTGGGTGAATAATAGCCTTTTTAAGTGATGTAAGGAAGCAGCCTGATGATAGAGATATATTGCAAATATGCGTTATAACTGGCACAAGCACAGGCAAACATGATTTTAACATTCTTGGCGAGATACCATCCCATCCTGGCGCAGCATCTGTGCGAAGACCAAGAATGAGTTGTTGTACCTCTTGTTCATCTGTTGGTAAAAGGACTAATGAGTTGATTGGATTCGCATTCCTAGGGTCCTCATTTATGTTGTTTGACTGGAACTAAACTTAGCCGCTAATTTACTACCGACGCAAAAAAGCCATTAACAGCATTGACAGATGTCATATCATTATTCGTAATGCATAAGAGTTCTTTGGAGGATGTGAAATTACTGTTAGCGTTTGTAATATTCTTTATGACTTTCCAAGTGGCTTTAGGGTTATTTTTGGCTTTCATAAATTCGCTCTTTTCATAAGCTATCTTTAAATTTTTAAGAAGTTTATTACAGAAGTTGCGATATCTTGTGTAAGTGACCTTAAGCGTATAATTATTTGGGTCTTTCACTAAATCGGATGACAGTTTATCCCTGTTTCGAATACAGCGTAGAAGACCGTTGGTAATCCAGGGTTTAAGTATTCTTTGTTCACATGGTAAAAAAACAGACTTTGAGTGATTCTTGATGCATGAACTAATAGTAGAAAGCAGAAGTTCTGTAGCGGAATTAGGGTCCTGTGTTTTCATTATATCGCTGTAGTCCATAGAATATAGGTCTGAGATTATAGCACTGTAATCAACAATAGTTTTTTTAGCTTAAGGAGTTACGGGCATTCGTTTACAGTCAAAACTTATATAAGTAGGCTATATAGTTATGGTCTATCACATATGTCTCGAATACCAGAGTCGTTGTTTTCATGTTGGATTTGATCATAACGTGATCCAAACATGATCTGTCACGATTAGGGAATAGATGAGAGGGTATCAAACCATGAGATGTGATCATATTCGTTTGACTGTTGATTGTTTGTCGATATGTCTATGTTCATATCACCCATGATCACTATATTTTTCTGTTGTGATACAGATGTGAGAATATGATTTAATTCATTTATAAAATTATCGCAATTTCTCACCGAAGGAGAACGATATATTGCTACTACGGAAATATCTGAGTTTTTTAGATGACATATTAAGCAACTTGAGTCAGTAATTGACGGTTCCGTTATTGTATGTAGCAAATCCAATTTTACAAAAATAATTACTCCATCATTTTGATTTTTAGGATTGCTCGTGTGATAGGAAACGTAGCCTTCTAACTGTGGAATTTTGGACGATGTACCCAACCAGCATTCTGTTAAAATTATTAATTCGCACGTAATGTTAGCGCTGTGTAGAAACACCGTGAAGGAGTCAAAATTACAAATAACACTGCGAATAATGATGTGCAGTATACTGACAGACTTCGGTGTTATTTGCAATAAGTCTCTATAAGAGTTTGGTGTGCAAATATGTGCGACTGGGATGTTGAAAGAATCTAATTCATTTAACATTACCGGGTCCATCATTTTTTAATTGGGAATAAAATACGCAGCTTTCGAGCTTGTAGTAAATGAGATCCTGACATATTGTGTGTAGTAATACTTGATTAGTGGTATGTGATGTAAAGAGGAGCTTATTGTTATGAGTACTACATTTGAAATTAACGATAGTGTGTAAGTAAATGTCCATTACACAATTAATTAATCTATAAATCATATAGTACTATTGAAGCTTTGGCTGTAAGATCGAGGCATATAAACATATCTTAAAATATAAATTTACCATTAGGTTATATCTTAAAATGTAAACACAGTGTGGTAAGGCTACAAAAGCGGGGCACTTGGAATATTGTGTCTCTATGAACGTGAATACGTCAATGCGACAGTTTTTTAATAAATACTTATAGTTTCGTTTGGTATCAGGAAGCGTAAGTAGTAAGCAATGGCATTGGAATACTTTACATATCATAGAAATCACAATCATAATGATTTTTGCGGAAAAGTCTTTTACTTAAATTAACTTTACGAAATGAATGTTGTGTAATTACTAAAAAAGAGAGTACATGGAAGGATCTATTCTTTTTTAAGTAACAGTTTAAGGCAATGACTAGAGCGTATAGTGATTGCTTCCATACCCTCACGTTCTCTAACAAATATCTTTCCATTATAGGACCAGCAAAATTTAAAATTATTTGACTTACAGAAGTTACGAGCTTCATAAAACACTGACGTATACTTCCGGGTAGATGTTCGGCAATATGTACAGGAAAAATATGACCACTAATACCAATATGCTCCGTATTAAGTTTTTCTGATGGTGGAAGGCCTTTATTAAAAGTACGAGCGGCATTGATTACCTGATTTTTCAGTGGAACATTTACAAATTCGGCTACGATTGGTCTATTTGAGCCCTTTTTCCCCGGTAAACGGTATACGTCACGTAGCTCAGAGGATTTTACCGGAACTTGTATAGCATTGCAGGTTTTAATTATAGTAGATGTTAAGTCATTAGTAGTTCCTTCTCATTATGGGGCACGTTTCTTATTTCTTTTGTGGAGGATCGCTGACTATGTTGCAAGTCAGTGACTTTTTTTTCAAGCTTCATGATATAACTGCGCTGCTCCAACCTTTCTTTCTAATTTTTCTGTCGTAAGTTTCATCGTTTCGTAAGCATCATTCATAAACTCAATCGCCTTTTCTATATCAGTATTTGTTTTCTGTATGTTTGCATTCTGTTTCTTGACCTCGGCAATATCATCCGACAGTTTACGCAAAATTAACTCTTGGTCCGACTTCTATGAGGCCAGCATAGTCGTTATTTTATCTTCGAACGATTTCATATCATTTTCTGGTGAAAAATCGGGTCGTAGGCGCTCATTTCTCGAAGTTACATTACTGACATCTGATGATTCAGGTGTGTTTAAGACGAGCTGATTCTCGTTGGTTTCTACGCCAGGAGGTGGGGAATGTGCAATTCCTGGCATCTTGTGTTTACAAGGAGTGCGTACGCAGCAAAAATCAGAGTCCGGAGTTAGATATTAGCGCCGTGTACAAGCGTAGGCCGCAGGCAACCGTAGTAGAGGTAGACACACAGCGCGGCTCTTTCCAGCTACAGGCACAGTGCGACACAGTGTTTAGTGGGCGTAGTTTCTCTAACTCAACGCGGCGCGGCGCTGCGCGGCGGCGGTGCGGGCAGCGCGCGGTATAGCGAGTGGCGGGGGAAGTGAAAGGTGACTCGGAACGACACAGTACGACACAGATCGCGACTCTTTCCAACTAAACATTACAGTGTTTTTTCTACTTAGTCCGTTATTTAAAATTTAGAGTTTTAAAATGTTTATAACTTAATAACTACTTAGTCTTTTTCAATTCTGATTTCACACTTATCACCACAGTTTCTTACTGCACTACGCAGGGTATTTTGTACTTGTTATTTTTTAATTTTACTCGCGTACAGATTTTAAATTGATGCAGAAACTTAGAACACGTCTTTCTCAACCGATCGCTCGGGGCAGGGGCCCATTGTGTTATAACTAATAATGAGTTTCACAATTCTTTGTTGCTATTGTGGTGTTATTTAGAGTATTGTCAATATAGACGTAGTTAATGTAATAATATAGCGTAGCAATTGTATAATTGATATTGTGGGTGGTTCCGTCAGTTGTGCGATGTTAAAGTTCAGAACTTAAGGTATCATGTAGTATAGAATCGAATTATATGCTGAGAAACAAGTCGTGTCTATTATATACATCATGTAGTGAATATGTCAGTGGTAAATATTGAATACACCTATAGTAAATATATCTGTAGTGAATATTATACTAAATGAATTATGCTAATCTATTGTATTAAGGTATAGTTACTTTTGAAATATTGAATTACCCACAACCTTGCTATGCGATATATGTATTGATTGTACCGCTTTTATAAACGATAACTATAACTATTAAAAGAATGGCCAAGAGTTTTCTTGCCACGTTCTTTCTCTTGGTTCTATGTCCTTGCTTTGCGAACGTAGCGCTAAATGTAAATGTAGAATCAGAACTTGATATTTTAAATTATACTCTTGTGACAAGCTGAATAAATGAAAATAAGAATTGATAGTCATATCTTTAATTCTCTAAACACCTGACAAATAGAACTATAATAATACATATAAGCTGTATACGTTGTATCTATACATATACGCCACTATTTTTTAATTATTACAAAAACTTTAAGGACAGATTAGCGAAGATATTATTATCATATATGTTACGTAAGAATTTCATAATATCAATAAAGAGCAAAGTTATTATCATTTGTTTATTGTAGAAAATCTCACTTAAATCATAGTCATATTTTACAATCCATTCACTAATTCATTGATAATATTCCATCCTGCTCATTCGCATTCTCTCTGTCGCACTTATGATGTAGGTAGCCATAGAAAATAAAATTAAGAAAAATAATAAATATAGGTAGTTATTTTTTAATTTTGTTAATTCTACCCTGTCCTTCATACTTCATTCGGGCTTAGGACCGGTAAAATTTATCGTTTAGCAAGTAATTAAATACGGAGGTATGCAATTAGAAAGCAAACAAATATCAAAATAAAATATGGTGTTCTGGACTAAAAGAAAAGAGTAATTTTGGCGTATTTATGAAGTTAGAATCATCTGCTATTTACAAATTATTTTATCATCATCATGTCAGCCTAGAGACGTCCACTGTTGGACATAGGCCTTCCTCAAGGTGTGTGGAGAACACAGACCGATTTTGAGCCGCCCGCATCAAATTATTATTTACTTAAGTACGTATTATTTACTAAACTTACAAGTATTTCCATTGTCCTTCGAAATGTCCACCACCGTTGTCAAAAGCATCCAATACGCACTGTTTTAATTGTTTGACACTGACCCGGTCACTTTTGTACACTCACAATACGATGTCCATGGGTACACAGCTGCACTCGCGATTTTTCCACTCAAAAAGTACGCACGAAGCATAGCTACATACTCCCGTGATATGAACTGATATGATAGGCCATCGCGTCGGGCAAATGTAGACAAACAATTAACTTTTGCAACGAAATTAAATACGCTTGGTTCGGCGTCGTTGTGCTGGTTCCCGAAGAAAGAGTGTAGTGTCGAATAAAACTGCAGTGGACTGTAATACTAGGATGTTATATTCGTTGAAGTACTACTGAGGTTTACTTGTACAATATTATAGTCGCGTCTACAACGGAACAAACAAGAAAGTATTTAGGATGCGCGAGAGCGGCTGATCGTAATGACGTGTAACAGCTGATTGTTGATGACAGCGGCGCACGAGCCGGCGAGCCGTCCACTCGCCCCGCACCGCAGACCCCGCGGCGACGTTTCGTTATAGCTGTTGAGTGCATGTCTCAACATACTCCCCCGGTTGAAGAGTCTTCAACAGCAGTGACTGGAAGAGGGCAGATTGTGTTAAAAGCGCGCCGAATGACACCCTTGCGTGTCCGGATGTCGGCGACCCTATTGATGCCATCTCTGCCAGGTAGGACATGGATGATTCGTCCTAGAAGCCACATTAGAGGAGGTGAACCTTTGTCCTTAATGACGACGAGTGTCCCTTCTGTAAGTTCACCAGACGACCGGCGCCACTTGGTTTTCTGTTGAAGCCAGAGAATGTACTCATGGGAAAACCGATGCCAAAAGTGTTGTTTTAAGTATTCTATGCGACGAAACCGTTGTAAGCTGGTGATGTTGACGTTTTCAATCTGTGGATGTGGCAACATTATTAGTGAGCGTCCAATGAGGACGTGGGCCGAGTCAAAGGGACCAGGTCTGAAGGATCATTGGACAAGGGAGTTAAGGGTCTCGAATTTAGTATGGCTTCAACTTGTATCAAGCATGTGACCATCTCTTCAAAAGTTAAATTTGTTAAACCCAAGACACGCCTGAGGTGGTACTTGGTAGATTTGACTGCCGATTCCCACAATCCCCCCATGTGGGGTGTGTAGGCAGGTATAAATGAAAAGTTGATACCGGGGTCAATATCATTAAAGTCTAGGTTTCGTGAAAGCAGACTAGCTAGCTCATTGAAAGCGCCAACAAAAGTAGTACCATTATCAGAGTAAATATTACGAGGCTTCCCCCTGCGAGCAATAAAGCGATTCATGGCAGCCAAGAAGGCGTCTTTCGTGAGATCTGACACGAGTTCGAGGTGGAGCGCTCTTGTTGCTAAGCACACAAACACACAAATAAAGCACTTGATGAGTCTGCATCCTCTACCCTTGCGGTCAGCTATCATGATGGGACCAGCATAATCCACCCCTGTATCTAAGAAAGGGAACTCTAAATGTAAGCGTTGCGGTGGAAGACAACCCATGACAGGTTGGACCGTCATAGCTTTAATCCTACAGCATTTTACGCATTGCTGGGAAACCTTTTTAGCCAAGTTTCTTCCACCCACAGGGTAGTAATAGTGGCGTATCGTAGCAAGTAAGAGTTGCGGTCCAGCATGCAAAAGGCGCAGGTGATACATGTTAAATATTAGGACACAAATAATATGAGTACTAGATAAGAGTATTGGATGTTTTACATTAAAATCATAAAATGAATTGTTTAATCGACCACCGACCCGAATCAAATTACAAGATTTATCTATGAATGGCGACAATGAAAGTAATTTATTTTTGACAGGCAGTGATTTATCCGGGGTTAATAGTTTATATTCCTCAGAAAAGGACTCCGGTTGACTATGTCTGAGTAAGAAATGTAATGACGTAGTCAACTCAGTGCTTGTGAGAGGACCACACTCTATAGAGTTCTTTCTACATTTATTTATAAAACGCATGATATGTGCGACCACGCGCTGTAATTTACTGAAACTAGAATACCTCTTACATAGTAATGTAATCCAATTGTCGACAGCATCCGTAGTATCAACATGATGAGATGTAACTATTTCTGGTAAATATGACTTGTCTCCTAAATTCGACTCAGGAAACAGAGGCCATGAAGAAGGTTCTTTGTGTAAAAACTTAGGACCTGACCACCACAAAGAATAAGACAGCAGTTTGTCAGCTCTAAGTCCGCGCGAAGCAAGGTCTGCGAGGTTTTCAAGTGAAGGAACGTAACGCCAAGTATTACCACCAACAGAATCTTGAATCTCAGAAACGCGATGACGGACAAAGGCTTTTAGCTGTATGGGTTATGCAGATAGCCAGCCCAACACAATGGTTGAATCACACCAAAATACTGCTTCATCAATATGCAATGTGAGTGACTGACGAACTTTAAGATAAAGCCTTGTACCCAGTAATGCAGCACATAGTTCGAGCCTAGCTATAGTGGTCGGCTTAATAGGAGCAACTCTACTCTTTGCAGTAAGAAGATGCACGCTGACGTCTCCATTCCTCGATGTACTGCGGACATAGACACAAGCACCGTAAGCCTTTTCGGATGCGTCGCTGAAAATATGAAGCTGAACTGAAGATGGCGACTCACATGAAATCCAGGTATTTCAAAATTGGTGAGAAGAGGTAGAGTGGTTTGAAACACACTCCAAGTATCTCTACAGGAATAGGTTCATCCCAAGAGCATTTAGAAAGCCAAAGCTGTTGCATTATTATTTTTGCTTCCACAATGCAAGGAACCACAAAGCCAATTGAATCAAAAACTTGAGCAATGACTGACAAGATTTGACGCTTTGTAGCTCTATCAGTGGGAGACAAATTTATAGAAAAGGTTAGTGTATCCGTCGAACACCTCCAATGCAGTCCTAATGTTTTCGACATATTTTGACTATCGTCACTAAGATTAACAAGGTCTGAGGCGTTGTGGTCATTGCAAAAAGCCTGCAAAACTTTACTCGAGTTGGACTTCCACTTGCGAAGTTTGTATTTTGCAGACTGCAAAGTATCCACGACTTGACGACACTTGTTAATTGCTTCTGGAACAAACGAGTAACTCGAAAGATAATCATCCATATAAAAATCAAGTGCTATGTTAAAGGCTATCGCTGGGTCGGAACTCATCCTAGACAATTCAATTAAGCATCTAGTCGCCAAGAAAAGGGATGAGGTATTGCCGTAGGTGATAATATTCAAAGTGTACGCCTTCAATATATAATTTGGGTCTTCCCGCCACAAAATTTGTTGCAAAGGTCGATGTGCATCACTAAGCCACGTCTGTCTGTACATCTTCTCGATGTCTGCACTAACGGCTATCCTATGTTGACGAAACCGCAGCAAAATTGACAGCAAATCATCTTGCAAAGTTGGACCGACCATTTGAATAGCGTTGAGTGACTTGCCTGAAGTGGTTACAGCCGAAGCATCAAACACTACCCGCAACTTCGTAGTAGAGCTTGACTCTTTCAAAACGCCATGATGAGGCAGAAAATGAGAAGGTGTAGAGTTAGGTGTATGACTATTGCTTAGAGTCATATGGCCTAATTGTATGTATTCGTTCATAAAATCGACATACAGCCTTTTAGAATGAGAATCCCTAGCTAAACGCCGTTCCAGTGAAAGAAATCTACGTTTAGCCATTGCATAGGAGTCGCCTAGAACATGAGGTGACTCTTTAAGAGGAATGTTTACCACAAATCGACCATCAGGGTTGCGAGTCGTGGTGTCTACGAAAAGTTGTTCGCAAGCCCGCTCTTCAGCAGTATATTTATGTTTGGAATCTACCGAAACTAATTACCAAAATCGTGCTAAGTCCGACTGTAAACTATCAGTATATATGAGGAGATGAATTCGATTGAATTAAAGCACCAGAAATAAGCCAGCCTAACTTTGACTCGAACAAAGAAGGCTTGTTTTTCCCTAAAGTGACCCGATTCGCGCCTATGATACCCCAAAATACCTCCGCGCCGACTAGGATGTCGATCGAAGACGGAATGTAGTATTTAGGGTCGGCTAGACGAATGGTCGAAGGTATATGTATGTTGCTCGTATCAACAAATGACTTTGGTATGTATGACGAAACCTTCGGTAGGACAAAACACTCAATATTGATTTCATAATCACTATTGAGTGATTTTAAGGAGATCGAACAACCTTGCGAACAACTAGAAGATTGATAATTAATACCTATTACCTTAGACTCGGCAGATAGGTAGAAATATGAAGCTTACGGACAAAGTCACTGGACACGAAGTTAGCCGTGCTCCCGTTGTCCAGCAAGACTCGAGCAGTGTGAAAGCTCCCCTTTGAGTCCATCACCCGCACGAGCGCTGTGGAAAGCAAAATTATGCGAGATGAAGCAGAGTGATTAGCTGACAAGGCAATGTTTTGAGTGTTAGAGGGGTCACTATCACTATCAATATGAAGCAAGGTATTGTGCTTTTCATTGCAATATTTACAATGTCCTAGCTTGCACTTAATAGCATCATGGCCTGGTCGAAGACAATTAAGACATACCTTAAAACCATGAGCCTTTTTTATTCGAACCTGTACTGGAAGTAATTTGAATGTCTCACATGTAAATACATAATGATCCTATTTACACATTGGACACAATAAAGATTTATGTTTAGGTTTTTCTGTACAAGCAATAAAACTTTTATTTAATTTATTATTAACATTGTAACCCTCGCCCTTTGTTTTGATAAACTTAGACTCCTCAAGTGTTTCTAATAAATCAGATCGGTTACTGAGAAAATTAATAAAAACATTTAATGTTGGAGATTCAGTAAGAGAGTTTCTATGCTCCTCCCACTCACGGTTTGTCACCTGATCCAATTTATTTGCCATAATATAAATTATAAGTGTATCCCAGTGTTGAACTGGTTGCCCAAGTGTAGATAAAGCTCTAAGATTTTTATTTGTTGTATCAATTATGTGACGTAACGACTTACTTGACTCTTTAGTGATAGGGTTCACATTAAGTTTAGAGAGCTTGTACATGATTGTTGACAAGTAGTCTCTTGTTGTCATATCTCTCACAAAGTAACTTCCAGGCAGCGTCGTAGTTCTCCGAACTGAAATCTAAATTATCTATGACAAGAGAAGCACTTCCCTTTAAGGAAGCACGGACATAATGTAATTTATTGATTTTGTTTATGCTGTCATTACTTTGTATTATAGATTTAAATGTATCCCTAAACTCTAACCAATCATGATAGCTGCCTGAAAACTTTGGCAAATCAATCTTAGGTAGGCGTATAGAGTTATGTTTGTGTGTGTGTTTAGAACAAGAATCCACCTCGGACGTTGAGTCTCCCGTTTGAATACTGCGAGCGCTGGTGATCAGCTGGCGCGCAGTAGCTACCAAGTTGTAGAACTGCTCCTCAAACTCCTCACGCTCCGCATATTGCTCGCTGGGATCGTCTACCAGTGCCTCCAGGTCACACTGTAATGCATCATATTTTTCATATAAGTTCTCAAATATGTTGAGACGGTATTCAACCTCAACTATTTGAGTATCATTTAGTTTTTCACAAGACTGTGATATATTCAAATAAGATGCAAATTGAGTAAGCTTAGCCTTCATTGAAGCACGTTTCTTAATTAAGCCTTTAGCGTCTGACATGTTGTAAAGATAGTAAGAACTAGCAAGCAAGAAAAAATATTTTTACAAGAAAAGAAAAGTATGAAAAAAGTGCACAAAAAAACCAAACTCATCAATGTACAACACTCCTTTCCATTGAAATAATAAGCAATATTCTGCAAAAGATTTGCTGTATAAAAAAATCTTGTGAAACTCTAAAGTTATTGTTAAATTATTAAAAGTAAATGAAATATTTTAATGATAATGTATGCTATAACTACATATGAATGTATGAGGGTATGAAACAAAATGGATGACCAATGTGTGACAATGACTTGCAATATTTGTAACCGTGTAAGTATTTAAATTTATCTACAATAAAATAATTTAAATGAAGTGAAATATGCTAATGAACATGAATGTTTTAACTACTTATGAACATATGAAGAGATGAACAGCGCCCAAAAACAAGATGAATAACCAATATGTGAAAATGACTTGCAGTATTTGAATGACTTGCAATATTTTGTGAAATGAAAATGAATACAATGGAATGACAATATGAATAAATGATTAAGCTTATGGGATGAAATATGATAATGTGAAGTGTGATATGGATGTGATGATAATGACAATATGAATTAAATAAGGAAAATGGAACGATCTCACAAGTTATGTTGCAAAACACTGATGTTCCTGTCCCGCAGTCCTGCGTAGGTATCCTTTCCTTTGACTTGGGTACAAATCAACAAAGACGGCTATGTTCTCCCGTGTCGATTCGTGACGTCTCAACGGCCAAATTCTTCAAGAAATCCAACGATCGCAGGACAAGACGACTTTAAGCCACTGTACAGCTCCTCTGTGGGTACTCTGTTGAATATATTCAAATTTCTTTCTTCGTAACGGTGAAAGGACCATATGGTGCGGCGTCGTTGTGCTGGTTCCCGAAGAAAGAGTGTAGTGTCGAATAAAACTGCAGTGGACTGTAATACTAGGATGTTATATTCGTTGAAGTACTACTGAGGTTTACTTGTACAATATTATAGTCGCGTCTACAACGGAACAAACAAGAAAGTATTTAGGATGCGCGAGAGCGGCTTATCGTAATGACGTGTAACAGCTGATTGTTGATGACAGCGGCGCACGAGCCGGCGAGCCGTCCACTCGCCCCGCACCGCAGACCCCGCGGCGACGTTTCGTTATAGCTGTTGAGTGCATGTCTCAACAACGCTCACTTTCGCTAGCAATTTAGTACTGTTTGTCGCATCGTCGGGGCGTGGCGCAGGCGCATTCGGGGAATCTATCAATGGTTCATTTTACTATGAAAGTACACGGGTCGGTCATAGTATTAGTATTGCATTAACCAATTATCACGTATGTTTGAGACAGTTTTGGGACTTAGTATTTTTATTTTTCAACTACATAAATATGATCAGTTAAAGATACTTAGTGCCCTGTTAAATTTTTTGTACTAATTAAAAAATAGCGGTGTATATTATACCCCCGCTATTACACGTAATAGAAACTACATAATTATATATGTTGCCATCATTAACTTACTTTACTAGTATGACTGAAAAGTTAAATATTGTTTTCTTTTAATTTTTATAGATATACGTGTTTTCTATGTTTATATTTTAATTGTAAAGAACACCAAAACCTTAAGATTTAGTCACTACTTTTACATTGAAACTTATTAGGTACTTATGTTATTATAAGATATCTATTTTGCTCAAAACCATGCTGTATACTCAGCTATTATTTCTATCGCGGTGAACAAATTTAATAAGATATGCAATTGCTCGGCTCATTAAGATTACATTTTCCGCGTTTCACATCTATAATGAGCCAAATAATATATACGTCTGTATGTAACTAGGTACACGACACATTAAACTATTTAAACTTTGATAGTAGTTCTCCTTTTAACATGCAAACTATAAATTAATTTATTCCCAAAGTTGGCAACCACAGCCCTTGTTAAAACGAACAAGCTACTGCCCGATGCTAAATTTACCATTACAATAAAAACCATGTGCGAATTCGACACGTTTTAGGTTTAAATGTGGTAGGCAAGTTTGTACGGATTTGCAAATAAATCTACATAGATTTATTTGCGAATCCGTACAAACTTGCCTACCTACATAGATATTATTAGATTCTACCCTCAGCACCAGTACAGCTGCGCTTGTTTTGGTTATGGTGACAAAATGTAAACTAATGTAAAATCCTTATGTAGTAGTTTTTGGGTGGAAGACTAACTAACAGCCATAAATTCATTCATATTCACAACGTATCGCATATATGTATAATAGTAGTCAAAATAGTATAACCTTAAGCCCATTATCTAAAATAATAGAAAGCTTAAGATTTCGTTACCTACGAAAGAGAAAGTTCGATAACACCATTTTATCTTATGTTACACACATAAGAATGTCCTATGTTGAATACTAACATATTTATAGCATTGAATGCAGTAGTTTTAATCAAGATTAAATCTTGGCAAAAATATCATTATTAATAATTGCTATTTGTCATCCACAAATTAAATTTTAAATAATTTATTTTGAAATTTACATAATTTAGTACAAGTTATGTTGCCAAATGATGTTTATACATATTTTTATTTTTTCTCGCAACTTTAACTAAGTGTAACCACTATCATTCAGTTTAAATCCTCAATTTAAGATCGAGTCTCTTATATAAACTATTGACGTGAGTGTACATATCAAACTTGCTTGTCAGTTTACTTTTACAGCGACAATAAATTTATTACCCTTCATAACAATATACAAGTATAAGACATAGGCCTAAAAGATACGTGAAATAAAAAAATACTCAAGAAATTCACAACAACAATCTTCTAAATTGTCAACAGCAATAATTCTCCAAAAAGAACAATGTTAGCAACAAATTAACGTCATACCAAATGCTTTTTTGGTGTAAGGCTTTGCAAGAACGGAGCAAACAAAACCGCAGAAAGAGTTATTCAGGCTATAAATAAAAGAAAAAGTTCTATATATCGCTATACGTCGCATTTATTTTAAACAAATGTATTTAATAGGATAAGTTAAGTAGCGCCCGTCCTAAGTTTGATGGATACTTGTCTTATAGTAGTGTTTTAAACTTAATACTTGGATTTTCTGTTTATATATTAAAAAAGATAAAATGTAGCTATACTCCAAGAGTAAGGAGTTCTATGTTACAGTGTTTATAAAATATAGAGCTGAGCGTAAAGCTGCATGAACCATAATTGTTTAGACAGAAATCTATCTTAGAGACTCTAACATTACTATTATGACGCAACGAGAGTTTTAATGGTCAAAATGAATACCCATTGAGGTGTCTACGAAAGATATCGTCATAGTCTGTAAGTGTAAAATGCTCATTGGTCAATACTGCAGACTCTGCTTTATTTAAGGCTTCTAATGAATGAAATAGTTATACAATGCTTTTTCTAATCCTGCTATAATCTACAGATTTTTCTTCATAAACGTTAGGATTCAGCACATAATCCATACATATTCATGATTTGACAGAGATTATCCTTTTACATTAAAGTACAAAATCCCTGAACCAACACTCCGACTGTTACAGTTTCAGTAAAATAACTATTTATTCAGCTTGATTTTCCAGGTTTAGCTGGAGCGACGCGAGTTAATATGATAATAGGTATAAACCGTATGACCTGAAGCTTAGAAAGCGAATGCTTTGTTCAGAATATTGACGTTTAATCTCCTCTTAAAATAATGTGGTAAGAAGAAGAGAATGCACACGGCCATTTCTCCACGAGAAATAAATACGAGCGGGAAAAGAGCTCACTTTAAACAAAGTGCAATAATATACGTACTTCTTTACTGAGAACCCGGCTCTTCACTAGTTATAAATAACTGCGACTACGCTCTTGAATTGTACTTCAAAAAGTTTCAAATTCAGAGATAATTGTGTCTAATTGCATTAGTTCACGAAGTTTCCAGTGACGCTGCTGCGCTATCGTGTGGCCAAGCGGACTCTGAACTGGAAACGTACACATTTCATGCAACTTAGTTCTGTTGGTTTAATTAGATATGCAATTGCTCGGCTCATTAAGATTACAGTTGCCGCGTTTCACATGTATAATGAGCCAAATAATATATACGTCTGTATGTATGTACATGAAACCTTTGATAGTAGTTTTCCTTTTAACATGCAAACTGTAAACCAATTGGATCCTAAAGTTCGCAACCACAGACATTGTTAAAACGAACAAGCTACTACCCGTAGCTAAATTTACCATTACAATATGTAAACCGTGTGCGAATTCGACACGTTTTAGGTTTAAAAGTGGTAGGCGAATTTGTACGAATTCGCAAATACGTCTATGTATAGAATATATAGCCTTTGCCCACGGCTTCGCCAGCATGAAATTTTAATAAAGAGTAGCCTATGTACCTACTTACCCGGGTTTCAGACTATCCATGTAAAATTTCATCACAAACGGCTCTGCAGATTAGCATATATATAAACAGATAATTTAATACTTAAACATTACTTTTGTTTGCATAATCGTCGAACTTCAGGTAAAGATTAGTATGTAGGTATATAATTGAAGTTATGAAGAGCTTATATACCTACTGCAAAGCATTACCACAAAGTACATATCAGACCGTCCCTCCACCCCGCTTTGCTTAAGCGCGTCAACTCATAGAGCCTGTCCAGAAAGCACGATTTACGCGCGCGTCCACTCGCGCGTTTTGATTTGTATTGCGTCCAGATGCGGCGTTTCACGCGCGTCCTTACGCGCGCATGTGATGAGACGTATTTGGGCATTTTCACTTTAAATGACACATTGCTGTTTAAGAGCTGTGCCTAGGAATATGCATTTTTAAATATTTAACTAATAGTTTTGGTAATGATTTGAACATACATTGAAAATAAACGAAATAGGCATAATATATAATAATCTGTTTTTGATATTAACAACAATATAAAATAAAACCATTTTACGTAAAATATATTTGAAACTTCATGAATTTTCAGTTTCATACTGTCCTATTTGTTGATTGTCAAGATTGGATTGAGATTTTAATATATTTTTATATGATGAATTTTTCAGTGATGATTTTAATGCTTAAAGGAAAGCTAGTTGTTAACTTTAACATAATTTTTTAATCAGTTTTCGTTATCGTTAATTTATAATCTATTTTTTATAATTAATATTATAATATTTATATAGTACAACAGAATCGAATACGTCCACTCGCCACGGACACGCGCGTAGTACTGGACGCAGCAATGGCACCGGAGTATCTCGACTCGCGCGGCGCTCGCGCGCTAAACAAGCGAGTCGAAAGTCCTGCTCATGGCAAGCGTTTTACGCGCGTGTGAGGTAACGCGCGAGAGCATCTGGACGGGATGTATGTAGCTCTAGTATCTCGAAAACACGCGAGTGCCTACGCGCGAGTGGACACGCGCGTTTTGATTTGTATTGCGTCCAGATGCGGCGTTTCACGCGCGTTCTTACGCGCGCATGTGATGAGACGTATTTGGGCATTTTCACTTTAAGGCGCCTAGTACAGCTACTGAGTTGAGCTGTTGCTGTCACTGTCGGATTGTATACATAAGAAAGAGAAGCGCAACGACGACGGGACGTTCAGAACTTTAAAAAAAACATGAAATAAATTAATTACAGAAAATGTATTGATTGGCTTAAAAAAATAAAACAGTATTTCGTTAGTTTATTGCTTGTTGAAAAATTTGTCAAAAAATCAGAATAATTGTATGTATTTTAATATGGTTTTTACTCGTTAAAATATTTTTTTAGAGGTATCTTTGTGATTTTTTTCTATCGATTAAAGTTAGTTGTATTGTGTTTTCAACACAGTACTTAACTAGATTATATCCTGAAGAATATCATATATTTTTCTGATTGTGTTAACTGCATTGAATCATATACTTTAAAGCATTATCAAACTCGCGTTTAGCTCTTGTAGTCCCCTTAAATGACCCATTGCTGTTTTAGAGCTGTCCCAAGGAATATGCATTTTTAATAAATATCTATTTAACTAATAGTTTTGGTAATGAATTGAATATACATTGAAAATATACAAAATAGGCTATCTGTTTTTGATATTAACAATAATATAAAATAAAACAATTTTACGTAAAACATATTTGAAATTTCATGAATTTTCAGTTTCATTCTGTCCTATTATCCATATTTTTATATGATTAATTTTGTAGTGATGATTTTAATGCTTCAAAAAAGCTAGTTGTTTCCTTTAACACCATTTTTAAATCTATAAATAAAACCATTTTATTATACTATTTTAGTGCGATATGACAAGACGCTTTTTAACCGACCACGGATCAGAGTAGTAAATAGGTTGTCTCCGCTACATACATACTCTTTTCAATTAATATTATGATATTTATATTAATACAGAATCGAATACGTCCCCTTGCCACGTACACGCGCGTAGTACTGGACGCAGCAATGGCGCCGGAGTTTCTCGACTCGCGCGGCGCTCGCGCGTAAAACGAGCGAGTCGAAAGTCCCGCTCATTGCAAGCGTTTTACGCGCGTGTGAAGTAACGCGCGAGAGCATCTGGACGGGATGTATGTAGCTCTAGTATCTCGAAAACGCGCGAGTGCCTACGCGCGAGTGGACACGCGCGTAAATCGCGCTTTCTGGACAGGCTCATAGAAAGCTTTTAATGACGCTGGGCTTGGGTCAAATATATCGTGATAACTTTTAAACTGAATAGTTTTCAGTAAGTAGTTTCAAACTACTTACTGAAAACTATTCAGCACACGTGTACATTTTACTCTTATTTCGTTAACTCTGTTTTGTAGCATTTTGTAACTTATCTTTATTGATAAGAGGCTCTTAATAACCTCTTGGTATAATTTCAAAGGAGTAGAACTCTGTTAAATTGTGAAAACTGTGGAATTCTTCGCCTGAACCTGTCTGTACTTCCTGATGAGTGCAATTTGGGTGTTTTTTAATCGCAGATGAAGGAGTACTTTCGAAGCAAACATGCTGAGTTAGAAATACATATGTAGTATGTAACGAACGAGAAATAAGTGTACAAAAATAAATATTACATGAATATAACAGAAAATAAATATGATATGTAAACAATAGAAATTCAATACAAAGAGCTTCTCACAAGAATAATCAAAGAAAGTTCTAACTCTGTATCCAATATTTCATCCGTGTTTAAAAACTCTATACATTTGCCGATGGCACCGTTCGGTATTCGATTCAATATCGCCGTGCCACTGTCAGGTAATCCTATAAACCAACACGAAAATGTTCTCTTTCTGAAACTTCATAATACTGTTATTCCGCCGTAGCATCGGTGAGTATACGCCCGAAATAGATAATACTTTGGATCAAAAGGATATCGGAACTGTATTATTAACTGATATCTTTGATATATTTCCTATAAAGGGCACGAATTGTGATTCAGCTTTCCTTATGACTTCTAAAGTATAAAAATACAATAATATTAATCTCGTAAGGCCTGTGATTGTGTGCAAAATATTTGAGATTATGTTTATAAGAAAAGGGATACTCTGCTATATTTATATCAAATATGGATTTAAAAGTGTATCTAAATTAGTAATATAAATTAAAAGAAAAAAAAAGTTTAGTGCAAATGTAACAAGCAATTTTTTTATTATGAGTATTTATGTTAGCCTTGAATATCTCCGTAGCCTTAACTTGTTTATAAACTAAAAATAAATAACCATGCAAGAACTTATACCAGGTTATAGATTCAAAATATTGCACATAGAGGACATGAAGTCCCAAGTTCGATGCTCCCACAAGCAGTCAATGTCCGTGACTATTCTTAGTCTATAGTCATTTTATAATCTATAGTTTTACCATAATTTTACTGATATGAATGAAGTTCATTTCAGTTAAGCAAGATTGCCGGCGTTCAAGTTAATGTCAGTAGATACGACTATCAAACGGCGGACGAAGTTCTGGCGCTAATATACTGAGAAGTCGTTTGGAAATCACATTCATAAAGTAACAGATCGCATACTATGGAGCTTTAACCAGATCTTGCGACCAAAGTGGTGACGATCTTTCTGTCTTACCCACTAAAAGTCACCATATTAGCCAAGTAGCTTTTCGCACATAGCCGGTTTATATGGATAAGACATTTTTGCATGCGTGTTAATCGACGAAACACTAGAGCACTAGCCACTCCCTGAATTGTGTAACCTACAGAAGACCCAGTGGATCCAGCGCGTGGCTCAAAATGACGCGTTTAAGTGGGACATTGATGGAATGCAGATGGTGACTGGAACTGATCTCTGTAAGTTAAGCAGATTAATTGCTAGGCTGTTTCACCTACGCACTGGTTTTACCTAAGACATTTAGAAGACGTTGTTTTCCATTTCATTTCAACTGCTTATTTGATTTATTTACGTATTCACTAATGTCGAATTTTGTTGTAACTTTTGTTTACATAAATCGTTTTTGAAGGTGCGGTATAGTAAGTTCCAATTTATTTACCAGCCTCCCGACTTATAACATACTAAATTTCTATTTTTACAATGGGTAAATCGAACTGTACTATAAATCACAGTTATTTGTGCACATTATAGAAATAAATAACATTCGTCTAGATTTTTTACGTAGGCAAATATACTTACTTGTATACCTACCTGCTGCTTAAAGCCGTAGCGTGTGAATTGAAAAGTTGTTACTGTCTTAAAGGTATTAAGTTTCCTATTTTCTAAAGCCAATACCTTTTTTTTAATAATGTTCTATTCCTACAGAAGTCATTTCCGTAGATTAAGCTACACGGTAAAGTAGAATTTTATTAAATAAAAATATAATGTTACCAACTAGTAATATTTTAGCAAAAGAGCAAGTTTAACTTAAAACGAGGCTACCTTGGACAAAGGCGACCTAATTATATATAAAGTAAAAAAGCGCCTCGTAGAGGCCACAAGCTGAAGAGGAAATTACATACTAACATATCTTACCGCAATTTAGAAGAACATTTCATACTAAAGGTGTCTACTTTTATATTAAGCTGGCTCAATGTGAGTCGAGCATAACAGAATGCCAGTTTGGAAATCTTTTTGGGAAGGTAAATGTGTGCAGTTTTATTCAGTAAGCGCTTTCTTTACTTATCAAATATAATTGTGATAAAGTGCAAACTGTAATGAACTTCTGACCTACGTGTCAAATCTTTTTGAGAAGGTAAATGTGTGTAGTTTAATTCAGT
This sequence comes from Euclidia mi, assembly GCA_944739405.2. NCBI lineage: Eukaryota > Metazoa > Arthropoda > Insecta > Lepidoptera > Erebidae > Euclidia > Euclidia mi. The sequence goes on along the minus strand of OX123182.2, from coordinate 43,827,910 downwards.
AAGCGCTTACTTAACTTACCAAATATAATTTTGATAAAGTGCAAACTACAATGAACTGTTGACCTGCGTGTCATACATATGTTTATGTTATATGTCCCTTTTTTGCACGATCTCCGACATTAATTATTATTGTTTGAAGATACATGCGCATGTCATCTCATGATGTCGTGGAAGCATGTCTTGGAATACCACGTTTACCATTGTCACTGATTGTCAAAACAAGATATTTGTTTTCGTACTTTATGTGGCCGTCGTCAAACCGGCTCATCACCATTGGTGATATTCTCGGCAGTTTTCACGTCTGTGTCACAGCCATATATTACATAGGTACTCACAACCGCAAATGTAGGATCTGTTATTGTGGTAGTTCCAAATGATTCCTTACCTTCAGTGCCAGATATTCCTCTCATAAACACTGCTTGTGTTATTCAAATACGTGCCAAGTTTCAAGTCCATGTATAAAGACATGCTTGATTTATAGAGACAGGTCTATTTTACAGATTAACCCGTCAACAACTCATATACTGTAGAATTTTCACGGTGTTAATCATACCTGAACGTGATGTAACAACTCAACTACTGGCAAACAGAAGGCCAATTCTCGTATTTTATATAACATTGAGTTATTTTGAACGAAATGAGATTATATTTTGAATTGACTCAGGATCGGTATTCTGCTAATTTAATGTAATATATAATAACCCTTACTTTTTATTTTTACGCAAATAGTCGCATGTATTACTATAGGAGAATACGGTTTTTGGCTGGAATTTACAGTAACATGTGCACACGCCGCGGTTGGGCGTTACACTAATTTGTTGCGTAATTTAGTCGCCGTGGCTTATCTAAAGGGGTGGGGGGATAGATAAACAAATTAAGAAATGGCACAGTACTAATCGCAACCTATCTACTATAGCAGAGCGCGCGTGTACTCTAGTGTTAATAGTTAGACGTTGACACATTGTTCAATTTACGATCTAGTCGTTATGTTACAAGTAAATAGAAGTAGATACGTTATAGGCGTACCAAAAGCAGGACGCTAAACATAAGCCAGTTGGCAAGTCTGACATATGTGTGTATGACGTCGCGAGCCGGCGTCATAGTGAAACCGACACATCTTGTCAACCGAAATTAAAATAAATTATGGAGTTATCGGTGTGTGCGTTAGTGTAACGTTTCTACGGATTGATTACTACGTAGGTAACGTATCTATCGACTTTTCTTATATCATTGGTCTAGACACGATAACATCAAAATATCAGTTGATTTCGGAAAATACCATTTTTTTAATAAGAACGACACTGACATTAGATCGAAACTGCATTTTGAACAAATTTAGTTAGGAGAATTGGGCCACAGGGCTTAATGCTATTGCTGCTCTAATTCACTATACGGGTAAAATATCTATATATATAAAGTAAACTTTAAAATAATGACATGAGTTTCTTCTGGGTTCTCCCTTATACTACCCCGATTTTGGTTGTAAATCAATCATACACCACTTAGGTTATAATACCTATGAGGCGTAGCGGGCTTGTAACCGACTGCCTAGCCAAAGTTAGTTGGTTTGATTGCCGCCATAGTCAAATATTTGTGTGCGTGAACATAGTTGTTTGTCTAGTCTGGGTGTTTCGTTGTCTTTATTTACAAAAAAGTATGTTATAAGTATGTTCATCGATTTTCTTGTGGCCATTCAATCATTCTTTATATAAATAAAATTTATTTAAGAATAAATTAATTTGATTTAGATTATTCACGTGATTATATCTAAAACGAAATATTATGTCGCATTTCAAAATATATTATTATTTATAAGTAACTGAGTAAGGCACATTTCATGAAATAATTTGAGAAAAACGTCTGCTTATCATTATTATATTTAATAGAAAAGTTAATATTAAATTATCGAAATTATAAGGTAATAAATTTTCATTAAAAATTTATTAATAAGGATATAAAAGTGGGCTTCAAATATTAGCATTTAATTTAATCTAATGTAATGGCGCTGATACACCTGAACATTCACTTGTAACAGAACAGTAAGCATTCGCCGTTTTTTAAGGATTCGTACAAGGTAAAAAAAGGAACCCTTATAAGATCACTTTCTTGTCCGTCTGTCTGTCTGTCTGCCTGTCTGTTCGTGTGTCACCACCGATTTTCTCAGGAACGGGTGGACCTAGCAAATTGAAATTTATACCAGATACTGGGGTCTATGGTTCCTATTAGTCGTATAAAAATCAATCAAAAACATATGGTCAAAATTATTTTTTTCCGAAAACTTGTAAGTACCAAAATTAACCTTAATTTTCAACTTTTTTTAATTTTTGCAAATTTTTCTTTACTTGTGCTGTAAGACCTTGGTTTTAACCAAAATTTACAATTCTAGGTCAACTGTAAGTACCCTATAGGTTTTGGGTCGAAAACCTATATGGTAGTTCCCGTTGAATTAGAATCACGAAATTTGGCCAAAAGCAGGGTCTTACAGCACATATAAAGGACAAATTACAAAAAATAAAAAAGTTGAAAATTTAAGGGTGTCCCCATACATACATAGTAGACTCCATTTAAGATAGTCCTCTAAGTTGTATGGGCGCTCATACAGATTTAGAGGACTACCGTAATTAGCACCAACCTCAAATAAGGTAAATAAATAAAATTTTGCTATTGTGTGAAAGAAATTATTTATTTGCAATCAGCAAGATGAATAAAATACAGTTGAGATGGTCAACAAAATGTCTGTCATTAATAATTATATGTATAATTGTCGCTTAAACGGACAAGTCAAGTCACGCATGCACGTTACGATTTGTTCGCGATAGACTGAAGATGTCACGTCAAAAAACGAATTCATCTGTCAATTTAAAAGTTGCTCGAGAGTTATTAGTTACTTAAATTTACAGTGCCATAGTTTCGTAAAAAACCAAGGATCTTTCACAGTGCAATAAAAAAATATGGCCATTTATACATAATTTCTTTCGGTCTTACAGTAAGAAGACAAGAATAACTCCAAGAACGGTTTTGTAGATAGGAATGTACTTAAATATTTTCGCGATTTCTGCTAAAGTTAAGGAGGTCATTCATGTTAATAGTAGAAAACCTTTTCTTATACTTATTTTAGCAATATTCTATAACGGCACTAGACATAAAAACGGGCAAAATTCGTCTTGATACATGATGCAATGCATACAGAACCCTCGGTGCGTGGGTCAGACTCGCACTTGCCCGATTTTTTTATTGTTTTGTCGAACCGAACAACGAACAGAGCCGAACATTACTACGAACATTTTCACGATCATTCCAGCGAACACACTAATCCGTAGAATATAGAAAAAATATAGAAACCGCACTATAACTGCAGTTTAACCCAATATATTTACTTCAGTTTCACTTATAATTTATTTTTAGAGTATGAGTAAGACACAGAAACAAATGACGTTTCTAAATAATAAAATGCAGATTTTAATTTGAACAGGTTTAATATATCACACAAGTGCCTGTTTTTACGTTCAAATTTATTTATAGATGTCGAGGGTTTATCAACATTCTATTGAAATTGATTCTGAGTAAATCGATATTTATTCTGAATAAGCCCATCACTAGTCAAGTTAAAATTAGTGTCAATCTACGAAGAATCGAAACGTCATTTGTATATTTAGCTTTCTCTTACCTTTAATTAAAATCATAAATCAAAGTGAAGTTAATATATTAGGTTAAACCGCCATTGTAGCGCGGATTCTATGTATTTTCTATATTCTAAGGCTCGCTAGAATGTTCATGAGAATGCTCGCTAAAACACACTCGTTTGTTTTTCTGTTTTGTAACATTCGCGAGAATACTCATTACAGGTGAATGCTCAAGTGTATCAGAGCCATTAAGTGAACATTTAAAAAAAAATCGGTAAAGCTGCCACGGTATCAAGTTTTCAACTGAATTCGTACAATTTCTTCAAAATGGATAATTTTATAATAATAGGATGTTATCACACATTGCGTGACTCACTATACGTTCCTCTAATAAAATACCTATAAATTACAAAAATAGTTCTATTTTCTCAAACATTTTCGAGAAGAGCGCTTTAGCACTTTGTGATATTACAATACTTCATGATAATAATTTTCCGCAGCCTCGAGGTACCGGCGCTGAACAAACTTTGTATCTAGCATCCTACGTGTTAATTCGTATCACGAGCTGCACGTACGTCGAATAAACCGTTCAGATCAGAGTTGTTCTAAACTTATTAGGTAACAAAGAAAAATGTTCATGATAATAATTTGGGATTCTACCGGGGCAAGGTCAGCCATTTTCTGCAGGTATTCTATTATGAATTCATAGTATTATATTATTTTTAACAGTTTACGTGACTACCTCGACATGTACATATTGTGGAATTTAAATAATTTGCCATAAAAATAATCATCGTCATCGTCCTAGCGTTACTCCAATCGCAAACAAGACTTTCTGTTTCGTAGTATTCCGTTACTAGACTAACCAGATTTTGTTGGAATTTCAGCTTTTCCACAGAGCGAATGCGATTTCCAATAGTAACAATCAAACTGTGGTAATTAATTTACTGAATAGTATATAGTAGTATGTTTACAAGTTAAAATGCACACGCTATTAAATATGTAGAGACAGTGCCTAGCCACTTCTCGAGCGAGCTGCCGAAACACCTTTATATTACGGCCGTCAATACGCCATGTAGATAGATAGATAGATTGTTCTTTATTGTACTAATTACAAAAATTACATTATAAAACAAAACAGAATATACATAAGGCGGCCTTATCGCTGAAAGCGATCTCTTCCAGGCAACCTTAGGATACACAAACATATATACATACACATATACCTACACACATATAATAATATACCTATACATATTTACATATATATACATACCATGAAAGATGTCAAATGGGCGAAAGATAGTGCATTTTAACAAACCTATAAATATACTTGGCGATTTTGCTCTACGAATGTCTAAAGGCAATGCGTTCCACAGCCACATGCTTAACTTAATCATATTACACAATTTTAAGAGTTTATTTATTATAATTATATAAACCAAAAATATTTAAAAATTAATAAATAAACTCTTAAAATTGTGTAATATGATTAAGTTAAGCATATTTATCAAATATTAGTGATAAATACGTAGCGACACCTAGTTCTATTGTCACACATTTGTTTTACAGTAAAGCTTGATATGTAATTATCTAGTAAACACTACACTGATTTAATTCGAGAGAGCGATTCTTCTTTTGCTAGCCCCGTATTACTTGTAAAAAAGAAAGACGGAAGCGACCGTATGTGTGTTGACTGTAGAGCTTTGAATAAAATTTTAGAAAAAGAATGGTTTCCTCTTCCTCTCATCGAGGACCAAATAGACAAGTTGGGTAATGCTAACTATTATATTTCCATAGACATGAAAAACGGATTTTATCAAATCAAACTTTTACAAGACTCTATTAAATGTACCGCTTTTGTGACACCTGACGGTCACTACGAATTTATAAAAATGCCTTTTGGTATTTGCAATGGCCCGTCCGTTTTCCAAAAAGCTATAAGTAAGACTGTCAAGCATTTAACTTTCTTACTAGATACTGATGACTATATATTGATGATTTATTGATCCCTTTCAAAATTATAGATGGAGGATTAGAATATCTAGAATTGACTCTTAAGGCACTTTGTTCTGCGGGATTCACGGTTAACTTAAAGAAATGTACATTTTTTGTCAAAGAAATAAAATACCTAGGCAGACAAATATCGGCAGAAGGTGTAAGGCCAAGTGATAGTAAGGTGTCAGCTCTCCGTAATTCTCCAACACCCAGTAACATAAGAGAAGTACGTCAATTTATGGGGCTAGCCAGCTATTTCCGCAAGTTTATACCCGAGTTCGCTTCCCGAACTGCTGCTATAAGTAAACTTACAAAGAACAACCAAAAATGGGTGTGGGATCGTGAACAAGAAGAAGCTAGAGAGTACGTGATACAACATTTAATAACAAAGCTACTGCTAACTATATTTGATCCAGCTCTGCCTACTGAATTGCATACGGATGCCAGTTCAATAGGATACGGTGCAATTTTGATGCAAAATGCAGACAAACAGAATAAAGTTGTAGCATATTATAGTAAACGTACTTTCCCTTCAGAATCAAGATACTGCTTGTACAATTTAGAAACCTTGACAATATATAATGTTATTAAACATTTTAGAGTATATTTATGGCTATCTATTTCACTATCATAACAGATTGTAATGCTATTACATCGATTACGAATAAAAAAGATTTGTCACCCCGAATTGCTAGATGGTGGACTTTCATGCAAGATTTTCAGTTCGATATAATTTATAAGAAGGGAAAGTTCGTAGACATGTCGACTACCACAGTCGCAACCCAAATAAAATAATGACGATAGCCCCTTTAATTGTTAATGCGATCATCGATGACAATAATCCAGCATCATGGCTAGAAACTGCGCAACGTAGTGATATAGAAACGCAGAATATAATGTAAAAAGTACAAACTGGTGAGGTGGATCCCAATCAATATGTTATTACTAGAGGACGCCAGCAGATACGCCTGCATTTTTTTTAAATTTACCCGTTTTGACCGATCCCGTGAGAATTTCGGGAAATCCCTTCTTAGTGCACCCCTACGGTCCCCAAGAAACATATATGCCAAATTTCATCTTCCTGCGCCCAATATTTTCGGCTGTAGCGTGTCTGTCAGTCAGTCAGTAATGCAAGGATTTTATATATTAAGATTAATAATTTGCTTCATTATAAGAGCAGTATCAATGCTACGCCGAAATTATATATTTCACGTGGTTATAGGCTTAGTATATTGCGACTATATCATGATGATAGTTTCGATAAGACTTTTAACAAAATCAAGTATAATTTTTGGTTTCCCAGTATTGCCGCGTTTACTAAAAATTATATTGCCCATTGTTTGACTTGTACTTCGCGAAAAAGCCATTCGGGCCCAAAACAAGGTTTACTGCATCCAATACAGAAAGCTTTTCCTTTCCATACGTTGCATTTAGATTGCACTGGACCATTTCGACAATCTGATGAGAGTTACAAATATGTACTCCTAGTCATAGATGGTTTTACAACATTTTGTATTCTGAAACCAATTATGACCTTAAATGGACAGGAGTTAGCATTATTTTATAATTAGAGAAAGCATTACACTTCTTGGTACTCCAAGTCTTGTAATTACGGATAGAGGCACAAACTTTACACCCAATCAAGTACAGTCGTTGTTCCGAGGAATGCAGATTGAGCATCATATGATTTCTACTGGCACTCTTCGCAGTAACGGGCAGGTGGAGAGATATGTAGCTACAGTTAGGAATATGTTAGCTACCACTGTTAATGAGTTATCAGAATGGCCAAACCTTCTTTGGAAGGTACAACAATCCCTTAATACCACCCTCCAAAAAAGCACGGGTTTTTCACCGATTAGGTTGTTGATTGGCAGAGAAGGACATCTGTCTTCCATACAGGCTCGACTGACTGATGTGGTAGATGAAACGACACTACCACTTATTGATGTACAAGCTGATCGTGTACTAGCCCAACAACGGCTATTAGATGTTGCTAGTAAATTTAAAGAGCGTTTTGATACAACCAGACGAACTAACAAAAGATATAACGTAGGAGATACAGTATATATTAGTCAAGAACACAGATGTCATGATAAATTAGGCCCAAAATACAAAGGGCCCTTTGAAATCCTAGTGATATTGCCAAACCATAGATTCTCTTTAAGAGGCCAAAATAACTTAAGAAATATAACGGTCGCCAAAGAAACACTGAGATTTTGGCCTTGCTAATGGGTGGAACAAAACGCTCTTTTTGAAGAAGTTTTGTAGGTAGTAAAATAACCGTGATTGATCAAGTTTATTATATTACGTTAAGTTTTGAGGTTGTTCATCATATTGAATTATTTTGTAAAATTGTATGGTTCTGCAATTGTTGCAATGTATAATTATGTTAATGGTTTATTACATAATTTACATTGGGTAAATAGTTTGTAATTGCAAAGCCTAAACTACATAAAGTTACTTTTGACCTTACAATATGCTAAAATTAAATCAGATTAGCTCGATGTCTGGCGTCTGTAGTTATTATCATTAAATAACTTAACACAGGCTTCTGCTAGCTTGTCAAAGGGAACTTGCGTGTAAATTTGTAAATCATCTGCGTAAAGATGGTAGGATGAAACTAATTGGTTTGAAATAGCATTTATAAATATTGCGAAGAGTAAAGGGGATAGCATGCCACCCTGTGGTACACCTGCATTCGTGTTTGACCAAGTGAAATAAGTATTTTCAATACGGATACGTTGCCGGCGACCAAACAGGTAACTTTGAAACCAGTCAATTACCGATGGAGATATGTTAAGAGAGCTGAGGATGCCAAGCATGATGTGCAAATCCACGGTGTTGAACGCATTACTAAAGTCAAGTAACGATAACACCGTTAAATTTCCACTGTCCATTCCTTGCCTTATATTATCTGTAATGCAAACTAAAGCCGTGGTGGGACTGTGTCCAGGTCGGAAACCTGATTGATATGGATTTAGGAGGGAATTTTCACGAAGGAAGGAACTAAGTTGTGTACGGATGAGACGTATTAGGACTTTTGAAAGGAATGGTAATATTGATATAGGACGTTAATCTGCTAAAGTAGAAGGTTTGGGATTTTTAGGCAGGGGAATAATCAGTGCTTCTTTCCACGCTGAGGGAAAGATGCCGCAGGAAATCGACTGATTTAAAATGTTGCATAGGACTGGAAGGATTTCATAAAGGATGGGTAGGATCATTTTGCGGCTTACACAATCATTACCGATTGCATTAGACGTGATTTCCAGAATGCTCTTCATAACATCACAAGCGGTGAATTGAGAGAAGATAAAAGCAGTATAATCTGGGGTTGGTAAAGATGAAAGATGCTGTAGAGTGTTATTTTTGATATTTTCGTCAAACTTGGACGAGGAAGAGAAATGTATGTTAAGAGATTCAATATTGAAATTATTTGGAATTGATTTTTGCTGTGTCTTACCAACACCCAAAGTTTCGAGAAATTTCCAGACCTTTGCTGGATCACCGTTTTCAACTGACTTATGGACATGTTGGCGTTGTGCTTTCCTACATACCTTGTTGCAGTGATTTTTGATAGCTACGTATTTTTCGAGGTTTGTAGGAGTTGGTTTCTGCTTAAATCTTGACTTTGCTGCACATTTCTTCGCCATGATCTTTTTAATGTCCTCTGTCAGCCACGGCGCAGGTAAATGTTTAATTCTGATTGCACGAACTGGCGCATGCACGTCATACAACAGGATTATTTGAGTTGTTAAGATATGAACTTTAGTGTCGACGCAATCTGAGGAAAACAATGACTACCAATCTACATTAATGGCATCCTCACGAAGTTTTTCATGATCCATCCCACCAAAATTGCGCTGCAGAATTATCCTTGGCTTTGGTTTAGGTGGGCGTATATTGTAAGAGAGATAGATGAGTTCATGGTAGGAAAATGCTGATTGGGAGAAGAAACTAGAATAAGGTCAAGAAGAGAAGGAGTAGAATTAGGAAAGTGATGTGTTGCATCAAGATTTAAAATAGTCAAGTTGCAGGATTCTGTAACACGTCGTAAAGATGTAGTTCGTGAATCCTGCTTGAGAAGGCAAGTATTAAAATAACCCATAATAATGGTATGATCATAAGAAGGAGTGAGATTTTCCAGGATTTGCTCAAATGAAGAAAAATAGTTAATATGACACGAAGGAGAATAATATACGCCCAATAAAAGTTTTGTATGTTGAAGTTCCACTTCTAATAAGAGATGCTCGCCAGCATTCGACAGTGGCGGTTGTGATGACGTAGAGACAATCTGATAAGGAATGTAAGTGCGTAAATATATGGCAACACCGCCACCACCGCCAATACTGCGATCATTCCTGATTATTTGGAAACCTGGAAGAATATAAGAAATTGATGGTAGGCATGGTTTCAACAATGACTTGGACATAAGAATGGCATGTTTATTATGGCAGTCTAAGTTAGCCAGCATATCAGGGAAATGAGCAGGAATACTCTGTGCATTTATATGGACTACATTAAAGTGCTTGGGTACGTCCGAAAACTGAGACCGAAGAATGTCTCCCAGAGAAGGTACACTAAAGAAAGCTGTCATCAAAGCTAGTTGCTGAATGAAAGCTTTCATCATCGCTTTTCGAGTCGGTTTGCGACATATATGAAAAATAAATATATATTTAAATACAAATAATAAGTAATAAGTACACGTATAAAAACAAAATATCTAAATACTCTTATAAACTCATTTGAGTATCCACCTGCCAGTTGCGCATTAACAAAGTAACGTGAATAATTTTTCTAAGATAAAATGTGTAACTAACAAATATAAACACCAAAATATTGTACAGAAAAATTAAAACACGTACATAGTATGGGTATTTAAAATTATTAACATCAATAAAAATATTAATCCAGTGCAAAACGGAACGTTACTCCATAATAACGACGTTATGTCATTACTGACAGGTCTGACAGTTTTGATTAGTAAATAAAAGTATTTGTTACGGTAATTAGAAAATATTGAACAAGTTATAATTATGACGGTGTGTAACAAGTATCTTATGGAAGTAAATATAAATACCCACAGACATCCAAGGATCATGGGAAACCTATTTCTTGGCAGCAACTCAACTGGCCTTGGTTGCGGTCGATTTAGCAACAGGCTTCTCTGCGTCTGGGAGCTTGATCTTGCTAAGATCACCAACGGATGTTATGCGGTGGCGGTTACCATCAGGAGCCAAGATGTAGATGTGGCCCTCTCTTGTCCAGCACTTCGCAACCCCGAACTTTGCACGCGCAGCCATGAATGCGTTGTGTCGTGAGTGGGTCAGGCACTCCGACAAAGTGATGCCCGAACTCTTCAGCTTTGTCTTCGCAAACCATATGCTGTCCCGCACCGCGACAGATTCAAGTTTAATCAGAATCGGCCTTGCCTTGTCGCTGCAAGTTGGACGCCCCATTCTGTGACAGCGCCGGACATCAACAGGTGTGAAACTGTCTATCTTAAATTTTCCTGCGGCTACGCATCTCCATTTTGTCTACTTCATGGTCAATACAGTCAAGTTGCTGTGAGATGGACTTGAGCGCCTGTAGCACAAATAATTCGAAAGCAACAAAGTCATCTGCTAAGTTGCCAGTGTTGTGCGAGGATTTTTTTTGAAGCTCATCCTCGAACTGGGCCATAGGGTCCTCAAAATAGGATTTCATATCAAGGATATTTGTGACTTTGAATGCTTCCATTTCAAGTGTATTTTGTACATACATACATACATACATATACTCACGCCTTTTTCCCGTCGGGGTAGGCAGAGACAACAGAACGCCACTTGCTTCTATCCTTACAAACCTCACGCGCTTCCTCTACACTCATTACTCTTTTCATACATGCTCGCCGGTTTCGGGTACTTCAGACCTGGCCGTTTTTTAGGACGTCCCCAATTTGATCGAGGAATGTCCGACGAGGTCTGCCGCGACCGACTTGCCCACACACATTTGCCTTATAAATCTTATTCGTCATTCTTTCTTCACTCATTCGCTCCACGTGTCCAAACCACTTTAGCATTCCTTTCTCAATCCTAGTCACGACATCTTCTTTCAGACCACTGCTCTTTTTCACTGTGTATTTTGTGTTGGTGAAATACTTGTCAGTTTTTGAAGATAACACTTTACCAGCAGGTACACACTGTTAGCTATAGAGTTTATTCATAAAATTATTTAAATATTTAAAATTAACTATTTTATTGATTTTTCTATATAGAGCAATTTGAAATAATACTAGTTGTCTCAACTACCCTCATCATAAGCCTCATGTATTTTACGGTTAAGGCGCTGTTATACCTCAGAAGCCGTGAAACACCTAATTTTTCGTCGCGCATCTAGCCATAACGGTACATATTACAAACTAGCAAAAATTAGAGCTTAAAGTCAAAAGTCTGAACAAAAGACTTCTGAAAGAATTTTTCATGTACGTTAAATAGAATCACGGTAAAAAAATCACAAAATCGAGGCAGAAAATAATCTTTCGTCTCACTGTTTGCAATATTTTGATCGTTAGCTGTCATATTTTTTTTGATAATATTGTAGGAAATCAAATGAACTAAAGAATTACCCTATTTATTTTCATATTATACGTGTATATTTTGTAAAATTAAATAAAATCTGCCAAACGTCTATGATTTTGACGCTCGGTAGATCCCATCAATATAAAACGCTTCAGCAATTTAAACCTTATTAGCATAAGCGGTGTACTGAGTGTCAGTTGCTAGTTTACGCCCCGCCCAGACCTCATCATTCGGCTATGAGCCCTGTGAGAGATAGGTCATGTCGCTTGCGTCTCCGCTGCACGAAATTTTACGTAAACCTGTTTGTTATTATAATACGCCGATTTGAGTTCGTAATTTCATGTTTTATGTTATAGACTGAATACTTTGAATCAAATAGGCTTTTCATGTAACTATGGGCACATATAATTATAAGTTTATATTCTTGTTGCGTTTAATGTGTTATTGTTTCTGTGCTTATAAATATATAATTAGAAGAATAAAATATGGACAATTAGAGAAATGAAGTTCTACGAAGGATTTGTACAAGAAAGCGTCGTAATAAAATAGAAATTCATCCATGGCCAAGTGATTATGAAATATGTAACATTTTTACACAAATTATTCTCATAAGAGTCTTTTATGACTAACTATGTTACTTATATATTATCGAATATGCATATAAATTATTCTCACAATACATAGCTGGCACAGTTTTCAATTTTTGAAAGAGTAATAACATAAAATCGAATAATTTTATGTACCTATATTTCAAATTCATTAGCTTGTCACAGCGCCTGAAGCGCTAAGATGCCGCCACGGCGAACAATAATGATGACAGCGCTAATATGGCGCTCCGCAATCCGCACACAAGCGGTAACGAATGTTGTATTATTTTGTTTTGAACATAAACCTTTTTAGGTACATCGGGTAAAACTTGATTATTCATAAACTATTAGGTATGTCTCAGTACATCTAATATCTTTTTAATTTCTAAAACCAATCCTTTATAAGTAAAAAGGTGACTTCTCTGTTTGCTATAATACAAGATATAGTATTTTTTAAATAATAAAGTACGTAACTAATTATCATTATTGTAATTACAGTGAAGTTAAAGATAACAGTTCTGCAACGTCTTACACACATTTGACTTCAGTCATTCCTAACACGATCTGTTCAAGAGCTAGCCAAGAAATGCCAAACAATTTTTTTAACAAATTTAACTCAAATTCCGTAGTGATAAGCAAAAATTACAAGAGGGATAGCAGTGACTGGTTCGAATTGCGTAAGAATATGTTGACAGATTGAAATTTTTGTATAGTGGTAAAAAGAAGAGATAACAGCAGTAAAGCCAACTTAGTAAAAAATATTTTGTACAAATAAAATATTTGCAATGTAAAATCAGTTGCGCATGGAATCTAAAATGAACAACTGGCTTTGCAACAACTGGCGAAACAAGAAAATGTAAAAATCGAGCCTTGTGGATTATTCGATTATTGGTGCCACGCCAGATGGGATTAATAGGTCCAAACACGATTGTGGACATTTAATGTTCTAAAGTAGCCTATAAGAATGGCCTGGAGAATAGTATAAGAGCAAATAAAATACAAATATGGAAACATGATAAAAAAGTGAACTGACTAGTCTAAACAAATATTGTAATTGTTATTACCAAATTCAGGGGCAACGCCACGTTACACGCAAACAAAAGTGTTTATTTGCTGTGTGGAGTGGCGAAAGTATACCACTAAAAATAGAAATTATAGAAAGAGATGATGTTTTCTGGGATAAGCTTGTGGCGTTTTATATGAATTGGCAGTTGCCTGAAATTGTTGATTCTCGTCAAGCTCAAGGGATGGCATTGCGAGATGACGGAGAGGAAAATGTTTCATCAGTGCTTGAAATTTCTACAATACCAAGCCGTAAAAGGAAAGTAAATGAAACTGTGCCTCGTGAACAACAGCAAATAGTAAGTCTTACCACCTCACACACTGCCTTTAACATTCGATGAGAATAAAGAAAACCTGCCGGGTTGTAGCAGACAGCTAACTTTTGATGAGCTGTAAACTCTGTATTTCGTTAGTAAATTATAAATGAATATAAATAAATATCTTTTAATATTTATTTTCATTGAAACAACACATATTTGAAGCGAAAGAAATTTTTTATATTTTTCCATACAAACATGTATGACGAGAGCTAATGAAAAAGCAGTAACTCAAATTCTAATTCTATAATTTTCTAAGCAACATAGCAGTATCTCATGAATAAGGTATATCCACATATATTTTTGATGTTTCATCTATTTTGAAAAATAATAATGGGTTGGGTTTCGAAACGAGTCGCTTGAATTTGAGGGTATTGGTAGTGTAGGGGGCTTAAGGTAGTTCGTTTTAATCCCCTAAAAGTAATTTTGGCTGCTGGAGTTGCGTCTAAATATTTTTAAACAATTTCCAAAATTTCATAAATACTTCGGCAAATATGCAAAACGGAACATAGTTTTTATACTTTAGTACAGTTTTACAAATGTAATTTTTAGGTTTTATGTGAAAAACGTGAAACGAAACGCAAAACTGCCATCTTGGAATGATCATATTGACAGCTAATGTCAAATTTGTGCGTCATTGCTTTCGAGTGCCTTGGGCTAGGTGCGACTGTAATAAGTAAATAAATAGGTTATGTTAGGTTCTCTTTTGACCCTTAATCCGAAAATAGGAGCCCTTTGCAGGGCTCCGACAACCTTAGTTTATTAAACTAGTGTGATGAATGTGGAAGTTGGCAGTGCCATACACACCGATGTTTGGAGATTTTTTTTTCAGAGGAAACCAAGTATTTCCGGCAAGTGAAAATGGTGAGGGAGGTTTCAAGACCTCCCTTGCTCCCTCTCCAATCACTCACAACCCCTAAAAACGGCGACGTATTTCGAAACCTTTGCCATAATAATTATACCTATAATAACAATAAACATCCATAAATAAATAAAAAAAAACAACTTTAACTAAACTTCAAGTATCTCGTAACTAGCTTTAGTTGAGATACGGCTTTTGCGCTTAGTAGAGCAGTATTGTGTTTTTTAGGGTACCGTAGCCAAAAATTGTAAAAACGGAACCCTTATAGATTCGCAATGTCTGTCTGTCTGTCCGCCCGTATGTCACAGCCAATTTATTGCAAAACAGATTTGAAAACTGGCAGGAATGGAATTAGATGTAGGTATTCTATGAACTGCTTCACTATTTTTATACAAAAACAAAACAAACATAATAATGGCCTCTCCATACATGGAACTGACTTAATTATTTTTATCATCTTACGGCACGTAGGTATTTACCTACTTTCGTCAACATTTAATACCTATAACGTCTAATGTAAACCAGTTTTGCTCATAGCTGCACTGATAACAAAAATTGCGCTACGCCTATATTGTACAAACAGATTGATATAGGTAATATAAATTTTAATATCAGTATCTCAATTCAATATGCTAAAACGTTTTGCTAGCGATTTTGAAATATTGGAATACGGCTGTCGCCAGAATACGGCCGCACGCGACGAGAATGGAGGGGGGCGCCCCGCAGTAGACGGAGCTAAGCTCCCTTCACCTCCCCTGCTTCACCCCCTCATTTACCAAAACAGTCGCTTAGGACAGCGCCTTAAGTAATAAATAAAGTGCATCGAAGTTACACATCGATCGTCATACACGTGACGTTGTAGTGCTGTGAAATATTGATTTTGACGAAAATCCTTTATTCGAAAATACTTTTTTAATAACATATTTTTTTATTGGAAGCTTCTATATCATGGGCTGAATTTTATATCATTTTATATCATGTTTATTGATGAAATTCTATATCATGGGCGGAAAATCAAGGGCTGACTACATATACTAAACCATAATATTTTTGGGAAATCACTGCTTCAAATTCATGGTGTGTAACATGTGAAGATTATATGCAATATAATTATACTAAGCCGTAAGCTAAATAAATGAAGGTTTTCTCAAGCTTTCAAGTTTATTTGTTCTATGTACGGTCGCGGTCTAAAAATGTTTATCACTTTTCAAATTACATTCTTTGTCACGCTAGGTTCAGCAAGGTCTAAAATGCTATATCTGAGTACTTATTACTTTTCAATCATTGGTAAGACATCGATTCAAACAAAAGGAGTATAAATATTTTTAGGTCGATGAAATAATTTGACATAATAACAGAATTGCATTTATTTTGCTGTAAAATTTGTGTATTTTAATATTATTATAAAAACACTTAGGTACTTATTGTAATAAAATGGCAAGTTTAACGGTGCAACAAAGAGCTGAAATAATATTGCTTCATGAAAATGGCTTAAATATAAGTGCTATTTCACGGGAATTAGACATATCTCGATGGACTGTGAGGTTTTGGATTCGGCGTCACGGCGAAGGAGGGCAAATTACAGATCACAGGAGCAATTCAGGACGTCGGCCAATACTAACCGCCACGTAAATAAGGCAAATGGTCCAAAATTATGAAGAAAACGGCGTCACACCAACTCGTCATTTCGCTGAGCTGTATAATGTGTGTCCTCAGACAATTCGACGTGCTTTGCACCACGCGGGGCTCCACTACAGGCACCATGCCATTAAAGTCAATAAAAAGGGCACTGACTTCCACTAATGACTGCCATAGATCATGACAGCCGAGACTGCTTAAAGTGCTTTCTGATGCACGGGGGTGAAACACCGCCAACTTCGGGCTAATTATTAAGAATTTCTTGACAGAAATTCCTAATAATTTGTCACTAAGAAATTCTTAACATAAAACCTTAGCAACATTTTCCGAGCCCGACCTGCGAATCGAACCCGAGACCTCATGATCAGCTGTCGTATGCACTACCGCTAGACCAACGAGGCAGTCTAACGCTAGACGATATAAATATTGTATTTTTTTCAAAAAGGTTTTATATTCAGGATGTCGTATTTTCGCCATCCCTTTCATTATATTCCGTCAATGTAAAAGTCATTTGATTAACTTATTAATTACAAATACCAAAATCGTAAAGAGCAAGTTTAAAATTAGATTATTTGAAGACTACAAATATTTTAGTTTCAGTGTAAATATCACGCTTGTAATTAAATGAACGTATATTATAAATGTGGAATAATAAATCGTTATTGACACCAGTTGCTACGCAACGCATGTTATCATAGATTGGTTGCCTAGTACAATATCGTCGTCCTTGTGTCATTTATGTGTTCATGCAATTATAAGCCTTAAGGTGGTAAACACTTTCAGACCGCGACTGTACACCGCAACAAATACAGGTTTAGCTGTTTCATATTTTATTAATAGTTTTTCCGTGTCTTGAATCCCAGAGCAATACTTTACATATTTCTAGCTGTTACAACAATAAAAATCATAAACAGTTAAAATATTGCCGGACTTTGTGATTAGTCGAACGATTATTTAGAGTTACATTCCAGTCTTCATAAACTCGTTTATGCTGCAGAACACTGCAGCCAAACTAGCTTATGTACAGTTTGTTTTGTCAGCTGGACGGCACCAGCCAGGCGAAATGCAAATGTTAAAGGTTTAAAAGCTTAATATCGTTTACTAAACCACTTATGAAATCAATCAGTCTTCTTATGGTGAGCAAGGGATCAGGGTCATAAAAAATACTGGTCGTACGTTAGCGGTCCTTTTAAGTACCTTTTATATAAAAACCATAACGTCCGCTTTGCTGCACGAGTGAAACAGCGAGCAACCGCTAGTAATTAAATAAAATAGCTTTGGCGCACGCGGTTCACATGATGGCTGCACGTTAAAGGAAATTCTTATTCACAGCAATATAAAACCTCACACCGTTTATGCCGCAAATAGTCAATACCCACATACGTTCACAGTATATTCGGACGTGTGTAATGCGGTAGAATGGTTATAGATAGTACCAATTGTCACGGAAGCAGGAAGTAACGGCAATGCGAATCCCCGATAGTTCATGCCCTCTCTCGACGTTCCTTCATAGCACTCTATGTGGAAATATGAGTAGTAATCTCAGTATTATTACGTACTTATAACTTATGTGCAAGTTAAGGTGCTTATGGTATAGCGAACGGCTATTTAGAAGTGTCTTCTTTATAAGCTTGGTAAATTATTTTGATGCTCGTAGTGATGCTACGATAATGTAGCTCTTTACTACGACGTTGCAAGAATCATGGTTTGTATGCTATATCGTAAATAGCTGTTGTTGAGAAGTTGTCATAAATATAATTATTATATTGCATAAAAATAGATAAACTATATAATATTTATTATTATTTTTGTATACCTACCTAACGTGTTACGTACTTTTTCAATATCGATTGATATAAATAAAATTAGATAGTCAAAAATAAGTCCTAATTTGTATACTGGTAGTATATATCCGACTTTATACTTCTTTTATATAAATGAATAAGTAAATAAATAAAACATTTTAATTAAATTTGAATATAATTAGATTAGACAAATTAGATTTTTTTTTAATTTGTCCAAATGTTCATTACTGATTCATTATTAGTTATAATTAAATTTTTTGTATTCTCTCGCTCTCTCGTACAAAAGTACTACTAACGTTAACAAAGGAATAAAATATACCCAAAATTTATGCAGAATTATCGCAGCAAAAACTTTTATGTTTATCTATACTTAATCTCAAGTGGCATTCTGTGCAGCACAAACACAATAACTGTTGAAACTGGCTATTTACTAACTCCCCTTTTTATCTTTGCAAGTATGAATCAATATAATTATCTAAAATTCTTGTGTTACTGACTGACTGACTGACAGACAACGCAGAGCCGAGGCTATTAGGCGCACGAAGCTGAAATTTTTCATGTATGTTCCTTTAAGTGCGTGGGGTAGCACTAGAGGAGGATTTTTGGAAATTTGGATCTTAAGAGGGTAAATGTCAAACGTGGGCGGGGCCAAGGGCGCAGTCTAGTTTCATACAAAAATATTAAATCAAAAGCAATGAAGTCACAATCTGAACTCCACTATAAAATATTCGCTCAAAAGTCCGAAAGGTCATATAAAATAAAGTGCTGTATTAAAACGTGTTATTAAAATTTCATAAAAACTTTTAAATAAAACCGTCCAACAAATGGTTTCCATTACAAGTCTAATATAGTGGCCACGTCATTTCTCATAACTTAGCTCTTTCTGCGAGAAAGGATCCGTGAATTTCTAGATTTCTAGGTTACTACAGATTTTTCAAACATAAATTGTACAACTGTGACATAAATCTGACAGTCAAATAAATATTTACTTTATTCAAAGACTAGAAATATTTAGAATTTTATAACGTTACTTTTAGTTTACGAACCTTTTAGAAAGATGATTTTACTTTTTATTTTAGTTTCTCCTGATTTAGTACTCTGCCAAATGATGTAGAAGTCCTCTGTTTCATATATAAATATGAAACAGATGACTTCTGAGAGGTACAATTTATGTTTGAAAAATCTGATCTTGTTAAGTATATTTATATATATATATATATATATATATATATATATATATATATATATATATATATATATATATATATATATATATATATATATATATATATATTAATATATTATATGTTATGCTTCTGGTTTCAAGAAAACAAATAGCATAATAGTAATTTCAAACTTATAAAGAACCCGTGCTTATAAAGCTCCATTATTTTTATAGGTACCTTTTTTCGCACACGCTGGTTAATCACATAGTGAATGTATCTCAATTAGCTTTGTTGGAGTCGTACGGAAACCTTAGTTTCTTACAGTTTATTTTACTTTTACTTATTTTTCTATTATTATTTACGTGCCTTGAGATTGGACTTGCGATGAATCGTTCAAAGACCCAGGTTATGACCAACAGCAGTAAACGTAGGGTCGAAGTAGATGGGCAGAAAATACAGTATGTCGACGAGTATACCTACTTGGGCCAGATAGTGTGTTTCGAAAACAGGCAAGGTCGAGAAATCGATCGTCGAATCGAGAATGCCTGGAAAGCCTACTGGTCCATGAAAGATTTCATGAAGGGCAACCTTCCAATAGCACTAAAACGCAAACTCGTCGATATGTGCATTCTGCCCATCCTAAACTACGGTGCTCAGACCTGGTCCTTGACTCAACTTCAAAAGTCCAGCCTCAAGGTTTGTCAAAGAACAATGGAGCGCAGCATTCTCGAATTTAAGAGAGTTGATCGAGTGCAAAATGCCGTTCTGCGATCACGGACAGGTATTGCTGATATGGAACGGAAGACTGCCAACCTAAAGTGGGATTGGGCAGGCAACGTGATCCGGATCCATCCTAGCCGACGGGCAAAGATCGTCACGCAATAGGTGCGCAAGACGGGCGGCGGAACAGAGGCAGACCCCGAAAACGATGGCGTGACGATCAGATAATTTTGACAGAAACTGGCCCAATTTGGCAGAAAATGGGGATGCTTGGAAGAGTGTAAGGGACGCCTTTGCCCAGCAGTAAGACAACATAGGTTAAATAAAAAAAAAGTGTAATAAATAGAAATGTCAAACAAATTGCTTATTAGGACTGTGTAGCGGAATGTGATGCATTTCTTGAAACAAGTACCTAGTTAATACTCGATAAAACAAAATTGTAATTTAGTATTTTCTTGTAATGTAGTTTAGTTTCTTTATAAAAATTGATTACATAGATAAAATAAGGCCCTGTAATAAATCTACTCTAACATAACTCACAACGCACTAGTTAAAAATCTAACAACATACAAAGCAAAGTATTTAAAAGACAAAGTTAATAGTTTATTATCAGGTTTTTCAGTGGAAACATGATGTGACATGTTGATAGAGTAAAAACAATATGAATTCGATCTAATTTCAAAGGTTACTCGAAAGAGCCGAATTAAATTACACATGCTAGATGGTTTGGGCACATGGAGAGGATGGATGACGAAAGACTAACAAAGAAGATATATAAGGCAAATGTGAATGGGACAGGACGAAGGGAAGAGCTAGACAGACGTTATCTGACCAGATTGGAGACATCCTAAAAAAAGGACAGGTCAGAAGTACCCTAAACAGAAGAGCATGCATGAGAAACTTGATGGAAGTGAATGAAGCAAGAGAGGTTTGTCAGGATCATTGCAAATGGCGTTCCGTAGTCTCTGCCTACCCCTCCGGGAAACAGGCGTGAGTCTATTCCTTTCGGACCGCTCCAACACAATTGTGTGGGTCACAAAGTCGAGTATAGTTCATTAGTTTTACGTTAGCAGTGGACAGGCCTAGTATCGTACGATTGTGCGGGAAGTGAACTATCATCTCCCGCGCAAATTTTGTCCGACGGGCAGTCGGCGAGCAGGTTTCAACCTAAAGAGTTCATGACATGATTGCGCTCCCCGACTTGGCGAAAGTAAGTACCTACTATTGTTTTATTTTGTAAATCTAGTACTATACGAGGTATTGATTAGAAAAATAGTTAAACATAGGATGTTTTTGTGATAATAGTGACTATTGGCAAGCAAACGCTTTGGCGTAACGGCTCAACGAACTTTATTGACACAATTGTATCGACGTGGGCACGACATTACCGCACGACCTTACCGCATGCGTATTTTAAGTTTCTAATGATTATTCATATTTTATAGTTTCCGCAACAAGTTTTATGCGACGCTGATGACAACGACGAAATCGATTTGGACAACTTTATTGAAGAAAACCCTGAATATTCAAGTTCCTCTTCCTCTGATGAAGGCGAAGAAAGTCATGACGATAACACACCTCTGAGTATGCTAGCAGGATGGCAAAACAAGCCTTTCAATGGCAAACCTCTTCCAGAAGATGCTGTTCGTGATCCAAGAGATATTAAAACTCCGTACGAATATTTCAATCGTTATTTTACTGTCGAGCTCATGGAACATATGGCTTTGAACAAAAATCAATATTATATGGCCAATACTGGTATACAAATGAAACCTATTTGTTCTATATAAGATATAAAGAAGATTTTCGGAATACATGCTATTTTTGGGTTCGTATAAAATTTCCAAGACTGAAGATAATTTGGAGCGAAAAATACAGGTATGACCCGATTGCGAATGCAATGTCTAGGGAACGGTTTTTCCTTCTCAGGACAAACTTGCATTGTGTAGATGTTGCAGCGATGAATCAGACTGAAGAACAAGCCAAAAATAGATTATGGAGGGTGCAGCCTGTTATCGATGTAGTCCGAAACTGATGCCTGCGGTTGCCAAGAGATGCTGGTAACTATTCAATTGATGAACAAATGATACCTTTTGAAGGTCGGTGCGTTTTGAAGGTAGTCGTAAAAAACAAACCTCGTCCAGCAGGATTGTAAAATTTCGTGCTAAATACCTACAAGGGACAAGTCCATGACTTCGAAATTTATCAAGGCGAAATGAAGGGCCGAGTATGATATAATTGTGACCCTCACAATTGTACGTAGGAAATGAAGGGCCCAGTTTGATACAATTGTTGGTATGTGAATTTTCCAAGATGGCGGCGGAAAATCTGGAAAATTATAGCAGAATCGTTATCTGCGGCCACGAATTACCCAAGGTTTAAGTTAAAAATTACAAATTTCTTTGTAGTTTCAGCGCCGGTCCGAAAGGGTTCTATGTATGTATGAATTTATGTAATTATATTTAACGTGAGGTAATAGTAGCTAAATTTCCATTTCAAGAAGAAAACTAATTGTAAAACAGCCTTACCAACAAACGTCACAAACAATACAAGACCAAGCTACAGTCACATCAAAATGTACTACAACTATACAACTATAGACGTAAGAAATGTGTTTCTAATTCCACTGTTCCTACGAGAGAAAATAGTTCAAAGCACACAGTGCTCTTCTAATTATTTTGCTAACCATACAGTACAGGCCTTACTGTTAACTTTTCTACTGCTTAGAGTAATGAAAATACTGTTGAGGCTGAACGGAGTCTTATTTAGAGCAGACCTCTTTAATTTAAGGTACATGTAATAACCTGGTGTACGTAAGTAGCCGTACGTAGGCCGAACGTAAGTAGCCTCACCGTTGGCAAAAAAACGAAAGCATGGAAAATATCTGGCACGTACTATATTTTCATTAATTAATCAGGTTAATGGAAATTGAGGTTTTAAGAAAATATTGTTCACAATATTATTGCCTCGGTACTTTAATGATAATACATTCTGTACAATCGACTGTTACAATAATATAATGTTCATGACTTATTTCAGACTCTGTTGTGTGATAATTGCAAGTGAGAAGTTGAAAATGTTCAATAAATAGAACCGGTTTACAAAAGTACTTAATTAGCTAAGCAGTAGCTTTAGTACTTTACTAACTAAGCATTTCATTTGACACTTATGTAATTTAGCCAAGAAACATAGTTCAGAACACACCAGTTTAAAATCAAAACGGTTCTAAAACTTCCACATTTGAAAAATGATGGTAAGTAGTTCCTGTGAATATATCTACATAGCCGCTTAAGTTATAATTCAGTAACGCCACCACACGATAAAATTTCACAATAGAGTCACAAAATAAATACACACACCCGTGTCAAACCAACTGCTTCGTAACAAAGATAGATTAATAAGCCCCTAATACAAACTTACTATTATTTTATTTATTTTGCAAACTTATTATTAGACTATTCAATCAGTAATAGGTAATCAAATATATGTATTTCTTGTTAATTTTGAACTGTAGTTTAAAGGAATCTCTTATTGGAGGCAAAACAAAAATGTTATGAATCTGTACAACTAATTGGCCAACTTATTTGTTGCAATGGGCCGATATTCAATTAAGCCAGTCGAAACAAACAACTAAGGGTGTATTACCACTATCATCGTAATCGGATGTCGCAGTCGCGAGGGGTATAATTATTATCATGTGAACACTAGGCCCTCCGGGAGTAATCCCTGCCAGGATTAGTTGTGGTATAACTCGGGGAAACTGCGATAGTCCGCGCCCCGTCCCCGTAAATTCACTATGCTCGGGGGAGACCCATTCTTTTCGCGTTATATTGTTTTTACAAACTTTCTGTGTTAGCAATATAAAATGGTATAGTTTTGTTTTGTCGTAAATGTTTTTATAGAGTAGCCTAGTGCCAGTTATGTTGACTGAAACGATAAAGTGCTAAAAATACGAGTCTTTCGTTTATTTAGTAGTTCTGAAATTTAGCCAAATTACGTTGTTATGAAGAGCTTTGTAATTTCGTAATTTCGGTGAAAGTCACATACATACAGCCATAATGAAGCCAGCATGACCAGAGTGGTGATTTTTTTGGTTAACTTCATAGAAACAATGTTAAAAAGAGACATAACAAGGACAGAGTCACTGTCCACGGAGTATTCGGAAAGAAGAAAAAGATTCGTAAGATGAACTAGTGTTTTGGTTCAGTGAGCTTGAGATGTTCTCACTTGATGAATAGCAAAAGTACAAAATTGTGACTGGGTGCTATTTTGTTCTCCTTGTCACACACCTAATATTGTATTGAAATATACGATCAAATTCCTGGGAAGGCAATATTCATCTGAAATTTCGTCTTTGTTTAAGCCAGAGACATGTGTGCCAGATAATCTCACTAATACGAATACCTTCGAGAAACTCAAGAATAGATGCGGACTGTATTATTTAGCACGGATAGATTTCCTAGGATAACTGCATATACTAGCTGTATTTAGATATATCTTGATTATTGTGTGAATATCGATTGATCAGTCTTTCTGAATAATATAGTCACATATTAATTTAGAACTTCGTAAATTTGAATATTATATGGATACAAAATACGATTTAGAAATGGTTTAGTTTAAGGGTGTTCCTGATGCCTGTTGACTAACCATTTAAAAAAATATCTCTACCATAACACGAAGTAAGCTGCTGTAGATTTTAAAAAGCAATAAAGTGAAACTGACAATATAAATAAATTCTTTTTTATTTTTGTAGCAACTTCACTGCCATATCGTATAATTACTAATGTATGTAGATTTCCTTTTAAAATAAGAAATTCAAACTATATAAAAGTACGTAACTTGAATATTAGTATGAGTTAATTCTGTAAAAAATTACGAGTTTTAAAAATTACCTACTATTTTATTGTTTCGTTTCGTGTTAAGAATTGCTGAGGTGCAAATGTTCACATTACGATTAAAAAACCAAATCAATGGTAGTGAAACTCAAAGCCATTCAATTCACCAATCGTCTGTAATGCTAATAGACTATGTTCATAGTTTGTATACCTACTTATATGATAATTACCTCGAGGCAGTGCATGTATGTGTTAACGCTTCAGTGTATGCTCAAGTTGAAAGTCCTTACTAATTTCCTCTTAGTGAATCTGACAGAAGAAAGTTAGTTACAGTAGTATAATGGCTTCTAGTACTTACTTTAAATTAACATCCTGTTACTTGAGTGTAAATGACATTCTGCCTAAAATACGCACTGTGATATAAGTATAAGTCGTGTATTATGTACATAATATGTGTAAAGCCATAGTTAATAAAACTTGATGAATGAATCGTATAATGTATCCACTGAAAACAATTTATTAACCAATCAAAATGGAATTATCAAGTCTCAAAGAAAATAGACTGATCTTTAGCCGCTTGCTTCAATCCCTGACCGTAATTCGAATAAGATCCGTCCATCTACGATAAAATACATAAAAGAACACATTTTCTAATATATTTCTCAACTATCCTATTGAAACGTAAACAGCAATCCTCTATCAAACTAATTTAACATAGACTGTTTGATACAACTTTACCTAAGAACGAAATCAGTTTAAGTTATCTCAATATGGGCTTACCTTTAATAACAAGGCCCTTACAGATATGGCCACGGTGGTGGCGGGCTCTAATAGGTTTACTGCTCACTTGAAGACACCATTTATCCAGCCAAGTAGGGTTTCGCATACGCCGCTGCTGCCACGCGCCAGCATGCATCTCTTACAATGCAATATTATGATATCATTGAAGCTGATCCAAGATGTAGTTGTAAGATGCCATCGCCGCAATAAAAGAATACAACTCCATCGAGTTTGGGCTCGTTTTATTTGTATTGAATAGTAATTTGTGTGACGTTGCTGTGACGTCGTGATGACACCGCCTCCCGGCCGCCTGCATCTTCGCCCCCCACCGCACCTCGAGCTGCTATAAATGCTGAGGCGCTGGCTGCGCCCGGTCCTTTTTGGCTGCACTCGACGACATCGGCTCGAAAAGCTAAGTACATACATCAGCTGCTACTCCTGAGCGACCATCGGCAGGCGGACCCTCAACAAATCCTTTACCATCGCCGAATCACGCGACCCTGTTTAAATCTTTGCGAATAACATTATTTTAGTAATTTTTTTGCTAGTGAAACGCTTGCTAAATTATGTTTAGATTTACTTGAGAATTAAATCAATTTTTATTGTAACATTTAACCACGTTTCTCATTTAAAAACACCCTAAGTAGGGACGACGTTACAGTGGACACCTGGTAGGTCCCCTTTGTTACAGTGGCGCCCACGGGAATATATAGGTAGGGTTTTGTTGAGAATCCGCTGCCAGTGAGTTCTTTTTTTATTTTTTTTAACTGTGTATGTGTGAAATCGTTCCAAAGCAGTGTTAGTGTTTTAGTGGTATGTGTTTTTGCTTACTACGCTTGGTAAGCATTTTTGTATTGTAACTTTTTCGGTTGCCGCGTGTGATAATTAATTTAGTCAACCGCATTAGTAACAAGTTATAATCGTTTTGCTTGCGGCCACGTGTCAACTAAATGACGCGCTGTAGTCACATTCATTGATCGCATCTTTGTATTGCGATTTAAGGCCACGCGTCCTCTAACGACGCGCTAAGGTCACCTTCGTTGATCGTATACTACGCGATTTTTTTTTTATTGCCTATTGCGGTAATTGGTTACTACTACTAATTATTTTCTTTTAACAACTGCTCTTTGGGATTATTTTTTGGAACGAATTCATACGCCTTGCTTTTCTTAATTTTAAATTTTTTTATTGTTCGTATGACCCTCCTTGTGCGACCTTGACTGGTCAAGTTACACCTTATAGTCGATATTATTGAAATTTCCACTGTAAATTGCGACGATGTCTTTTGAAATCAAATATTTACTACTTCAAAAGGGCGAACTAGAGTATGAGGTCGCAATGCGAGGTGTCGAGCCGTCGGCTACAGTTGCCGATTTGCGGAAGCAAATCGGCAAACTGGTGTCAGAAGCCCCGGCTGAGACTATATGCGAGTCTCATCTTTCCTTTTCTGAGGACATATCAGGCATAAAAATAACTCTCATAAAGATAGTTAATAATTTAAAAATACTACAAATCGAATTTGAAAATAATTTGTTCTTGCGTACAGAATCTTTGTTGCACCACTTATATCACAGGTTGAATAGAGTGAATGTGAACGAACCTAACGATGCCAGTGTTTTAGATACTCTTTGGTAAGAATTCCGCGGTCAATTATCGGCTATGCGAGCTATATCACCCAAACCACAGACAAGTTGCTCACACGTTATATCAAATGAGTCATCTATTAACGCATTTTCTTACGACTGTAAGTTGTTTTCTGAGTTGTCTTAATTCAAATATGATGGTAAAACGTGTGTCCGAGCCTTTATAGAAAAGGTCAGCGAGTTTATGGTTTGTAGGTCGGTTCCCGACGAAAAAATTCTCGCATTCTCGTTTGAAATTTTTACTGGCGACGCACTTACTTGGTACCGCAGCGTTAAGGATAGTGTCAGTTCTTGGAATCAGTTGTGTTTGTATTTGAAAAGAGACTTTAGCCCTCGTAACCACGACTACAAACTTATGTCGGCGATTAGACTTCGTCACCAAGGCGAGAATGGAAATTTTACCTTATACATTGCAAAAATGAAGGGTTTATTCTCTCGTTTAGACGACCCCATTAGCGAGGCGCAGAAATTAGACATAATTTTAAATAATATTAAACCTTGTTACACAAACTGTTTGCTTACTACTAAGGTGGTCGACATTCCTACTTTGGTTGCTGTGTGCCAGGAATTTGAGAAGCTGGACAGCCGTAGTAGGGATCTTGGTCCTTCCTCTTCTTCTTCTAACTATTCACCTCCTGAGTTTCTGGATAATCATACCTCCCCTAGTCGTTCTGTCCCCAATTTTAATAAAAATTCATATCAAAATTATTCTAATTTTAAAAACAGAAATAATAATTCCTATCAAAATAATTACAAAGAAAAACCGATTATTAATGCTGTAAGTAAATCCCCTAATTCTGGTAATCAATTTTGCCATCGTTGTGGAACATCTTCGCACTCCTTGAATACTTGTAATATACCCAAGACGTTGATTTGTTTTAAGTGTGGTTTGAAGGGTTATCGTGTTACTAATTGCCCCAATTGTAAAAGGGATATTTTTAACAGCGTATCAAAAATGTTATGTAACACACTAAAGTGAGTTACGCAAAAAAAACTTTATTATTTCACTAATATACTGACTTGCACAGCAAAAATACTATTTGTACACCAAATATGATGATCTTTTTACAAAATATCATTTGATATGAAAAGTTTCGTCCGCTCGGGAAACTTATCCACTCAGAAAACTTAATAGGTTATGTTAGGTTCTCTTGTGACCCTTCTCTCAAAAATAGGAGCCCTGCGAAGCAGGGCTCCGTCAACTTAGCTTAGCGGTGCAATTAGTATTTTTGATGGAAAATTAGTATTTTTGACTAACAGTTAAATACAACCCATTGTAAAACTCCTAGCAACAATAAAAATAATAGTCCAAAAAACTAATTAAATCGGATTGGAGTAATAAAAATAAAAAATCTAATTTTGATAAACGCGATTGGCATAACTGGTGGAATTATATTGCTAAATTCTTTAATTGTTATCATTTGTCTTCAATCCGAAAAATTAATGTTGAATATAATCCTTACATCGCAGTTAATATCAATGGTAAGCGTGCTGTGGGCTTGCTCGATTCTGGCTCGTGCGTCACTATTCTAGATAACAATTCGCACAAATTCTTACTTGACAATGGTTGCCAGTTGATGGATTCTCAACCGTTGAAACTTATTACCGCAGGCGGTGAAAGGTTGTTTTCTGCCGGATCGGTTTCCCTTACTTTTGAATTTCAAAATAAAGTAGTTCCCCTAATAGTTCATATAGCCCCTGGCATCCAGAACTCGTTAATCCTGGGTATGGATTTCTGGAGAGCTTTCGGTTTGTTCCCAAATCATTTGGACTCCGTCTTACTTTTAAATAAGTCTGACGCTGAGGTTGCCGAGTTAAACACCACTACATGTTCTAGTCATATTATCCCCTACGATAATTGGATCTCAGAACAAAGACGTATCGCCGATAATGTTGTTTCAAAATTCAAAAATATATCCTACCAAATTAGGGGTTTAGGTTGTACTCATTTAATTACCCATTCGATCGATACGGGTGACAGTCCCCCTATTCGTCAGCGTTATTATCGTATGTCTCCCGATAAACAACGTATATTAATTAAACAACTAGACGAGATGCTTCAGGAGGATGTCGTCGAAGCGGCGGAGAGTCCTTGGTCCAACCCTGTGATTTTGGTTCCGAAAAAAAAAATGGTGAACTACGTTTTTGCTTGGATAGTAGAAAATTAAATTCGGTGACGAGATAAGACGCTTATAATTTGCCTTATATTTCTGAGGTCCTTGATAACCTTAATAATGCTAAATATTTATCTAGTATTGACATTTCTAAATGTTTCTGGCAGACATTAATCAAAAAAGAGGATCGTTGTAAAACAGCCTTTTACGTTCCATCTCGCGGAACATTTCAATTTAAAAAATGCCTTTTGGGCTTACTAATGCCCCTGCAACTCAACAAAGATTGGCTGATTTTTTGTTCTATGGGCCCGAATTTGAGAACAGGGTGTTCTGTTTTGTCGACGATATAATCTGCATTAGTTCCGATTTTTCTGAACACATTTTGCTTTTACTACGCGTTTTACAAAAATTTAAATCTGCTAACTTGACCATTAACTTGGATAAATGCAGTTTTTTTAGAGATAAATTAAAGTATCTCGGCTATGTTGTCGATGCTAAGAGTCTTCATGCCGACCCCGATAAGATTGCTTCCATGAAAGAGTTCCCGACTCCTAGTACCAGAAAGGAGGTTCGTCGTTTCTTGGGCGCGGCCTCGTGGTATAGGCGCTTCATACCCAATTTCAGCACTATTGCAACACCCTTGAACAAACTAACTTCTCAAGGCAAAAAGGAACCGCCCTTCTGTTGGTCGACAGAGGCTGAACAAGCATTTAAAAATTAAAAGAAAGCTTGGCCTCCCCAGCGATTTTGTCCTGTCCCGATTTTTCCGAACCTTTTGAGATTCACACGGACGCTAGCAATTATGGTATAGGAGCCGTTCTCTGTCAAGTGTTAAAGGGGGAAGAAAGGATAATAGCTTATTACAGCAAGTCATTATCCAGCCAGGAAAAAAATTATAGTGCCACTGAGCGCGAAGCCTTAGCAGTCTTGTCAACTATTGAGCATTGGCGCTGTTATATCGAGAATGGTAGGAAGTTTGTTGTCACGCTAACAGCTAGCTGTTTGTTGTGCGGCGTGATCAGTTTATGATCACGCCGCATTGCAGTGGTTTTTAAAATTAAATAATCCCACAGGCCGTTTGGCCAGATGGGGTGTTCGTCTCTCCTGTTATAATTTTGAAATTAGACATCGTCGTGGTTCAGATAATGTTTTGCCTGATTTTCTGTCTCGCTCTGTACCTGTCTCAGCTATTATCAATGGTTCGCAGGATAATAGTAATAATTCTAATATAGTTGTGCCAGTTTCTACTAATGATCCTTGGTATCTAAACGTATTTAACGGTTGCTTAAAGAGGCCATCGTCTTTTGTTGACTATCAAATAATTAATAATAAATTGTATAGACTTAAAAAGTCATTAAACCCACTTACCAGGGAGTTTCAGTGGAAGGAGGTAATACCGTTGGAAATGAGACCAAACATCATATCCGACAATCACTCCTTGCCCACTGCTGGCCATCTCAGCATTTTTAAAACATACAAGCGTTTATCGCTGGCCTAGTACTGGCCAGGTATGTATAGCGATGTCGTTAAAGCCGTCCATGCGTGCGATACTTGTACGGCCCACAAGCACCAAAATCACTCCACTCTCGGCCATATGGGTCAACCTAAGTCGTGTCATAGACCATTTCAGATGTTGAGCATAGACCTCGTCGGACACTTACCCCCCTCGAGGAAACAGAATACGTATGTTTTCGTTGTGTCTTGTTGCTTTTCTAAATATTGTTTGCTTTTTCCAATTTAGCGTGCCTCTGCCGAAATTATAACCAAAATTCTAGAGGACAATGTTTTCCTTGTTCATGGTATTCCGTCTACCATTGTCTTGGATAACGGTAAGCAATTTATCAGCTCCACCTTTAAAAATTTAATATCCAAATACAAGGTTCCTAACTTGCATTACACTCCGCTGTATACCCCACACGTTAATCTGGTCGAAAGATATAACAAAACTATTATGGCAGCTGTTTCAACTTTTATAGACCGCGATCACCGCGTATGGGATTTCAACTTAGCAAAGATACAATTTGCACTCAACTGTGCGGTGAACGAATCGACCGGTTTTACCCCATCATTCTTGGTTTATGGTCGCGAATTGGTTACTTGTGGTTCTCATTATATTCATCACGAATCGGACCCCAATATTGTATTTGAGCCGCGTGATGAATATGCCCAAACGCTTGGCCATCTGTCCACCATATTTGACAAGGTGCATGCAGAATTGTACAATGCTCATCAGAGGAATAGTCATTCTTATAATCTTCGCCGAATATAGGCTGATTTCAATGTTGGCGATGTGGTTTGGAAAAGAACTTTCTATTTGAGCGACAAGGATAAGTATTTCAGCAAAAAATTAGCACCGAAATTTATTAAATGTAAAATAGTGGCAAAAACATCTCCCCTTGTGTATAAACTATCGGATATGTTTGGAAAACCTCTTGGTGATTTCCATGTAAAAGATCTTAAATTAACTCACTACAAAGTTTAAGAATGTAATGATTAATGCTCATCACTAATGATCTAATCACTAAAATAACTTAACACTTTGTTACAAATAATATAAAATCTTTAACTCCCGATTACAGCTAAATCATGTACCCAAATATCTTGTTATATATAGCTTTAGTAATGACTGATCGAAATATTATAAAATATTTTTTCCCTTATGAATCAGTGGCTGAAATGTTGTTGTCGGATCGGTCTGTGGTTCGATTCTCGATTGTGTTTTTTTGTGTGTTTTTTTTTAACTATGGTAGTGTATACTATGTCGTCGACCGTCTCCTTCGACCATGTATTATACATTACATCTTGTAGCGAATTTTTTTTTGTGTTTTTAACTATGGCAGTGTGTACTATACCATCGACGTTCTCCTTCGATGGTGTATTATTCATTACATTTTACTAAGAATTGTGCAATTGTCTTTAATTAATAGTATCGTGTACAGAAACTAGATAATGACTCGCGTCAATGGAATGCGGTCAGCGCCAAGCGCGCAGTGATGACTCACGTGTTCACGGCTCAAACTTTCTATCGCAGAAATCATTGTTATTCCATTTTAAATGAATACAATTTGTCCTTGCAATATTGCATCGACCTTGTTATTGAGCAATTTGTTTGTGATATTGCCAACTAATCGTATGATTGTTAGTATCGTAATATAGTAAGATCGTAATATTGGTTTACGACTTATACATTTTCAATTAATTTCACTTATCGAGCCCGTATCACGTATAATACTTCTTCGCGCGTCGTGTAACATAATGAATGCGACTCGCATCGTGAATGAATGTTGGCTTGTTCATGCGTATGATTGTGTGTAGGCCTTTTGAATGTGATGAATGTCAGGTAATAGGAACGTTCAATGCTTGGTGACGTATGAATGGCCGAGGGTTATACTTGGGTTTTTCTTTTCTTCCAGGGTTAGTAGTTGCTTGTACTTAGCTTACTGAAACCACCACTCATCTGTTTCAGGGTTCCGGAATGCAGTTGCCGCCTACCAGCCTCAGAATTTTCCCTCTGGGAAAATTCTGGCCTAATGGGGGGAGTGTGTGACGTCGCTGTGACGTCGTGATGACACCGCCTCCCGGCCGCCTGCATCTTCGCCCCCCACCGCACCTCGAGCTGCTATAAATGCTGAGGCGCTGGCTGCGCCCGGTCCTTTTTGGCTGCACTCGACGACATCGGCTCGAAAAGCTAAGTACATCAGCTGCTACTCCTGAGCGACCATCGGCAGGCGGACCCTCAACAAATCCTTTACCATCGCCGAATCACGCGGCCCTGTTTAAATCTTTGCGAATAACATTTTTTTAGTAATTTTTTTGCTAGTGAAACGCTTGCTAAATGATGTTTAGATTTACTTGAGAATGAAATCAATTTTTATTGTAACATTTAACCACGTTTCTCATTTAAAAACACCCTAAGTAGGGACAACGTTACAGTGGACACCTGGTAGGTCTCCTTTGTTACATTTGCTTTAATGGATATAGCGCATGAAAGCTTGTTTCAAATCAGAAGATTTTGTTTTCAATGTTAGTTCAACTATTAATAAAATGACTTATAGCCTGATTTACGTGTTCACTGATTTTCAATTTTACTATATCTTTCTTTTGTATAGAAACAGTATTTGAAGGTGTGGTAAATAACAAAATTATTTTTGTTATTTGCTAGTCTTTTGACTCATAAAGTTAAAAAAATCCAAATTTTACGCTACCTAAATTCAAATTTACCATACCCACTAGTTTAAGTAAAGCCGTATCTTGTTGATTGTTAAGTTGACTGACATCAACACTTAAAATGTATTAA
Organism: Euclidia mi; assembly: GCA_944739405.2. Lineage (NCBI taxonomy): Eukaryota > Metazoa > Arthropoda > Insecta > Lepidoptera > Erebidae > Euclidia > Euclidia mi. Next base: position 43,793,903 of record OX123182.2, on the reverse strand, counting down.
GTATCCTATTTTTTTCTATTTCTACAGAAGTCATTTCCGTTACTACACGGTAAAGTAGATTTTTTACTAAATAAATTATAATATTTTTCATCATCAGCCTTTAACAGTCCCACGAACAGTCCACTGCTGGACCAGGCCTCTTCCGAAATGAGGATTTGGCCTACTATACCACGCTGGCCAAACGGGTTGGTATAGGGTTTGTATTTATTTATTTATTTATTGATAGGAAACTCAACAGCTTGTTTACAAAGGTACATTATATGGTAACAATGTGACATGGGATTCTAAAGCCCATTACAGAGTTTCACAGCATGCATTATACAAACCAGAAAGTGGCGAAAAAGGGTAACTAAATATAAAAATTAACTAAAACATAAACATAAATTAACATCTAGTAATCCGAAAAATAATAATAACAATAATAAAGTGCTATATGTATGTGCGTGCTAACCCTACGACAATGCTGAGATATCATCTTGGGATCAGAGACAGCTGATAAGCTAGTAACTCTGTTAGCTGTGCGCAAACATACTTAAATGAATACATATATTAAGTTGAAACAAGCTTTTGTGCTATATTTATGTGCGTGCTAACCCTACGACAATGCTGAGATATCATCTTGGGATCAGAGACAGCTGATAGGCTAGTAACTCTGTTAGCTGTGCGCAAACATACTTAAATGAATACATATATTAAGTTGAAACAAGCTTTTGTGCTATATGTATGTGCGTGCTAACTCTACGACAATGCTGAGATATCATCTTGGGATCAGAGACAGCTGATAGGCTAGTAACTCTGTTAGCTGTGTAGAAACATAACAAGGGTGCTTAGGAAGTGAAGAGATGTTCAATTGTTTATTCACCCTATTAAACAAGAATCATTTATTACACAAATTATTATTTGTTGTTTATTATTTATTGTTTATTGGTGAGTATCTCCACAAGTAATTTGCGATAAGATACCTTAGATAAATGAAATATATCTAGGCTTTCAAATTGGTCTATATAAGTGCGAGGCAGTCGAGTCATAACAGCATTTTGCCCATAATTGGAACGGTGAGAAGGTACACTAAGTAAGTGGGTGTGTCTTGTGCGAGACCTTTGTGTGCAAAATTCTATGCACGACAAAAGATCAACGCTGTCAATCTCACCACGTAGAATGTCAAATAGGAGAAGCATATCCAACATCTTTCTTCTATCATCGAGTGGAAGCAAGTGGTAGTGTCTACAGTCAGCGAGATAAGAAGAATGACGCTTGTGGCATTTAAAGTTTAAGAATTTAACAAATCTTTTCTGAATATTTTCTAATCTGGAAATATAAGTCTTATATTGAGGTGACCAAATTCGACTACAGTACTCAAGAATACTACGGACATAGGCATAGTAAACAATCTTAAGACAGTGGAGGTTTCTGAATGGTTTACAGGTACGCATTACAAATCAAATTTTTTTTCTCTTACAGTGCTGTTCTCTGCATAATATGCTACCTTTGTCGGCTCTTACGACACCCATGGGATGATATGGGGTGGTGACAATCCGTATTCTTAATCCGTCACCACACGGACAGATATAATATTACAATCTAGTAATATCTTACCAAAAGAGCAAGTTTAACTTAAAACGAGGCTACCTCGGAGAAAGGCGACCTAATTATATATAAAGTAAAAACGCGCGTCACAGAGTCCACAAGCTAAAGAGGAAATTACATTCTAACATATCTTACCGCAATTTAGAAGAACAATTGGTGCTAAAGGTGTCCACTTTTTGTTCACTTTTATATTAAGCTGGCTCAATGTTAGTCCTTTCCTTTTGTTAGTTAGTAGTATAACAGAATGCTATTTTCATTATCTTTTCGGGAAAGTAAAAGAGTGAACTTTTATTCAGTAAACGCTCACTTTACTTACGAAATATAATTTTGATAAAGTGCGTAGTAGTACAATGATATTTGTGGTTTTCTCTTGTTTATCATCGGTTGCGATCCAAGCCTTCTGATAACAGTGTACTCTTTTCATGTTATTTTTCCCTTTTTGTACAATATCCGGCATTCTTTATGATGAGACAATTGACATGCACATGATGTCGTGGAAGCACATCTTGGAATGCCTCGATTAACAGCATGTCACAATCAGTGTCATGCTGGTGCCATAGCAAGATATTTATTTTCCTAGGTAATTTGGTTGTCATCAAACAGGCTCACCGGCATCGGTGATGATCTTGCAAGTTTCGTTTGCATCACAAACATATATTATATACACACAACCACAAATGCAGGAGCTGTTATTGTGGTAGTTCCAAATGGCTCCTTATGTTCAGTTCCAGATATTCATCTCACAAACCCTGCTTGCGTTATTCAAATACGTGCCAAGTTTCAAGTCCATGTATAAAGACATGCTTGATTTATAGACAGGTCTATATTTACAGATTAACCCGTCGACAACTTATATTCTGCTGAATTTACACAGGGTTAATCATTACTGAAACCAAGTCTTAATAGCACAGCTATTTGCAAACAAGGCTTAAGACTATTGGTAACCTTAATAACTAACTATACCGGTACAACATAACTATATTTAATTATGAAGTATTATTTAAAAGAGAGGCATGAGTTTCTTCCAGGTTCTTCTCATAACCAATTATACCGATCCTGGGTGTAAAAAATGTTAATGTTCATAAGAATTAATTTGAATGTAAGTCATGAATGAAGATGAATTTGAATTTTAAGTATACATGTGATGATATCGAATTATTCACACACATTTCATAAAATAATTCGAGTAAAATGACTGTTTGTATATAATATTATTCAATGTAACATAACATAACTTTACGCCTTTTGCAGATGCCTTTGGCGGATGTGTATCACCCACACTTCGCTTATTATGCTTCAGTCCCAATGTTATAGAGGGCGAGCCTATAGCCAGCTACCGAACACATTTATATGCGAGTGATAATTAACATTTGTAATACACTCACAAAAGTCAGAGGTGTGTGCTAGCATACACAGTTGAAAGGTGGCTTAGTGATTAGTCGAACTATTCATTGGAGTAGGTTTTGATATACTCGTTTATGCTGCAAAACACTGCAGCCAAACTAGCTTATGTACAGTTTGTTTCGCCAGCAGGACGGCACAAGCCGGGCGAAATTCAGATCTCCCTTATGTGGCATAAGTTAAAGGTTTAAAAGCTTTATTTCGTTTTAGGCTGCTTTTAAAGTTAATCAGTGTTTTTGTCGTGGGAGTTTTTTAGGAAACTTAAACTAGCGTATTTTTTCAATCTCAATTGATATAAATAAAATTAGATAATCAAAAATTAATCCTAATTTCATACAAATTAGGATTAATTTTTTGATTGTGTAGTATATTGCCGACTGTATACTTTTTATAGATAAAATAAATAAATATACTAAACACTTTATTTAAATTTGCATATGATTTTTTGATATCCAAATGATCAACACTGATCGACTTTCGTTATTTGTAATAGTTTTTTTTGTATTTCTCTTGCCTTCTCCTACACAAAATAAAATCTTGCGTAATTGACTGATTGACAAACAATCCGAGGCTACTGGGCCGAGGCTACAGGAAACTGGGCATGTACTTATTGTACATATCCTTTTAGTGTATGTGGTAGCACTAAAGGAGGATTTTTTTTGAAATTCGCCTCTAAAATACGTCCCACGTGGGCGGAGCTATGGCGAAGTCTAGTTTTATATAAAAATATCAAAGAAGACACTATTTGAACTACAATATAACAAATTCACTCAAAAGTCTGAAAGGTCATAAAAATGAAATGCTGTATTAAAACGTTCTATTAAAATTTCATAAAAACTTTTAAATAAAACCGTCTAACAAATGGTTTCCATTACACGTCTAATATAGGGGCCACGTCATTTCTCATAATTTCGCTCTTTCTGCGAGAAAAGATCCGTGAATTTCTAGATTTCTAGGTTACAAAACCGATGACTCGGTTCATAGCTCTTTAGTAGTTACTCCGATTAATAGTTCTTTTAGTGAAATGTATTTACGATCCAAGTTGCGCCTTTAAGTTAATTAAGTTGAGCTTATTTTAAACTGTCAAATAGAAAAGTTGCGAATAGACACTTGTTAGAAGCTTGTTAAATAAATAATAGAACAGTAATACTGCAGGTAGTATTACTGTTATATTACGTATAGCTGTGTTAAAAACTGATCATACTAACAGTATTAACAGACATAATTATATAAGTATATGAAACAGCGCACTTTCACGGGATTCGGCAATGTACTAAATCAGGAGACAAAATAAAAAGTACAATCACCTTTCTAATAGGTATGTTAACAAAAAGAAAACGCTCTATAAAATAAAACAAAATATTTCTAGTCTTTGAATAAAATAATTTATTTATCTGTTAGATGTTTGCCATAGTTTTACAATTTATGTTTGAAAAATCTGATCTTGTTTACCATTTATTTTATGTTTTGTATTTTGTCGCAAAGTTTGTTTTACGCTGATGTACCTATACGTCATAGTAACAATTATTTTGGCTTTACCAAACTTTAGTTATGTTGACTAAATATAAAGAAAATAAATCAGAAATAAAAAAGCAATACTATCTGGAACTAAAACACCAAGCAGTTGTTGCATTACATAATGAAAAATCAGCATATTTTGCACAACATATTAATGATAATATAAATAACCCAAAAACCTTGTGGCGTAACCTAAAGAATCAAGTACTGCCTTCTCCCAAAAACACCTGCTTACCAGATTACTTTGATAACCCAGACAGCCTAAATATAGATTTTTTGAAGGTGTCGGGAGAGGGCAGTGTTAGCATATCTAGTTTAACCTACTATGAATATCATAGGTATGATGATGATAAAAATTTCAAGCTTCAGCCGGTTGACCAAGGTACTATTTTGAAAATTTTAAGAACCATTAGTACTAATGCGCAAGGTATAGATCAAATCAACCTAGAGATGCTTAAACTTACTCTGCCTAACTCGTTAGATACTATTACAAAGATAGTTAACAAATCTATCACAACGCATACATTCCCGAAGCTGTGGAAACATGCAATTGTCAAACCCATACCCAAAACGAGCCAGCCAAACTCTACAAAAGACCTACGGCCTATTAGTTTACTGCCCTGTTTGTCAAAGGTACTGGAAAAAGTAGTTTATTTACAAGTTATAGAATATTTAGAAAAAACTAACATTTTACCGGACAAACAATCAGAGTTCAGAAAAGGACGAGGAACCGCAACTGCTTTATGTGATGTTGTGGGTAACATACTGGAAGCTAGGAATCGTGGAGAGGGCACTGCTCTCATTCTTCTAGACTATTCCAGAGCATTTGACTGTATAAATACATCTCTATTATTGGCAAAATTAGCTTACTATGGATTTTCACCTAACACCATAAAGTGGTTTAATAGTTACCTCACTAATAGGTCCCAACATGTAGAAATGCAAAAGAAAGATGGTATGGTCATGTCTTCATCTGCTCTCACAGTGAACAGAGGCATCCCACAAGGCTCAGTACTCTCAACTCTTCTTTTCATCATATACACAGCTGACATGACCCCTTCTTTAAAAAAATGCAGTTTTCATATGTATGCAGATGACAGTCAGCTTTATCTATCTTTTAAACCTGAAGACACCTTATCAGCTGTTACAAAGATAAATCAGGACCTTGACAGAGTGATTGAATGGTCAAAAAAACACTTATTAATATTAAATCCAGATAAATCAAAATTTATCATTCTGAGCAGTAAAATACAGGTAGAGTCTATATTGCAAGTTAACCCAGCTATCATTTTGGACGGTCAGAAATTAGAAGGGATAAAAGAGGCCTCTAACTTAGGTTTATTAATTGACTCTGAGCTAAGGTTTGAAGGACATGTAAATAAAATAGTGAGAAATTGCTTTTACAGGTTAAAAATTATTTACAACATTCAAAACTATCTTAGTATTAACCTTAGAAAACAGCTTGTAGACAGTCTCATTTTATCCCGTCTCAATTATTGTAATGTAGTTTATGGCCCATGTTTGCTGGCAAGAACTAAGAATTTAATACAAAGGGTGCAAAATGCATGTGCCAGATTCTGTTTCAAGATTCCAAGACGGCATCATGTCACACCATATATTAATGATAATAACATCCTTAAAATGGAATCTAGAAGAAAACTACATCTTGCCACATTACTTTTTGGGGTAGTGGCTAGTAAAAAGCCTACCTACTTGTATGAAAAGTTAGATTGGAGCCAAACCACTTTTCATACTCCACCAGACCCTCAGCCAGAACTCTTTCCCAAACTATGGCTATAAACATATACAATGGCTTTTCGTGGCTCTTTTAGATATTTAGGTACAAAATGCTGGAACAATTTGCCTCCTCCGATAAGGGACCTGAAAACAAAAGCATCATTTAAAAAGAACCTCAAGAGCTATTTACTCTCTCAACAGAAACTACAGCTACAAGATACTGCTTACCTATGAGGATATGTTATTTTATTTTATTCTTATATATAGCCCTAGTAACATTAGTTTGGATTGCTTACAGCACATTAGTATCTCTGCTTCAAGGTCTGGTTGGGTACTTGCAGGAACATCAGAAAAATTAAACATTAAACGAAAATAAAGTCATATTATCCTTTATGAGCAAATACTCACTAACTCAGTAAATAGGCATACCTGCTATTTGTGTATTCCCTTGTTACTTGTAAAACACATGTTGTAAGGTGCACTTAAGTAATCATAAATAGTTGTACATGTTCCATATATAATGGTACGTAGATTCCAGGAAGATGACCATCACGTTTCAGTGGCCTTTTGACATAATACGTGGCGGCACTGAAAATCAGTACTGTGATTGTAACTATGGCGTCCATCGCAGTGTTTGCTGAGTGTCAGCCCGAATTGCGGCACGTGGTGTATAATACTCATGCGATTATTATTGTTTAAGTTAATTGTATTTGCAAAAGAATTATTAATTGTTCAGTCTCTGGTGTGGATAGATATAGATACACGTGGCGAGTCGAGTAACGTGGTGACACGTATCTAGCACATAAATGTCAGATGTCAGATAACTCAACTTCGTTTGTGACAATTGACAAGACATGCCAAGTGTCATTATGGCAACAAGTTGCCAAATAGAGTCTTAGTCTTTTGAGTTAGTATATTGACTTCGCCACAATGTGTTTTTAATATGGTTCTTTTTTGTTATTTAGAATAAGTAAAATTAAGGAGTACTGTACAGCGTGCTTGCAATAAAGATATATTTTCTTTCTTTTCTTTTCTTTCTTAAATACCTATTTGCAGTATATAGTGATAAGTTATCCTTCATGTATCAAGAAAATAAATGGCTTAATAGTAATTTCCTACGGTATATAATAAAAATATCCGTGCTTAAAAAACTCCTTTTTACCTTAGTTAGCACGTGAGCACATGAGGCTTAATCACATAGTGCATGTATCTCAATTATCACAATTAGCTTTGTTGAAGTCCTACGCAAATCTTAGTCTTTCACAGATTAAATTTTTTTGACTTCCTTTTTTGTCTTTTTATTGTACTTTAGGACTAAACCTACACAGTCGATCTGTCTTTAAAGTCAAATAAAATTTCCTTATGGGGAATGTAAAAACCTGCTTATCGGAATGTAAAAACGAGATTGTAATTTAGTATTGTATGTATTGTTGTGTAATGTAGTTTATTACAATATTACTTTGGGAAGGAATGGGTAAAAAAAAGTAATAAATAATTGGATAACTAGGCTTCTACTCGTGCTAATAATTTACGTAATAATACTATCAACATAATAAACACAGTTTGCCTAGCCAGCGGATGACATAAATCCATCATAAATCTTTAAAACCCAACCACATAATATGTAGGATTCTACATGTTGTAAATATGATGCAGGCAAAAATTTATTAACATCTCAAATTGAATATAATTGTCAAATTTCGGCCAACACTTTAGACCCTAAATTCACTTCTAATAAATATAAACCTCTGTATCAATATGTGGAATCCAAATTAAGGGAAGGCGACATACGGGGCGCGTCTATACTTTTATAAAACAGTGATGTGGTGGCGCCTTGCTCTCCAGGTACGCTTGTGGGTTTGAAGAGCGAGCATCCAGCGCCTATTGATGATCTTTCCTTTCCTGAAGCTCCCGACAGTGAATCAGAACATCTGATCACCACAGCCAAGGACGTGTTAGCAGCGGTTTGCTACTTCCGAAATGGCTCGGCAGATTGCCTCGATGCCTTGACACCACAGCATCTAAAAGGTCTTGTGTGTGCAGGTGCTGGAGTGGCTGGCGATGCACTTCTGAAGGAGTTGACTGCGCTAGTAAATATGATGCTCTCCGGTAATGTGGACGATGTTATCATTGGTATCTTGTATGGGGCGAACCTGTGCACCCTTAACAAGAGAGATGGTGGCATTCGACCCATTGCCGTGGGTTGCACTTATCGGCGTGTAGCAGCTAAGATATGCTGTAAATTTTAAAGCAGGAAGCTATCTCATAAATTCCAAACTCTCCAACTAGGTTTTGGTTCCAAGGGAGGTTGTAAAGCTGCTATACATGCCCTTTCGACGTATCTTGGAAGTGGTGATGGGGAGGTCATTCTGAAGGTTGACTTGAAGAACGCCTTCAATTCAGTGAATAGGGACACTTTGTTGGCACAGGCAAAATTAGAAACCTATAAAATTTACAAATATCTTTGGCAATGTTACAGGTATCCCACAAAATTACTATATCAGGACAATCTTTAAGAATCTGCAGTTGGATGCTAACAAGGTGACCCTCTTGGACCAGTCATTTTTAGCTTAGCTTTACAACCAATTATTCGGCAAATAAATTCTAAATTTAATGTATGGTATTTAGACGTTGGAACCCTAGGACGAGATGTAGACATATTATTACAAGATTTAGCTTTTATGAAAAATAAATTCGCATCTATTGGCTTGGAACTAAATTTTAATAAGTGTGAGTTGTTTATAAATACAATAGACTCTACAAAAAAACTTTCGATAGTTTCTAAATTTAATCATTTGGCACCAAACATCAAATTATTGAAAAGAGTTCATTTCGCCTCCTAGGTTCGCCCGTATTTGAAGAAGCTTTTGATTCTTTCTTAGAAGAAAAGATTTATTAGAGAAATTTTTGTGAAATTTCAGATCGCCTTTTCAAAATTAATATACATTCGGCTTATACTATTATTCGATATTGCCTTTTCGTCCCAAAATTTAGTCATGCCTTAAGACCATCGCAACTTTGGAAAAAAATAACAATATTAGGACAAATCGACCAAATTATACAAGTTACCTTAAAAAAAAATGTCAATGTGGACTTGGACGACCAAGCCTGGCTACTAGCATCTTAACCCATATGTTTGGGTAGGCTCGGCGTTCGCAAAATTTCCAGTGTCAGTTTACCGGCGTTCCTGTCTTCGGTTCACAGCACGGAAGAGTTAACTAGGAAAATATTATCACCTACACTAGTTAACTCAGAAGTGCTGTGCAAAACCGAAGATATAAACTTCTGGAAACTGGCTCGTCCAAACACCGATTTGCCCACCAACCTATTCTCCCAAAGACAGGGGGACGCGCCGCTTTGTAACATTGTGAGGAAAAATCTTTTGGATACATCTTTTAATGTTACAGAGCATGCTCGCTTGCTGGCTGTGGGGGAATGCGAAACCGGTCTATGGCTTCAGGCACTACCATCGTCCAACACAGGAACCATGTTGGATGATGAGACGTTCCGTATCGCCACTTGTCTCCGTTTAGGTGCTCCGTGTGTTTCTCCGCATCGATGTCATTGTGGAGAAGACGTTGATAGCCTCGAACACCATTGGCTATCCTGCATCAGAAGCGCTGGTTGAATTCCTCGTCATGCTCACCTAAATGACATAAACCGTCGTGCTCTTGTCACGTCTGGTGTACCAGCTGTACTTGAATCAAATGGTTTGGTACGCGACGACGGGAAGAGACCTGAAGGTATGTCATTGTTGCCATGGAAGATGGGTAGACCTTTGGTGTGGGACGCAACCTGCGTAGACACCCTCGCGCCATCCCATGTTCCAAGCTCGGGAGGCCATGCTGGTGCTGCTGCTTTATCTGCGGAAACCCTCAAACGGCGCAAATACAGTAATCTGGTAGCTAATTACGTATTTGAGCCGTTTGGGGTGGAAACGCTAGGCTCATGGGGTCCGAGCGCTCGTTCTTTATACCGAGAAATATCTCAACGGTTAATCGACGTCTCACGTGACCAGAAGGCTGGTTTATTCTTTGCTCAAAGAATCAGCATTGCCATACAACGTGGCAATGCTGCCAGCCTTCTGGGCACGTTACCCGATGATATAGATGCGGAGGCATTCTACGACGCCTAAGCCTACCTGTACATATATATTTTCACTTTTTATTTTTAGATTTATGTACATAATATATATGTTTAGAAATTTTGATTATTTAAGATAGTAATGTATATCGCACCCTCAGTAATATAAGGGATCAAGTCAAAATTTTTGTAAACTCTGATTTTGAATGCTAAGGGCACAAAATGAAATCCGCTACCGGTTAGCACTGACAGAAAGAGAAAAAGGACGATAATGACTCGGTAAATATACTTGTGTCCCTCTCACACTCTCTCCGCCCGTTCCCCGCTCTTACTGCTATAAGGTCGCAAACCGTAACGTTTCCGTACTTCTCGGAGGCGGACTGTTCAAACGTTGTGCGATTCGTGTTTGTGCCCTTCTATGACGAAAATCCTTGTGAGTTTTGATTTTATAATTTTGTATTATAAAGAAAAAAATGTAGTTATACCCATATATTACACAAAATGTAATAAATAATTGGGCCTTATTCATAATAGATCGGTATATTGCAAAAAAGTAGAAATGTTTTATGGAATCATATCTTATTGGTTCGTTATAGTACGTAAATTGTTTTGTGTTTGTTGACACAATTTGTTTTCGGCCCTTATTTACATGAAAAATTCAATATATTTTTTAATTCGACACTTTTCTTTGCACTTGAACTTGAACTTTACCTTGTATGACATAAAGTTGTATTTCTTTTTTCAAAACTGAATATATATTTTTTGACATTCTAAATTGTTTATTTGGTGCTTGGGGTGTTTGCATGAATTATAACGTGTGAACATCCGATTAGAACGTGTGAGAAAGATTCTAGTACCTGTGCCACCACAAGAAGATTCTTCCGCCGATTCTAGTACATCCGAAGACGAGGAAGAAAAAGGAACAGAAGATACAGAAGATAGTTCCGCACCCCGCCCTTTAAATTCTTCATTTGAGCGACTGAATATCTTAGATGATGAATTTTTGCCAGACGAATTGCTACCATCCACTCCAGCTATATGCGAAGTCCTCGTTACTTACAATCCACCGCAGCATTTGCTTGCGTTATCAATACCGTACTGCAGCTTCTAATATCCCCAAGAAAACCCGTTCCAAAAGCAGATTAAGAACTAAACCAACACTACAAACAAAAAAAGAAACAATTTGTGAGAAAACCACTGAATTTCAGATGGGAAATCGTCAAATTGAAATATAAAGCAGTACTGGATGACCTTTACGCAATTCGGATCTGAATCGAAGTCTCCGTCAGATTACTTCTATGATTCCTTCAGTGAAGATATTATTGATATAATTATACCAAACACGAATTTATATTCTGTACAAAGAAATCTAAAATCCCCCAATGTTGCTCGGGAAGAATTATTGGATTTTGTTGCAATTAATACTTTGATGGGTGTCGTTAAGATGCCGTGCTATCGGGATTACTGGAATAAGAATCTACGCTATAACCTAATCGCAGATGTTAAGAGTTTAAAGTGATATGATCAAATTCGTCAGTATTTGTACTCCGTTGATAATTCTCAACAGAATGGAGATCGTTATTTAAAAGTACGATCGATTTTAGATGGTGTATGTAGAAACTGCCTCAGTACAGAAGAAGAACATCGCTATAATATCGACGAAATGATGGTGCCCTATAAAGGTTCAACAGCTGGAAACAGGCGTCAATATTTGGCAAAGAAGCCAAAGAAATGGAGCTTTGGAATGTTTGTTAGGGCTTTTATTTCTGCCTGCGAGTATGATTTTATTCCCTACGCTGGCAAAGACACGATTAGATATCATTCTTTTATAAAATATAAAAATCCTTAAGGTGTTGGTGCAAAAGTGGTAATAGCTCTTTGCCAGAGTACAAAATAAGCCGGCGGTTGTGTACTTCGACAACTTTTTCTCATCACTTGAGCTGATCCACATGTTACGTCAAGAATATGATATCTTTTCCTTGCGCACAATTAGATCAAATCGTTTAAGAGAATGACAAATTAAACTACCAGATGATGAAGTATTGTAAAGAAGGGTAGAGGTTCAAATACCTAGTTACCTACCTAAAACCTACCTACCTAAAATACCTAGTTGATAATGAGAACAAACCGTGTGTCGTAAAATGGCATGATAACAAAAGTGTGATTTTGGCCAGTTCCTATGTGGATTCGTACCATTTGAAGCCAAGGTTGACGTTTCATATCCACAGATAGTCAAACATTATAACTACGATATGGGAGGGTAGATTTGTGTGATATGCTTATCTCCCTTTATCGCACCATTTATAAAACAAAAAATGGTACTTGGCATTGTTTTCCCAGCTCTTAGACATTTGCGTAAACAATGCATGGATTATGTACAGAAAAGATTGTGTTCAGTACAATAAAGTCCCTTACATATAAAAAATATTCACATATTAAAAATCATGATTTATTATGAACTTCTATCGAAACTATAAAAATCTGACGCTATCCGACATAATATAGTACGAGTAGTCATATTATATTATCACTATTTGTTTTAATAATTTGTCACTAATTTCATTTTTTATTACTTTTACAATAAATAGAACATAAATAAACAGTTTGTTTTTTATTTTTCATTGACTGTGTATTTCGCAATGTTAATAATACATAACATTGTTTTTTCCACTTAACCACCGTCCGCTTCGCAATGTTAAGTATTTTTAACATGCCGTTTCTAAGAATCTATTGATATTAGATATTTTTTTCATTTTTATTAGCTAATAATAGCAATTTGAAGATAGAATCACCGAAAAAAATATCAATTTCAACCATAGCTTTTGTTGCGAACTAAGGGGTTCAAGTGATTTGACCCTTTAGTTCGCAATAAAAGACATTATGTTTAATTGTTTATTAGAATTCATAATTTTAAGATTATTGTTACATTACTTTAATTTTACCCAATATTTTATTTATAAAACAGAAACAAAAGATATATATTACGGTTTGGTTTGGTAATATATAGTACTAACTATAATTAAGAACTAAACTATAATAGGGACTTTAATAATATATGGGATCAAAATGAAATAGCTCCATATTTCTGTTATGATTTTTGTACTATATGGGCCTAAGTTAAAAGGGTTTTTTTCTATTACTTGTACTTAATAGAATATATTTCCATTATTATTTTTTTTAATTGCTATATATAGTGCATTTATAGAAGAACAAATCTGCCTAATTTCACATTTATAACTTAAATAATAAGGAAGTTATTCCAAAAAATAGCTGTAATGGTGGAATCCAGAATCTTGAAACGCGATTTCCCAAAAATCTACTTTTTTGGATTGTGCCCTTATATTACTAAGGGTGCGATATAGTTATAATAAATCATCTATAATGTTATTATGAAAACTTAACAAAATAAATAAACCGAGATATTTATCTTGATGCGATTTAAAAAAAATAGATTACATGGATGACAAAAGCCCTGTAACTAATCTACTCTGACTTAACACACAAAGCACTAATTAAAAAATTAACAACACATAAAGCTTTAAAAAGGTAAAGGTAAATAGTCTCTTGTCAGTTTTTGCAGTAGAACCCACAATGTGACATGATGATAGAGTACAAATAATGTTTTCGTTGTAATTTGAAAGGTTTACTCAGAAGGGGTGTCGAATTTCATTACATATGCCAATTATATTAAACGTGATGTAATAGTGCCTATATTTCCATTTCAATAAGAAAACTAAGTGTGCAACAACCTTACCGACAAACGTCACAAACAATACAACAGTCACAACTAAATTTAACTGTACACGTAAGAAATGTGTTTCTAATTCCACTGTTCCTCCGAGAGAAAATAGTTCAAAGCACACAGAGCTTTTCTAATTATTTTGCTAACTATACAGTACAGGCCTTACCGTAACGTTTCTACTGCGTAGAGTAATAAGAATACTTTTGAGGGTGAACGGAGACTTATTCGGAGCAGACCTCTTTAATTTAAGGACATGTAATAAACTGGTGTAAGTACGTACGTAGCCTCGCCGTTGGCATAAAAACGAAAGCATGGAAAATAAATGGCACGTACAATATTTTCATTCATTAATCAGTGTACGGTGCAGCCGTACATTGCGAAATTACATTATTATCATGTCAGCATTTTCGCCATTACGCATTCATATTGCAATTCATATAGGTATGAAAAATCAGTTCACTACCGGTCATCAACCGCGTCGCGTGTACTCATTATCATTATATCAGTTATCATTTTCTATCAATTGTACTTAGCATTAGAACTTTAGCAATAATAAACTTATTCATTAGTCTATCTCCTCGTATCATTTAATATCATAATATCAATCAATAGATGTTAGGTACAATACCCTACAATCAGCTTAATTTAAATTTAGGTTTTGAGAAAATATTGTTCACAATATTATTGCCTAAATGTACCAACATTTATGATAATACATTTTACAAAATTGACTTTCATGTAATGTTCATGATGATTTTATTATAAATGATAAGTTGAAAATATTTAATAAATAGAACCCGTTTACGACAAAGGTAATTATTACTTTAAACTTTAAACGTTATAAAATTATATTTTAAACGTGTTAATTATTGGCAATTTAATTGAACTTCGATAATTTGGCATTTTATTTCACATTTAATTCAGTCTGGGAACTTAATTTAGCTTCAGGTAACACCAGCTTCAAGACGCTTAGTGCTGTTGCTACCACATTTGGCTAATTATGATACGTAGTTCTTCTGTCTCTACATAGCGGCTGAAAGCATGATTCTCTGTACTCGAATAAACACTGTTAATCACTGCCTTACCTAAACACACCATAAAATTCAAAAGATGTTGAACTAAATATCAATACTTCACAATACAGAAACAATATAAATATATACCCGTGCCAAGCTAACTATTACCCAATATAAATAAGTTAATAAGCTCCTATTATTACTCCTACCATTCTAGTACTTATTTTGCAAACATATTCTTAGGCTAACTAAAACAATCTTAAGACCTAATGAAACTATACTATTCTGTCAATGGTGAGTAATCTAAAATATTTACTGTTAATTTTGAAGTGTTTACAAGTTCATACATGTACGCACCAAAGCAACATTATTGATGGCTATACAAAAACATGTATGAATGAATATGTACAACTAATTAGCCAACTAATTTGTTGAAATGGGCCAATATTCAATTAAACCCGTCACACAAACAACGAAGGATGTATTACCACACTCATCGTAATCGGTAGTCGCAGTCACGAGGAGTGTAATAATTATCATGTGAACAGTAGCCCCTCCGGGAGTGATCCCTGCCAGGATTAGTTGTGGTATAGCTCGAGGAAACTGCGATAGAGGCCGCGCCCCGTAAATTCACTATGCCCGGGGGGCGACCCATTCTTTTTGTCGCGTTATATTGCTTTTACAAACTTTCTGTGTTAGCAATATAATATGGTATAGTTTGGTTTTGTTGGTAATGTCTTTATAGAGTAGCCTAGTGCCAGTTTGAAAAAATCTCCCTACCATAACACAAAGTAAGCCACTTAAGTATTTTAAAAAGTAATAAAGTGAAACAGACTATAAATATTTTTTGTTTATTTTTGTAGCAACTTCACTGGCATATCATATAATTACTAATGTATATAGATTTCCTTTTAAAATAAGTAGTTAAAACTATATAAAAGAACGTACCTTAAATATTAGTATGAGTAAATTCTGTAATAAATTTAAATGTTTCAAAAATTACCTACTATTTTATTGTTTCGTTTCGTGTTTAGAATTGTTGAGGTGCATATGTTCACATTACGATAAAAAAATTAAGTCAATTGCAATAAAAGTCAAAGCCATTAAATTCACGGATTGTCTGTAATGCAAGATCAAGGTAGTAGAGCCTTGCCGACTTCAGCATGAATGGGCTGGCTCGACCGGGGAAGTAATACACTCTCACAGAAAATCGACGTAAAGTAACAGTACCTAAACTGCTGCGTTTCGTTCGGTGAGTGAGAGTGCCGGAGGCCCTATCCCCTATTCCTTCTCCCTCATCCCACTCCTTATCCTATCCCTTTTCCCAACCCCTAGGGGCGGCAACGCACTTGTGACTCCTGTGGTGTTACTTCTTTCCATGGGCGGCGGTAATTGCTTACCATCAGGCAATCCGTCTGCTCGTTTGCCGCCTATTAACATAAAAAATGCTAATATACTATGTTCATAGTTTGTATACCTACTTATATGATAATTACCTCGAGGCAGTGCATGTATGTGTTAACGCTTTAGTGTATGCTCAAGTGTCCTTACTAATTTCCTCTTAGTGAATCTGACAGAAGGAAATTAGTTACAGTAGTATAATGGCCTGTAGTACTTACATTAAATTAACATCCTGTTGAGTGCCAACGACATTCTGGCTAAAATACACACTGTTTTATAAGTATGAGTCGTGTTTTATGTACATTATATGTGTTAAGCCTTAGTTAATAAATGAACGCAACATAAATACTTTTTAGTGCTAATTATATATATAATAAGATGTAGTTGAAATTTAGCCGCCGCTGTTGCATTGCTGAGTACAAACCTCAGATTGGTATAAGCTTGTATCTTATCATCTTGTAGACAGTATTGTAGTGTTTCTCAGGTCAGTTTTTGCCTAAAATACATAATATTTATTTGTATAAGTTGACCTAGATAATTTGAAACACATTGTCATACATAACCTCAATCAGTAATTGTTTGACTTGTATTGTTGAAATCTAGCAATAATTTGTTGTTGTTAGCATTAATAAGTCAGTTTGTTTGGATACATAACAGCTGTATGCATCAATAAATTTAGTAAATTTAGTTTATTGCATATATTGGGTTTGAAACATTATAACAACCAAACTTTTGATAAACATTGATAAACTTTGTTATAATAAATTGCTAATATTGTTAGGTAACACAACCTGGTGTCTACAGTGTAATATATAACACAGTTAGTGTCTGTTGCAAATAGTTAACTAATTGATTTAAAGTTCAACTTTTAATTGGTGTAAGTTATAAACCTTTTGATAACTTTGTCCCTATGTCAATATATTGAAACAAGCCGATTTTGAGCTTGTTATATAATTTTGTTGGGCCGTAAATACCTGTCACTTGCTTGTACCAGCAGTAAACAGGCTAATACTTTGTTGGTTTCAAAGAATTAACAAATATTAAGTTTTAATTGATAATATTATTTAACGCTTGTCCAAGCTCCTTTGAAATTTAATTATGTCAGCTATCAAGGACTTGCGTGCGGCTGCTGGTGCTATTGCATCAGATTTGCGCTGGTTTGCCTCGGCGAGTGCCTTGCTGAACCGGCCTGATCGCCAGCAGGCCTTACTGCAAAGGTATGACCGGATCGATGATCGCCTGGCAAGTGTGGAACAACAATTTCGCACTTTCAGCGCTTGCTGTCTCGAAGTGTCAGTTAATGAATTCACCGCTGACCAGCGAAATAAGGTCAGCGAAGATTATGCCCAGGTCTTAGACCTGTATGATGCTGTCTCCAATAGTGCGAGACAATTAGTTGCCGAGAGGGACGGGCAACCCGGCTTGAAGCAGGAGCTTCCTAGGACAGCACCGGGGCTGATGAGTAGGCTTCCTACCTTAGACCTCCCACATTTCGATGGCTGCCTAGGAAGCTACCTGGGCTTCGTTAATTTGTTTGACAGCCTGGTCAATGACAGGGCTGACCTTCGGCCGGCACAAAAATTGGCCTATTTGATGTCGGTTCTAGATGGGGAGGCCAAGGGCCTCATCCAGCATCTGCCCGTGTCTGACGAGACGTACCAGACGGCTCGGGACCTAATTACCCGTAGGTACCATAACAAGCGTGGCCTCGCCGACACGCATATTGAACAGATTTTGAGTTTGCCGACGCTCACCCGGGTCTTTGGGTTGCGCACCCAACTTTTGAACCCGCTTTTGGTGGCAATCAACGCACTTAAGTGCCTTGACCTACCCGTGGACCAATGGTCCTATCTATTGGTGCACATTGTTCTTAAGAAGCTGCCTGCCGACCTGAGGTCGCGTTTTGAACAGCGCTTTGGTGGGGATAGCGCGACCCATCTGCCCCCCTTTGCTGACCTGGAGAGGTTCGAGGATGAGTGCCGGGTCTTGGACAACTCCGGTGGTGACACGCCGGCTAAGTCGCAGCCGCCCAAGGTCAAGGAGCAGGCTCGCGTTCACACCCGAGCCAATGTTGAGCGGCGCCCTCCTCGCTTTGCAGTCACGCAGAGCCCAGCGGAGTGCTCTTACTGCAAGGTCACGGGGCACAGAACGGCCAGTTGTAGGGCATTCTTGGACCTTCATGTCACCTCTCGTAGGCGCATCGCGAATGCCCGCCGCCTTCGCTTCTCTTGCTTGGGGTCCCACTACCAGCGAGACTGCCCAAACTCTCGCCCCTATCCTCACTGTGGAGGACAGCATTTGGACATTCTCTGTATGAATGCCAGAGAGGTTGGCCGCTTGTCCAACCAGCCGACGCCACGCACGGGCGGGTGTTTTGAAGGTGGCATTCAAGGCTCACCGGCGCGTAGCCGAGAGTCGCCTCGCTCAATTGATTGCCGCTCACCCCGCTTGGGGAACCGTAGCGTGCGCACGCCTCCTCTCTCTCGCGCACCTGAATGTGCTGTTCAGCGTCACCAGCACCATGACTGCTGCCCCGGGTATTCCCCTCCTTTGGCGGAGCGTCCCCGCCTTGACTCGCTTCCACCTCGTTTTGAGCGGGTGCGTCATTATGACCCCCACAGATGGCGCGCGGATCGAGTCATCGCGCCTTTGAGGACTTCAAGCCGCACCCCCATTTTGATTTGCCTGGTCCTGGCCAACGGTCGCCGCCCAGGCAACAATAGGTAATTAACTCCTGCCCTATAACGCCAACCACCCCCATTGAGACCGTTATCCTACCAACGGTTGCTGTTAGGGTCTGGGGACCCACGGGGACCTCTGTTGTTGTCCGTGCTATATTGGACACAGGTTCACAAGGTTGCATTGTTTCCACTTATTTGGTAGGGCAGGTTAAATTAAATATGGGCTCTTTTCCCAATCGTATACGGGGAATAGGTGACGTAGCCTCTAATGTTTAGGGCAAGTTAAAGTTTTGTTTGGCCCTGTTGAATCTTAACACCCGAGGATTAAAACCTCGACTATTGTGCTGAAGAATATTTTGGGTATGCATTTACAGAAACAGCTACCTGCTGCTGTGGTGAATTTGACATCGGGATTGGAACTGGCAGACCCCAAATTTGACACACCGGGACAAATCGATTTGTTGATTGGCTCTGATGTCCTCCGGACGGGTCTTGGTGCCAAATGGTTTGTGGATTGATGGGAACTGTACCTAGGGACCCCCCTCCACCCGAACTTGATAATTTGTTGGCTGTAGGCTCCGCTCTCTCTGAAACGGTTCAGAGGTTTTGGGAAGTTGAAGAGCCCCCTCAAGCTGCCCGTTTGAATCCAGAACATGAGGAGTGCGAGCTGTTCTTCCAGAACAACACTGGTCGACTCCGTTCTGGTCGGCTTATTACGAAGCTACCTTTTCTGTCTGTTCGGCCTCCGCTTGGTGAGTCACGACCTTTAGCCGAAAAGAGATTGTTAGCTATGGAGCGTCGCATGGGTCGTGATCCGGAGATCAGACAGAAGTACATTGAGTTCATGAGGGAATATGAACAATTGGGACACATGTCCGTGTCAAATTTGGATTGGCGTTCGGTGGAGCACTACTTTTTCCCACATCGTGCGGTATTGAAGCCATCGACTGGCAAGCTGCGCACAGTATTTGATGGTTCTGCGCAGACTTCTACGGGCGTATCCTTGAACCAGTTGTCTTTGTGGCCGATATAAAAATGATGTTCAGGCAGACGATTATCCACCCTGATGTCCGTCGTTTCCAGTTGATCATTTGGAGAGAGAATCCGCACGATCCCATGGTCGTCTACGAGCTCAATACTAATACGTACGGGTAAAAGTCAAGCCCCCACCTTGGCAATAAGTTCTCTTTGGGAGATCGCAGACCGCGAAGGCTTACGTTTCCCACGAGCCTCCGCCATCTGGAAAGACGATATTTACGTCGATGACATTTGCTCGGGCGCCTCCACAGTGGACGAGGCGATCCTTCTGCGGGACGAATTGATAGGTATTTTGGCCTCCGCTGGTTATGAGTTGCGCAAAGGGATTTCCAACTCACCAGCGCTTTTGGAAGGCTTGCCAGAGGATCATCAGCAAGATCCACATCTATTTGAGATTGTTGACAACCCCGCCATGATGGCTGTTCTTGGCGTTCAGTACAGACCAGTCCAAGACATCTTTACGTATAACGTAGACTTGAAATTGCCTTGTTCTTGGACTAAACGTCTCGTGTTGTCTACTGTCGCCAGAACCTTTGATCCTAACGGTTGGATTTGTCCTGTCATATTTTGGGCAAAATGCTTCTTGCAGAAGCTTTGGACAGCAGGATTGACCTGGGACGAACCTCTACTCGGCACTCTTGTTGAGGAATGGACCTCTTTTGTATCCTCACTTCCTACCGTCAACGAGATCTCCTTGCCTCGTCCCATCCTTCCTCCCGGGAAGTACAAGGCCACCCTTCACGGGTTTTGTGATGCCTCGGAACCGTGAGGCGGCCGTGGTGTACTTGCGCACAGTCAGTGCCTCAGGTCAGGTGAGAGTTTCCCTGATCATGGCGAAGAGCAAGGTGGTACCCCTTCGGACATCTCTGACCATCCCGAAATTGGAGCTCTCTGGAGCAGCACTACTTGTACGATTATTGAACCACGTGTCTAGTACTTTGGGTAAAAGCATTTGTATTAATGGGACCTACGCCTGGACAGACAGCCAAATTGTTCTCTGTCGGTTGAAGGCGTCTGTCCACACTTTGGAGGTATTTGTCGCTAATCGCGTTTCCCAAATCCAGAAATTCGAAGTCAAACTTGTTTGGAGACACGTGCCAGGTGAGCTCAACCCCGCTGATTGTGCCTCGCGCGGATGCTTGACGCCTAGTTTGATAGGTCATTCGCTGTTGTGGGGTCCGGAATGGTTGAGTCGACCAGAAATTGATTGGCCTCGAACGCCAGTTTTGAATACTTCTAATTTGCCGGGTCTACGAACACTCTCTCTTGAGAAGGTGGAATGCGCCTTCGACCCCGATTTTTGTTGAATCGTTACAGCTCCCTCGACAAGTTGTTAGGTGTTACTGCTTGGATAAAGCGTTTTGTTTTTAATTTTAGGCACCCACAACAGAAACGACTGACACCATTTATCTCACCACAGGAGCGACAGGAGTCCGTCACATTTTGGGCTCGTTCTGTGCAATTGGCGCATTTTGAGAAGGAGATTACATTGGAAACTAATGATCTAGAAACTACATTTTTAATTTATAACTAGCCGACGTTTCGAATTCTTTACAGGATTCATGTTCACGGCAGACTGAGGTGATATTTGTCTTTGTCTTGAATTTCAAAGTTATCTCAAAGTACCCGAACATGTAATAACTCATATGTAATAACATATGTAATAACTCAGTGAAACTAATACATCGCGATAAAATCCGTAAACTGTAGTTTAATTTCAATGTGTAACATTCGCGTAAACCCAAGAAGATACTATGTTAACCAGTACGGACTGGAAACCGCAACAAAAATACGCCGGTTAGAAGATCTACAAACCAAGCGCTCAAGATACATAACATCTTTAAATTTCTTGAAGAGATGCCGGGATCACGATCTCATCCCTACATGCTGCAAGATATCAGCCAAGAAGGACATACCTGGGAGCGCTAAGATCTTAAAACAGGCAAGCCAAAAGTTACTCATACAAAAGATCCACGAACACCGAGCTGACTTACGCAGAATAAATAGAAATGTTGAGAATTTGTCTAACGAAATATACAGATTGATAACTCCATTTGATTTTGAACAATGCATCAATGCAATAAATAACAGAGAAACATCAAAATATTACGCGTGTAAACGTAACAAAATAGAAAAATTTGAAAAATTACAACAAAAATCAAATGACCAGTACAAAATGAAACAGAACGTTTTTGCACGAACCAATCACACGCTACCGTCCGCCGACCATAGACAAACAGTTGTCAATCTGTCAAAACACACGTTAGATCAAAACACCGAAAATGTATTATGTAGAGCTTTAAATTATGCGATAACTCCATCCAGAATACCGTATGAGACCATTATTTGCAACGTTGAGGATTGTCTAGTCAAGAACAATGTGAGTAAGGAAGATTTCGAGACCATACGCCAGGACGTTTCTGCTGTATTGCGCCAGTTAAAAGTGCCGAGAAGGAATCTACCAAAACCCGAGTATTTTGCACTGAAGAACCTACGAGCTAGACCTGAACTAACAGTACTCCGAGCAGATAAAGGAAATGCAACGGTAGTGATGGACACGTCCGATTATAAACAAAAAATGGAAAATCTTTTGTCGGATGAAAGTACATATAAATTGGTTAAGACGGACCCTACCAACAAAATACTCAAGCAAACGAGTGACATTGTGAAAAAATACTCCGAACAACTTTGGACGTGAAATACTTAATACCATCGTTTGCAAAACCTCCTCAATTGTATGGTCTACCAAAAATACACAAGGAAAATGCTCCACTGCGCCCTATAGTCAGTCAAATAGGGGCACCAACCTACAGATTGGCTCAACACATTGCGAAGATTCTTTCGCAACTCAGAGGCAAGACGAGAGCGCATGTAAAGGATTCCTACCATTTTGTCAGTGAAATAAAACACCTACATCTCTCTGACAAGGATCTATGGTTAGTTTTGATGTACAGTCATTATTCACATGCTTACCGGCACATGACTGTATTGAAATAACTAAAAGGAAGCTAATAGAGAACAACATGCCTGAGGAATATGCAGAAATATTGAAACACTGCTTAACAACTGGCTATCTGTTATGGGATGAGAAATACTACATACAAGTAGACGGTGTAGCAATGGGCTCTCCAGTATCGCCTGTTGTTGCTGACATCTTCATGGAGGACTTCGAGGCGCGAGCCCCGCAGACTGCCACCATCACACTGAGGTTCTACAAGCGGTATGTAGATGACACTTTTACAATTTTACCAACAGATAGTGTTAATGTATTCCTAGACCATCTTAATTCTATTCATAACCACATAAAATTTACAATGGAATTAGAAACAAACAATTCTTTAGCTTTCTTAGATGTACTTGTTATCAGGAACAAAAACAACTCTTTGAGCCACACTGTGTATAGGAAAAAGACACATACAAATAGGTACTTAAACGGTGAATCTCACCACCATCCTAAACAGTTAGCTACCATAGGAATGTCTTTGTTCCAGAGAGCCCGGGGGATCTGTGACAAGAAACACCTGGACGCCGAGCTTCATCATGTCAAGCAAGTTCTGCAAGACAACAAGCTCCGACCGCCACGCCAACGTCACAGATCCCCGAAGAACAAGCCAGCCACAGTAGAGAGACAACCTGCTGTCCTCCCATACATCAAGGGCGTGACCGACAAGATTGGTTATATTTTGAAGCGAGCTTCGATCAAAACTTTCTACAAACCGCCAACGAAGATAAGCCAATTATTACCATCTGTCAAGAGTCAGTTACCCTTACAAGAGGCCGGAGTTTACAAGATAGACTGTGAGTGTGGGCTCTCATACATTGGAAAAAACCAAGAGAAGCATAGGCATTCGACTAAAGGAACATATAGCTGACATTAAACACAAACGCTCGACGAAGTCTGCTGTGTGTGAAAATGTAGAACAAGGAACCAACCATTACCTGCGATTTGATAAACCACAGATACTCGCAAAAGAACATCGCTTTATTCCAAGAATGATACGTGAAGCTATTGAAATTAAAAAACATCCTAATTTCAATAGGGAAGATGGTTGGAATGTTCCTCCAGCTTGGGACCCTGTTATCAGGCTAATGAAACCCAAGAAGGACAAAGTCACCAGAAGACATCAAGACACAGTGAGCACATTCTGCGTAGATAGTAACACCAATAGTTGAAAAATGTTCGGGTACTTTGAGATAACTTTGAAATTCAAGACAAAGACAAATATCACCTCAGTCTGCCGTGAACATGAATCCTGTAAAGAATTCGAAACGTCGGCTAGTAATAAATTAAAAATGTAGTTTCTAGATCATTAGTTTCAAATGTAATAACTCAGTGAAACCAATACATCGCGATAAAATCCGTAAACTGTAGTTTAATTTCAATGTGTAACATTCGCGTAAACCCAAGAAGATACTAAGGCTGATATAGGCAATAGGCTTGCCCGACGTGGGATAAATTGGTTGTTTTCCCCACCAAATTGTCCACACTCGAGTGGTATATTTGAAGCCGCTGTAAAATCGGCCAAAACACACTTGCGCAGGACAATCGGTGAATCTCACCTTACATTTGAGGAACTCGCAACTGTGTTTTGTAAGATTGAGGCCGTTTTGAACTCTAGGCCATTGTGCCCGATCTCCTCAGATCCGAATGATTTGGAGGCCCTTACGCCGGGCCATTTTTTGATTGGTCGCCCACTTGTCGCCTTGCCTGAGTACCCCTATATTGATACGAGACTTGGTCGTCTCTCGCGTTTTGAATTGGTACGCCAGATTACTCAGAGCTTTTGGAAACGCTGGAATTTGGAATATTTGCACATACTCCAGCAACGCGTTAAGTGGACCGACAAGACCGATCCACCCAAGGTTGGTGACCTCGTTTCAATCAAGGAGGCTAACCTTCCGCCACTCAGATGGCGCAGGGGGCGCATCCTCCGTTTGGTAACTGGGGCTGATGGAGTTCCCCGATTTGCTGAGGTCTTGGTGGACGGTTCGGTTCTGAGGAGAGTGGTTGCAATGTTGTCACGTCTACCAACTGATTAGCGGACCGGTAGGCCGGTCCAGGGCGGGTGGATGTTTGAAATAAAAATAGTTTTATGATAAGTCAAATCGATTATATCGATTTTGTAGCATTTGTTTAGTCTATTGAAAATTTCTGACTATGGTCACACTATGAACTGTCAATGTCAATCCATTCATTTTTTGTCGTTTCCCGCGGTCAGCGAAAAAACCTAGCTTTTGGTTCGCTCTGGAAGATTCCGTTTTGTGAGCGCGTTTTTGATCTTGTATTTGGTTGTAAAACCAAAACCCTAGTGTATTGCCGCTAATTGGTCAGCTGGCATCGGTTTATTTGTGATAAAAGATAAGTTGTATCATATTTGAACATTTGCGAAAATTGTGTGAATCCGGTATTGACGTCCACGTGCCATCGTGTCTTGAAAACGTCGCGTTTGCAGCCTAATAGCTAAGTATAAGATACTTCGTTCATCTATTTTGGCCAATATATTTGTTTGAATGTGTCTAATTTAGCTCAAGCCTGACCTGATCAGTGAAGATATTTGGTAAGCAATCAACATTGTAATTTGGATCAATTCATCACTGTGCAACACAGTACAGTTATATCTGAGATATGTTGTGGCTGACAAGGACTGATGAGTATAATCACGCTTCCACCAATCTGCTGCAAGTAATCCCAGTCCTTTCTAGCCAAACTCTAGACACTAGCTTTTATTTTGTGTTCTCTCTCTGACAAATCAGAGTACCTGTCAATGTAAGAGGTAATTTTATACACAAAACAATTGCGTATTGTATTTTATATGTGTACAGTAAAGTTGGATTAGCAATGTATTTGGAGTATTTACTTTGAAGAGGCATTCATGCTATTCAGTCTATGTGATAATTCGCCAACAAAAGAAATTGAGTTTTTATGTGTAGTATCATGGTTAGATGTCGAGGCATCTAGCATGAATGCTATCTTTTATTATTTTGAAAGTAAATTTGAAACACGTAAATTTGTAGTTGTGGTTTGTATTTTATGTAACTTATCTTTTTTCCGTCATACATAGTACTGAACTATAATACTGTGAAGAAATGTCTGAAATCGTCGTTGTAAGAAAACACACACGGTCCTGGCCTACTGTCGTAATTTGATAGTCTACAATTGATCGGTGCTCTCTTGATGTCAAAATCACATTATTTAAGACATACTGCCAGTTTTACCCAAGCAGCTTGTGGGTGCTATATGAGGCCGTAATACAGCACCCTTGCGGTTCAACACAATTTGCTTTTAGGTTTTGTTCGTATAATATGTTGATTTTTTAAACTACAATTTTACTCATAATGTTGTAAGAAAATACCGCCATGCTGCCTTAACGGTTTTCTGATAAAATATTGTAAAAATTAATAATCCCTGATGCGCATTGGTTAAACAAGAATTATGCACAAAATTCTGATACGAAGTACAAGCTTTTGATTTAAATTACATGGCTAGATTTGTACACGGCCTTCAAAAAAGGGCTCCCCTTTTTTGTATAACAGATAAAAGTGATAATATAACGCTAATATACTGCGCCCTCCGCGATTGCGTTAGCCTCATGACATGATTTCGACTATTCTTGAGTATTTTATGCATCTCAGAATCGAGAGAGTCGGAAATTCGAATATTGCTTATTCATCCCCCTCAATTTCGAAATTTTATATGAACAATTTAAGGGTCTGTCTTTGTGTGAATATATCAAGTTTAACATCATTCTTCTGTTTACATTACAAAGCGCTGGAAATCTGAATAAACTCGTTTTCATGACAATAGAAAATCAACGATCTTATACAGCACGTCTTTAACCTGAAAAGTTTAAAGAAAATTCTCAGAAATTTAGAAACATAAAAGCTTTTTGATAAAAATAAAGTGACTCCTACCTAACCCAAATTGATGGAAAGTTGTCTATAGAATATCGCTGCGTGCATGAAGTGCGTGGCACGGTACATAAATGGAAGTAATAGACAGCGTTATAGATTTATGGCACACATAATAGCAAGTCTCCCTTCTCATTGATGAGTTTGAAATGAGGTCCTGGCGGAAATAATGGCTTCAGTTCAGCATTTATTTGCTTTTATATGAGTAAGAAAATTGTATAGGCACGTTATGAAATGAGTTTTGCTTTGTTTTGCACAGTTCTTTTTATAAATAGTAAGCACCATGGTAGCAACAGTGCATAATTATACAAAAAATATGTAATATGTATTTTATTTTATTTCGTTTCACTACAAAAAGTTTTTGATAATCTTTTTCGTATAATGCAGGTTGTAGCACCGGAATGCCTGCTAAGTATTTAGCAATATTACTAGATGAAACAATTTTTTCGAGTATAAAGCCAACCTGTTTACAGCATGAATGAGCTGGCTCTGCCAGGACAGTGTCACTGATTCTCAAAAGATTGAAGTATAGCAGTAATATTCCTCGATATTTTTTCTTGGTTAAATGCGAGCGCCGTAGGTTCAAACCTATCTTACCATTCTCTCTTCTTCGTATGGTAGTGGAGAAGCGAATACATCATTCATCATGTCAGCCTAGAGACGTCCACTGCTGGATATAGGCCTCCCCCAAGGTTCTCCACACAGACCGATTTTGACACAACCGCTTCCCGCGTTCTTAACCAGATCGTCGGTCCACCTTGCGGGAGGCCTACCCCTGCTACGTCGTCCGGTACGTTGTCGCCACTCTAGAACCCGCCTACCCCAACCTGCCCTGCCCATTGCCACTTCAGCCTGGCTATTCGGAGAGCTATGTCGGTGACTTTGTATACATCAGTAGTATAGTCGATACAAAACTACATCCTGACTGTACGGTTGCGAGGAGTAAACTTACTGCGCTACTTACTTGCATTTCGTTCGTTAATTAAGAGCATCGCAGGACCAAACCTCTCAAAGAGCGATAATAATTGAAACTGAGAAAATCGTTTGGCAGAAAATGATGAGCATAGCGCATCTTTTCCTTGTGTAATAATTAGCTTAGGATGGCAAGTGATACCTGGTTAGCATCGGTGATATGTGAATGTTCTACCCACGGTATAATACAAACAAGGCGGGCTGAAGCTTGTTTGCCGCTCGTACTTACTAAGGAGAAAAATATTAGTTATTTTATTTATACTTAAAAATAAAGAAAATCCTTTTGAAGATTTAGACATTCTGACGTAAACAAGAATTGCTTCTGGGTAATATTTGTCACAATATATTTCTTGTCAATTTATTTCAATACATGAAGCTATTTATTTTGTGTGAGCACTTACGTAGGCGATTTTTGCCATATCGTCTATAGAACTCAACGTATTTTTTTGGGCCTTATTACCTGATAATAGGACAAGAAAATTCTGATAGATACTTTTAATTTCTGATACAGCAAAAGTTTTTGGAAACATTTGCTACATCAGAAAACTTACTTACCAAAAGAGTGAAATATTTGTTTATGTCAAAGTTTTGTAATCTGCTTTTGGCGTTCGCTGCCTTGACCCGGTGCTGCACATATTTTTTCTTCTTCGTAGATTTTTTGTTGTTGTTATGATTTATGTACGAGCGTGAGAATATTAATAAAGACATCTGTATTATTGGTTTTGTAGGGTCTGTCCATCAAGTCACCCTCTGTTCGAGACATCAAATTGTACTCCTGTTTCTAAGCACGTGCCTGAACAAATTTATGGTAGCACTTTGCTTGTCATTATATAAAATTTTATCTTGAGTGCCTTTAGATGAAGATATTTGTGTGACTTGGCGTCAAGGTCATCCTCAAGAACCCTTTCCAGTCCCAGACTACAAAACTCATTCATAGTCATTCATGACCCGACAGTCTAAGATCTGCATCTCAAATATTAGGACACACAAAAATAAATGTTTTAACTTCGGGTGCGAATTGGCCATTTAATACAATACAGGCCTAAACAAATAACACTTTAATCAGCTAATTAAATTGCAAATTATTAGTCAATATTTAATTATGTGCCTCACATTAATTATATTAATGAAACTAGATAGCGTAGAATAATAATGGTCCCCTCTCCAGACATTCCAGGCATTTAAATCAAACATCACATATAAATTAAGCTTATCTCACGCTAAATAAGCTTAAACGCAGTCCATGTTTATCGCAGTGCATTTCGGTCGGAATATGGTATAGCAGGCATTGTTGCGTAACGGCACAGGCACGTCGAAGAGCTATTTGTTTCAATATTTATAGAGTTAGTATTTGACAGTATATCCCAGTAAATATTAAAAGCATGACGATCTTGGTTACATTGTAATAAAGTTGTGTTAGTATGTGTGGAAAATAAAGAAAACGCACATTTGGTGTTTGTTGTGCTTGTTAAAATTATTGGTAACATAATTATAACTTTCTTGCTCTTTTAGTGTGGTCTTTGGTATATTCGTTTTATATTGTTCGTAACATTCGTCCACGCGCTATACTTCAGTATCAAAGAAATATATTTAAATTTGTAACTACGAATATAATTACCCTTACATGAAATTTAATTTCAAAGAGTAAAAATTTTACATTTCTTTAGCTTTATTTTTCTTTCTAGGTTATTCCTATATATTAGAACTCCAGAATACTGGAATTAGAACCTCTTTCTGACATCACAAAGCTGAAATGTTAAATGGCTACTTTCATCACCATTTTTTATCAACTTCTTTCAAGAATCAATTAATCTTTGGTCGATACTAATGGCTCGTAAAATATTTTAGAGTTAATAAATAATCTTAATTCTACTTCAGATCTTTCAATTGCTGCACATAAGAGATAAATCATGTAAGAATGCTATATCTTTATTAGAACATCACCGCATTATTGTTATGCGCTTTGAGAAAATATTAAGATAACACAGTGACAGTCACCTTAAAGTTTGTACGAACAAACGATGACTGTGATCATCATTGTTCCAACGTTATCCAAGTTACATCCAAGAATTTTAGAGCTCGGTGTGACTTATTGGTTTAAAGAGATGATATAATATTAGCTTTTCCAAAGATCAACTTCCGCCTGTTCCCGCAATCCAAAGGGTTAACGATATTCCATGGTCACCGTCAAAGATCTTTATGATAGACTAGACCCACAGCTTAACGTGCTCTTTAAGGCATGGGGCAATGTGACAAACGTTGTAGGTTTATTCATGGTAATAGTATACTCACTGCTTTAAATTACCTCGGTACATGACAACATTTTGTCTATTATAAATCCAGTCGTTCAATATCAGACCTCATGTTGGTATTTGCTAATCGCTTCTATGAGGCTTGATAGTTTCTACGAACTAAGCGTTCGTTTGTTGCTACCATTCAGCTTCAGTAATTGTAATTGTCTTTGTGGTGACGGATCACGTACTGATGCCGGTACATTAATCACAGTGAATAATGTACCATAGCGGATGTCTAATGAATAATCCCGATGGATCTGGCAACTCTCATGCCACAAACGAACGATTTCACCATAATTTGCTTTTGGCATCGTTTTGAATGTTCACGGTATGTTTGCCAATTCCTCTTTGTGATTGTTCAACAAATTTTCAGTATAACCTATTTATTTTATCGCTTATTTATGTATCAACGGTTCCGTAGGTTGATAACTGAGTTGTGTCAATATTTTGCACTGTATGTGTATTAACTTAATATGATGACATTAATTTGTTAAAAGCTTTACTCTCATTTGTTGGTGTAATTATTAAATAAATAACTAAATGTACTTATCCAAAATAATAACAAAATACCTATAAGAATAATTATGGTGTAACAAGAACTTTTTTTCAATAAAATAAATTAAAGAGAAACAATCAAAATGACAAAATCAGTTCTGTGTATAAACTGTCCCACTGCTGAGCACGGGCATCTTCTCACTATGAGAACACCCCAAAAAATATATTTGTAAAAAGGGAAAGGACTTCAATTGTTTGCTCAATTTCTCACTTACGACGTTAACATAGGCTGTAGTTTAAAAATATAGAACTCACGGAATACATTTTTATATAAGTTATCATCTTATTAAATATTTTTCCATCAAATGTAAATTTGATGCATTTTTGGAAACGTATTAAAATCATAAGATATTGAGGGAATTCACGTTGCACGTATCAAATACGCCGAATTTTCATTGGGCGGTTTCAGATTTGCGTTTTATACGCGCGTATAAGCTCGTTTTTGGAAGCGCATGTAGGCGCGTATAGGCGCGCCTTTTGGAAAAAGCGCAACTCGTACGAGCATTAAAGTGCTTCTAAGCTCGTACAAGCGCGAGCCATCAGAATCCATGTTGACACTGACAAGATGTCACTACCGTTTCGAGCGAACACGACGAAATATGCCCGTTTACGCGAGTCCGGTTTTTTGAATCGCGTAATGTAGCGCGCGTGTAAGCGCGTATGCTGAAACGACCGTATACACGCAGACAAATACGTAAATCTGAAACCGCCCAAGACTTCAAAGGTACGAAATTCCGAGATTTTACCAAATGCTGCATTGCGGAATGTGCCATGCGTTTTCAAATGGTTCTGATTTGAATATTACAAAATTGTGTACTTATATCATTATAAAAGCTTATTCTACTTCGTCGATCCCCTGAAAAATGTGTCGACAAAATGTGTAAATCGTTCCGAACGCAAATTTATTTGAACATTCTTTAGCGAGCTTTGATGATCCTTGTTTTGTGATATTTGTTGTTACGAATTCGCAATTATAATAATTTATTTTCTAAATTACATTAATAATTAACCAATGCTTAAACACATTCATGTGTTATGTACTGGTTAGACTAAATAGATTGGAAAATTCATTAGCTACGGTAACGTTCATTCACACATAATTAGAAATAAATAAAGTGCAGATAAAATAGTGTTTACCGAAGCGTTTACTAAAAAGCCAGTGGCCAATGTCAAAGAATAGGTTGAGAATGAATAATGCCTTTTGGGAATCGCCAATGGAACCGGCGGGGTAGAAAGGTACTTAAATAGGAAAGGAAAGGAGCTTTTACTTATCTTTTCTTTACTTTGTGCCCCGGTGTGCTGAAAGTACCTAAAAGGTGATTAAGATTCAGCTGATTAGTTGAACTTTAGAATAAAATATTGCCTTTACTTTTGCACTGTGTTTGGGCGGGGACACGTAAATTTTGGCTTGGCGACATTTGCTGTCGTCATGTAATTGTTTATTCTTCCGTACTAAACGTAATTTTAAACTGTATATTACTTGCCAATATTATCTTCCCATGAATTTGTTATTCGTTATATATTGGTATACTATCACGAAAGTATGCTTTGGTAATTAAAGGTACTTAAAGCATATTTTTATTTGTTCAGATGGTTATAATACCTTACATATTATTATGACTGACATGGCAACCATGGGTCGTCAGGGTGCTTTTCCGCTGAAGAGAAGTAGATCAGAGCAGCAAAAATAGCACTCATAAAATTGATGTGCCAAAGAAATTAAAAAAAATTACATGGTTTAAAAACTTGTAATAAACAAAAGTCATGGCGTGGCTAAGCGAGACGGGTGGAAGCAAGGAAGAATAAAACAGTAGGGATGTGTGGTAAGAAATATAATTTTCCTTGACATTCTATTGACCGTTTTTTTTTGTTTTACGAGGTGGAAAATCCCTTCGGATCTCCGACTCTTGGGGAAATGAGAGCCGGAGTATGTGGTGTTACTACCTCGACTTTCTCATGTACCCGTGTGTCGGAGGGTAGGTTATCGCCGAAGCATTCGTCGCTACCCCCGACGGGTATTGGCCCGCCACATGGTCAGGCGAGCCCCGAACAAAACCCCCTTGGCGGCGGATGAAGGTGTTGAGCTCCGCCGCCATTGACCGTTAAATTTCACACGTAACTTGACGGCACGGCATGAGCTCAGATCCGGCAGTCCACAACTCCGTATTACTTTCTTTTATTTTTTGGTGTCGGGTTGGAAAATCCGCATGGAGTCCCTCCGCCCTGGGGGAAAGGCGTAGGGGCCAGAAGAACTGTCCCGCGCACCCGCACCCTTGGACGCATCCTTCGCAGGCCTCCGTCAAGCCCACTCGGAGCGTCCACTCCCGGGATCTCGCTTAGCTTCACCGTGGGTGACCTAACCACGGTTACTGAGCACCCCCACCACGACAAGGTGGAAATCCCACAGGGGGGAACTCCGTATTACTCAGTTTCACTTCTTGTTACCTCATTCTACTCCGACTAACAAGTATCTTTACTCCGTTTCTCTCTTCCACCTCCTCGCATTAATAGGTAGGCATTATCTATATCTCCGCCCACCATTACTCTTGTGATCCGTTTTTCTTAAGACTTTCGAAGATTAACAGACTTGTACAAACATTCTGCAGCGGGGTTCTATTCTGCAAATTTCTTTTGGTATCAATCCACAATTTCGTATTATTTTCTTCGATAGCCTGGATCTTATCTCTGCTGAATGCGTGTCTAAAACTGACGCAAGCTCAAAATTCTGCATCCTGCATAGTACTGTAAATATATGTAATACAAGATGTCTAATTTTCCAAATCTCAAAGCAACTTCTATGTATTGAGTTTGTGTGTGAGCCTTATTCTTAATTATCTGTAAAATTGAAACAATAAATATATTTTATTAATTCGATAGGTTTGAATTACCTATCTTTTGAAGTTCAGATCGTTCATGATTAAGTTTTAGTTAGTCTTTAATGCTTATTAACTTTTAACATTCTAAAAGTTATTTAAGAGCTAATATCCTTGTATTTTGTCGCTACTACCAAAACTTTAAGTAACCTATTTCGCTGAAGCATCGAATTATATCATCAAAATTGTTAAAAATTACAATTCATAATATGATATGGCTAACCCACTCATTTTATGTAAATAACTAATAAATATTTCTTAAAATATTATGGAAACAGCTTCACTATAACTGTTAAGCTGTTTCATCATTATAGTATAAAATAAAGGATTTTATTCAATATTTATAACTTTAAATTATATACCTCTACGGTAATATTATATATGTAGTATTTTCCTACACAAATTAATTTTTAAACCAAGCAATACTAACAGCCGCTTAACAAAAGATCTACCCCTATATATTAGTAAAAGAATTTAAGGGTATTTTATGAGCAGATCATTAAAAACTGGGAGTAAATACCTATGTACCTGCAGACCTTCATTCATATAAATATTGAACTGAGGTCGGAACACCAACTCTTTGGAACAGTCCTGTTTGTTGGTCAATTTAACCCAATTATTGGTTTGTTTCTTTTTACAAGTCGGGACATTGGATGAAGTGCGGTTTACTTATGTCAACAATACTTGGGGCCTTCTGCGTTCGTAATTTTGTACTCACGTTGATACAATTTAACACACATATTTTAAAAAACGTCAGGCTCCTTGATGAAGCTCTGTAAATCTTATAAAAATATTTTGATTGCTTTCATAGTGTTTTGTGAATAACTGAGGAATTATGGTTTCACGATTTAGTTCTAAAATTTAAACAGACGTAAATGTGAACATCGTAGAATAATCATCATTTAGCAAACAATCTAAGGGTGATTCTGGTTATATCAACTTTAGCTGGAACCTGAAAATTTTCAGGTACTTTTTGATTACTACCACTTTTTTAACCGACTTCAAAAAAAGGAGGAGGTTCTCAATTTGTCGGAATCTTTTTTTTTTATGTATGTTCCCTGATTTCTCTAAGACGTCTGGACCGATTTCGAAAATTATTGTTTTGATTGAAAGAGTATACTTTCCAGTTGGTCCCATGGTCATCAAGTCAGGATCTGGTCATGGAATCCTGAAACAATCGAAGGACCTCTTCAATTTTTATAAGCACACTTGAAGCGATTTGACGATAAAAACCCAATGGCGTCGAGTTTGGGCTCGTTTGAGTCGTCTTTACATAGACTTTGATGCTGGATGATTTCCATGGTCTGATGATAGAGCTGGAAGGTAACCATGAGATCTTTGTGATGCAACAACCCAATCTCATCGAGTTTAGAGTCGTTTGATTCGTCTTTACATGGACTTTGGTACTGGATGTTTCCCAAGGTCTGATGATTGAGCAGAAAGGTGGCCATGGGATCTTTGTAATACAAAGACGCAATCCCATTGAGCTTGGGCTCCTTTGATTCGTCTTTACATGGACTTTAGTTCTGAATGTTTACCAAACTCTGATGATGGAGCAGGAAGGTAGCCATGGGTTATTTGTAATACAATTACGCAAGCCCATTGAGTTTGGACTCGTTTGATTCGTCTTTACATGAACTTTAGTGCTGAATGTTTTCCAAAGTCTGATGATAGAGCAGGAAGGTGGCCATGGGATCTTTATAATACAATAACGCAATCTCATCGAGTTTAGGCTCGTCTTGGCAAACACTTTGGTACTAGATGATTTCCGGGATCTGATGATGGAACCGAAACGAACGTGTTTAGGATTGTTAGTTGAAAACAAAAAAAAACTTGAAATTGCCAGAAAGGTACAGGTCTACATTTTAGAATTCAGGGACGTAAGGAAGGCCTCCCCATTATGTACCACCTACACTATCCTATGTACCTACTTACCACCAATTACTATTTTTTTAGGATACCACTAAAAAGCAAAATATAAAAATTATTTTTAAATAAAACAAAACCGACTTCAAAAAATACTAAGGAACTATAAAGCAAAAAATAATTGGTTTTGGAGCAAACATTTTTGGAGTCGGTGCCAAGGCCTTACGCAAAAAGTTACTAAATTTCAAACTACCTACTCTATCAACAACGAAAGTTATATAAAAAAGTGTAGAGCTTTTATAGTCAGATCAGAAATACTTGGCTTGGCATCGACTCCAAAAATGTTTGCTCCACAACCAATTATTTTTTGCTTTTTAGTTCTTTAGTGTTTTTTGAAGTCGGTTTTGTTTTATTTAAAAATATTTTTTTTAGGATATAAATTGCCCACACAGTGACTTTTGAGTATCCTAAGGCATAGAAATACTGCATTGATGACATCTTATTACCCCAGTAACAACTGTATGAGATCTTTATTATAGCCGTGACTGAAGATTTAAGTCTTAAACGCGGCGCGGCAGAAAACATAAACTCTCTATAAGTTCACATTTCATCAACTTCAGACTCATCGCAAAGCTCTGCCCGACCAATAGCTATTTCATAATTGCGTCGACACAGATAAAAAAATAATTTCAAATGACCAACTCGGGTAGGGTCAAACAACGACCTAGTATTGTAATTGAAGTTGACGTATCGCCTTATCTGTTAAATATGAAAGCTTAACTATTGATGAGTTTTATCCCTCGGAATTCGTTTGCGGGGATCGAAGTATTAAAACCGTGGAAGACGCTTGATTACTCTGAGGGTAGCGCATAGTCAAGTTTGGACGCTACCTAGCTTGAAGGACGAACGGATATAGCTATCGTTCAAACAAAAATCATGTGAATCAATACTTATTTTATTGCTAGATTTTATGTGGTGTAAGAGGTCATTACCGTTCAGTAAATAAAGTGATGCCCCACTTCTCATAGCAGTGATTTGGATGTTCATATTACTGTAAGATTGCATTTACCGCTTTCTATCAGTTATTGTGAAAAGTCATCATATCAGCATATTGACGTCCATTGCTGCATATAAGCTTACCTCCAAGGCTCTCCACTTAGGTCATTTTTGGCTAGTGTATCACTGAATTTCTTACTTAAAGAAAGAGTTATATAAAAGTAAGAAAAAAAATGTCTTATTATTACTACGCGGTCCGAAAGGTATAACATTAATAATACTAGTAGGTACATAATATAATCAACCCTTAACATTCGTTTTTTATATCGTATCAATAACATCGAAATGCAAATTGAATATAGGATATACGAACGCTTGAGCAGAACCAAATATACATAAAATACACGAGATGTAAAGAATTTCCTTGAAACAATCTACATAGACATTCTTAAGCTGTCGCTATTCTTCTATAGGATCCTCATCGATCTCACCCTGTACACATACATCCCATCCATCACGGTGACTGTAACCCACATTCAACCCTTTGCAATGAAAAACAAACAGATATGGTTCTTTATAAAACAGATACGTATTCGCACCCATGTTCGGTTTAAAAGTGTGATAAAATATTCACTCAGATCTTTGAACGCAATTTTATTTGGGAACGGTTCAATGTTTTATTTTTTGCCTTATGTTAAAAGGAAATATGGATGCAAATGTGTTTTATGTCGTGAAAACGAGATGGATATTGTAAAGTTGTAAGGCCTCATTCGCACGAGAGATTATTTAACGCGCGTTAAAAAAGGGTTTAAATAGAACAAATGCATTCCCTTACGTATGTTCACACGAAGCGTTTTTAAAACATAATTGCCATTTCAACGCTGGGCATTGGGCGTTAAATGGAATAGACGTTATGGAACCGGGGACAAGAGTGATTTTAAAGAGCTCGTATGAACGCTCTCATTGAAAGCGCCAAAGCCAGAGTTGATCGCTTTTGCGCTCGTTATAAAAGCTCTTGTGCGAATGAGGCCTAAATGTTATTTTGAGAAAGAGGCGGCGCTTAAGGGTTTCTTGATGACCACCTCATTTGCGCATGTTGAAAGTAGTGGGTCAGATTTGAAACTTTCAACAGACTTGTGTAAAACTAGTTAAATG
Source organism: Euclidia mi (assembly GCA_944739405.2). NCBI lineage: Eukaryota > Metazoa > Arthropoda > Insecta > Lepidoptera > Erebidae > Euclidia > Euclidia mi. The sequence continues at coordinate 43,756,079 of OX123182.2, read as the reverse complement.
TTTTATCTAGTTAAATGTATCACCATCATGATCATCATCATCAGTCTGCCATAGTCCACTGCTAGTTAGAAGCCACTCCAATTGCACACCACTGTGACCAATTTCCGGCTCTTCGTGTCTAGCAGCTACCAGCCACTTTGCGTATATTTCCCCTCCACTGTATAATTATAATTAATGCGCAAACATATAATAATGTGCATATGTGTTTTATAACAAGAAGTATAGAAGCAAGGGACATACTGCGCAAGGGCAAGAGAATGACTTTATTTATAAGGTAAAAGTCTATAATGTTAACATCTGTTTTAAAGTTTTATAGCCAAGAAGAGTGTTATTTAATAGCCGTTCCAGTAATTTCATAAAACTTTTTCTTTATTTTCATTATGCGGCGAAGTCTGTGATTGTAGTTCTTGATAGTACAACCTTAATAATGTAGAAACTTAACATTTTAATAGATTATGGTCGAATTTTGACCACTGGGCGACCTCTAGCTATAATTAATGCGCAAACATTTTATTTTTTATTTATAGTCTCACGCCTGTATCCCCGAAGGGGTTAGCAGAGATGTAGGTAAATATTACACCCACATTTCGCCAGATTTATTTTAGTCCCACGTAATAGGGGGCGAACCTATTGCCGTTACCGGGCACATCACTAGACTCCGGGCTGCTACTGAGTATTCGGAAAAACCCAGTGTGGAGGATAAAGGTGTGGTGTTCCTCAAACTAGAGGGAGGAGCCTCTAACCAAGCTGGGTGGTCGTGCTTGGTGGCCTGCAGGCCAATAGTGAGCATATGTGTTTTATATTCCAAGGCTGATTATTTGTTTGCTTTAAGTTGTTACAGGTTCTAGTTTGATGTATTCGAATAAATAAATAAATTCAGAGGTTTTTTCAATTTATACTTCTATTTTACATTTTGGGTTAGCTAACTGGACTTGCAATAAATAATTTAAACAACCATTTACTACTCAATCCATAATAAAGTTTAAAATTTGAACGAATAGGGGAGACAAAAAAGGTGCAGCACTGATTATGGTACGGTATGACTCACGTGTCAAGGTACCTTGATATATACCTAGCGTTTTTATGGTTACATATTTATAGGTAGAAATCAAATTAATAATCATCATTTTAAAATGCATATAATTATTGTAATGATATATTATATTATTACAGATCAATTACATCCCAGTTCTGAGAACGCTGTTGGCCAATTTCAACGCTGTCTGATAAGTTCCTGTTATGTAAATTATTGTCAGATCACTTGTACAAATTTCATTCCAATTCAAAACTAAAAAATTGAATGTATACAGTGGTAGTGAAACAAGGGCTAAGTCATTTAAATAGAACTCACGATCTCAGGCTTAGCAGTCCGAATCACTTACCAGATAGTAGATGAAAGACAAGCGATATCAAATCTAAGAAAGAAATTCGGACGAAAAGAGAGTAACACTTGCCTGGCATTACTAGGTTCAATAAGATGCGATGGCTATTAAGCATGCTGCATGCATGTTCCCCTGTATCATAAAAAAAAAATACTATCAGTGGCAGAAGACCCAGTAACTTAATTCCAAATGAGAACCACAGTTTATAGTCATGAGTGATTCTCGGTATTCCATTTCCACATAAATGGCAAGACAAAATAGTTGATGGCTCATCGCCAGCTCAACGTCCACACATCACGTAGTTTTTTTCGGTAAGTTGACAGCTAGCGGTTTGATTTATACGAGGCGATTCCGATACTTTACCGCACTGGAGCGGTGCGGTTATAGTGAGTGGTGACCTTTACTCCTACGGCACTGGTTCCATATGGTACGGTAGCAGCCCAAATTGTGCTCCCAGAACTGCCATTTATTATTAATTGCATTAATAACCTCAAAGTAACAAAACTTAATAACCTGGATGGACTTAATTAATGCTGAGTGAAACAATTACTGATTACCTTGAGCTAACGATCATTTGCGGTGAAATTGTGGACATATATATCATCATCAGCCTATTGATATATCATATTAAGTAGACCATCAACATCATATGGAGTAACTGGGTTATAGAGTAATTAAAGAGTATAGTAATTACAAAACCGAGACTTTGACGTGACAGAGGTTTGTGATGTGGATCTACCGAGAATATGCTACCGCGTATTCTCTATTGTATGCAATAAGGCAAAAATATAATAGAAAAGTAGATATTTTCTGAGAAATAGTTCTGTAAGGTTGTCGTCATTATTATTGAAGCTTTGTCCCGTATGTGATTCAAGATCTTTGTCTTGTGTAGGTATCTGAGCGCTTTTTGTGAAAGTAATTTCATGATTATTAAGAAACGACCAATGGCAAAATCACAGATATTAAATGACATCATTACAAATTAATATGGCTCACGCCATAACTTTTTACATACATACATATGCTCACGCCTTTTTCCCGTCAGGGTGGGCAGAGACAACAGAAAGCCACTTGCTACTATCCTTACAAACTAAACTTTATCGAGACTATATAAAAATTACCTATACAACCGAATAAGTACTAAGTAACCAAATAAGTACCTAGTTACCTACCTAATCTGCTTTCGTAATTTTAGCAAATTTAATACTAACTTATTAGATACGCTACAAAACAACAGCTGTTGCTTTGGGGTTAGTGTCAGTTAGACTTAACGCTTTGAAGGTCAGTATACGCCTATAGGTATCATAGGAATAAAACTTATATTGTGTCTCCTTTACTGATAGACAACATATTAAAGCAAAGCGCCCGATGCACGACATGACATAACTTTCCACCCGATGGCAAACATCAATATTTTCAATAAAAATATTGTGTAATTAATTTGATCTAGTATGGTCTATTTATGATGTTAGTTTCAGTTATCTATTTCTGCTCCGTATATAAAAAAACAAGACAAAGCACAAACAGAGCAATCAAAAAGGGAATACACGCACTGAGTAACTTCATTGTTTATTTCACCGAGTCCTTCTCAGAACTGTCCCCAAATCTCGTACATTTATTTAATTATCTCGATTCTCGTATGTTGCTTATAGGTTCCAGGATAGCTAGGTTTTCAAAACGTCAAACAATGTACCATTTATTTATAATAACTATCAGGTAGAATAAAAATTATTTTAGCTCTATAAACTTTCGCGAATTGTACACATACCTACCAATATTTATGTAACGGGTGTATATCGCATAATTACTTTTTAATAAATACGCGATATAGACCTGTTACATTAATATTTGATTATTGTAGCTCATTTTCATCACTTTCACGCTGTCTGATAAGTTCCTGTTATGTAAATTATTGTCAGATCACTTGTACAAATTTCATTCCAATTCAAAACTAAAGAATTGAATGTATACAGTGGTAGTGAAACAAGGGCTAAGTCATTTAAATAGATCTCACGTTCTCAGGCTTAGCAGTCCGAATCACTTACCAGATAGCAGATGAAAGACAAGCGATATCAAATCTAAGAAAGAAATTCGGACGAAAAGAGAGTAAAACTTGCCTGGCATTACTAGGTTCAATAAGATGCGATGGCTATTAAGCATGCTGCATGCATGTTTACTATCCCTGTATCACAAAAAAAAATACTATCAGTGGCAGAAGACCCAGTAACTTAATTCCAAATGAGAACCACAGTTTATAGTCATGAGTGATTCTCGGTATTCCATTTCCACATAAATGGCAAGACAAAATAGTTGATGGCTCATCGCCAGCTCAACGTCCACACATCACGTAGTTTTTTTCGGTAAGTTGTCAGCTAGCGGTTTGATTTATACGAAGCGATTCCGATACTCTACCGCACTGGAGCGGTGCGGTTATAATGAGTGGTGACCTTTACTCCTACGGCACTGGTTCCATATGGTACGGTAGCAGCCCAAAATGTGCTCCCAGAATTGCCATTTATTATTAATTGCATTAATAACCTCAAAGTAACAAAACTTAATACCCTGGATGGACTTAATTAATGCTGAGTGAAGCAATTACTGATTACCTTGAGCAAACGATCATTTGCGGTGAAATTGTGGACATATATATCATCATCAGCCTATTGATATATTATATTAAGTAGACCATCAACATCGTATGGAGTAACTGAGTTATAGAGTAATTAAAGAGTATAGTAATTACAAAACCGAGACTTTGACGTGACGGAGGTTTGTGATGTGGATCTACCGAGAATATGCTACCGCGTATTCTCTATTGTATGCAATAAGGCAAAAATATAATAGAAAAGTAGATATTTTCTGAGAAATAGTTCTGTAAGGTTGTCGTCATTATTATTGAAGCTTTGTCCCGTATGTGATTCAAGATCTTTGTCTTGTGTAGGTATCTGAGCGCTTTTTGTGAAAGTAATTTCATGATTATTAAGAAACGACCAATGGCAAAATCACAGATATTAAATGACATCATTACAAATTAATATGGCTCACGCCATAACTTTTTACATACATACATATGCTCACGCCTTTTTCCCGTCAGGGTGGGCAGAGACAACAGAAAGCCACTTGCTACTATCCTTACAAACTAAACTTTATCGAGACTATATAAAAATAACCTATACAACCGAATAAGTACTAAGTAACCAAATAAGTACCTAGTTACCTACCTAATCTGCTTTCGTAATTTTAGCAAATTTAATACTAACTTATTAGATACGCTACAAAACAACAGCTGTTGCTTTGGGGTTAGTGTCAGTTAGACTTAATGCTTTGAAGGTCAGTATACGCCTATAGGTATCATAGGAATAAAACTTATATTGTGTCTCCTTTACTGATAGACAACATATTAAAGCAAAGCGCCCGATGCACGACATGACATAACTTTCCACCCGATGGCAAACATCAATATTTTCAATAAAAATATTGTGTAATTAATTTGATCTAGTATGGTCTATTTATGATGTTAGTTTCAGTTATCTATTTCTGCTCCGTATATAAAAAAACAAGACAAAGCACAAACAGAGCAATCAAAAAGGGAATACACGCACTGAGGAACTTCATTGTTTATTTCACCGAGTCCTTCTCAGAACTGTCCCCAAATCTCGTACATTTATTTAATTATCTCGATTCTCGTATGTTGCTTATAGGTTCCAGGATAGCTAGGTTTTCAAAACGTCAAACAATGTACCATTTATTTATAATAACTATCAGGTAGAATAAAAATTATTTTAGCTCTATAAACTTTCGCGAATTGTACACATACCTACCAATATTTATGTAACGGGTGTATATCGCATAATTACTTTTTAATAAATACGCGATATAGACCTGTTACATTAATATTTGATTATTGTAGCTCATTTTCATCACTTTCACGCTGTCTGATAAGTTCCTGTTATGTAAATTATTGTCAGATCACTTGTACAAATTTCATTCCAATTCAAAACTAAAGAATTGAATGTATACAGTGGTAGTGAAACAAGGGCTAAGTCATTTAAATAGATCTCACGTTCTCAGGCTTAGCAGTCCGAATCACTTACCAGATAGCAGATGAAAGACAAGCGATATCAAATCTAAGAAAGAAATTCGGACGAAAAGAGAGTAAAACTTGCCTGGCATTACTAGGTTCAATAAGATGCGATGGCTATTAAGCATGCTGCATGCATGTTTACTATCCCTGTATCACAAAAAAAAATACTATCAGTGGCAGAAGACCCAGTAACTTAATTCCAAATGAGAACCACAGTTTATAGTCATGAGTGATTCTCGGTATTCCATTTCCACATAAATGGCAAGACAAAATAGTTGATGGCTCATCGCCAGCTCAACGTCCACACATCACGTAGTTTTTTTCGGTAAGTTGACAGCTAGCGGTTTGATTTATACGAGGCGATACCGATACTCTACCGCACTGGAGCGGTGCGGTTATAATGAGTGGTGACCTTTACTCCTACGGGACTGGTTCCATATGGTATGGTAGCAGCCCAAAATGTGCTCCCAGAATTGCCATTTATTATTAATTGCATTAATAACCTCAAAGTAACAAAACTTAATACCCTGGATGGACTTAATTAATGCTGAGTGAAGCAATTACTGATTACCTTGAGCTAACGATCATTTGCGGTGAAATTGTGGACATATATATCATCATCAGCCTATTGATATATTATATTAAGTAGACCATCAACATCATATGGAGTAACTGGGTTATAGAGTAATTAAAGAGTATAGTAATTACAAAACCGAGACTTTGACGTGACGGAGGTTTGTGATGTGGATCTACCAAGAATATGCTACCGCGTATTCTCTATTGTATGCAATAAGGCAAAAATATAATAGAAAAGTAGATATTTTCTGAGAAATAGTTCTGTTAGGTTGTCGTCATTATTATTGAAGCTTTGTCCCGTATGTGATTCTAGATCTTTGTCTTGTGTAGGTATCTGAGCGATTTTTGTGAAAGTAATTTCATGATTATTAAGAAACGACCAATGGCAAAATCACAGATATTAAATGACATCATTACAAATTAATATGGCTCACGCCATAACTTTTTACATACATACATAATATGCTCACGCCTTTTTCCCGTCAGGGTGGGCAGAGACAACAGAAAGCCACTTGCTACTATCCTTACAAACTAAACTTTATCGAGACTATATAAAAATTACCTATACAACCGAATAAGTACTAAGTAACCAAATAAGTACCTAGTTACCTACCTAATCTGCTTTCGTAATTTTAGCAAATTGAATACTAACTTATTAGATACGCTACAAAACAACAGCTGTTGCTTTGGGGTTAGTGTCAGTTAGACTTAACGCTTTGAAGGTCAGTATACGCCTATAGGTATCATAGGAATAAAACTTATATTGTGTCTCCTTTACTGATAGACAACATATTAAAGCAAAGCGCCCGATGCACGACATGACATAACTTTCCACCCGATGGCAAACATCAATATTTTCAATAAAAATATTGTGTAATTAATTTGATCTAGTATGGTCTATTTATGATGTTAGTTTCAGTTATCTATTTCTGCTCCGTATATAAAAAAACAAGACAAAGCACAAACAGAGCAATCGAAAAGGGAACACACGCACTGAGTAACTTCATTGTTTATTTCATCGAGTCCTTCTCAGAACTGTCCCCAAATCTCGTACATTTATTTAATTATCTCGATTCTCGTATGTTGCTTATAGGTTTTCCAAACGTCAAACAATGTACCATTTATTTATAACAACTATCAGGTAGAATAAAAATTATTTTAGCTCTATAAACTTTCGCGAGTTGTACACATACCTACCAATATTTATGAACGGGTGTATATCGCATAATTACTTACCTTTACTTTTTAATAACTACGCGATATAGACCTGTTACATTAATATTTGTATTATTGTAGCTCATTTTCATGCTGCGAAATAGCTGGAAGCAAGTCAGTAAATTATTAAATTAAGCGGTTTAAGGTTCGGCTCTTAGCATTAGAAACATGCAATGCATTTCATTTTTACTTGTAATACGTAATATATTGTAACGCAGTACGAGAATACTTATTACGCAATGCTTAAAAAGAAAACCTTTTCGCGGCTCTATGTTATTTCCTACGAACGAAATAAAAATATACAGAGAGAAATAGTTTTATACAGCGGCATCTCAGTTACATCTGAAAACACGTGTGGAAACACAAAGAATAAACTGCGCGTACATACGAATATTCGTATATGTATACTGGCACTACTGGCTGTTACATCTGCTTAGACTGAAGAGAAAATTCTAAATGATGACGGTGAAATTCTGCGACTGCGCCGGACTGATCTTTTTTGCGATTAAACAAATTAGGTATTAAGAAATAGTTGAAAGTCTTAGGCTAAAATTTATACTATCTGCTGTACACGATTTCTGCATAACACCTAAATATAAACAAATATCTATCTGGATTTACTTTCAAATGCCAAGCTTTAAGAGCGTCATTCCCGAATGCGCTTACTTGACTGCATATTCCATTCACTTGTTATAAAGCTACATTGTCTGTATCAGACGGATGTGAAAAGTAAGAATTCCATACTGACGAAGCCGCGGACAAAGTAAACTATGTATGTTATTATGTATAAAAGCAAACCATTGCCAGTCACTAACTGAGCACGAAATCTCGACGACTCCTTGGTATTTAAAGTACAAATTTGGCAGGTAGATGTTTTATTATGTGAGAGCCGTCAAACAAGATAATGTTGGGAGATTAACGTTTAATTTTAGTGTTGGGACGTGGGAGTAAGAATCAACCTAGTCAAACTCGGGCGAAACCGCAACCTCGGTTAGACGATATATAATTTTAAAAGGACCACGCAACTACATAATATACAGCTTGACTTCCCTTTCAATATTAAATCACGTACTAAACAATATTACTCTAACGTATAGTCCCTGTACCTCCGTGTCAATGTCATAATATTCTTCTGTACGCCGCATGACCCATTAATTGTTATTCTGGGTTCAGGCCGTCCCTTTATTATGATAGTGGCTGTACTGATATGACCAAGTAAATCCACTGGGAGTATTTTTAATAAGCTTTAGGAATGCATTTCATTTAAATCTGGGTTATGAATATTTCTTCTGTCAGGATAAATGTCGAGATGGTTTTAAATATTATGATATGTAAAATAATAGCTTAGCTTAGCCTTCTATCTTCTGCTTGGTTTTAAGCACTTGTAAATAAAACATGCCAGTATCTAACACAAAATGGATTGTTTTGTCTAACATATTGGTACTGGTAGCAGCGGGCCTTACCGGCCATTTGTATATTTGTCCAGTACGAGACGAGCTACGAAGCGAATATGTAACTGATACGTGGCCATTCGTCTCTTAACGCTGGCATCCATTTTCACGTGGACGTATGTAGGGAACGATGGCTACAAGCAAACAATGCAATCCTCTCTGTCATTGGTAGGATCATCTGTACCCTACCAGCCTGTTAGCCAGCATAACTATTTGGTTGATTCTGTAATTCTAAGCCTTGTTCACAGTTATCAGTTACTTTTTAAATGAACCGATAAGATTCGTATGAAATTCCGACGTAAATAAATAATATCTAGATGACTCTCATTCATTGGTAAATGAAAAGCAACGTTCGACCTGCCATCATGGTGCTTATAAATTTTCCAAAGGCGTGATCCAATCACAAGTGACTAATTTAATTTTTAAAACAGCTGCTGTACTAGAGAAAGCAAATTCATGAGTCGTGAGGGACTTTACAAACTTCTAAACAACTTACACAAGAACGTCCAGTTTCGGAACAATAATTTGTGAACCACCTTAAGTGTTGTCTCGTATGTCTTGAATGCATCAAAACTGTGATACTTGGCGCACTGGCAGTAGTGAGGCAAGCACTTAAACCATAACATCAGACATGCAGTCATATTTACCTACTAGCCATTCATGACCGCTATACATGATAACTGCCGGCTGTAAGGCCGATTCTATGCTAATTGGCTTGGCTACTATTGTAATATATGAGCAAAATTAGTGTAAGGCCATCCTTATAGGTATTTACTTTACTCAATATATTACGATTGCCATACATATAATGAAATTTAAACTTACTAAACAAATCATCATCATGTCATCAAAGCCTCACAGTCCATTAGATTCGAATTTGAAGGCCGTAATTCAATCATAATCAAAAACAAATCTATCGGTTGTAAATCGTCTGATTCCGTCTTGTGCAAACGCAATCCTTCGCTTCTTCTAACAATTACTGCCGGCTAATTTCTTCAGATCGTTAATTCACTAACGCTGAGAATCCCGGTCATCAATATTTTAAGTCGTGTTGTGCTTAAGGGACTGTTTACATTAAAATGTGTTATATAGAATGAAATACCTATGGTTTAAAAGGCGTTTTTACGGTGAAGTTAAAGTATTACGCATTATGAAGATAAAATTGTAGGTTTAACAATTAGTAGACTGAGTTACAACAACAAAGAAAACCGGCCAAGTGCATGTTATGCCACGCACAATGTAGGGTTCCGTAGTAGCCCTTACCTAAGGGTAAAAGGAATCGATTACAGTATTCATTTTATCGGTTGCAAATGTAAATTTAAGTTAATCGATTTTTACTTGTTACTTACGGCCATTTTCAATATTCGAACTATAGATAGAACTGTAGATTTTAGCTTCGTGTTTGACAAATTTTGTATGGAGCTTATGTCAAAAATTGTCAAAAACGAATCTAAAATCTACAGATCTATCTATTTTTCGAATATAGAATTCCGTAGTTAGTAAAGCCTAATAAGCTGTTAAATTTTCCTTGAAAGTTCATGATATACGTGACTATATATTTAGCAAAGTTTATAATTATAACATAACATAACTGCACGCTTTCATCCCCGAAGAGGTCAGTAGAGATATATTACCCACCCACACTTCGCCAGTTATGTTTCGGTCCCAATGTAATAGAGGGTGAGCCCATTGCCATCTACCGAGCACATCGAAAAGTCAAAGGTGTTTGCCCGGGGTACCTGGGGATCGAACCCGAGAACATCGTCTCAGCAGTCCCTTATGTACGCGACTAGGCTATTGCCGATCAAGTTTAAACATACCTTGATACTATGGTTTAAAAAAATAGAAGAACACTTTGTAATTGGAGACTTTTGCTAATATTTCACAAACGGATTCTTGAACAAACAAACTTTTATTTTATTATTTATCAGACCTATCTAACGATACCCTACATAATAGAAAAATACGTTTGCATTTACATGTATGAGAGCTACGTTTAAATTAAAACATGAGAGCTGTGCTGAATGAGAGCTACGTTTTATTCAAATTTTAGAATTTTATTGTACAATTTCGTTAGTATAGTCACAATATAAAAATGTAACAAATAGTAACAGAAACATAGCAATCACCTTCATATTGAGCTAGATACAAACGTAATAATTATCGTTTTGCGAGACATAAATATTAACACACACATTCATAATCTACTATATATTGTACTATATATTGTACTATAATATATTGTATACTATATACTATATATTGGTCGTGTGGTTGACGGCATAGGATACAAGTGTCACCACCCCCTATCTTCCCGTGGCTGTCGTAAAAGGCGACTAAGGGATAACACGATGCAAATACCATCTTTGCGTAGAGAGACGGAAAACTCGACATCAAACCCTATACGACTGCCTCGTTGGTCATGCGGCATAAGTGTGCGCGTGGGATCGGGAGGTCCCGGGTTCGATTCCTGGGTCGGGCAGTGTTATTGGGTTTTTCTGTCACGAAATTCTCAGTAGCAGCACGGAGTCTGGAAATGTGCCCGGTACGGGAATAGGCTCGCCCCTTATTACGTGGGACTAAAGTATATCTGGCGAAAAGTGGGTGTAGAAAAACACCTCTGCCTACCTATTAGGGGTTATAGGCGTGAGACTATGTGTTTAGAGTTTGGCTAGAAAGGACTGGGATTGTTTGCAGAGATTGGTGGAAGCGTGATTATATTCATCAGTCCTTGTCAGCCACAACAAATCTCTGACATAACTGTACTGTGTTGCACAGCGAATAACAATTACATGCAAATTTAATTTACTTACCAAATCTTCACTGATGTCAGGCTTGAGCTAAATTAGACACATCATACAAGTATATTGGCCAAAATAGATGAATGAAGTATCTTATAGCTACCGCAGGGTCCAGTTCGGCGAAGTCCTCGGGCACCAAACACGTGCACGGATTCACACAAGTTTTACAATGTTCAATATGTTACAAGTTTATCTTTTATCACAAAACTATTCGCGAAGCTACCAGGATGGGCTTTCCAAAAGGCGATCAATATAATTCAATTCCAAAACGCAAAATTACAAAACTGCGTGTATATTTGCAAGACAACTTTTTTACCGGGAAACCGACAATGAACCAAAGTTAAAGAATGACAGTTCATAGTGTGACCATAGTCAAAATTTACAATAGACTAAACAAACGTTACTAAACCGATACACTCGATTTGACTTATCATAAATAATATTTCTATTTCAAACACTATGTATGTATGTATTAATGATCTACATTCTCTTAGTGCTTGTTGTAAAACCCTTAAAAGCAAACATTACATTCATATTATAATACAATAATTTTCTAATTAATCTTCAATAGGTATTGAAGATTAATTAGAAAATTATTGTATTTAATCTTCAATACCTATGATTATGATTAGATTGTCATAAGGTTATGACAATCTAATCATAATCTTCAATTTAGGATTGAAAATATAATGCGACTATCTACAAAAGGCAAGAATATACCTAAATATATAATTATCTACCAGTGAAGTAATATTCAGCGTACTAATTTTGCTTCCTATTTGGTAGCAAAATTGAGTGTACAATTGAAATATTAGGTACAAACAGCGTCTCCTGTTGAGGTTAATTGAGAGCTATTTCATGAAGCAATTTACACGTTAATAAAGCTTATGTCCTAAATATTCATATGTAGAACATTACACTACTAAAGACAAATTTGGCAGTATTCACATTATAAACACCTAGAGGTTCTGAAATATTATGGCTAAAATCGTGTCACAAACCTTAGTGACCTAATATTTACGTTATATATTTTTGACTACTTTATTATTACTAGTGATATTATTTCATCATATCAGCCGAAAGACGCCCTCTGCTGGACATAGGCCTCTCCCAAGGCTTTCCACATAGACTGATCTTGAGCCACCCGCATCCGTCCGCTGTAAGCGATCCCAACAAGATTGTCAGTCCACCTTGCGGAAGGCCTACCTTTGCTACTACGTCTACTACAAAAACACAAGTTTGTTTGAGAAGTTTTATTTTATTGTAAACCGTTATTAAAAAAGAACAGGAAGAATGACAGTAAAATTTTCACACTATTTCCTAGGAAGTCATTATCACTGTTAAGGCGGCGTTGGTCCAGACTCTAGACTACTCTAGAGCATAATGCTTAAAAACACTTTTCTATCAAATGCACCTATATAAGTCAACAATTTGCAAAGACAGTTAGTCAAAAATTACTATTCTATTTACCGTCTCTGTAGCTTGCTAAGTTAGCTATTCAACACTAAGATTACAATCTGTCAGTATCGAGAACGAGAATATAGTAATAGGTACTTATATTATTGCCTTGTACTAGTCACTTAAAAGGCTTTAAAATGTTGTGACTATTAAGGCACTGATACATATGAGCATTCACCTGTAATGAGCATTCTCGCGAATGTTACAAAACAAATGAGTGTGTTTTAGCGAGCATTCTCACGAACATTCGGGCGAGCCTTAGAATATAAATAGTACATAGAATTCGCACTACAATGGCAGTTAAACCCAATATATTTATTTCACTTTGACTAATGATTTTAATCTAGGGAAAAATCTTCGTAGTTTGTCACTAATTTTAACTTGACGAGTGATGGGCTTAATCAGAATAAATATCGTTAAAATATCGATGATGTTTACAATAGATCCTTAGATTTGGTTTACTTTGACTTAATTTCAATAGAAGGTTGATAAACTCTCGATATTGATAAAAATTTTGAACGTAGGAACAGACACTTGTGTGATTTATTAAACCTGTTCAAATTAAAATGTGCATTTTATTATTTAGAAACGTCATTTGTTTATGTATCTTACTCTTACTCTAGAAATAATTCATAAGTGAAACTGAAGTAAACATATTGGGTAAAACTGCTGTTGTAGTGCGATCTCTATATTTTTTTTATATTCTACGGACTATTTGAATTTAGAGTGTTCGCTAGAATGATCGTGAAAATTTTCGGTTCGACAAAACAGAAAACGGCAAATGCTCGCTGTTCTGTTACAAGTGAATGCTCTGTATCAGCGCCATTACATACGTTATAGCACCCATAATGCTCAGAAAAATATTCTCGAGTATCATAAAATCTCAATTCCAGAAACGATACAAACGCGACTTAAAATTCCATAAACCCTACGCGTATACATTTATTCGCCGACCCTACTTCATCAGTATTAATCATAACATCTCGTTCGAGTATCAGTGGAGTTAGCACCTTCATGACCGCTTCACATGATAACTGCCGGCCATAAGGCCCATTCTATGCTAATTAACTACTATTGTAATAATTATACAAGCAAATGCGCGTAAGTTCATCTTCATGTTTACTTTGCTATGTATATTACAAATACTCTGTATAATATAATGACATTTTTATTAACTAGATAGACCGTCATAATTGTAATGTAGATCAAAGCTTCACTGTCGACTAGACTCGAATTTGAAAGCCGTAATTTAATCATAATCAAAAACAAATCTATCGGTTTTAAATCGTCTGATTCCGTCTTGTGCAAACGCAATCCTTCGCTTCTTCACCAAATTACTGCCGGCTAATTTCTTCAGATCGTTAATCTGTTCGAAAATAAAGAGCTCTCTAGCAGCACAAAAGACCCCAAGAAAATGTGGAAAGTCATAAAAAGCACATGCCATTTGAAAAAAACTAATAAGGAACCTCACGAACTTTTATCACTTCAGGGTAGCTCAAGTCCTAAAAATGCTTTGAACATATGCAATGACTACTTCTCCGCCCACCCGTGGGCAAAAGATTGGCAGATAATATCCTAGCGAAAATACACTTAGATCAGGGTATTTTGGCAACACAAATTTGTCGTAAGGGTATACTAAATTCCTTTTTTCTACAACCAACGGATGAGCATGAAGTGCAGTCATTAATCCTCTCCTTACAAAATACGAAAGCACCAGGTATTGACGGCCTTACTAATGCCCTCCTAAAAGTGATTATGACCGCAATTTTGCGACCTCTGACGGGCATTTTTAATCACAGCCTAGAATCTGGTTTATTTCCCGACAGCTGGAAAATAGCCTATATTGTACCTATTTTTAAGGGTGGAAATAGGAATGCCATAGAAAACTACCGCCCGATTTCACTATTGACTGCCTTTTCCAAATTACTTCAGAAGATTGTAAACAAGAGACTTGTCAGGTATATTGAATCAAATAATCTTCTATCTTCGAAATTCCTACAAAAGCTATTTGAATGTAATACCGATACAAGATATTATGTATGGCGGTATACAAACGCGATCCGTCTTTTCCTGAGTTATTGTGTTAAAAGACGAATACATTTTTCGTAGAAAATAAAACACATATTCCACAATGAAATTCTTGTCGATCGAGCAGCCGCTTTTCAACATTCTTTTTCAAGACAAATGTACCAGTAGGCTCTCGGTTCAGTCATATGACAGTGACATTAGCCACATTGTAACCACACGCCTAGCTTGTTTAATGGAGCATAGTTTAATATCACATGCACTGACTATATTATTATAAATATAATGTTCTACAAATGGACTAAAACGCCTAGCGAAACTTGTGTTAATGGATGGTATTGGTAGCTTAAAAACCCACCGCATTAGTAGGTTGCTGTAATCGCTTGAACTAAATACTTTTCTATGCACAACAAGAGTTGTTTTTAAGATGTATAGTTGTCGTACATTCAGTAATTTAGCTTCTTCCTATAGCTTTTTTGTAGAGTAACGAAATGGTCTCATAAGCATTGTTTTTAAGACTGATCTTTGTGCTCTTTCTGCTGAAATCATTACAGTCTTTACAGCGCTTCCCCAGCAGGTAACGCAGTACTTGTGGTGACGGATTAAGAATACGAAATGTCACCACCCCATATCATCCCATGGGTGTCGTAAGAGCCGACAGAGGGACCATACTATGCAGAAAACAGCACTGTAAGAGAAGGAAAACTTGAAATAAACCCTATACCAACCCGTTTGGCCAGCGTGGTATAGTAGGCCATTTCCTCCTTTCAAAGGAGAGGCTTAGTCCAGCAGTGGACTGTAAAGGGCTGATGATGATGAATGCAGTACGAGATCAGTGACTGACTCAAGGCAAAGTATACCGATTTTAAAGTGTCAAGCGAAGCCGAAGAACAAAGCAATTTAATTATGTTTGCACTTTTTCGTACTCGGCCTGACAGGGAGCTAATGTGCGCTTTAAAATTTAGATTTTGATCTATCGTTACGCCAAGGTATTTAACCGTGTCCGTTTTTGTCAATACTTCGCAGTCGCACTTGCGGCCTCGTCCAGAGCACTCATGAATTTGGATAACACTGCTACTTTTTGGAGCTGAAATTGAGGTTTTGTGGAAACATATATATTAAGTTTTCTTGGCATTCAAAGTAAGCAAATTATTCTGTAGCCATGTATTTACTCTCTTCATTCCCTTTTCAGCGTTTGAGAATGCTTCCATCCAAGTAGATCCGTTATACAAAATAACAGTGTCATCCGCGTAACATATTATTTCCAAATTGATATTATCATGAATATCATTCATGTACATTATGGCCCCAAAATGCTGCCCTGAGGTACATGCTGCCCGAAGGTTGTAGTCCGAAGCTCACTCTCACAGTCACCAACTTTGACACACTGCTTTCTCTCAGACAGATAGCTCTTAAACCAGTGTAGTGCTATGCCCCTGATACCAAAATGATTGTCCAGTTTCGATATCAATATCGGTAGTGATACGGTATCGAAGGCCTTCGCCAGATCCACAAAAGATGCCTATGCTAGCTTTGTTTCTGTCAAGATGGTTGCATACTGTTTTCGTCAATAATGTGACGGCTTCCTCCGTGGACATACCTTTCCTAAAACCAAATTGTCTGGAAGATAGAAGATTATTTGATTCAATATACCTGACAAGTCTCTTGTTTACAATCTTCTGAAGTAATTTGGAAAAGGCAGTCAATAGTGAAATCGGGCGGTAGTTTTCTATGGCATTCCTATTTCTACCCTTAAAAATAGGTACAATATAGGCTATTTTCCAGCTGTCGGGAAATAAACCAGATTCTAGGCTGTGATTAAAAATGCCCGTCAGAGGTCGCAAAATTGCGGTCATAATCACTTTTAGGAGGGCATTAGTAAGGCCGTCAATACCTGGTGCTTTCGTATTTTGTAAGGAGAGGATTAATGACTGCACTTCATGCTCATCCGTTGGTTGTAGAAAAAAGGAATTTAGTATACCCTTACCACAAATTTGTGTTGCCAAAATACCCTGATCTAAGTGTATTTTCGCTATGATATTATCTGCCAATCTTTCGCCCACGGTGGAGAAGTAGTCATTGCATATGTTCAAAGACTTGAGCTACCCTGAAGTGATAAAAGTTCGTGAGGTTCCTTATTAGTATTTTTCAAATGGCATGTGCTTTTTATGGCTTTCCACATTTTCTTGGGGTCTTTTGTGCTGCTAGAGAGCTCTTTATTTTCGTAATCTATTTTAAGTTTACGTAATAAACCATTACAGAAATTCCTGTACCGCGTGTATATAGTATGTAAAACCATATAATTTGGGAACTTCCGTGATTTTGTGTGTAATCTGTCTTTATGTTTCATGCAGCGGATTAGTCCGGGAGTTATCCAAGGCTGTATGCTATATTTAGAGTGGCTAATGCGACCTGTTTTCGTGTGCTTGTCGATTATTCCAGTAAGTTTATTGCAAAAGTTCCTTACCTTTAGGTTTAGATCACTGGTGTCGAGCAATACCGACCATTCCACTGCCTGAAGCTCAGACTTTATAGCTTCCACATTCCGTTTCATTATCGTTCTATCACGATATTTAGGTTTTTCTGTGTTTACCGTAAAGCCGAGTATTACCTTGTGGTGGTCAGTTATATCTCCCATGGCATTCTGTACTTTATTAATGAAGATGTGGTCAAGGCATGCATCACTTCTTGTTGGTTTGGTTATAGCAGGGTAAAGTCCATGTTCCGCCATGAGACATAAGTATTCTATGTCCTGGCTACTTGTTGCCGAAAGCAGGTTAATATTGATATCACCGGCTATAATCAACGTTGTTTTTCTATTCGAAAGATTTGCTAGTACATGATCAAGAGAGCACAAAAAGTTATTCGTATTTTTAAACGATGGCGGACGGTAAATGCCTAGTATAGTAATATTATTTGATAGTTCCATTTGCAAACAATTAGCATCCATTACATCCGGCTCCGTCACGCAAGCGGGCAATGTGTAACTTAAATACACTACCACTCCACTGTTCTGATTTAATTTTGTATTTGTATAATAGGAATTGTAAAAAGAGAGTTGTGGAATTATAGTTCCTTCATCGAGCCAACATTCCGTGAGAATTATAACATCAAAAGAAATACAGAATCTTTCTAACGATACGATCAGATGATTAAAATTTTTGTTCAAACTCCTAATGTTTAACGAGAGTATTTTTAAATTGTATTTCGATGTGATTGCCGATTTTATTTCTTCAGGCGCTTGAATTGTATGGCAGTTTATGAATATCGAGTCTAATTCGTGAACTATACTATTATTATTCATGGTTAAAACTTCCACAGAGTATTGTCTTTATAATATTACCATTAAGATTTATGGAACCGCCAAACAACACTTGCACTGAGTTACAATAAGGTGTTATTATTAAAAACATTATAGCACATCTGTTTATGAGGATAATAACATGACAATCACTAAGTACAAAAGAACACGGATTCCTAGTTCTATTACATTGGTAAAATAGGCAAGAATATAATAAATATTTACTAAATTCATATAAACTAATCTTTTTATGTGGCATGAAGATACGCGTAGATTCTAGTACTAGACTACTAGACTTCGCGTAGGTTAATTTTCCATAGTGGTGTCGAATATACGCGAAAGATCACCCAACGTGCGTATATGGAGGGCCGGTTTGCCTTCCCGCTGCTTGATGAATATATTCCCTTGAGTGACCCAGCAGTAGGAATATCCATGTTCTTTAGATTTAGCACGTGCCGCACGAAAAAGCAGTCTGTTGTCCTTCGTGAGTCGCTCATTATAGAAGACTTTATTAGATTTACCAGGTACATCGAGGTCACAAGATGTTATATTTTTCCTTGATTTTGAAGCTTTTAGTATTTGATCGCGGTGGCAGCGACGTAATAATCGAACAACTATGGGTCTCGAGAAGTGTGTGTCGTTATCAGGATTGATGGCGCGTTTAACGTGAGGCCCAACCCTGGTCACCCAATCGAAGTCACAGTCCTTTACATCCACACCTACTTTCTTGGCTGCTACCATAGCAATATGGTGAAGGTTATCGTTATTGCATTCGGGGATGCCTGATAACTCCAGATCATTGTGCAAAAGTTGTTGGAATTGATTATTTATTTGCTGTTGTAGCAATACTACTTTGTTCTCAAGCAGTTTAACCTCTTTATCACGGCTCTCCAGGCATTTTATTCGTGCATCATTGGAAACTATGGTTGACGCTAACTGGTCTAGTCTTTCCTGGCAGCTTGTAAGTGAGGTCGTGGCGCTCTCCAGACGTCCTTTTAGCGAGGAAATTTCCCGCGTAAGGAGACGGGCTTCCTCTGTAAGTTTCGTTTACCTCACTGTACTGATTGTCTCCAGCGTTGTCATCATGTTTCTTTCTTATTGTGATATTTTCATCAGTACAGCGCACAGGGGTTGAGCTATTGTCCCCACCTTTTTTCTTTATGGCGCAGCAGTCAGGACATCTCCAGTTCTTTCTTTTCTTGGCCGATAGATTAGCTGTGTTAATACACAGTGAGCAAAAATGTTTTTCGCATGTAGCAGAGGAACATTTTATACTATTTATGTCCTTGGAAATTTTTAAACAACCGTAGCACTTCATTTTTTATCAAAAAGATGTTGATTATTATATTTTATAATTAAAAGAAAGCAATAAGTGTTGATTTAAAATGACAAAAAAAGATAATAGTTTATACCGGAATCGAACTTGATATAACCTAAACGTGTGAGGCGATCGCACTACTCACAACGCTAAATCTACACTAACTTAGATCGTGAAAAAGTCAGTCCTATGTATAAAATTCTTATGAGCTTAAAAGAAGGTTTGACCTAGTCTTTCATATTTGAAAGTCATTTACACTGCACAAAAACACTTTGACCGTCACTTTATAAAAGTTTCGATTTTATTTTTATCAATAACTTTTTCTATTCCTTGTGTACTGTTACAGTTTTTGCACTATTTTGTAAGGCTTTTAGTAATACACACACTAGTTTAAGTTTTATACACTGATTTACGGTTAAGACTATTATTTTCCAATTAAAACGTACTAAGCACATAACAACACGTCTGTCTTTGACGGCGATTCGAGCGACGATGACTCGCCAACAAATTTTCTAAAAAAGCTATATCAGCATCATTAGCAGAGATCGAAGCGACATGAATTTTGTTACCCGTGAGGGAGCTTCGATAAAATGTAACACAACGTGTAATTTTGCCGTTAATATTGTTTATTTGTGGATTCTCTCGGTGTGGATACAGACACGTCCCTTATGAAATTGTAGCGCAAAAACAAGCGAGACTCTGTACTTTCTCACAATATAATATTTCTTCCCCGATTTCCCGGAAATACCTACGAGTGGAGAGAATGAGCTTGAGAAACGTAATAATATCTTTAATTTCGTCCCAAAGATGGCCGTGTAAACATTCTTTGCGCGACTTAGGTTATGATCGTACTTTGAGATATGAATAATATAATGATATCAGTACCTACCCGAAATGCGGTAAATGAGCCGAGCACACTCAATTATAACAGACCCTTTGGGTACAAGGACTCGGAATTGAGTAAAAACACTTCAGCATTACCGCTACATCTAATTAAGTAAAGTACCGGCAAATAACGTTTGTTCGTAGTAACATGATATTGGGGGCCCAGCGTTGAATTTACAACGTTGCACGGAAATGTGACCCGTCATTGCTCAATATTGCGCCTCATAAAGTAACGCGAAGTAGCATAATAAAAGAAATGACAACACTGCGCTACATGCAATATTGTCAAGCAGCGGGGAAATGAACATTATACGCAGAAAAATAAACAAAGAATGAATATTGTATAAATATCACCGTGCTGTATTGATGTCTGTTTGACTCACACAAGTTTCCTCGGTTAGGTTATTCCAACGGTATTAAAGTGATAGATAATTCGGGGCGCCTGTTATCAAATTTTCTCAGTCAAACGCGTTAGTATAATGACATATATCCTATACATTGTAATGTAAAGGCAGATCGAGTATGATTGTGATGCCGAAGGTTGTTATTTAATCAGATCGCTCCGGTATATATTATTATATTTGCCGATACATAATTGAACATTCCCGATCGAATACGGCTGTTATGTAGACATGGTAAACCGATAATATAAATTGATAGAATATATTACTTTTCCCCGTTTATTAAAATATAATGTGATAAAATTATAATACATTTAATTAACTTATTCATTGTTAATTATGTATTTGAGCTATTGCAACTGTGTGACTTGTCATCTCTTTAATTAATCAAAATTTTTGATTAACATCAGGTTCAAACAAACTTCAATGAGTTGAAGCGGCGTGAATTTGTATTAATGATATTTGTCTTCGTCTTTTGGAGCTTAAATTATTAAACCAATATAACAATTTAAGGCGAACATAATATATAACATTGATCAAAACAGCTCGTTAAAAGATTGTAGCTAAAAAGTGTCTTTTTTGCTTAGAATAAAGTCCATAGGAAATGTGACACTACTTATTCATGTTTTACACTCTAAGGGCTAGCTCTTCCATTATTTAGAATTGCAATTCTACCGTCATTTGATGGGTCCGTGTACGTATCAATCATTACCCGGTTGAGTTACGTACGAAATTTTGTTGTGGGTGTGTTAATATTGTGTTTATTGGTGTTGCTCGAGGCTGCGATGTAGTTGCCTAGTGAGCAGACGACCATATATGAAGAGGGTGGGGGCGTGTGCGCAGTATCATCGCTTCGACGCAACGTCATGGTTGAGACGCGGATGCGGCGTGGTATGTTCGACAAGCAGTCGATAATGACTGTGCAAAATCTGATCTGGCTAAATCTAACTATTTATTTTCATACAAATTAACTCCCGCAGACGTGGTAGAGTTTTGGTGATAGTACAAGTCACAGCGTGCTTAACTTATTATTCTTACGTAAAGTACCTACGCTTACATAAAGTATTTTATTTTCATGAACAGTATTTTAAGCGTTGGTATTACTCGCGTAATTAATAAAAATAAGTCTTTAGGAAAAAGCAGCCGCGTAGTGTAAATTATTTCCAGGGATTTTATCAAAAATTTGCCAAATAAACATTTTCAAACAGTGCAATGAATCAATTTACTCTTTAAGATAATTTGCATATTTTGCGGTCAAATAAAAAAAGATAAAATGGATATTTTCAAGACATCAAAGAAGTTAAATATCAATCAACTCTACCATTATCTATTTTACCAGCTTCTAAATATGGCTACGACGGAATTAAAGGTTTGTTTGAAATCTCAACGTCGTAAAACTCAAAAGTTGCAAAATAATTATCATGTACAAACAGCCACCAACAAATCTAAAGCAATATGGCAAATTATCAATAAAAATCATTGTATTAAATATAATAACCAATTTATAACGGCGCATAAAACAATAGCACAAACACTTAACATTTTTTTTATTGATGGCATCTCGAAATTAACTAATAATAAGGTAAACTACGGTAATATTCTAACCTATAATAAACCAAATTCCTGTTTCTTAACACAGGTAACCCTAAATAATGTTTTCAAAATAGTTGATACTAAAAAGCATCAAAAGTACAGGTTATGATGGAATCTCAACGCAAATAATAAAAAGTGTAGTGTGAGATATTGCCCCAATCATTACTCATATTATAGACCAGTGTCTTGCACAAGAAGTTTTCCCAAAATATTTAAAAACGATAGTAGTTACACCGGTATTTAAAGAAGAAAACCCAGAAGATGTATGATGTTATAGGCCAATTACTCTTAATCTAATATTGGCTAAAATATTTGAAAGAGTACTACATGATAAACTTAGTGAATATTTCGAGAAAAATAAAATAATTATAGATAATAAAGTTGGATTTTGAAAAGGGAAATCGGGTAATACAGCAATGCATCAGTTTTTTGAAAAATAATAACAGAACAAAAGCATTTGATTATGTTAACCATGATTTTTTTTGCAAAAACTAGAAATTTACGGAGTTCGGGGTTCAAATAATCAAATCATACCTCAGTGATAGAATACAGTTCACTGAAATAACACAGATATGTCCATACTAAAAACAGAAATTAAGTATACGTCGAGCCCAAGATCTATAAAATATGGTTTACCTCAAAGGTCGATACTAGGACCGCTACTGGTTCTCATTTATTTAACGATTTGCCTAGCGCTATTTCAGTTTAATTGCAGACAGGTTGACAGTACGGTACTTTTCACAAATAAAAAAACAAAAACCATGAATAAGAAATAAATAATTCCTTATCTCAATTATTAAATTGGCTTACAATAAATAACTTAAAAATCAATGTTACAAAAACACACTACATGAATTTCAAGAATAAAAATGCGACATCCATTCCATTACCTATTACATACAATAACGCAACAATACCTGAGGTAACAAATATAACATTTCTAGGAATCCATATGGACTCAAATATGTCACGGAAAATACATGTAAATAGTGTATGTACCAAACTACATACATTTTCTTATGCTTTCTACATGCTTAGAAAAGTATCCAAACAGACTGCGCTAATATATGCTTATCATGCCTATGTGGGATCCACTCTATCGTATGGGATACTATATTTTGGATACTCAACTGCTAAAAAAATTGCGTTCAAGGCTCAAAAAAAGTGTATTAGATCTATATGCGGGACACACCAGACAGATTCATGTAAACCACATTTCATAAATCTAAAGATCTTAACTCTCCTTGCTCTGTTTATCTATCTGGCCTCAATTTTAGTTAAATCAAACATCACAAGTTATGATGCATTAACAACCATATACCTTACGCAAAAAGACGTCCCACACTAGAGTGTATAGCAATAGTATTTTCTGTTTGAGCATAAAGATTTATATCTGGTTGCCAATTGAGATCAAAATCATAAATTCAATAATTATTTTCAAAAGAAAGCTAAACGATTTATTAATTAAAAATGCCTTTTACTCAATAACAGAGTTCCTTGAAGTAAAATAATTATTCAATAAAATACTGTGATATAAATTAATAATGATGACAATTTTTAGATTAATGTTATGTAAAATTTGACTTTAATATTATTGTATTTGCAATATGTATTAAATTGTAATATGTTAATAATTAATATGATGTAAAATTGATATTTAGTGCATGATCGTAAAGTGCAGCATTTATGCATGACTAAATTGCAATGCCCTAATAGGCCACTATGTTCTCCCCCCCGTGGGATCTCCACCTTGTCGTGGTGGGGGGGCTCAGTAACCGTGGATTGGTCACCCGCGATGAAGCTAAGAGGGATCCAGGAGTGGACGCTCCGCGTGGGCTTGACGGAGGCCTGCGCAGGATGCGTCCAAAGGGGCGGGTGCGAGGGACAGTTCTTCTGTCCCTCGCAGTCGGGTGCGGTCGCGGGAGGAGAGACGTGTCGGTGTTGCGTTGACGCGCGCCCTATCTCCCGCGACCAAATGGGGGCGCACCATCGTTGCGTCGCGGTGGGGCCGCAGAGGAAGAGGAGATGCGGTGTTGTGTTGCCGTCCTCCCTATCCTCTGCGGCCGCCGAGTGTTTTGGCGGCGTCCCCTTCGTTCTTCCCCCAGGGCGGAGGGACTCCATGAGGATTTTCCAACCCGACACCAAAAAAAAAAAAAAGGCCTCTATGTTCTAAGAACCTACATACCTATTATTGACAAATTTATTTTTACACATAGTTCGCAATAAAGAATTTGAATTTGAAACACAAAACAGGCAAATATTATATATAAAATATAAATAAATAAATTAAATAAATAAATACTTGAGGGAATAAATACTTGAGGGACGATTTCATATACACAAAGTAAAATAGGTCCGCTGCAGAATTAAATCAGAAACTTCTTTGATCAATAGCTTACTATTGGAAGAACAAATTGATGAGATAGTTGAAAATATGAAAGAATCTTTGCGCAATTTTCTGCAAACTAAGAAGAAATATTTAAATTCATTTGAACGGCTCCACTTACCGACCCATAAAGCACACATCATACAATATTATTTAACGGGTGACATATTTAAAGCCATAAATACCTCTTTTATTCTCCAAAATCAGTCAATTATGGCGAGTTAGACCCGCTAAATAAGATTGTATGATGTTAACAAATCGAGAAAGTTTAAAACCATAAAGCATAGTATTTGTGAATTTCATCAAAGATTAGAAAAATGAAGTCAAATTTATTGATCTCTTCTCATTGTTAAACAAATACGAAAACATGTTTAAGCTACTGTAAAGTACGAGTATCGGGATGAAAGAAGAAATTCCTTTCAAGAAATGTTGAGCTACGAATAGCGCACCAGCTATGACAGGATGTTACAAGGGATTCATAGCACGCTTAAACATAAGGTTCTTGACGTGCTCGTTATGCATTGCATAATTCATCGTCAGCATTTGGTTGTGAAATTCTGACTGAACACCTCCATACATTCTCTGTGACATGTTATCAGTGCAGTGAGTAAAATCAGACTTAAATCCTTGTACCTGACAGACCCACAGTCTATGTATGAATATATTGTTTAGTTTTGAGTTTAAAGCAGCGATAGCCTAGTGGAGATACCAACAGACTGCCATGCAGAGGGTATTGGGTTTGAATCCAAAGATATTTCGGAGATATGTGCGTATTGAATTATAAATGATCGCTTGCACTGTGCCTCGGAGAGCACGTTAAGCCGTCGGTCCCGGCTGTCATGAAGATCTTAGACAGTCGTTATAGGAAGTCAGTGCCTATGAATAAACTGACACTAGTCTCAACCATGGAATATAGCTATCCCTTTGGATTGCGGAGGTCAGATAGGTAGCCGATATACAGTCAAATCCGCTAAGACAAGAAAATCGGACCCCGCGTTCTAGCTGGGATAACGAGGATACTACGGTAGGAACTACGATAAGGAGGATATTTCGTAAGTTAAAAATCATACTGACCAAGGACCAGGCTAGTGGTAATTCATACCACCGAGCGGGCACAAAATAATTGACGACAAAGAGTTTATTTATAGACGTGCCAGCATGACATCACAGAAAACGGCCGTCCATTCTACATTCATTTTATTTCTCGAATAGCCTTTGAGCCAAATAATACGGCACAGAGTCTAATATGGGCCCATATTAGAGCTTTATGTACGAACCGAACGCATTTTCTCACAGCTACATTATGAAATTCCATTCAATTACTGGAAAATTACAGCCGAGTATTAGCCTACTCTCGAAATTGCTGTGTCGGCATAAGAAAAGTCGATGGCAAGCCGATGAAATCGACATTCGAAACGTTCTTTGAAAGTGCACTTGTTCAAAGTCAAAGTCAAAAATCATTTATTCATCTAGGTCACAAAGTGACGCTTATGAACGTCAAATTTAAATGTACATTACTTAATGCTTCTACATTTACATTTACTGCCCATTCGCAAAGCAATAGGTAGAACCACGAGAAAGAACGGGCAATAAAACTCGTGGCCACTCGTTTTAATCGCCAGTGTTATGTTACATATTTCGTTTTTGTAAGGAGCTGCAACTGTTTCACATTGTAATTAATTACTTGTAAATAGTAATTAGGAACATACATAATACTTAAATAATTAATGCAGTTACCAATTTAACTGCTGTAGTAGCCTTCCAGTGTGAATATTGTGTAACAGGAGCATCCACTTACGTCTTATAATGTAGGCAACTCGCGACCATGTTCATAACTATATGGTGGAAATATATGTTACAGAAGTGACTGTATATGAATACACAAAATTACTAAAACATTAGTTTACAGCCCATAATCACGAGTTATCTTCATCTTACAGTGCAGTAAAACTTTAATAAAATTAGTGGAACAACAGTGCAAATGTAAATGTAGTACCTAAGTTGAATGACCTAATAATACATGAACAGTAATTTAAAAGAACTAGAAATATTATATAAAGATTAACTGAAAAATGCAAAGTATCTATATAATTCTAATTAGGTATAAAGATCATGATTTGTCTAGCGTAAGTGACCAGCTATCCTTATCACTGAAATAATCATTAATAGTATAATAACCTTTCTTAATAAGGCAGTCTTTTATTTTAGTTTTAAATGTACTAAATGGTAATTCTAAAAGACTAATTGGTATTTTATTGTATATACGAATACCTAGCCCTACAAAAGAATTATTAACTTTATGTAAACGATGATAAGGGGCATATAACCTATGCCTGTTTCGAGTATTTATGTTATGTATATCGCTTTTTGTGGTATATAAACCTATATTTTGCCTAATGTACAAAATATTAGCAAATAAAAATTGCGAGGCTACTGTAAGAATTCCTATAGACTTAAAGCGTTCCCTAAGAGTATCTTTTGCACCTAACATGTATATTGCTCTTACCGCTCGTTCTTGTAGAACAAAGATATTCTGAATATCCGCAGCTTTGCCCCATAACAAAATGCCGTAGGACATAACACTGTGAAAATAGCTAAGATAAACTAAACGAGCTGTGTCGATGTCAGTAAGTTGCCTAACTTTTCTGACGGCATACGCAGCAGAGCTTAGCTTTCCTGCAAGACATGCTATATGTGCACCCCATTGTAACTTATTATCTAGTGTAATACCTAGGAACACTGTAGAGTCTACTGTGTCAAGTTCCTCCCTATCTAGCATAATATTAGGTCCCAGTTGTCTTACATTAGGTAAAGCAAATTTAACGCATTTAGTTTTCCTAGAATTACGTACTAGGTTATTTGCTGTAAACCATTGTGTAACTTGTAATAGTGCATTATTTACATCATCAAATTGATTTCTATTCCTATCTACTTTAAAAATAAGTGACGTATCATCTGCAAAAAGTACAACATCACAGATGTTTTTTAAATAAAAAGGTAAGTCATTAATATATACAAGAAATAGAAAAGGACCTAAAATTGAGCCTTGTGGAACGCCTAGCTGTATAGGTAATTTAGAGGATGTAGTCCCATTTACATCGACACACTGAAATCTCTGCCGCAGGTACGAATCGACAACACTAAGTGCGGTTTTCTCTACGCCATAGTGGCGGAGCTTACGCAGTAGCGTGTCGTGCTGAACGCAGTCAAATGCATTAGATAGGTCACAGAACACTCCAATAGCATTCTTTGATGACTCCCAAGCACTATAAACGTGTTTTATGAGAGCAACACCCGCATCAGTAGTGGATCTACCTTTAGTAAATCCGTATTGATCCTTGTGAAGCAGACTATTTAAATTAAAGTGGTTTAGTAGCTGCTTTAAAAGAATCTTTTCAAATATTTTACTAAATGCCGGTAAGATAGATATGGGCCTAAAATTATTAATATCATTTTACTGCCAGATTTGAATAAGGGTATAATTTTACTTAATTTCATCAAATCTGGAAATACGCCTAGGTCAAAGCATTGATTAAAAATTATAGATAGGTAAGGCGCAACAGTTTCAACTATAGTACCTCAAATTTTAATTGAAATGCCCCAAAAGTCACCGGTATTTTTAATATTAATTGAATTATATGCGATCAATATATCTCGCGGGGTAACGTGCTCGAATCTAAACACGCTCTTGCATTCAGGTACACTGCTAAGCAAAAAATTTCCAGCGTCTAAAGATGATGATTGTAAACAGCTAGTAGTTGTTAAAGGTATGCTCGCAAAGAAACTATTGAACATATGTGCTACTTGAGTTTTATTGGTGACTAATAAATTGTTTTCTTTAAGTTCAAATTGGTTTTCCCGTGGTCGTGCTCTTCCTGTTTCATTATTTATAATTTTCCAAGTTTCTTTAATTATATTTGTTGAATGCTTAATTTAATTACTAATAAATTTAGATTTTGCCATAATACAAACTTGTTTAAAAATTTTTGAGTACTTTTTTACATAATCTCGAAAAGGTGTGTCAAATCTATGTTGTTTCATACCATATAATTCAAACAACTTGGCTCTACTTTTGTATTTACCTATAGTGAACACTGGTTAAAAGATCCCATAGTACCCTTTAGTGTGACTGTTTCTTGAAGGTATTTTGAAACTCATTATTTACTAGTCCAAAAAGTGAGTTATAAATTGTATTTGGATTTTGTGAGTTCAATATTGAGGTATTGAGTTTAGCAATAATATTGGTTTTGAAACGTATTAGACGATTGGTAGTCTGAGGCCTACATTCTACTGTACGTGATTTATCATATGTTGAACAGGGAAAACTAGCTATCTGTCCACGATCAGAAGGGAGAGAACTAATTACTACTGGGTTTGTGGCAGCACAAGAACTAAATATGTTATCTAAACAAGTAGAAGATGTTGCAGATACTCTAGTAGGTACACAGAATAGGTTACTTAAATTAAATGACTTGAAAAGATTCAGAAATCTAATACACTGTGAAGAGTTCTCTAAAATATTAATATTAAAATCGCCACATACTATAATATTCTTATTACTACATTTAATTTTATTTATAGCATCTTCCATAACAGTCTCAAATAGATTATAGTCACCAGAAGGAGGTCGATATACACAAATTACTATATATAGGTCTAATTCCACACAGGACAACTCAATAGTGCGCTCAATAGATAAATTAACAATATCTTTACGTTCCTTACATTTTAATAAATTTGAAGTTATTATGAGAGAACCGCCTCTAATAGCCTGCATTCTTATATACGAACTCTGCACTGTATAATATTGATTTATAACAATAAGCTCATGGTTCTTTAACCAATGTTCAGTTAAGCACAAAACCTTAACATCATATTTTTCTAGAAATAAACTTAACTCTAATTCTTTGCCTGCATGTTTTGGTGTACTATATTCAAATACTGCAGCCTAACTGTTGTCCTATCTTGGAGTTTAAATCACAAGACGTGTCAATAAAAACGTTGTTAGTACAAGTACTAACCCTATCAAATAAATTATCAACACAAGGCTCTCTGCCTTGTTGTAAATTGTATGCTAATAGTTTAGCAATCTGTCGCTTAATATAAAATGGCAGATACATTGTATCTCTTGTTAAAGTAAATTTACTAATAAATTTATTAGCGTCAAAAAACAATATTGCGTCACTATGACGACAAGTTATATTATATAATAACATATTTAATGTGTGTATGTGCATGTTTTGTGTATGTGTTAAGTCATTTGAGTAAGGCAAAGCACATAAAATAAATTTACAACTAAACTTGGAATTAAGGTCTAATAACATTTCAACACATTCTATGATATGCTGTCTTTTTGAGAAATCCTCCTTCATTTGAGAAATCCTCTAAAATAGTATCACAGAAATCTCTTTGCCAAATCATATTATTATTATGAACTTTAATTCAGATATTGTGATTGACTATTTTAACATTTCAGCGCAGGTCTATGCTTATTTTTAACGAGTTTTTCATAGTTACTTAAAGGACCATGCGTAAAATTGGGCTCAGTGTCCAACAGAGTTATGGCATATGCCATTGTAAAGGATTTTGTTCGTACTAAAATTGTTACTACCGGCACCACCTTCAATTCCATTGCAGAAAAAAGATATGCACTTAAATAGATTTTGTAGTAAAATACAATTGTTAGTCATAAAACTGTTATAGTAACAATGTATTCATACATTAATAAAGGTAAACAATAGATGCAGTTGCGCCCGTGTGTTTTACAACACTGTCCATCCCTCTCACACCTCTCGGACGCCTGCTCGGGCGCCCGTCTGCTTTCACTGCTCTCAGTCAGTCGACTCGTGATTCTCACGGTGTTAGCTGTGTGTTTTCGTTAGTGTTGTTCTGGATATCCGTATCCGCGGATATCCGAGGAAGAAGAAAGATCCGTATCCGTTACTTTTCTAGCGGATCTTTTACGGATCTTTCACCTTATTATTTTCAATTGACAGGATGGAATGCTATTGGTGGTTAGGTAAAAATATAAAACTATTAAATTCCATTCAGAGTATTTTTAATATAATTTCAATAAAAGTTGAAACATGATCTGTCTATTGTTCCGGTGGGCGTACGTGACGTCAACTAAGTCACGCGCACCGACATCGATTCAGGAAGAAAATAAAGATCCGTATCCGTATCCACGGATATTGACACCAAATATCCGTATTCCGATCAGTATCCGCAGATATACATTTTTAACCCTAGATCACTGACCTTATTTTTCGACCCTTATTACTAACCTTCGTACTTTCGACTACGGTATTTAATAAAGGGGATAGTGGGTTTTATTTGAATTAAACATGCATATTTTTAATTTTTATTACAAATTTATTATATTCTTCTTATTAATTAATAAATTTACATAAACCAAAACGGCATATTTTAAAAAATCAGCCTTATAAATGAGATCGTAGGTTTTATGGCAAATTAACAATGGTAACATTTTAAAAGATTTTTTAAAGTATTATTTTAAAGTACTTAAATGTGAAAAATAATTTTCAAATATAAGAAATAACGAATGAAGTAAAGTAATGAAACAAAAATTTTGGTAAGAATCTATCAAGTTATACATTTGTGACAAACGTCAAGCTTGTGCTCCCCGCACAACGATTTCTTGCTCTGGGTGCAACTACTTTTAGTCATCCTTCGCTTTGCGGAGGGACACAAGGCTTATATTTTCCTTTTTTAGGTAGGAGGTACATCGGTCGCATTATTTTCGCAAAAATAAATAAACAAAACAAAAATAACGCAAGAGTTCACCAACTAAAAAAGACAAAATGTTACGTTAATACTAACCTTCGTCGATCCGACGACCCATGGTTGCTGGAACGGCGCTCACGGTGCCCCCCCACTCAAAACACTACCGTCAGTCGGGGGGGTGACGGGTCGACTGAGATTATCTAAAGTGTTGAAGCAGTGCGATCGCGCGCGCAAAAGTTAGCACGATTTAAACAAACCCGCGTAATCGAATTGACGAAGGTTAGTAATCTAGCGTTAACGATCCAGCACATCACTAGTTTTCGTGTATCCTCTCGGCACATACTATTTAATCCACCAACAGGTCATCTAAACGATATTATTATTGATATTGATTGAAATGTTAATAAAAAATAAATATTTTAAACTGTTAGCAGCTGTTTTATTTTTATGTATTCTTTGCATCTGGACTTAAAACTAGTTAAAGATGTCAAACAACAAAAACTACAATGCCATAACAGCATTACTTTGCAGGATTATAGTTTATTTATGGTAGGAGAAAAATATTTATGAGTACGAGGAGCATAATCAATAGGAGGATAACAGGAGCAGAATAATCCCATGGATTCTTCGCAAAAATGAGTTTTTATCTTTATTTTTAGTGCTTTAAAAGTATATTCAAAGTGATCTCATCTCTGTTGGTGGGTGAGCCCAGGCTTTATACATTTTCGCCCATGTCCTTTATATTGTTAAATTTATTAAATTCTGATTTGAAGTAAATTTCAATGTAACTGTCACAAATTCAATTTAGTGTTCACAGAATTCTGAGGAAATTTTCCTGACTTGGAAGTTCTATGGTAACTTGGAACTGCAACTTGCTATTTACGGAATATATTTTGTATTGTAACATTATCGTTTATATTCACGTATATTAATACGTGAATATAAACGATTTAAGCAACTCTTTATGCTTACAACTCTTTAAATATACTAATTAGTTTAAAATACTTGGCAAGTAAAAAAATCGTTCTTATTTTTATAAAATAACATATCTAACACTATAATAATATGCTTCAATAAAGAAGTTGGTGGTCAGTAAAACCAAGCGTAGCTGATAAAAAATATAAAATAGTAATTTTATATTATTAAACTAATTTGAAATTGCTATATCATATGACAATCTTGTGCTGAAATTGTGGTAAGTTAAAACATATGTAGTTAAGAGTCTAATTAGTGTCCTTCATTACTTATGCACAAAAGGTTCCTGTACCCATAAACTATTTCAGAAAACAATTAAGTAAGCATATGAAACTATTGCAGAAATCATTTAATTCAATATATGCAATTATCTATAGATAGTCAATTGGCATCATAAGTATAGACTAAGCCACTAACAAAGTGTACGAAGTAAGGTAATGAGTGACGCCTTTGATCTTACGTCGGAACCGTTTCCTTTGAGAACTGATTGAGCGCACCACTCTGTGTGCATACGAAAACATCTGCCATCCTCTACTTGTCTACTTCGTGAAGATTTACAACGTTTCTTTATAAAAACCGTTTACCTTTCGGAGCTTTTCATTCGAGAATAAATGTGGCGTGATTGTTCCGTGATTTGAGTGTATTTATCAATGTGTTTAGTTTTCTGTCTCGGTGAATGAAGACAAGACAGGTATCGCGAACATCGATTGGTTGAAGTTCGTGTTTGCTCACGAATTCGATGCTTAAAAGCCTGATTCGCGAGAAATTGCCTTCACAAAGTGCACTGAGTAGAAGCATCAATTTTAAGCAATAATTTGTTGATCACTCAAAGGTCTCTTCTGAGAATTTTACTTTGAAACGTTTGTACACATAATGCCATGATCGTTGCAAATAGCGTTCCGTGGACTCTGCCTATCCTTCCGGGAAACATGCATGAGTCTTTGATGTACATATGTATGTCATGTCGCGTCTATATTTACTGGACAATCCGGAATCAACTAAACAGTAAACAAGAATAATTTATATCACAATGCTGTGTATTTATTTATAAAAACTCATACCTGTTAAAAGGTTTCTTATGAAGATTGCGAAACATAAAAAAGTAAATGTAGATAAGAGTTGACGTGTACGAGACAAATAATCCTCTCCAATATTAGCAGTACAATCTGGACGTAGCGTCGGTAAGATTGGGACGATACAATGACGAACTAATTTATATAACGTGAGGCGAAACAATGCCAAAAACTGTCCCTATCTGTATCTATTTTATTGTTGTATATGTACGGACGTGTTACGTAAAGGTATTTCATACGAATTGTTTAGCTGTTATTTTGGTAACATAATGTTATGATATAGATATATATTATATTACTCTTGAATGATAGAA
Source organism: Euclidia mi (assembly GCA_944739405.2). Lineage (NCBI taxonomy): Eukaryota > Metazoa > Arthropoda > Insecta > Lepidoptera > Erebidae > Euclidia > Euclidia mi. The sequence goes on along the minus strand of OX123182.2, from coordinate 43,722,097 downwards.
CTTGTGCAATGGCAGTTAGGTAACTGATAAACATTAAGATACTATCATTAACACAAACCTAATATATGTCAATATTTATTTTGATTAAGAAACGAAACTCTCGATTATACCTACTAACCACCTACAGTGCTATTCGGTCGCTATAAAATAATTAAATAAATAGTAACTGATGACTAAATACCATGAAAGTACTGCCTGTAAACGCTGTCTGGTAAACTTTTGAGACCAGTCAATAATTTATTTATACAATTGACCTTTTTCGTGTTACCTGACTGTCACATGTAATTCAGAAACAAGGCTGAAAAGGCAAACAAACATCATATATGAATGATTATAGCCCTATCATATGAATCAATTTTTCCCTTCACATATCCTAAGTGAAGGGTAAGAAAGAAGTGAAATACCACTTCAACTAATCTAATAGTAGATAATATCTTCAGCACATAAAAATGTAACATGAATATAAACCAATATTAAGCAAAAAGTCACATTGAATCACCGGCATTAGGTATTCCAATGTTTCAATAGTAATTTTTCTCTTCAATATAAGTAGTCAGAGTACTTGCTCAGTGAACCTGAAGCAAAATATGAATGTTATTTGTCACTGGAACGTTGATAAATGCCCATGGTAATATTGAAAGAACACTGAGCAATGTTAGTTGTGTTTAATGTAGGAGCTCTTTATTTGAACATGATGTTTTTGTATGTAAAGTTTTAGGTTACAAAGTTTGAATTCGTAAATAAGAGTATTGTGAGTGTTTGAAATAGAAATATTTTTTGTGATAAGTTAAATCGATAATATCAGTTTAGTAGCGTGTTACTTTGTCTATTGTAAATTTTGACTATGGTCACACTATGAACTGTCAAATCATTCTTTTTTTTCATTCTTTGTCGGATCCGTAAAAAACTCTCTCACGTCGTTCTAGAAATTCCCCGTTTGTGAACGCGTTTTGACCTTGTATTTCTTTGTAAAACTACAAAATAACCTTGCAACCGTTGCTATTTGAATTGCCGGCAAAGGTTGTGAGCGATTGATAAAGTTAGTGACATATATTGGAAATATCGCCCTTTGGAAAGCACATGGTTGCTTCGCGAATCGTAGTGGTATTGTATAAACCTAAACTGTAAATTCTTGTATCTGCCGCCCCTTGAACATTACCGGTAAGAATTGTGATAAAATTGTGAACTATTGAATCCTTGTAAAATTTGTGTGTCGTCATCCACTTGCATCGTGTTCTGAAGAAGGACGGCGAGCTAGACCTTCTTGTAGCTAACTATAACGATTTCTTTATTATTTTGGCCAAAATCATGAGTGTAATCTTCTAGATCTACTCAAGAACATCACAGGAAGATCTCAGGTAACTTTGCACATGTACCTATTAGTTTGATTTCATCGCTGTGAAAACACAGTACATAGGTGCTTAGACCTTTGCCCTGGGCTAAGGATTGGATGAATTAATCGCTTCCACTGCCTTCTGCAAACAACCCTTCCCAGCCTTAGCCAGACTCTAAACAGTGAGATTTGTTTTTTTAGACAAGACGTTGTATAGTTCACATATAGCAAGCTTCTTTGGCTGCAGTCCTCTGTAGTGTATGCAAGGTACTCTTTAGGTAGTTTGTTTTTTTTCGGGATATTGATTTATTAATAGTTCATTATCCTCTATTTAATTTGAGATGGCACGGCCAGAGAGCACTGCCTGGCGGCCGGACCACATAAATTGTTAAATAAAAAGATATCTGTTGAGGTACTAAAAATATATATATACATATGTATATTCGGATGAAAGTAGACTTTAGGTAGGTGTTTCGTCGAACCGAATGTTCCTAGTCGATTTGGGAAAACTATTAATATTGTGGACTGTAGGATGGCGGTTCTTATCGACCAGGAAATGAGGAAGTGAAAAGGTGTTGTGGATAGGAGCCTCTTACCTTGCTCGGCAGTCTTCTTATTCTCAGAAGGGCAGTCTCTTGGTGTCTTCGGGAATCCTGAAGCTGCTTGAATCACTACACTTCACAAATCACTTTCACTCGCGGGTGGTTTTGTTAGGTTTTTGGTATAAGCGGTAACAATTATATAGCGGTGCGGATTGCGGTATGCGGCGGACATGAGTTCCCGAGCGTCTAGAATCTTCCATTGTTTTCTTCGTCGCCGTTAAGCAGGGTGGCCAATAGCGAGGCGTTTTGGGAGGGGATTCAGGAAAGGATCGCTAGGATTGGCCGAGCAGCGACGAACCATTGACGTTGACATAATTGATTCTCGATGGAAAGGTAGATGGCGCTACCATATCCCCCCCCCGCCCCTAAAGGGTTGCCTTTAAAAAAAATAAAATTGAACTTAGCTATGTTGGGTGTACTACCGCATAAGCCATCAATAGGCTAAGACAGCGATATGATAATAAAATTAATCTAAATTAACTTAGCGAAAATTACAAACGCAATTATAGCGAAAACTACAAACTAAATACTAAACTAAGAGGTAGATCCAACTTCAGGCTAGATCTCACTGAGTTGGAAGCGGACAGAGACGTACAACAGGGCGCACGTAGCTCCCCTTCGCGGTTTTCACGGTAACAACTCGGGTTGTACCGTCCTTGGAAGTATGCAGTTTCTCTACGATGGCTAACGGCCATGAAAGCGGCAGAGCATTATCGTGTATTATGACGACCAACATACCCTCCTGTATAGGGGATGCAGGACTATTCCACTTGGATCTAGCCTTAAGCTGGTGTAGATATAACGCACGCCAGCGCCGCCAGAACGACTGCACGAGTTTATCCAGCAGAGTATGTTTCTGGAGCAAGCTTGAAGAGTCTGCTTCAGGAGCCGGAAATGACGATAATGGCACTGTGTTCAGAAAATGTGCAGGGCTTAACGCGGATGGTTCTGCAGGGTCACTACTCAATGCCGTGAGCGGACGCAAGTTGATCAGTGCCTCGACTTGTGCAAGGACAGTTAAAAGCTCTTCGTAAGAGAGGATCTGTTGACCTATAACTTTGAAGAGATGCGTTTCAATTACCTTGACTATGCCTTCTCAATCTCCACCAAAATGTGGTGATGATCTATGGAAAGTTCTTCCTGAAGACGAGTACGATAACCCGCGACGTGATTGAAACAAGTAGCGGGAACAAGTTCAATCGATTTACTAACGCGGTAGGCGACAAAAGTCTGCCAGCGGTGAGGAGATGAATAAATCCAAGCGAGCACTACTTTGGAGTCAGAAAATGCGTATATTCTATTAATAGGGTAGTGGGGCAAAACTGTGTCTTGAACCTTGCGGAACAACTGAGACAGCAGAAGGGCCGGCAACACGGCACACTACAGGCAATGTCATCCATATACAAAGCGGAAGTGTAGTATAGTATAGTGTAGCGTAGCGTAGCATAGCATAGCGTAGCATAGCGTAGCATAGCGTAGCATAGCGTAGCATAGCGTAGCATAGCGTAGCATAGCGTAGCATAGCGTAGCATAGCGTAGCATAGCGTAGCATAGCGTAGCATAGCGTAGCATAGCGTAGCATAGCGTAGCATAGCGTAGCATAGCGTAGCATAGCGTAGCATAGCGTAGCATAGCGTAGCATAGCGTAGCATAGCGTAGCATAGCGTAGCATAGCGTAGCATAGCGTAGCATAGCGTAGCATAGCGTAGCATAGCGTAGCATAGCGTAGCATAGCGTAGCATAGCGTAGCATAGCGTAGCATAGCGTAGCATAGCGTAGCATAGCGTAGCATAGCGTAGCATAGCGTAGCATAGCGTAGCATAGCGTAGCATAGCGTAGCATAGCGTAGCATAGCGTAGCATAGCGTAGCATAGCGTAGCATAGCGTAGCATAGCGTAGCATAGCGTAGCATAGCGTAGCATAGCGTAGCATAGCGTAGCATAGCGTAGCATAGCGTAGCATAGCGTAGCATAGCGTAGCATAGCGTAGCATAGCGTAGCATAGCGTAGCATAGCGTAGCATAGCGTAGCATAGCGTAGCATAGCGTAGCATAGCGTAGCATAGCGTAGCATAGCGTAGCATAGCGTAGCATAGCGTAGCATAGCGTAGCATAGCGTAGCATAGCGTAGCATAGCGTAGCATAGCGTAGCATAGCGTAGCATAGCGTAGCATAGCGTAGCATAGCGTAGCATAGCGTAGCATAGCGTAGCATAGCGTAGCATAGTGTAGCATAGCATAGCATAGCGTAGCATGGCATAGCATGGCATAGCAGAGCGTAGCATAGCGTAGCATAGCGTAGCATAGCATAGCGTGGCATAATATAGCGTGGCATAGCGTAGCATAGCATAGCATGGCATAGCATAGCATGGCGTAGCATGGCGTAGCATGGCGTAGCATAGCGTAGCATAGCATAGCATGGCATGGCATAGCATAGCGTAACATAGCATAGCATAGCATAGCATAGCGTAGCATGGCATAGCGTAGCATAGCATGGCATAGCATAGCTAATTAGTCCTTTATCTTACACACAGTTTTAGCACCCACCTTGATTTCTTGAAGAACAGAACAACAACAAGACGAAATACAATGAGAAGTATGTAACGTAGGTACGGTACCCATAATCACATACCCAAATACCGTCTCAATAGCGGGCGGTAAATCATATCGCTCACTACGTACTATTTTAGTTAGTAGCAAGTGCGGAAATATTGAAGCTCCGATCAAAAGATCAATGCCTGCCGGATTCGCAAACTCCGCGTCTGCCAGCGGCAATGACTCGAGGTGAGTGAGTGATGCTACGTCTACATTAGCGTTCGGCAATGCGTCCGTGATACGCTCCACGATAAGCGAAGAAATGTTGAAATTAATATCCCTATCAAAACGCGAATGTATTTTAATATCTACGGAACCCTTGCAATGTTTTTCTGACCCGCCGATATCTTTGACCACTGAACTAGTATTTCTAAAGTTATTCCACAATCCGAGGCGTTTGAAACATTCCAATGTTATTAAATTGGTCTGAGACGCGCTATCGAGTAGACAACGTACCATGTGCGGCGACCCATTAACATCATAAACGATAACTTGCGCTGTCGCTAACAGTACCGTCTTAGACGCCGTACACTGCGTTTTGGCCCTGCGCGGATCATTATAGATGCGCGAGTGCCGTCCTCGCGTGCGCATCGCCCGCGCGATGGATGTCGTACCCAACGATATTTCATTCTGAATCGTGGGAGGCGCAGTTATCGTAGCCTGCACCTGCGACGTAAGTGTGTCAAGGTTAGCAGCTTGGCTTGACAACGGACTACTTTTATCAAAGTGCAACAATGAGTGGTGTCGTTGATTACATGAACGACATCTGGTCTTACTAGAACAATTACTAGCTTTATGCTTTATACTTAAGCAATTAATGCAAGCTTTGTTGTCTTTCACGCACTTGAAACGAGCAGTCGGATTTAAACCATCAAAGGCGGGACACTTGTAGAAATGCTCGTGCACTATATTACTGCACAGACACTTCTGTGAATTATTACTATTAGATTCCGAACATGTTACGTCAGATTGTGGATTAGGGACCGAGTTATTATTGCTATTTCGCGCTTTATTCGACCTTTGTTTGCTGCTGTTAGTTTTAGACGGGCTAGGTGAACTAGACTGCGTATCATGAAATATTCGACACTGATCTATGATGAACGAAATAAAACTATCTAGTGTAGGTATTTTATTATTGCGTTCCCTCATCTCGAAAGCACGAATTGTTTCAGTGTTAAACTTTTTTAAAGCGAGTTGAAGCAACATAAAGTCGGAAAGATCTTCAAATTTTAAGTTCCTAAGAGAATTAACCGCGGTTACGAAGTTATCTATAAACAGCTGGAAATTCTAGACAGATGCGGCACCGGACGGTTTAAGATTTAAAGCTTGGTCAAAGTAGGTAGACGCTAGGACGCGTGTCTTGATATCTATCAAGTAGTGACTGAAATATGACCTGATAATTCTCTGCACTGGGTGTGACACCTGCAAATACGGACTGGGCCTTCGGTGACAGTTTACCTATTAAATAGTACAACCTGTCAGCATCTATCAGAGAACCATTATCGTGCACTGTAGACTTAAAACTCGCATAGAATAACGGCCAGTTTCGTATATCGCCATCAAACGACACAATCTCGATTGGCGGTAACCTCGGCGTGCGAGCCGCGGAGACGGGCTGTGCCGAATATTTACCCTCCAATTGCGATTGTATACGCTTAATAATACAATAAAGGTCTTCGAAAGAGGTGTACGCCTGATAATTCGGTTTTTCATCAGGATTAGTAGAAAGCAATCTTGCGTTATAATAGTCTAACAAATTATGAAAATCTGTTCGAATACTATCTACTGTCATACAATAGCTGAGAAATGACTCCCTATTACTATCAGAAACGGCTGCGGTCTTTGAACGCTCATAAATGTTTTGAATACGCTCAAATAAAATATTGCGTTTTGCTTCTAAGATTGTCATCTCTTTGTCTTCCGACACGCGTGACTTCTTTTGTTGTGACATGCTTACGTAAGTATAAGTTAATGAGACCGAAACAAAGTAAGAATATCTAAAGTAATTATTATTTTACCTAAGTAGGCAACACTTTAAAGCGGTGGAATTAAAAGTTGCTTGAAATATGAGATTTACAAGACAACTATGATAGTTCCAGAAATAATAATTGGGTAAGTAGGTAGCTACATAAAAGTATATTACCTACTGATGCGTGCAAAAACAACCATGTGACGGTTTTGTGAATGGACTAGGAGTATAGCTAGGTGCTTTAACTGCCTAGGTATAGAGATATATCGAGGTTTTACGTATAAAACGTAAATGAATCCGACTCGTATGGATCAAGAAATGTTTCGGCGTTACACCGAAACCGAATGTTCCTAGTCGATTTGGGAAAACTATTAATATTGTGGACTGTAGGATGGCGGTTCTTATCGACTAGGAAATGAGGAAGTGAAAAGGTGTTGTGGATAGGAGCCTCTTACTTTGCTCGGCAGTCTTCTTCTTCTCAGAAGAGCAGTCTCTTGGTGTCTTCGGGAATCCTGAAGCTGCTTGAATCACTACACTCCACAAACCACTTTCACTCGCAGGCGGTTTTGTTAGGTTTTTGGTATAAGCGGTAACAATTATATAGCGGTGCGGATTGCGATATGCGGTGGACATGAGTTCCCGAGCGTCTAGAATCTTCCATTGTTTTCTTCGTCGCCGTTGAGCAGGGCGGCCAATAGCGAGGCGTTTTGGGAGGGGATTCAGGTAAGGATCGCTCGGATTGGCCGAGCAGCGACGAACCATTGACGTTGACATAATTAATTCTCGATGGAAAGGTAGATGGCGCTACTAGTACGTATTACTTCAAACTATAGCATCTGAGTACTAAACTGTGGTCCGGCCACAGAGGAACACACAACATCACGTCAATAGGCACAATTTGGAGAATTACTAGCCGCAGGCGCCTGAACACAGTGAATGTACAAGGCATTTGCTCCCAGAACATCGTTTATCCTTCAGGGTATTGTTGAACATGGGCATTGCTTTAATCGTAATATCAAAACATTTACCCAAGATATTTGCTGTCCTTGATAAGTTGACCTAATTTATTATCATCATCAGCCTCACCCTACAGTGCGATGGTACGCCACTGAGCTCAATTTTCGTTATCTAGTTTTTATAATGGTTTTCAAAAGACTGCTTTTTAAGCAATGCATTTCTTGTTTAGGTGGCTTCACTCTTGCACTTATTTATAAACTTACATTATGTAAGAAATACAATTAGGGGGTACAAAAATAGAAAACATCAGCAAAATGTTTATCTTTACGTTAAATGAAAATGTGAAAGTAAGCTCTTGGAGTCGCGCTTTTCTATGTTTTGTGGTGTGAGTGAAAGGGTGTGTGTTTGTATGTGTGGTATTTCAATGCATATAAATTAAAGTTTAAATTAATAATCAGCATGTTATCACGCCATAACCCTGCAATACTGTCGGAATAGAGTAGAAACTACTCTACTCCGACATTATTGTGGGGTGCACTTCTTCCACGAATCAACACACTTACTTTATGATACTGATGATATTACAAACTCGATTTGGTATTAATACTTTCACTGAATTGGTTTTACAATACTACGAACTTTATTTGCATCCTGGAATTACAGGATAACGTGCGGCTTAAAGATATCAATATAATAAATAACAAAAATCTCACAGTCCCATGGCGTCGATAGCGAATAAATTTTATCTTATATAAATATTTACGTTTTTGTTTAATAATGGTCGCGGTGAATGTATTTTAAGAACTATTAAAATGTTGTTGACAATACAAATCATCATTGTTAGCTTAAGTGGTCCGCGAATGATCTACAATGAAAATGTGAGTACGCTTAATGAATTTGTTACATAAAGTACATATTTAGTTATATAATTATAAATAGGTAATACAGAGCGATAGAGAGCAGCTCATGTGTTAAACAGTAATTACTAAGTTCTAAGCTTCCAAAGCGTAAAATTGCCCCTGTGCTTAATTTATTGTCAATGCATAATATAAGCCCAGGACTGACACGTTTAAAACTAAAGGGAAATCTGTTTGTGACGCTATGAGGCGTACTTTTGCTGAAAACCTGTTAACATATTCAAGTTCATTGACAACTTATCGAAATTGTATCGAATAGGAGTCTGTATAATTACATTTAAGACTTAGTTTAATATAATGGAGGTCAAAATAAATATAAATACACATATCTTTAGTATAATATTATGCAATATGAATAACTAATAATGCAAGCTACAATAGCGTACAAATACTGATGCTACACCACCGTATTTGTCTGAAACCGCTCTAATGTGGTGTTAACATCACTTATAAAAGCCAGACAAGGGGACAAAAAATAAGAGGAGGGAAAAATATGGAGATAAATAAAGTAATTAGTAAGGTAACATGTACATGCCTTTATGTCGCGTCCAGTAATTGTCATGTGATATAATGCAACTTACAAAAAAATATTGTATAGCGGATACGGCAAAATCATCATAGATTACGACAGTAAGGATAGTTTTGCTTGTTAAGTATTAATCTTGACTTGTTAGTTCCATTTTCCATTACTTGAAAAATATAGGCTTTCAGGTTTCATTTTTATTCCTCCATATATCAAAATCTCATCAAAAAACAAGCAAGCCTGGTTCCCAACTATCCACCTTCCCAATAAATAAAAAGAGACAGTGTAACTATGATTAATGCCTGGAGGCCTACCATGAACTTTTAATAAGCGATTCAGTTTTGGAGCAATTCAGTGTAGGTTCTTAAATTGAATTGTTTTAAAACGTACCATGACTTTGTTTAAACTGAATCGTGTTTGGATTGTTAGAATGAATGAATGATATCGCTGGATCACAATGACGCAATATAATCACATTGACAGAAAGAGACCAAGCTATACAGTTCGTGAATAATGCGGTCTCTTTCCCTTGTTTGCGTTCAGAAACTATTATTCAGTCAGCCATTTTCGGCAAGATACAATATTGTATGTAGTTATAACTTGTACGCTACAACTAAATTAAGATTCTTTTATAACAAAGCGAATGTATTTTGTACTAAAAATAACTACAATATTGAATAGTTAATTAAAATACGTTACGTTACGTTATTTTTTCTCACAAAAATACCTAGCAAAACGGTACAAATACTGACTCGGTGGAAGTTACGAACGTATGTTTTGATTGTTAGCATTTCAAGGTTAACAAAACAAGTAATACAATATCAAGGCCTATTTTATTCTTAGAAGTATTGTTTCCATATTTATTAATTATTGCTTTTAATGCTTAATTAAGTCTGAACCCAAGTTTAAAACTTTCTTATAATGGGATATGTAAATTAGAATTATTGGGATCGCTATTATCTTTATCTCTCTTCTTTACTATGAAATATTAATAGATTCACTCATACAAAGATTTCGCAGCTAAACGAAATCGGCATTGTTATTTTAAGTGGTTTATTTTTTGTATACAGTGAACCCTTGCGTCGAAGAGTACCTAACTAGGTAACAACCAACTTGTGCACTTGTGGGATTTTTAAGATAAGTGTAGGGATATAGTTCTGTGATTCAGTAAATCGCCACAAGCTAGGGAACTATAACACAGGATTTGGAAAGAAATACACCTTAATTTAAATGCACATTGTAAGGGTACAGTAAAATTGGAAAGGGTGGTGCAAAGTATGTTCAGTAAGTAAATAAAAAATAAATACTTTATTAGCTCACATAAAACTTATATTATCAAAACAATATAATATTAAAGTGTTGTACCAATAAAATTGACATTATGGAGCGATAGTGTTTTCTACAAATAAAAAATGTTCTTCAAGTTAGAAGGTAATGCTAGTTTGGCAATAGCAGCGCGAATGAGTGCCACCCAGAACATCATGAAAACCTTGATAAAACCTGAAACAAGTACAAAAATAAGTATTAATTATTCAATACTATTGAATTCTGTTGATTACTTTAACTTTTAACAAAAGCATACTTTACCTCAGTTTTAGTAAGCTCTTCTTATATTTTGGACAAGCAGAAATAATTCTTATCATTCAAGAAGAATCTCTTTCCGCAGTTTGCTATATCTGCTGCCACTGTCTGTTGAGCCATAGAATAAGCTGCATGTCACCAATCGGTTTTTGGTCTCCTTTGGTTTGGTGTTTTCACCCAGGAGCAGAAAATGTCAGTGCAGTCACTATCTACAACAAATAAAGTAACAATTAAGTAATGATATGTTATCAATAAGTCTCTAAGTCAAGTAACTATTGACTCTATGTAGGTACCTTAAAAGAATATTGTGTCTATACTGCAGTCACACTAAAATATTCTATGGTTTCATGAATTTATTAGCATACTAGTCGACGCCAGCGGCTTTGCACGCACATATTTTCGAATTTCCCGTTTTGCCCGATCCCGTGGGAATTTCGTGAAATTCCGTCTTAGTGCACCCCTACGGTGCCCAAGGAACATACATCCCAAATTTCACCTTCTTGCGTCCAATAGTTTCGGCTGTAGCGTGTCTGTCAGTCAGTCAGTAACGCAAGGATTTTATATATTAAGATTTGGTACAGAATGTTTCTTACCTTAAGCTATTGAGATCGGTGGACGTCACCGGCTGCATAGACAATGGTCTCAATGCTTCTCATAAAATATCTAGGGCCAATAGTTTAGCGAGGCGAAATCTTTTGATGAATTCTGTTTCATCGTGTGGTTTCATCAAATGCTCTTTGGTATGTATGAATACGAGTGTTCTCCAGCTTAGCGCCTTTGTTTACGACGTGAAGTGCTAGATACATTATCACATTCAATAAACCGAATAAAACTAGAGTCCTTGGCACATCGATTCTCAAATTTCACAGAGTTTATGTAAGATTTAACACAGTATTATAGAAATTCTGACACAGAAACCGATCTATAATTAACGTAAACTGATTTAAATCCACATACAATGTCTAAAAACCCAATAATAATTCTAACTATCCAGTTTATCCACTACAAATTGTAACTTTTATTGAATCGCTAAATCTGACAGATACGCGGTTCAGTTTGAGCTGACGTTACACTCATGGTACGGTGTGCGGTCTCCTACATGTCTCCTACATGGTCTCCTACGGGAAAGGAACGAATGGTTTAAGATTTCGGTTCAAATGCTATCCAACTCACAGCTGCGTCGTATTGAAATGTAAACACCAAAACTGAGCCGCTATAATGAGGTCATAGTACGATATTGCGATTCTATTCAGTTTAGGTCGTAAACTGAATCGCAATAAGAGGTCATGGTAAGCCTCCTGGTATGCATCACTGCTTATGATTATATTTAAATTCAGACAAGCCGTAGCATTAATCGATTATTAATACAACAAATCGATTTCACCTTTCGCGATTTGTATACATCGTCATCATCCTCTACGCGTTATCCCGGTTGCAACTCAAATTGACGATCTGTTTCCGAATCTGGTACATTTATTTAATTATCTCGAGTCTCGTGTGTATTTATTGGTACCAGAATACCTATGTTTTCAAAACATCAAACAATGTACTATGTATTAATAATAACTAATATTATTTTAGCTCTATAAACTTTCCCGCATTGCACACATACCTACCAATACTTATGTAACGGGTGTATATCGCGTAATTATTTTAAACTTGCCTCGGAGCAAGGAATTTCACCTTTACTTTTTAATAATTACGCGATATAGACTGTGGTTCGGCGATACACCGAAACCGATTTGGTAGGTTCTAGGCGACTTGGGAGGGAAATGGACTGTATACAAAGGATAGCGGTTCTCAGCCGCCTAGGAGATGGATACGGGAAGAGGTGATTGTGAGTGGGTATAGGATATTTCAAGGATGGAGGGCACTTACCTTATACGACAATCTTCTTCTACTCAAAAGGACAGTCTCCTGGTGTTTTCGTGATGCAGCTGCTTGTTTTCACTTCACTTCACCGTCACTCCCACTTGCGAGCGGTTTCTATATGCGGTAATAACTTATACGGTGGTGCGGCGCGGTACGATATAGCGGACACGTTCTCAGCGAGCGGAATGTTCTGGACTGTCACTCGCGTCGACGATTGCGGCGACCAATCAGGAGAAAGGCAATGCCTCTTCCAGGGAGTGGGATAGAGGGAGACGGAAATATGGTATCGCTCACACTTGTACGTGGAACGATTGATGTTGATGCGATTAGTTATAGATAGGAAGGTAGATGGCGCTACCTTATCCCCCCGGCCCTAAAGGGTTGCCTTTAAAAAAAATAGAATTGAACTTAGCTATTTTGGGTGTACTACCGCATAACCCCTCAATAGGCTAAGACAGCGATATGACAATAAAATTAATCTAAATTAATTTTAGCGAAAACTACAAACTCAATAATAGCGAAAACTACTAACTAAATACTTAAACTAAGAGGTAGGTCCAACTTCAGGCTAGATCTCACTGAGTTGGAAGCGGACGCGAGTTGATCAGTGCCTCGACTTGTGCAAGGACAGTTAAAGGCTCTTCGTAAGAGAGGATCTGTTGACCTATAACTTTGAAGAGATGCGTTTTAATTACTTTGACCATGCTTGCCCAACATCCACCGAAATGTGGTGATGCTGGTGGAATAAACTTCCAGTCAATATGATCTATGGAGAGTTCTTCCTGAAGACGAGTACGATAACCCGCGACGTGATTGAAACAAGTAGCGGGAACAAAATCAATCAATTTACTAACGCGGTTGGCGACAAAAGTCTGCCAGCGATGAGGAGAAGAATGAATCCAAGCGAGCACTACTTTGGAGTCGGAAAATGCGTATATTTATTAATAGAGTAGTGGGGCCAAACTGTGTCTTGAACCTTGCGGAGCAACTGAGACAGCAGAAGGGCCGCGCACAACTCCATTCTCGCAACCAAAATGGTTTTAACAGGCGAGACCTTAGACTTGGCACAAACTAACTGCACCGAGTAGTTAGAACCAATGCGGACTTGCAGATATACGACTCCGCCGTAAGCACGCTACGGCGTCAGCGAAACTTATTAAGTTGATGGTACATCCATCTACCAAACCAAGATGACGCGGAATAGTAATTTGATTGAGCGCGGTAAGCTCAATACAAACTGGCCCCAAGCGGCGACAATATGGTCAGGGGGTGTTTCATCCCACTCACACTTTGATAGCCAAAGCTCTTTGATCAAGAGCTTGGCGTACAAAATTGTGGGAGCCACAAACCCATTATGTCCCATAGTCGAGCCACTGTGGACAGCATAGTGCGTTTGGTGCACTTATCATCTGGTGGTGAGACGTCAAACCGAAAACTATCACAGGATTTGTCCCAGCGTAAACCGAGAACCTTATGCGGTACAGACTTCGCAAACTCAATGTCTGGAGAAGCTTTATGAGAATCTGGTATGCGTGCGAGAACCTCCTTAGAGTTGCTTGTCCATTTGACAAGATCAAACTGGCCTCGCTTGAAAAGCTGAATAAGCTCTTCACAAAGCGAAATTGCTAGCGGAGCGGGTATGATATTACAGGCAATGTCATCTATATACAAAGCGGATGTGTAGTATAGTATAGTGTAGCGTAGCGTAGCTTAGCATAGCGTAGCATAGCATAGCATAGCATAGCTAATTAGTGCTTTATCTTACACACAGTTTTAGCACCCACCTTGATCTCTTGAAGAGCAGAACAACAACAAGACGTAATACAATGAGAAGTATGTAACGTAGGTACGGTACCCATAATCACATACCCAAGTACAGTCTCAATAGCGGGCGGTAAATCATATCGCTCACTACGTACTATTTTAGTTAGTAGCAAGTGCGGAAATATTGAAGCTCCGATCAAAAGATCAATGCCTGCCGGATTCGCAAACTCCGCGTCTGCTAGCGGTAATGACTCGAGATGAGTGAGTGATGCTACGTCTACATTAGCGTTCGGCAATGCGTCCGTGATACGCTCCACGATAAGCGAAGAAATGTTAAAATTAATATTCCTATCAAAACGCGAATGTATTTTAATATCTACGGAACCTGCAATGCTTTTCTGATCCGCCTATCCCTTTGACGGTTGAGTTAGTATTTTTAAAGTTATTCCATAATCCGAGGCGTTTGAAGCATTCCGATGTTATTAGATTGGTCTGAGATGCGCTATCTAGCAGACAACGTACCGTGTGCGGCGACCCATTAACATCATATACGATAACTTGCGCTGTCGCTAACAGTACCGTCTTAGACGCCGTACACTGCGTTTTGGCCCTGCTCGGATCATTATAGATGCGTGAGTGCCGTCCTCGCGTGCGCGTTGCCCGCGCAATGGATGTCATACACAACGATACTTCGCCCTCAGACGCGGAAGGCGCAGCTACCGTGGTCTGCACCTGCGGCGCAAGTGTGTCAAGGTTAGCGGCTTGGCTTGACAACGGGTTATCTTTATCGAAATGTAACAGTGTATGATGTTTTTGATTACATGATCGACACGTTGTCTTACTAGAACAATTACTTGTTTTATGTTTTATGCTTAAGCAGTTAATGCAAGCTTTGTTATCTTTTACGCATTTAAAACGAGCGGTTGCATGCAAATTATCGAAGGCGGGGCACTTGTATAAGTGGTCGTGCACTATATTACTGCACAGACACTTCTGTGAATTATTACTATTAGATTCCGAACATGTTACGTAAGATTGTGGATTAGGGACCGAGTTATTATTACTATTTCGCGATTTATTCAACCTTTGTTTGTTGCTGTTAGTGTTAGACGGGCCAGGTGAACCAGACTGCGTATTATGAAATATTCGACACTGATCTTTGATGAACGAAATAAAACTATCTAGTGTAGGTATTTTATTATTGCGTTCCGTCATCTCGAATGCGCGAATTGTATCAGTGTCAAACTTTTTTAAAGCGAGTTGAACCAACATAAAGTCGGAAAGATCTTCCAATTTTTTATTCCTAAGAGAATTAACCGCGGTTACGAAGTTATCAATAAACAGCTGGAAATTCGAGACAGACGCGTTGCCGGACAGTTTGAGATTTAAAGCTTGGTCAAAGTAGGTAGACGCTAGGACGCGCGTGTCCTGAAATCTGTCAAGTAGTGACTGAAATATGACCTGATAATTCTCAGCACTGGGTGTGACACCTGCAAATACAGACTGGGCCTTCGGTGACAGTTTACCTATTAAATAGTACAACCTGTCAGCATCTGTCAGAGAACCATTATCGTGCACTGTAGACTTAAAACTCGCATAGAATAACGGCCAATTTCGTATATCTCCGTCAAACGACATAATCTCGATTGGCGGTAATCTCGGTTTGCGGGCAACGGGCTCTGCTGAACATTTACCCTCCAATTGCGATTGTATACGCTTAATAATACAATAAAGATCTTCGAATGAGGTATACGCCTGATAGTTCGGTTTTTCATCAGGATTAGTAGAAAGCAATCTTGCGTTATAATAGTCTAACAACTTATGAAAATCTGTTCGAATACTATCTACTGTCATACAATAGCTGAGAAATGACTCCCTATTACTTTCAGAAACGGCTGCGGTCTTTGAACGCTCATAAATGTTTTGAATACGCTCAAATAAAATATTGCGTTTTGCTTCTAAGATTGTCATCTCTTTGTCTTCCGACACTCGTGACTTCTTTTGTTGTGACATGCTTACGTAAGTATAAGCTAATGAGACCGAAACAAAGTAAGAATATCTAAAGTAATTATTATTTTACCTAAGTAGGCTAAGTAGGCAACACTTTAGAGCTGAGGAATTAAAAGTTGCTTGAAATATGAGATTTATAAGACAACTATGATAGTTCCAGAATTAATAATTTAATAAGTAGGTAGCTACATAAAAATTTACCTCCTGATGCGGGCGGAAATAACTATGTGACGGTTATGTGAATATATTAGGAGTATAGCTAGGTGCTATAACTGCCTAGGTATAGCGATATAACGTATAAAAACGTAAATGAATCCCACTCGTATGGATCAAAAAAATGGTTCGGCGATACACCGAAACCGTAGGTAGGTTATAGGCGACTTGGGAGGGAAATGGACTGTATACAAAAGATGGCGGTTCTCAGCCGCCTAGGAGATGGATACGGGAAGAGGTGATTGTGAGTGGGTATAGGATATTTCAAGGATGGAGGGCACTTACCTTATACGACAATCATTTTCTTCTCAGAAGGACAGTCTCCTGGTGTTTTCGTGATGCAGCTGCTTGTTTTCACTTCACTTCACCGTCACTCCCACTTGCGAGCGGTTTATATATGCGGTAATAACTTATACGGCGGTGTGGCGCGGTACGATACAGTCCAGAACATTCCGCTCGCTGAGAACGTGTCCACGTTCTCAGCGAGCGGAATGTTCTGGACTGTCACTCGCGTCGACGATCGCGGCGACCAATCAGGCGAAAGGCAGTGCCTCTTCCATGGAGTGGGATAGAGGGAGACGGAAATATGGTATCGCTCACACTTGTACGTGGAACGATTGATGTTGATGCGATTAGTTATAGATAGGAAGGTAGATGGCGCTACCAGACTGTGTCATAAATATTTGTATTACTGTAGCTCATTTTCATGCTGCGAAATAGCTTAACAAATTAAAACAACATTCATATTATGTAATTTTGGGAATACTGATATTATTTTTTCTAAAAAAATATAGTTGCATGGATTGGATATATAATATGTGCGATAAATTCTAATATGAACGATTGGCGTTCATAGCCGTGCTCGAGTGAACTTTGGTGAAAACGGTTTCATGACGTGAAGATTTCAAATGCTCGCTGAGGTGATAAAAGAGATATGAATGAAAGAAAAAAGTAAGGAATGCGATAGAAAATTTATGCCAGAGATGCCAGTGAAGACATTCAATGAATATTGGGTGCGACGAATGCACACAAAGCGTATTGTAAATGAATGATACTTATTCCCCGTCGCAGCTTTGTTTAATCCGCTTCACATCTAGTACAGCCATCTCATTCGGTACACATTTTCACGCTACGCCCTCACATAGTTTAAGCAGAAACAAATAATAGCTAAGCTTAGCTTGGTTCTAAGCACTTGTAAATAAAACACGCTAGTATCTAACACAAAATGGATTATTTTGTCTAACATATTGGTACTGGTAGCAACAGGCCTTACCGGCCATTTGTATATTTGTCCAGCACGAGACGAGCTACGAAGCGAATACGTAACTGATACGTGGCCATTCGTCTCTTAACGCTGGCATCCATTTTCACGTGGACGTATGTGGGGAGCGATAGCTACAAGCTACAAATCCAATCCTCTCTGTCATTGGTAGGATCATCTGTATTCTACCGGCCAGTGAGCCAGTCAAACTAATTGGTTGATTCTGTAATTCTAAGCCTTATTCACAGTTATCAGTTACGTTTTAAATGGACCGGTGAGATTCGTACGAAATCCCGGCGATAATATCTTGATAATTTTCATTCGTTTGTTATTTGCCGACCGGTTGGCAGAGCGGGAGTGTAAGCAACTTCTACGCCGAGGGACGGTCAAGGGTTCGATTCCCGCTGAAATTAAACATTTGTGTCCGTGAACATGGATGTATGTCTTGGTCTGGGTGTTTCTATGTATAATATGTGTTCAGAATCTGGTCTAGAGAACTGGGTTGTTTGCAGAGGGCAGTGGAAGCGATTAATAACTCCAGTCTTTAGCCCAGGGCAAAGGTCTGACATATATACTGTGATTGCGCAGTGATTATATTTCAACTATTACTTACCTGAATCTTCACTGATGTCAGGCTTGAGCTAATTAGACAAATCATACAAATATATTGGCCAAAATAAATGAATGAAGTATCTTATAGCTACCATTCCAATGGTCAGGGTTTTCAGATCACGATGCACGTGGATGACGACACACAAATTATACGAGGGTTCAATAGTTCACAATTTTATCACAATCAATTTATCAATCGCTCGCAACTATGTCGGTCGACATCATTAGCGACAGTTGCAAGGTTATTAACCAATATAATTCAATTCCAAAACGCGAAATTACAAGACGGCGTGGGGGACATTTTTTTGCGTAAAACGACAGTGAGAAAAGAATGAATGATTTGACAGTTCATAGTGTGACCAGAGTCAGAAATTTTCTATAGACAAAGTAACACGCTACTAAACTGATATAATAGATATAACTTATCATAAACAATTTTTCTAATTCAAACAATATGTATGGATTTACAAAAAAAATATATATATGTATGTTTATCCATTATCTAGTGCCCAAAGTACAAGCTCTGCTTAGTTTGGGACTAGATGGTGTTAGGTGAATGTGGTAGAATATTAGTATATTAGTATTAGTATTCACTGGGAAGTCAAAAGCAACGTTCGACCTACCATCATAGTGCTAATAAATTTTTCAAAGGCGTGATCCAATCTCTAGTGAATAATTAACATTTTAAACACGCTGCTGCACTAGGTACAACACATTCATGAGTCGCGAGGGACTTTACAAACTTATAAACAACTTACACAAGAACGTCCATTTTCTAAACAATAATTTGTGAAACACCTTGTCTCGTGCGTGAATGTGTCGAAGTTATACTTGACGCACCGGCAGTTATAGTAAGGCAGGCACAACCATAATATCATACATGCAGTCATATATACTAGCCATTCATGATCACTATACCTGCATGACAACTGCCGGCTATAAGGCCGATCCTATGCTAATTGGCTTGACTACTATTGTGATATACTAGTAAAATCCGTGTAAGGCCATTCTTATATGTATTTACTTTGCTCAATACAATTGCCATACATATAAAATTTTCATATATTAGACAGGCCATCATCATTGTGTCACAGATCAAATCTTCATCAAAGCTTTACTGTCCATTAGACTCGAATTTGAAGGCCGTAATTTAATCATAATTAAAAACAAATCTAACGGTTGTAAATCGTCTGCTTCGTCTTATGCAAACGCATTCCTTTGCTTCTTCACCCAATTACTGCCGGCTAATTTCTTCAGATCGTTAATCCACTAACTCCGAGAATCCCGGTCATCAATATTTTAAGTCGTTTTATGCTTAAGGGTCTGTTTATCTTGAAATTTGTTAAATAGTATAAAATATGTTTTAAAGTGAGTTTTACGAACGCATTATGAAGATACCATTATAGATGTTGTAACAAGTAGACTGGGTTACAACAACAAGGAAAACAGCCAAGCGCATGTCGAACCACGCACAACGTCCCTACGTTACGCCGGTAAAAGGACTCGATCATATTATTCATTTTATCACTTGTAAATGTAAGTTTAACTCGTAAGTAAGTAAAACCTAATGAACTGTTTGAATTATCATTGAAAGTTTAGTATATAGTCTAACTATTTAGCATAATTTATAACATAACATGACATAACTGCACGCCTTTTATCCTACAAGCATTTTATTACACACCCACACTTCGCAAAGGGAGGAGCAAACCTATCACATTATTATGCGAGCGATAACATTTTAATACACACATAAATTCTAAAAGTCAGAGGTGTACCTGGGATTGAACCCGAGAACATCGTGTTGGTAGTCCCATACGTACGCCACTAGACTATCGTCAAATATACCTTAATACTATGTTTTAGAAAATAGAAGGACATTTTGTAATCGGTGGCTTTTGCTTAATATTTCACAAACAGATTCTTTAATAAACAAACTTTTAATGTATTTGACAGATCTACCTAACGATATCCTAGTCTACATGAAAGAAAAATACGTTTGCATTTACATGTATGAGAGCTACGTTTAAATCAAAACATGAGAGCTGTGCTGAATGAGAGCTACAATTTTAATCAAATATTAGTATTTTATTATGCAGTTTCGTTAGCGTGGTCACAATACAAAAATGTATCAAATAGTAACAGAAAAATTAAGCTAGATACAAAAATAGTATTATTGTTTTGCCAGATATAAATATTAACACACACATTTATGATCTACATTCTCCAAGTGTTTGCAGTAAAACCCTTGAAAGCATACATTACATTTATGATAATACAATAAATATCTAATTAATCTTCAGTACCTACTTATTGTCGAAAACATAATGCAACTATCTACAAAAGGCAAGAATATAACTAAATATATATCTACCAGTGAAGTAATATTCAGTGTACCAATTTTAGCTTCCTATTTGGTAGAAACATTGAGTCTACAATTGAAATATTATGTACAAAGACCGTCTCCTGCTGAGGTTAATTGAGAGCTTAATCAAAGGTATTTCATGAAGCAATTTACCCGTTAATAAAGCTTATGTCCTAAATATTTCTATGCAGAACATTATACTACTAAAGACAAATTCGGCAGGGTTCACATTATAAACACCTAGAGGTTCTGAAATATTTTGACTAAAATCGTGTCACAAACCTTAGTGACCTAATATTTACGTTATATATTCTTGACTACTTTATTATAACTAGTGATATTATTTCATCATATCAGCCGAAAGACATCCACCGCTGGACATAGGCCTCTCCCAAGGCTTTCCACATAGACTGATCTTGAGCCACCCGCATCCTTCCGCTGTAAGCGATCCCAACAAGATCGCCAGTCCACCTCGCGGAAAGCCTACCTTTGCTACTACGTCTACTACAGTAACACAAGTTTGTCTGTGAAGTTTTATTTTATTGTAAGCCGTTATTTAAAAAGAACAGGAAGAATGACAGTTAAATTTTCACACTATTTCCTAGGAATTCATTATTACTGTTAAGGTGGCGGTGGTCCAGAGCACTATTCTTAAAAACACTTTTCTATCAAATGCACCTATTTAAGTCAACAATTTACAAAGACAGTTAGTCAAATATTACTTTTCTATTTACCATCTTTGTAGCTGTGCTAGGATAGCTAATCAACACTAAGATAACAATCAGTCAGTATCGAGAACGAGAATATACGAGTAGTAATGGGTACTCATTTTTTATTATGCCATTAATATATTTATTATTATTGCCTTGTACTAGTCACTTAAAAGGCTTTAAAATGTTGTGACTATTACATACGTTATAACACCCATAATGCTCAGAAAAATATTCTCGTGTATCATAAAATCTCAATTCCAGAAACGATACAAACGCGACATAAAAATCCATAAACCCTACGCGTATACATTTATTCGCCGACCCTACTTCATCAGTATTAATCATAACAGCTCGTTCGAGTATCAGTGGAGTTAGCACCTTCATGACCGCTTCACATGATAACTGCCGGCCATAAGGCCCATTCTATGCTAATTAGCTACTATTGTAATAATTATACAAGCAAATGCGCGTAAGTTCATCTTCATGTTTACTTTGCTATGTATATTACAAATACTCTGTATAATATAATGACATTTTTATTAACTAGATAGACCGTCATAATTGTAATGTAGATCAAAGCTTTACTGTCCACTAGACTCGAATTTGAAAGCCGTAATTCAATCATAATCAAAAACAAATCTATCGGTTGTAAATCGTCTGATTCCGTCTTGTGCAAACGCAATTCTTCGCTTCTTCACCAAACTACTGCCGGCTAATTTCTTTAGATCGTTAATCCACTAACTCCGAGAATCCCGGTCATCAATATTTTAAGTTGTGTTGTGCCTAAGGGTCTGTTTACATTAAAATTTGTTATATAGAAAGGAATATGGTTCAAAGGGCGTTTTACGGTGAAGTACAGTATTACGCATTACGAAGATAAAATTGTAGATTTAACAATTAGTAGACTGAGTAGTACACGGCCAAGTTTATGTCGTGCCACGCATAATGTAGGGTTCCGTAGTAGCCCTTACCTAATGTCCTAAGGGTAAAAGAAGTCGATTACAATATTCATTTTATCGGTTGCAAATGTAAATTTAAGTTAATCGATTATTACTCGTTACTTAGTAAAGCCTAATGAGCTGTTTAATTATTCTTGAAAGTTAATGATATATGTGACTATTTAGCATAGTTTACAACAGAACATAACTGCACGCTTTCATACCCGAAGGGGTAAGCAGAGGTGTATTCACTTCGCCAGCTTTGTTTCGGTCCCAATGTAAAAGGGGGTGAGCTTATTGCCATCTACCGAGCACATTATTAAGGGAGCGATAATTAACATTTTTAATACACACATTACTTCAAAAGTCAGAGGTGTATGCCCCGGTATCCGGGGATCGAACCCGAGAACATCGTCTCAGTAGTCCCATACGTACGCCACTAGGCTATCGCCAATCGAGTTTAAATATAAGGTATATTTAAACTCGATCGGCGATAACCTACTATACTATGGTTTAACTATGGGTAAAAGAAAATAGAAGAACACTTGGTGGCTTTTACTTAATATTTCACAAACAGATTCGTTAATAAAAATACGTTTGCATTTACATGTATGAGAGCTACGCGTTTAAATCAAAACATGAGAGCTGTGCTGAATGAGAGCTACGCTTTATTCAATTTTTTAAATTTTATTATACAGTTTTGTTAGTATAGTCACAATATAGAAATGTATCAAATAGTAACAGAAACATAGCTATCACTTTCATATTGAGCTAGATACAAATATAATAGTTATCGTTTTGCAAGATATAAATATTAACACACACATTAATGACCTACATTCTCTAAGTGCTTGTTGTAAAACCCTTGAAAGCATGTATTACATTTATATTATAATACAATAATTTTCTAATTATTCTTCAGTACCTTCTTATGTTCGGAAACATAATGCGACTATCTACAAAAGGCAAGATTATACCTAAATATATATCTACCAGTGAAGTAATATTCAGCGTACTAATTTTGCTTCCTATTTGGTAGTAACATTGAGTCTACAATTGAAATATTAGGTACAAAGACCGTCTCCTGCTGAGGTTAATTGAGAGCTTAATCAAAGGTATTGCATAAAGCAATGTACTCGTTAATAAAGCTATGTCCTAAATATTTCTATGTAGAACATTACACTACTAAAGACAATTTGGCAAGATTCATATAATAAACACCAACCGTCTTATTAATAAAAAATGCTTATTCTTCTCTTACTCCAAAGTAACACCGGGGGTAGTTAATTCTAGATTAGTTATGGAATAGCTACGTGTTAATAAAGGTATTAATAAATACGAAGTAAGTTCGGAGTAACAATACTATTCTTACCCTGAGATTAAGGTATACGTTATGGCAACCCACTGATATTAAAAGTAAAAAGAATGAACAAAATGACCTGGCCGAATAAAAACTTTTTTCACCACAGCAGCTCAAACATGGCGCTTTTGCTGCGAGACAACAGTGAACAAAACGCGATTTTGATTCGAGCGTGAGGCAAAGTAGCTTTTTAATTTTTCAATCTTCAGTGCCACGAATTGACAATGTTCAGCCACAAATTTGAAACATTCGAATTTTACTGTGCTCTGTCTCTTTCACATGCATATAAAAAGTGAGTGAAAAAGCAAACCTCTTCGAATTCGAAATTCGATTTTGGAGTTCGACCTCAAAGAAAACACCTACGCTACGGCAAAGCAAAAAAAAAAAAGATATTTGTAACAAAGAAATTACTTTTTTTTATATGTTATTGTTTACATGTTTTATTTATTATTGGATTTTAATAAAAAATAAGTATAATGTATAGTAAAAAATTAGTATTTAACCAATACATTTTTATTTAGAATTACAACAATGATACATTTGAAAAATAAACATCAGGGACGCGGTATTAAAACGCGATTTAAAAAAGTTGCGGGAATAAAAATTTCGCTGATGCTGATACAGTATAGCGTAACGTGTTAAATTATATTAATTTATAAAATAATCTAAAAAGATGAGTGAAACTAGCGATGATGACTGTACTTTAACACCAGAAGAGTTAAATCAACAAGTGATTATGCAGAATTCAATCTATTCCTGTTCATTTCTATGTCTCCTAAGTAATATGTGTTCTCACTGCTGTGGTGAAAAGTTATGTGTGCTACACGAGAGCAAAGTTTTTTGTATCTCGTGCTGTTGAGTCCCTCACCACGCTCAGGATTCTAACTTTGATTCACTCGCTACGCTCGTGAATCAATCATAGAATCCTTCGCTTGCTCGGGACTCAAAATCAGCACTCGAAACAAAAAACAACTTTGCTCTCTTGTTGCACAAATAACTATTATTAAACACTTTTATTTGACAACTAGCTTTTGCCCGCGGCTTCGCGCGCGTATTATTCTAAAGACTTCAGAAACTATTGGGTACAAAGTAGCTCGGTCAGTAGGTATTCATGACACTATATACTAAGTATTATATCTACATAATAACATCGCCTTGCATACAGTCAAATGTCAAAGCCATGTTCCAATACATGTCCAATATAATATATAATAAATAATATCTATAAACACTTTCGCGTTTATAATATTAGTAGAGGAAACTGTTTCAGCCGTTTAAGCGTAGTACTTATATAATTATTAGTTTATATATGCGAATAATGCACTTGCAGCGATAGCCGAGTGGATATACCAACAGACTGCCATGCAGAGGGTATCGGGTTCGAATCCACGGCGCGCACCAATGACTTTTCGGAGTTATGTGCGTATTGAATTGTTAATTATCGCTTGTCCCGTGCCTCGGAGAGCACGTTAAGCCGTCGGTCCCGGTTGTCATGAAGATCTTTGACAGTCGTTACAGGGCGTCAGTATCTTCTAAATAAACTGACACTAGTCTAAACCATGGAATATCGCTATCCCTTCGGGTTGCGGAGGTCAGACAGGCAGTCGCTCCGTGGAAAAGCTAATATTCAGCTAAATCCGGTTAGACTAGAAAGCGGACCCCAGACTGAAACTGGGATAACGCTAAGAGGATGATGATGATATGCGAATAATGTAATC
The DNA here is from genome assembly GCA_944739405.2 of Euclidia mi. Lineage (NCBI taxonomy): Eukaryota > Metazoa > Arthropoda > Insecta > Lepidoptera > Erebidae > Euclidia > Euclidia mi. Next base: position 43,696,797 of record OX123182.2, on the reverse strand, counting down.
ACCGTGCACAATATGACATTATATTGTATGATGTGTCAGTACTGACAGATATACGCACAGCGCACTCAATTATCATAGCGCATGCGTTCTTACTTCTAAGAGGTAAATTTGTGCCGTACAAACTTCTACCCTTTGCAAGGGCAAGCGTTTGTGTTGGTTGGCAATCTTCAATAAAATAATCTCTATTAATTTTAACCCACAATAATAAAATTACAAAATCAGATACTAGTAAGTACTCTAACGAACACCAAACAAATGTGAAAATATATTTGGGTTATGTATATAAATCTCAATTAAAGTTGGCAATACAATATAAATCTACGAGCTTTTGCCCGCGGCTTCGCTCGCGTTAATTCGAAGAACATAATTCTCTCTTAATAGACGGATACTTTAATAATCATTGTCGTTTAAACAAACTGTTTATACCGATAAGAAATATATCTAACTGCAAGAAGTATTTAATCATGGTATACAAACTACATAGTAGATACTCAGCATGACTGTTATTCGGTGACAGTGACTTTTCTGTCTTTTTTTATTATTATAATTTCTAATACTGTCAGAAGCATTAGAACTTAACAAAATACTCGACAATCCGGATTTTGCGGATATATGTTGTCGACTCGAAATCTTTATTTTTTATGTTTTAGTATTCAGGTAAAGTTTCGATCTAGTCTATCGTACCCTGTGACAAATAGATGCTCACTCCTTGCTTACTCCAGCGTTAAACCATGGGTCTCCGCGGATTAACTTTTATTCCCGGAGTAAATTATGAATAGTTAACTCCGTCCTTACTCCTAGTTTATTAATACCATAATTGCCTAATCTTGGCTTAAGTCTTGGAGTAAAGTTGTTCTGACGCTAATCCTAGTTTATTAATAAGACTGCAAGAGATTCTGAAATGTGATGACTAAAATCGTGTCACAAACCTTAGTGCCCTAATATTTACGTTATAATTATATTCTTGAGTACTTTATTATTACTAGTAATATTATTTCATCATAGCAGCCGAAAGACGTCCGCTGCTGGACATAGGCCTCTCCCAAGGCCTTTCACATAGACTGATCTTGAGCCACCCGCATCCTTCCGATGTAAGTGATCTCAACAAGATCGTCAATCTACCTTGCGGGAGGCCAGCCTTTGCTACTACGTCTACCACAGTAACACAAGTGTGTTTGTGAAGATTTTTTTAATTGTAAACCTCATACAAAATAAATTAGCGGGTCTTAATCGCTTAGAATTAACTTATTTAAGAGACTGACAGTCTCTCCGCGACCACGCTTGGTGCAAGACGAGAGACTGACAGTCTCTCCGCGACCACGCTCGGTGCAAGACGAGCGAAACGTCGGAACCAAATAGGTATTTATGCCTTAAATAAGTTAATTGTACGCGATTAAGACCCGCTAGTTTGTTTTGTATGATGTATACAAATCGCGAAAGTTTAAAATCGATTATTGTAAACCGTTATTAAAAATAAACGAGTAGAATTAAAGTAAAATATTTCACACGGTTTCCTAGGAACGCATTAGCGTTGGTCTGGAGAGCAATTCTTAGAAACACTTATCTATTAAATGCGCCCTTTCTAAATCAACCAATTTGCAAAGACAGTAAAATTTTACTATTCTACTTACTGTCTCGGTAGCCTCACTAGGCTAGCAAATTAAGATTGATATTTCCATCGAACTGTCAGTAAACATAACATTATTATACGAGAATATACTAAGGGAAACTTATATTATTTCCTTGTACTAGTCACTTAAAATTATTGTGACCATTATCTACATTATGGCACCCATATACAAAGAAAAATATAGTCTCGGGAATCTTAAAATCTCGATCCAAGAAACGGTACAAACATACATACATAGACTCACGCCTGTTTCCCCGAAGGGGTAGGCAGAGGCATAATAAACGAACACTTTTCGCCGATTGTTTTGATCCCACGTAATAGGTGGCGAGCCTATTGCCGCTTATCGGGATATTTTGTTTGCCAGAGCCTCGTCCGTTGATCGGCAGGTGCACCACTTGCAGGTGAGGTTGGCTTGGGACCCTAAGTTCTTGGTGGGAACCCTATGCACCTAAACGGTACAAACGCGACTTAAAATTCCATAAACCCTACGCCTATGCACATATTCATCAAACTTATATGCATAACAAATTCATTTATTCGGCAACCCTACTTCGTGAGTATTAATCATAACAGCTTGTTTGAGTATCTTTGGAGTTCAACTTCGTGTAGATCACGTTAATCGGCGGTTCATTTCATAGATTAATGGGACCACTGAGATACTGGCACGTGAATAAACTATCTGGTAAATTGATGGGTTCGAGTATGAGATGTTTGGATGTACACGTGATGCATTTGTATGTAGATGGTCTGGAGTTTTGATGGCATTTGGTCTTAGTGATACGTTTTGATTTATATATATAGCTATCATTTCGGAGGTAGCAGGTCCAATTCCCAATCACGACAAATCTGTGTGTGATGGGGAAGATTATTTTTCTGTGTCTGGGTGTAATTTATCTATAACATAATAAAATGCGTTTTTACGAATATGTAAGTATGTTATATCTCTTTGCTATATTACATGAAAATTTTTAAATTTTTCGTTTGCAATCTGATCTTAATCTAGGCGTATAAATCAATGATATATAAAAATACCAATAAAATACTACAGCTACAGCACATCCTAGCATATATTATTATGTATTTTAGTAGCAATGTCAGTGTACAGCGAGTTTAGCAGCCCTGCACTATTAACCCAATTGTACAGGGGATGCTTAATGCTAAGGGACTTATCTAACTTATTTACCTACACTATCCTAGCGTCTATAATATCATATCCTAGTTATTCTAACCCTAATTACCTATATGTATATCCTAACCTAACCTAACTTTTACCTAGCGTATAATGCGTATATTCTTGGTGCTCTATGGTATTTTGTGATACTGACCTACGCTTCGTACGCGCATAAAACCCTAACCCTTGTGTCCCTACAGTCTCTAGACCCTAGCCCTACCATACACACACACACACACATATATATATATATATATATATATATATATATATATATATATATATATGCGTTTGTACCGTTTCCACCAAGAACTTAGGGTCCCAAGCCAACCTCACCTGCAAGTGGTGCACCTGCCGATCAACGGACGAGGCTCTGGCAAACAAAATATCCCGATAAGCGGCAATAGGCTCGCCACCTATTACGTGGGATCAAAACAATCGGCGAAAAGTGTTCGTTTATTATGCCTCTGCCTACCCCTTCGGGGAAACAGGCGTGAGTCTATGTATGTATGTTTGTACCGTTTCTTGGATCGAGATTTTAAGATTCCCGAGACTATATTTTTCTTTGTATATGGGTGCCATAATGTAGATAATGGTCACAATAATTTTAAGTGACTAGTACAAGGAAATAATATAAGTTTCCCTTAGTATATTCTCGTATAATAATGTTATGTTTACTGACAGTTCGATGGAAATATCAATCTTAATTTGCTAGCCTAGTGAGGCTACCGAGACAGTAAGTAGAATAGTAAAATTTTATTGTCTTTGCAAATTGGTTGATTTAGAAAGGGCGCATTTAATAGATAAGTGTTTCTAAGAATTGCTCTCCAGACCAACGCTAATGCGTTCCTAGGAAACCGTGTGAAATATTTTACTTTAATTCTACTCGTTTATTTTTAATAACGGTTTACAATAATCGATTTTAAACTTTCGCGATTTGTATACATCATACAAAACAAACTAGCGGGTCTTAATCGCGTACAATTAACTTATTTAAGGCATAAATACCTATTTGGTTCCGACGTTTCGCTCGTCTTGCACCGAGCGTGGTCGCGGAGAGACTGTCAGTCTCTCGTCTTGCACCAAGCGTGGTCGCGGAGAGACTGTCAGTCTCTTAAATAAGTTAATTCTACGCGATTAAGACCCGCTAATTTATTTTGTATGAGGTTTACAATAAAAAAAATCTTCACAAACACACTTGTGTTACTGTGGTAGACGTAGTAGCAAAGGCTGGCCTCCCGCAAGGTAGATTGACGATCTTGTTGAGATCACTTACATCGGAAGGATGCGGGTGGCTCAAGATCAGTCTATGTGAAAGGCCTTGGGAGAGGCCTATGTCCAGCAGTGGACGTCTTTCGGCTGCTATGATGAAATAATATTACTAGTAATAATAAAGTACTCAAGAATATAATTATAACGTAAATATTAGGGCACTAAGGTTTGTGACACGATTTTAGTCATCACATTTCAGAATCTCTTGCAGTCTTATTAATAAACTAGGATTAGCGTCAGAACAACTTTACTCCAAGACTTAAGCCAAGATTAGGCAATTATGGTATTAATAAACTAGGAGTAATAATAATATATAAAAATACCAATAAAATACTACAGCTACAGCACATCCTAGCATATATTATTATGTATTTTAGTAGCAATGTCAGTGTACAGCGAGTTTAGCAGCCCTGCACTATTAACCCAATTGTACAGGGGATGCTTAATGCTAAGGGACTTATCTAACTTATTTACCTACACTATCCTAGCGTCTATAATATCATATCCTAGTTATTCTAACCCTAATTACCTATATGTATATCCTAACCTAACCTAACTTTTACCTAGCGTATAATGCGTATATTCTTGGTGCTCTATGGTATTTTGTGATACTGACCTACGCTTCGTACGCGCATAAAACCCTAACCCTTGTGTCCCTACAGTCTCTAGACCCTAGCCCTACCATACACACTGTGTATATATATATATACTTAAATAGATAGGTGCGGGATATCTGCCACCGGAGACCTATGATGACAGACGGACTGTGCGTAGGAATCAGGTATGGTGGAGATGGTTTTCTGACTGCCAACTTGACAGACTCATCAAGCTGATCAGGTACTGATGGCTAGAGGTGTCTTCGCCACAGTCAAAGGTGGAGGAAGGATAACGAATCAAAGTCGGATTAAACTTGTGACCGGTTTAATTCTTACACTACATGATCTTATATACTAAACTTATCCTACTTTATGGCTGTGTGCTATGTGTGAATTGTGCCATTTCAGCGGTATGTACTTTACGTGAGTACGTGATGTTTTCTTAATTTAATACAATTTATGAACAATATGTGTTCCGGTAATTACTCACGTAGGATTATATCGTTGAAATGGCATGTTCATCTGTGAATAATCAAATCAAGTTAAAAAGCTACATAAAAATCGCCCTTTATTCCGAGTGATGTCGAAAAAGAAAAATCTGAAATAAATACATGCGCTCCTAGGTGAAGTATAATAAGATGGATCACTCACTGTTCGTAAAAATAAATACATCTTTTTAAACATGTGTATGTGTTGATGTGGTGGCCCGTGCGCTGTTGTTGTCATACACTAGATGTCTTTTACCCTTTTTATCAAGATGACTGTAACTATATAGAAATAAAATATTTTAATAACATTAATTAATCTAGTTAAAGGAGTTTAGTCTCTAAAGCAAATGTTTAGTATCACAGTTGAATTAACGCTTGAATCATGCAAGCATTGATTCAGATATGTATTAAAATAGACTTTTATCATGGTACATACCTATTTACTTACGAAATAATCTAAGTTACCATAAATACTGCTGCTATCTGAGGTTTAATGTGAATTGAAATTAAATGTTATCACTATTATCCACTGCAATAAATCTGCTTAGAAATCCAAAGAGAATACTATTCTAGGTTTCTTTAACTCCATAAGTTAGATAAGTAGCTTTAATATTTTATCTCTAAAATAAATTGCTGATATCTAGTAACCACTAATTGGACAGGCCATTATACGAGTATTTCTGTCATTCCCAAACTTGGTTCACAATTTCATATCTACTATTATTAACAACATGGTAAAATTTTCTATATAAAGACTTCCATGAGTGAAATGAAACGCTTTAAAAATAAGATAAAGTGATTTTCTTTGTTTCACATCGGTATTATAAAGAAATGATTTATTTCCTTTTTAGGCTGTTTCAAAGTGTCAAGTGATATAAAAATATATTATGTTGATTTTTAACTAATATGGAGCAATGTACTTCACATAATAATATACAATACTAGCTGTTACCCACAACTTTGCCCGCAGATAAAACTACATACATTATAACTCTCATTCAAATTTGCGAGAGCCTTTAATCCCGCCCTTTCAAAACTACTTCCTTGCCAAATTTCATCCTTATAGACCCAGCGGTTTTCATGATTTGGTGATAACCTTTCACTTTCATATATTACCTTTATAGATTCTAAGGCACAATACTCGTTAATTTAATTCAATAAATTTGTTCAAAATGCAGTTTCGATCAAAAAACGAGAATCGGCTTTCAGTTCGCTCAATGAATATTTTGGCAAACGTGTTGCCAAGAAATAATGTAAAATTAAAGAATAAATGCAAGTTCATTACTGGTTGGAGTGGTTTCGTCCAAAAACCCTCTAAAATTGCATTTATTATAGAACATAAATCTAAATAATAATAGCAAGCTATTAAATCAATACATTGTTGCATAAGTAAAGGTTACATTGATACGTAATATATTATGTATGTATGGTAGACGTAATAAATATATTTTCCCTTCTAAAAAGACACCGCTCGCACTAATCGCTTATACTAATCAATCACACAAAGTGTTGTCTTGAGTGGCGATCCAACCCACAACACTCGATGCAGAGCTAAACGGTGAGACGACGGCTTAAACTACGCCATACATCATACTCCTAGCGTAATCCAGTTAGAATCTGGGGTCCGCCTTCTAGTCTAACAGTATTTGGCTGAATATTAACTTTATCACAGAGTGACTGCCTGCCTGACCTTCACAACCCAAAGGCTAGCTACTATAATTCATTTTTTAAACTAGTGTCAATTTATTCATGGGTGTGAATGATGACGGAATCCTTATAACGACTGTCAAAAATCTTCATTACAGCCGCCACCGACGGCTTAACGTGTTCTCCGAGCCCGATGCAAGCGATGATTTACAATGCCTTACGCACATAATTCCGAAAGATCATTGTGCGCGCCAAGGATTTGAAACTGCTATCCTGTGCGTGGCAATCTGTTGTATTTCCACTAGGCTATCACTGTTTTGCTGCTATACGCTCCAAACTGCTACGCCATACTTGCAATCATTAATCTACATACAATATTCCAAATCAGGACAGAAAGCCATTCTATTTCTTCTTTTAACGTATATAAATTTATAGAAACATTTTGATACAGTGTTTAAGGCCTTGAGAATTCACTTAACAGAACAAATACGCCACGCTGTAAGAGTAAAGAAATTCCTACTAAAGCTATTTGAATGTAATACCGACACAAGATATTATGTATGGCGGTATACAAACGCAATCCGTCTTTTCCTGAGTTATTGTGTTAAAAGCCGAATACATTTTTCGTACAAAATAAAACACATATTCCACAATGAAATTCTTGTCGATCGAGCAGCCGCTTTGTCTTGCTTCTTTTTCTTCATTTTTCCTCGCTTGATTTGTGTTCTATGAGTGTTACGCTGCACTCAGTTCGCCCGCCTCGAGGAATATTGGATATCTGTCATAAGTCATAAGATTTTGCATACCAACTATATAACGATCTGCACATTTCCGTATATAAAACGGGGACACGGAAATTTATCTAGGGGACTCGCCAACAAATTTTCTAAAAAAGCTGAATCAGCATCATTAGCAGAGATCGAAGCGACATGCATTTTGTTACTCGTGAGGGAGCTTCGATAAAATGTAACACAAAATGTAATTTTGCCGTTAATATTGTTTATTTGTGGATTCTCTCGGTGTGGATACAGGCACGTCCCTTATGAAATTGTAGCGCAGGAACAAGCGAGTCTCTGTACTTTCTCACAATATAATATTTCTTCCCCGATTTCCCGGAAATACCTAGGAGTGGTGAGAATGAGCTTGAGAAACGTAATAATATCTTTAATTTCGTCTCAAAGATGGCCGTGTAAACATTCTTTGCGCGACTTAGGTTATGATCGTGCTTTGAGATATGAATAATATAATGATATCAGTACCTACCCGAAATGCGGTAAATGAGCCGAGCACACTCAATTATAACAGACCCTTTGGGTACAAGGGCTCGGAATTGAGTAAAAACACTTCAGCATTACCGCTACATCCAATTAAGAAAAGTACCAGCAAATAACATTTGTTCGTAGTAACGTGATATTGGGGGCCCAGCGTCGAATTTATGACGTTGTACAGAAATGTGACCCGTCATTGCTCAATATTGCGCCTCATAAAGTAACGCGAAGTAGCATAATAAAGAAAATGACAAACACTGCGCTACATGCAATATTGTCAAGCAGCGGGGAAATGAACATTATACGCAGAAAAATAAACAAAGAATGAATATTGTTTAAATATCACCGTGCTGTATTGATGTCTGTTTGAATCACACAGGTTTCCTCGGTTAGGTTATTCCAACGGTATTACAGTGATAGATAATTCGGGGCGCCTGTTATCAAATTTTCTCAGTCAAACACGTTAGTATAATAACATATATCCTATACATTGTAATGTAAAGGCAGATCGAGTATGATTGCGATGTCGAAGGTTGTTATTTAATCAGATCGCTCCGGTATATATTATTATATTTGCTGATACATAATTGAACATTCCCGATCGAATACGGAAGTTATGTAGACATGTTAAAACCGATAATATCAATTGATAGAATATATTACTTTTCTCCGTTTAGTAAAAAATAATGTGATAAAATTATAATACTTTTAACTAACTTATTCATTGTTAATTATGTCTTTGAGCTTTTGCCACTGTGTGACTTGTCATCTCTTTAATTAATCAAAATTTTTGATTACCATCAGGTTCAAACAAACTTCAATGAGTTGAAGCGGCGTGAATTTGTATTAATGATATTTGTCTTCGTCTTTTGGAGCTTAAATTATTAAAGCAATATAACAATTTAAGGCGAACCTAATATATAACATTAATCAAAACAGCTCGTTAAAAGATTGTAGCTAAAAAGTGTCTTTTTTGCTTAGAATAAAGTCCATAGGAAATGTGACACTACTTATTCATGTTTTACACTGTAAGGGCTAGCTCTTCCATTATTTAGAATTGCAATTCTACCGTCATTTGATGGGTCCGTGTACGTATCAATCATTACCCGGTTGAGTTACGTACGAAATATTGTTGTGGGTGTGTTAATATTGTGTTTATTGGTGTTGCTCGAGGCTGCGATGTAGTTGCCTAGTGAGCAGACGACCATATATGAAGAGGGTGGGGGCGTGTGCGCAGTATCATCGCTTCGACGCAACGTCATGGTTGAGACGCGGATGCGGCGTGGTATGTTCGACAAACAGTCGATAATGACTGTGCAAAATCTGTCCTGGCTAAATCGAACTATTTATTTTCATACAAATTATCGCCCGCAGACGTGGTAGAGTTAAGTCACAGCGTGCTTAACTTATTATTCTTACGTAAAGTACCTACGCTCACATAAAGTATTTTATTTTCATGAACAGTATTTTAAGCGTTGGTATTACTCGTGTAATTAATAAAAATAAGTATTTAGGAAAATTAGTAGAAAGTACATACATACATATACTCACGCCTTTTTCCCGTCGGGGTAGGCAGAGACAACAGAACGCCACTTGCTCCTATCCTTACAAACCTCACGCGCTTCCTCTCCACTCATTACTCTTTTCGTACATGCTCGCCGGTTGCGGGTACTTCGGACCTTTCCGTTTTTAGGATGTCTCCAATTTGGTAGAAAGTAGTAGGAGTAGAAAATTTAGGCAGCCGCGTAGTGTAAATTATTTCCAGGGATTTTATCAAAAATTTGCCAAATAAACATTTTCAAGCAGTGCAAAGAATCAATTTACTCTTTATGATAATTTGCATATTTTGCGGTCAAATAAAAAAATGGATATTTTCAAGACATGAAAGAAGTTAAATATCAATCAACTCTACCATTATCTATTTTACCAGCTTCTAAATACGGCTACGACGGAATTAAAGGTTTGTTTGAAATCTCAACGTTGTAAAACTCAAAAGTTGCAAAATAATTATCATGTACAAACAGCCACAAACAAATCTAAAGCAATATGGCAAATTATCAATAAAAATCATTGTATAAAATATAATAACCAATTTATAACGGCGCATAAAACAATAGCACAAACACTTAACAATTTTTTTATTGATGACATCTCGAAATTAACTAATAATAAAGTAAACTACGGTAATATTCTAACCTATAATAAACCAAATTCCTGTTTCTTAACACCGGTAACCCTAAATAATGTTTTCAAAATAGTTGATACTAAAAAGCACCAAAAGTACAGGTTATGATGGAATCTCAACGCAAATAAGAAGGATAAGAAGGTAGACTGGCAGAGAATGCCTCAGGCATTAAGTCCGCCTATACATGCTCTGTGTATGAAGTTATAAATAAATAAATAAATAATAATAAAAAGTGTAGTGTACGATATTGCCCCAATCATTACTCATATTATAGACCAGTATCTTGCACATGGAGTTTTCCCAAAATATGTAAAAACGACAGTAGTTACACCGGTATTTAAAGAAGAAAATCCGGCAGATGTATGATGTTATAGGCCGATTGCTCTCAATCTAATATTGGCTAAAATATTTGAAAGAGTACTACATGATAAACTTAGTGAATATTTCGAGAAAAATAAAATAATTATAGATAATAAAGTTGGATTTTGAAAAGGGAAATCGGGTAATACAGCAATGCATCAGTTTTTTGAAAAATAATAACAGAACAAAAGAATATGATTATGTTAACCATGAATTTTTTTGAAAAAACTAGAAATATACGGAGTTCGGGGTTCAAATAATCAAATCATACCTCAGTGATAGAATACAGTTCACTGAAATAACATAGATATGTCCATACTCAAAAACAGAAATTAAGTATACGTCGAGCCCAAGATCTATAAAATATGGTGTACCTCAAGGGTCGACACTAGGACCGCTACTGTTTCTCATTTATATAAACGATTTGCCTAACGCTATTCCACAACCTATGGTTTTAATTGCAGACGATAGTACGGTACTTTTCACAAATAAAAAAAAACAAAAGCCATGAATAAGAAATAAATAATTCCTTATCTCAATTATTAAAATGGCTTACAATAAATAACTTAAAAATCAATCTTACAAAAACACACTACATGAATTTCAAGAATAAAAATGCGACATCCATTCCATTAACTATTACATACAATAACGCAACAGTACCTGAGGTAACAAATATAACATTTCTAGGAATCCATATGGACTCAAATATGTCATGGAAAATACGTGTAAATAGTGTATGTACCAAACTACATAAATTTTCTTATGCTTTCTACATGCTTAGAAAAGTATCCAAACATACTGCGCTACTATGTGCTTATCATGCCTATGTGGGATCCACTCTATCGTATGGGATACTATATTGGGGATACTCAACTGCTAAAAAAATTGCGTTCAAGGCTCAAAAAAAGTGTATTAGATCTATATACAAGATACACCAGACAGATTCATGTAAACCACATTTCATAAATCTAAAGATCTTAACTCTCCTTGCTCTGTTTATCTATCTGGCCTCAATTTTAGTTAAATCAAACATCACGAGTTATGATGCATTAACAACCATATACCTTACGCAAACAGAAAATACTATTGCTATACACTCTAATGTGGGACATTAGAGTGTATAGCGATAGTATTTTCTGTTTGAGCATAAACATTTATATCTGGTTGCCAATTGAGATCAAAATCATAAATTCAATAATTATTTTTAAAAGGAAGCTAAAAGATTTATTAATTAAAAAGGCCTTTTACTCAATAACAGAGTTCCTTCAAGTAAAATAATTATTCAATAAAATACTGTGATATAAATTAATAATGATGACAATTTTTAGATTAATGTAATGTAAAAGGAGAAAGACCAAATACGGCCTTTAGCGGCCAGAAAGTTGTTAATCGTTGAAATTAAACATATAATTTTTAAAAATTTTACATCGTTTTCGTTTCTTGATAGAGTATCGGTGAAAGAATTTAGTTTTTAAAGATTAATTATTTTGAATAAGCTATGGTAATAGCGAATGAATGTCTTATGTTGCCAGCATTAAAAATAAAATAAAGTATGGTAGGCAGAAATTGTTTTAAGGAAATAATATTTTTATTACTATATTAGAAAACAATATATTTTATTTACTTTATAAGTATATTTGTAAAATGAATCAAGAAATATATAATTTATTATACATTCCATATTTATTAATTGGTAAAAATCGTTTTGTTTCTTAATCGATAGTAGAAATATTTTTTCAAACCATTAGCAACACTTTTTTTATCTGTTATGTCATTCGTGTTGCTACTGTGTATCGTTAATATTTTGTTCTGATTTATTGGTGTTTTCGTACGGTTTTAATGTAATGTAATTGAATATAAATTCAATAATAATGATCAGTACCTTCTACCCATGCTAAGAATATGCAGCGGTGTTTGTGATTGTGGTTAGCTTTTTTGGACGAGTATACATAGTACGAGGTTCCCTAGTACACAGGTGATTATTCATTATTATTGGCCACTCTTTATGTAGTTTTTGTTCTTTAAGACGCAAAGACATACTTCCACCAAAAGTTCTTTAAAAAGAAATTATACAGGTTAATAGAGTAGTCATTTATCTTCAAAACACACATGGTGTTGTGTTTGGCCGTGCCAGGCCCATAATGTATGGCCAAATGGTACATCTCCTTTGACTTTAATATTATTGTATTTGCAATATGTATTAAATTGTAATATGTTAATAATTAATATGATGTAAAATTTATATTTAATGCATGATCGTAAAGTGCAGCATTTATGCATGACTAAATTGCAATGCCCTAACAGGCCACTATGTTCTAAGAACCTACATACCTATTATTGACAAATTTATTTTTACACATAGTTCGCAATAAAGAATTTGAATTTGAAACACAAAACAGGCAACAGACAGTGAGAGATAATGGTACCCTTGGACACACTGTATATAGGAAACCGACACACACCGACAGGTATCTTAACGCGAACTCGCACCACCATCCGTGGCATTTGGATTCCGTTGTGTCCTCGCTAGTGAACAGAGCGTATGACCCGTGTGACCCTGAACAGTTAAATAGTGAGCTGTCACATGTTCGGGAGGTACTGAGACGCAATGGATACAAGAAGAAGATACTCCGTCTGAAGAGAAAAGATCGTAGACCTGAAGTAACCAGAGTGCCGGCGTACATGCCATATCTTAAGGGAGTGACGGACAAGGTTGGAACAGAACTCAAGAAATACTCCATCAAGACTGTATACAGTCCGCTCTCTAAGATTGCACACAATCTGCGTACCCCAAAGGATGTCATTCCTCTCCAAACACCTGGCGTCTACAAAGTCGATTGCAGCTGTGGTAGTTCATATATCGGGCAGACTAAGCGTACAATCGCTGAAAGAGTAAAGGAACATATCGCAGCTGTAAAAAACCGACAGATTAATAAGTCGGCGATAGCTGAGCATTTGTTGGAGTCTGGACCAAACCACTGGATAGAACTGCATCAACCACAAGTCTTATCCACCGATCGTCACTATTACTCCAGGATAGTACGTGAAGCGGTAGAAATCAAGAAACATAACAATTTCAACCGGGAGGATGGATATAGATTATCGGCTACTTGGAATCCAGTCATCAGCAAGTGTAGACACCGCCGCAGTGATAAATCTCAACAGTGTGTAGACGTCATTAGTGTAGTGTGTCGGAGTACCGACATTGTGAACTTAAATAAAGACCAAGTGAGGGTAGGTGCCGAAACCCGCACTTCCACAAGACGGCTCTGGGCTCTCATCAGTCTCTCCGCGGCCACGCTCGGTGCAAGACGAGCAAAACGTCGGAACCAAACAGGTATTTATACCTTAAATAAGTTAGTTGTACGCGATTAAGACCCGCTAATTTATTTTGTATGATGTATACAAATCGCGAAAGTTTAAATCGATCAAAACAGGCAAATATTATATATAAAATATAAATAAATAAATTAAATAAATAAATACTTGAGAGAAAATCTGGGGGCACGGCAGTGCCCCCACCAAGTCGAGCAAAAAAGCGGCACGGCTCCTTCCTTTCTCGAAGCAATTCAGGCCATTTTCGACCCCCTTAAACTTCGTTGTGGATTAAACTAGAAGCCTGATTGTTTAGTAACCATGCAGGCATTGTATAACGATGGTGTATTTCAAATTTCATTCAATTTAAACCACTAGTTTAAGAATTATAACGAGTCAAAATTCTTAATTTTGTCACTCACTGACCGATCATCAAAAGTCTAAGGCACTTCTAGCAAACATAGAAGCTTCAAATTTAGGAAACAATTAGTGTTTAGTGTATGAACCAAGGAAAAACTAAAATATATTTCAATTTCGGTCCAGTTTTCGAGATACATCAACTGCATAAATAAGTTTGTAATCCCATATGAATATAAAGAATTACAAAATTACATTTGCAGTTAGAGCTTTAATTAAGAAAATTCGTTGTTGGTGTACAAGAAGTAGAAGGTCCCGGAAAGGACAAAAGTAAGACTATCTACAAAAATAAATGAGATCCCATAAAAACATTACTTGTTAAAAATACCAAGTCTCGCAACCGTAAAAAGTTGTGAGATCCATGTAATACCAAGTCGGTTAATTAAAAATCTTTAATGTTTTAAATAAATATATTGACTTGGCAATCGCATTAAACAATCTAATTTGTATATGTAATACTTATGAGATATATTGTGTTTCCATGCGATGGCCGAGTCAATCTATTTATTTAAAACATTAAAGATTTTGAATTAACCGACTTGGTATTATATGGATCTCACAACTTTTTACGGTTGCGAGACTTGGTATTTTTAACAAGTAATGTTTTTATGGGATTTCATTTACACAAAGTAAAATAGGTCCGCTGCAGAATTAAATCAGAAACTTCTTTGATCAATAGCTTACTATTGGAAGAACAAATTGATGAGATATTTGAAAATATGAAAGAATCTTTGCGCAATTTTCCGCAAACTAAGAAGACATTTTTAAATTCACTTGAACGGCTCAACTTACCAACCCATAAAGCACACATCATACAATATTATTTAACGGGTGACATATTTAAAGCTATAAATACCTCTTTTATTCTCCAAAATCAGTCAATTATGGCGAGTTAGACCCGCTAAATAAGATTGTACGATGTTAACAAATCGAGGAAGTTTAAAACCATAGAGCATAGTAATTGTGAATTTCATCAAAGTTTAGAAAAATGAATTCAAATTTATTGATCTCTTCTCATTGTTAAACAAATACGAAAACATGTTTAATCTACTGTAAAGTACGAGTATCGGGATGAAAAAAGAAATTCCTTTCAAGAAATGTTGAGCTACGAATAGCGCACCAGCTATGACAGGATGTTACAAGGGATTCATAGCACGCTTAAACATAAGGTTCTTGACGTGCTCGTTATGCATTGCATAATTCATCGTCAGCATTTGGTTGTGAAATTCTGACTGTCCAACTCCATACATTCTCTGTGACATGTTATCAGTGCAGTGAGTAAAATCAGACTTAAATCCTTGTACCTGACAGACCCACAGTCTATGTATGAATATATTGTTTAGTTTTGAGTTTAAAGCAGCGATAGCCTAGTGGAGATACCAACAGACTGCCATGCAGAGGGTATTGGGTTTGAATCCAAAGATATTTCGGAGATATGTGCGTATTGAATTATAAATGATTGCTTGCACTGTGCCTCGGAGAGCACGTTAAGCCGTCGGTCCCGGCTGTCATGAAGATCTTTGACAGTCGTTATAGGAAGTCAGTGCCTATGAATAAACTGACACTAGTCTCAACCATGGAGTATAGCTATCCCTTTGGATTGCGGAGGTCAGATAGACAGCCGATATACAGTCAAATCCGCTAAGACAAGAAAATCGGACCCCGCGTTCTAGCTGGGATAACGAGGATACTACGGTAGGAACTACGATAAGGAGAATATTTCGTAAGTTAAAAATCATACGGACCAAGGACCAGGCTAGTGGTAATTTATACCACCGAGCGTGCACAAAATAATTGACGACAAAGAGTTAATTTATAGACGTGCCAGCATGACATCACAGAAAACGGCTGTACATTCTACATTCATTTCATTTCTCGAATAGCCTTTGAGCCAAATAATATGGCACAGAGTCTAATATGGGCCCATATTAGAGCTTTATGTACGAACCGAATGCATTTTCTCACAGCTACATTATGAAATTCCATTCAATTACTGGAAAATTACAGCCGAGTATTAGCCTACTTTCGAAATTGCTGTGTCGGCATATGAAAAGTCGATGGCAAGCCGAAATCGACATTCGGAACGTTCTTTGAAAGTGCACTTGTTCATTTGAGAAATCCTCTAAAATAGTATCAAAGAAATCTCTTTGCCAAATCATATTATTATTATGAACTTTAATTCAGATATTGTGATTGACTATTTTAACATTTCAGCAGGTCTATGTTTATTTTTAACGAGTTTTTCATAGTTACTTAAAGGACCATGCGTTAAATTGGGCTCAGTGTCCAACAGAGTTATGGCATATGCCATTGTAAAGGATTTTGTTCGTGCTAAAATTGTTACTACCGGCACCACCTTCAATTCCATTGCAGAAAAAAGATATGCACTTAAATAGATTTTGTAGTAAAATACAATTGTTAGTCATAAAACTGTTATAGTAACAATGTATTCATACATTAATATAGGTAAACAATAGATGCAGTTGCGCCCGTGTGATTTACAACACTGTCCATCCCTCTCACACCTCTCGGACGCCTGCCCGGGCGCCCGTCTGCTCTCACTGATCTCATTCAGTCGACTCGTGATTCTCACGGTGTTAGCTGTGTGTTTTCGTTAGTGTTGTTCTGGATATCCGTATCCGCGGATATCCGAGGAAGAAGAATGATCCGTATCCGTATCCGTTACTTTTCTAGCGGATCTTTTACGGATCTTTCGCCTTATTATTTTCAATTGACAGGATGGAATGCTATAGTTGGTTAGGTAAAAATATAAAACTAAATTCCATTCAGAGTATTTTTAGTATAATTTCAATAAAAGTTGAAACATGATCTGTCTATTGTTCCGGTGGGCGTGCGTGACGTCAACTATCGTTTCAAAGTCACGCGCACCGACATCGATTCAGGAAGAAAATAAAGATCCGTATCCGTATCCACGGATCTTGACACCAAATATCCGTATTCCGATCAGTATCCGCAGATATAAATTTTTAACGATCCAGCACATCACTAGTTTTCGTGTATCCTCTCGGCACATACTATTTAATCCACCAACAGGTCATCTAAACGATATTATTATTGATATTGATTGAAATGTTAATAAAAAATAAATATTTTAAACTGTTAGCAGCTGTTTTATTTTTATGTATTCTTTGCATCTGGACTTAAAACTAGTTAAAGATGTCAAACAACAAAAACTACAATGCCATAACAGCATTACTTTGCAGGATTATAGTTTATTTATGGTAGGAGAAAAATATTTATGAGTACGAGGAGCATAATCAATAGGAGGATAACAGGAGCAGAATAATCCCATGGATTCTTCGCAAAAATGAGTTTTTATCTTTATTTTTAGTGCTTTAAAAGTATATTCAAAGTGATCTCATCTCTGTTGGTGGGTGAGCCCAGGCTTCATACATTTTCGCCCATGGTCCTTTATATTGTTAAATTTATTAAATTCTGATTTGAAGTAAATTTCAATGTAACTGTCACAAATTCAATTTAGTGTTCACAGAATTCTGAGGAAATTTTCCTGACTTGGAAGTTCTATGGTATCTTGGAACTGCAACTTGCTATTTACGGAATATATTTTGTTTTGTAACATTATCGTTTATATTCACGTATATTAATACGTGAATATAAATGGTTTAAGCAACTCATTATGCTTACAACTCTTTAAATATACTAATTAGTTTAAAATACTTAGCAAATAAAAAATCATTCTTATTTTTATAAAATAACATATCTAACACTATAATAATATGCTTCAATAAAGAAGTTGGTGGTCAGTAAAACCAAGCTTAGCTGATAAAAAAATATTAAATAGTAATTTTATATTTTTAAACTAATTTGAAATTGCTATATCATATGACAATCTTGTGCTGAAATTGTGGTCAGTTAAAAACATATGTAGTTAAGAGTCTAATTAGTGTCCTTCATTACTTATGCACAAAAGGTTCCTGTACCCATAAACTATTTCAGAAAACAATTAAGTAAGCATATGAAACTATTCCAGAAATCATTTCATTCAATATATGCAATTATCTATAGATAGTCAATTGGCATCATAAGTATAGACTAAGCCACTAACAAAGTGTACGAAGTAAGGTAATGAGTGACGCCTTTGATCTTACGTCGGCACTGTCTCCTTTGAGAACTAATTGAGCGCACCACTCTGTGTGCATATGAAAACATCTGCCATCCTCTACTTGTCTACTTCGTGGAGATTTACAACGTTTCTTAATAAAAACCATTTACCTTTCGGAGCTTTTCATTCGAGAATAAATGTGGCGTGATTGTTCCGTGATTTGAGTATATTTATCAATGTGTTTAGTTTTCTGTCTCGGTGAATGAAGACAAGACAGGTATCGCAAACATCGATTGGTTGAAGTTTGTGTTTGCTCACGAATTCGATGCTTAAAAGCCTGATTCGCGAGAAATTGCCTTCACAAAGTGCACTGAGTAGAAGCATCAATTTTAAGCAATAATTTGTTGATCACTCAAAGGTCTCTTCTGAGAATTTTACTTTGAAACGTTTGTACACATAATACCATGATCGTTGCAAATAGCCTTCCGTGGCCTCTGCCTATCCTTCCGGGAAACATGCATGAGTCTTTGATGTACATATGTATGTCATGTCGCGTCTAGATTTACTGGACAATCCGGAATCAACTAAACAGTAAACAAGAATAATTTATATCACAATGCTGTGTATTTATTTATAAAAACTCATACCTATTAAAGGGTTTCTAATGAAGATTGCGAAACATAAAAAAGTAAATGTAGATAAGAGTTGACGTGTACGAGACAAATAATCAGACAGACAATTTAAAGTTCGACGCATACAGACTTGCTCATCAAAATTACTTAAAATAACAATTAAAATAAAGTAACCTAGTTTTATTGATATAACGTACTATGCGCATTCTAGTTACAGTGATTTCATAATAAAACGGACAAAGTATTAGTGTTTGTATACACGTGTATGTATATGAGTTTCTAAAAATGGATAGCAGCCCCTTTATCAGGAGTAGCAAATCGTGCCGCTCTCCACCACCGATGTCATCTCAGAAGCCCAAGAGTGAGCAAAGTGAAAAGATGGAAGTTGTTTCGACACCCGATATGCACAATTGGTTGGACCTTATTGACCAGTATCTAAATGAGATCTGTTCCATCGCATCTGATGGTAAACTAAATACAGACCAAAAAATCAAAATCAATACCTTGTGCAGTAAGGTGACACAACAAACAGCACACATGTCTGTGCACTATCAGTCCTTGAAGCAAAAGGCAATTCAGACGCATTTCTCCCTCCAAGCCCTAGCCGAAAAAGAAGCACTAAGCGACAGCTTGACTGACCTTAAAGTAGCAGTACAGCAATCTACCAAACAAAATACGAGTAGCACATCTTTTGCGGACATGATCAAGAAGGGTACAAACAATTTTACTCGTCCTAGCACTTTGAGTTTCGTTGCGATCTATCCCAGCAATAGTTCTAAGACGAGTGACGAAACCAAAAACTTGGTTCAAAATATAATAAGTCCTGAGGAGTTGAATCTTAAAGTACGAGGCGTTCGTAAAACAAGAAATGGAGGTGTGATAATCAGCACTGAGTCCACACAAGACATAATAAAAGTGAAGGAAACGGTTCAGCTTGCTTCAAAAGGCCTTACCGTTGATGAACCACAAAAGCGGAAGCCCCGCTGGCGCCTAAGAGCGCCACACACTTAATTGATTGTAAGCACTTTTATTATAAGTTTTTGTACACACATGTTTGCACAATCATGTGAGGTCGAGGAGTGCAGAAAGTAGTAGTAGGTAGTCTTTCCAGCTACCAAAACTCGCTAACAGTACTAACACAAAATATTCGCAGTATTTCCAAAAATATAGACAGCTTTATTGTTTTCTTAAGTAGACTAGACTTTGCATGCGACATTATAGTGCTGACGGAGTGTTGGATATCAAACTAACAAAGCAACTTACCAGAAATCCAGGGATACAATACATATTATACTACAAGAAACTACAATCAGAATGATGGGATTGTTGTCCATGCCAAATCCTCGCTAAAAGTGACTATCGAACAACCAACTCTACAGCATTGTGATTGCTTAGCTATTAAAATCGTCCCCAACACAGCAATTATAACTATGTATAGATCACCAGTGCAACGGAATTTCGATGTATTCCAAAATTCCCTCAATAGTACACTTCAGGCGCTTTGCTCTATCCAAAATGTAATACTAACGGGCGATATAAATATTAATATTGGATCTAATTATCATGATACAGGTACCCAAGACTATCTGAATATCTGCGCATACCATGGGCTACTACCGGCTCACACACTGCCTACACATAATAGTGGTTCATGTATCGATCATATGTTTGTAAAATCAATTTAATACGCTTGTTACTAATTCAACTATCACTGATCATCATGCTGTCCTACTTGCCTTAAATTTAACACTGCTTAAGCAAATTCGTCCCCGGACAAAGTCTTAGCTAAACATAAACAAACTAGAATGTGATTTATGCAATGTTGACTTTAGTATCGTTTATAAGACTGCCGACCCAAATGAGTCACTATCGTATTTTATGAAATTTGTCCAGCAAGCCACTTTAAATAACACAGCAGAAATAACAGTTAATAAGAAAAACTATAACAGAAAGCCATGGATTACACCCGGGCTTATCCGATGCATAAGAAACAGAGATAAACTACACCAAAAGACTAAGAAATACCCTAATAACTTAATTCTTCAGTTAACTTACAAGAGATACAGAAATTTCTGCAATAACCTCCTCAAAAAAATAAAATCTAATTACGATAAAGAAAAATTGAATAGGGCTGGTAAAAACACTAAACTCATCTGGGAACATATAAAAGACGTCACTTATATCTCAAAACAACATATATCACATTCGAGTTTATTAATAACAAACACCTCACCGCTGTCTTCTGCCAATGACGTGAATGAATACTTTGTTAACGTGGGCAAAAACTTGGCTGAAATTAAAACTAACAAAATTGGCTACCAGACTGCACCGTTGCAGAAATCGAGTAGTTGTACGTCATCTTTTGTACTGTTGGACACTGACAAACAAGAAATAGCACAAATAATCACAGGTTTAAAGGACAACAGTGCTGTTGGTTGGGATAGTATAAGTAATAAGATCCTTAAACGTTTTATACACATTTTTATACCCCCCCCCCCCTAACATACATTTTTCAAAAATGCCTGTCCGAGGGTATCTTTCCTAAATGCCTCAAAAAGGCAGTAGTTATTCCGATCTATAAATCTGGAGACTAGGACTTGGTTATCAATTATAGACCAATATCATTACTTCCCTCGGTATCGAAAATACTTGAAAAGATTATAAATAGCCGATTAGTTAACTTCCTCGAAAAGACACACTATCTCTCTTCTTCCCAATTCGGCTTCCGAGCAAAATTATCAACGTCTGACGCCGTACATAGCCTGACTGACTATATTACACAGGAACTTGGAAAAGGCAACTACACCTTAGGGATCTTTCTTGACCTAGCCAAAGCATTCGATACTGTATGTGTCTCTTCACTTCTACACAAATTGGAGACCCTTGGTGTAAGAGGAACGCAGCTAAAACTGTTTGCGTACTACTTAAATGATCGGCATCAGTGTGTTAAGACAGATAATATTACGAGCAATTATCAAAAAAACACTAAATGGGCCCCAATGAAGTATTTTGGGCCCCACACTGTTCCTAATTTATATTAACGACTTGTGTAACATTCAGTTAGATCACGGCAAATTAATATCATACGCTGACGATACGGCACTTGTTTTTACCGCCACAACTGTCAATGAACTTTATGAAAAAGCGTAGTCAGGTTTTAATGTAGTAAACAATTGGTTGCATCGTAACTTACTCACATTAAATGCGGATAAAACAAAATATATTCATTTTGTCATGCGCAAGAGTAAACAAATTGTTACTAAACCTCACCTATACGCACACGAATGCAAACTCCATCTGGGAACACTGTATGTAACTGTCCTACTATCCTCGGTACTAACAACATAAAATATCTCGGGATTACTATTGATGAAACACTTTCCTTCCGTGAACATATAACAAACTTAGCCAATCGAGTCCGGAAATTTATTTATGTATTTAAAAAACTTAGGTCATTTGCGGACTCAAAATTAATCACACAAGAGTATCTGGCCCTATGACAATCTATCATCCAATATTGTATAACTGCTTGGGGTGGTGCTCTGAAAACAATCTTATTGCCTCTTGAGCGAGCACAGAGAACGATCTTAAAAGTAGCAATATCTCGCCCTTTTCTCTTTCCCACAACCCTATTATATAAATCCTGTCATGTGTTAACTGTTCGTCAACTCTTCATCATGCATATAGTTTTAATACAACATGCCATGTTTACCTATAATACACACAATACTAACAAGAGGCGGCAAGATATAGTCTGCATTTCACACCCGACCACAAAATTTACTTTTACAAATAGATTTTACACATTTATGGGTCCATATTTGTATAACAAATTAAATAGAGTCATAAGTTTATATACCTCAAATTATTATAACTGTAAAAAAGCACTCTGTAATTATTTACAAGACATGTCATATGAACAGACAGAAGAGTTACTTGCAATATTAAAATAGAACTAAGAACATAAATGTATACAACTATAATTATTTTAGCTTAAGTTATTTTAATGTAGTTTTACCATATACCTAAGATAGTTTTACTTGATCGCCTGAAGCACAGGTTTTTAACCTAGTACAGGCAAATATGTATTTTTGCACTATTATGGAAATAAATTTATTATTATTATTATTATAATCCTCTCCAATATTAGCAGTACAATCTTGACGTAGCGTCGTCGGTGAGATTGGGACGATACAATGACGAATTAATTTATATAACGTGAGGCGAAACAATGCCAAAAACTGTCCCTATCTGTATCTATTTTATTATTGTAAATATACGGACGTGTTACGTAAAGGTATTTCATACGAATTGTTTAGCAGGAGCTGTTATTTTGGTAACATAATGTTATGATATAGATATATTATATTAGTCTTGAATGATAGAACTTGTGTAATGGCAGTTAGCTAACTGATAAACATTAAGAGACTATCATTAACACAAACCTAATATATGTCAATAAAATGAAAAATATATCGAAGACATCAGACAAAGATTTATTTTGATTAAGAAACGAAACTCTCGATTATACCTACTAACCACCTACAGTGCTATTCGGTCGCTATAATATAATTAAATAAATAGTAACTGATGACTAAATACCATGAAAGTACTGTCTGTAAACGCTGTCTGGTAAACTTTTGAAACCAGTCAATAATTTATACAATTGAGCTTTTTCATGTTCACTGACTGTCACATGTAATTCAGAAACAAGGCTGAAAAGCCAAAGAAACATAATATAGGAATGATTATAGTCCTATCATATGAAGCAATTTTTCCCTTCACATATCCTAAGTGAAGGGTAAGAAAGAAGTGAAATACCACTTCAACTAATCCAATAGTAGAAAATATCTTCAGCATATAAAAATGTAACATGAATATATACCAAAATTAACAAAAAGGGACATTGAATCACCGGCATTAGGTATGCCAATGTTTCAATAGTAATTTTTCTCTTCAATATAAGTAGTCAGAGTACTTGCTCAGTGAACCTGAAGCAATATATGAATGTTATTTGTCACTGGAACGTTGATACATGCCCATGGTAATATTGAAAGAACACTGAGCAATGTTAGTTGTGTTTAATGTAGGAGCTCTTTATTTGAACATGATGTTTTTGTATGTAAAGTTTTAGGGTACAAAGTTTGAATTCGTAAATAAGAGTATTGTGAGTGTTTGAAATAGAAATATTTTTGTGATAAGTTAAATCGATAATATCAGTTTAGTAGCGTGTTGCTTTGTATATTGTAAATTTTGACTATGGTCACACTATGAACTGTCAAATCATCCTTTTTTTTTTTTCATTTTTTGTCGCATCCGTAAAAAACTCTCTCACGTCGTTCTGGAAATTCCCCGTTTGTGAACGTGAATTTCCTGATGTTGATTTCCATGTGAAAAATACGATCTTGTATTTTTTTGTAAAACTACCAAATAACCTTGCAACCGTCGCTATTTGAATTGCCGGCAAAGGTTGTGAGCGATTGATAAAGTTAGTGACATATATTGGAAATATCGCCCTTTGGAAAGCACATGGTTGCTTTGCGAATCGTAGTGGTATTGTGTAAACCTGAACTGTAAATTCTTGTATCTGCCGCCCCTTGAACATTACCGGCAAGAATTGTGATAAAATTGTGAACTATTGAACCCTTGTAAAATTTGTGTGTCGTCATCCACTTGCATCGTGTTCTGAAGAAGGACGGCGAGCTGGACCTTCTTGTAGCTAACTATAACGATTTCTTTATTATTTTGGCCAAAATTATGAGTGTATTCTTATAGGTCTACTCAAGAACATCACAGGAAGATCTCAGGTAACTTTGCACATGTACCTATTAGTTTGATTTCATCGCTGTGAAAACACAGTACATAGGTGTTTAGACCTTTGCCCTGGGCTAAGGACTGGATGAATTAATCGCTTCCACTGCCTTCTGCAAACAACCCTTCCCAGCCTTCTAGCCAGACTCTAAACAGTGAGATTTGTTTTTTTAGACAAGACGTTGTATAGCTCACATATAGCAAGCTTCTTTGGCTGCAGTCCTCTGTAGTGTATGCAAGGTACTCTTTAGGTAGTTTGTTTTTTTCGGGATATTGATTTTATTAATAGTTCATTATCCTCTATTTAATTTGAGATGGCACGGCCAGAGAGCCTGTAAAAAGATATCTGTTGAGGTACTAAATAGAAAGAAAGTAGAATTTAGGTAGGTATTACTTCAAACTATAGCATCTGAGTACTAAACTATGGTCCGGCCACAGAGGAACACACAACATCACGTCAATAGGCACAATTTGGAGAATTACTAGCCGCAGGCGCCTGAACACAGTGAATGTACAAGGCATTTGCTCCCAGAACATCGTTTATCCTTCAGGGTATTGTTGAACATGGGCATTGCTTTAATCGTAATATCAAAACATTTACCCACGATATTTGCTGTCCTTGATAAGTTGACCTAATTTATTATCATCAACATCCTCACCCTACAGTGCGATGGTACGCCACTGAGCTCAATTTTCGTCATCTAGTTGTTTTCAATAAATTTTTGAAGACTGCCTTTTAAGCAATGCATTTCTTGTATAGGTGGTTTCACTCTTGCATTAGTTATAAACTTACATTATGCAAAAAATACAATTAGGGGGTACAAAAAAAGAGAACATAAGCAAAATGTTTATCTTTACTTTAAATGAAAATGTGAAAGTAAACTCTTGGAGTCGCGCTTTTCTATGTTTTGTGGTGTGAGTGAAAGGGTGTGTGTTTGTATGTGTGGTATTTCAATGCATTTAAATTAAATTTTAAATTAATAATCAGCATGTTATCATGCCATAACCCCGCAATACTGTCGGAATAGAGTAGAAACTACTCTACTCCGACAGTATTGTGGGGTGTACTTCTTCCACGAATCAACACACTTACATTATGATACTGATGATATTACAAACTCGATTTGGTATTAATACTTTCACTGAATTGGTTTTACAATACTACGAACTTTATTTGCATCCTGGAATTACAGGATTACGTGCGGCTTAAAGATATCAATATAATAAATAACAAAAATCTCAGTCCCATGGCGTCGATAGCGAATAAATTTTATCTTTAAAATATTTACGTTGTTGTTTAATAATGGTCACGGTGAATGTATTTTAAGAACTATTAAAATGTTGTTGACATTACAAATCATCATTGTTAGCTTAAGTGGTCCACGAATGATCTGCAATGTAAATCATGTGAGTACGCTTAATGAATTTGTTACATAAAGTACATTCTTACTTATATAATTATAAATAGGTAATACAGAGCGATAGAGAGCAGCTCATGTGTTAAACAGTAATGACTAAGTTCTAAGCTTCCAAAGCGAAAAATTGCTCCTGTGCTTCATTTATTGTCAATGCATAATATAAGCCCAGGACTGACACGTTTAAAACTAAAGGGAAATCTATTTGTGACGCTATGAGGCGTAATTTTGCTGAAAACCTGTTAACATTTTCAAGTTCATTGACAACTTATCGAAATTGTATCGAATAGGAGTCTGTATTATTACATTTAAGACTTAGTTTAATATAATGGAGGTCAAAATAAATATAAATACACATATCTTTAGTATAATATTATGCAATATGAATAACTAATAATGCAAGCTACAATAGCTTACAAATACTGATGCTACACCACCGTATTTATCTGAAACCGCTCTAATGTGGTGTTAACATCACTTATAAAAGCCAGACAAGGGGACAGAAAATAAGAGGAGGGAAAAACATGGAGATAAATAAAGTAATTAGTAAGGTAACATGTACATGCCTTTATGTCGCGTCCAATAATTGTCATATGACATAATGCAACTTACAAAAAAATATTGTATAGCGTATACGGCAAAACCATCATAGATTACGACAGTAAGGATAGTTTTGCTTGTTAAGTATTAATCTTGACAAGTTAGTTCCATTTTTTATTACTTGAAAAATATTGGCTTTCAGGTTTCATTTTGATTCCTCCATATATCAAAATCTCATCAAAAAACCATAATATTTCTAGACATAAATTATTATACACATTTGAACATAAAAGCATGTCTAACATATCGGCTGGAATCTTAATACACATTTCCTTTTATGCAAACAAAGTTTAACTAAAAATAACAATAGACTGATCCCCTATCAAATTAAAATCCAATACGAACGTAAACATAATAAAATCCTCCACCCTCTTATGAAATTCGCAGATCAAAGATAGAACTGTTTTAGAACCAGGAATTCGTAAAAATCAGATGATCTTGTTTCTTTTTTAGTCCATTAATGTGGCAAACAAGTAAACGCCCTGGTTGTTAATGGATTGCAGTATGAAGACTAACTAAAGACATAACGCGAGAAAGGATTATTTGTGATAAAAAATTATATCTTTCTTGTTGGTACATTTACGCCGGTTACTGCAGTAATAACGCGAGATTGGCGTAAAGTTGCAATATTTTTTGTAATTATTGCTTTAGATATCATGAATGTAATGATAGGATTGCAAGCCTGGTTCACAACTATCCACCTTCCCAATAAATAAAAAGAGACAGTGTAACTATGATTGATGCCTGGTATGCATCACTGCTTATGATTATATTGAAATTCAGACAAGCCGTAGCATTAATCGATTATTAATACAACAAATCGATTTCACCTTTCGCGATTTGTATACATCGTCATCATCCTCTACGCGTTATCCCGGTTGCAACTCAAATTGACGATCTGTTTCCGAATCTGGTACATTTATTTAATTATCTCGAGTTTCATGTGTATCTTATTGATACCAGAATAACTATGTTTTCAAAACATCGAACAATGTACTATGTATTAATAATAACTAACATTATTTTAGCTCTATAAACTTTCGCGCATTGCACACATACCTACCAATACTTATGTAACGGGTGTATATCGCGTAATTATTTTAAACTTGCCTCGGAGCAAGGAATTTCACCTTTACTTTTTAATAATTACGCGATATAGACTGTGTCATACATATTTGTATTACTGTAGCTCATTTTCATGCTGCGAAATAGCTTAACAAATTAAAACAACATTTATATTATGTAATTTTGGGAATACTGATATTATTTTTTCTAAAACAATATAGTTGCATGGATTGGATATATAATATGTGCGATAAATTCTAATATGAGCGATTGGCGTTCATAGTCGTGCTCGAGTGAACTTTGGTGAAAACGGTTTCATGACGTGAAAATTTCAAATGCTTGCTGAGGTGATAAAAGAGATATAAATGAAAGAAAAATATAAGGAATGCGATAGAAAATTTATGCCAGAGATGCCAGTGAAGACATTCAATGAATATTGGGTGCGACGATTGCACACAAAGCGTATTGTAAATTAATGATACTTATTCCCCGTCGCAGCTTTGTTTAATCCGCTTCACATCTAGTACAGGCATCTCATTCGGTGCACATTTTCACGCTACGCCCTCACATAGTTTAAGCAGAAACAAATAATAGCTAAGCTTAGCTTGGTATTAAGCACTTGTAAATAAAACACGCTAGTATCTAACACAAAATGGATTATTTTGTCTAACATATTGGTACTGGTAGCAACAGGCCTTAACGGCCATTTGTATATTTGTCCAGCACGAGACGAGCTACGAAGCGAACGTAACTGATACGTGGCCATTCGTCTCTTAACGCTGGCATCCATTTTCACGTGGACGTATGTGGGGAGCGATAGCTACAAGCTAACAATGCAATCCTCTCTGTCATTGGTAGGATCATCTGTATTCTACCAGCCAGTGAGCCAGTCAAACTAATTGGTTGATTCTGTAATTCTAAGCCTTGTTCACAGATATCAGTTACGTTTTAAATGGACCGGTGAGATTCGTACGAAATCCCGGCGATAATATCTTCATGATTTTCATTCGTTTGTTATTTGCCGACCGGTTGGCAGAGCGGGAGTGTAAGCGACTTCTACGCCGACGGACGGTCAAGGTTCGATTCCCGCTCAAATTAAACATTTGTGTCCGTGAACATGGATGTTTGTCTTGGTCTGGGTGTTTCTATGTATAATATGTGTTCAGAATCTGGTCTAGAGAACTGGGTTGTTTGCAGAGGGCAGTGGAAGCGATTATTAACTCCAGTCTTTAGCCCAGGGCAAAGGTCTGACATATATACTGTGATTGCACAGTGATTATATTTCAACTATTACTTACCTGAATCTTCACTGATGTCAGGCTTAAGCTAATTAGACAAATCATACAAATATATTGGCCAAAATAAATGAATGAAGTATCTTATGGCTACCATTCCAATGGTCAGGGTTTTCAGATCACGATGCACGTGAATGACGACACACAAATTTTACGAGGGTTCAATAGTTCACAATTTTATCACAATCAATTTATCAATCGCTCGCAACTATGTCGGTCAACATCAATAGCGACAGTTGCAAGGAACCAATATAATTCAATTCCAAAACGCGAAATTACAAGACGGCGTGGGGGACAATTTTTTGCGGAAAACGACAATGAGACAAGAATGAATGATTTGACAGTTCATAGTGACAGAAATTTTCAATAGACAAAGTAACACGCTACTAAACTGATATAATCGATTTAACTTATCATAAACAATATTTCTATTTCAAACAATATGTATGTATTTACAAAAAAAAATGTATCTATGTATATTTATCCATTGTCTAGTGCCCAAAGTACAAGCTCTGCTTAGCTTGGGACTAGATGGTGTTAGGTGAATGTGGTAGAATATTAGAATATTAGTATTAGTATTAACTGGGAAGTAAAAAGCAACGTTCAACCTGCCATCATAGAGCTTATAAATTTTCCAAAGGCGTGATCCAATCTCTAGTGAATAATTAATATTTTAAACCAGCTGCTGCACTAGGTACAACACATTCATGAGTCGCGAGGGACTTTACAAACTTATAAACAACTTACACAAGAACGTCCATTTTCTAAAAAAATATTTGTGAAACACCTTAATGCCCTTCCCTCACGAAGCGACTCTCAAACGATTTGTGTTTTGTACCCGTATCCTACGCGTCGCTTGTGAGTAGCCGCCATACATATTCAGCTAATTTCGTACACGACGCTTCGACGACGCGTGTGATATTAATCGCAGGCTACCGTCTTGCTGGATGCACGCTACCCGAGTCGTTTATGCGTTGCATTACAAAATGGAGGCGGAACAAACTTTTAATATTATTTTTGTGCAGGAGGTAGAAAATTATCTATGTTTGTATAATTAAAAGCTGCCAGAGTACGTAAGAAAAGATGTTACTTACATAAAAGGCGTGGATTGAAATTAAGAAAAAAATATAACAGGTCATTTATAGGTACTTATACATTAAATGTATACACAATAAACATATTGCCAACGAAGCGAAGCATGTGGGGTTATTAGATAGTTGGCAAGATAATTTCTCAGATTAACATTCAAATAATAATATGATTCTATTGACATTCTATAAAAATGACGACTCCTCCCTTGACAAATGCCCTACAATTGATATTTTTTTCGATGTACGTATGCACCAAGAATCTTCTTTTATATTTTCGTTTATTCTTGTAATATAAATGCAGAAGAAAATTGTCTTCATCGCTAGAGTCACTAGACATCGTCGTACGAATTTTGTTCTTCAAAGGATAAAATATAGTCTCATTAGCGTAGCACCGTGTGCAGTAACGAGTAGCATACCAGTATTCTATCATGGTTTGCATCTCAGTCCTGTAGCATTTGAAAAGCTTCGTGAGAGAAGGGCCTAAGTCTCGTGCGTGAATGTGTCGAAATTATACTTGACGCACCGGCAGTTATAGTAAGGCAGGCACAACCATAATATCATACATTCAGTCATATATACTAGTCATTCATGACCACTATACCTATATGACAACTGCCGGCTATCAGACCGATCCTATGCTAATTGGCTTGACTACTATTTTGATATACAAGTAAAATCCGTGTAAGGCCATTCTTATATGTATTTGCTTTGCTCAATACAATTGCCATACATATAACATTTGCATATATTAGACAGGCCATAATCATTGTGTTACAGATCAAATCTTCATCAAAGCTTTACTGTCCATTAGACTCCAAATTGAAGGCCGTAATTCAATCATAATTAAAAATAAATCTAACGGTTGTAAATCGTCTGATTCCGTCTTATGCAAACGCAATCCTTCGCTTCTTCACCCAATTACTGCCGGCTAATTTCTTCAGATCGTTAATCCACTAACTCCGAGAATCCCGGTCATCAATATTTTAAGTTGTTTTGTGCTTAAGGGTCTGTTTACCTTTAAATTTGTTAAATAGTATAAAATATGTTTTAAAGTGAGTTTTACGAACGCATTATGAAGATACCATTGTAGATGTTGTAATAAATAGACTGGGTTACAACAACAAGGAAAACAGCCAAGCGCATGTCGAACCACGCACAACGAAGGGCACCGGTAACAGGAGTCGATCATATTATTCATTTTATCACTTGTAAATGTAAGTTTAACTCGTTAATAAGTAAAACCTAATGAAATGTTTGAATTATCATTGAAAGTTCAGTATATAGTCTAACTATGTACCATAATTTATAACATAACATGACATAACTGCACGCCTTTTATCCTACATGCATTTTATTACACACCCACACTTCGCCAGTTATCTTTCGGTCCCAATGTAATAAGGAGCAAACCTATTGCCACCTATCGGGCACATTATTATGCGAGCGATAACATTTTTAATACACACATAACTTCTTAAAGTCAGAGGTGTACCTGGGATTGAACCCGAGAACATCGTGTTGGTAGTCCCATACGTACGCCTCTAGACTATCGTCAAATATACCTTAATACTATGTTTTAGAAAATAGAAGGACATTTTGTAATCGGTGGCTTTTGCTTAATATTTCACAAACAGATTCTTTAATAAACAAACTTTTAGTGTATTTAACAGATCTACCTAACGATATCCTAGTCTACATGAAAGAAAAAATACGTTTGCATTTACATGTATGAGAGCTACGTTTAAATCAAAACATGAGAGCTGTGTTGAATGAGAGCTACAATTTTAATCAAATATTAGAATTTTATTATGCAGTTGCGTTAGCGTGGTCACAATATAAAAATGTATCAAATAGTAACAGAAAAAATGAGCTAGATACAAAAATAATAATTGTTATAATAATATTAACACACAAATATAAATAATAATATTAACACACACATTAATGATCTACATTCTCCAAGTGCTTGCAGTAAAACCCTTGAAAGCATATATTACATTTATACAATAATTTTCTAATTAATCTTCAGTACCTACTTATTGTCGAAAACAAAATGCGACTATCTACAAACGGCAAGAAGATAACTAAATATATATCTACCAGTGAGGTAATATTCAGCGTACTAATTTTGCTTTCTATTTGGTAGAAACATTGAGTCTACAATTGAAATATTATGTACAAAGACCCTGCTGAGGTTAATTGAGAGCTTAATCAAAAGTATTTCATGAAGCAATGTACCCGTTAATAAAGCTTATGTCCTAAATATTTCTATGCAGAACATTATACTACTAAAGACAAATTTGGCAGGGTTCACATTATAAACACCTAGAGGTTTTGAAATATTTTGACTAAAATCGTGTCACAAACCTAGTGACCTAATATTTACGTTATATATTCTTGACTACTTTATTATTACTAGTGATATTCTTTCATAATATCAGCCGAAAGACATCCACTGCTGGACATAGGCCTCTCCCAAGGCTTTCCACATAGACTGATCTTGAGCCACCCGCATCCGTCGGCTGTAAGCGATCCCATCAAGATCGTCTATCCACCTCGCGGAAGGCCTACCTTTGCTACTACGTCTACTACAGTAACACAAGTTTGTTTGTGAAGTTTTATTTTATTGTAAACCGTTATTAAAAAAGAACAGGAAGAATGACAGTTAAATTTTCACACTGTTTCCTAGGAATTCATTATAACTGTTAAGGTGGCGGTGGTCCAGAGCACAATTCTTAAAAACACTTTTCGATCAAATCCACCTATTTAAGTCAAAAATTTAAAAAGACAGTTGGTCAAATATTACTTTTCTATTTACCACCTTTGTAGCTGTGCTAGGATAGCTAATCAACACTAAGATTACAATCAGTCAGTATCGAGAACTAGAATATACAAGTAGTAATGGGTACTCATATTATTGCCTTGTACTAGTCACCTAAAAGGCTTTAAAATGTTGTAACTATTACATACGTTATTGCACCCATAATGCACAGAAAAATACACTCCGGTATCATAAAATCTCAATTCCAGAAACTATACAAACGCGACTTAAAATTCCATAAACTCTACGCGTATGCACATATTCATCAAACTTATGTGCATAACAAATACATTTATTCGCCGACCCTACTTCATCAGTATTAATCATAACAGCTCGTTCGAGTATCTGTGGAGTTAGCACCTTCGTGTAAATCACGATAATCCGTGGTTCATTTCATAGATTAATGGGACCACTGAGATACTGGCACGTGAATAAACTATCTGGTTAATTGATGGGTCTGAGTAAGAGATATTTGGATGTACATGTGATGCATATGTATGGAGGTGGTCTGGAGTTTTGATGGCATTTGGTCTTAGTGTTACGTTTTGATTTAAGTATCTATCCATAATTTTGGAGGCAATAGGTCCGATTCGCAATCAAGACAAATCTGTGTTTGATGGTTACGATTATTTGTTCTGTATTTGGGTGTAATTTATCAATAACATAATAATATATGTATGTTTTTAAGAATATTTAAATATGTCATATCTGTTTGCTATATTACAGGCAATTTATCCAAACTCTATAATATGTCAACTGACTCACTGTCATCAGATCCCAACTCGCCTAGTTGAATTATATATAAAATTACCAATAAAACATATGCTAGAACAAATCCTAGCATATACCTATTATTATCACTGTTAGTTGCAGTCTCAGACCAAGAAAAAGCTAGATAAAACAGGTCCTACATTGCGAGTAAAGCCGAAAAAAGATAAAATCAGACATAAATACATGCACCCCTAGACCGAGAAAAATAAAGTAAATGACTAGTAGTGACTCATCTCATGTGCATAGAAATCTATTATTTACAGTGGTAAATAATAGATTTCTATGCACATAGTACTTATGAAATAGTCTTATAACCATACTGCTGCTATCTAAGGTTTAATGTGAATTGAATATAAATTTTATCACTATCCTCTGCAATAAATCTGCTTAGAAACCAAAGAGAAAACTATTTAAGATTTCTTTAATTCCATAAGTTAGATATGTAGCTTTAATATTTTATCACTAAAATAAATTGTTGATATCTAGAAACCACTAATTGGACAAGCGATTATACGAGTATGTCTATCATACCCAAACTTGGTTCACAATTTCATATCTGATATTATTAGCAACTTCATAAAGTTTTCTGCATAATCAATCCCATAAGTAAAATACATACACACATACATATACTCACGCCTTTTTCCCGTCGGGGTAGGCAGAGACAACAGAACGCCACTTGCTCCTATCCTTACAAACCTCACGCGCTTCCTCTACACTCATAAAGCCAGGATCAAACCAACGCGTTCAGCTTGCGTCCGCGGTGGCGTGCGCGGTGGCGATCAGATGTTGTGTACGAACGTATAGCGCGGTGTTCACATCTACGCGTCCTCGGATTGCACGCGGCGTCCGGTGCAGCGTCTGCACGCGGCGGTGGCGATCAGATCGCGCTTGTTGCGTTAGGACGCTGCACGCACCTATTATTTGTTAAGGAAACTGTGTTTTTATAGATTTAAAGTATGGTGGAAACGGAAGAAATTATAAATTAATTCCACAAATACCCATTATTGTATGATACGTCTCATTCTGATAAGGCGTTATCGAATGATGGTAGGTATTTACTTCACTGGCACTGTATAATTATCATACCCACCTTAAGTTCACTTCTTGTTCCTCTTCGTCTTCAATAATAGCAGACAGAAGTAAAACTTCTTCAATTTCACTATCTGTATCAGACAGCATTTTAGTGACGCGACTACAGCCTGGTGAACGCCTGAATGAACGCGACAGTGTGCACAACTTTTGCACGCGCAATAATCGCCACCGCGCACGCCCCCGCGGACGCGAGCTGAACGCGTTGGTTTGATCCTGGCTTTACTCTTTTCATTCATGCTCGCCGGTTTCGGGTACTTCGGACCTTTACGTTTCTTAGGATTTCTCCAATTTGGTCGAAGATTTTCCGCCGAGGTCTGCCGCGACCGACTTGCCCACACACATTTGCCTTATATAAGTAAAATAAAACGCTTTAAAAATAAGATAAATTGATTAACTTTGTTTCACATGGATATTTTAATGAAATGATTTATTTCCTTTTTTGGCTATTTAAAAGTGCCAAGTGATATAAAAATATATTATGTTTATTTTTAACAAACATTGAGCATTGCACTACACATATACAATACTAGTTGTTTCCCACAGCTTTGCCCACGGATAAAAACTACATTCATTATAACTTTCATACTAACTTGCGAGAGCCCTTAATCCCGCCCTTTCGAAACTACTTTCCTTTCAAATTTAATCCTTATACGTGCAGCGATTTTCATGATTTCGTGATGACGTTTCGCTTTCATATATTAATTTTATATGTAGATTTTTCAGTCCAATTCTCGTAAATAAATTTGTTCAAAATGCAGTTCGACCAAAAAACGAGATTTAGCCTTCAGTTCGCTCAATAACATTCTGGCAAACGTGTTGCCAAGAAATAATGTAGTACATGGAATATTAGTATGTAAAACATAAAAAAATCAATGCAAGTTCAATACTGAGTGGTTTCGTCCAAAATAATCTCTATGATTGCATTTATTATAGGTATTACATAAATCTAAATAATAATAGCAAGCTGTAAAATCAATGGATATATACAATTATACATATCCCTATGATACAATGTTCCATAAGTAAAGGTATCAAAGTTACAAAAACTTATTCTTTTCCATACGGCGGCGACGCGGTTCGCAACCCGTCACGTCTCGTTTCCCGCGAGGGCGAAAAGCGGCCTACGGAAAGCAGGTTTGCAACATTGAATGTTGGTGGAGGAATGAACGGCAAATTGGATGAAGTATGTCAGATGATGGATGATAGAAAGATTGATGTTCTTTGTGTGAATGAAACAAAAAGAAAAGGGTGTGACACCACCAAGCATGGTGCATATACGGCGTATTGGTCTGGGGTAGATAGTACCACCAGAGCCTGTAAGGGAGTTGGTGTAGTACTGTCTGCGCGAATGAATGAGTGCGTAAAAGAGTTTGAATGTGTAAATGCTAGGCTACTGTGGATGAGAATGAAAGTAGGGCTTACTCGTCTCTTTATTGCGGGGGTGTACGCCCCGGTCAATATAGTTACGGGTATGTCACAACATGAGCAAGACGAAAGGCAGGAGTTTTGGGAGAATTTAAGAGAGATTTTGAGGAACTGCAAGGATAATGAAAGATTGATCTTGTTAGGGGATTTCAATGGATGGGTGGGAGTAAAGCGAGATGGATTTGAAAGGGTGTTGAGGTGGTGAGAGATGGTGATGAGAGTGTGAACGAAAATGGAAAAGCACTGCTTGAGATTTGTTTGGAGTGGAGCCTTTGTGTGACAAACACCATGTTTGATCATAAAAGGATACATATGTATACGCGAGAGGCGAAAAATGTTAGAAGAAGTATGATTGATTTTGTGATAGTAGATGAACGATTGAGAAAGAATGTGTTGGATACAAGAGTATATCGAGGGATCGGCATCCACACAGACCACTTCTTGGTGATGAGCCGGATAAGTGGGTTCATTAAAGGATGGCGACACCGAGAGCGTAATGAAAATAGGGTCTTGGAAAGAATAAAAGCAGAAAATCTACAAGAGAAAGATGTGAAAGATGAGTATAAACGAAGATTGATAGCAAGATTTGAGAGATTCGATGGCATAAATGATATGGAAGAATGATGGCAGGCCTTTAAAGAAGAGGTAGTATGTGTAGCGCCTGAAGTATGTGGTATGATCAAGAGAAGGAAAATACGAAAGGTTAAGAATACATGGTGGGATAAGGATGTACAATCAGCAGTGTCAGAGAAGAAGAAAGCTTGGTCAGATTGGTTGGCTGCCAGAGCAAATGAAAGAATGGGAAAAGCAACGAGTGTAGACATAGATGAAGCAAAAAAGGAGTTTGTTAGGTCAAAAAGAATAGTGAAAGAAATGGTTAAAAGGAAAAAAGAGGAATAGAAAGATGAGTTTGATGGCAGATTATCTGACGATTTCCAGAGGCACATTAAGTTTTTCTGGAAATCCGGTCGTGCAGTTCGAGGAAGAACTCAATCTTCAGAACACACATCCAGCGGGACGAGAACGGAAGTATAGTAAATGGTGAATTGTGCGTGCTGCAGAGATGGAAAGAGTATTTTGAAAGTTTATTCGAAAGAACGGCGATAGAGACACCGATAGCTGAAGTGAATTGTAATGATAGCAATGATGAAAGCGTTATTGGCGTGGATGAGATCGTGAAGGCACTGGGAAGTATGAAAGTAGGTAAGGCTGCAGGATATGATAGGATTATAGTCGAAATGCTGAAGGCTGGACAGGGCATCATAGTTGGTCAGTTGCAGCGGTTATATAACTTGTGTTGGAACACCGGCCGAGTACCAAATGACTGGACCACAGCTATAGTTGTGCCTCTTTATAAAGGAAAAGGCTCGCAACAAGACTGCAAAAACTATAGAGGCATTAGCCTTCTCAGCATTGTTGGCAAATTGTATGCAAAGGTACTTATTGAAAGAGTTATGGAAGTAACCGACAAGAAAATATGGGATGTACAAGCGGGATTCCGAAAGGGTATGGGATGCATGGATCAGGTTTTTTCCTTGCGAAGCATAGCCGGAAAATTTTTGGCCAAAGGTCAAAAGGTCTATTGTGCATTCGTGGATTTGGAAAAGGCTTACGATAAAGTGGTGAGGAATGAAATGTGGTCGGTGCTGTCAATGAATGGGGTGGACAGCAGCCTCATTCGAGCTCTGAAATCCCTTTATGAGGATTCTAGAGCTTGTGTGAGGATAAACGGGGCATACACTGACTGGTTTACCATCGAGAAAGGTGTTAG
Organism: Euclidia mi; assembly: GCA_944739405.2. Classification (NCBI taxonomy): domain Eukaryota; kingdom Metazoa; phylum Arthropoda; class Insecta; order Lepidoptera; family Erebidae; genus Euclidia; species Euclidia mi. The sequence continues at coordinate 43,658,569 of OX123182.2, read as the reverse complement.
ACACGAATGTGTAGCGTCGCCGTGGCTGTTTAACCTCTTCATGGACAGTTGTTTGCAAGATTTAAAACATAGTGACTGCGGATTAAGGATGAATGGGTTACTCGTCAAATGCCTCCTTTATGCTGATGATCAGGTTATACTTGCATCTTCAACGGAGGAGTTGCAGGAGATGGTAACAATCATGCATCGTGCGTTAGAAAGGAAAGGAATGAAAGTGAATGTAAGTAAAACGAAAGTTATGGTTTTTATAAAGGAGGAATGCGTTACGGCTTGTAATGTTTTGATCGATGGACAGCGAGTGGAACTAGTGAATGAGTTTGTTTACTTAGGTACGTTGTTTACAAGAGATGGTAAGAATGAAGCAGATATTGAAAGGAGAGTTAATGCAGGTAATTGTGTGAATGGAGCTCTGAAGGCGTTTATAAATAGTCAAAACGTGTCCAAAAAGGCACGTTTGGCTGTACATAGAGGTGTGTTAGTGCCTACCCTTATGTATGGTAGTGAAAGTTGGGTATGGCAGAAGAGATTTGAAAGTAGAATTAATGCTGTAGAAATGAGAGCACTGAGAAGTATGTGTGGTGTGTCTTTGACCGACAGAGTAAAGAATTGTGTGATACGAGAGTGGTGTGGGGTAAAAGAAGATGTAGTGACAAGCATTGAGAAAGGCATGTTAAGATGGTTTGGGCACATGGAGAGGATGGATGACGATAGACTGACAAAGAAGATATATCAGGCTAGTGTGAATGGGACAGGACAAAGGGGAAGACCTAGGAGAACGTTCTCTGACCAGATTGGAGACATCCTGAAACAAGGACAAGTCAGAAGTACCCTTAACAGAAGAGCATGCATGAGAAACTTGATGGGAGTGAGTGAAGCAAGTGAGGTATGTCAGGATCGTTGCAAATGGCGTTCCGTAGTCTCTGCCTACCCCTCCGGGAAACAGGCGTGAGTCTATGTATGTATGTATGTATATATGTATCAAAGTTACAATGAATAAGTAAAATGTTATGTATATATGTGGTAGACGTAATAAATACATTTTCCCTTCTAAAAAGACACCGCCCGCAATAATCGCTTGCAGTAATCAATCAAATAAAAGAAAAAAAAAAAAGCAGAGCTAAAGGGTGAGACGACAGCTTAAACTACGCCTATACATCATCCTCCCGGCGTTATCCAGTTAGAATCTGGGGTCCGCCTTCTAGTCAAACCGTGTTTTGCTGAATATTAACTTTTTCACAGAGTGACTGCCTGCCTGACCTTCACAACCCAACGGCTAGCTGCTATATTTCATTGTTTAAACTAGTGTTAGTTTATTCATGGGTGTGAATGATGACGGCATCCCTATAACGACTGTCAAAGATCTTCATGACAGCCGGCACCGACGGCTTAACGTGTTCTCCGAGCCCGGTGCAAGCGATAATTTAAAATGCCTTACGCACATAATACCGAAAGATCATTGTGCGCGCCGCGGATTTGAAACTGATATCCTGTGCATAGCAATCTGTTGTATTTCTACTAGGCTATCACTGTTCTGCTGCTATTCGCTCCTATTACACTTATTTCTTCTTTAAACATTTATAAATTTATAGAAACATTTCAATGCAGTGTTTAAGGCCTTGATAATTCACTTAACAGAACAAATACGCCACGCTGTAAGAGTAAAGAAATTCCTACAAAAGCTATTTGAATTTAATCCGCCCGATACAAGGATATTACATATGTATGGCGGTATACAAACGATCCGTCTTTTCCTGAGTTATTGTGTTAAAAGCCGAATTTTCCATAGAAAATAACACATATTTCACAATAAAATTCTTGTCGATCGAGCAGCGGCTTTGTCTTGCTTCCTTTTCTTCATTTTTCCTCGCTTGATTTGTGTTCTATGAGTGTTCCGCTGCACTCAGTTCGCCCGTTTCGAGGAATATTGGATATCTGTCATAAGTCATAAGATTTTGCATACCGACTATATAACGGTCTGCACATTCCCGTATATAAAACGGGGACACGGAAATTTATCTAGGGGACTCGCCAACAAATTTTGTAAAGAATATAGCTCTCCAAGATTAGCACAGCATGACGCGACGTGCATTTTGTTATCTGTGAGGGAGCTTCGATAAAATGTAACACAACGTATAATTTTGCTGTTAATATTGTTTATTTGTGGATTCTCTCGGTGTAGATACAGACACGTCCCTTATCATATTGAAGCGCAAAGACAAGCGAGACTCTGTACTTTCTCACAATATTTCTTCCCCGTTTTCCCGGAAATACCTACGAGTGGAGAGAAGGAACTTGAGAAATGTAATAATATCTTTAATTTCGTCTCAAAGATGGTCGTGTAAACATTCTTTGCGCGACTAAGGTTATGATCGTTCTTTGAGATATGAATATTATAATGATACCAATACCCGAAATGCGGTAAATGAGCCGAGCACACTCAATTATAACAGACCCTTTGGGTACAAGGACTCGAAATTGAGTAAAAACACTTCAGCATTACCACTACACCCAATTAAGAAAAGTACCAGCAAATAACGTTTGTTCGTAGTAACGTGATATTGGGGGCCCAGCGTTGAATTTATAACGTTGTACGGAAATGTGACCCGTCATGGCTCAATATTGCGCCTCATAAAGTAACGCGAAGTAGCATAATAAAGGAAATGACAAACACTGCGCTACGTGCAATATTGTCAAACAGCGGAGAAATGAACATTATACGCAGAAAAATAAACAAAGAATGAATATTGTTTAAATATCTCCGCGCTGTATTGATGTTTGTTTGACACACACTAGTTTCCTCGCTTGGGTTATTCCAACTGTGTTGCAGTGATAGATAATTCGGGACGCCTGTAATAAAATGTTATCAGTCAAACGTGTCAGTATAATGACATATATCCTATACATTGTAATGTAAAGGCAGATCGAGTATGATTGCGACGCCGGTTGTTATTTAATCTAATCGCTCCGGTATATATTATATTATTATATTTGTCGATACATTATTGAACATTTGCGATCGAATACGGGTATTAGATTGTAGATATGTCAAAACCGATAATATAAAATTGAGAGAATATATTATTTTTCTCAGTTTAGTTCAAAATAATGTGATAAAATTAGAATATATTTAATTAACTTATTCATTGTAAATTATGTCTTTGAGCCATTGTTACTAAAATTGTCATTTCTTTCAAAATTAATTTTTGATTAACATCAGATTCAAACAAACTTCAATGAGTTGAAGCGTCGTAAATTCGTATTAATGATATCTGTAATCCTCTTTTGGAGCTTAAATTATTAAACCAATATAACAATTTAAAGCGAACGTATAATATTGATCAAAAAAGCCAGTTAAAATATTATAGCTTAACAAATGTGTTTTGTTTGCTAAGAAAAAAGACCAAAGCATATGTTTCACTACTTATTTATGTTTTACGCTCATAGGGCCAAAGCCTTCTTTAATCTAGAATTGAAATTTTGCTTGTATTTCACAGGTCCGTGTACGTTTCCATCATTATCCAGTTGCGTTGTGGTACGTACAAAATATGGCTGTGGTAGCATGGCTGCGATAACAATTTTCAACCATATGGAGAGACCATAGGCGCGCGTGCAGTATCATCGCTTCGATGTAACGTCATAGCTGAGACCTGGCTGTCGGTTTGAAACGATAAAGACTGCATAATGTGTAGATACCGGTGAATCGAAATATTGATTTTCTTACAAATTAGCCCTCGCCGACGTGGTGTAGTTGCGGTGAGATTGAGGTGTGGTTGTAATATACGTGAATCGATCCTTATTGCCACGCACCGCCCCTGCGCTTTATCGTATTCCTGCCGATCTGTAGTGATCTCAGTATTTAGTAAAGATCGGGATCGCGGGAGTGTGGGCAAAAAAGATGAAGGTGGAGTAATGATCGCTGTACGTCGAGATTTGAAAGCTTTTCTTTTGGATCCACCTACTTGCACTTTGTCTGTTCCAGATGTTGAGTTTTTATTCGTCGAGATTATGGGAAGGAATAACAAGCGACCTGTTAGTAATTTAATTAATGTGACATACATCCCACCTAAAACTAGTCCGGTTATTTATACTCAGTACTTGAATTTATTACAAACTGTTCTGAGTAATTCAAATGTAGAGAACTTCCTTATAACAGGAGACTTCAATTTGCCTGAATTAAAATGGATTGAGAACCCCAATCACACACAATCTCTTGTCTGTTCTGCTTCTACACCTGTTGACTTAGCTCAGGAGCTTACAAACTTTACAGCTATGAGTAACTCACTCAATATAACAATATTTTCAACTCATTGGGAAGGTTATTGGACTTGCTTATATCCAATGTTGACTGCTCATTTTTAGATCCCAAGGAATACCTCACCAAAGTTGATCCTTACCATCCTCTGTTTGTTGCAGTCGTATCTTTTAACATCAACACCACATTTATGACACGATGTTCTATGGTACAGTATAACTTTTATAAAGCTGATTACGCGATACTTAATCACGAGATTCGGGAAATTAATTGGAATAACTTACTAGGCCAATCCTCTGCTGAAAATGCGGTTGCTATCTTCTATGACAGAATTTATGAATTGATAAAGGAATATGTTCCTATGACAAATAAAAATCCTTCCAGATTCCCCATATGGTTTACTCCGTCTTTAATACGTATATTCAAAAATGAATCCAAAGCTTGGATAAAATGGAAAACATACGGCAATATTTCCGACTATACAACTTTCGCTCACTTCAGAAGTGTGTTTAAGCGAGAGTGTGGCAACTGCTATGCCAAATACATAGAGTCGGTTCAAGATAACATTTGCACTAACGTAAAACACTTTTGGGAATTTATTGCTTATCTTAAAAATAAACCAACAATACCATCCAAAGTTACGTTTAATGGTCGTTCAGCCAATTTACCAAAAGACATAATTATGTAACTCCTTTGCATATTTCTTTCACTCTGTGTATGAGCCATCAACATTGGATATAGATAGTTGGTCACTACCAGTGTATGCAGAAAACAGTTCAATGGTGAGTAATTTAATTATACAACTCGATCAAGTCAGGACAGAACTCAACAAACTTGATCCGACAAAGGGCAAGGGACTAGACGATATACCTCCTATATTTTTAAAGAACATCGCATCCAGCATCTGCACGCCATTACATATTTTATACAATAAGTGTATTGAAGAAGGTGTATTTCCCAAAATATGGAAGCAATCACACGTTACACCTATATTCAAAAATGGGTCTAGGCACGACGTGTCCAACTATCGTCCTATTTCTTTACTATCCACTTTGTCGAAGCTTTTCGAAAGGCTTGTCCATAATGAACTGTATCCGGTTTTTCATCACTATATTATTAAAGAATAACATGGATTTGTGAAAACCAGGTCAATAAGCATGAATTTAATGGTATTTACCAACTTTTTATTCGAAAATATGGATCGAAAAGTTCAGGTGGACGCCGTATATACGAACTTTCGAAAGGCCTTCGACAAAGTGGATCATGAGCTTCTTCTCACCAAAATTGCCTTAAATGGTATCCGAGGAAACATATTACGTTGGTTTGCTTCATATATATCAAACCGAAGTTTAAAGGTTGTTATCAATGGATTTATATCAGACATAGTGACGACGTGATAGTGACTGCCTCGTTGGTCTTGCGGCATAAATGTGCACGTGGGATTGGAAGGTCTCAGGTTCGATTCCCGGGTCAGGCAAAGTGTTATTGGGTTTTCCGTTAGGAAATTCTCAATAGCAGCACGGAGTCTGGTAATGTGCCCGGTACGGCAATAGGCTCGTCCTCTATTACGTGGGACCTTAAAATTTATGGCGAAATGTGGGTGTAATTACACCTCTGCCTACCTCTTCGGGGATACAGGCGTGAGTCAATAAATAAAAAATAAAAAAAATTGTGACGACGTCGTCTGGTGTCCCGCAGGGATCTATCTTAGGCCCTTTATTATTCATTCTCTTTATTAACGACATTGATAGATGCTTCAACAATTCTAACTACTTGTTATATGCTGATGACCTTAAGGTCTACACAAAGATTTGTAATGAAAATGACTGTTACCTACTGCAAGAAGACCTTGATCGTCTAACTGAATACTGTCAATTAAATAAACTTCACTTAAGCATTCCAAAATGCAATGTTATTACTTTCACATAAAATCACAACGTTATCAAATTTCGCAACAAGTTATGTAACACGGCGTTAAATGGAACTGAATCTCTGCGGGACCTGGGCTTAGAGTTGGATTCCAAACTACATTTGGATCTGCATGTACAAACAATTATTAATAAAGCATTCCAAATGTACGGCTTTGTTATGCGATCAAGTAAGAGCTTTGAACGACCTATCACCTATATTTATCTCTTTAATACACTTATTTGACCTCAGCTAGAATACGCAACCTGTATTTGGAACCCTCTCTATATTAAGTATCAAGACTCCATAGAAAGAGTGCAGAAGAAGTTTTCTAAAGCAATGCATTTTAGATGCTATCACAGATATCCTTCATACACGCAACTTATAAATAAATATAAAATTTTAACTCTTCAACAGAGACGTTTACTTTTGGGAGCAATGATACTGTATAAACTGTGTCATGACAAGTATGACTGTATTGATCTCACTAACAAATTATGCTACAGTGTACCGCACACAGTGCAAAGACGTGCAGTAAGAGCAGGTCGTCTATTTGCTACTACTTCGTGTCGAACCAACGCCGGCCAGCGCGCCCCCATTTATCAATTAGTAAATGTTTATAATAAACACTTTGAACAGATTGACGTAAGGTTAAATTCAAACATATGATAATCGATGTTATACGTAGTTTACCATCCTAGTGGATACAAAATTATATATTGTTAGATGATTAAATTCGGTGTTGAAAGTCTTATATTGTAAACCGTGGATAATGTAGTTGGCTGTACATTAACATATATTTGTTTTATATTCATACTACTTTAAGGTATACATAATGTACATCTGTTTTTTGTCCCAAATAAATAAAATAAAATAAGATCTGCGTAACATGGAAAATACTGAACTAAAACTGCAACCTACATAAGGCGGTTGAACATTTAATATCATTTATAATATTTTAAGCGTTGATATCATTCGCGTATGTGTTAAGAAAATGTAAGGCGGAACAAATAAATCAATCGCATAGTGTACAATGTATATCCCTGCAATTTTATCGAAAATCCCACGAATCCAATGAGAGGGCCTCTTATTTGCCAAATAAACATTTTCAAATAAAGTTATGAAGCCGTGAAATGTTCAAGATAAAATGCATAGTTAACGCTCTAATAAAAAAGACAAAGCTATTTTTAAGATTTGAGAACAGGTATAAATCAACCAGTTCTATCATAACCTATTTACGACGGAATTCAAGCATTGTTCGATATGACTTCGTTGATGGCTAAACCGGGCACACCACTTCTGATAAGATTATATGTTGCAAAATGAATCCATAAACTTCTTTGACCAATAGTTTACCATTGCCACGACAAATTAATAAGATAGCTGGAAAGATTGAAGAATCATTGCGCAATTTTCTGCAGTCTAAGTTTTCAATTCAGTTGAATGCCTCCACTTACCAATCCATAAAACATAGTTGAGAAGTTTTTCAGAGATCTAGATAAATTAAATCAATCTTATCGTATTCTTCAAAATTTGAAATAGGTACAAAAAAATCAAAATTTGAAGTAGGCAAGTATTGTGAAGTATAAATTTATTTTTTAATGTATTATTTTCATTTGAGCTACGGATAGGGCACCGGTTATGAGGATGTCACGAAGGTTTCATAGCAGTGTAGACCATAGGCTTGCCGCATTATCGCTGGTTGTAGCCAACGGAATATAGGCGATCTAGTTTTCACACGTAGCGATGACCTTCTAGTGTCCTTCAACCGTTGTCCTGCGCACGAACTACGAACCCGATTTTGTACAGGTCCTGTCACGGTCGCCACTTTTTGCTAACGATGAACAAAAGAAAATGCAGATAGGCTGGACTAATGTTCCTTTAATCCAGTTTTAGGTTGATAGGTGGAGTGTATGGCTCGATATAAAACAAATTAAATTGCGCCTTGTAGGAAGGCGCTACGGTCGGCAATCGGGCTAAGCGGCGTCGACACTATCAAAGAAATCTCTTTGCCAAATCATATGAATTGTAATTCTGATATTGTGATTGACTATTTTAAAAACATTTTCAGCAGGTGTATGTTTATTGTTAACGGAGTTTTTCATAGTTACTTAAATTTATAAGTTTAATTTCTTAAATTCTGATGTGAAGTAAATATCAATGTAACTGTCACAAATTCAATTTAGTGTTCACAAAATTCTGAAGTAATTACTTCACAGGCAAATTTTCCTGACTTGGAAGATCTATGGTATCTTGGAACTGCAACTTGCTATTTACGGAATATATTTTGTATTGTAATATTATGGTTTATATTCACGTGTCAATAACAACTTTTTATGCCCACGACTCTTTTAATATACTAATTAGTATACAATTAGAAGGAATATGTGACTTTTAATTTTTTATATTTATTATTCTAAAGACTATTCAAGCAAGGGTCATGTTAGTATTAAGGTTGATTTTATGACCGAAATTATAATTTTAAGGTAAATATGCCAGTCAATTTAATAAAACGAGGACTTTCTTAATTATTTCGTTACATTTAATTATTTTTTTTAAACTTCCATACATACATACATACAAAGACTCACGCCTGTTTCCCGGAGGGGTAGGCAGCGACTACGGAACGCCATTTGCAACGATCCTGACATACCTCTCTTGCTTAATTAACTTCCATCAAGTTTCTCATGCATGCTCAGCTATTTAGGGTACTTCTGACCTGTCCTTTTTTTTAGGATGTCTCCAATCTGGTAAGAGAACGTCCGCCTAGGTCTTCCCCTTCGTCCTGTCCCATTCACATTTGCCTTATATATCTTCTTTGTCAGTCTTTCGTCATCCATCCTCTTCATTTGCCCAAACCATCTTAACATGCCTTTCTCGATGCTTGTCACTACATCTTCTATTACCCCACACCACTCTCTTATCATACTATTCTATACTCTGTCGGTCAAAGATATACCACACATACTTCTCAGTGTTCTCATTTAGAAATGAGAACACTACTAAAACATTAATGCTGTAGACAGCATTAATTCTACTTTCAAGTCTCTTCTGCCATACCCAACTTTCACTACCATACATAAGGGTAGGCACTAACACCCCTCTATGCACAGCCAAACGTGCCTTTTTGGACACGTTTTGACTGTTCATAAACGCCTTCAGCGCTCCATTCACTCTATTACCTGCATTAACTCTTCTTTCAATATCTTTTTCATTCTTACCATATCTTGTAAACAACGTACCTAAGTATACAAACTCATTCACTTGTTCCACTCGCTGTCCATCGATCAAAACATTACAAGCCGTAACACATTCCTCCTTTTCAAAAACCACAACTTTTGTTTTACTTACATTCACTTTCATTCTTTTCCTCTCTAACGCACCATGCATGATTGTTACCGTCTCCTGCAACTCCTCCGCTGAAGATGCAAGTATTACCTGATCATCAGCATAAAGGAGGCCTTTTACGAGTAACCCATTCATCCTTAAGCAATTATCCGCAGTCACTATCTTTTAAATCTTCCAAACAACTGTCCATGAAGAGGTTACACAGCCACGGCGACGCTACACATCCTTATCTAACACCTTTCTCGATGGTAAACCAGTCAGTGTATGCCCGGTTTATCCTCATACAAGCTCTAGAATCCTCATAAAAGGATTTCAGAGCTCGAATGAGGCTGCTGTCCACCCCATTCATTGACAGCACCGACCACATTTCATTCCTCACTACTTTATCGTAAGCCTTTTCCAAATCCACGAATGCGCAATAGACCTTTTGACCTTTGGCCAAAAACTTTTCGGCTATGCTTCGTAAGGAAAAAACCTGATCCGTACATCCCATACCCTTTCGGAATCCCACTTGTACATCCCATATTTTCTTGTCGGTTACTTTCATAACCCTTTCAATCAGTACCTTTGCATACAATTTGCCAGCAATGCTGAGAAGGCTAATGCCTCTATAGTTTTTGCAGTCTTGTTGCGAGCCTTTTCCTTTATAAAGAGGCACAACTACAGCTTTGGCCCAGTCATTAGGTACTCGGCCGGTGCTCCAACACAAGTTATATAACCGCTGCAACTGACCAACTATGATGCCCTGTCCAGCCTTCAGTATTTCAACTGTAATCCTATCATATCCTGCAGCTTTACCTACTTTCATACTTCCCAGTGCCTTCACGATCTCATCCACGCCAATAACGCTTTCATAATTGCTATCATTACCATTCATTTCTTCGATGGGTGTCTCTACCGCCGTTCTTTCAAATAAACCTTCAAAATACTCTTCCATCTCTTCAGCACGCACGATTAACTATTCACTATCCTTCCATTCTTGTCTCTGTTCGATGTGTATTCTGAGAATTGAGTTCTTCCTCGAACTGCACGAACGGATTTCCAGGAAAACTTAATGTAGTCTGCTATCAAACTCATCTTTCTTTTCCTCTTTTTCCTTTTAACCATTTCTTTCACTATTCTTTTTGTCCTAACAAACTCCTGGTTGGCAACTTGTCTAGGAGAAGGAAAACTCCGAAATTAAACCAACTTTCAGAGATTATACCCGACATAAACCCCCGATCTAAGGCGTGAACCGACCCGTGCCAACGCGACGGATTCGTGGCCAGAGGGCAAGCTGGTCGTAAACGGAGGGTGCATGTGTTGGTGGTCACAGGGCACAGCTGATATTCCGCCTTACCCCCGTAAAGGGCTCTGGACCATCTAGATCCCTAAATCTCGTGGGAACGCTATGGGAACAAAAACTTCTTCTTCTCCATACGGCGGCGACGCGGTTCGCAACCAGTCACGTCTCGTTCCCCGCGAGGGCAAAAAGTGGCCTACGGAAAGTTGGTTTCCAACGTTGAATGTTGGAGGAGGGATGGACGGCAAATTGGATGAAGTATGTCAGATGATGGATGATAGAAAGATTGATGTTCTTTATGTGAATGAAACGAAAAGGAAAGGGTGTGGCACCACTAAGCATGGCACATATAGGGCGTATTGGTCTGGGGTAGATAGTACCACCAGAGCCTGCAAGGGAGTTGGTGTAATACTATCTGCGCGAATGAATGAATGTGTAAAAGAGTTTGAATGTGTAAATGCTAGGCTACTATGGATGAGAATGAAAGTAGGACTTACTCGTGTCTTTATTATAGTGGTGTATGCCCCGGTCAATATTGTTACGGGTACGTCACAGCAAGAGGGAGACGGTAGGCAGGCGTTTTGGGAGAGTTTAAGAGATATTTTGAGGAACTGCAAGGATAACGAAAGATTGATTTTGTAAGGGGATTTCAATGGATGGGTGGGAGTAAAGCGAGATGGATTTGAAAGGGTCTTAGGTGCATTCGGTGATGAGAATGTGAACGAAAACGGAAAAGTACTGCTTGAGGTTTGTTTGGAGTGGAGCCTTTGTGTGACAAACACCATGTTTGATCACAAAAGGATACATATGTATACGCGTGAGGCGAAAAATGATAGAACAAGTATGATTGATTTTGTAATAGTAGATGAACGACTGAGAAAGAATGTGATGGATACAAGAGTGTATCGAGGGGTCGGCATCTACACAGACCACTTCTTGGTGTTGGTCCAGATAAGTGGGCTCTTTAAAGGATGGCGATACCGAGAGCATAATGAAAATAGAGTCTTGGAAAGAATAAAAGTAGAAAATCTGCAAGAGAAAGATGTGAAAGATGAATATAAACGAAGATTGATAGCAAGATTTGAGAGGTTCGATGGCATAAACGATATGGATGAATTATGGCAGTCCTTTAAAGAAGAGGTAGTATGTGTGGCGTCTGAAGTATGTGGTGTGATCAAGAGAAGGAAAATACGAAAGGTTAAGAATATATGGTGGGACAGGGATGTACAATTAGTAATGCCAGAGAAGAAGTAAGCTTGGTTAGATTGATTGGCTGCCAGAGCAAATGAAAGAATGGGAAGAAACCAATGCTAACGAGGCCCATCTCCCCGAACGTTTGGTTTAATTTCCGAGTTTTCCTCCTCCTAGACAGGTTGCCAACCAAGGCTAACGAGGCCCATCTCCCCGTTTTTTTTTAAAGTCTTTCTCAAATCTTGTAACATTTATGAAGTAGCCTCCCGAGCGATCATTATCATTATTCAAGCGTTATAAAATAATATTATTACTCTAGGGTTAAAAGAATACACACAATCTCGAAACAATTTGTAGATAACATTATGCGTGATATACAAATTGTTGTTGAAACACGACGTTAAGCACTGTGCTAAACGGCACTAATACGTATATTTGTAAATAGCGAACATGACGAGCACACTACATCACGCGATCTGCTTGCCGATCTTGCACCGAAGGATCGCAGCTTCGTCCTTAATATATATAAACTGAAGTGAACTAAACGGTATGCCCGCGAACTGCTTGCGTTCGTCCAATATACATACACTGCACGCTAAAAGTGTATCACAGTTTTTTACGTTACCAAATACTACCCCCTGACTTCCTGTCTGTCTGGATGAATGTGATAAACTCTCAAAAGTACTGAACGAAATCTTGAACATTGGGCACCAATAGATAGTGGCATTCCTGAGGAAGGCTGCCTGCGGCACCGCGAGCAAAGACTAGCGAAAGCGGCGCACGAACGATGCGCGTACTTTACACTCGTCAAATATGGTTTCATCGTAATGGAGCTGATACATTTGAGCATTCACCTGTTATGATCATTCTTGCAAATGTTACAGACAAACAAACAAGTTCGTTTTAGCGAGCATTCTTACGAAGGTTCTGGCGAGCATCGTAGCAAATTGACAGAAAAAGAGCGTTCGCTAGAAAGATCGTGGAAATGTTAGTGGCAATGATTGGCTCTGTTCCATGTTCAGTTTAACAAAACAAAATGCGGCGAATGCTTGCTGTTCTGTTAGAAGTGAATGCTTTGGTGTATCAGCACCATAACGTGCATGTGTTTGTCCTTAATTAAAGTCTAGCTAAACGAGCTAGACTTTAATTAAGAGTGCGTTCATATTAGTTGTGCTTTGAGTAAAATTGAATCGACAAGTTCTTGTATTATCGAACATAACACCCATGATTCAAACACGTATAACCAATGATGTTACATAAAAGGAAGTGGATACGTTATAGGCGTTCCAAAAGCAGGACGCTAAATATAAGCCAGCTGGCAAGTCTGACATATTGCATTTAATATACCTATTATGTGTGTGTGACGTCGCGAGCCGGCGTCAAAGTGAAACTGACACATCTTGTCAACCGAAATTAAAATAAAATATAGAGTTATCGATGTGTGCGCTAGTGTACCGTTTCTACGAATTGATTACTACGTAGGTAACGTATCTATCTTTTTCTAATATCATTCCGTATAACCACAGGTTTATCTGCCTAATAAATTATATTTCATTTTGAGTTTAAATTATATGCTGCTCGTAAAAATAAATGAAAAGTTCGATAACAACATTTTATCTTATGTTACACACAGAAAGTCTTATGTTAAACAAAAAATTTTGGTTACATTACTCTGATGCCCAGAAGCGGCAGTCTCAAATAGAGGTCTTAAATTCTGATGATTAAGCGACATGAATGGTTTGAACTGTATACGGTTAAGTTGTATAAATGGGAAATAAAAAACATAAAAGTGAAATACCAAATATTGATAATGATAAAATAGTAGCAAATTACTATATAATAATAAATTTATTATGTGAAGACTTAAAACAATAGTTGAAATAAATTGGAACTTTTAATCATAGTGTGGCGAAATGGTGACCATTATTGTGCATATTTGGCCTTGTTATTAAAAAAAATGCTTAAAATGAATCACAAGTTTAACTTCCAAAAGAATATCATTAAGTGAAAGGTCCTTTCCAGATCCTGTGGTGCAAATTAGTACGACCCAAGATCGTGAGTCAGCGTTTGGAAACTGTTTCTGCGTGTCACCTACCGACTGACACAAGAAGTCAAAAAGTCAAGTTGTCTCGGTCTCTCCAGAATGGGAATGGTAAAGACACATGTAAATCCTACCCAATGACCCTATAATACGTGAAGTGATTTGAAGGAAAAAGAAGGGTCCTGTGGGCAGCGGCGACGTTGACAGTAAATATCCGCCCTGACATGCAGGCGCACCCCGGCTTCTCGACGCACTACTACTATTTGTCAGGGTGCATAATAACAGAAATAAGTCGTGACAACAGGGTGGCGTATATCTGTTCAGCAAAAGCATGGCTGGTCGTGCTACCTCAGGATGTTGTAGGATTGTATTGAGATTCGATTGGAATCTTCGGATGTTCGTGAACGAATCTCAAATAGTGGATCGTTGTGAAAGTTTAACGCCACAATATGGCGAGGCATCACCAGGTAGCGTGTAACAAGGCACAAAGTTTGTTTTATGATTTGACTGTGTGGTAAATATATACAGGATGATTTGTAATTGCTCGTATTCCCTTTGGGTGGTGATTTTAGGGTCATAATGGAGTATTTTTACCCCCTACATATGGGAGCCCAAAATGCACCAGTTTGGAATAAAACGGTTTTTCAAGATTTTTTGAGGAAATTCCAAATTTTTGTTATAAACATCTTCAAACAAAAAAATATTTTGACAATTACTGGTAGCGAATTGGGCCTTATTTAATGGACAATTAAATAGCCCATCTTTTAAAATAAAATAAAGCTACTAACTCAGCATGGAATTTGAAAATAGAGCCAAAAAACACACAAAAAATGTTCGAATAAAATAAAATGACGCCACAAAAATGCAATTATATAAAAAATAATATGTGGCATGTTATGTAAAGTGTTGGAATAACTTTCTGGTATTACTTGCTATCCAAAAAGGTATAATAGTCTTAGCCAGTTGGTGTAAATTTGGAGTTAATAGCCGCTTTTGTTCAAAAAAGTGCTTCTGGATGGCTCGCTCGGCAGAACATTTTTTCTGTATTTAATCTTAAGCTTCGCAATCAGCAGTGATTTACTTGTAGGGAGACCCACCTTACGAGATGTAGACGGTCTTGGGTTCGAATCCTTAGCGTAAATCACTCTTTTGTACGTTAAATGCATATTAAGGTTTTAATTTTCACTTGTCCGACTCGAAGAACATGTTCAGCCAGTTGGTACCGGACGTCATGTTTATCTTGAAAACTCTTTGAGGGGAGTCCAAACCCTCAAATAAATAAATAATTGCTTAGGCATACGAAGGTTCCCCTAACATACAATACGTTCAGTACGTACAGTCAGGTTTATTTGTTTAAGCTTGAAATTCCACTTCGCAGACTTTGAAACTTTAGTAGAACATCCTCTAGGTAGTAGAGCCTTGCTGATTTCCTCCTAATCCTCCAATACACTCTCACAGAAAATCGACGTAAAGTATAAGTACCTAAACTGTTGCGTTTCATTCGGTGAGTGAGAGTGCCGGAGGCCCTATCCCCTGTTCCTTCTCCCACATCCCACTCCTTATCCTATCCCTTTTCCCAACCCCAAGGGGCGGCAACGCACTTGTGATTCCTGTGGTGTTGCTTGTGTCCATGGGCAGCGGTAATTGCCTACCATCAGGCGATCTGTCTGCTCGTTTGCCGCCTTATACTATAAAAAAAAATCGTAAACCCTCAGCAATTAATTTTCAGCACACGTGTACATTCTACTTTTATTTCGTTTACTCTATTTTGTAGCATTTTGTGAATCATATTTATGTATAAGAAGCTCTTTACAACCTGATAATATGACATCATCAACCTGGGGTAATCTTGGCATCACACTGAAGGAGTGGCACACTTTTAAAGTGTGAACCTAGCTGAGTCTGTTGGTATTTACTGATAAAGAAAATCTGGATGTTTTCTGGTCGTAGGTGGATGGATACCATCTAAACAAACGTGCTACGTTGGAAAAACATGGTAACGAACGAGTAATAAGCGGACCAAAATAAATATACAATGGATAATAATAGGAAATAAAGATGATAATACGTATATATATAAACAATAGAAATTCAATACAAAGAACTCACAAGAATATAATCAAGGAAAATTCTAACTCTGTATCCAATATCTCATCCGTGTTTAAAAACTCTATACATTTGCCGATGGCATGGTCTGGTATTCGATTCAATATCGCCGTGCCACTGTCAGGTAATCCTATAAACCAGCACGAAAATGTTCTCTTTCTGAAACTTCATAATACTGTTATTCTGCCATAGCATTGGTGAGTATACGCCCGAAATAGATAATACTTTGGATCAAAAGGATATCGGAACGGTATTATTAACTGATATCTATGCTATAAAGGGCACGAATTGTGATTCGGCTTTCCTTATGAGTTCTAAAGTATATAAATACTATAGTATTTATCTCGTAAAGCCTGAGGCACACATGTGTGCAAAATATTTGAGATTATATTTATAAGACAAGCTATACTCTGCTATATTTATATCAAATATGTATTCAAAAGTGTATCTATATTAGTATTATAAATTAAAGCTAGCTTACTGCAAATGTTACAAGTTACAAAGTCTCACGCCTATAACGCCGAAGAGGTAGGCAGAGGTCTACTCCCACTTTTCGCCAGATATACTTTAGTCCCACGTAATAAGGGGCGAGCCTATTGCAGTACCGGGCACATTTCCAGACTCCGTGCTGCTACTGAGAATTTCGTGACAGAGAAACCCAATAACACTGCCCGACCCAGGAATCGAACCCGGGGCCACCCGATCCCACGCGCACATTTATGCCGCGGGACCAACGAGGCAGTCGTATAGGGTTTGATGTCGATTTTTCCGTCTCTACGCAAAGATGGTATTTGCATCGTGTTATCCCTTAGTCGATTCTTACGAAACCCACGGGAAGATAGGGGTGGTGACACTTGTATTCTATGCCATCAACCACACGGCTAATGTAACAAGTTATTTTTTTTATTATGAGTATTTATGTTAGCCTAGAATATCTCTTCCTTAACTTGTTTAAAAACTAAAAATAAATAACTATGCAAGAACGTATACCAGCTTAGAGACTCAAAATATTATATACGTACTGATGTGGATATACTTAAGTAGATCCACATCAGTACGTGTATAATATTTTGAAGTGCTATTGCACTTAGAGGACATGAAGTCCTAAGTTCGTTGCTCCCACAAGCAGTCAATATCCGTGACGATTCTTAGACTATAGTCATTTTATAAACTATAGTTTTATCATAAATTGACTGATGTGAATGAAGTTCATTTCAGTTCACCAAGATTCCCGGCGTTCAAGATAATGTCAGTAAATACGACTATCAAACGGCGGATGAAGGTCTAGCGCTAATATATTGAGAAGTTGTTTGGCAATCACCTTCATCAAGTAACAGATCGCATACCATGGAGCTTCTGTCTTACTCACTAAAAGTCACCATATTAGCCAAGTAGCTTTTCGCATATAGCCGGTTTATATGGATAAGACATTTTAGCATGCGTGTTAATCGACGAAACACTAGAGCACTAGGCACTCCCTGAATTGTGAAACCTAAAGAAATCCCAGTGGATCTAGGGCGTCATGACTCAAAATGACGCATTTAAGTTGGACATTGCGGGAATGACGATGGTGACTGGCACTGATCTCTGTAAGTTAAGCAAATTAATTGCTAGGCTGTTTCACCTACGCACTGATTCTTTTTTTATCAATTTAGCACTAGTTTTACCTAAGACATTCAGAAGACGATGTTTTACATTTCATTTTAACTGCTTATTTGATTTATTTACGTATTCACTAATGACGAATTTTGTTGTAACTTTTGTTTACATAAATCGTTTTCGGAGGTATGCGGTATAGTAAGTTCCAATTTATTTACCATTTATTTCCCGACTTATAAAATACTTAACTTCTATTTTTACACTAGCTAAATAGAAATGTACTATAAATCACAGTTATTTGTGGACATTATAGAAATAAATAACATTCGTCTAGATGTTTTACGCAGGCAAATATACTTACTTGTATACCTACCTGCTGCTTAAAGCCGTAGCGTGTGGATTGAAAACTTGTTACTGTCTTAAAGGTATTAAGTTTTCTATTTTCGAAAGTCGATACCTTTTTTAATAATGTTCTATTCCTACAGAAGTTATATCCGTAGATTAGGCTACACGGTAAAGTAGATTTTTACTAAATAAAAATATAACGTTACAAACTAGTAATATTTTAGCAAAAGAGCAAGTTTAACTTAAAACAAGGCTACCTCAGACAAAGGCGACCTAATTATATATAAAGTAAAACAGCGCCTCGCTGACGCCACAAGCTGAAGAGGAAATTACATACTAACATATCTTACCGCAATTTAGAAAAACATTTTGTACTAAAGGTGTCCACTTCTTGTTCACTTTTATATTAAGCTGGCTCAATGTGAGTCGAAATCTTTTTGGGAACGTAAATGTCTGAAGTTGTATTCAGTAAGCGCTTACTTTACTAACCAAATATCATTTTGATAAAGTGCAAACTACAATGATATTTGGGATTGAGTCTTGTTTATAATCGTTTGGAATATAAGTCTTTTGGTTATAGTGTCCTCTTTTCATGATATTTGTCAATTTTTTACCTTTTTCGTACGATCTTTGAGATTCATTATGATGAGAAAATTGACACGCATATCATCTCATGATGTTGTGGTAGCATCTCTCGAACCGCCCCGTTTACCGAAATCTCGCTGATTATCATATCAAGATATTTATTTGCCTGCATAATTTTGACGTCGTCAAAAAGGCCCATCGGCATCAGTTGACACGGCTTGCAAATTTTCTCGTCTCTGTCACGGCCATATATTATATACATACACACAACCGCAAATGCAGGAGCTGTTATTGTGGTAGTTCCGAATGACTCCTTACATTCAGTGCCAGATATTCATCTCACAAACACTGATTGCTTTATTCAAATATGTGCCAAGTTTATAGAGAGATTGATTATTAGATATGATTGATTTATAGACACAGGTCTTATCATATACAGGTTAATCTTTACAGATTAACCCGTCGACAACTTATAATCTGCTAAATTGCACGGTGCACATATCATATTTGATACAAAAAACTGGCCAAATGTCATTTTTACAAAAGTAACCGCGAAGCTATTCTTTGTTATGTTTTTACAATGGGACATTCTATTCATTAAGATACCGGTGCCCAGAAGGGGTTAGAACGCTCCATGCGCCCTCAACGTCAGTCGGAACTCATCTGTTGTGCTAGTGACACGTTTGTTTTCTCGACGCTCGCAATTTTCACTTGCTGTTTAAATCTTATCATACTGATGTGTTTAGTGCAAACCCCAAGAACCACCACGGAATCTTCTGGCACAGGTATGTTCCTTATTTTGAATCGATTATGCTACTGTTAAGAACACTTTTTCATTCTTGAATTGTGCCATAAAGTCATGAGTATTTTTGGGCAAAAAAAACACATAAAATAAGTTTGCTTCGTCAAATTAATTATCAGATAAACATAGTTAAGCTGAAGTTTATACATCATCATATTATTTGAACCTTCTAGATTTCATATCAAGAGAAAAACCTGCCGCCTCTTTCCGCCCCTATGAATTATAGCCTCTGAACAAAAATAGTTTTTTTTTTCGAAAAACAAACAACACTTTGTGTTTTTTTTATTTTAACATAGATTTTTTTTCTTTTTGGCAGGTCCTTGTAATGAGTCTTCGATCACAATAGCAAGAGGGGATATGTTTAACATAATAAAATAGTGCGACTACAAAAATTTTGATAAAAAACTGGACTTTCTTGAGCATAAACTTTGCAAGAAAGTTTTCGCTGAAGATTTGCCTCCACGATGTTATGAAACGCCTTCTTCTGACCTCTGATGTCTTTCTTAGTAGCAGCAGCAGAATGCAACTCAAAAGGAACAGGAAACCACTATCGCAAGAAAACCTACAATTTTTTAAAGTTGAGTACGAGTGTCCCGCGAACACTGACACTGATAATGCTGACCCGAGCACTAGTGCTAATCAAGCAGATAGCGATAGCGAGTATGACGAATATTAGAAAATAGTATTAGTAGCTATATAAATTTCTCTGTAAATATTACAATAT
Source organism: Euclidia mi (assembly GCA_944739405.2). Lineage (NCBI taxonomy): Eukaryota > Metazoa > Arthropoda > Insecta > Lepidoptera > Erebidae > Euclidia > Euclidia mi. The sequence continues at coordinate 43,638,386 of OX123182.2, read as the reverse complement.
AATGTATATTTAACTTTTATTTCGATGCAAAATACAGTTTTTACATAGCTTTTCATTTATTTTGTAGGGCTATGTAAAAAATTAAACGTCATTTTTAAATCATTATGATTGTATTTTTAATGCTTTTATATTGGTTATTGTACAAATAAATCACCATATGCTTGAAATAGAAAATAATGTTTTATTTTATTTCGATTTTATTTTACACGTAAGTCTCTGTGGAGAAAAGGTTATAGAAATGACTGGGTTACACTATAACGGGTTTAATTGATATGAAATACAATTAGGAGGCACAATTGACCCAAAATTACCAAAAAAAGGTTTTGGCCAGTTTTTTGTATCAAATACCCCTATGTGCGGTGTTAATCATACCGAGACCACGACGTAACATCCCAACTATAGGTAAACATGTTTGAATGCTATTGCTGCCCTTATTAGCCATACAGGTAAAACATAATATATACAGGGTTGATACGACGGTATGACTTTATTTCAAACCCTATATAGTACGTGACATATACAAAGTCTATACCAAATTTCAGTTTATTACAATGAAAATTGAGAATCCCTTTTTTTTTCAAACAAATTAAATCAATTTAATACGCAAACGCCATGTATAATATTTACACTAACCTAGGATCACCATGAATGACAACGTTCTATTCGTTCATTACGATTGTGGATACCTACATACCTATCTAGTGACGGCGGCACGGACGTACTCGTAAGTAGGTACATCATTATGACAAAGTATTTCTTTCTCATTTACACACAACTGGGCCATACGATATTGTTTTGTAGTTTTACAACGAATTCACTGTCAGCTACCAACCTTTTTAATTGAGTAAACGCTAAAATATTTCTAAACAAATACTATCACTAGATTGAAATTATTTTCGTAAGTATCATATCAGAAAATAAAACGAAACACAAACACTTCTTTTAGGCATATAAACATCGGTGCCCTGTCACACAAAGAAAAAACGCTTCCACTTCACACCAGTTGCTTTTTGAACACCTAAAGGTATCCAGATTTCATTAAACAATAAGCAATGTTTAATTCCAACATGGCGCGTGCGCACCGCGCTATAAACTCAACTAATTCTGCCATATTTTTCGCAATTGCTTGACGAGTATCACATTTATCAATGAAGAAGTCCGTAACCAATAGCTATCAAGTTGCCAAGGCAACGCAACATTGTGTACGAGTGACCTATCGTTCTTTCTTTTACTATTATTGAATAAGAGTAAGATGGCATACAAGTGTGAAAGTGTGCGACTTTTTAGTAAGATGTTATGCTTATTCGTCCTTATTGCGATAACCTAATGAGTGAATTTGCTAAATTTTAAGCAGATTATGTAATGCAAACACGCAAACGCATATTTTTTTATTGTTTTAAGGTATACCACCTTTACTACGGGTGCGGAACAGCTGCCGGAAGAGTTACGACTTGTTCCAGTTTAGTCAAAACTAAATATTTGTCTAGTGATTAAACTACTGCTCGTATTGAACTGAAATTTGGTGTAGAGCTTGTATATGTCATATACTATATGTGGTTTGAAAAAATGCCATACCGTCGTATCAACCCTGTATAAAGTATAATATGAACAATCACGACCAATGAATCAAAGGCAGTATAAGTCCGATAACTGATACACGTTCAAATGTTGTACATGTATTATAAGACATAATAAAATATGTGACAAAGATACGTCAGGTATATTAAAAAGTTGAACATTTTAATATGCCTGACGTATCTTTGTCACAAAGCGAAAAGTGGAAGTCATTATTAACAGTCAGTCATAGATAAAGAAATAAGGAAAGTTAAAATTAAATCATCGATATTATAAGGTAATACATTTTCATGAAACATATTTTATAAACGAAGATATAAAAGTGGGCTTCAAATTAGCATTTCATTTAAGCTAATGTTAAAGTGTTGTATAAAAGTGCTGGTAAAAAATACAGAATTAAAGGACCCAGAATAGTCTTATATTTCTATTAACCGCTTGCTTGCCCGTGTTATATGGCATAATATAACAAAATTCAAACACTAAATTGCTGTGTTATATGGCATATGACATCCCATCACAGTCTACTTTGCCCGTGTCATACTGTATATGACATGGCTCCCGCGGTCGAAAGAGTGAAATATACTCGTCTCGTTCTACGTTAAATTTCCCGTCATACTAATCCCAATCGAGTTTCGACTCCATAGAGAAATTAAAAAAAAAGCGTTCGTTGTCAATGTTGTCATTGTGTGTTGAGTCGGTGCGGAATGTGCGGAATGTGTGAGTGTATTTGTGCTGTTTTTTCTGTAAAATTTAGTTTTATTCTTTAAGATCCATTGTGTTTATCAAGGTATGTAAATAACTAACACGTATATATAATAATACCAGCATGAAATATAAGATTTGACTTTTTTCGAGACCTTAAGTAGATTTTGGCGCGCAACAGTGATTTTACAAAGAGCATGGGAACTGTTTCAGAAATGTTCATATTACTCAGAAGTGGTGAATGCTATCCCTATGATTTCTTTTTGTTTTAAAAGAATATGAGACTACTTATTTAGTGTTTATTTATTTGTATGTTTAAAAATGTTATTTGTGCATTATATGGCCTTATCAAATTTAACATAAATTACGCCGCGCGGCGCCAGATAATGGTTTGGAATCAGAAGCCTGTAATTCATAAATATGTATAAACAAGTGTACTTTTTTATTTTTATCTTATTATCTATTACATAAGTAACGTAATTAAATATTAAGAACGATATGTCACCGCTTTAAGTTATGAGGTATGAACTTATAAATACAAAGCGAGCTCTAAAACGCGCTATCTCAATTTCAAACGAGCTTCACTCGACACCAGAGTCGTAATCTAAATAAACAAAGATAACATTGTATAGTTAGTTTCATAACCAACATAAATAATATAACACTTGACAACCTTTCAAAACAAATTGAGTCACAAGAACCGATTGTGTGGAACCCGACCCGCGCGCCGAGGCGATAAAAACGCGCGGACGTTTGATAGTTATCGCTTTCAAGTGGCCGGGCAGAAGGGCCGGCGTGGGTTGCGGCGCGGAGCAAGCAAGCGGTTAAGTACTAACATTAATTTAGAATTGTATGTGAGGAGATAAGCTGGTTTTTATTTTACAAGTCTGTAGAAACACTGTTGTAGACAGTCTGTACATTTTTTTAAATTCCGTTAAAGCTGCCACGGTATCAAGTACACACATACATACATAGACTCACGCCTGTTTCCCCGAAGGGGTAGGCAGAGGCATATTAAAAGCCCACTTTTCGCCAGTGTTTTGATCTCCCGTAATAGGTGGCGAGCCTATTGCCGCTTATTGGGATATTTTGTTTGCCAGAGCCTCGTCCGTTGATCGGCAGGTGCACCACTTACAGGTGAGGTTGGCTTGGGACCCTATGTTCTTGGTGGGAACCCTATGCACCCGGTATCAAGTCTTCAACTGAATTCGTACAACTTCTTTAAACTGGATAATTTTATAATAATATGATGTTATCACACATTGCGTGACCCTCTATACGTTCTTCTAATAAAATTCCAACCAATTACAAAAAATGTTGTGTTTTCTCAAACATTTTCGAGAAGAGCCCCACAGCACTTTGTGACATTACAATACTTCATGATAATGGATACACAAACGTACGGTACAATACACGTTACTGTATTATTCTAGTAGTTTTCCGCGGCTTCGAGGTACCGGCGCTGACCAAACTTTGTATGCACTCTACGTGTTAATTCGTAACACGTACGCCGAATAAACCGTTCAGGTCAGCGTTGTTGAAAACTTATTAGGTAACAAAGAAAAATGTTCATGATAATAATTTGGGATTCTACCGAGGACAAGGTCAGCAATTTCCCGCGAATATTTTATTACATATTCATGACGTAATTGTATTTTAAACAGCTTACGTGCTTGTCTCGGAAATGACAACATTTAATCATCAATCTTCATTCAATCATCATCGTCGTCCTAGTGTTTTCCCAGATGTAAACAAGCCTTTTACCGTAGAGCCCGGGGTCTAACCAGATTTTGATAGAAATTTAGCTTTTCCACAGAGTGACTGCAACTTTCGATGATAAAGCTGTGGTATCTGATTGACTTAATAGTATGGTTACAAGCAAAAATACACACGATGTTTTTAGAGACACCGCCTAGCCACGTTTCCAGCGAGTTGCCGGATCACCTGTATATTATGGTCGTCAATACACCGCGTAATTTACAGTTAAGATATATATAAAGTGAATCGACTTTACAGATCGATCGTCGGGTACGTGACGATGTAGAGCTGTGAAATATTGATTTTGATGGAAATGCTATAATCGAAAATAAATATTTTTTATTACATTTTGTAAAATAGCTGCGTACATACTTTTCTGGAAATACTGACTTAATTATAATTATGGTGTATAATAAGTAAATATTATATAATAATATGTAGTTAGCCGTAAGCTAAATACATGAAGGGTTTCTCAAGCTTTCAAGTTTAATCTATTTGTGCTATGTACACCGCAACAAATACAGGTTCAGGTCTTTCATATTTTATTAATAGCTTTTCCATGTCTTGTGTCCCAGAGCCATACGGCCATACTTTACATATTATTAGCTGTTACAACAATAAGAATCATAAACAATTAAAATATTGCCGGACTTTGTGATTAGTCGAAAGATTAATTTGAGTTACAGTCCAGTCTTCATATACTCGTTTATGCTGCAGAACATTGCAGCCAAACTAGCTTATACCATAGTTTGTTTTGTCAGCTGGACGGCACCAGCCGGGCGAAATGCAAATGTTAAGGGTTTGGACGCTTTATGTCGTTAACTAGACCATTTATGAAATCAGTCAGTCTTCTTATGGTGAGCAAGGGATCAGGGTCAGTTAGAGTCATCAAAAATACTGGTCGTACGTTAGCGGTCCTTTTAAGTCGCTTTTATATTAAAACCATAACAGTCCGCATTACTGCACGATAGTTCTAGTTGGTAGCAGTTGGGCACTAATCGTCCGACAGAACTAGCGGTGTCACATTTGTTGCTAGTTATAATGACTATTATTCAAGTATACACGTATCAATATTTTCCCAAGTTGATGATTTGTACGTTAAAAGTTTCCTCGCAAGTGAAATAGCGAGCAACAGCTCGTAATTAAATGAAAAATAGCTTTGGCGTGCACGGTTCACATGATGGCTGCACGTTAAAGGAAATTCTTATTCACAGCAATATAACCTCACAGCGTTTATACGCTTTCTGCAAATATTGAATGCCCACATACGTTCGCAATATATTTGAACGTGTGTAATGCAGTAGAATGGTAATAGATAGTACCAACTGTCACGGAAGCATGAAGTAACAGCAATGCGAATCCCCGACAGTTCATGCCCGCTCTCGACGTTCATTCATACCGCTCTATGCAGAAATATGAGTAGTATTCTCAGCATTATTACGTACTTAGCAAACGTCTATTTGGTAGTGTCATCTTTATAAGCTTGGTCAATTATTTTAAGGCTCGTAGTGATGCTACGGTATAGTAGCTCTTTTGCTACGATGTATCAAGAACAAGTAATCATGTAATCCGTTACAAGTAATCATGGTTTGTAGCTATATCGTAAATAGCTTTTGTCGATAAGTCTTCACAATTATATTTTGTTGCAAAAAACAACATTAACAATATTCATAGAAATACCGCATAGATAATGAAGTGATAATAATTTTCTTTAAAGTTACCGGTTCTAGATCTGCTTCATAACTCACTTTTATTTATTTATTATTATTTTTATAGACCTACCTTACTTGTAACGTACATTTTCAGAATCGATTGATATAAATAAAATTATATAGCCAAAACAAGTCCTTGTTTGTATATGAGTAGTATATACCTGACTTTATATGTTGTGTATCAATTAATGAATAAATAAATATATTAAACATTTTATTAAAACTCTAATATAACTTTTATATGTCCTAATTTTCATTTCCTTCATTATTCATTATAATTTTTTTTTTATTTCTTTCGCCCTGTGGTATAATATTCAAACGAATCGTACATTTGCACCTTACTACGTAAAGAAATAAAATATACCCACAATTTATGCGAAAAGTGGGTGTAGAAATACACCTCTGCCTACCCCTTCGGGGATAAAAGGCGTGACGATATGTATGTATGTTATGCAGAATTATCGCAGCAGGAAATTTTATGTTTATCTGTACTCAATGTCAAGTGCCGTTCTGTGCAGCACAAACACAAAAACTGTTGAAACTGGCTAGTTTACTAACTCCCCTTTTTTATCTTTGCAAGTATGAATCCATAAAATTATATAATATTCTTGTATTACTGACTGACTGACTGACAGACAACGCACAGCCGAGGCTACCGTACGTACGAAGCTGAAATTTGGCATGTATGTTCCTTTTTATGTGTGGGGTAGCACTAAAGAAGGATTTTTAGAAATTTCCATGTTAAGAGGGTAAATGTCACACGTGGTAGCCAAAGGCGAAGTCTAGTTTCATACAAAAATATCAAATCAAAATTAAGCAAAGTAGTCACAATCTGAACTCCAGCATAAAATATTCACTCAAAAGCCCGAAAGGTCATATAAAATAAAGTGCTGTATTAAAACGTTCTATTAAAATTTCATAAAAACTTTTGAATAAAACCGTCTAACAAATGGTTTCCATTACAAGTCTAATATAGTGGCCACGTCATTTCTCATAACTTCGCTCTTTCTGCGAGAGAGGATCCGTGAATTTCTAGATTTCTAGGTTACAAAACCGATGACCTGGTTAATTGCTCGTTAGTAGTTACTCTGATTAAAAGTTCTTTTAGTGAGATGCATTTACGATCCAAGTTGCGCCTTGAAGTTAATTAAGTTGAGCTTATTTTAAAACTGTCAAATAGAAAAATAGACACTCTTTAGAAGCTTGTTTAATCTATATTACATAATTATAAAACAGTAAAAAAGTGTTCCTGTACATCGAATATATTTCCGAAAATGAAACTCAGGGAGGCTGAGACACAGTAATGGAGCAAGAATCTAAAAAAAATGTTTGTTTATCTGTTTGTCTGTTTGTACACGCTAATGTCCGAAGTTACAGGACAGATTTGAATGAAACTTTTTTTTGTTATATTGCTATTAGGTCTGGGCAACATATAGGCTATAATTGAATTTGGAAAGTGGAACACCTGATGCAGAACCACAACAGAGCAGCAAAATTATAAGATATAAAAAATTGCGGTTTAGCAAAAAACGTTACGCCTGATTGGCATTTTCTGATGAGAAATTGAAATTGGAAGATCTTGGACATCTAAAGTCTCTCTCAAAACTCTAGTTGGACTTGACGTCTTTGCTGAAGTTGTTCAGTCTGACGAGCATTTTCTGTTGACTTATAAAACTCGAGGATCTGAAACTTCTGATGAGGAACTATAAGAGCCCATCTGCACGATACCATATACCTACAGACTTGACGGCTACATTTCCATTTCAAGATGAAACTAGTTGTTCAGCAACATTACCAACAAACGTCACAAAGAATACAAGACCAAGCTATAGTTAAATCCAAATCTAACTTTACACGTAAGAAATGTTTCTAACTCCACTGTTCCTCCGAGAGAACAAATATAGTTCAAAGCACACAGAGCTTTTCTAATTATTTTGCTAACCATACAGAACAGGCCTTACTATAACGTTACTACTGTTAAGAGTAATAAGAATACTGTTTAGGATGAATGGAGTCTTATTCAGAGCAGTCGACCTCTTTAATTTAAGGTACATGATGGGTACATGTAATAAACTGGTGTAAGTACGTAAGTAGCCTCGCCGTTGGCAGAAAAACAAAAGCATGGAAAATAACACGGCACGTACTATATTTTCTTTCATTAATCAGCTTAATGGAAATTGAGGTTTTGAGAAAATATTGTTCACAATATTATTACCTCGGTACTTATAAGATAATACATTCTGCACAATCGACTGCTATAATAATGTAATGTTCATGACTTATTTCAGACTCAGTGTGATAATTGCAAATGAGAAGATGAAAATGTTCAATAAATAGAACCCGCTTACAACTAATGTACTTTAGTAACTAAGCAGTAGCTTTAGTACTTTACTAACTAAGCATTTCATTTGACACTTATGTAATTTAGCCAAGAAACATAAATTAGCTTCAGAACCAGCTTAAAATCAAAACGCTTCTAAAACTTCCACATTTGAAAAATGATGGTATGTAGTTCCTGCAAATATATCTACATATCCGCTGAAGTTATAATTCAGTAACTCAACCACACGAAAATATTTCACAACAGAGTCACAAAATAAATACACACATCGGTGTCACACCAACTGCTTCGTAACAAAGATAGATTAATAAGCCCCTTATACAAACTTACTATCATTTTATTTTCTTGGGTTTACGCGAATGTTACACATTGAAATTAAACTACGGTTTACGGATTTTATCGCGTTGTATTGGTTTCACTAGTTATTACATTTAAACCGAATGATCTAGAAACTACATTTTTATTATTAGCCGACGTTTCGAATTCTTTACAGGACGTACAAACATTTACGGCAGACTGAGCTGATATTTGTCTTTTTTCTTGAATGTGTAAGTTATTTCAAAAAAATGTAGTTCCTAGATCATTCGGTTTAAATGTAATAACTAGTGAAACCAATGCAACGCTATGAAATCCGTAAACTGTAGTTTAATTTCAATTACAATTATTTTATTTATTTTGCAAACTTATTATTAGACTATTCAATCAGTAATAAGTAATCAAAAATATTTCTTGTTAATTTTGAAGTTTTGCCCGGGGCGACCCATAAAGGAATCTCTTATTGGATGCAAAACAAAAATGTTATGAATCTGTACAACTAATTGGCCAACTTATTTGTTGCAACGGGCCGATATTCAATTAAGCCAGTCGAAACAAACAACTAGGGATGTATTACCACAATCATCGTAATCGGATGTCGCTGTCGGGAGGGGTATAATAATTATCATGTGAACACTAGGCCCTCCGGGAGTGATCCCTGCCAGGATTAGTTGTGGTATAGCTCGGGGAAACTGCGATAGTCCCGCGCCCCGTAAATTCACTATGGCCGGGGCGACCCATTCTTTTTGTCGCGTTATATTGCTTTTACAAACTTTCTGTGTTAGCAATATAAAATTGTATTGTTTTGTTTTGTCATTAATGTTTTCATAGAGTAGCCTAGTGCCAGTTATGTTGACTGGAACGATAAAGTGCTAAAAAACCGAGTCTTTCGTTTATTAAATAGTACTGAAATTTAGCCAAATTACGTTCTTATGTAATTTCGTAATCTCGGTGAAAACGACATACATACAGCCATAATGAAGCCAGCATGATCAGAGTGGTGATTTTTTGGCTAACTTCATAGAAACAATGTTAAAAAGAGACACAACAAGGACAAAGTCACTGTCCACGGAGTATTTGGAAAGAAGAAAAAGATTCGTAAGATGAACAAGTGTTTTGGTTCAGTGAGCTTGAGACGTTCTCACTTGATGAATAGCAAAAGTACAAAATTGTGACTGGGTGCTATTTTGTTCACCTTGTCACACACCTGATATTGTATTGATATACACATACGATCAAATTCCTGGGAAGGCAATATTCATCTGAATTTTCGTCTTTGTTCAAGCTAGAGACATGTGTGTGCCAGATAATCTCACTAATACGAGAAACTCAAGAACAGATGCGGACTGTGTTATTTATCACGGATAGATTTCCTAGGATAACTGAATATACTAGCTATATTTAGAAATATCTTGATTACTGTGTGAATATCGATTGATCAGTCTTTCTGAATAATATAGTCACATAATAATTAAGAACTTCGAAAATTTTAATATTATATGGATACAAAATACGATTTAGAAATGGTTTAGTTGAAGGGTGTTCCTGATGCCTGTTGATCAAAGATTTAAAAGAATCTCTTTACCATAACACGAAGTAAGCCGCTTTAGTACTTTAAAAAGCAATAAAGTGAAACCGACAATATAAATTAATTCTTTTTAATTTTGTAGCAACTTCACTGGCATATCATATAATTACTAATGTATGTAGATTTCCTTTTAAAATAAGTAATTAAAACTACATAAAAGTACGTAACTTGAATATCAGTATGAGTAAATTCTGTAAAAGTTTAAAAGTTTAAAAAATTTACTACTATTATATTATTTCGTTTCGTGTTTAGGATTGCTGAGGTGCAAATGTTCACATTACGATTAAAAAATCAAATCAATTGCAATGAAACTCAAAGCCATTCAATTCACCAATCGTCTGTAATGCTAAAAGACTATGTTCATCGTTTGTTTACATATATGATATTCACCTCAAGGCAGTGCATGTATGTGTTAACGCTTCAATGTATGCTGAAGTTGAATGTCTTTACTAATTTCCTCGTAGTGAATCTGACAGAAGGAAATTAGTTACAGTAGTATAATGGCCTGTAGTACTTACATTAAATTAACATCCTGTTACTTGAGTGCAAACGACATTGAGGGTAAAATATATACTGGAATATAAGTATTAGTCGTGTATTATGTACATTTTATGTGTTAAAGAAAGATGAGTTTGATAGCAGATTATCTGACAATTTCCAGAGGAACATTAAGTTTTTCTGGAAATCCGTTCGTGCAGTTCGAGGAAGAACTCAATCCTCAGAATACACATCCATCAGAGACGAGAATGGAAAGATAGTAAATGGTGAATCGTGTGTGCTGAAGAGATGGAAAGAGTATTTTGAAAGTTTATTTGAAAGAACGGCGATAGAGACACCGATATCTGAAATGAATGGTTATGATAGCACTGATGAAAGCGTTATTGGCGTGGAAGAGATCGTGAAGGTACTGGGAAGTATGAAAGTAGGTAAGGCTGCAGAATATGATAGGATTACAGTCGAAATACTGAAGGCTGGACAGGGCATCATAGTTGGTCAGTTGCAGCGGTTATATAACTTGTGCTGGAGCACCGGCCGAGTACCTAATGACTGGGCCACACCTGTAGTTGTGCCTCTTTATAAAGGAAAAGGCTCGCAAAAAGACTGCAAAAACTATAAACGCATTAGCCTTCTCAGCATTGTTGGCAAATTGTATGCAAAGGTACTTATTGAAAGAGTTATGGAAGTAACCGACAAGAAAATATGGGATGTACAAGCGGGATTCCGAAAGGGTATGGAATGCACAGATCAGGTATTTTCCTTGCGAAGTATAGCCTAAAATTTTTTGGCCAAAGGTCAAAAGGTCTATTGCGCATTCGTGGATTTAGAAAAGGCTTACGATAAAATGGTGAGGAATGAAATGTGTTCAGTACTGTCGATGTATGGGGTGCACAGCAGCCTCATTCGAGCTCTGAAATCCCTTTATGAGGATTCTAGAGCTTGTGTGAGGATAAATGGGGCATACACTGACTGGTTTACTATCAACACAGGTGTTAAACAAGGATGTATAGCGTCGCTGTGGCTGTTCAACCTCTTCATGGACAGTTGTTTGCAAGATTTGAAACATAGTGATTGTGAATTAAGGATGAATGAGTTACTTTTCAAATGCTTCCTTTATGATGATGATCAGGTTATACTTGCGTCTTCAGCGGAGGAGTTGCAGGAGATGGTAACAATCATGCATGGTGCGTTAGAGAGGAAAGGAATGAAAGTGAATATAAGTAAAACGAAAGTTATGGTTTTTGAAAAGGAGGAATGCGTTACGACTTGTAATGTTATGATCGATGGACAGCGAGTGGAGCAAGTGAATGAGTTTGTATATTTAGGTATTTTGTTTGAATGTAGAAGATATTGAAAGAAGAGTTAATGCAGGTAATAGAGTGAATGGAGCTCTGAAGGAAGCGTTTAAGAATAGTCAAAACGTGTCCAAAAAGGCACGTTTGGCTGTACATAGAGGTGTGTTAGTGCCTACCCTTATGTATGGTAATCAAAGTTGGGTATGGCAGAAGAGATTTGAAAGTAGAATAAATGCTGTAGAAATGAGAGCACTGAATATTATGTGTGGGTGTGTCTTTGACCGACAGAGTAAAGAATTGTGTGATACGAGAGTGGAGTGGGGTAAAAGAAGATGTAGTGACAAGCATTGAGAAAGGCATGGTAAAAGAAAAACGATAGACTGACAAAGAAGATATATAAGGCAAGTGTGAATGGGACAGGACAAAGGGGAAGACCTAGGCGGACGTTCTCTGACCAGATTGGAGACATCCTGAAAAAAGGACAAGTCAGAAGTACCCTTAACAAAAGAGCATGCATGAGAAACTTGATGGGAGTGAGTGAAGCAAGTGAGGTATGTCAGGATCGTTGCAAATAGCGGTCCGTAGTCTCTGCCTACCCCTCCGGGAAACAAGCGTGAGTCTATGTATGTATGTATATGTGTTTGTTAATCTTAGTTAATGAATGAACGCAGCATAAATGGTATGGAGGTAAAAAAACCATAATTTAATTATGTAGCTGATCGGCTTTTTAGTGCTAATTGCTCTATTACTGTTACTGTATAAATTGTATGATGCATCCAGTGAAAACATTTCATTAAAACAATCAAAATAGAATGATCAAGTCTCAAATAAAATAGACTCATCTTCAGCCGCTTGCATCAATCCCTGACCGTAATTCCAATAAGATCGTCCTACGATCGACCTACGATAAAATAAATAAAATAACACATTTTCCAATATTAAAACTGTCCTATTGACACATAAACAGCAATCCTTTACCAAACTAATTCAACATAGACTGTTTGATACAACTTTATCTAAGAACGAATTCTGTTTAAATTATCTCAATATTGGCTTACCTTTAATAACAAGGCCCTTACAGATACAATTCAATGTTGAAAGGGTCCAATCCAGCTAAAGTTTAGTATCACGTTTGTGGGCGCAGACCGCTCTATGTATTCCGTTGAACAACTCATTAAGGCTATGTATTCACTAGCGCGTACTAAGAAGGCACGGAGCAGAGCGGCTTGTAAATGAAAGTGACTCTACCACATTTCTAGCAAGGACGGACATAATATACGGCTATACAATAAGCAAGGCTTTACAAGAAACATCCAAATTCTTCGTATAGGAAAATACATGGCCGATGTCCGAGACAAGGGCTATAGCGTAACTGTGAGCTCAACACACCTCGGCAAAACGTTCAATTCAATAAATTATAAAGGTCTTTGTCGATTCACAATCGACGTAATCCACGACTACGAGAAACCTCAAACGCAACGACGACAAGAGAGACTATATTATATTCTCAAACAAGAGACTAAGGCGCCCGAATCTGGACACAGATTACCGTGACAACGTTCAAACATGAAGTGATCGTATGGCATACAATCAAACGCAAGGTAACAAAATTCAATGAAGTTTGGCTAGATAAAAGGATCTTTGGTAATAAATAAATGAACAAAAAAAACTAGCACAACAATATCAAATCTAATCAGCAAGCTATTTGTCATTCAAGTACTTTTATAGCTACAGCTATTACGCAGTAACACTACTACTATCAGGGTATTGCCAGACACATAGATATGGACAAACCTGAAAATATGGAAAATGGGTTTGGTTACCCAAAGGCACCAATACCGATCGATTTTCAGCACTGCTTCACTATTATTAGAGTATAATAAACTACTTCTACTATAAAACAATATACCGACACAAAATGTCTGAGTTGAAATATTTAAGTAACTTCGTACTTTAACATTAAAAGCAGAGCTTTTTATAATTTTTCCTCGAACACCTCTAGTGGACACACGGCTTACATTTGGCATTAATGCGTACCGTGACAAGGGAACAAAGAAGATAATAGACCTTCCAAATAATAGATAACAAAATAAGTCTATCTTTTATTTTGTGTTCTCTCTCTGACAAATCAAAGTACCTGTCAGTGTAAGAGGTAATTTTATACACAAATAAATTGGGTATTGTATTTTCTATGTGTACACTAAAGTTTGTTTAGCAATGTATTTGGAGTATTTTCTTTAAAGAGGCATTTATGCTATTTAGTCTATGTGAAAATTTGCCAACGAAACAAATTGAGTTTTTATGTGTAGTATATGTGCGTTTTAAATTGTTAATTATCGCTTGCTAAACGGTGAAGGAAAACATCGTGAGGAAACCTGCATGTCTGAGAGTTCTCCATAATGTTCTCGAAAGACTTGTGAAGTCTGCCAACCCGCACTTGGCCAGCGTGGTGGATTATGGCCTTACCCTTCTCATAATGAGAAGAGGCCCGTGCCCAGCAGTGGGACAGTATAAAGGGCTGATGATGATGATGATGATGTGTAGTATCGTTGTTAGATGTCGAGGCATCTAGCATGAATGATATCTTTTATTATTTTGAAAGTAAATTCGAAACACGTAAATTTGTAGTTGTGGTTTGAATTTTATGTAACTTATATTTTTCTCTTCATACATAATACTGTACTATAATACTGTGAAGAAATCTCTGAAATCGTCGTTGTAAGAAAAAGACCTACTTTTTGGTCTAGTGGTGTGAATAAAAAATCTGTGTCACTCAAGATGTGATTAATCGTGTTAGGGTTGGCGGAGGTTTGTGAGACTAAGCCCTTTTAGCGTTCAGGTTCTATTCATTAAAAGCGTCGAATCGTGGTCAGCATACTTGACATCTCCGCCGCATTTAATTCTCGCTACCATCCATCAAATTTGTACCACCTGTGACAGGACATCTCTAATAAGAGTTGTAAAATTCATATACTGGTCACATGGTCCCAGAGTATTCAGATGACCTTGACATAAAGGGTTAACACACGGTGCTGGCCGACTGTCGTAATTTGATAGTCTACAACTTAATCGGTGCTCTCTTGATGTCAAAACCACATCATTTGAGACATACTGCCAGTTTTTACCCAAGCAGCTTGTAGGTGATATATGAAGCCGTAATACAACACCCTTGCGGTTTTGTTCTTATATTGATTTTTGAAACTACCATTCCACTCATACTGTCGTAAGAAAATACCGCCATGCTGTCTTAACGGTATCCTGATAAAATATTGTAAAAATTAATAATCCCTGATGCAGATTGGTTAAACAAGAATTATGCACAAAATTCTAATACGAAGTACAAGCTTTTGATTTTTATTACATTGCTAGATTTGTACACGGCCTTCAAAAAAGGGCTCCCCCTTTTTTTGTATAACAGATAAAAGTGATAATATAAAGCTAATATACTGCGCCCTCCGCGATTGCGTTAGCCTCATGACATGATTACGACTATTCCTGAGTATTTTATGCATCTCAGAATCGAGAGAGTCGGAAATTCGTATATTGCTTATTCATCCCCCTCAATTCCGAAATCTTTAAATGAAAAATTTCACTGTCTGTCTTTGTGTGAATATATCAAGTTTAACATCATTCTTCTGTTTAGATTACAAAGCGCTTGTAATCTGAATAAACTCGTTTTCATGAAAATAGAAAATCAACGATCGTATACAGCACGTCTTTAACCTAAAAAGGTTAAAGAAAATGCTCAGATAATTAAAATCATAAAAGCTTTTTGATAAAAATAACGTGACTCCCACGTAACCCAAATTGATGGAAAGTTGTCTATAGAATATCGCTGCGTGCATGAAGTGCGTGGCACGGTACATAGATGGAAGTAAATAGACAGCGTTATAGATATATGGCAGACATCAAGTCTCCCTTCTCATTGATGAGTTTGAAATGAGGCCTGGCGGAAATAATGGCTTCAGTTCAGCGTTTATGTGCTTTTATAAGAATAAGAAAATTGCATAGGCATGTTATGAAATGAGTTTTGCTTTGTTTTGCACAGTTCTTTTTATAAATAGTAACACGGTAGCAACAGTGCATAATTATACAAAAAATATGAACTGTAATACTTAATGATTTTTATTTTATTTCGTTTCACTACAAAAGGTTTTTAATAATCTTTTTTGTATAATGCAGGTTGTAGCAACGGGATGCCTGCAGTGTGCTTATCATAAGTATTTAGCAATATTACCAGATGAAACAATTTTTTCGAATATGAAGCCAACCTGTTTACAGCATGAATGGGCTGGCTCTGCCAGGACAGTACCACTGATTCTCAAAAGATTGAAGTATAGCAGTAATATTCCGCGATATTTTTTGATCATTAAATGCGAGCGCCGTAGGTTCAAACCTATATTACCATTCTTTCTTCTTCGTATGGTAATGGAGAAGCGAATACATCATTCATCATGTCAGCCTAGAGACACAGACCGATTTTGAGCCGCCCGCATCCAACCGCTGCCCGCGATCTTAACCAGATCGTCGGTCCACCTTGCGGGAGGCCTACCCCTGCTGCGTCGTCCGGTACGTGGTCGCCATTCAAGAACCCGCCTGCCCAACGGCCATCAGTTCTTCGAGCTATGTGCCCTGCCCATTGCCACTTAAGCCTGATTATTCGGAGAGCTATGTCGGTGACTTTGTAATACATCATTAGTATAGCCGATACAAAACTACACCCTGACTGTACGGTTGTGAGGAGTATACCGACGAACTTACTGCGCTCTTGCGTGTATTCCTTGCATTTCGTTCGTTAATTAAGAGCATCGCAGGACCAAACCTCTCAAGGAGCGATAATAATTTGACTGCACGGTTGGCGTAGTGGTTTAAGCGGTCGCCTCGCCGTTTAACACTGCGCCGAGTGTTGTGGGTTCGATCCCCACACGAGACAAAACTTTGTGTGTTTGTTGTTTCGAGCCTGGGTGTTCATTGTGTCCGTTGGTTGTATGTCTGTAAAGTCCCCCGTGACACAGGATTTATTCCAAGTGGAGAAAATCGTTTGGCAGAAAATGATGAGCATAGCGTAACCATCTTTTCCTTGTGTAATAATATGCTTAGGATGGCAAGTGATCCCCCCGTGGGATCTCCACCTTGTCATGGTGGGGGGGCTCAGTAACCGTGGGTTTGAGGTACACCCATGGTGAAGCTAAGCGGGATCCCGGGAGGGGACGCTCCACGTGGGCTTGAGTGAGGCCTGCGTAGGATGCGTCCCAAAGTGCGGGTGCGGGGGACAGTTTTGTCTGACCCTCGCAGTCGGGTGCGGTCGCGGGAGGAGAGGCGTTGCCGCGCGCCCTATCTCCAGCGACCAAATGGGGGCGCACCATCATTGCGTCGCGGTGGGGCCGCAGAGGAAGAGAAAATGCGGTGTTGCGTTGCCGTCCTCCCTATCCTCTGCGGCCGCTGGGTGTTTTGGCGGTGGAGCCAAACACCTTCATCCGCCGCCAAGGGGGTTTCGATCGGGGTCCGCCTGACCATCTGGCGGGCCAATACCAGTCGGGGGGTAGCGAGGAATGCTTCGGTGAAACCCTACCCTCCGACACATGGGTACATGAGGAGCACGGGTTGGTTTTTAGTCAGTAAGAGTCTGACAGTCCCCTTTGCCCTTCCCCCCCAGGGCGGCGAGACTCCATGAGGATTTTCCAACCCGACACCAAAAACAAAATGTCTAGTGATACCTGGGGGCTAATTCTCCTATTTTTATATGACATTGATATTATATTTTGAATGGATTTAGAAGCGGTATTCTGATAACCTAAAGTCATTATCGTATAATTTGAAAAAAAACAGCTCGTCGTTGACACATATTTTGACACTTGTTTCAATTTACGATCTCGTTACAACTTCGTTCAATTATCAGATAATTTAGAAGAATACGCTTTTTGTGACGTCAGTATGACACTGACATGATATCGAAACTATATTTATTTAAGTAGAATTGGGCCCCAGGTTAGCATCAGTGGTATGTGAATGTTCTATCCAAGGTATAATACAAACAAGGCGTGCTGAAGCTTGTTTGCCGCTCGTACACACGCCTACTCGTCAAGCTAAACACTTTGACCTTTGTACCGTTCTTATGGCGTAGGAAATAAGTGTTAGAATCGTACTGCAACTGTATAGCTTGACTTGTCGCTGTGTGTACTTACTAAGGAGAAAAATATTCGTTATTTCACATAAAAATAAACAAAATCTTTTTGAAGGTTTAGACATTCTGACGTAAACAAGAATTGCTTCTGGGTAATATTTGTCACAAAATGTTTCTTGTCGATTTATTTCAATACATGAAGCTATTTTTTTTGTGTAAGCACTTACGTAGGCGATTTTTGACATATCATGTATAGAACTCAACGTATTTTTTCAGGCCTTATTACCTGCTAATAGTAAACGAAAATTCTGATAGATACTTTTAATTTCTGATGTATGTGGAAACATTTGCTGTATCAGAAAATTTATTTACCCAAAAGAGTGAAATATTTGTTTATGTCAAAGTTTTGTAATCTGCTTTTGGCGTTCGCTGCCTTGACCCGGTGCTGCACATATTTTTTCTTCTTCGTAGATTTTTTGTTGTGGTTATGATTTATGTATGAGCGTGAGAATATTAATAAAGACATCTGTATTATTGGTTTTGTAGGGTCTGTCCATGAAGTCACCCTCTGTTCGAGACATCAAATTGTACTCCTGTTTCTAAGCACGTGCCTGAATAAATTTACGGTAGCACTTTGCTTGTCATTATATTAAACTTTATCTTGAGTACCTTTAGATGAAGATATTTGTGTGACTTGGCGTCAAGGGCATCCTCAAGAACCTTTTCCAGTCCTAGACTACAAAACTCATTCATAGTCATTCATGACCCGGCAGTCTAAGATCTCCATCACAAATATTAGGACACACAAAAATAAATGTTTTAACTTCGGGTGCAAATTGACCATTTAATACAATACAGGCCTAAACAAACAACACTTAAATCAGCTAATTAAATTGCAAATTATTAGTCCTCATTGAATTATGTGCCTCACATTAATAAAATTATATTAATGAAACTAGATAGCGTAGAATGATAATGATCCCCTCTCCAGAGATTCCAGGCATTTGAATCAAATATCACATATAAATTAGGCTTATCTCACGCTAAATAAGCTTAAACGCAGTCCATGTTTATCGCAGTGCATTCCGGTCGGAATATGGTATAACAGGCATTGTTGCGTAACGGCACATGCACGTCGAAGAGCTAGTTGTTTCAATATTTATAGAGTTAGTATTTGATAGTATATCCCAATAAATGTTAAAAGCATGACGATCTTGGTTACATTATAATAAAGTTGTGTTAGTATGTGTGGAAAATAAAGAAATCGCACATTTGTTGTTTGTTGTGTTTGTTAAAATTATTGGTAACATAATTATAACTTTCTTGCTCTTTTAGTGTGGTCTTTGGTATATTCGTTTTATATTGTTCGTAACATTCGTCCACGCGCTATACTTCAGTATCAAAGAAATATATTAAAATTTGTAACTACGAATATAATTACCCTTACATGCAATTTTATTTCAAAGAGTAAAAATTTTACATTTCTTTAGCTTTATTTTTCTTTCTAGATTATTCCTATATATTAGAACTCCAGAATACCGGAATTAGAACCTCTTTCTGACATCTCAAAGCTGAAATGTTAAATGACTACTTTTCATCACCATTTTTTATCAACTTCTTTCAAGAATCAATTAATCTTTGGTCGATACTAATAGCTCGTAAAATATTTTAGAGTTAATAAATAATCTTAGTTCTACTTCAGATCTTTCGATTGCTGCACATAAGAGATAAATCATGTAAGAATGCTATATCTTTGTTAGAACATCACCGCATTATTGTTATGTGCTTTGAGAAAATATTAAGATAACACAGTCACCTTAAAGTTTGTATGAACAAACGATGACTATGATCATCATTGTTCCAACGTTATCCAAGTTACATCCAAGAATTTTAGAGCCCGGTGTGACTTATTGGTTTAAACAGATGATATAATATTAGCTTTTCCAAAGATCAACTTCCGCCTGTCCCCGCAACGCAAAGGGTTAACGATATTCCATGGTCACCGTCAAAGATCTTCATGACAGACTGGACCCACAGCTTAACGTGCTCTTTAAGGCATGGGGCAATGTGACAAACGTTGTAGGTTTATTCATGGTAATAGTTTACTCACTGCTTTAAATTACCTCGGTACATGACAACATTTTGTCTATTATAAATCCAGTCGTTCATAATCAGACCTCATGTTGGTACTTGCTAATCGCTTCTATGAGGCTTGATAGTTTCTATGAACTAAGCGTTCGTTTTTTGCTTCCATTCAGCTGCAGTAATTGTAACTGTCTTTGTGGTGACGGATCACGTACTGATCCCGGTACGTTAATCACAGTGAATAATGTACCATAGCGGATGTTCAATGAATAATCCTGATGGATCTGGCAACTCTCATGCCACAATCAAACGATTTCACCATAATTTGCTTTTGGCATCGTTTTGAATGTTCACGGTATGTTTGCCAATTCCTCTTTGTGATTGTTCAATAATTTTCAGTATTGCCTTTTTATTTCACCGCTTATTTACGTATCAACAGTTCTGTTGGTTGATAACTGAGTTGTGTCAATATGTTGCACTGTAATGATATTAAAAGGATAAGTGTGTATTAACTTAATATGATGACATTAATTTGTTAAAAGCTTTACTCTCATTTGTTGGTGTATTTATTAAATAAATAACGAAATGTACTTATCCAAAATAATAACAAAATACCTATAAGAATAATTATGGTGTAACAAGAACTTTTCTTTCAATAAAATAAATTAAAGAGAAACAATCAAAATGACAAAATCAGCTCTGTGTATAAACTGTCCCATTGCTGAGCACGAGCGTCTTGTCACTATGAGCACACCCCAAAAAATATATTTGTAAAAAGGGAAAGGACTTCAATTGTTTGCTCAATTTTTCACTTACGACGTTAACATAGGCTGTAGTTTAAAAATATAGAAATCACGGAATACATTTTTATATAAGTTATCATTTTATTAAATATTTTACCCTCAAATTAAAATTTGATACATCTTTGGAAACGTATTAAAATCATAAGATATTGAGGGAATTCACGTTGCACGTATCAAATAAGCCGAATCTTTATTGGGCGGTTTCAGATTTGCGTTTTATTCGAGCATATAAGCTCGTTTTTGGAAGCGCATGTAGGCGCGTATAGGCGCGCCTTTTGGAACAAGCGCAACTCGTACGAGCGTTAAAGTACTTCTAAACTCGTATAAGCGCGAGCCATCAGAATCCATGTTGACACTGACAAGATGTCACTACCGTTTCGAGCGAACACGACGAAATATGCCCGTTTACGCGAGTCCGGTTTTTTGAAGCGCGTATGCTGAAACAACCGTATACGCGCAGACAAATACGCTAATCTGAAACCGCCCAAGACCATGCGTTTTCAAATGGTTCTGATTTGAATATTACAAAATTGTGTACTTATATCACTATAAAAGCTTATTCTATTTCGTCGATTCCCCGAAAAATGTGTCGACAAAATTTGTAAATCGTTCCGAACGCAAATTTATTTATTTATTTATTTATTTCATATAGGTCCTTCACAGCTGACAAGACATAAACTAAGATTATTTATTTGAACATTCTTTAGCGAGCTTTGATGATCCTTGTTTTGTGATATTTGTTGTTACGAATTCGCAATTTTATTAATTTATTTTCTAAATTACATTACTAATTAACGAACGCTTAAACACATTCATGTGTTATGTACTGGTTACACTAAATAGATTGGAAAATACATTAGTTACGGTAATGCTCATTCAGACATACTCGTAATTAGAAATAAATAAAGTGCATAAAAATAGTGCTTAGCGAAACGTTTACTAAAAAGCCAGTGGCCAATGTCAAAGAATAGGTTGAGAATGAATAATGCCTTTTGGGAATCGGCAATGGAACCGGCGGGGTAGAAAGGTACTTAAATAGGAAAGCAAAGGAGCTTTTACTTATCTTTTCTTTACTTTGTGCCCCGGTGTGCTCAAAGTACCTAAAAGGTGATTAAGATTCAGCTGATTAGTTGAACTTGAGAATAAGATATTGCCTTTACTCTTGCACTGTGTTTGGGAGGGGACACGTAAATTTTGGCGTGACGACATTTGCTGTCGTCATCTAATTTTTTATTCTTCCGTACTAAACATAATTATAAACTGTATATTACTTGCCAATATTATCTTTCCATGAATTTGTTATGCTTTATATATTGGTATACTATCACGACAGTAGGCTTTGGTAATTAGAGGTAAAGCATATTTTTATTTGGTCAGATGGTTATAATACCTTACATATTATTATGACTGACATGGCAACCACGGGTCGTCAGGGTGCTTTTCCGCTAAAGAGAAGTAGAGCAGAGCAGCGAAAATAGCACTCATAAAATTGATGTGCCAAAGAAATTTAAAAAAAATACATAGTTTAAATATACTTGTAATAAAAGAAAATTCATGGCGTGGCTAAGCGAGACGGGTGGAAGCATGGAAGAATAAATCAGTAGGGCTGTATGGTAAAAAATATAATTTCCCTCGACATTCTATTGACCATTTTTTTTGTTTTACGAGGTGGAAAATCCCTTCGGATCTCCGACTCTTGTGGAAATGAAAGCCGGAGTATGTGGTGTTACCACTAAAAACCACCTCGACTTTCTCATGTAGCCGTGTGTCGTAGGGTAGGGTATCGCCGAAGCATTCGTCGCTACCCCCCGACGGGTATTAGCCCGCCAGATGGTCAGGCGGGCTCCGAACAAAACCCCCTTGGCAGTAGATGAAGGTGTTGGGTTCCGCCGCTATTGACCGTAAAATTTCGCACGTAACTTGACGGCACGGCATGTGCTCAGATCCGGCAGTCCACAACTCCGTATTTTTTTTAGAACTGTCCCGCGCACCCGCACCATTGGACGCATCCTGCGCAGGCCTCCTTCAAGCCCATGCGGAGCGTCCACTCCCGGGATCTCGCTTACTCTCGTGGGTGACCTAACCTCGGTTACTGAGACCCCCCCACAGCAAGGTAGAGATCCCACGGGAACTCCGTATTACTTAGTTTCACTTCTTGTTACCTCGTTCTACTCCGACTAACAAGTATCTTTACTCCGTTTCTCTCTTCCACCTCCTCGCATTAATAGGTAGGCATTATCTATATCTCCGCCCACCATTACTCTTGTGATCCGTTTTACTTAAGACTTTCGAAGATTAACAGACTTGTACAAACATTCTGCAGCAGGGTTCTATTCTGCAAAATTCTGTTAGTATCAATCCACAATTTCGTATTATTTTCTTCGATAGCCTGGATCTTAACTCTGCTGAATGCGTGTCTAAGAACTGACGCATGCTCAAAATGCTGCATCCTGTATAGTATTGTAAATATATGAAAAACAAGATGTCTAATAATTTTCCAAATCTCAAAGCAACTCCTATGTATTGAGTTTGTGTGTGTGCCTTATTCTTAATTATCTGTGTTTCGGCGAACCGAATGTTCCTAGTCGATTTGGGAAAACTATTAATATTGTGGACTGTAGGATTTCGGTTCTTATCGACTAGGAAATGAGGAAGTGAAAAGGTGATGTGGATAGGAGCCTCTTACCTTGCACGGCAGTACTTTTCTTTGCAAATGGCGGCCGCCTGGTGTCTTCGGGAATCCTGAAGCTGCTTGAATCACTACACTTCACTAGTAGCTTCACTCGCGAGCGGTTTTGTTAGGTTTTGGTATAAGCGGTAATAATTATATATGGCGGTGTGGACTGCGGTATACGACGGACACGAGTTCGGCGCGTCTCGAATCTTCCAGTATGTTCTTCGTCGCCGTTGAGCAGGGCGGCCAATAGCGAGGCGTTTTGGGAGGGGATTCATGAAAGGATCGCTCGGATTGGCCGAGCAGCAACGAACCATTGACGTTGACATAATTAACTAGCAATGGAGAAGATAGATGCCGCTACCATATCCCCCTGGCCCTAAAGGGTTGCCTTTAAAAAAATAAATAAAATTGAACTTAGCTATGTTGGGTGTACTACTGCATAACCCATCAATAGGCTAAGACAGCGATATGACAATAAAATTAATCTAAATTAACTTTAGCGAATACTACAAACGCAATAACAGCGAAAACTACAAACTAAATACTTAAACTAAGAGGTAGATCCAACTTCAGGCTATATCTCGCTGAGTTAGAAGCGGACAGAGACGTACAACAGGGCGCACGTAGCTCCTCTTCGCGGTTTTCACGGTAACAACGCGGGTTGTACCGTCCTTGGAAGTATGCAGTTTCTCTACGATGGCTAACGGCCATGAAAGCGGCGGAGCATTATCATGTATTAGGACGACCAACGTACCCTCCTGTATAGGGGATGCAGGACTATTCCACTTGGATCTAGCCTGAAGCTGGTGTAGATATTCCGCACGCCAGCGCTGCCAGAACGACTGTACGAGTTTATCCAGCAGAGTATGTCTCTGGAGCAGGCTTGGAGAGTCTGCTTCAGGAGCCGGAAATGACGATAATGGCACTGTGTTAAGAAAATGTGCAGGGCTTAACGCGGATGGTTCTGCAGGTTCACTACTCAATGCCGTGAGCGGACGCGAGTTGATCAGTGCCTCGACTTGTGCAAGGATGTTTGTAGTTATAAGGTTCATCCGAATTTGACGGACGACCCCCAACGCGTATGACGCCGTGTTCATTGAGAAACGGCTTGAGCCTAAGGATACCGGGAGAACAAGGTACATTGTTTTTCAAATTTTGAATATCGTTACAAAAATGAACAGCCTGTACAGCTCGTAGTAACTTACATTCTGCGAATTTGATATCAGTACTTGAAACAAAAGTCCCATTAGGTAGGTGCCTAAGAAACCTACAGACATAAACGATGGCGCGGAGTAACTTAGACCACGATGACATGCGTAGTGCGAGTGCATATACCGGAGACTCCGCAACCTCAGCAATCACGGGATAAGAAACAGGCTTCCGTTCGGGTACATCTTCGTCTTCTGCTCTGTGGTCAAAGGGTTGCATGGGCCATTCTGACGGATCATGGGAATTCCAAGAAGGTCCACGATGCCACAATGGATGATGCAGAAGATAAAGTGGAGTGACACCACGAGACAGGCAATCAGCGGGGTTCTCAATACCCGCGACGTGATTGAAACAAGTAGCAGGAACAAGTTTAATCAATTCTCCTCACCGCTGGCGACAAAAGTCTGCCAGCGGTGAGGAGAAGAATGAATCCAAGCGAGCACTACTTTGGAGTCAGAAAATGCGTATATTTTATTAATAGGGTAGTGGGGCAAAACTGTGACTTGAATCTTGCGGAGCAACTGAGACAGCAGAAGGGTCGCGCACAACTCCAGTCTCGCAACCGAAATGGTTTTAACAGGCGAGACCTTAGACTTGGCACAAACTAACTGCACCGAGTAGTTAGAACCAATGCGGACTTCCAGATATACGACTCCGCGGTAAGCACGCTCGCTGGCGTCAGCGAAACCTATTAAGTTGATGGTACATCCATCTACCAACCCAAGATGACGCGGAATAGTAATTTGATTGAGCGCGGTAAGCTCAAAACAAAACTGGCCCCAAGCGGCGACAATATGGTCAGGGGGTGTTTCATCCCACTCACACTTTGATAGCCAAAGCTCTTTGATCAAGAGCTTGGCGTACAAAATTGTGGGAGCCACAAAACCCATTATGTCCCATAGTCGAGCCACTGTGGACAGCATAGTGCGTTTGGTGCACTTATCATCTGGCGGTGAGACGTCAAACCGAAAACTATCACAGGATTTGTCCCAGCGTAAACCGAGAACTTTATGCGGTACAGACTTCTCAAACTCAATGTCTGGAGAAGTTTTATGAGAATCTGGTATGCGTGCGAGAACTTCCTTAGAGTTGCTTGTCTATTTGACAAGATCAAACTGGTCTCGCTTGAAAAGCTAAATAAGCTCTTCACAAAGCGAAATTGCTAGCGGAACGGATATAACACTACAGGCAATGTCATCCATATACAAAGCGGATGTGTAATATAGTATAGTGTAACGTAGCGTAGCTTAGCATAGCATAGCGTAGCATAGCGTAGCATAGCGTAGCATAGCGTAGCATAGCGTAGCATAGCGTAGCATAGCGTAGCATAGCGTAGCATCGCGTAGCATAGCCTAGCATAGCGTAGCATAGCGTAGCATAGCGTAGCATAGCGTAGCATAGCGTAGCATAGCGTAGCATAGCGTAGCATAGCGTAGCATAGCGTAGCATAGCGTAGCATAGCGTAGCATAGCGTAGCATAGCGTAGCATAGCGTAGCATAGCGTAGCATAGCATAGCTAATTAGTCCTTTATCTTACACACAGTTTTAGCACCCACCTTGATATCTTGAAGAACAGAACAACAACAAGACGTAATATAATTAGAAGTATGTAACGTAGGTACGGTACCCATAATCACATACCCAAATACCGTCTCAATAGCGGGCGGTAAATCATATCGCTCACTACGTACTATTTTAGTTAGTAGCAAGTGCGGAAATATTGAAGCTCCGATCAAAAGATCAATGCCTGCCGGATTCGCAAACTCCGCGTCTGCCAGCGGCAATGACTCGAGGTGAGTGAGTGATGCTACGTCTACATTAGCGTTCGGCAATGCGTCCGTGATACGCTCCATGATAAGTGAAGAAATGTTATAATTAATATCCCTATCAAAACGCGAATATATTTTAACATCTACGGAACCCTTGCAATGTTTTCTGAACCGCCGATCCCTTTGACTACTGAGTTAGTATTTTTAAAGTTATTCCACAATCCGAGGCGTTTGAAACAATCCGATGTTATTAAATTGGTCTGAGACGCGCTATCGAGTAAACAACGTACCATGTGCGGCGCATTAACATCATAAACGATAACTTGCGCTGTCGCTAACAGTACCGTCTTGGACGCCATACACTGCGTTTTGGCCCCGCACGGATCATTATAGATGCGCGTGGGCCGTCCGCGTGTGCGCGTCGCCCGCGCGATTAATGTCGTACACAACGATATTTCATTCTGAATCGTGGGAGGCACAGTTATCGTAGCCTGCACCTGCGACGTAAGTGTGTCAAGTTTAGCGGCTTGGCTTGACAATGGACTGCCTTTATCGAAGTGCAACAATGAGTGGTGTCTCTGATTACATGAACGCCATCTCGTCCTACTAGAACAATCACTCGTTTTATGCTTTATACTTAAGCAATTAATGCATGCTTTGTTATCTTTTACGCACTTGAAACGAGCAGTTGGATTTAAACCATTAAAGGCGGGACACTTGTAGAAATGGTCGTTTACTATATTACTGCACAGACACTTCTGTGAATTAATTTTATTAGACTCCGAGCATGTTACGTAAGCTTGTGGATTAGGGACCGAGTTATTATTACTATTTCGCGCTTTATTCAACCTTTGTTTGCTGCTGTTAGTGTTAGACGGGCTAGGTGAACTAGATTGCGTATTATGAAATATTCAACACTGATCTTTGATGAACGAAATAAAACTATCTAATGTAGGAATTTTATTATTGCGTTCTGTCATTTCGAAAGCACGAATTGTTTCAGTGTCAAACTTTTCTAAAGCGAGTTGAAGCAACATAAAGTCGTAAAGATCTTATAATTTTAAGTTTTTAAGAGAATTAACCACCGTAACAAAGTTGTCTATAAACAGCTGGAAATTTGAGACAGATGCGGCACCGGACAGTTTAAGATTTAAAGCTTGGTCAAAGTAGGTAGACGCTAGAACGCGAGTATCTTGATATCTATCAAGTAGTGACTGAAATATGACCTGATAATTCTCAGCACTGGGTGTGACACCTGCGAATACGGACTGGGCCTACGGTGACAGTTTACCTATTAAATAGTACAACCTGTCAGCATCTGTCAGAGAACCATTATCGTGCACTGTAGACTTAAAACTCGCATAGAATAACGGCCAGTTTCGTATATCGCCATCAAACGACACAATCTCGATTGGCGGTAACCTCGGCGTGCAAGCCGCGGAAACGGGCTGTGCCGAATATTTACCCTCCAATTGCGATTGTATACGCTTAATAATACAATAAAGGTCTTCGAAAGAGGTGTACGACTGATAATTCGGTTTTTCATCAGGATTAGTAGAAAGCAATCTTGCGTTATAATCGTCTAACAACTTATGAAAACCTGTTCGAATACTATCTACTGTCATACAATAGCTGAGAAATGACTCCCTATTACTATCAGAAACGGCTGCGGTCTTTGAACGCTCGCAAATGTTTTGAATACGCTCAAATAAAATATTGCGTTTTGCTTCTAAGATTGTCATCTCTTTGTCTTCCGACACGCGTGACTTCTTTTGTTGTGACATGCTAACGTAAGTATAAGCTAATGAGACCGAAACAAAATAAGAATATCTAATGTACCAATTATTTTACCTAAGTAGGCAACATTTTAAAGCGGTAGAAATAAAAGTTGCTTGAAATATGAGATTTACAAGACAACTATGATAGTTCCAGAAATAATAATTGGGTAAGTAGGTAGCTACATAAAAGTATATTACCTACTGATGCGTGCAAAAACAACCATGTGACGGTTATGTGAATGGACTAGGAGTATAACTAGGTGCTATAACTGCCTAGGTATTGAGATATAATGAGGTTTTACGTATAAAACGTAAATGAATCCGACTCGTATGGACCAAAAAATGTTTCGGCGAACCGAATTTTCCTAGTCGATTTGGGAAAACTATTAATA
The DNA here is from genome assembly GCA_944739405.2 of Euclidia mi. Lineage (NCBI taxonomy): Eukaryota > Metazoa > Arthropoda > Insecta > Lepidoptera > Erebidae > Euclidia > Euclidia mi. Next base: position 43,609,765 of record OX123182.2, on the reverse strand, counting down.
TTGTGGACTGTAGGATTTCGGTTCTTATCGACTAGGAAATGAGGAAATGAAAAGGTGATGTGGATAGGAGCCTCTTACTTTACACGGCAGTCTTTTTCTGACTGCGGTATACGACAAACACGAGTTCGGCGCGTCGCGAATCTTCCAGTATGTTCTTCGTCGCCGTTGAACAGGGCGGCCAATAGCGAGGCGTTTTGGGAGGGGATTCATGAAAGGATCGCTCGGATTGGCCGAGCAGCGACGAACCATTGACGTTGACATAATTAACTAGCAATGGAAAAGATAGATGGCGCTACCAATCTGTAAAATTGAAACAATAAATATATTTTATTAATTCGATAGGTTTGAATTACCTATCTTCTGAAGTTCAGATCGTTCATGATTAAGTTTTAGTTAGTCTTCAATAAGCTTATTGACTTTTTACATTCTAAAAGTTATCTAAGAGTTAATATCCTTGTATTTTGTCGCTACTACCAAACATTTAAATAACATATTTCGCTCAAGCATCGAATTGTATCATCAAAATTGTTAAAAATTACAATTCATAATATGATATGGCTAACCCACTCATTTTATGTAAATAACTAAAAAATATTTCTTAAAATAATATGAAAACAGCTTCACAGTTATTATATTAGTATAAAATAAAGGATTATATTCAATATTTATAACTGTATTCCTCTACGGTAATATTATATATGCAGTATTTTCCTACACAAATTAATTTTTAAACCAAGCAATACTAACAACCGCTTACCAAAAGATCTAGTCCAATATATTAGTAAGAGATTTTAAGGGTATTTTATGAGCAGATCATTAAAAACTGGGAGTAAATACCTATATGCCTGCAGACCTTCATTCATATAAATATTGAACTGAGGTCGGAACACCAACTCTTTGGAACAGTCCTGTTTGTTGGTCAATTTAACACAATTATTGGTTTGTTTCTTTTTACATACATACATAGACTCACGCCTGTTTCCCGGAGGGGTAGGCAGAGACTACGGAACGCCATTTGCAACGATCCTGACATATCTCTCTTGCTTCATTCACTCTTTTTTTAGGATATAAATTTCCCACACAGCGACTTTACAGTATCCTAAGGCATAGAAATACTGCATTGATGGCATCTTATTACCCCAGTAACAACTGTTTGAGTTCTTAATTATAGCCGAGACTGAAGATTTAAATATTAAACGCGGCACGGCAGAGAACATAAACTCTCTATAAGTTCACATTTCATCAACTTCAGACTCATCGCAAAGCTCTGCCACCAATAGCTATTTCATAATTGCGTCGACACAGATAAAAAATAATTTCAAACGACCAACTCGTGTAGGGTTAAACAACGACCTAGTATTGTAATTGAAGTTGACGTATCGGCTTATCTGTTAAATATATAAGCTTAACAATTGATGAGTTTTATCTGTCGGGATTCGTTTGCGGGGATCGAAGTATTAAAACCGTGGAAGACGCTTGATTACACTGAGGGTAGTGCATGGTCAAGTTTGGACGCTAACTAGCTTGAAAGACGAACGGATATACGTAGCTATCGTTCAAACAAAAATCATATCAATCAATAATTATTTTATTGCAAAATTTTATGTGGTGTAAGAGGTCGTTACCGTTCAGTAAATAAAGTGATGCCCCACTTCTCATAGCAGTGATTTGGATATTCATATTGTAACGGAATCCTAAGGACTCCAGGCTGATTAAAATTTTAGTTTTCTTACTAAGTGGGTTTAAAATATCAAATTCAGCTGCCAAGCAATTTGTTGCCAGGGTTCCGGCGCCCCTCCCCGCGCAGGTACTATGGAATTCGTCTCTTACTTTATATTCCTTTACTGACAGCATTTGCCAAACGTAAACGCTTATGATTGAATGAAAAGTGAACATCAAAATACTAGAGACAACGATACATTAGTATGGGTTTGTCATCACAAAATCACTCTCCACATATTCATGCTTCGCATGTTAGTACTTGAGTACAAGGCAGCGTATCTCAGAGACGGCAGCTCCAGGGTGACGAAGAACATAATCCAGGTTTATTAGTCATATAGTATTATCGGCGCCGAGTATTCCAGCGATATCCAGTGTATAGTATTGAACGTACAGTAACAGTTTCAGAATTGATGTCACCAAACGCTTCCTTGCCGCAAGTCACAACATTGAAGCCAACACAAACAAAGTCAATTAAAACGTACTAAGCCATCGCACATAGATTGCAGGGTAGCTCTCGTTACAATCGCCGTCTGGTTAGTCACCAGGACTTACGGGACACCGCGTGATCGACAGGTGGCTCTTCTTTCGCTCTTTAAAACCTTGTCAACTGCTCTGTGCTGGCCTGTACGCAGGTTTAGACAGCGATTATGAAAGTCCTGCATTCTACCACCTGATCGACGATCTACCACCGGAGACTCCCATCGTACATCGCTCATCTTCAACATCCATCATCAAAAAGGTACGAACCACTACTAATGTTACACGCGGTTATTAAAAATATAACTATGTTCAATATCTCATAGAGAACTTTATATTTTAGTCAGCCTGGGATAAATATGGTGTGATATAGAAATAGATACACAACAGAGTTATTAATGTTATACAGTTCATGCAATAAATTATAGTAAAGTGAATAACAGACACTCACCGGACTTTTAGCTGCGTCGCTGCCAAACTTACCCCTTGCCCTGTGCTGGTCACCTCCTCTTGAAGCCACTCGCCTTGTTCTTCGATATCACTAAACACTAATAATCGACCAATACCGAACACCCCCTTCGCGCTAGGCCAGGTCCGATCCGTTTCGTGCCTCGAAGTCTACTCTCTCCCGAAACACCGCTCTTTCCGTATTTCCTAAACTACCACGCAAAGCGTTCCCGAGACCTGCCAACCTCCTCGTCCTAAGACCGACTGTTTGTACTTCCTCCACTACCACGCCGCGTTTTCCTGGGACCCGACTCGCTCCGCCTCCTAAGCCCGACTGTCTGTCAAACCGTACCATCCCAACGCCTCTGACCACTTATTACCTGAGAGTCCCTTTTCTTTCAGTCGTATTGCGACCCTTTTTTATGACTTTTGCACTCGAGAGTTTTAACGAAACTGCATGTCGACGATTTAGAGCAAATTTTATCTCGCATTTCATGCTGTCACATAATTCTTATAAATTTGTCAAACTCTTACAATTTATGAGTTTACTAATAGTATAACGTTGGCGCCATCGCATGGTGGGCTGAAAAATCAAAATGTGGACTTAGGGGCTAAGAGACTTGTTTTTGGATTCTACTAATGAAAACAATATTTTTATATTCTTTGACTTTTTTGATAAAGTTCATACTTACCGAGATAAAATTGTTTGAAGTTTGTATGAAACTAGTCGAAAATAAAAAAAAACTAAATTGATTTTTTGATACTACCACTGTTAACAAGTCAATACAACAAAAATGGAACAATAAAATATCCACAACAAAAATGGAAAAATAAAATATCCACACCGCCCATTACAGGTCACGACATATTATGCTTTCTCGGAATTTTGACAAAACCAGGTAAACCAATTAATTTTTAAAGTTTTAGATATATGACTAATGATGACTTTTTTCAAGTGTGGCAAGTGGATTAGGCCTACTGGGGATACCACATAAAAAATACCGCGCCTAATCTTTAACCTCTTTGGGTTGTGTAGAATAAAAGATAAAAAAATTATTTCCGCCAAAACGCAAAAAAACGCAGTTCGCGATATAGTGCATAAATAGCCGAAAAATATCTTCTATCATAAACTTTCATTTCATTCCTTAAGATAGTTTAAGAATTACGAACAATTCTCATTTTATTGTTTTCTTCCATACAAAAAATTCTTTAAAATTATATAACTCAAAAAACACGCGTTTAATCAAAAATCTGTATTAATATTTTTGAGTAGTATTTGATCAAAGAATCCAAAAATGAAATTAGTTTATTTATATTCCACTTTAGTTTTTTCGAAATCCCTAAGTCCACTAGCGAACTTTTTCAGCCCACCGTGCATCGTAGCGATAAGACAAACACATGTGGTAACAAGTATGCGACCTAAGGACTATATATTATTATTTAATTTGGTATAGCCAGTAACACCATTACATTATTACTGCAAGATTGCATTTACCGCTTTCTATCAGTTATTGTGAAACGTCATCAAATCAGCATATTGACGTCCATTGCTGCATATAAGCTTACATCCAAGGCTCTCCACTCAGGTCATTTTTGGCTACTGTATCACTGAATTTCTTACTTAAAGAAAGAGTCATATAATAGTAAGAAAAAAATTGTATTATTATTAATACGCGGTCCGAAAGGTATAATATTAATAATACTCGTAGGTACATAATATATCAACCCTTAACATTCGTTTTTTATATCGTATCAATAACATCGAAATGCAAATTGAATATAGGATATACGAACGCTTGAGCAGAACCAAATCCATCCAGTCCATCACGCTGACTGTAACCCACATTTAACCCTGTGCAATGAAATACAGATATTGTTCTTTATAAAACAGATACGTATTCGCACCCATATTCGGTTTAAAAATGTGATAAAATATTCACTCAGAACTTTGAACGCAATTTTATTTGGGAACGGTTCAATGTTTTATTTTTTGCCTTATGTTACAAGAAAATATGGATGCAAATGTGTATTTGTCGTGAAAACGAGATGGATATTGTAAAGGTGTAAGGCCTCATTCGCACGAGAGATTATTTAACGCGCGTTAAAAAACGGTTTGAATAGAACAAATGCATTCCCTTACGTATGTTCACACGAAGCGCTTTTAAAACGTGATGCCATTTTAACGCTGGGCATTGGGCGTTAAATGGAAAAGACGTTATGGAACCGGGGATAAGAGTGATTTTAAAGCGCTCGTATGAACGCTCTCATTGAAAGTGCCAAAGCCAGAGTTGATCGCTTTTGGGTTCGTTATAAAAGCTCTTGTGCGATTGAGGCCTAAATGTTATTTTGAGAAAGAAGCGTTACTTGATGACCACCTCATTTGCGCATGTTGAAAGTAGGGGGTCAGATTTGAAACTTTCAACAGACTTGTGTAAAACTAGTTAAATGTTTCATTTGTCATCATCATGATCATCATCATCAGCCTGCCATAGTCCGCTGCTAGTTAGAAGCCTCTCCAATGGCACATCACTGTGACCGATTTTCGGCTATTCGTGTCTAGCAGCTACCAGCCACTTTGCGTATATTGCCCCTCCACTATATATGTAATTATAATATCATTAATGCGCAAACATATAATGATCATATGAGTTTTATATTCCAAGGCTAATTGTATGTTTGCTTTAACTTGTTCCAGGTTCTATTTTATATATTTTTTATAGACTCACGCCTGTATCCCCGAAGGGGTAGGCAGAGGTGTAATATTACACCCACATTTCACATGTGGGTTCTGTTTTATGTATCCGAAAAAAAAAATCAGAGATTGTTCCAATTCATACTTACTGTTTTACATTTTGGTTTACCTAACTGGACTATAATTTAGACAACCATTTACTACTTAATCCATCATAAAGTTTCAAATTTGCATCGTGAACGAATAGTGGAGACAAAAAAAGGTGCAGCACTGATTCACCGTACGCCAAGTGACGTTTTTATTGTATGACTCACGGGTCAAGGTACCTTAATATCTAGCGATTTTATGGTTACATATTTAAAGGTAGAAATCAAATTAATGATCACCTTTTTAAAATACATTTATTGTGATGATATATTATATTATTACAGATCATTTACATTACATCCTAGTTCTCAGAACGCTGCTGGCCAATGTTAGATTATTACTTGAAATTCCATTCCAATTCAAAACTGAAAAATAGATGTATGCAGTGGTAGTGAAACTAGGGCTAAGTTATTTAAATAGAACTCACGATCTCAGGCTTAGCAGTCCGAATGACTTACCAGACAGCAAATGAAAGACAAGCGATATCAAATTTATATGAAGGACATTGGGAAAAAAAGAGAGTAAAACCTGCCTAGCGTTAGTAGGTTCAAAAATATGCGACGGTTTTTTTTTATAGTAAAGAAAGACAAACGAACCTGATGGTAACTAATCACCGCCGCCCATAGACACCTGCAATGCCCGAAGGATTACAAGTGCGTTGCCTTCCTTTTAAAAAGGAATATTATTATACTCGCTTCTTGAAGATTCCAATGTTGAACTGGTTTGGAAATACCGCTGCAGGTAGCTGTTGCCACAGTTTGGTCGTACGAGGTAGGAAATGGCGTGTGAATCGTACGGTAGAAGAACGCCAGTCATCAATGTGTTGAGAGTGGAATTTTAATTTGTGGCAAGTTGTACGGTGGTGAAATTCTGCAGCGGGTATCAGACCAAACAACTCCTCAGAACTCTCCCCATGATACATACGATAGAGAACGCAGAGAGACGCAACATCTCTACGCAGGTCAAGATGGTCGAGCCAGTTTGTAAGGACCGCATTATCGATGACTCGAGCCGCTCGACGTTGGACGCGGTCAAATGGGAGCAGTTGGTATTGTGGTGCCCCGGCCCAAAGATGGCAGCATTACTCCATGTGGGCCCTAACCTGAGCTTTGTAAAGCAAGTGGCGCTGCACTGATGTGAAGCATCTTCTTGCTTTATTGAGGACACACAGTTTTTTGGAGGCTAGTTTAGCCTTATCTTCCAGGTGACCGCGAAATTGGACGTCTCGCGTTATCTCGACTCCGAGAATCCCTATGACCGGCTTAATATGAAGGGAAGTGCTCTGAAATGTTAGAGAATCAACAAAGGGGGTCTATTTTACGGTAAACGCGCAAACCTGTGTTTTTTTGGGGTTAAAAGTGACCAGATTGGGATGACCCCAATCGGAGACCAGATCGAGTGTGGTTTCCGTTAAAGACACAAGTTTGTCCCGACACTCAATGACTTGCGCCTGAGAGATTTTATCACTGCTGGGGTACAGAGCGTCTACAGTGCTGTCATCTACATAGCAATGTACATATGTCACTGGTTTGTATCATATCATTGATATGCAGAAGAAACAGTGTTGGCGATAGTACACAGCCCTCAGGGACACCAGCATTCTCGGGCCTAGGGTCAGAACATAAACCTTCAACTACGACTTTAATGCTACGCTCCGAAAGAAAGCTGGATACCCATTTGCATAAATTTTCAGGCAGCCCATAGGAAGAAAGCTTCGACAAAAGCGCCTTGTGCCAGACCCTGTCAAAGGCTTTCGCCATGTCCAAACTGACCGCTACGGCCTCCCTCTTGTTCTTAATTGCCTCCGCCCATCTAAGTGTCAGGTACACTAAAAGATCACCAGTTGACCTGCCGCGGCGATAGCCGTACTGGCGGTCGTTGATCAACTGGTACTCGCTCCTCTAGATATCGCAGGAGCTGGCAGTTAATAATCTTGGAGAACAAAGAGGTGATAGCTATAGGCCTGTAGTTTCTTGGATCAGAGCGATCGCCCTTTTTGGGAATCGGGTGCACTGTAGCAGTCTTCCATGACGACGGGACGATGCCAGTCGAATAGGAGTGCCGGAAAAGACGCGGCAAGACCGGAGCCAGCTCAGAAGCGCAAACTTTCAGCATAATGGGAGGAACACCATCTGGCCCACTCAACTTCTGAACGTCCAAGGAGAGGAGAGCTCTACGAACAGATTTAACGAAAAACTGAACGTCTGACATAGAGCCCCCATACCGCGGGATGGTCGGCGGTAATTTACCTCTGTCGTCTAAAGTCAAGTTAGAGGCAAAAAGACACCCTAGAAGATGGGCTTTGTCTTTTGCATCATAGACTAATGATTTGTCTTCCCTGCACAGAGGTGGAAAGGAAGGCCGACAGAAATTACCTTCAGCAGCTTTGGCAAGAGACCAAAAAGCTCGTGTACCCGAGGGCATTCGAGCTAGTCTCTCGCCAAATCTGCTAATGTTCCGCTTTCGCTTTGGCCACAGCTCTTTTGAAGGATCTGGAGGCGTAGTTGTACTCTTTCTTGTAGAGTTTCACTTTCAGGTCTTTGGCCGAAACCGCATTGGCCCAGGCTTGGTACTTTTCTTGCTTGAGGTCAGAAGCCTCCTTAAAGACGGATACAAACCAAGGCTGGGACTTACCACCAACGGGTACTACAGAATTTGGGATGAAAAGTTCCATACCCTGCAGCACCACGTCAGTAACAGAGTCAGCGATAGCGATAGGATCCCCAAGCGCAAAGCAAACTCGCCTCCATGGATAGGAAGAAAAGAAGGTCCTCAACCCATCCCAGTCTGCTGACTTATAATGCCACAGCCACACCCGGCGGAATCCCGCAGGGCGGAGGTTATTATGCTAGGTAAGGGCACCTTGCGCCGGATTAGACAATGATCCGACGAGCCCAGAGGGGCATCGACCGGTTACCTGGTACGAGTATCTGTCCGGATGAGAAGTCAGCAGCAAGTCTAACAGTGAAGGCTTATGGTCGTCAACATCAGGCATTCGCGTTGGCGAAAGGATCACCTGTCTGAGACCATAGGCCAAAGCGAAGGCGTGCACAGCTCTAATCGAGTGGTCAGTCCTTTGGGAACCAAGCCATTTGACGTGGTGAGCATTAAAATCGCCGATTACGACAATTTTAGCGGATGGAAGCTGTTGCATAACGCGGTTTGTCGACAATTCGAGATGCTCCATGAGTCGGTCAGTTTCGGCATCACCGCTGTGAGACCTGTAAAGGCAGACGTAAACGCGAGGGTGTTCGTTGCAATCGATGCGCAGCCAGGGAGTGGAAAGGTCTCTATCTTCAAGATTGCAGAGGCGGCGGACGCAGACATCATCCCTAATGAACACGCATACACCGGCGCGTGGCACAAACTTGTGCTCAAGCTTGTAGCCAGGGTACTGCAAATACGACGTGTTCAGTGAGTACGATATCTGGGTCTCCGTGAAAAAGAGCAAAGCAGGCTTTTCGGCCTAAAGATGTTAGTGGATCGAGTTAAGGTTCGAATGTAATGTGAGGAACATTATAGAAATGCACACGGACGGCAGGTGGCGGGTTGGCTGCAGTTAATTTGCCCTTTTCTCTTGCGAGCGGATTTTGGCCCACCCCAGAATACGCACGGCGGCCTGAGCGGTAGTGCTCAGGGAGGGATTTCCCAGCGTGCAAAGCGCTGGTACCCTCCTGAGGTACTGTGTTTTTAAAAGCTGCTGTCATATTGGGAAGGGGGAAGGGGTTGGACCTCCGGCTCTCTCACACACCAAATGAAACACAGCAGCCTAGGCTGCTGTTCAGAAGTTGATCTTCTGTGAGAGTGTGGTACTGCCCCGGACGAACCGGTCCATTCATGCTCCAACAGGAACTGCCGTAGTGTGGCCCTACCACAAGGTTATGACGCATGTTAATGCTTATTTACTGTCTATGTATCACAAAAAATACTATCAGTGGCAGAAGTCCCAGTAACTTAATTCCAAACGAGAACCACAGTTTATAGTCATGAGTGATTCTTAGTATTCTATTCATACATAAATAGCAAGACAAAATAGTTGATGGCTCATGGCCAGCTCGACGTCCACATATCACGTAGCTTTTTTCGGTACGTTGATAGCTAGCGTTTTGATTTATACGAGGCGATTCCGATACTTTACCGCGTTGGAGCGGTGCGGTTATAGTGAGTGATGACCTTTACTCATACGGTACTGGTTCTATATGGTACGGTAACAGCCCAAAACTGTGCTTTCAGAACTGCCATTTATTATTAATTGCATAACCTCAAAGTACCAGTACTTAATACCCTGGATGTACTTAATTAATGCTGAGTGAAGCAATTACTGCTTACCTTGAGCTTAGGACCATCTGCGGTGAACTTGTGGACATATATATCATCATTAGTCAATTGATATTAGCCTTTAACAGTCCACTGCTGCACTAGGCCTCTCCTTTGAAAGGAGGAATTGGCCTACTGTACCACGCTGGCAAAACGGGTTGGTATAGGGTTTGTTTCAAGTTTTCCTTCTCTTACAGTGCTGTTCTCTGCATAATGTGCTCCCTTTGTCGGCTCTTAGGACACCCATGGGATGATATGGAGTGCTGACATTCCATATCTTAATCCGTCACCACACGAACAACATACAGACAACATACAGTAATTAAAGAGTATAGTAATTACAAAACCGAGACTTTGACGTGACGGAGGTCAATGATGTGGATCGGTAGCATATTCTATATTGTATGCAGTAAGGCAAAAATATACTAGAAAAGTAGATAACATAAAATATCTTCACGCCTTTTATCCCCGAAGGGGTAGGCAGAAGTGTATTACACACCCACGTTTCGCCAGTTATGTTTAGGTCCCAATGTAATAGGGGGCCTATTGCCGTCTAACGGGCACATTATTAAGCGAGCGATAATTAACATTTTTAATACTCACATAACTTCAAAAAGTCAGAGATGTGTGCCCGAGATAACTGGGGATCGATACCATCGTTTCGGCAGTCCGTTACGGACACCACTGGGCTATCGCCGCTTTAGATAGATAAGTAGATATTTTCTAAAAATAGTTCTGTTAGATTGTCGTCAGTATTATTGAAGTTTTGTCTCGTATGTGATTCAAGATCTTTATCTTAGGGTGGGTACCTGGGCGCTTTTTGTGAAAGTAATTTCTTGATTATTAAGAAACAACCAATGGCAGAGTCACAGATATTAAATGACATCATTACAAATTAATATGGCTCACGCCATAACTTTATACATACATACATATTATGCTCACGCCTTTTTCCCGTCGGGGTAGGCAGAGACAACAAAACGCCACTTGCTTCTATCCTTACAAACCAAACTTTATCGAGACTATATAAAAAGTACCTACACAACCGAATAAGTACTAAGTTACCAAATAAGTACCTAGTTACCTACCTAATCCGCTTGTGTAATTTTAGCAAATACTAACTTATTAGATACGCTACAAAACAATGGATGTTGCTTTAGGGCTAGTGTCAGTTAGACTTAACACTTTGAAGGTCAGTATACGCCTATAGGTAACATAGGAATAAAACTTCTATTGTGTCTCCTTTACTAATAGACAACGTACTAAGGCAAAGCGCCCGATGCACGGCATTGCATAAATCATTCCATCCGATGGCAAACATCACTATTTTCAATAAAAATACTATGTAATTAATTTGATCTAGGATGGTCTATTTATGAAGTTAGTTTTGCTTATCTATTTCTGCTCTGTATATAAAAACAACACAAAACACAAACAGAGCAATCGAAAAGGCAATACACGCACTGAGTAACTTCATTGTTTATTTCATCAAGTCCTTCTCGGAACCGTCTCCAAATCTGGCATATTTATTTAATTATCTCGAATCTCGTGTGTTGCTTAAAGGTTTCAGGATAACTAGGTTTTCAAAACATCAAACAATGTACCATTTATTTATAATAACTATCAGGTAGAATAAACATTATTTTAGCTCTATAAACTTTCGCGAATTGTACACATACCTACCAATATTTATGAACGGGTGTATATCGCATAATTACTTAGACTGACTGACAGACACGCTACAGCCGAAACTATTGGGCGCAGGAAGCTGAAATTTGGCATGTATGTTCCTTGGGGACCGTAGGGGTGCACTAAGAAGGGATTTCCCGAAATTCCCACGGGATCGGCCAAAACGGGTAAATTTAAAAAAAATGCAGGCGTTGCTGCTGGCGTCCTCTAGTAAAAATATACAGAGAGAAATAGTTTTATACAGCGGCATCTTAGTTACATCTGAAAACACGTGTGGAAACACAAAGAATAAACTGCGCGTACATATATTCGTATATACTGGTACTACTGGCTGTTATATACGCTTAGACTGAAGAGTTATACTATCTGCTATAGACGATTTCTGCAGAACACCTACATATAAACAAATATCTATCTGGATTTACTTTCCAATGCCAAGCTTTAAGAGCGTCATTCCCGAATACGCTTACTCGACTGCATATTCCATTCACTCGTAATAAAGCTACATTATCTGTATCAGACGGATGTGAAAAGTAAGAATTCCATACTGACGAAGCCGCGGACAAAGTAAACTATGTATATAATATGTATAAAGCAAACCATTGCCAGTCACTAACTGAGGCAGAAATCTCGACGACTACTTGGTATTGAGAGTACAAATTTGGCAGGTAGATGTTTTATTACGTGAGAGCCGTCAAACAAGATAATGTTTGGATATTAACGTTTAATTTTAGTGTTGGGACGTGGGAGTAAGAATCAACCTAGTCAAACTCGGGCAAAACCGCAGACTCGGTTAGACGACATAATATATCGTCATCATATTATGATTTAAAGGGACCACGCAACTACATAATATACAGCTTGACTTCCCATTCAATATTAAATCACGTACTGAACAATATTACTGTAACGTATAGTCCCTGTACACCCGTGTCAATGTCATAATATTCATCTGTACGCCGAATGACGCATTAATTGTTATTCTGGGTTCAGGGCGGGGTTCCCTTTATTATAATAGTGGCTGTACTGATATGACCAAGTAAAACCAATGGGAGTATTTTTAATAAGCTTTCGGAATTAATTTCATTTAAATCTGGGTTATGAATATTTCTTCTGTCAGGATAAATGTCGAGATGGTTTTAAATATTAAACTATGGGATATTGAAATGCGAATCTAAGCTATGACAAAATGATTACTACATGTATTATGTATAATTTTGAAAATACTGATATTATTTATTCTATAAAAATATGGCTGTATGAATTATATATCTATAATGTGCGATAAATACGGCAGTGATAGCCGAGTGGAGATACCAACAGACTGCCATGCAGAGGGGATCGGGTTCAAATCCACGGCGCGCATCAATGACTTTTCGTAGTTATTATTAATTATCGCTTGTCCCGTGCCTCGGCGAGCACGTTAAGCCGTCGGTTCCGGTTGTCATGAAGATCTTTGACAATCGTTACAGGGTGTCAGTACCTTCTAAATAAACAGACACTAGTCTAAACCATTGAATATCGCTATCCCTTCGGGTTGCGCAGGTCAGACAGGCAGTCGCTCTGTGGAAAAGCTAATATTCAGCAAAATCCGGTTAGACTAGAAAGCGAACCCCAAATTGAAACTGGGATAACGCTAAGAGGATGATGAATGTGCGATAAATACTAATATGTGCGATTGGCTTTCATAGCCTAGCTCGAGTGAACTCCGGTGAAAAGGGTTTTATGACGTGAAGATTTCTAATGCTCGCTGAGGTGATAAAAGAGATATGAATGAAAGAAATAAGTAAGGAATGCAATAGAGAGATGCTAGTGAAGACAACCAAAGAATATTGGGTGCGACGAATGCACGCAAAGCGTATTGTAGATTTATGATACTTCTTTCCCGTCGCGGCTTTGTTTAATCCGCTTCGCATCTAGTACAGCCATCTCATTCGGTTCACATTTTCACGCTACGCGCTCACATAGTTTAAGCAGAAACAAATAATAGCTTAGCCAAGCCTATCTCCTGCTTGGTTTTAAGCACTTGTAAATAAAACATACCAGTATATAACACGAAATGGATTGTTTTGTCTAACATATTGGTACTGGTAGCAACGGGCCTTATAGCCATTTATTTATTTGTCCAGCACGAGACGAGCTACGAAGCGAATATGTAACTGATACGTGGCCATTCGTCTCTTAACGCTGGCATCCATTTTCACGTGGACGTATGTGGCGAACGATGGCTATAAGCAAACAATGCAATCATCTCTGTCATTGGTTGGGTCATCTGTACCCTACTAGCCAGAAAGCCTGTCAAACTAATTGGTTGGTTCTGTATTTCTAAGCTTATTCTACATTTATCAGGACCGTTATAGATATGAAACTTTAATCTCTTCTTACTGGTCCATTAAAATGAACGATAATCCGACGTAAATTAATAATATCTTGATTGCTCTAATTCATTGGTAAGTGGAAAACAACTTCCGATACCGCTGTCATGATCCCTTTGATTTTTCAAGGGTGTTATCCAATCTCTCATGAGTAAAAATTATATTTGTAAACCGGGCACCACGCTAGTACAAATTCATGTGCCGTGTGAGACTTATAAACAACTTACATAAGAATGTCCAGTTCCGTAACAGTAGTTTGTGATCACCTTAAGTGTTGTCTTGTATGTCTTGAATGCATCTAAACTATGGTACTTGACGCACTGGCAGTAGTGAGGCAAGCACTTAAACCATAACATCAGATATGCAGTCATATATACTAGCCATTCATGACCGCTATACATGATAACTGTCGGCTGTAAGGCCGATTCTATGCTTATTGGCTTAGCTACTATTGTAATATACGTATAAGCAAAATTAGTTTAAGGCCATCCTCATATTCACTTTGCTCAATATATTACGCTTACCTGACATTTTCATATACGAGACAGACCATTATCATTGCATTATAGATCAAAGTTTCACTGTCCATTAGACTTGAATTTGAAGGCCGTAATTCAATCATAATAAAAAAAAATCTATCGGTTGTAAATCGTCTGATTCCATTTTGTACAAACGCAATCCTTTGCTTCTTCACCCAATTACTGCCGGCTAATTTCTTCAGATCGTTAATCCACTAACTCCGAGAATTCCGGTCATCAATATTAGAAGTCGTGTTGTGCTTAAGGGTCTGTTTACATTAAAATTTGTTAAATAGATGTATATGTTTTAAAAGGAGTTTTACGTACGCATTATAAACATAACATTGTAGGTGTTGTAATAAGTAGACTGGGTTACAACAACAAGGAAAAAAGCCAAGCGCATGTCGAACCACGCACAACGTAGGGCGCCGGTAAAAGGACTCGATCATATTATTAATTTTATCACTTGTAAATGTAAGTTTATGTCAATCGATTATTATCTCGTTAATAAGTAAAGAATAATGAATCGCTTAAATTATTTTTCAAAGTTCAGTATAAAGTCTAACAATTTAGCATAATTTTTAACATAACATGACATAACTGCACGTCTTTTATCCTGCACGCATTTTATTACACACCCACACTTCGCCAGTTATCTTTCGGTCCCAATGTAATAAGGAGCAAACCTATTACCATCCATCGGGCACATTATTATGCGAGCGATAACATTTTTAATACACACATAACTTCCAAAAGTCAGAGGTGTACCTGGGATTGAACCCGAGAACATCGTGTTGGTAGTCCCATACGTACGCCACTAGACTATCGTCAAATATACCTTAATACTATGGTTTAGAAAATAGAAGGACATTTTGTAATTGGTGGCTTTTG
This sequence comes from Euclidia mi, assembly GCA_944739405.2. NCBI lineage: Eukaryota > Metazoa > Arthropoda > Insecta > Lepidoptera > Erebidae > Euclidia > Euclidia mi. Next base: position 43,594,490 of record OX123182.2, on the reverse strand, counting down.
CTTAGTATTTCACAAACGGATTCTTTCATAAACAAACTTATAGTGTATTTAACAGATCTACCTAACGATATCCTAGTCTACATAAAAGAAAAATACGTTTGCATTTACATGTATGAAAGCTACGTTTAAATCAAAAGATGAGAGCTGTGCTGAATGAGAGCTACAATTTTAATCAAATATTAGAATTTTATTATGCAGTTTTGTTAGCGTGGTCACAATACAAAAATGTATCAAATAGTAACAGAAAAATTGAGCTAGATACAAAAATAATAATTATTGTTTTGCCAGATATATGTAAATATTAACACACACATTAATGATCTACATTCTACAAGTGCTTGCAGTAAAACCCTTGAAAGCATACATTACATTTATTATAATACAATCATATTCTAATTAATCTTCAGTACCTACTTATTGTCGAAAACATAATGCGACTATCTACAAAAGGCAAGAATATAACTAAATATATATCTGACGGCGCCTCGAATATTTTTAGAGTGGCAACCGTGCTACGTCACTTCCACTCTGACGCAACACCGCATACTGGTGCAAAAATTAACGGTCGACGGCGGCCATTACTACACAATCCGTCGCGATCGAAGGTGTGCGCCACGTGTTCGGTGGAGTGTCGTGTAAAATTGACTATTCTCGTTATCTTGCGTTCAGTAGAGATTGTATTTCTAGTTTTAATGTGATAATTGTAACGAAGTGTAATTATAAGCTGATTTAGTGAAAAGTGCGTTTATTTTCTTCGCCCGATTACCCACGCCCGTTTGCCCTACTCGATGATGGATCCTGCGTGCAATGATTCGCCTGATCCTTCATCAGAAGTGGGATCCGGAGGGCCTCAACCTGAAGAGAGCAGTAACGAAAACCAGGCTAGTGTTTCAGCACCGGCGCCAGTACCGGATTTTTTGCGCAATATGGAAGCGCTGCTATCTCGATTGTTGGCTACGTCGCAACCACACCATGCTAGCACCAGTAGCGTGTCACCGAAGCAGTTTGTGCGCTTTGACCCCGACGAAGCAGATGCTGACATAGAAGGGTGGTGTAAGATTACAGAAATCGTAATCAACGGACGCAATATACAAGGTACCGAATTATTGCTTGCACTTACACACGCGCTTAGGGGTCGTGCAGCTACCTGCCTCACTAGACTGCCTGATTCTCAGCTGTCATGGCCGCAGATAAAAGAAATGCTGATAGCTAAATTTGCCAAGCCTATGTTGCCACAGGACTATTTTGACGAAGTACTGCGCTTTCAAATTAGTCCCAAAGAAACAGCTAGCGAAGCATCTGTACGTCTGTGGCATCTTATAGAACGTATACCGCACTTAGAGATGGCAGAAGATATTATAACTGGTTTTGCGACATCCGTTTTGTGCCAGAAAGACGGAACAATACGAAGAGAGCTTCATTCCCATAACGTAGCTACAAGAGCACAGCTACTCCGCATTCTCAATGGAATTTCACAGAAACGGAGACATGACAACAGCGATGGCCATGAAGCTGATAGCAAAAGGACGAGATATAATGATACTCGTTTCACTGGGACATGCCATCGGTGTGGCACACCAGGACATAAAGCAGTTGATTGCTGCAAACGACAAGACGATTCTGCCAGCGGAATCAAAACATCAGTTCAGACGTCAAAGTTGTATGACAAGACTCGCATCACTTGCTACGTTTGCGGGGTGCCAGGACATCTTGCATCGACGTGTCCAGGACGCAAGGGAGGCGGAAGTGCTCCAACGACTGTCAGGGAGGTTCATGTCTGCGAGCGCCCACGCCCACGAGGAGTACCCTGACCACATCATCCGGTGAGCTCGTTTCTTTTCTTTTTGACAGTGGGTCTGCTTGCTCGCTAGTAACAAGTAGCTTTGCCGATAAGTTCCCGGGTACTCTGCGTGGTGACATAGTCCTTCTTACGGGCATTGGTAAAGAGAATGTAAAATGTGTTTCACAAGTACTTAGTAGGGTTGATATCCAGAACATCATATTACCCATATGATTTCACATAGTACCCGATGAAGCAATTACTGAGTCAGTGATAATTGGTAGGGATCTGTTGGAAAACGATATCCATGTGCAAATAGATAATGCTCGCATTACTTTTTCGAGATGCAAAGAAGTCAACTTCACAAAAGCCTGTGACCAGTTTGACTTTAACTATATCGACACTGATTTGCAAGGTGAAGATAGGAACGCCCTTGTAAAGATATTACAAAAGTATAGCGAATTCTTTATTGACGGCATACCTTCTCGACGCGTTACGACTGCAGTTTTACTAATTGACCCTATTGACCTCAATAAAATCATGCAAAGGCGCCCATATAGGATATCTCCATTGGAAAAAGAGATAGTCAAAGAAAAGGTAGATTCTCTTTTGAAAGCCGGAGTCATTCGTGAAAGTTCATCGCCGTTCGCCAGCCCTATCCTACTCGTAAAAAAGAAGGATAACACAGATAGGATGTGGGTAGATTATAGAGAGCTAAATTCTAACACGCGTCCGGAACATTTTCCACTCCCCAGGATAGATGAGCAAATTGATCGTCTCAATGGAGCCCAATACTTCTCCTCACTCGATATGGCCTCTGGCTATCACCAAATTTTAGTTGACCCAAACGGTGATAGCATAGCGCGGACGGCATTTGTGACCCCTGACGGCCAGTACGAGTATTTAGCCATGCCCTTTGGTCTGAGGAACGCGGCATCCGTGTATCAACGTTATATTAACAAAGCCTTGGGTACCCTAAAGGACAGTGTAGCTTTGGCATATATGGATGACGTTTTGCGTTTTTCGGTTAGTGTAGCCCAAGGTCTAGAGAATTTAGATTGTTCTCTGAAAGCCTTGTCTGAAGCTGGGTTCTCATTGAATGTCAAAAAATGTAAATTCATGAAGGGCGAAATTGACTACCTAGGTTTCGTCATCAAAGCAGGACAAGTGCAAGCATTGGTTGATGCCCCCGTTCCTAAAACTGCTACCCAGGTTAGACAGTTTCTTGGTCTAGCATCATATTTTAGGAGATTTATACCAAGTTACACCCGTATCGTAGGACCACTCTACCCTTTGACAAAACTAAAAGGACCTATAAAATGCACCGACGTACATGAAGAAATTCACAAAAAAATTGTGAAAATACTTACTTCGGAACCGGTTCTGACTATATTCAACCCTGACTTACCTATAGAACTGCACACAGATGCCAGCTCGGATGGTTACGGCGCCATATTAATTCAGAGAAAGGATAGTGTACCCCATGTAGTTTCCTATTTTAGTAAGCGAACAACTGATGCGGAGTCTCGTTACCATTCCTACGAGCTGGAAACCCTAGCAGTTGTTCGGGCTGTTGAAAATTTTCGACATTACTTGTATGGCCAGCACTTTACCGTGTACACTGATTGCAACTCGCTTAGGGCATCAAAGTCTAAAATTGACCTCACCCCAAGAGTGCATAGGTGGTGGGCTTTCTTGCAAGCGTACGATTTCGATATTGTGCACAAACAAGGAACTAGCATGGAACATGCAAATTATTTGTCTAGAAATCCTTTGCCTGAGTCAGTATCTGACTCTGACAAATCCCCACAGACTCCAGATATGGCGCAAAAGAATAAAGTTGTACAGTTTGTAGAGTTACACCAGGGGTGGCTTGCCGTAGAACAACGACGGGACAGTGAGATTCAGGAACTCATCAATAAGCACAATAATAATGAGATTCCCGAAGCGGTTGCACACACATACGATGTACGAAAGGGCGTCTTATACAGGAAAATTGAACGCAACAAATGTAGTCTTTGGCTTCCGATAGTATCGCGGTCCTTAACGTGCACTTTAATCAACCATGTACATTCAGAAATCAAGCACCTAGGAGCAGAAAAGACTCTTGACAAAATTTATGAACAGTATTGGTTCCCCGGGATGGCTAAGCAGGTTCGGTTATTCGTTAACTCATGCATCATATGTAAAGCGTCAAAGGGATGTTCAGGTGCCCAACAGGTTCAACTACATCCCATAACTAAAGTTCCCACACCTTGGCACACCATCCATATTGACATTACGGGGAAACTGAGTGGTAAAAGCGATCGAAAAGAGTATGCTTCAGTCATAATCGATGCTTTTACCAAATACGTTCTTCTTGAGTACACCGCGTCTCTTGATGCAGCCAGTGCGATATGTGCGTTAAGAAAAGCTGTCTGTCTTTTCGGTGCTCCTAAACGAATAATCGCCGATCAAGGTCGGTGTTACTTGAGTGGAGATTTCAAACAGTTTTGTAACAATCACGGCATAGAATTTCACTTTATTGCCACGGGTTCCAGTAGAGCCAATGGCCAAGTAGAACGCGTCATGCGGACTCTAAAATGTCTTTTAACAATAGTAGAAAATGACCCTAATAAAACGTGGCGTGATGAACTTCCAGAAGTTCAATTAGCTTTAAATAGTACCAAGTCTAGGGTGACAGGCTACACACCAACCGAACTAATGTTTGGCATTCGAGAGCAATTTCTGAGACTCTTTCTTTTGCTCGGAAGCAAGAAGAGGATTTGTAGTAAGAGGTAAACTATCACGTAGCTTACCTAATTGTGTTATAAGTCTGTGAGTTGAAAGTTAAGCAGCCAGAGTATTCTGTGATGCTGAAGTGAAGCACGCGTGTGTTGATCCAAGGGACTGGCTTATACAGGTCGATGTTCCGGGATAAAGCACAAGCTATTCGCGATAAAATGCTGACAGTATGTAGTGAGTACTCGATCGAGAAACTGGCCTACAGTGGTCGAGGTTTCACATCGAAACACTACACCGTGGTTGGTTTTGTGTGAACTAAGAGAGGTCGGCTACAATGTGTTGAATGGTTGTCCGGTCCATGCCACCATAGGAGATGATGGCTGGTCGAAGGGACGCCTCACTGTTCGAAGGGACGCCGAAGGGTTGTCCGGTCCATGTATCGCAGGAGGCGATGACTGGTCGAAGGGACGCCTGTTTCGGTTGTCCGGTTCAGTTCGTGATTTGTAAAAAGTGAACAGAAATTGAGCACTATAGGTCATAAGCTGAAACGGTGTTTATTAGCTACTAAAGTTAAGTGCGTGTCAGTGATGGACGAGTGTCGATAAATTGTAATCTTCAGATAGTATGTCTTCGTTCTTGCAGGTGGGACGACAGCGAGACAAGAGACGCACGAGGGCGTGCGAAAGTCAGTCTGGCCGTGACGGCGCCTCGAATATTTTTAGAGTGGCAACCGTGCTACGTCACTTCCACTCTGACGCAACACCGCATGCTGGTGCAAAAATTTACGGTCGACGGCGGCCATTACTACACAATCCGTCGCGATCGAAAGTGTGCGCCACGTGTTCGGTGAAGTGTCGTGTAAAATTGACTATTCTCGTTATCTTGCGTTCAGTAGTGATTGTATTTCTAGTTTTAATGTGATAATTGTAACGAAGTGTAATTATAAGCTGATTTAGTGAAAAGTGCGTTTATTCTCTTCGCCCGATTACCCACGCCCGTTTGCCCTACTCGATGATGGATCCTGCGTGCAATGATTCGCCTGATCCTTCATATATATTCAGCGTACTAATTTTGCTTCCTATTTGGTAGAAACATTGAGTCTACAATTGAAATATTATGTACAAAGACCGTCTCCTGCTGAGGTTAATTGAGAGCTTAATCAAAGGTTTTTCATGAAGCAATTTACCCGTTAATAAAGCTTATGTCCTAAATATTTCTATGCAGAACATTGTACTACTAAAGACAAATTCAGAGGGAGAGAGGAGAGTTCTGAAATACTTTGACTAAAATCGTGTCACAAACCTTAGTGACCTAATATTTACGTTATATATTCTTGACTACTTTATTATTACAAGTGATATAATTTCATCATATCATTCATCATATCCACTGCTGGACATAGGCCTCTCCCAAGGCTTTCCACATAAACTGATCTTGAGCCACCCGCATCCTTCCGCTGTAAGCGATCCCAACAAGATCGTCAGTCCACCTGGCGGAAGGCCTACCCTTGCTGCTACGTCTACCACAGTAACACAAGTTTGTTTGTAAAGTTTTATTTTATTGAAAACCGTTATTAAAAAAGAACAATAAAAATAACACAAAAAATTTTCACACTATTTCCTAGGAAGTAATTATTACTGTTAAGGCGGCGTTGGTCTAGAGCACATTAAAATTTTTAGAAACTTTTCTATCAAATGCATCTATATAAAGTCAACAATTTACAAAGTCAGGTAGCCAAATATTACTATCCTATTTACCGTCTCTGTAGCTGTGCTAAGCTATCAACACTAAGATAACAATCTGTCAGTATCGAGCACGAGAATATAGTAATGGGGACTCATATTATTGCCTTGTACTAGTCACTTAAAAGGCTTTAAAATATTGTGACTATTACATACGTTATTGCACTCATATGCAAAGAAAAATATTCTCGAGTATCATAAAATCTCAATTCCAGAAACGATACAAACGCGACTTAAAGTTCCATAAACCCTACGCGTATGCACATATTCATCAAACTTATATGCATATCAAATACATTTATTCGCCGACCCTACTTCATCAGTATTAATCATAACAGCTCGTTCGAGTATCTGTGGAGTTAGCACCTTCGTGTAGATCACGTTAATCGGCGGTTCATTTCATAGATTAATGGGACTACTGAGATACTGGCACGTGAATAAACTATCTGGTAAATTGATGGGTTCGAGTAAGAGATGTTTGGATGTACATGTGATGCATATGTATGGAGGTGGTCTGGAGTGTTGATGGCATTTGGTCTTAGTGATACGTTTTGATTTATGTATCTATCTATAATTTTGGAGGCAGCAGGTCCAAATCCTAATCAGGGCAAATCTGTGTGTGATAGGGAAGATTCTTTTTTTTTGTGTCTGGGTGTAATTTATCTATAACATAATAAAATGCGTTTTTAAGAATATGTAAGTATGTTATATCTGTTTGCTATTTTACAGACAATTTATCCGAACACTATAATAAGTCAACTCACGCACTGTCATCAGATTCCAAACTACGCCCGCACATTATTTTTATTTAACTAATTCTACCCGATCCCCTGGGAATTTCGGGGATTCCCTTCTTAGTGCACCTTTACGGTCCCCAGGGAACATAAATGCCAAATTTCAGCTTCCTGCGCCGAATAGTGACTGTCGTTTGTCTGTCAGTCAGTTAACGCATGGATTTTAAATATACAGATTACCAATAAAACATAATTATGCTAGAACAAATCCTAGCATATATTATTGTCAATTTTAGTAGCAGTCTCAGATCAAGAAAAAGCTAGATATACACGTCCTACATTGTGAGTGAAGCCGAAGAAAGAAAAATATGACATAAATTAAATACATGCGCTCCTAAATCGAGTAAAATAAAGTTGATGACTTACTGTAAATAAAAATAAAGACACTTTTTGACGTAAAATAAAAGCTCTTCTGTGATTGATCGAACCGTGTAGAATCTTACAAATGGACTTCCGTCAGTTTATACATTTACGACGAGACGTCGTCGCAAATTGATAAATTTACGGAAATGTTTGCGTAAAGTACAATTCATCTCTCGTTTAGAATCCTACGAAAGTTTATAAATTTTCTAGGAAATTTATAAATTTACCTACGCTCCTTATTATTTTCCGGTGACATAAACACTAGAGTCTATTAGATACCCTTTTTATTTGATTTTTGGTAACAGAACAGAAATAAGCTCTTTTACCTACATTCATTAGACTAGTTAAAGGACTTTAGGCTCTTAAGCAAATGCAATAGCAAACAAATCAACACCTGCATGATAATAAGTAGGTACTAAAATAGATTTCTATGTACATAATATGTAGATAGTATTTACTTACGAAATAGTCTTAATTATCATAAATAATGCTGCTATCTAAGGTTAATGTGAATTGAAATGAAATGTTATCACTATTATCCACTGCAAGTAATAATGAAAGTAGAGGAAGCGCGTAAGGTTTGTAAGGATAGAAGCAAGTGGCATTCTGTTGTCTCTGCCTACCCTGACGGAAAAAAGACGTGAGCATATGTATGTATGTATGTATTATCCACTGCAATAAATCTGCTTAGAAAACCAAAGAGAATACAATTCTAGGTTTCTTTAACTCCATGAGTTAGATAAGTAGCTTTAATATTTTATCTCTAAAATAAATTGCTGATATCTAGAAATCACTAATTGGACAGGCGATTATACGAGTACTTCTGTCATTCCCAAACTTGGTTCACAATTTCATATCTAATATTATTAGCAACTTGATAAAATTTTTCTGTAAAGACTCCCATGAGTAAAATAAAACGCTTCAAAAATAAGATAAAGTGATTTACTTTGTTTCACATGGGTATTATTATAAAATTATTTATATCCTTTTTTGGTAAAGTGCCAAGTAATACAAAGTTATATTATGATTATATTATTTTTAACAAACATCGAGCAATGCACTACACATGTACAATACTAACTGTTTCCTACAGCTTGCCCCGCAGAAAAAAATCTACATTATAACTTACTTTTCATTCAAACTTGCGAGAGCCCTTAATCCCGTCCTTTCGAAACCACTTATTTGCCAAATTGCATGATGAGTGACCTTTCGCTTTCATATATACATTACAACCTGTAAAGATTCAGTTCACTCAATAAATATTCTATCAAATGTGTTGCCAAAAAAGAAAGCAATACATGGAATATTAGTATGTTAAACATTAAATAATCAAGTGGTCAATCAGTGGTCCCTGTAATAAAATGTTCCATAAGTAAAGTTAGAACAGTAACAGTGATATGTAAAACATTATGTATATGTGTTAGACGTAATAAATATATTTTCCCTTGCACTAATAAATAACACAGTGTTGTCAAGTGGGGAACCAACCCACAACACTTGATGCAGAGCTAAACGATGCGACGACCGCTTAAACCACGCCATACATCATCCTCCTAGCATTATCCAGTTAGAATCCGGGTCCGCTTACTAGTTTAACTGTATTTGGCTGAAAGAAGAAAGAAAACAAAAAAGAAAGAAAAATGCTTTTACTGTATCACACGCCGCACAGTCACAATAATTACAGTTTTGCTTAATCTAAAATGAAAATAAACTATTTTACAAAAGTTCTTATGCTAATACAAATTGGCAAAGCAATAATAAAACGTATGACAGATACGTAACTGTCAAGTTACATTGACATGTCATTCACGTCATGATTTTTGCTACGTGGCACCACGTGCTTTGCCACGTATTCTAATAAATAAATAAACCAAACATAATAACAAAAGTAATGAGCGCTATACGTCGTGTGTCACAATTGCGGCTGGCAATCAGCAAACACTGCGAAGGTCACGACGGACCATCTCAGTACTGATCTTCCTTGCCTCCACCTATGACAGTGCCAGAGCCATACAACCACTGCACTGTATTTTTAAACATGATTAAAATCCTAACTATGCAATTGTTTAAGCTTACTATCTAAAAAACTATAAACAAGGTAAAAGAAACATGTACATGCACAACCGCATTACAAAAATCAGGTATACAACATGATATAACAACATGAATTATTACCATAATACGCTAATAAGTTATTATTTATTTAAGATCCTATACCAATGCTGGAACTGAACTGGTAGCATTTTGTACCTAGAGTATAATTATGCAGGCTCATAGGCAGATACTGAAAGGAGCACTGGCAGCTAGTGGACTATAACTTTGAAGGTACCTACGTAGTTGGCATTTTGTTGTTGTAGCTTTTGCTGTGATAGCAAAGAACCTTTAAGTTTATTTTTGAATGATATTTTTGTTTTCAGGTCCCTTGTGGGAGGAGGCAGATCATTCCATATTTTTGCTGCTGCAAATTTAAAATTTCCACAGTATGCCATTTTGGAATGTTTGGATAGAGATAGAGGTCTGAACATTAACTTTTTCACAGAGCGACTGCCTGCCTGACCTCCACAACCCGAAGGCTAGCTGCTATATTTCATTCTTTAAACTAGTGTCAGTTCATTCATGGGTATGAATGATGACTGAATCCCTATCACTCAAACTCAAACTCAAACTACTACACCATACGTGCAATCATTAAACATTAATCTACATTACAATATTTCAAATCAGGATAGAAAGTCATTCGTCCAACCATTCTATATTGTTTGCTACTTTGTATTACTTTTATTTTTTCTTTTAACATATAAAAATTTATAGAAACATTTCAATAAAGTGTTTCAGTCCTTGAGAATTCACTTAACAGAACAAATACGCATCGCTGTAAGAGTAAAGAAATTCCTACAAAAGCTATTTGAATTTAATACCGCCCGATACAAGGATATTACATATGTATGGCGGTATACAAACGCGATCCATCTTTTTCTGACTTATTGTGTTAAAAGCCGAATACATTTTTCATAGAAAATAACACATATATCACAATGAAATTCTTGTCGATCGAGCAGCCGCTTTGTCTCGCTTCTTTTTCTTCATTTTTCCACGCTTGATTTGTGTTCTATATGAGTGTTCCGCTGCACTCAGTTCGCCCGCCTCGAGGAATATTGGATATCTGTCATAAGTCATAAGATTTTGCATGCCGACTATATACCTAACGGTCTGCACATTCCCGTATATAAAACGGGGACACGGAAATTTATCTAGGGGACTCGCCAACAAATTTTCTAGAGAATATAGCTCTCCAAGATTAGCACAGCATGACGCGACGTGCATTTTGATACCCGTGAGGGAACTTCGATAAAATGTAACACAACGTGTTATTTAAACAACTTGTAAACAAGCGAGACTCTGTACTTTATCACAATATAATATTTCTTCCCCGTTTTACCGGAAATACCTACGAGTGGAGTGAAAAACAGCTTGAGAAATGTAATATTTTTTTTAATTTTGTCTCAAAGATGGCCGTGTAAACATTCTTTGCGCGACTAAGGTTGTGATCGTTCTTTGAGATATGAATAATATAATGATAACAATACCCGAAATGCGGTAAATGAGCAGAGCCCACTCAATTATAACAGACTCTTTGGGAACAAGGACTCGGAATTGAGTAAAACACTTCAGCATCACCGCTACATCCAATTAAGAAAAGTACTACCAAATAACGTTTGTTCGTAGTAACGTGATATTGGGGGCCCAGCGTCGAATTTATAACGTTGTACGGAAATGTGACCGTCATTGCTCAATACTGCGCCTCATAAAGTAACGCGAAGCAGCATAATAAAAGAAATGACAAACACTGCGCTACGTGCAATATTGTCAAGCAGCGGGGAAATGAACATTATACGCAGATAAATAAACAAAGAAAGAATATTGTTTAAATATCTCCGCGCTGTATTGATGTCCGTTTGACTCACACAAGTTTCCTCGGTTGGGTTATTCATACTGTGTTACAGTGATAGATGATTCGGTTCTATATATATAGTAATCAAATTTTCTCAATCAAACGCGTCAGTATAATGACATATATTCTATACATTGTACAAAAAGTCAGATCGAGTTTGATTGCGACGCCAAAGATTGTTATTTAATCAAATCGCTCCGGTATATATTATTATATTTGCCAATACATTATTGAACATTCTCGATCGAATACGGATATTAGATATTATGTTAAAACCGATAATATAAATTGATAGAATATATTACTTTTCTCCGTTTAGTAAAAAATAATGTGATAAAATTAGAATACATTTAATTGACGTAAAGACATAATTAACAATGAATAAGTATTCATTGTTAATTATGTCTTTGAGCTATTGTTACTGTATGACGTGTAGGAGAAGGAAAACTCCGAAATTAAACCAAACGTTCGGGGAGATGGGCCTCGTTAGCCTTGGTTGGCAACCTGTCTAGGAGAAGGAAAACTCCGAATTTAAACCAACTTTCAGGGAGCATACCCGAAACAAAACCCCGATCTAAGGTGTGAACCGACCCGTGCCGAGGGATTCGTGGCCAGAGGGCAAGCTGGTCGTAAACGGAGGATGCCTGTGTTGGTGGTCACAGGGCACAGCTAATATTCCGCCTTACCCCCGTAATGGGCTCTGCGGGGATGGACCGTCTAGATCCCTAAATCTCGTGGGAACGCTATGGGAACAAAAACTTATTCTTCTCCATACGGCGGCGACGCGGTTCGCAACCCGTCACGTCTCGTTTCCCGCGAGGGCGAAAAGCGGCCTACGGAAAGCAGGTTTGCAACATTGAATGTTGATGGAGGAATGAACGGCAAATTGGATGAAGTATGTCAGATGATGGATGATAGAAAGATTGATGTTCTTTGTGTGAATGAAACAAAAAGAAAAGGGTGTGACACCACCAAGCATGGTGCATATACGGCGTATTGGTCTGGGGTAGATAGTACCACCAGAGCCTGTAAGGGAGTTGGTGTAGTACTGTCTGCGCGAATGAATGAGTGCGTAAAAGAGTTTGAATGTGTAAATGCTAGGCTACTGTGGATGAAAATGAAAGTAGGACTTACTCGTTTCTTTATTGTGGGGGTGTACGCCCCGGTCAATATAGTTACGGGTATGTCACAACGTGAGCAAGACGAAAGGCAGGAGTTTTGGGAGAGTTTAAGAGAGATTTTGAGGGACTGCAAGGATAATGAAAGATTGATCTTGTTAGGGGATTTCAATGGATGGGTGGGAGTAAAGCGATATGGATTTGAAAGGATGTCAGGTGCATTTGGTGATGAGAGTGTGAACGAAAATGGAAAAGCACTGCTTGAGATTTGTTTGGAGTGGAGCCTTTGTGTGACAAACACCATGTTTGATCATAAAAGGATACATATGTATACGCGAGAGGCGAAAAATGTTAGAAGAAGTATGATTGATTTTGTGATAGTAGATGAACGATTGAGAAAGAATGTGTTGGATACAAGAGTATATCGAGGGATCGGCATCCACACAGACCACTTCTTGGTGTTGAGCCGGATAAGTGGGCTCTTTAAAGGATGGCGACACCGAGAGCGTAATGAAAATAGGGTCTTGGTAAGAATAAAAGTAGAAAATCTACAAGAGAAAGATGTGAAAGATGAGTATAAACGAAGATTGATAGCAAGATTTGAGAGATTCGATGGCATAAATGATATGGAAGAATTATGGCAGGCCTTTAAAGAAGAGGTAGTATGTGTAGCGTCTGAAGTATGTGGTATGATCAAGAGAAGGAAAATACGAAAGGTTAAGAATACATGGTGGGATAAGGATGTACAATCAGCAGTGTCAGAGAAGAAGAAAGCTTGGTCAGATTGGTTGGCTGCCAGAGCAAATGAAAGAATGGGAAAAGCAACGAGTGTAGACATAGATGAAGCAAAAAAGGAGTTTGTTAGGTCAAAAAGAATAGTGAAAGAAATGGTTAAAAGGAAAAAAGAGGAAAATAAAGATGAGTTTGATAGCAGATTATCTGACGATTTCCAGAGGAACATTAAGTTTTTCTGGAAATCCGTTCGTGCAGTTCGAGGAAGAACTCAATCTTCAGAACACACATCCATCAGAGACGAGAATGGAAGTATAGTAAATGGTGAATTGTGCGTGCTGAAGAGATGGAAAGAGTATTTTGAAAGTTTATTCGAAAGAACGGCGATAGAGACACCGATAGCTGAAGTGAATTGTAATGATAGCAATGATGAAAGCGTTATTGGCGTGGATGAGATCGTGAAGGCACTGGGAAGTATGAAAGTAGGTAAGGCTGCAGGATATGATAGGATTACAGTAGAAATGCTGAAGGCTGAACAGGGCATCATAGTTGGTCAGTTGCAGCGGTTATATAACTTGTGTTGGAACACCGGCCGAGTACCTAATGACTGGACCACAGCTGTAGTTGTGCCTCTTTATTAAGGAAAAGGCTCGCAACAAGACTGCAAAAACTATAGAGGCATTAGCCTTCTCAGCATTGTTGGCAAATTGTATGCAAAGGTACTTATTGAAAGAGTTATGGAAGTAACCGACAAGAAAATATGGGATGTACAAGCGGGATTCCGAAAGGGTATGGGATGCACGGATCAGGTTTTTTCCTTGCGAAGCATAGCCGGAAAATTTTTGGCCAAAGGTCAAAAGGACTATTGCGCATTCGTGGATTTGGAAAAGGCTTACGATAAAGTGGTGAGGAATGAAATGTGGTCGGTGCTGTAAATGAATGGGGTGGACGGCAGCCTCATTCAAGCTCTGAAATCCCTTTATGAGGATTCTAGAGCTTGTGTGAGGATAAACGGGGCATACACTGACTGGTTTACCATCGAGAAAGGTGTTAGACAGGGATGTGTAGCGTCGCCGTGGCTGTTTAACCTCTTCATGGACAGTTGTTTGCAAGATTTAAAAGATAGTGACTGCGGATTAAGGATGAATGGGTTACTCGTCAAATGCCTCCTTTATGCTGATGATCAGGTAATACTTGCATCTTCAACGGTGGAGTTGCAGGAGATGGTAACAATCATGCATCGTGCGTTAGAAAGGAAAGGAATGAAAGTGAATATAAGTAAAACGAAAGTTATGGTTTTTGAAAAGGAGGAATGCGTTACGGCTTGTAATGTTTTGATCAATGGACAGCGAGTGGAACAAGTGAATGAGTTTGTTTACTTAGGTACGTTGTTTACAAGAGATGGTAAGAATGAAGCAGATATTGAAAGGAGAGTTTATGCAGGTAATTGTGTGAATGGAGCTCTGAAGGCGTTTATGAACAGTCAAAATGTGTCCAAAAAGGCACCTTTGGCTGTACATAGAGGTGTGTTAGTGCCTACCCTTATGTATAGTAGTGAAAGTTGGGTATGGCAGAAGAGATTTGAAAGTAAAATAAATGCTGTAGAAATGAGAGCACTGAGAAGTATGTGTGGTGTGTCTTTGACCGACAGAGTAAAGAATTGTGTGATACGAGAGTGGTGTGGGGTAAAAGAAGATGTAGTGACAAGCATTGAGAAAGGCATGTTAAGATGGTTTGGGCACATGGAGAGGATGGATGACGATAGACTGACAAAGAAGATATATCAGGCTAGTGTGAATGGGACAGGACAAAGGGGAAGACCTAGGAGAACGTTCTCTGACCAGATTGGAGACATCCTGAAAAAAGGACAAGTCAGAAGTACCCTTAACAGAAGAGCATGCATGAGAAACTTGATGGGAGTGAGTGAAGCAAGTGAGGTATATCAAGATCGTTGCAAATGGCGTTCCGTAGTCTCTGCCTACCCCTCCGGGAAACAGGCGTGAGTCTATGTATGTATGTATGTATGACGTGTCATCTCTTTCATTAAACAACATTTTTGATTAATTTCAGATTCAAACAAACTTCAATGAGTTGAAGCGACGTGAATTCGTATTAATGATATTTGTCTTCGTCTTTCGGAGCTGAAATTATTAAACCAATATAACAATTTAAGGCGAACGTATAAAATTGATCAAAACAGCTTGTCAAAATATTGTAGCTAAACAAATTAATGTGTTTTGTTTGCTTAGAAAAAAGACCACAGGATATGTTTCACTATTTATTTATGTTTTACGCTCATAGGGCCAAAGCCTTTTATAATCTAGAATTGAAATGTTGCTTGCATTTCACAGGTCCATGTACGTTTCCATCATTATCCGGTTGCGTTGTGGTACGTACAAAATATGGTTGTGGTAGCGTGACTGCGATGTGGTTGCATAGCATGCAGATGCCAATAACAATTCTCAACCATATGGAGAGACTATAGGCGCGAGCGCAGTATCATGTCACGTCATAGCTTAATAAAAATAATATATTAGCTGCCAATCAGTATGGTTTCCGAAACATGAAATCTACAGATGGCGCTGTGTCTTCTCTTATTGATCAGATAGTTGAGAATCTTGATAAGAAACAGAAGTGTTTAGTTTGTAGAAGTGTATTTTTGGACCTTAAGAAAGCGTTTGATACTGTCTCTGTTCCATATCTGTTGAAGAAAATGGAAAAAGCAGGCAATACGTGGCTACGCGCCCAGGATTTTTAGGGACTATCTCACAGACATAACTCAATCTGTAAAAATTGGCAACTGTATCATCCCTCCATCTCCATTTTGGTGTCCCACAGGGCTCAGTTTTAGGACCCACTCTCTTTCTTCTTTACATTAATTCATTGTGCATCCTCTCCCTCCCAAATTGTTCCATTTTCGCCTACGCCGATGATAGTGTATTACTCTTTCGGGGTGAAATCTGCCACGAAGTTTACCACTGTGCAGAACAGGGCCTTCGCCGAGTGCTGTGGTGGTTATCGGCTAACCTCTTAACTCTGAATTTTAGTAAGACTACTTATTTGACCTTCTCCATGACATCAGCTACCCAACCGTCTCCTGATATCTTCACCCTGCGTGCTCATACTTGTGCAGAAAACAATGCGGTGACCAGTACATGCTGTGATTGCTATATCCTGAGTCGGTCTACTGAAATAAAGTATCTTGGTGTGTATATTGATAACCGACTGAATTGGAAATACCATCTGACAACTTTAACCGCACGTCTACGTAAGATGATATTCATATTCAAAAAATTACGTCACGCAGCAGATTTCAAAACTCAGAAATTAATTCATTTTTCTTTATGTCAATCAATCTTAACTTCCTGCATATCAGTCTGGGGTGGAGCTGCAAAGTCACACCTATTACCGTTGGAGCGGGCACTGAGAGCTGTACTCAAGGTTATGACTTTTAAAACCTACAGGTATCCTACAACTAAGGTTTATACTGAATGTCAGGTACTTTCTGTTAGACAGCTCTTTGTGCTTGAGATGGTCTTTAAAAAGCACCTTAGATTAAAATACAGTGCCACTTCAACAAAACGCCGTTCCTATAAGATTTGTCCGACTCAATCGTTTAGAACTGCCGCAAATCACTTCAGGGTACTTGGGTGTCACCTCTATAATAAAATCAACAATTTTTGTAACATCTATCCAATGACTAGGTATCAGTGTAAAAAGAAAGTTGGCAACTGGCTTATGGCAAAATCCAATGACGACACGGAAAGTTTATTAAAAATAAGTACATTATAGGTGAAATGGGATGTCTATCTATATCTTTCTATCTATATATTTTAAAAGCGTCCTATATGCGTATATAATTAAAATAAGTTATTTTTAGTGCCCCATAACAATTTTGTATTTTATACACATTTATTTTTCCTCTATATTTTCAGGGATATATATATATCTATGTATACTTTTTTTTGTGGTTGTGAAATTCTGAGTGGACACCTACATACATTCTCTGTGACATGTTACCAGTGTAGTGAGTACGTTCTGTCAGGTACAAACCTGACAGAAGATAGGAAGTCAGTGCCTATGAATAAACTGACACTAGTCTCAACCATGGAATATACCTATCCCTTTGGGTTGCGGAGGTCAAATAGGCAGCTAATATTCAGTCAAATCCGCTTAGACTAGAAAAACGGACCCCGGGTTCTAACTGGTATAACGTTAGGAGGATATTTCGTAAGCTGAAAATCGTACTGACCAAGGATCAGGCTAGTGGAAATTTAAACCACCGATTGTGCACAAAATAATTGTCGGCAAAGAATAATTTTATAGACGGGCCAGCATAACATCACAGAAAACGGGTGTACATTTTACATTCATTTCATTACACGGATAGCCTCTGTGCCATTTAACATGGCACAGAGTCTTATATGCCCATATTAGAGTGTTATGTATGAACCAAACGCATTTTTTCATGGCATTATGAAATTCCATTCAATTACTGGAACATATTACAGCCGAGTGTTAGCCTACTTTCGAAATCGCTGAGTCGACGTATGAAAAGTCGATAGCAAGCCGATGAAATCGACATTAGGAACGTTCTTTGAGAGTGTACTAGTTCATTTGAGAAATCCTCGAAAATACTATCAAAGAAATCTCGTTGCCAAATAATGTGAACTGTAATTCTGATATTGTGATTGCGACTATTTTAAAACCATTTTCAGCAGGTCTATGTTTATTTTTATCGAGTTTTTCCAAAGAGATTGGATATATACATAGAGGTAGTCCTAGTACTTACAAATTAAACACAGTTAACTGACGTGTAAGATACAATTTATACAATTTATGCCATCAAATTATATAACCTTAGTGATTCATCTTTTATGACAGTTCTGTCATGATTTTGAATTTAGCCGTATAATATTTATATCGATATTGTCAAGTGTTGTAAAAAATCTTATCGATATGTCTATCCACCGCATATTTTTACCTCGTTATTTTTTAGATTTCCACGTGATAAAGATTTACAAAATAAGTGGATTGCTGCAGTATGCTGTGGAGAAAATTGGGTGCCTAGAAAGCACCATACAATTTGTTACAAGCATTTTACTATGGAATGTATTTATAGTAATGAGAGATGGCGCAGATTAAAAGAAAATTCTGTGCCAACATTACTCCTTCCTTCTAAACGTATCAGTGTGAGTGTTTAAATAATTACTTGCTAATAATTAAAATATCAGCAACAGTAATGAATTCCGAAGCTTTTTCAAATTTGATTGAACATTCTCTCGAAAATACATTGTTTGATGATCACAGATTTTTACTGATAAAGTGCATTAGTCAAACATATTTGAAAATTAGAATCTATCATATTACAAAAAAATAAAAACTGTCTGCATTTCATACTGCATAAAAAGGAAGGGCCAGTCTAGCCACAACTTTTTTCTCTCTAAATATTCTGTGTGTCACATGTATGATCGAAAAGTGTCCGATCCCGCACATACATTTTTTACACATAGATTTGTATTACGTACACTATGTTATGAGAAAATTTCAATAAAAATTGATTATTGTTAATAACCGCTTGACCGCGCACAAGTGACTATTCTTCCTTTTTCGAAATTCCGTAGACCGCGCACAAGTGACTATTTTCCCTTTTTGGTTACACCGAGTATAGGTCTGAATTTACTGTTTCTTTCTTTTACGTAATGTTTTAAATCCTTTTTCTCTGTTCTATTCAAATCATTGAACATTTCTTCATGCTAAAAATACGAAGCGAGTCTTAAAATCGTTAACCCGGAACGAAAAAATAATGTCAAATGCCACTCTTTGTTTCGCACACTCCGTGATTACATGCTAATTGTATGCGTGTAATTAAATATTTTTATACTATGATACATATTTTATTTTATTTAATTCGGTGTACATAGAATCCCCCTACAGTGAAAACTCATAAAATATGTATGTCATCGATTTACTTTTTAAAATAATCCTGTTTCAAATACATGAAGTGTTTTTTTCAACGATAGTCAATGTTCGCTGCTAAGTATAATAAATTAGAAACTAAATATCAACAAAGAATTCATACGACTTGAACGAGTCTTACACATGGTTTAAGAAAAACATCACTTCAACTTACTCATGTTACCGACTTATCAACAATAAATGTTTATGTTAGCGCGCCCATCTGGCGAGCGACGGTGCGACATTTTGTTTAGAACGTGAGCGGTCGAGTGAATTTTATCTATTTTAACTTTAATTTTATGTGTTTTGCTTGATACAATCCATGTCGACCATGCCTTTTCTTATGATGTGTCGATTAGGATAATATATGACATTTACTAGATTTACAAGACTGCCTCGTTGGTCTCGCGGCATAAATGTGCGCGTGGGATCGGGAGGTCTCGGGTTCGATTCCCGGGTCAGACAAAGTGTTATGTTCCCGGTACGGCAATAGGCTCGCCCCCTATTACCTGGGACCTAAAAATTCATAGCGAAATGTGGGTATTATATCACACCTCTGCCTACCCCTTCGGGGATACAGGCTTGAGTCTATAAAAAAATGACATTAACAGTTATTTAATATTAAACCAGACTGTGCCGAAAGAGGCGCGATTGGCGGTTCATAATGGAGTGCTTGTCCCCACGTTGATGTATGGAAGTGAGAGTTGGGTATGGCAGAAAAGGCATGAAAGTAGAATTAACGCAGTTGAGATGCGATCACTGCGTAGTATGTGTGGGGTGAGACTGATCGATAGAATTCCGAACGTAACTATACGAGAGAGCAGTGGTCTGAAAGAAGATGTCGTGACTATGATTGAGAAGGGAATGCTAAAGTGTGTCCAAACGACACGTGGAGCGAATGAGTGAACAAAGAATGACGAATAAGATTTATAAGGCAAATGTGTGTGGGCAAGTCGGTCGCGGCAGACCTCGTCGGACATTCCTCGATCAAATTGGGGAGGTCCTAAAAAACGGCCAGGTCCGAAGTATCCGAAACCGGCGAGCATGTATGAAAAGAGTAATGAGTGTAGAGGAAGCGCGTGAGGTTTGTAAGGATAGAAGCAAGTGGCGTTCTGTTGTCTCTGCCTACCCCGACGGGAAAAAGGCGTGAGTATATGTATGTATTAATTTTAAACTTATTTGACTGCACGGTTGGCGTAGTGGTTTAAGCAGCCGCCTCACTGCTTGACACTGTGCCGAAGTGTTGTGGGTTCGATCCCCACACGAGACAACACTTTGTGTGATTCATAAATTGTTGTTTCGAGTCTGGGTGTTCATTGTGTCCGTTAGTTGTATGTTTGTAAAGTTCCCCGCGACACAGGATTTAGTCCTAATGCGGGAGTTGTAAAAAAAAACAATTAAAGAAAACAATTATATAAAATATGAATTACGTTATAATATGCAAGTGTCGTGCTGAAATTGTGGTCAGTTAAATAACCTATGCATTTTAATGTCTAAATAATAAGAATTAGTGTTCTTTCATTACTTATGCATAAAAGGTTCCTGTTCTTATAATCTATGATACTTAAGAAATCAATATATGTGTATATGCATTAAGTAATCATATTAAACTACTTCAGAAAACAATTAAGTAAACGTATTATAGTATATCGAAATACAATTAATTAAAAACATGTACAATTATCTATAGATTGACTATAATGGCAACGTCATAACTACAGTATAGAATAAGCCACTAACAAAGTGTACCATGTAAGGTAACGAGTGGCGCCTTTGATCTCACGTCGGAACCGTCTCCTTTGAGAACTGATTGAGCGCACCACTTTGTGTGCATACGAAAACATCTGTCAGCTTCTGCTCTTCTACTTCTTGGACATTTACAACGTTTCTTTATAAAAAACCGTTTTCATTTCGGAGCTTTTCATTCGAGGATAAATGAGGCGTGATTGTTCGGTGATTGAAGAGGGCAAAGACAGGTATCGCGAACATTGATTGGTTTGCTCACGTGTCTAACACATACTGCACCATTACACTGAATTCAATGTTTAAAAGCCTTCTTCGCGAGAAATTGCTTTCACAATGTGCACTCAGAGTAGGAGCACCGGTTTGTTGATCACTCAAAGTTCTGTTTTGAGAATTTTACTTTGTAACACTTGTGCAAATAATGTCATGTTGCATCTACAGGTAGTACATAGTAAACAGGAATTACTTATTTCTCAATCTTGTTACTATATTTAGAAAAACTCATACCTATTAAAGGGTATCTTATGAAAATTGCGAAACATAAAATAGTAAACGTAGATAGACGTGTACGAGGCAAATAATCATCCTATTAGCAGTATAATCTGGACGTAGCGTCGGTAAGATTGGGACGATACAATGACGAACTAATTTATATAACGTGAGGCGAAACAATGCCAGAAACTGTCCCTATATGTATCTATTTTGTTGTTGTATATTTACGGACGACACGGACGTGTTACATAAAGATATTTCACACGAACCATTATTACAGGAGAATTTTGGTAATAAATTTATAATTTCATGTCAATTGTATAACATAAGTCTGTAATGTAAGAAAGAGCAAGAGCTTCTATAATGACAATCAGACCGAAGCTAAATACTTGGATACTATCATAAACACATAGCTTATATAATTATGTATATCAATAACAACAAGACCCTTACCGAAAACTGAAATCCCATGTTGTACCAATCAGTACGAACATTTTTTATTTCGGGATCGTACCTGGGAAATTACTGGTTCAGGAGATATTGAGGCTCAAAGTTAGTATGGAATTTTTCTAATTAGGTACAAAATCGGTGCATTTACCCTGACAATATGTTCTTTAGATGCCTTATAACTCCATGTATAAGTAGGTATTTCGAGCATTACACGCGCGCGCTTTTAATTGCGATTAAAAAAATATGAAAACTCAACAAAAAACATTTCTCAGGTATTATTTTTGGTTAGTATGACTTGGCACAGCGAGTTGACGTCGGCTTGGTGATGGGTCTTGTGACACCCTGTATATCGATGGCAGCAGACAAAGATTTATATTATTACTCATCAGTTACCATTTATTAAAATAATTGAATAAATGATAACTGATGAGTAAATACTATGGTACTACTGTCTGGTAAACTTTTGAGACCAGTCAAGAACTTATATGTTGGCTTACTGTCACATGTTATTCAGAAACAAGGCTGAAAAGGTAAAGGAACATAGAAAATCAGTGACTATAGTCCTACGGGGGCATATTTTATTTCCTTTCTTCGCATATCCTATGTGTTGGGTAAGAAAGAAGTGAAACAATACTTCAACTCTACTACTTATAGGTAGTAGAGTCTTGCTGATTTCAGCATGAATGGGCCGGCTGGACCGGTGAAGTACTACCCTCTCACAGAAAATCGTCGTAAAGTAACAGTACCTAAACTGTTGCGTTTCGTTCGGTGAGTGAGAGTGCTGGAGGCCCCATCCCCTATTCCTTTTCCCTCCCTCATCCCGCTCCTCCTCCTTCCCCTTTTCCCAACCCCAAGGGGCGGCAACGCACATGTGACTCCTATGGTATTGCTTGTGTCCATGGGCGGCGGTAATTGCTTACCTTCAGGCGCTTCCGTCTGCTCGTTGCCGCCTAGTAATATAAAAAAATACTAATCTAATAGTAGAAAAATATCTTTAGCTCATAAAATGTAACATGAATATATACCAAAATTTAACAAAAAGGGACATTGAATCACCGGCATTATACCAATGTTTCAGTATTTTTCGCTTCAATATAAGTAGTAAGAGCACTTGCTCAGTGAACCTGAAGCAATATATGAACGTTTTTTGTCACTGAAATGTTGATAAATGCCTATGGTAATATTGAAAGAACACTGAGCAGGATCTCCCTTGTTTGACCGAAAGGAATTTGACAAATTTTCAGTCCCAAAAAATTATTCGCATAATTTCATTTGCCAAATTGTTACTTAGCAAAAAATCTATTCACAAACAATTGTAACGCAAACCTAATGTTTGGGAAATTAACGTTTAAACTATAACTTGTTTACCAACTAGTACTTTTAACATTTTTTATTTAGTCAAATATTTCAGTTGGTATAACAGTTTTTACGCAAAATTAATAATTATTCTAATCTTAATAGTTAGGCTAACCTTTAGTTAGTTAGTTAGGCTAACCTACTAAAAACAATCTCTTTTTTAGGGTTCCGTACCTCACAATGTAAAAAAAGAACCCTTATAAGATCACTTTCTTGTCCGTTTGTCTGTCTGTCTGTCTGTCTGTCTGTCCGTGTGTCACCACCGATTTTCTCAGGAACGGGTAGACCTAGCAAATGAAATTTTGGTATAAATTTCATACTGAGGTCTATGGTTCCTATTAGGTGTATAAAAATCAGGGTCCTGGGTCAACCCGATAAAAAGATATGGTCAAAATTAGATTTTTGCGAAAACTTGTAAGTACCAAAATTAACCTTAATTTTCAACTTTTTTAAATTTTCAGAATTTTTCCTTTACTTGTGCTGTAAGACCTTGGTTTTAACCAAAATTGACAATTCTAGGTCAACCGTAATTACCCTATAGGTTTTGGGTCGAAAACCTATATGGTAGTTCCCATTGAACTAGAATCATGAAATTTGGCCAAAAGCAGGGTCTTACAGCACAAAGAAAGGAAAAATTACAAAAAGTAAAAAAAGTGGAAAATTAAAAAAAGAAATCACCACTTAAGATAGTCCTCTAAGTTGTATGGCCGCTCATACAGATTTAGAGGACAGGCGTAATTAGCACCAACCTCAAATAAGGTAAAATGCGTACGGAACCCTCGGTGCGCGGGTCAGACTCGCACTTGCCTGATTTTTTTCTATTAATGCAAGTCGTTTCTGGCACTCGCCGGCCGCTACCCGCGGCACTGCTCGCTTCGCTCGCTCGGCTCGTGCGTAGGAGGTCACAGTTCTAACCTAACCTAACCATTTTTTAATAATTAACCTACTCTAACTACTTCCATAAATTAACTAATATCACCAAACGTTTATTCTCTGAAGATTGTTTGCTGTAATAAATCATTTGATTAAAGACCAAATGCCATAATGACATTATACTAAGCAATATTTTGCCAAGTAAAAATTTGACCAAATAAAAATATGCGTACTATAAAATCATTCGAAATATTGCAATGGTATAAAAAAGATTGCTTAAATTTGTTTGGGTAATGAAATTTTGGCAAAATCTTTTCGTCAAAACGGCAGGATCCCCACTGAGCAATATTAGTTATGTTTAATGTAGAGACTCTTTATATTATTTGAAACACATGTTTTTGTATGTAAAGATTTAGGGTGCAAAGTTTGATTTCGTAAATAAGAGTAGGTATTGTGAGATTTGTTTTTTAGACAAGACGTTGTATAGTTCACATAATATAGCAAGCTTCTTTGGCTGCAGTCCTTTGTAGCGAGGCTAATTTCTTTGTCAGATTACAATTCCCCGTCCTCTTCTTGAAAGGTTACTAATTAAGGTCATGCTTTGCCTAACGGATCATGTCTTCTTTTAAAATCGATAGAAATATATGTACAATGAAATAAAATAAAATTCGATATTTTTATCATATTTTGAAATAAAATAAAGCTGGATGTCTCGCTTGTAATTGGGTAACTTTATGTTTGTTTTGAATAGCCAGGAATCTTTACATATTTTCTTATAGGTATTATTACTTATTGTCATAATACCAATTAGTAAACAAAAAGAAAATACATTAACCCAATTACAATAGCTACGTAAAATAACTGCAATACGGGTTGAAAACGTAAACGCTTTTATTTTAATTTTCACGGAACATCACGTCAATAGGCACAATCAGGAGAATTACATCACAGTGAATGTACAAGGCATCTGCTCCCAGAACATCGTCTCTCGTTCAGGTTATTGTTGAACATGGGTATTGTTTTAATCGTTATATCAATAGATTTACCTACGATATTTGATATCCTTGATAATTTGACCTATATTTATTGTCATCATCATCCTCACCCTACAGTGCGAGGGTACGCCACTGAGCTCAATTTTCGTCATCTAGGTTTTAAAATAGTTTTCAATTACTTTTTGATGACTGCCTTTAAGCAATGCCTTTCTTCTATTAGATGCCTTTGCTCTTGCACTTAGTTATTAATTTACATTATGCAAAAAATACAATTAGGGGGTACAAAAATATAAAACATGCAACAATGTGTTTATTTTTACGTTCAATGAAACAGTTTGTACGTGTTAACACAAATAAATGAATGTATTTAAATTTCATTTTATATTATAATCAGCATGTTATCATGCGATTACCACACAATACTGTCGGATAGAGCACCTAGTTTTTACTTCTTCCACGAATCAAAACACTGTCTTTATGATGCTGTTAATAGAACAGATCTGGGGGCTAATCGTGCTATTTTCAAACGTTCAAACGTTGACACGTGTTTGTACGTGTTAACACAAATAAATGAATGCATTTAAATTTCATTTTATATTATAATCAGCATGTTATCATGCGATTACCCCACAATACTGTCGGATAGAGCACCTAGTTTTTACTTCTTCCACGAATCAAAACACTGTCTTTATGATGCTGTTAATAGAACAGATCTGGGGGCTAATCGTGCTATTTTCAAACGTTCAAACGTTGACAACGTAACGTATTTGGTGAACGTTTGATTTTAGTTTAGCTGATATCAAACATAGTATCGAGCTAATTGTATTGAGCCTAGTATTGAGCGTTCGAACCGTAGACGCAAAGAAATATAACCTTATTAAGTCATAGAAGTAACACTCAAAATAACAACAGCGGTTGCTATGATTGATATCTTCTTTCTTGTGGCACATGCAGTATGATAGAAAGAGCTATCGATAGGTTTAGCAGTACGATCTTATAGCAGTCTTGTGGTAGCCAGACAGTAGATAAAACATAGAGCTAGGAAACCGAGTGTTGTTCGTAACAGTGATGATTTATTGATAAATATTTTTGGTCAAATGTCTTACTTTAGTATGTGTCGATATATTTAAGCCGTAGCAGTAAACAACTAAAATGTTGAATTTGTAGTTTTTGCTGTCGACGCCTGACAGTGATTTGCAAAGACTTGCCAGACAGACAGTACTAAAAAAATCACGTGTTTAATTGTTCGTTTTAGCCATAAAATATATTGACAAAAAGTATTCATAAACTAATGAGCGATGCGTTGCGATGCGATGCTAAGAAACTGTCACTTAGATGATGTATTGTACGAATTATACCAGATTGGCTAATGCGGCACGGCAGGCTTTGGTAATTTGTTTGCGTCGCATCATATCACGTTGCTTGCTATCGCTAACGTTGGACACTGCTCGATTTTTTTAGAGTTGTAGGTAATCCGACTGCCACGCCGAAGCTTGCGGGTTTGATTCCCGCTCAAGTCAAACATTTGTGTGCATGAATATGGATGTTTGTCTTGGTCTGGATGGTACTATGTATAATGTGTAATATATTTATAGAAAAGTATATATGCATGTTTATCGATTGTCTAGTATTCGTAGTTCAAGATATGCTTAGTTTGGGACCAAATGATGTTGTGTGAATGTGGAAGAATATTATATTTTATGTTAGAATATTATGTAGCGGACTACAAGGCAAGACGTCTTTGATCAGTCAGGATAGCACTAATATGATAAATAATATAGAAGTAGGTAGATTAATTAAAATCGTTGTAATTATCATATTTTATTAATATGTTCAAACTAAAATTACACACTTTTTGTTTAGCTTTGGATAAATAATTCTACCGGGTGTGCAATGACCGGGCATAAATTTAATATAGGCACAGCTTTCGGTTTTAAACGACGCCGACGCCAGGTGCTTTCTGTCTTTAAAAAACAGTCTTTCTCAAAATGACATGAACAAATACGATGGTACTTCTGCTAAATCAAACTAGGCCGTCCAAAGGCATTTATCCAAAGTTTTCTTGTGACGTCATTAATAGGCAACCTGTAATAAAAAACACCTCCTTTATAATAAAAAATGCTACTCACATCCCTAATCCATCTACTATTTTATAGAAGTGACAGTATTTTATTTTTTGACACTAATATTTTTATTAGTAATTTCATTTTAACAAAAGATACTATGTATCTTTCTTATGTACATAGGCGACAACTTGCTAAATTATTAGCATTTAATTTTTATACTGACAGGAGTACTACTAGAGTACTTAAGAATTTGGTAGATAATAGTTATACCAATAGTAGTATTGACACATCTATTAGTTTAAACTATTAGATAAGACAACAGATAGGCATTCATGTGTTTTAAACTTAGTTCATCAAAACATACAAGGCCTATCTAGCAAAGAATTAGAAATAGATTTATTTTTAAATAAACATAAGATTGATATCTTATGTATTACGGAACATTGGTTGCGAGGTGACCAATTAATATTTAACAATCAACATTACTCAGTTATAAGTGCATTCGTAAGAAAGAAGGCTATTCGTGGTGGCTCTCTAATATATGTATGTATTAGTTTGAAATGTAAAGAACGTAAAGATATAGCTAAACTTTCTATCGAGCGCACTGCTGAGATTTCTTGTGTTGAGCTTGAACAACATATTATAGTGTGTGTGTATCGACCACCACAGAGCGACTTTACTCCGTTTGAAAGCATTATAGAGGATGTCTTAAAACACATAATTTCTAGTAGGAAGTCTATAATCGTATGTGGCGATTTTAATGTCAATTTGTTAGAAAAATCACAAATTTGTACTAGGTTAGTTAGCTTATTTAGGTCATTTAATTTAAATGTTTTGTTCTCTGAACCAACCAGAATAACCTCACATTCGTCGTTATTTAAGTAAGGCTGTTTTAACTGACTTGACATCGGATCACTGCGGGCAAAAGGTTGTAATTCCAACTAATACAACCCCTAAAGTACAAGAAATTACATGTAGGCCAATGACCTCAGCTCGCCTCAAACACTTTAGTAATGATGTTGCTGCCAAGATCGCCAGTATTGACTTAACCGTTGATGATCCTGATGAATTATATAAATGCTTATTTAAAATTGTTAATGATGAGTACAATAAAATTTTTAAACTGAAGACGTTTGCAAGGAGCATTAAAGTAAATTTTTGTGACTAGGCAACAGTGGGTATATACAAAAGTAGAGCTAGGTTGTATGATCTATATGGTATGAAGAAATACAATTTTAATCCTGAATTTATTCAATATGTTAGAAATTATTCAAAGGTTTTTAAGAGGACATGTGCTTTAGCCAAATCCATACATTTAAGCAATAAAATCAAAGAATCCAAGAACAAAATTAAAACTACTTGGAGCATTATTAACAATGAGACTGGTCGAGCAGTAAGAGCTAATTGCTCAGACATTTAACAATTTCTTCATAAACATACCAGTGAACACAATCAGCTGTCTAGATTCATGTCCAAGCAAAGCAGAAATGTTGGTTAGGGGCAATGTGAATGAGTGTGATGTGCTTTTTAATTTTAAATATATTGACACCAATGACATACTGAAGGTATTCAAGACGCTCAATAAAAGAAAATCTGTTGACTTATGGGGCATTTCTGTTAAATTTGTGCGACAAATTATTTCTAGCTTAGCTCCATATTTAGCTGCAATATTCAACAGATGCATAGATACAGGAGTATTGCCTGATCTAATGAAACACAGTAAAGTAATACCATTATTTAAAAAAGGGATCAAAGAGCGACCCTAGGAATTTTCGCCCAATTTCTATCTTACCTACTATTAGTAAAAATTTTGAAAAGATTATTTTGCATCAACTAGAGAGCCACTTTCACACAAATAATTTATTTCACAGTGAACAGTATGGCTTTACTAAGGGTCGCTCCACCGTTGATGCCGGTGTAACTTTGTTAAAGCATATTTTTAATGCTTGGGAAAACTCGAAGGATGCCATTGGTGTTTTTTGTGACCTATCAAAGGCCTTTGACTGTGTGGAACATAATACACTTTTACTTAAATTGAAACTTTATGGTATTAGAGATACCGCACTCAATCTTGTTGCCAGCTACCTTAGTGATAGAATTCAGTATGTAGATGTTAATGGGAGTAGGTCTCTAGGTTTGCCAGTAGGAATAGGCGTTCCACAGGGCTCTATTCTCGATCCATTTCTATTTTTAATATATATTAATGATTTGCCGTTCTTTGGTCAAAATTTATGTGATATTGTTTTGTTTGCCGACGATACGTCACTAATTTTTAAAGTTGATCGTAATTTAAGTAACTTTGATACCGTCAATAACACTCTTGCACAAGTATTAGATTGGTTTTTGACAAATAATTTGGTACTCAACTCAAGCAAAACCAAATGTGTTAAATTCTCTTTGCCTAATATCAAAAGTGTTCCTACTAATATAATTTTAAATAAGGAAACAATTCAACTAGTCGAATCAACCGTATTCTTAGGTGTAACTTTAGATTGTAAGCTTCAGTGGGGCGCCCAAATATCCTGTCTCGTAGTAAAACTTAGTTCTGCAGCGTTTGCAGTTAGAAAAGTTAGGGAATTCACAGATATAGATACTGCTAGACTAGTTTACTTTAGTTATTTTCACAGCGTAATGTCTTACGGAATAATGTTATGGGGTACAGCTGCTGATATACAGACTATTTTTATCATTCAAAAGAGGGCCATACGTGCAATTGATAAGTTAGTTGCTAGAGATTCTTTACGTGACAAGTTTAAAGAAGTAGATATATTGACAGTTGCATCGCAATATATATATATATGCTAACTTAATGTACATTAAGAAAAACTTAATTCTATACCGCAAAAATAGTGATTTGCACAAAGTGAACACAAGGAATAAGCATAAACTGGTGGGAACTAACTACCGTCTACATTAAATTCAGAACTCATTTGCGGGGATTGGTATACGATTTTTCAACAAATTGCCTCTTGAAATAATGAATTTACCCATGCAAAAATACAAACAGACAATTAGGAACTTTCTCTTACAAAGGGTTTACTACACTATTAAGGAATTTTTAAATGATAAGACACCGTGGGGATAGGCTTAGGCTTGTTTAACTCACGATTATTTTATTTACATGTTAAATGGACGTGCCTCGTGAAAACATGATTTTTGCAGGATTTGGATATTTTTATGATTTGTTGAATGTAGTTTAACATCATTTATCCCTGATCATATTCATTGTTCACTTGTCACCTTCACAAAATTCTTTCTACATTTGCATTTCTTCACGCGTTCCACTAACTTATGTTAATATTAACCGCTTCACCGCTAGCGCCAATTCGCCGAATTCGGTCGACCGCTCACGTTCTACACAAAATGTCGTGCCGCCGCTCGCCAGATGGGCGCGCTAACATAAACATTTATTGTTGATAAGTCAGTGACATGAGTAAGTTGAAGTGATGTCTTTCTTCAACCTTATGTATGACTTGTTCAAGTCGTATGAATTCTTTGTTAATATTTAGTTTCTAATTTATTATACTTAACAGCGAACATTGACTATCGTTGAAAAAAACACTTTGTGTATTTTAAACAGGATTATTTTAAAAAGTAAATCGATGACATACATATTTTATGAGTTTTCACTGTAGAGGGATTCTATCTACACCGAATTAAATAAAAAAACATGTATTAAATTACACGCATACGATAAGCACGTAACCACGGAGCGCGCGAAACAAAGAGTGGCATTTGACATTATTTTTTCGTTCCGGGTTAACGATCATAAGACTCGCTTCGTATTTTTAGCATGAAGAAATGTTCAATGATTTGAATAGAACAGAGAAAAAGGATTTAAAACATTATGTAATAGAATGAAACAGTAAATTCAGACCGAGTATAGCGCTGTAACCAAAAAGGGAAAATAGTCACTTGTGCGCGGTCTACGGAATTTCGAAAAAGGGAGAATAGTCACTTGTGCGCGGTCAAGCGGATAACGATCTGGAAAATGGAGGTAATTGGCGGTCATGGTCAGTATACCAATAGATTGTTTCTTACTGCTGGTTCGTATACCGTTGTCGTCATGCTCACTAAAATGTCATTTCTTGTGGTGGCGTCGTGTGTCGGGTCATCCCTGTCCCTCTAATATGGCGAGAGGGATGACGGCTGGCACATGCGTCATACTCGTGAACGGGTGCTTCTTGCGATGACTGGTCGATGACGGTCTTGCGGGCTGGTATTATGTAGATTTTAATATTTAAATGCATCATTTCCATCATGGTTCTGATCACTTTCGCGGATTTATGCAAAAAACAATTAATGATCACACTTGGTCATGTAGAAGTGGTTTTTATTTCACTAGAGTAACGAAGGTGAATTCAAATGATGATGCACCACAACATTACCGCAATTGCAGCCAATACGAATTTATATGATCGTTACAATAAACAACACCTATTTTTCAGATTTGGAATAATATGTAGAGCAGAGAAAGATGCTAAACAAACCTCGAATTGTCAGCGTTCGGCATAATAGTCATCCTTTCTATAAAAGAAGAGATAGACGTAAAGCTGGAGAATTTGAATTTGGCTGACTTTCTTACTTTTCAGGTACGCATTTCAATTATCAACGTAAGATCCTACAGTATTTACTCTCATACTGAACTTGTCTCATAATATGCTTAAATACCCAACAAAATAATGTAAGTAATACTCAAACACAAGATATAGCGCACGTATGAGAACAATATCAATCTTAAGTTAAATGTCAGGGGGTTTAGTTATTTTGGTAAGACTTATATTTGAGTAAATAATTACTGAATAATTTATGTTTTAATTTTGTTCCGAGGAGTAAGCAGAATAATAAGCCGCTCGTTAGCACAACCACATGGACATAATTGCAAGTTAACAAAAATGAGCAATTTGCTATGAGCCAAATCGAGACCATCATCACTTCTTGGACATTAAACAAGAATGTACTATTAATTAGTTTACTAAAATAATGTAAACCAAACCAAATACATAATTATTACTGTGAAGTTCACGTTATAACAATGGCCTAACAGATGTTGATTGTTTCAACTCTACTTAACATTATATTTTGTATCAGATTTCATCATCTCAACACACTGAATAAATAAAATCGAAATGTGAAATTGGAGCTTGCTTTTTAATATACATACCTACTCTATTTTTTTAACTATCTATTGAAGTGGTTCAGCGGTAGTCTGGGTAACACTGGATCATCAGATGTTGGACTCGATACCCGATTAGAAAGTACGCTTATGTTAGCTCACACACTTGTATCACATCCTGCTGAGTTAGTTGTTAGTCTCCCTTGTAGATCGGCTTATTGGTCTAGTGGTACCTAACCCTGACTGCTAAGACGAAAGTCATGGGTTCGATTACCACCCAGGAGAACTCTTAATGCGATGAGCAAATTACCATAACTATAATACTCGTATGTGTATATAAGCAATATTTATATATATTATTAAATTGTCTGACTACCGTGCCACTAGTTTGTGCCTAGTTTGGGATCACACCGCCAGGTGTCACAGAGAATTAATTTATTCTTATGTTTCTCTTCTACAAATCACTTAGAAATTCACCCGGTCTAAATTGTCACTAAGGACGAAAGGGGGCACCTACCCTAACCACTCTCATACTAGTATGGGCAGATGGTACTTGATGGGCGAACTTATTAGATAGATATTCTCTTAATAGACTCCAAGGCTTATTACTTTTGCTATATATGCAAAGTGGGCAACAGTGATGTTTTGTCATGGCGGGTCTCGTGGCAACAAAGACCCGGGGCAGGTTTTCCCGTGATTATGCCTTTGAAAATTACACCAAGCGAATAGCTCCTGTGGCCTTCCCTTCGCTGATCGGCCAAAGCAAGCCAAATTTAAGAGCCCTGAACCAACTAGTTAAAATAGGCTGGCCAGGGACTAGGCTCTGACCGACTCATTGAACTATTAGGCACCCACAGATTACATGAAATTTACAATTCTGTGTCGGCACCGCATTGCGCTTCCCACGCACGCACATTCAACTGGATGCCACCCAGACCTAATCTAAGACTTAGGTCTGTTTTCCCGAGGTAGTGGGTTGGATTCCTAACACGACAAATCTTTGTATGATGAGCACTACGCTTTTGTCTATGTCTTGGTTAAATTAAATAATTACAATATCTATCTAGGTACTTAGGAAATATAATTATAAATGAACGTTTATCAGTCGTCTACTTGCTGTATATAGGCGTCTGAGAGCGCAGTGACCTAGTAGGCAGTCTTTTCGCTTAAGCCACCCAAAGAACCTATAACTGTGACAGTATTATGTGTATGGTATACGTATATCCACATAATATTATTGTTTCAGCCTTTCAAAAGTGAATTTCTAGGAAGGTATCGCGTCGAGATATAGCCTTTTTGATGAGCTGTCTTCCTAGACATTGTTATAAATATAGGGCCAAGCAAGCTTGACGCCAATCTTGCAATAATGAATTCTACCGCAACAATAAGCTATACTAAAGAGATATCTATAAAAATTGTCTTATATGAAAGAATGTTGTTCACTCATTTAAGTTGCAATCAAACGTATTATAAGCATATGCCACTAAATTGATAATTAATACAAAATTATCTTAATTATTTTCTCAAATTTAAAATATTATATAATTGAAAAGTTCGTCGATAGGAACTTTTGGTTTGACAACGTATGAGACGTTCGCGAACGTAACGGTTTTGGTTTAAAACGTTGTCAAATAATAGCGCGATACCATAGTAAAAACAGAATAGTAAGCTAGCTTAAGCCAGGATCAAACCAACGCGTTCAGCTTGCGTCCGCGGTGGCGTGCGCGGTGGCGATCAGATGTTTTGTACGAACTTATAGCGACGTGTTTACATCTACGCGTCCTCGGATTGCACGCGGCGGTGCAGCGGCTGCACGCGGCGGTGGCGATCAGATCGCGCTTGTTGCGTTAGGACGCTGCACGCAGCTATTATTTGTTGAGGAAACTGTGTTTGTTAAGTATGGTGGAAACGGAAGAAATTATAAATTAATTCCACAAATACCCATTGTTGTATGATACGTCTCATTCTGATAAGGCGTTATCGAATGATGGTAGGTATTTACTTCACTGGCACTGTATAATTATCATACCCGCCTCAAGTTAACTTCTTGTTCCTTTTCGTCTTCAATAATAGCAGACACAAGTAAAACTTCTTCAATTTCACTCTGTATCAGACAGCATTTTAGTGACGCGACTACAGCCTGGTGAACGCCTGAACGAACGCGACAGTGTGCACAACTTTTGCACGCGCAATAATCGCCACCGCGCACGCCACCGCGGACGCGAGCTGAACGCGTTGGTTTGATCCTGGCTTAAGGCCGCTCGGCGAGTTAATTGCCTACTTTTGCGATGACGCACGGGTTGTCACGTGTTTATACCGCGGCGCCGGCTTTGTCGGCGCGCGCGCTTTTTCGCCGTTTTTTTAAGTGATTGCGCTGAATACTACAGAATTTAAGCTGGCATATATTTTTTTTCAAATACCTACTGACTAGCTAAGCGTTATATAACTATCTAAATGCCCTTTATAGCGAGAAAAATGTAACAAGTTTAATAAACTATCGTTTAACACATTGTATAATATTAATAACTTTTATTACAAAACTGAATGTACATAAACAATTCGAGCTGGCGAGCAGTGTAGTACCGACATGAATGCGCGTGATCAGACGCGCGGCGCATCCCTTCGCCGAGCTTGTCGCGCTCGTGAGATTGTGTGCGTGAAAAGTGCGTGCGTACACGGCGCCCCGGCGACTCACGCATACATTCAAACCAGCGCGGCGGCGGCGGCCGATTTGTATGAAGCTATCCTATTATTCTGTTTTTACTATGGCGATACCATGCATAAAGACATAAAGACATATTTATTTCTGCATTTTGGTTGTTTACAACACTTATACATGTCAAAACCCTATTCTAGATGATGCCGGCTTTTCCTAGCTAAATGACTTCTTGAGAAGAAAAACCGAAACAAACTCAGAGTCCTTGTTTTTTTTGTCACTTTAATTTCTTTAGTCTTTTCTTGATCTTTTAAAGTCCAGACAAAAAAAGGGTTTAGTATGCAAGTACAATGCAGGAAATCATCTGACGCTTTTGACTGACTCGGCCCACTGATGGCCCGCATTCAACTGCAATCGTACGGCTCAACCTTGATTGAGGGAGCCAGCACGATCTGTATCACTATGCCTCCACGCCATCAGAAGGTGTATGCCTAAGCCATCAGACAGGTTGCCACAACTATTTGTTTATATGTTTAATAATGCCCACATCGTACTCACAACTTTACATGCTAATACATAGTAAAATACATGTTGTAAACAATATGTAAAATTATAAAAATTTAAACAATAAAATGTCATATATTTAAATGTCAGAAAATATTATTGAATGTCAATTTAAGAATGTCTAAAAAATAAAATAATAATATATTACTTAAGTAATTTTAAATGTCAACATGGCATGCAACAACGAGAGTTCGCTCGCACGCTGTCACCTAGCTGTCACTGAACGTATCTGCCCTACAAAAACCAAATCGTTTATGTTCAAATAATTAGCACGATACGAAATGTGCATAATGTGACGTTTTCGGTTGAAGTTTGGTTTTGGTAAATACGTTGACGTTTACGACGATTGCCCCCCTGATTTCATCATTTAAACTTTCACTACACGGGTTTTACATTACTACGAACTTTATTTGCATCCTGGAATTACA
Organism: Euclidia mi; assembly: GCA_944739405.2. NCBI lineage: Eukaryota > Metazoa > Arthropoda > Insecta > Lepidoptera > Erebidae > Euclidia > Euclidia mi. The sequence continues at coordinate 43,558,588 of OX123182.2, read as the reverse complement.
GGCTTACGTGCGGCTTAAAGATATCAATAGGATAAATTTAAAAAAATTGCACAGTCTCGTAGCGTCGATAGCGAATAAATTTTAACTTTTAAATATTTATGTTGTCGTTTACTAATAGTCGCAGTGAATGTATTTTAAGAACTATTAAAATGTTCTTGACATCATTACAAATCATCATTGCAAACTTATATGGTCCACGAATTATCTACTATGTGTTAGAATTTTAAATATTTGTGTTCGCGACAGACATTAAAACTATGACAATGAATAGTGTATTCGAAACCGCGAGTGAAAATCGTATAAAATCAGTGTTATCTAATCGTGCGGTACACCGGGTTCGGTTCCCGGACGTGTCAAAACGTTAAAAAATAGCTAAAATAGTGTAAATGGTTAGATTGTTAATATAAAACAACTATGTAATACATGAACATTAGTCTTAAACTTGTGCTAACTGTAGGGAACTTAGATATCGAATCGTAAATAGCGTTATCAGTAGTGACAGATAAGAGTTAATACTTGATAAAACAGCTGTTTGTTTACATAGTCGTTTTATAGTTTTATAAGTGTTTTTTGGCTTCATATAGACTTGAAATCATGTCTAGATACCTTTTTATTGCTAGTTATTACCTTATATAGTTAAAATAAGCATAATAACAAACATTCGTATGTTTATCATAAATTTTGTTTACTTACGATAGTATTTACTTAAGAAATTCTGTAATTTTCTTATGATTCATAAGTTATCATGTAATAGGTTCGAAATGAATAAAGATATTTTCATGGTGTTTGTTTTAATAGATGTCCCATATAGTTGCACACAACGGCCTACCAAAATTATATATATATAAATTTAGTATACAATAGTTTTTCAATAGAAAATATAGTGGGCGGGCCCTTGTGTGACAGCATTTTTTGGGAGTTTTTATGGAATAACTTAGTGACGCTAGTAGTTAGGTTTAGGTATTGTATACCAATAGATAGAACTTAATGAGACCTATCAAACGATGTATAGAACATGTATGTATGTTTAATAGGAACGAATCATACGTAACATTTGTACTGTATTTGAAATAAAAATAAACGAAAGATTTTCTGTGCACGTGTTCGGTGCGATGGTCGTCGATAAGGTAAAGTTTCGAGGTACTTAAGCGACCACCAATTTGGCCAGTTGTTGGCGTCCCAACCACCATCTTGTGACCTATGTAACCATCAAGCACCGCACACCTGAACAGCATCGCTCTCAACGTATGAAGATGTTTCATTTCTGAAGCCCTTACACATCGAAGCCATACAGTCCACACACATAGAAGAACACGCATCGTCGTAGGCACACGTCAGCAGCACACTACCAGCGCACTGTAGTGGATTAGCAAAGGTTCGATTCCTGGCATCCGTTACAATTTGAAATTAAAATACTAAATTAATACTATAATTTTGCAATATACCGGCAACATTTTGATTCACCATTCCCTCTTCGATCACGTGACAAGTGTCAACGTGACAGATGTCAGTTGTCTGTGCATCGATGACTCAAATGTGACGCAAACTCGCGCGCTCGGCAAGGGAGCTATCGGGTGACCGGCCATTCGAACTCGGACCACCGAGTCGACAAGTTGTATTTTCTAAAAAATATGAGTTTAACCCAGAAGGACCTACTGTAAGTCAATTTTGTATAATTAAGTATGGATCTCTAAATACCATACAATTTATTGAACTGTGGCAGTTATTTTACTTGAAGGTGGTTTATTTAATTTGTGATAGTGTATTTTCTATCTGTACTTCTACTCTTGAAGCGCCTCACTATTAAAGTTTAAACATTTGTGTAAAATGCTAACGGATAAGCCTGATAATAAATGATTGTAACTTATGATTATTAGTAAGCACTTTCCTTTTTATTATACCCTACAATAAAACCTAATAAGCGATAACCTGCTTGTTTTTTTGTTTTTAGACCCATTAATTTGTAGTTGCTCTAAATATGTTGAAAATCTAGCTTCTGATATGATTATTCCAACATATATTATGTAAATCATGTCAGTACTCTTAGCGAATTTCATACATGAAGTACATAGTTATATACCTATAAGTAGGTAATTTGCATCGTGTTATCCCTTAGTCGCCTCTTACGACATCCACGGGAAGATAGGGGGTGGTGACACTTGTATTCTATGCCGTCAACCACACGGCAATGGTACCATCTTTGCGTAGAGACGGAAAACTCGACATCAAACCCTATACGACTGCTTCGTTGGTCTCGCGGCATAAATGTGCGCATGGGATCGGGAGGTACCGGGTTCGATTCCTGGGTCGGGCAGTGTTATTGGGTTTTTCTGTCACGAAATTCTCAGTAGCAGCACGGAGTCTGGAAATGTGCCCGGTACGGCAATAGGCTCGCCCCTTATTACGTGGGACTAAAGTTTATCTGGCGAAGAGTGGGTGTAGAAATACACCTCTGCCTACCCCTTCGGGGATGGAAGGCGTGGCGATAAGTAGGTAATACAGAGCGAGAGCAGGCAGCTCATGTGAAAAACAGTAATTACTTAGTTCTAAGCTTGCAAAGCGTAAAATTGCTTTGTGCTTCATTTATTGTCAATGCATAATAACTATAAGCTTAGGACTGACACATTTAAAACTAAAGGGAAATAAATCTATTTGTGACGCAATGAGGCGTATTTTCACTGAAAACATGTTAACTGATGTTAACATTTTCAAGTTCATTGACAAGTTATCGAAATTGGATCGAAAAGGAGTCTATATAATTATATTTGAGACTTAATTGATAATATGGAGGTCCAAATAAATATAAAAACACATATCTTTAGTATAATTATGCAATATAATGAATCCCTATAACGACTGTCACAGATCTTCATGACAGCCAGCGCCGACGGCTTAACGTGTTCTCCGAGCCCGGTGCAAGCGATAATTTAAAATGCATTACGCACATACCTAACTCCGAAAGGTCATTGTACGCGCCGTGGTTTTGATACTGATATCCTGTGCATGGCAATCTTTTGTATTTCCACTAGGCTATCACAGTTTTGCTGCTATTCGCTGCAAAATACTACGCCATACTTGCAATCATTAATCTACATACAATATTTCAAATCTCGACGGAAAAAATAGAAACTCGTTCTTTAAGCCATTCTATTTCTTCTTTTAACGTATATAACTTTATAGAAACATTTCAATACAGTGTTTAAGGCTTTGATAATTCACTTAACAGAACAAATACGCAACGCTGTAAAATAAATAAATTCCTACAAAAGCTATTTGAATTTAATACCGCCCGATACAAGGATATTACATATGTATGGCGGTATACAAACGCGATCCGTCTTTTCCTGAGTTATTGTGTTAAAAGTCGAATACATTTTTTATATATATACAAGTGATATAGAAGGTGTAACAGTTGCAGCACCTTACAAAATGTAAATTGTGTATTATGCAAAACCTGGCGATGAAAAAGAGTGACCGTGAGTTTTATTGCCCGTTCTTTCTCATGGTTCTACCTATTGCTTTGCGAACGTGGCAGTAAATGTAAATGTAGAAGCATACAGTAATAATGTTTTAAATTTGAGTATAAGTAATTATTTTATAAATTTATTATTTTGACGTTCATAAGCGTCACATTGTGACCCAAATGAATAAAGGATTTTGAATTTTGAATTTTGAATAGAAAATAACACATAATATATCACAATGAAATTATTGTCGATCGAGCAGCCGCTTTGTCTTGCTTCTTTTACTTCATTTTTCCTCGCTTGATTTGTGTTCTATGAGTGTTCCGCTGCACTCAGTTCGCCCGCCTCGAGGAATATTGGATATCTGTCATAAGTCATAAGATTTTGCATACCGACTATATAACGATCTGCATATTCCCGTATATAAAACGGGGACACGGAAATTTATTTAGGGGACTCGCCAACAAATTTTCTAAAGAATATAGCTCACCAAGATACGCACAGCATGACGCGACGTGCATTTTGTTACCTGTGAGGGAGCTTCGATAAAATGTAACACAACGTGTAATTTTGCCGATAATATTGTTGCCAGCAGCGTGTCCATCTGGATGAAACTCATTCGTCCTGGTGCGACAATTCTGCGGGTATACCTCAGGGCGGCGTTCTCTCTCCTCTGCTCTTCTCGAGTTTTATCAATTCAATATCTAAATCTATTTCAAGTTCTTACCACCTTTATGCAGATGATCTGCAAATCTACTCACAAGCGAAGCTTGAAAATGTATCTTTAGGTATCGCCAGTATTAATCAGGACCTAGTTGCCATATCAGAATGGACTAAAACGTATGGTCTTAAGCTTAATCCTGTTAAAACCCAGGCTATAATTATTGGCAGCTCTAGACTGATATCTCCTAGATATCAGTTAACTGGTCCGTGCTTCCCCAGGTGTCTTTTGCAGGTGTTTCTATTCCTTTTCGTAAAGATGTTAAGAATCTGGGGATATACATAGACACAACATTTTCGTGGGCCTTCCAGCTGCAATACATCAGCCGACGTCTGTAAGGTCCCAGCCCAATTATGGTCAATTGAAATGCTGTATGTTACTATCGTGTTCGAGGTTGATGCGAGGGAGCGGAATATGAACAACGTTACTTCGAAACAAAGGTTTATTTGCGACTAAAGAAATATTTCGATCGCGGGCGCTGCCGCGCGTAGGCACACACACCAATACATTATGTCTACTCGACAATAACACACATGTGTCCCTACAGTAGCCCCCCTCTTGTAAGAAGCTACTTTACAAATCATCACACAAAAATAAAAACCTGTGTATTTTCTATCGAACTGCAGAAGTTTCATACATTTCGGCACATCATTACAATAATTATAACAAGGCCAGCAATGTGGCTCGACTCGCTTTAATGCTGACTCTACAGTAAGATCGTACCGGCGGCGCTTGTTTACATTAAGTGTATAAATTATAAGTAAGTTTTATAATTATGGCTATCGGTTTCAGAGTATGGACATGATACTTAAATGCTACTTATTTCTACGCCTTTCATACCTGTTACTAATGGTAGTTGCCATGACGACCCGCTCTGCTATATTTAAGTATCGCCCCTTGGGACCCGTCAGCGTCCGTCATGACAACGCCTGAAAATCCTTCCATTCATCACTACTCGCCGTACTTCATTCTTACAGACTTCAGACATTGCATCATTTAACTACAAAAATACAAAGTCGGTATATCGTTTACGATTACATTTACCCCTCTGAAATACACAAAAAAAGAAATAAACATTTAATATAAACACAATGTTCACTTTACACTTTATTACAAATTCACTGTACGTTTACATGTCCAGATAACGTAAATTTTACAATATATTTCTTACTGATACACGTCTGCATTATGCGACGTAGCTGCAGGTTGCACGGTGTGCACTTTGACCATCGGCGGTGACCACCCGGCCACGGCGGCTTCCTTACGGAACCAATCTCGCACCCGCTTCTTGCATTGGTTTCGCAACAGAAACAGGCACACAAGTCCTAACAATATAGCGAATACCATTATAATAATTTCCAACCCATTTAATCTTTGGCCAATTACTTCATTAGACACACTTTGTGTAATTGCAACATTGTTATATTCGGGTTTACTTTGGCTATAACCCATCTTAGACACGTGAATACACAATAAAATATTTACTGTTAGCAAGCAAAGTCTGGCTACAGAATGAATAAAACATACAGTAAAATAATTAACATAAAACTCATGTAAAAATTGATGTGTCAGTATTTGATTCACTAAAGTGAAACATTGCTATATTTCATAGCCTAATTACAAATATTACAATACTGCAATAAAATGTTAAAAGTTATACATTTAGATTGCAACACATATTTTACACAATAACAAAATAAGTAAGTATCTGTATATGCGACAATAGCGCAGTGGTTAAAGTATCATAAGTATTATTTCGCACTGGTCGAACAATAATAGATTTGAATTTCATTCACTGCATTACTGTCGTATATAAGGTATGTCACACACAAATAAAATAAACACAATAAAATTCAATTACAAAAATAGCTTTTGTATATAGGTTATGAAGTTAGCCCTATGACTATGTCTTGGGTTCGGCGGATATAACCTGCCACTAACTTTTTACCTCGTACAGGAATCGAACCTGTGCAAGACATCTACGGCACTCACTATGCTGTGAATCTCGTTATAGTTCATTCTGCGAACCTTATCGGTCGCTTGATAGCTCTACCGCTACGTGTGGTCCGAGTTATCGGTTTGGTACCGGACTCGTCATTACTAAGATTATTATTACCACTAGAATTATTTATGTTACTATGTTTACATTGTTCGTCTAGCGAAATGGGATCATAGTTAAGTATATAGGCCGGTTTGAGCCTATCTATTGATACATTACCTGTCTATCATGTATTTGCAATCGAAAATACTTGTCACACCTGTCCATGACCTTATAAGGACCATCATAGGGTGGCTGTAATGATTTTTTAACTAAATCAACCTGTACAAATACATGTGAACATGTACGCAAATCCGAGTGCACGAAAATGTTACGTGAATCGCGTTGCTTTGTCGGTCTTGGTATAAGATTTCTAATAGCTTCCCTAACCATGATTACATATTCATTCGAATCGCTAACTTTTATGTTTTTACTGCCGTAAAAATCACCGGGTAACCTTAACGTTTTACCGAATACTAACTCAGCGGCGCTAACTCCCGTATCGCTACGTGGTGTGGCCCGCAATGCAAACAAAGTGGTATTCAGCTCCTGGACCCAGGTACCTTTCTCCCTGCGAGCCATGAGAGCTGCTTTCAACACACGATGAAATCTCTTTACGGCACCGTTCCCTTGCGGGTGATAGGCCGTAGTTCTTAATTTATTTATACCTAAATATTGCATTAGCTCGGTAAATAGACTACTCTCAAACTGCCTGCCCTGGTCAGTAGTGATCCTAACAGGACAGCCATAACGCGTTATCCAATTTTCATACAGTGATCGGGCTATCGTAGTAGCATTAATATCTTTCAATGCGTATACTTCCGGCCAACCCGTGGTGCGATCTATTACCGTCAAACAATACCTGTAACCCTCAGGTGATATAGGCAATGGACCAACTAAATCCACGTGTATGTGTTCGAACCGATCGCTAGCCTGAAACTGTCCAAGTCCAGAAACCGTATGTCTGATAACCTGCGACTTCTGACATGGAATACAGTTTTTGGTCCAATTTCGAACATCGACATTCATATTAGGCCAAAAATACTTAGATGCAACTAATTTCCTAGTTGTTCGATTCCCAGGATGAGACATATCATGAACCACGTGGAATGCCTTTTTCCTAAAGTCTACAGGTAGGTACGGCCTGGCGACGTTAGTTGACACCTCACATGTAATTTCATCCTGACCGTCCGGCAAAACAATTCCTTTAAATTGCAACCGCTCGCTAGGTTCCGATAACAACCTACGCAATTCTTTGTCCGTACGTTGCGCTAATGCCAATTCTGCGAAGTCGAGCGCAGTCGGACATGCAATCGTCGAAGCGCGCGATAACGCGTCTGCAACCACATTGTCAGAACCGCTAATATGCCGTATGTCCGTAGAAAACTCACTGATAAAGAGGAGCTGCCTAACTCGTCTAGGCGTCTCTTTATCGCTGGGTTTTTTCGAAAACGCGTATACAAGCGGTTTATGGTCTGTGTAAATAATAAACGGTCTACCTTCTACCATATACCTAAAATGTTGCACTGATAAATATTTCCCTAAAAGTTCCCTATCATAGGTACTATATTTTAGTTGAGCATCACTAAGTTTCTTAGAAAAATAACCTAATGGACGCCAGTGTGTGCCGACCCTTATCTGTAATGCGCTACCTACACAGTTATTGGACGCGTCACACATAATTGCAAGCTCCGCATTTGCTATTGGGTAACACAACACAATTGCATTCTGTAGGCTACTTTTACATTTTGCGAACGCTGCATCCGCTTCGTCCGTCCACTGAACGAGCGATTTGTCTTTCTTTTTCGCGTTTTGTAAATATCTGTTTAATACTGATTGATATTCCGCGGCCCTAGGCAAACTAGACCTATAAAAATTCACCATTCCCAAGAAACGCCTCAACTCGTCAATAGTTTTGGGTTTCGGGAATTCTGAAATTGCCTGTACTTTATTTGGCAGCGGGCTAATCCCTTCTGGCGTAATTTCATAGCCAAGAAATTCTAATTTTGTTTGGCCAAAGCAACATTTCGATAAATTGATAGTAATACCGAACTTATCCAACCGTTCGAAAATCGCTTTTAAGTGACGCTTATGAATTTCCGCTGTTTTGCTAGCCACCAAAACGTCATCGATATAACAAAAATAAAAATTAGAATCTAAATCATCGCCTTCCTGCCTAAATTCTTCTTCTAATCCCTGAAAAACAGAATTATTCATATACCGCTGAAATGTCTGAGCCGCATTTCTTAACCCAAAGGTCATACGCATAAACTCGTATAGTCCGAATGGTGTAGTAATCGCGGTTTTCTCGACATCTTCCGGCGCTACTAATAAATTATGATATGCTCTGTTTATGTCTAAACGAGAGAAAATTGTCTTATTACCTAGGATGTATGTAAAATCATTAATTCACGGTATGGGGTACCTATCTGGCTTAGTTATTGCATTCAAGGCCCTATAATCGCCGCACGGACGTAACTGCCCATCCTTTTTAGGTACGACGTGTAGGGGACTTGCCCAAGGACTCATCGACGGCCTGCAAATACCTAACTCCTGCATACGACGAAACTCTTCCTTGACTTTAACGTACCTCTCGGGTGCTAATGGCCTAGCACGCGCGAATACCGGAGGACCGGTGGTTTCAATATGATGAAACACAGAATAAGGAGGGTTTTCCTTAAAACAAACAGGTTTAGTTATCTCCGGAAATTGTAAAAGTAAATCAGAGTATATACTATTGTTATCAATTGTAGTTAACGATGATCCCTTCCACTTTACAATCGATCCTATAACACTTAGGGCCGGTTGTTTCACCACAATTTAACGCACGCGTAAACGTCAAAAATGGCGCTAACTATCGTCAAACCAAAAATTGCGTTGTTTCACAAAATGACAGCCTTGACGTACGTCAAAAAGTAACGTTTACGTTAACCGGTGCTGGACCCATTGGTTAGCGCCATTTAATTGTAAACATCTGCGTCGAATACTTGTGAAACAGGAAATAAAAACAATGGACTCCCTGGTATATTCGTCTTTGTTAGACGATAGTTCGTCTGATGACGAAACAAATGTTGTAGAAAGAAAGAGAAAAGTATTTAAAACACGTATTTATAATCTTAACCTATGGGACGAGCAGGAATTTATTGCACGATGCCGTGTATCAATGGAAATAGTTATATTATTAACACGTCAAATCGCGTTTTGGAAAACAATATTTCCTTATATTTCTTAATCAAAGATTCAAATCGGTCTTTCTCTAGTTTTTAAAAATTTACTGCACGTTCTCTGTAAAATAACGTAACAATAAAATACCACGTGAAATCACAAAATAACACAAATATGGTGTTTATTAAAATACTTAGGTACTTTGGTGAAAAAGTATCCATATTTATTAAGGAACAACGAACGTATAAAAATATGTGTCAGTTATTTAATATAAAATCGGTGTTGTTTGGATTTAATGTTTACAAAATCACAAGCACTCAAAACAAAACAACACAAATAGCCAATTCCCGCTTTTAGATGAAGTTGACCATAAGTTGACGTTAACAGCGCAATGTTCCCATACTACAAAAATCTCCCAACCATTTTTCTTGGGCTAAAGTGTTGCTTTATACTGGCAACTCGAATAACTTTGACGATCGCTTTTTTTTGCTGTGAAACAACGCTTTGTATTTTACGTACGTTAAACATGGCACGTAATCGTCAGTATTTAACGTACGTATGTTACGTTAACCAACCATTTGAAACAACCGGCCCTTAAACAAGTTATTTGGTCTAAGAGACGTCGTCCACTTATATCTACAAGTAATTTATTTTGCATTAAAAAATCTGCGCCCAATATCGGCTGACTGACTTCTGCTACTATAAAATCCCAAATGTAGGGACGTCTCAAGCCCAAATTTAATGTTAATGTTCTAACACCATAAGTTTTTATTAGAGTTCCGTTTGCCGCGTATAAGTTAAAATTAGATTTATCACTATACTTGTTTAAACAATTTCTATTCACTGGTATGATGGACACATTCGCACCGGTATCAATTAAAAATCTCATACCTGTAGTCCTATCACATACTATGAGACGGTTGTGCGTTGTACAGCGTCCCGCCACCGGCTGCACGACTTCTAGTTTCCCGACGGCTTCGGTTTGGCCCCGCTCCAGTTACAGGGTTTCACACACTTTGCTGCTTTCTCCCTGTAACGAAAGTGGTAAAAACATAACCAATTAGCATTTTTCCTCTTAGCCGCCGGATTACCGCTCCGCGATGCCGATGTGGATCTCTGGCCAGTCCAGTGATTTGCCCTGGGTCTGCCACGCTCCAATTCATCGAGCCGCAAGCTGATCTTCGCCAATTCCCCCAAGATCAGATTGGTATCCGTTGTTCCGCCAGGCGTAGGCTCCTTCAGCGTCTCCGATCCCCTGATCTCAGATATCTGGTTGGGACTTCCTGCCGTGCTTTCCAGCACTTTGTCCGCTACCGCCGCGAGAGCATCCAGACTCTCCGACTCCGTAACCGTCAATATGGCTCTCACGGCTGTCGGCAGGTGTGATTGCCACATCAGCCTGAGCGTCTCATCTGGTACCTTTTCTCGTGCCAACTCTCGCATACGACGCAGCAGTTGTGATGGCCGCTGATCACCCAGCTCCATTTCTCCAATGAGTTTTTGTAGTTTCCTGGTCTTGGACTCCTCAAACACCTGAAGTAATCTCTCCTTCAAGGTCTGGTATTTCCGCGTTTCCGGTGGGGCAAGCAAGAGGTCACTCACTTGCTGTATGGCGCTTTTGCTCAATTTCGTCACCACGAGATTTTGTTTCGCAGCATCGCTCAGTTTCTTCATTGCGGCATTTTGCTTCCTGCGCACGTGGAACCGAACTTTGAGGATTCATTGTTCAAAATTCTAACACGCTATGCCAACGTAAGGGGTCACCAGTTGTAATCAACTGTACACAATACTTTTGTCGGGGTCACCAGTTGTAAGGTCCCAGCGCAATTATGGTCAATTGCAATGCTGTATCTTACTATCGTGTTCGAGGTTGATGCGAGGGAGCGGAATATGAACAACGTTCGTTCGATCGCGGGCGCAGCCGCGCGTAGGCACACACACCAATACATTATGTCTACTCGACAATAACACACATGTGTCCCTACACGTCTTTTTGCTGCCATAGCATCATTGAGAAGACTGCGTAATTTCCTTCCGACTGCCACTAAAATTGCACTTGTGCAATCTATTCTTCTTCTCATTCTTGACTATGCCGATGCCAGCTATCTCGATCTCAATAATGATCAGCTTGATAAACTTGAGCGGCTCCAAAACTTCTGTATAAGATTCATATTTGGTTTACGCAAATATGATCATATCTCTGAATTTCGCACGAAGCTCAAGTGGCTGCCAATCCGCCTTCGCCGTAAAACTCACATTCTCTGCCTTCTCTATAATATTCTATGCAACCCTTCTTTTCCCATGTATCTGAAAACTCGCTTTGAATACCTCCATGTCACACATACAAAGTGCTTAAGATCATCGGAGAATCTTGAAAGTTCCTGCACATCTTCGGTTTTCTATGACCAATCTTTTACTGTCCAGGCTGTCCGATTGTGGAATTTGTTGCCTAAGACAATAAGACAGGCTCAATCGTTGACATTATTTAAGAAACTTGTCACCAAACACTACTTAGCAGATTTTCCGTGACTACTCTTTTAAACTTGCACTGATATTGTATTTTTTATGGTATCTATTTATATAGGTATTTATATCTATTGTATTTATTATATATATTTTGTCCGTGTGGTGACGGATTAAGAATACGCAATGTCACCACCCCATATCATCCCATGGGTGTCGTAAAAGCCGACAGAGGGACCATACTATGCAGAGAACAGCACTGTAAGAGAAGGAAAACTTAAAAAAAAACCCTATACCAACCCGTTTGGCCAGCGTGGTATAGTGGGCCAATTCAAAGGAGAGGCCTAGTCCAGCAGTGGACTGTAAGGGGCTGATGATGATAATGATGATGTATTTATTTATAGTATCTATTTATATATTTTACAAAGTATATATTTATGTTTATTTTTTTATTTATTTATAGTCTCACGCCAGTTTCCCCGAAGGGGTATGCAGAGGTGTAAATATTACACCCACATTTCACCAGATTTATTTTAGTCCCACGTAATAGGGGGCGAGCCTATTGCCGTACCGGGCACATTACCAGACTCCGTGCTGCTACTGAGAATTTCCTAGCGGAAAAACCCAATAACTGCCCGACCCGGGAATCGAACCCGAGACCTCCCAATCCCACGCGCACGTTTATGCCGCGAGACCAACGAGGCAGGCATATTTATGTATGTTGTAATATTAGTATGTAAGTACATAGTATTCTTATTAGTTTAGTTTTGTTGAACTCTTTAGGATACACTATTCCTCTAAGTACACCATTACCTACCCATTCTATCAGTCACTCAATTATGAAATCGCATTTTGCGATAAGACCGCCCTTGTACCTAGTTTTAAGTTGTTTATAAATTGATCACTGTATTCTTGTATATTTTTGTTTTTCTAGTGTACAATAAAGAGTTTTCAATCAACTAATCAATCAATTGTTTATTTGTGGATTCTCTCGGTGTGGATACAGACACGTCCCTTATGAAATTGTAGCGCAAAAACAAGCGAGACTCTGTACTTTTTCACAATATAATATTTCTTCCCCTTTTTCCCGGAAATACCTACGAGTGGAGACAAGGAGCTTGAGAAATGTAATAATATCTTTAATATCGTCTCAAAGATGGTCGTGTAAACATTCTTTACGCGACTAAGGTTAAGATCGTTCTTTGAGATATGAATATTATAATAATACCAATACCCGAAATGCGGTAAATGAGCCGAGCACACTCAATTACAACAGACCCTTTGGGTACAAGACTCGGAATTGAGTAAAAACACTTCAGCATTACCGGTACATCCATTTAAGAAAAGTGCTACCAAATAACGTTTGTTCGTAGTAACGTGATATTGGGGGCCCAGCGTCGAATTTATAACGTTGTACGGTAATGTGACCCGTCATTGCTCAATATTGCGCCTCATAAAGTAACGTGAAGTAGCATAATAAAGAAAATGACAAACACTGTGCTACATGCAATATTATCAAGCAGCGGGGAAATGAACATTATACGCAGCAAAATAATCAAAGAAAGAATATTGTTTAAATATCTCCGTGCTATATTGATGTTTGTTTGACTCACACAAGTTTCCTCGGTTGGGTTATTCCAACTGTGTTACAGTAATAGATAATTCGGGTCTCCTGTTATCAAATTTTCTCAGTCAAACGCGTCAGTCTAATGACATACATATATAGTCGCAATCAAACTCGATCTGCCTTTACATTGTAATGTAAAGGCAGATCGAGTTTGATTGCGACGCCGAAGGTTGTTATTTAATCAAATCGATCCGGTATATCTTATTATATTTGCCGATACATTATTGAGCATTCTCGATCAAATACGGATATTACATATTATGTTTAAACCAATAATATGAAATTGATAGAATTTATTACTTTTCTCCGTTTAGTAAAATATAATGTGATAAAATTATAAAATATTTACTAAACGTATTCATTGTGAATTATGTCTTTAAGCTATTACAACTGTGTGACTTGTCATCTCTGTCATTAAACAAATTTTTGATTAACATCAGATTCAAACAAACTTCTATGAGTTGAAGCGACGTAAATTCATATTAATGATATTTGTCATCGTCTTTTGGAGCTGAAATTATAAACCAATATAACAATTATTTAAGGCGAACGTATAATATTGATCAAAACAGCTCGTTAAAATATTGTAGCTAAACAAATGTGTTTTATTTGCTTAGAAAAAAGACCACAGGATATGTTTCACAACTTATTTATATTTTACGCTCATAGGACCAAAGCCTTCCATAATCTAGAAATGAAATGTTGCTTGCATTTCACAGGTCCGTGTACGTTTCCATCATTATCCGGTGGCGTTGTGGTACGTACAAAATATGGTTGTGGTAGCGTGGCTGCGATGTGGTTGCCTAGCATGCAGATGCCAATTACAATTCTCAACCATATGGAGAGACCACAGGCGCGCGCACAGCATGATCGCTTCGATATAACGTCATAGCTGAGACGTGGCTGTCGGTTTGACACGATAGAGACTACAAAATGTTTACCGATGAATCGAAATATTAATTTTCTTACAAATTAGCCCTCGCCGACGTGGCGTAGTTGCGGTGAGATTGAGGTGTGGTTGTAGTATACGTGAATCGATCCTTATTCCCACGCACCGCCCCTGCACTTTAAATCCCCGCCAGCTGATATTAAAACAAGTAGCTGCATCTTTATTGTATTCCTGCCGATCTGCGTAACATGGAAAATACTGAACTAAAACTGCAACCTTCATAAAGCGGTTGAACATTTAATATCATTTACAATATTTTAAGCGTTGATATCACTCGCTTATGTGTTAAGAAAATGTAAGACGGAACAATAACGGACGGAAAGGAACGGACAAATATATCAATCGCGTAGTGTAGAATGTACTTCCCTGCATTTTTATCGAAAATCCCACGAATCCAATGAGAGGGGCTCTTATTCGTCAAATAAAAATGTTCAAATAAAGTTATGAAGCCGTGAACTGTTCAAGATAAAATGTATAGGTAGTTAACGCTCCAATAAAAAAAACAAAGCTTTTTTCAAGATTTGAAAACAGTTATAAATCAACCAATTCTATCATAACCTATTTCATCAGCTTCAAAGCAAGACGACGACGGAATTCAAGCATTGTTTGATATGACATCATTGATGGCTAAACCGGGCAAACCACTTCTGAAAAGATTAAACTTTGCCAGAATACGTCAGTTGCAAAATTAATCCAGAAACTTCTTTGACCAATAGTTTACCATTGCCACGACAAATTGGTAAGATAGCTGGAACGATTGAAGAATCTTTGCGGAATTTTCTGCAGTCTAACAAATGTTCGATTCAGTTGAATGCCTCCACTTACCATTCCATAAAAAATAGTTGAGAAGTTATTCAGAGATCTAGATAAATCAAATCAATTGTGTCGTATTCTTCAAAATTTCAAATAGGTACAAAAACATGTTCAATGTACTGAAAAGTATTGTGAAGTTAGCATTTTTATTTTTAAAAATATTTTACTAGTTGTGATACGCATAGGGTGCGGTGTGTGTCACGTCCATCACATATCATTAGATATATGATAGATAAGTATATGATAAGTTATTTAGCATATAAGCAAGTGTTAGTTATGTATATAAACTAAGGCAACTATTGTAAGAGCAGATTAAATGAACATTAAAGTGTATGTTTCTCGATAGCGAGTGCGTTCTTTAATTTTCCAGGAACCACCTTCAACACCACATGGCGACCATGCCAGGATCTGCAGGATTCAAGACCAGAAGCTGCTAGTACAAGGGGACGTCATGCGGAGGTAAAGGCGCAATCAGTAAGAAACCCAAACCCAGTGATTTTTTCTCTCTCTTCCTCTCTTCGTAATATACTCGCTCTAACAAAGTACGCACTATCATGGGAGTTTCGCCGTCGAAGGAAGAGGTGATTATTGCCCAGACGGCATCAGGAGGAAGTAATAATGCTACTGCACAGCAATTATCATCTATCAGCACGGGACTAGTATTCATCGCGGTGTGCCTCGCGCTAGCTATCATCGGTGTTTTGATACACCTATAGAAGCGGTGCCATCAGGGATGGATCAACCAAGAAATTAATAATCGGGAAGTGAGGCGAGTGACCAGCAAACGGGTATAGTGAGTAAGAAAATGTTATGTTTTAACTTCGTCTATTCGTGCTGTGTGTTGTGAAAATTATATAGAGACTTTAAGTGATACTTTTAAATCTTCTTCTTGTCGTATCAATGGCGATTTCAGATGACAGGTGACCAGTATTCTGCTACTGCTATGGCATTGTTTGTGGCCTTATACAGCTCAGCCAAAGAGCATTTAACCGGACAGGAGGGGCAAGAAAGCAAGTGTGGCATGTCCTGCCTTGTCGCTCCACAATCGCACCGGACAGCGTCCTCAGCCACATATCCCCATCCATACATATTGTATCTGCAGCGACCCACTTGTGTTCGGAGTCGGTTTAGGAACTTTCAGGTGGGCCAGGGCAGGTCCTGCCCTGGGGGAAGCTCCTCTGTAGGCTCAATGTAGGACTCAGTAGGAGCATGTTTTTCATGCTACAAGTTACGGCGTTCCTCAGCTGGACTGTCTGTAAGTGGTTTCGTGTGGTTAAGGAAACTTTTACGACTCCTTAGGCGGGTTGAAATGGTTGCCTTATTATGGAGAGGATGTCGGGTGTCCGTCTCTTGTTTCGATTTCTCGATGGAACACGTCACACTCCTTCGCACCTCTGGAGGTGCGATACCTGCCAAAGGATACACCATGTTAAGCGGTGTCGGCTTCAGGCAGCCTGTTATTATACGGCAGGTGTTGTACAGTGCAACATCTACTTCTCTTGCATGTGCCAAACGGTGCCACACTGGGCACGCGTACTCACCAGCAGAGAAGCAGAGTGCAAGTCCCGATATGCGAAGTACGCGCGGTGAGGCCCCCCAAAAAGTCGACACAAGCCGGCTTATGAGATTGTTGCGGGTGTTAACCTTCATTTTCGTTTTACGACAGTGCTCTTTGTAAGTCAAAGATCTATCAAGGGTGACCCCAAGGTATACGGGATTAGCGCAAATTAAGATGTTGTTACCTCGCCAGCTAATCTTAAGGTTTCGGCCAGCATGTTTATTGCGCAGGTGAAATGCACAAAATAACGTTTTATTAGGGTTGTGTCGAAGGGCATTCTCGTCATAATAACTACAATGGCGAATAATCAACGATTATGATACTTTTAAATATGCCCTTTATTTGTAATTTTATGAAATATATGTAAGTAGAAGAGTATATATGGAAGTAGAATGCACCTCAATAATTATTCAATTAAAGCTTTTAAGAGAAAGCATTGTCAAATTAGGCCCATCAAGAAGGCAGGGAGAAAATTTTAATAAAAAGATTAGCGAAGCGCGAGCCCTTTACAACAATTTTAAATCCTTGATTGCTAATTGTGAAAAAAATTCGGACGAACTTACAGAGTTAATAGATAAAATAGATAGATTATACCAAAGTACTATTAGTTTTGACATAGTAACAGAAAAACTAAAAATGGGCACCGAAAAATTTTGTTTGAAAACAGCTGTTAGCTTGTTACCCAAAATGAATGGGGACAAGCAGGTGACCCAAGATTTGATAGACAGCGTTAATTTATATAGCTCTATGCTAAACCATGCCAACTGCCAACTTTTGATTAAATTCGTGCTAACTACACGACTCAGCCAGGGAGCTAGGTTACGTCTGGCATTGAATTATGACTCTATAGCTAATTTATTGACTGACATGAAAAACCATCTGTTGTCTCCAAAATCCGGTGTAGCGATACAGGCTCGGTTTGCACGGGCTAGACAAAATAATAAGACTATTTCGGATTTTGGGGCAGAAATTGAGAAGTTGATGGTAGACCTGACCATCTCTCAGGCTGGCGACGACGAGGAATCACATAAAATTTTGCGTCCACTAAATGAAAAATACGCAATAAAAAGGTTAGCGGATGGCCTACGAAACCAAAAAATTGGCACTATAATAGCTGCGCGTAATTTGACGTCGTTGAAAGATGCAATAAGGGTGGCGGAAGACGAAAGTTCCACTTCCCCAGACTAAATAATGAGCTTTCAGCGACGACCAAAATATCATAAAAATCAGGGGAACGCGAAGTATGTGAATTTCCAACATTATCGCGGTGGTTCGAATAATCATGCGCGGCGACAATCAGCTGTGTTTGACAAGCATCGCGCTTGTCATAGGGGCAAAAATGCTAACGCATGGCATAACAGTAGTACGCGCGGTACTAGTAGACATTACAATTATCGCGATCAGCAGAAACAACAGGGCCTCAAGTCTGTTATTACAATAGTGCCAAAATGGTCAATCACTGACTTTATAATTGTTGATTTTGACAAGTTTGATAGTCTACTGATACAATGGTGTCATTATGATTTTCCGATGGTCAACCACTGACACTCCATTGAAAGGCATGGCATAGATTGGTAGTCTCGTACATAATGACAAATCAATGACTGACGTATGCGGTAGTCTGGTAATATTTTGACAGTTCTTTTGATCAGTGACCTACCATCGTAACGCCATCGTGCAATCATTGCTTTTGCCTAGTGTTTGCTTGTGAAACATAGTGACAGACAATCAAAAAGTTTAATGTACTACAAAAAAGAGATTATGTATTCACTGCGAACTAATATTCTCGAGCTAACTAACAAGCCCTTCGTTTAACGAGGATGAGTACAAACCCTTTTACGGATATTCCCGAGGCGAAATTTGTAAAAAAAAACCGTTTCATCTTAGGGAGTTATTTCAAAAACTCATTCCCCTTAAGGCCAGATCGCGTCAAAACGATAGCGTATCGGCAGAAATGAAGGTGAGAAAACTGAAGTTAATATTGATTTATTATTCTATTCCTATAAAGAAGAAATTTATTAATTAATGTTATATTTTTATTGCTGATTCTGGTAGCACTCATTTTACGCATCAGGATCTTACCAGACCTTGATTGGACAGGGTGCCCTCCATGACATTTCGCCAATTACTGTGTCACAGCCCATTAAAGAAGTTACAGAGGCATTATATAAAATATATCATCAATATATTAAATGGAAAGGAATATCATAGTTCGCCTCGTTCAGTTTGTGGTTTTCCAAATTTGATGTTCAAGTGTCTACTTTAACATTAAATTATACATGTACATTCTGCCTTCTGAAATATATAAGGACATCAAAGCTAAAAACTCATATTCCAGAAACAGGAAATTCAATAATATTTTCAAACGTTGTAGCTGTGCTTTTAACCCAACTATGGCAGAGCTCAGATGAACTTAATTCATCTGAGTGATGGAGCTAAAAGGAAAGAGTAATGTTTTTACACATTGGGAATGGAAGTGTTAGTAGTAGATAATGATGACTATAGATAGTGACCAGCAGTGGTTTGGTACTTAAATAAATGATAATGTCCTACCTATGTGACAGTTTGAAGTATTGGTACAATAAGATCTTCCTGATTTTTTTTTAATATTGCCATACCTACCTGACAGGAACGGTTATGTTAATGATGACTAGATAGTGACCAGGCTTTATATAATGTTCCTAATTTATCAATATATTCTACCTACATTTTATGGAGTTTTGTAAAGAATTTAAGTACATAATTCAATTAAATAATGCCTGAATTATGATGAAAAGTGTTTTTAAATTAATTGCATAGTATAGAAGATCTTCGTATAAAAGTATATGATGTAATGAGTTGAGAATGTCGAGGGACAATGGTTTCGATTCCATTAAATTTGAATGATTATTTATTGACTATTTCCCCGCGTTGTGAAGTTATTAAATATTTGCCTGTTAATAGAACAGAAGATTGTGTAGTATTTAGGAAAGAATTATGTAAAGGTGTTTTTTGGCTAATGTGATAGCTAGGCCTAAAAATGGGATGATACCGATTAGGATATTAAACACAGCCTCTGAGGAAGTTATTTGTAGCATGTCTGACGTAGAAGTTAGTCCATTAAGTGATTATGAGTATTATTGTAGTTTTGCAGAACCGGAGATAAACGTTGAACGCGTTAAGATAATATTTTCTTTGCTTAAATTAGATTATTTGAATAAGGAGGAACGGTTATCGATCGAGCAAATATGTGCAAAATCCCCAGATATATTTCATATTCCGGGAGATAAATTAACTGTCACGAATATTTATAAACAGGAGATTAGACTAAAGGATAATGTCACGCCAGTATATAGGAAACAGTATAGGATACCTCACGCTCAGAAATAGGAACTTAATCGGCAGGTTCAAGAGATGCTTGATAATAATATTATTGAGGAGACAGTTAGTGAGTAGTCTAGTCCTGTGTTAATTGTTCCAAAAAAGGCAGATCGTAACGGAGAAAAGAAATGGAACGTAGTTATAGACTATAGACAGTTGAATGAAAAAAATACAAGACGATAAATTTCATTTACCTAATATTAATGAGATTTTAGGGTCCTTGTCAGGCGCTATGTATTACAGTCATTGCGATTTATCCCAATCGTATTTTCAGTGCTGTCTCGCGAAAAATTTTAGAAACTGTACAGCGTTTACAACAGACAAGGGGCAGTACCAAATGTGCAGATTACCGATGGGATTAACCCCTTGAGCACTATTTCTTCTACGGGCACAGTGTGCCCGTAAAAGAAATAGCCAGCCTATTTCTTTGTGTCTGTAGTGTCCTACGGGCACGGTGTGCCCATAAGGATTCGTGTGAACTTCACTCCAGTGTTGTGTGATTGGTTACAATAATAAAAACGTACATCGACTAGTTACAGGTTAACCAACATAATACCATCAATTTTTACCATATTTCCAAGCTTGCAACTGAGAAAAATAACAAAATTGCTTATTTTGGTGCTCAGTTTTCTCCGTGCCGCCATATTGCGCTGTGGCCATCAACTAAGTTGAATTTGTGATATTTTTTAAATGTGGTCTCACCGCAAACGTTAAGTGATTGTATTAGTATTATATATTAAATTATTGACAATTTAGAGAAGTATATGTTTTAAAATATTTTTTAGCCAGTTATAAAAACATTTACAAAAAAAGTGTTAGTAACTTTTGTGATGCAATATTCGGGCGTTGGCCGCTAGCCGTCCTCCATATTTTCAATGATTACATGTAAGTATTTATTAATTACTTTACTAAAATATACATAAGTTTTTCACAAAATTGTCTTTGAATCCATTGTTAACAAGACATTCTGTATTGTTTTTACTATTAATAGGTATAAACATGTTTTGTGAATGAGAAATGTTTTCCGTCGGATCGTCAAAATGGCGCAAATATTTTCGCTGCTATGAATAAATGGTTATTGTGAAGTAATATCGGTGAACTGTGCTAAATTAATGTAAATAACCGTCGCGTCGTCTACCCGTGTCAATATTAGTGCGTATTTTGGAAAAATGTTTCACATGGTGTAAGAAAAAACAAAGTGACCTGCATTTATAATCTTTTTTCGATATGAAAAGGTTAAAGGTAAGCTAATTTAATATAATTCTCATATAGAGTAACTTCTGAACTGTATATGGTTTAAAATTTACGTCATATAATTATACCAAACGCGAGAAAATTAAAGTTTTATAACCTAGGATCTTATAAACGTTACATCCTAAAAATGGCTGGACACTACCAGAGAAAATGCATTTTAGAGCGGGGCATGCGAGCGGTTAAAGATAAGTCCACGTTCATTTAGTAGAATGATGACTGTAGCCATGTCAGGGTTAAATTATGACAAATGCTTAGTTTATTTAGATGATTTGATAATTTTCGGACGAAACCTTGAAATTCATAATCGAAATCTCATGTCAGTTTTTTCGCCACTAAGAAAAGTCAATCTAAAATAAAATCCGTCGAAATGTGAGTTTTTGAAAAAGCAGATACTTTATTTAGGACATATTATATCGTCAGATGGTATTTTACCAGACCCAGAAAAAGTTGCAGTTATAAAAAAATATCCGCGTCCTTCTGGTAGTGATGAAGTAAAACGTTTTGTAGCTTTTGCAAACTATTACAGAAAGTTTATTCCTAATTTTGCTAGAATAGTAATTATGCCTATGAATAAGTTATGTAGAAGAAATGTAGTATTTAACTGGACAGATTAATGCGAGAAAGCATTTGTATCACTAAAATAAATGTTGATAAACCCTCCAGTATTAGCTTATCCAAGCTTTTTAGACAGTAACACTTTTATATTACAGACAGACAGTTCGGGATTTGCTAATGTAATGGAAATGGGAAACCCGTGGCATATGCCAGTAGTTCTTTGAATAAGAGTGAGTTAAATTATTCTTTTATTGAAAAGGAATTATTGGCTAAAGTTTGGTCAGTAAAATATTTCAAGAAAATTCATCGTAAAAACCGATCATAGACCGTTACTATACACCACTATTTTTTAATTAGTACAAAAAATTTAACAGAGCACTAAATATCTTTAACTGATCATATTTATGTAGTTAAAAAATAAAAATACTAAGTCCCAAAACTGTCTCAAAACTGTCCATAAAAATACGTGATAATTGGTAAATGCGTAACTAATACCGACCGTGACCGATGACCGACACGCGTACTATCATAGTAAAATGACCCATTGATAAATTTTCGGCCCCTCCCCCGCCCCTCTGCGCCTGCGCCACGCCCCGACGATGCGACAAACAGTGCTAAATCGCTAGCGAAAGTGAGCGTTTCTAATTTCGTTGCAAAAGTAAATTGTTTGTCTACGTTTGCCCGACGCGATGGCCTATCATATCAGTTCATATCACGGGAGTATGTAGCTATGCTTCGTGCGTACTTTTTGAGTGGAAAAATTGCGAGTGCAGTTGTGTACCCATGGACATCTTATTGTGAGTGAACAAAAGTGAGCCGGTCAGTGACAAACAATTAAAACAGTGCATATTGGATGCTTTTGACAACGGTGGTGGACATTTCGAAGAACAATTGAAATACTTGTAAGTTTAGTAAATAATACGTACTTAAGTAAGTAATAATTTGATGCTAGCGGCTCAAAATCGGTCTGTGTTCTCCACACACCTTGAGGAAGGCTTATGTCCAGCAGTGGACGTCTCTAGGCTGACATGATGATGATAAAATAATATTTATAAATAGCCGATGATTCTAACTTCATAAATATGCCAAAATTACTCTTTTCTTTTAGTCCAGAACACCTTCTTTTATTTTGATATTTGTTTGCTTTCTAATTACATACCTCCGTATTTAATTACTTGTTAAACGATAAATTTTACCGGTCCTAAGCCCGAATGAAGTATGAAGGAGAGTGGTTCGGCTTTACACCGAAACCATAGGGTAGGCGACTTGGAGAAGGAAATGGACTGTATAGAGAGGATAGCGGTTCTTCGCCGCCTAGGAGATGGTTACGGGATGAGGTGATTGTGAGTGGGTATAGGATATTTCAAGGATGGAGGGCACTTACCTTATACGAAAATCTTATTCTTCTCAGAAGGACAGTCTCCTGGTGTTTTCGAGAATCCTGAAGCTGTTTGATTCACTACACTACACCATTCGTTTCACTTTCACTTGCGAGCGGGTTTTCCTTGGTGGAGCGGCGCGGTGCGAACGAGACGGCGTTCTCAGTGAGCGGAATGTTCTCGACTCACTCGCGTCGACGATCGCGGCGACGAATCAGGCTGAAGGCAGTGCCTCTTCCAGGGAGTGGGATAGAGCGGGACGGAAATATGATATCGCTCGCACTAGAACGTGGAACGATTGATGTTGATGCGATTAGTTATGGATAGGAAGGTAGATGGCGCTACCATATCCCCCGGCCCTAAAGGGTTGCCTTTAAAAAAAATAGAATTGAACTTAGCTATGTTGGGTGTACTACCGCATAACCCATCAATAGGCTAAGACAGCGATATGACAATAAAATTATTCTAAATTAACTTTAGCGAAAGCTACAAACGCAATAATAGCGAAAACTACTAACTAAATACTTAAACTAAGAGGTAAGTCCAACTTCAGGCTAGATCTCACTGAGTTGGAAGCGGACAGAGACGTACAACAGGGCGCACGTAACTCCCTTTGGCGGTTTTCACGGTAACAACGCGAGTTGTACCGTCCTTGGAAGTATGCAATTTCTCTACGATGGCTAACGGCCATGAAAGCGGCGGAGCATTATCATGTATTATGACGACCAACGTACCCTCCTGTATAGGGGATGCAGGACTATTCCACTTGGATCTAGCCTGAAGCTGGTGTAGATATTCCACACGCCAGCGCCGCCAGAACGACTGCACGAGTTTATCCAGCAGAGTATGTCTCTGGAGCAAGCTTGAAGAGTCTGCTTCAGGAGCCGGAAATGACGATAATGGCACTGTGTTCAGAAAATGTGCAGGGCTTAACGCGGATGATTCTGCAGGGTCACTACTCAATGCCGTGAGCGGACGCGAGTTGATCAGTGCCTCGACTTGTGCAAGGACAGTTAAAAGCTCTTCGTAAGAGAGGATCTGTTGACCTATAACCTTGAAGA
This sequence comes from Euclidia mi, assembly GCA_944739405.2. Lineage (NCBI taxonomy): Eukaryota > Metazoa > Arthropoda > Insecta > Lepidoptera > Erebidae > Euclidia > Euclidia mi. Next base: position 43,534,181 of record OX123182.2, on the reverse strand, counting down.
GATGCGTTTTAATTACTTTGACCATGCTTTCCCAACATCCACCGAAATGCGGTGATGCTGGTGGAATAAACTTCCAGTCAATATGATTTATGGAAAGTTCCTCCTGAAGACGAGTACGATATTCTTCCCTGAGAAACTTATAAAGGTCGCGTAAATAAGAGCTTGCGCCCACAAAACAAGTGCCGTTATCCGTGTACAAACACTGTATAGGGCCGCGCCGTGAGAGAAATCGTTTAAGGGCTGCCAGGAATGACACCGTGCTTAAGTCTGTCGCAACTTCAATATGCGTAGCGCGCGTCGTTAAGCATGTAAAAATACATAGCCAGGCTTTACGGCTTTTAACACCTCGACCACGCACTGGCGTATACTGCAGTGGTCCTGCGTAATCACAACCGGTGTGTGTAAACGCTTTAGCAACCTGGTTGACGCGCTGGCTAGGGAGATCGGTCATGGGAGGGAAAGTCGGACGCGGACGAAATTTGAAACAGACGTTACATTTATGTATTCTGTGACGAATTATTCGTCGAGCGGCTAAAATCCAATACTTATGCCTAAGTAAGGACATAAGCAACTCCGGACCGGCATGGAGGTGCTTCTTGTGATAAAAATCAACAAGAAGGTCGACAACATGATCATGTCGCGGCAGAATACAAGGATGTTTGTAGTTATAAGGTTCATCCGAATTTGACAGACGACCCCCAACGCGTATGACGCCGTGTTCATCGAGAAACGGCTTGAGTCTAAGGATAGCGGGAGAACAAGGTACATTGTCCTTTAAATTTTGAATGTCGTTACTAAAATGAACAGCTTGTACAGCTCGTAGTAACTTACATTCTGCGAATTTGAGATCAGTACTTGATACAAAAGTCTCATTACGTAGGTGCCTAAGAAACCTATAGACATAAACGATGGCGCGGAGTAACTTAGACCACGATGACATGCGTAGTACGAGTGCATAGATGGGAGACTCCGCAACCTCAGCAATCACGGGATAAGAAACAGACTTCCGTTCGGGTACATCTTCGTCTTCTGCACTGTGGTCAAAGGGTTGCATGGGCCATTCTGACGGATCATGGGAGATCCAAGAAGGTCCACGACGCCACAATGGATGATGCAGAAGATTAAGTGGAGTGACACCACGAGACAAGCAATCTGCGGGGTTCTCAATACCCGCGACGTGATTGAAACAAGTAGCAGGAACCAGTTCAATCAATTTGCTAACGCGGTTGGCGACAAAAGTCTGCCAGCGATGAGGAGAAGAATGAATCCAAGCGAGCACTACTTTGGAGTCGGAAAATGCGTATAATTTATTAATGGGGTAGTGGGGCAAAACTGTGTCTTGAACCTTGCGGAGCAACTGAGACAGCAGAAGGGCCGCGCACAACTCCAGTCTCGCAACTGAAACGGTTTTAACAGGCGAGACCTTAGACTTGGCACAAACTAACTGCACCGAGTAGTTAGAACCAATGCGGACTTGCAGATATACGACTCCGCCGTAAGCACGCTCGCTGGCGTCAGCGAAACCTATCAAGTTGATGGTACATCCATCTACCAACCCAAGATGACGCGGAATAGTAACTTGATTGAGCGCGGTAAGCTCAATACAAAACTGGCCCCAAGCGGCGACAATATGGTCAGGGGGTGTTTCATCCCACTCACACTTTGATAGCCAAAGCTCTTTGATCAAGTGCTTGGCGTACAAAATTGTGGGAGCCACAAAACCCATTATGTCCCATAGTCGAGCCACTGTGGACAGCAAAGTGCATTTGGTGCACTTATCATCTGGTGGTGAGACGTCAAACCGAAAACTATCGCAGGATTTGTCCCAGCGTAAACCGAGAACCTTATGCGGTACAGACTTCTCAAACTCAATGTCTGGAGAAGCCTTATGAGAATCTGGTATGCGTGCGAGAACCTCCTTAGAGTTGCTTGTCCATTTGACAAGATCAAACTGGCCTCGCTTGAAAAGCTGAATAAGCTCTTCACAAAGCGAAATTGCTAGCGGAGCGGGTATGACATTACAGGCAATGTCATCTATATACAAAGCGGATGTGTAGTATAGTATAGTGTTACGCTAAGCTTAGCATAGCATAGCGTAGCATAGCATAGCATAGCATAGCGTAGCATAGCGTAGCATAACGTAGCATAGCGTAGCATAGCGTAGCATAGCATAGCATAGCATAGCATAGCATAGCTAATTAGTGCTTTATCTTACACACAGTTTTAGCACCCACCTTGATCTCTTGAAGAGCAGAACAACAACAAGACGTAATACAATGAGAAGTATGTAACGTAGGTACGGTACCCATAATCACATACCCAAGTACCGTCTCAATAGCGGGCGGTAAATCATATCGCTCACTACGTACTATGTTAGTTAGTAGCAAGTGCGGAAATATTGAAGCTCCGATCAAAAGATCAATGCCTGCCGGATTCGCAAACTCCGCGTCGGCTAGCGGCAATGACTCGAGATGAGTGAGTGATGCTACGTCTACATTAGCGTTTGGCAACGTGTCCGTAATACGTTCCACGATAAGCGAAGAAATGTTTAAATTAATATCCCTATCAAAACGCAAATATATTTTAATATCTACGGAACCTTTGCAATGCCTTTCTGATCCACCTATCCCTTTGACGGTTGAGTTAGTATTTTTAAAGTTATTCCATAATCCGAGGCGTTTAAAGCATTCCGATGTTATTAGATTGGTCTGAGATGCGCTATCTAGCAGACAACGTACCATGTGCGGCGACCCATTAACATCATATACAAGAACTTGCGCTGTTGCTAACAGTACCGTCTTAGACGCCGTACACTGCGTTTTGGCCCTGCACGGATCATTATAGATGCGCGAGTGCCGTCCTCGCGTGCGCGTCGCCCGCGCAATGGATGTCATACACAACGATACTTCGCCCTCAGACGCGGAAGGCGCAGCTACCGTGGTCTGCACCTGCGGCGCGAGTGTGTCAAGATTAGCGGCTTGACTTGACAACCGGTTATTTTTATCGAAATGTAACAGTGTATGATGTTTTTGTTTACACGAGCGACATCTCGTTCTACTGGAACAATTACTCGTTTTATGTTTTATGCTTAAGCAATTAATGCAAGCTTTGTTATCTTTTACGCTTTTAAAACGAGCAATTGGATTTAAATCATTAAAGGTGGGACACTTATAGTAATGGTCGTGCACTATATTACTGCACAGACACTTCTGTGAATTATTACTATTAGATTCCGAACATGTTACGTAAGATTGTGGATTAGGGATCGAGTTATTATTACTATTTCGCGATTTATTCAACCTTTGTTTGTTGCTGTTAGTGTTAGACGGGCCAGGTGAACCCGACTGCGTATTATGAAATATTCGACACTGATCTTTGATGAACGAAATAAAACTATCTAGTGTAGGTATTTTATTATTGCGTTCCGTCATCTCGAATGCGCGAATTGTATCAGTGTCAAACTTTTTTAAAGCGAGTTGAAGCAACATAGAGTCGGAAAGATCTTCTGATTTTAAATTCCTAAGAGAATTAACCGCGGTTACGAAGTTATCAATAAACAGCTGGAAATTCGAGACAGATGCGTTGCCGGACAATTTGAGATTTAAAGCTTGGTCAAAGTACGTAGACGCTAGGACGCGCGTGTCCTGATATCTGTCAAGTAGTGACTGAAATATGACCTGATAATTCTCAGCACTGGGTGTGACACCTGCAAATACGGACTGGGCCTTCGGTGACAGTTTACCTATTAAATAGTACAACCTGTCAGCATCTGTCAGAGAACCATTATCGTGCACTGTAGACTTAAAACTCGCATAGAATAACGGCCAATTTCGTATATCTCCGTCAAACGACATAATCTCGATTGGCGGTAATCTCGGTTTGCGGGCAACGGGCTCTGCTGAACATTTACCCTCCAATTGCGATTGTATACGCTTAATAATACAATAAAGATCTTCGAATGAGGTATACGCCTGATAGTTCGGTTTTTCATCAGGATTGATAGAAAGTAATCTTGCGTTATAATCGTCTAACAACTTATAAAAATTTGTTCGAATACTATCTACTGTTATACAATAACTGAGAAATGCTTCGCTATTACTGTCAGACATAGATGCGGTTTTTGATCGTTCATAGATATTTTGAATGCGCTCAAATAAAATATTGCGTTTTGCTTCTAAGATTGTCATCTCTTTGTCTTCCGACACGCGTGACTTCTTTTGTTGTGACATGCTTACGTAAGTATAAGCTAATGAGAACGAAACAAAATAAGAATATCTAATGTATCTATTATTTTACCTAAGTAGGCTAAGTAGGCAACACTTTAGAGCTGAGGAAATAAAAGTTACTTGAAATATGAGATTTACAAGACAACTATGGTAGTTGCAGAAATAATAATTTAATAAGTAGGTAGCTACATAAAAGTTTACCTACTGATGCGGGCGGAAATAACCATGTGACGGTTATGTGAATATATTAGGAGTATAGCTAGGTGCTATAACTGCCTAGGTATAGCGATATAACGTATAAAAACGTAAATAAATCCGACTCGTATGGATCAAAAAAATGGTTCGGCTTTACACCGAAACCGTAGGGTAGGCGACTTGGAGAAGGAAATGGAGTGTATAGAGAGGATAGCGGTTCTTCGCCGCCTAGGAGATGGTTACGGGATGAGGTGATTGTGAGTGGGTATAGGATATTTCAAGGATGGAGGGCACTTACCTTATACGGAAATCTTCTTCTTCTCAGAAGGACAGTCTCCTGGTGTTTTCGAGAATCCTGAAGCTGTTTGATTCACTACACTACACCATTCGTTTCACTTTCACTTGCGAGCGGGTTTTCCTTGGTGGAAGCGGTAATAAACACATACGGGAGCGGCGCGGTGCGAACGAGACGGCGTTCTCAGCGAGCGGAATGTTCTCGACTCACTCGCGTCGACGATCGCGGCGACGAATCAGGCTGAAGGCAGTGCCTCTTCCAGGGAGTGGGATAGAGCGGGACGGAAATATGATATCGCTCGCACTAGAACGTGGAACGATTGATGTTGATGCGATTAGTTACGGATAGGAAGGTAGATGGCGCTACCAGAGAGGGTAGAATTAACAAAATTAAAAAATAACTACCTACATTTATTATTTTTCTTAATTTTATTTTCTATGGCTACCTACATCATAAGCGACAGAGAGAATGCGAATGAGCGGGATGGAATATTATCAATGAATTTGTGAATGGATTGTAAAATATGACTATGATTTAAGTGAGATGTTCTACAATAAATAAATGATAATAACTTTGCTCTTTTTGATATTATGAAATTCTTACGTTCCATATATGATTATAATATCTTTGCTAATCTGTCATTAAAGTTTTTGTACTAATTAAAATAGTGGTGTATTTATTTAACATGACAGATCCGTCAAGCAGGTTAACAAAATTCCGACTATGTTTGGAAGAATACGACTTCGAGGTCGAATACGTAAAAGGAAAAGATAGTGTGTTAGCAGATGCATTGTCCAGAATAGTTCTATCGAGTGATGATTTAAAAAATATACATGAAAAGACTTTACGTGTACTTACGAGAACACGAAATAAAAGTCTATTAGAGTCGAAAAATCGGATACTGACAAGGAAGATTCTACGGTTAGTAGGATTGATCGCCCTAGGATCGTATAAATTCTTAAAAAAACACTGACTCATGTCAGTGTTTTTTAAGAATTTATAATTATTAATCTTATTTGAACTAGTTCAATATCATTATTGAACTAGTTCAAATAAGATTAGATTCATGGAATAAGTTGTTACGTAACAAGAAGAATAACATATTTTCAAAGTCACGCAATTTGTTATATGTGCCAGAAAACTCGAATATTTATATAAACTATGATTCTGTGGGACTAAAGTATATCTGGCGAAAAGTGGGTGTAGAAATACACCTCTGCCTACCTCTTCGGGGTTATAGGCGTGAGACTATGTATGTATAATTCTTTATCGGCATCTTTGCGAGACGAGTAATATTATCTCAAGATTTTAGAGAATGCGTAGTGAAAGATGTACAAAGAGTCGAAGATAAAGACGAAAAAAGGGTTATAATGAACGACTTTCATATTTTACCGAGTAGTGGTCATGCCGGGATACATAGGATGGTTAACAACATAAAAAAGTATTATTATTGGCGGTCCATTGAAAAAGATATTGTGGAATACGTACGAAAATGTGAAAAAATTCAAAAACAAAAAAATCATAGAAATACAAAAGAACCGTTGACGATCACTACGACTGCATCGTCATCTTTTAGAAAGATTTATTTAGACATTGTGGGTCCTCTTGACAAAGATAATTATGGAAATGTGTATTAGTCTAGTCAACAAGTTCAAAAACATGTTAAATAGAAATAAAGCTCCTAAAAATATGTGCGATGGCTCATTTGATTCGGAATGACGTCTAGAAAAATGTTTTTTAAGGGTATATTAGCACATTAAAATTGCTTTTGTTATTAACAGAATAAGATACAAAAAAGGGAATTAGTTTTTCGTAAATAACTTTTAAAATAATGATATTTAAGGAATTTTGAAAAAAGATCCAGAAAGAGGAGAAAATTTCCACTTCAACAAACAATCTAATAGTTACAGAATCGATTTTTTCGATTTAAGATTAATTCATTTTTTGTTTTATAGACGGGCAGTCGTTTCATTTCATATAATTTTACAGATAAATAAATCCTTTACAAAAATGACTTGAATGTTCTTTACCCTATCTCTAATAGTTTAAAAGTTATAACAAATTTTAACTTGACAAATTATGTAACGGCTGTAATTTCATTATTATATAATATTAAAAAGTGTTGTAAAAATACAAAAAACAAAATATCCTAACTTTGTTACATATGGTTGTTTTTGTAATTTTTTGAAGTTTTCGGAAAGAAATATAACGGTTTATATTATTTGTTTATAACAAATTGTTAAGTTAATAAACAATTAAATTATTTATAAAAAAAAAATATTTCTCTGTTATTCCATTGAAAAGGGTCAATGATGATTTTTAAAAATAAAATAATTTCTTAACTAATTATTTAAACAATTGAAATATAAAAAAACGATTATAAACAAAAAAAAAATATTAAAAAAAAAAATGTTTTTGCCTCGTTGGTCTCGCGGCATAAATGTGCGCGTGGGATTGGGAGGTATCAGGTTCGATTCTCGGGTCGGGCAAAGTGTTATTGGGTTTTTCCGTTAGGAGTCTGGTAATGTGTCCGGTACGGCAATAGGCTCGCCCCCTATTACGTGGGACCTAAAAATTCATGGCGAAATGTGGGTGTAATATTACACTTCTGCCTACCCCTTCGGGGATACAGGCGTGAATCTATAAAAAAAATCATCATTTCACCTATGCTATAAGATAGTAAAAAAACAGTTTTTAAATCCCAAAATAGAAACAATTTCTTAACAATTGACGTAAACATTTTTTTCCCAATGTTAATTAATACCTATATCAGATGCGAAAACAGCAATAATAATATATTACCAAAAAAAATTTTCGTATAACATTTTTTAGAACTTTCATTTTTCGTTAATTTAAAAAAAATATAATTAAGAAAATAATTAACTTTAATAAATTTGTTTTGCATAACTTAATAAGTACCTGAATAAAAAGAGCTCCACGAAGCGATAAAATTATAGACCAATTATTTCAACTTTTATGCCGTAATTTATAAAAACAGAGATTGAAAAAAAATTAAGGTGATAAAAGACGAATCGCCTAATGTCGTAATTAAATGTAAAAATAAAATAGATATTGTACATAAGAATAGAACTAGGTTATATAACAACTGACTTGAAAAAAAAAATAATTATATTAAATTTTTTCTTTTAGGATGGGTGATGCGGTATGTGTAACGTCCATCACATATCATTAGATATATGATAGATAAGTATTTGATAAGTTATTTAGCATATAAGCACGTGTTAGTTATGATACTAAGGCACCTATTGTAAGAGCAGATTAAAAGAACATTAAAGTGTATGTGTCTCGATATCGATAGCGTTCTTTAATTTCGAACCACCTTCAACACCACAAGGGCAACGGTTATAAGGATGTCACGAAGGTTTAATAACAAGCTTAAATATAAGGTCCTTGTCGTGCTTGTTATGCATTGCATAATTATTATTCATCGTCAGCATTTGGTTGTTAAATTCTGAGTGGACACCTCCATACATTCTCTGTGACATGTTATCAGTGCAGTGAGTAAAATCAGATGTAAATCCTTGTACCTGACAGACCCACAGGCTATGTATGAATATATTGTTTAGTGTTGAGTTTTAAGCAGCAATAGCAGATACCCACAGACTTCCATGTAGAGGGTATCAGATTTGAATCCACGGCGCGCACTAATGACTTTTCGGAGTTACATGCGTGTTAAATGAAAAATTATCGCTTGCCTTGTACCTCGGAGAGCACGTTAAGCCGTCGGTACCGGCTGTAATGAAGATCTTTGACAGTCGTTATAGGAAGTAAATGCCTATGAATAAACTGACACTAGTCTCAACCGTGGAATATAGCTATCGCTTTGGGTTGCGGAGGTCAAATAGGCAGCCAATATACAGTCAAATCCGCTTAGACTAGAAAAACGGATCCCGGGTTCCAACTGGGATAACGCTATGATGATATTTCGTAAGCTGAAAATCATACCAACCAAGGACCAGGCTAGTGGTAATTCAAAGCACCGACCGTGCACAAAATTATTGTCAGCAAATATTAAATTTATAGACGTACCAGCATAACATCACAGAAAACAGGAAATGTACATTCTACATTCAGTTCATTTTACGGATAGCTCCTGTGCCAAATAACATGGCACTGAGTCTAATATGCCATATTAGAGAAATATATACGAAACTAACGCATTTTCTCACAGCTTTATTATGAAATTCCATTTGATCAGAATTTGCCTAGAAAGACTGGGAATTGTTTGCAGAGGGCAATGGAAGCGTGATTGTATTTATCCAGTTGTTCTAAGGCAATCAAATCTCTGACATATGTTACTGTGATTCACAGCGATGAAATTAGACAAATTAATTACCTGGTATCTTGGTGATGTCAGGCTTGGAGCTAAATAAGACACACACACACACAGATCTAAAATTGGCCAATATTAGACTGAATGAATTATCCACTTAGCTGTTCCTCCAAACTGACGTCTTCAGGACACGAGGCACGTGGACGTCGACACACAATTTTGCAAATGATCAATATTTCACAAATTTATTACAACCCTTGCCAGTAGGGGTCAAAAGCGGCAGATACAAGAATTTACAAGACAAATTTTACATCAATTCTACAAATTACACGACAAGGCAAAAAGGTGTGGCCAAAAGGAATTTTTGCGGAAGCAAGAATGAGAATGATTTGACAGTTCATAGTGTAACCAGAGTCAAAAATTACAATAGACAAAATAAAACGTTACTAAACCGATGTAATCGATTTGACTTATCATAGACAATATTTCTATTTCAAACATCCACCCGCCCCGGACCGGCCTACCGGTCCGCTAATCGGTTGGTAGACGTGACAACGTTGCAACCGCTCTCCTCAGAATCGAACCGTCCATCAAGACCTCAGCAAATCGGGGAACTCCATCAGCCCCAGTTACCAAACGAAGTTTGATCAAAACGAGGTCTCCAATCTTGGGTAAATGGGTCTTGTCAGTCCACTTAACGCGTTGCTGGAGTATGTGCAAATATTCCAAATTCCAGCGTTTCCAAAAGCTCTGAGTAATCTGGCGTACCAATTCAAAACGCGAGAGATGACCAGGTCTCGTATCAATATAGGGGTACTCAGGCAAGGCGACAAGTGGGCGACCAATCAAAAAATGGCCCGGCGTAAGGGCCTCCAAATCATTCGGATCTGAGGAAATCGGGCACAATGGCCGAGAGTTCAAAACGGCCTCAATCTTACAAAACACAGTTGCGAGTTCCTCAAATGTAAGGACAGATTCACCGATTGTCCTGCGCAAGTGTGTTTGAGCCGATTTTACAGCGGCCTCAAATATACCACCCCAGTGTGGACAATTTGGTGGGAAAAAACAACCAATTTATCCCACGTCGAGCAAGCCCATTGCCTATATCAGCCTTGATGGTTTCAATGAAATTAACAACGTCATTCAAATAATTATAAGTGCCCTTGAAGATAGTGCCGCAATCAGAACGGATTAAGGAAGGTAGCCCTATGCGGGATACAAATCTGTCAATTGTGGCTACAAACGCCTCGATCGGAAGCGAGGAGACCAGTTCTAAATGTACGGCCTTTGTGGAGAGACAAACGAAGACGCACAAGTAGGCCTTAACAGTCTTGCTGTTTCGAAGTGTCGACGTTTTCACCAAAAAGGGACCAGCGATGTCCGTGCCAACACCGTCAAACGTCCTGCTCTCTGTTACGTGATCTGCCGGTAAGTCTCCCATCAAGTGCTGCATAGTAGAAGCCTTGAGCTTTTAACAAGGGATGCAGCGAAAGACTACACTCCGAATAATTCTTCAGGCAGACAAAATCCAAAACTCGCGTTGCAGAATGGCCAACAGAGCATTACAACCAGGATGCGAATTTTGCGAAGGTGACGGTCAGTTACCAACAAACGTACCAAATGACCGTCCTTGGGTAACAAAAGGGGGTGACGTGCCCCGTAAGGGAGGTTGGCGTTCTTGAGACGCCCTCCAACGTGCAAAAGACCCGTGTCGTCCAAAAAGGGGTTCAATTTAGATACAGCTCCCGACAATTTCGATTTCCCTGACTTAAGGATAGCAATCTCCTTCTCAAATTGCGCCAATTGCACAGAACGAATCCAAAAGGTGAGAGACTCGTGTTGTTCCTGTGGTGAGAGAAACGGTGTCAGTCGTTTCTGTTGTGGGTGCCTAAAATTAAAAACAAAACGCTTAATCCAAGCAGTAATCCCTAATAACTTGTCAAGGGAGCTGTAGCGATTTAACAGGAAATCGGGGTCGAAGGCGCACTCTACCTTCTCAAGAGCGAGTGTTTGTAGACCCGCCAAATTGGAAGTATTCAAAACTTGCGTTCGAGGCCAATCAATTTCTGGTCGACTCAACCATTCCGGACCCCACCACAGCGAGTGGCCTATCAAACTAGGCGTCAAGCATCCGCGCGAGGCACAATCAGCGGGGTTGAACTCACTTGGCACGTGTCTCCAAACAAGCGTGACTTTTATTTTAACAAGGGATTTTTGTATTTGGGAAACGCGATTAGCGACAATTACTTCCAAGGTGTGGAGAGACGACTTCAACCAACAAAGAACAATTTGGCTGTCTGTCCAGACGTAGGTCCCATTAATACAAATCGTTTTACCCAAAGTTTTAGACACGTGATTCAACAATCGCACGAGTAGGGCTGCTCCCAAGGGCTCCAATTTCGGAATGGTCAAAGATGTCCGAAGGGATGCAAGTGATCAGGGAAACCCTCACCTGACCTGAAGCACTGACTGTGCGCAAGTACACCACGGCTGCGTGACCACGTTCTGAACCATCACAAAACCCGTGAAGGGTTGCCTTGTACTTCCCGGGAGGAAGGATGGGACGAGGCAAGGAGATCTCATTAACGGCAGGAAGTGAGGATACAAACTGTTTACTACAGCTGCAGGCAACAACAGGTATTTACTGTCCAACAAGATTAAAAGTTTCAATATATTGAAACAAACACAAAAGTTGTTACTTATAACAAATTAAAAGTTGAAACTTCAAATTAATTATTTGCAACGGACAGACTATCTGTGTTATGTGTGATATACAACCGTAGGTAAGCACAGACATGTGTTACCTAACAATAATATCAATATATTATAACAAAAAACAAGGTTTATTAATTTGATTTATCAATGTGACCCGCCCATCTATGCAAGGTCAAATGTGGTTATTATAATGTTTCAAACTCAATGTTTACAATTAACTAAGTAAATTAATACATATAACCGGTATGTATCCAACCAAAACTGACAGATTAACGCTACAACAACAAATTCAAGTTAGATTTCAACAATTCAAGTTAAACAATTACTGATTTAAGGTTATGTATATGACAATGTGTTTCAAATTAAGTGGGTCAACCAATACAAATAAATATTATGTATTTAAGCAAAACTGACCTAACAAACACTACAACACTACTAACAAATGTGATGTAGTAATGCCTAACTCAGGTACAAGTTTACAATATTAATCTGAGGTTAGGCACACTCAACCACGCTCTGCTACCAAATAATATGATCAGAATTTGCCTAGAAAAACTGGGAATTTTTTGCAGAGGGCAATGGCGTGATTGTATTCATCCAGTTTTTCTAAGGCAATCAAATCTCTGACATATGTTACTGTGATTCACAGCGATGAAATTAGTCAAATTAATTACCTGGTCATAATCTTAAATATATAGCCGGTAATAATCTTGGAGATATTAGGCTTGGAGCTAAATTAGACACACAGATCTAAAATTGGCCAATATTAGACTGAATGAATTATCCACTTAGCTGTTCCTCCAAACTGACGTCTTCAGGACACGAGGCACGTGGACGTAGACACACAATTTTGCAAATTCAATATTCCACCAATTTATTACAACCCTTGCCGGTAGTGGTCAAAAGCGGCAGATACAAGAATTTACAAGACAAATTTACTTCAATTCTACAAATCACACGACAAGGCAAAAAGGTGTGGTCAAAAGGAATTTTTGCGGAAGCAAGAATGAGAATGATTTGACAGTTCATAGTGTGACCAGTCATAAACTACAATAGACAAAATAAAACGTTACTAAACCGATATATATCGATTTGACTTATCATAGACAATATTTCTATTTCAAACACCATTCAATTACTGGACCATATTACAGCCGAGTATTAGCTTACTTTCGAAATCGCTGAGTCAACATATGAAAAGTCGATAGCAAGCCGATGAAATCGACATTAGGAACGTTCTTTGAGCACTCTCAAAGAGCACTCTCAAGTGTACTAGTTCATTTGAGAAATCCTCGAAAATAGTATCAAAGAAATCTCTTTGCCAAATAATGTGAACTGTAATTCTGATATTGTTATTGACTATTTTAAAAACATTTTCAGCAGTTCAATATTTATTTTACCGGTTCTTTTGACAGTTATTATATTACATGTATATAATAACTGTTTCAGATGTGAAGTAAATTTCAATGTAATTGTCACAAATTCAGTTTAGTGTTCACAGAAGTCTGAGGAAATTTTCCTGACTTGGAAGTTCTATTTAGTATCTTGGAACTGCAACTTGCTATTTACGGAATAAATTATGTATTTTGTATTTAACATTATACTTTATAGAAGCCAGTTATAAATAAAAGATGGTATGTAGTGGACTGTAAACTGTTATTTCTAGTTACTCTGGTTCGTTACAAATGTGAAAAACGCCCGACAATTCATTAAAAGTTTTGTTGATGATTTGTTTTGAAGGCAGTTCAGACATTTTGATCGGTGCAATAGTTGGATTAAGGATATTGATAGCAAGTTTTGAAATGGGCACTGTAGCAAAATTTTGGAGAGAATTTCATTATCTTTTGGATGCAGGTACTCGTAGCAACCGAGAAAAGTTATCAACGCACACTCACAACAACCTTATTTGAGAATACTTTCGTGTATTTATTAGGAGTGTTTTCAGCTGCATGACTTCTCTTCAAATGCAAAGGAGATCACCCAGTCTCCATACAAATTTGGGCTAATTCTAAAAGTGCCAGCCAACTAAAATATGCTTAATATTATTGTAGAATTGTACGAAATAAACACTTTTATTGCTACACTAAGTGTAGTTCTAAGTGTAGTCTATGAGATAAAATTCGAGCTCAAAGAATCTATTTTGTTAGTGAAATAAATCATAATTATTGCTATATTTTGCCTACAATAATGAGTAATTTGCAATTTAGATGGTATCAGGTAATGGTAGGTAGTACGCTAAGAGCGAAATAGCATTAGACGCAGCATCTGTCACGCTGTCTCGCCCTAATTCGTACTGCGCTCACTCACCGCGTGCGCTGATTGCTTTCTGTTCTTTGTAGTGTGCCTTAATGGCAGAAGAACTACCGGCTGCTGGTCCCATGTAATGTGAATTGTATGGTACATTAGGATATGCAAGCCACCTTTTTTATGCGTGATTGGGTCTAATCACTATACCTACTACGGTGTCCTTTGACTGTGGTAACACGCGAATTGCGGTTAGCATCGCTTCGTACACCGCAACCCTGTCAGGGTTCAGCTCGCCGTTGGATGCTGGCCTCACAGAAAGAGACGATGACGTTCCAAGTCATCACGCATCGGAGCATGGACAGGGCAGGGAGCAAGGGTACGACTGTAATAATTGCCGTGACCAGTTCACGGCCAATTGGCAACATGACCAGTGAAAACTCCAGCGAAATAACTATTGCAAGAGATTGAGACAGGCAAATCAAACCAGGTGAACGAGATTGATAGACGTATCCGTTTGGGTTGGGCTGCTTTCGGCAAACTTGCATTTGCTTTTGCTATAAATAATACGAAGCAACAAAAGGCAAGAATATTCAACCAGTGCATAATGCCATTACCTACAGAGCCGAAACTTGGGCTACTGCTGGGCAGCTCTGCTGAAACTTGAAGTAAATCAAAGGAATTTTGGTAGGAGTGACACTAAGAGACAGAAAGACAAATAAATGTCAAAAGAGTAGCGAAGCTAAAGTGTCAGTGCGCCGGATATGTAGCCAGAAAACCCGAAATTTTGTGACGTCAATCCTTGACGCATCACTCAAATATTGGAATGGAGACCATGCAAGCAAATATTGGAATGGAGACCATGGGATTGTACCAGCTGGAAGACCACAAATGAGGTGGAAAGATGACATCATAAAGATAGCGAGCAGTAATTGGTTGAAAACTGCCCAAAACAGAACGGAGTAGAAGATATTGAAAGCCTACACCAAAATCGTCGAGAATGGCTTTTCACGATAAGTTCACGGCGCTGCAATGCCTAAGCGGAGCATGCCGCCAACGTTTGCAGTGCCATTTCTTTGCTTGACAGGGTTGCGACTTTGAGAAATTGTGACATCTGGGCGTTTCCTCCTGGCCTTTTCTCCACAAGTCGGCCGGAACAACCATGGCCGGTGCGGACTTGCGTAACCCGGAAAGTGAGAATGCCGCGACGCGACATCTCTTCAACCAAATGTCTAGAACAGGAATTATCTCCGCAAAGGTGGCGTGCCCATACACAAGATATTTGCCTGTCATAGACATTCCTACTGAACGTTTAGACGATATTTTTATATTTGGTCAAGAGAATTTTACTGTTTTTTTATGAGTCCACTGCATTTTAAGGCTCACGTATTTCACGTGAGACTGAAAACGTATAATTGAACACCATAACACCTCTTTGATTGATCATTTTTGGCAAAATAAAACAACTTTACGGTACTTTGGCACATATCTTCCAACCTAAATATTGTCTCACAGAATTTACTTAGAGCTTTGGTGTAATAGTAAAAAAAATTTAAAATAGTGTGTTCTATTAAAATAACCGCTTGACCGCGCACAAATGACTATTCTCCCTTTTTCGAAATGCCGTACACCGCGCACAAGTGACTATTTTCCCTTTTTGGTTACAGCGCTATACTCGGTCTGAATTGACTGTTTATTTCTATTACGTAATGTTTTAAATTATTTTTCTTTGTTCTATTCAAATCATTGAACATTTTTTGATGCTAAAAATACGAAGTGAGTCTTAAAATCGTTAACCCGGAACGAAAAAATAATGTCAAATGCCACTCTTTGTTGCGCGCGCTCCGTGATTACGTGCTTATCGTATGCGTGTAATTAAATATTTTTATACTATGATACATGTTTTTTTTATTTAATTCGGTGTAGATAGAATCCCTCTACAGTTAAAACTCATAAAATATGTATGTCATTGATTTACTTTTTAAAATAATCCTGTTTAAAATACACAAAGTGTTTTTTTCAACGATAGTCAATGTTCGCTGCTAAGAAATTACGTGCTTATCGTATGCGTGTAATTAAATATTTTTATACTACGATACATGTTTTTTTTATTTAATTCGGTATAGATAGAATATCTCTGTTTAAAATACACAAAGTGTTTTTTTCAACGATAGTCAATGTTCGCTGCTAAGTAATTACGTGCTTATCGTATGCGTGTAATTAAATATTTTTATACTATGATACACGTTTTTTTTATTTAATTCCGTGTAGATAGAATCCCTCTACAATTAAAACTCATAAAATTTGTATGTCATCGATTTACTTTTTAAAATAATCCTGTTTAAAATACACAAAGTGTTTTTTTCAACGATAGTCAATGTTCGCTGCTAAGTATAATAAATTAGAAAATAAATATCAAACAAGAATTCATACGACTTGAAAGAATTATTTATAAGGTTGAAGAAAAACATCACTTCAACTTACTCATGTTACCGACTTATCAACAATAAATGTTTATGTTAGCGCGCCCATCTGGCGAGCGGCGGCGTGACATTTTGTTTAGAACGTGAGCGGTCAAGTGAATTCGGCGAATTGGCGCTAGCGGTCAAGCGGATTTTTATTAATTGGCCGGCAAAATAAAAACTAGCCCAATTTGGGTGATCTCCTTTTATTATCATATGCCAATATTTTTCCAGTTCAGAACTGTTTTCCTTATAAAATATTAATTTTATAAAACAAATCTTATCCCTATATATCCTCCTATAATATATGTATATTTTTTTTATAGACTCACGCCTGTATCCCCGAAGGGGTAGGCAGAGGTGTTATATTACACCCACACTTCGCCATGAATTTTTAGGTCCTACGTAATAGGGGGCGAGTCTATTGCCGTACCGGGCACATTACCAGACTCCGTGCTGCTACTGAGAATTTCCTAACGGAAAAACCCAATATCACTTTGCCCGACCCGGGAATCGAACCCGAGACCTCCCAATCCCACGCGCACATTTATGCCGCGAGACCAAGGAGGCATACAATTAAATTCATACAATTAAATATAGCGAAAGCAAATAGTTTCTGCACCAGGCACTTTTGTAGTTCCATTCACGTCCCTTAGGACACTACATACAAGTTTTGATACTTTACTTCAATCTTGTGTGACGGCTTATTAATGCAGCAACCAGCGTCTATGTACCAAAAAGGAAGGTGCCATTCTTCATCATAAATAATTCTTTCTCGATTTATGCCTTCAGTGCAGTCCATTACCAACCAGCACGTTTACTTGTTTGCCTCATTAATTGACTAAAAAAAGAAACAAGATCATCTAAGTTTTACAAACTCCTGATGCGTAAATGGTTCTATCTTTGATCTGCGAATTTCATGAGAGTTTAGAAGATTTTATTATGTTAACGATCGTACTAGATTTTAATTTGATAGGGGGCTTATTCTTATTTTTGGTTCAACTTTGTTTGCATAAAGGAAATGTGCTTTAATTTTTCAGGCGATAACTCAACCCCACGATAAAATTTCGCAATAGAGTCACAAAATAAATACACACATCCATGTCAAACCAACTGCTTCGTAACAAAGATAGATTAATAAGCCCCTAATACAAACTTACTATCATTTTATTTTCTTGAGTTTACGCAAATGTTACACATTGAAATTAAACTACAGATTACGGAGTTTATCGCGTTGCATTGGTTTCACTAGTTATTAGATTTAAACCGAATGATCTAGAAACTACTTTTTAAAGGAAAAGTCCACAAGGAACCCTTATAGTTTCGTCATGTCCGTCCGTCTGTCCGTCCGCAGCCTAGCTCAAAGACGCCTGGTGCTAGAAAGCTGATATTTGACATGAATATAGACAAGATATTGCAACAAAACTGTAGAATAAAATTTAGGAAAGTATTTTTTTTAAGGGTATCTCCCCTACATATATAGTGGGGTTGAATTTTTTTTTGATTGAGTACCCCATCATGTGGGGTATCATTGAATAGGTTTTAAAAAAATATTATTAGTTTGGTCAAATCATTTTTCGATCAAGTGATTGGTTTGTCAAATATCAAGCTTTAAAGTGAAAAAAATTGTTAGACTCAAGTGTCCACCCCCCTCTGCCGGCTAAACTATTAATTTGGAAGAGGTGAAAAAATATAACGAATTTAAAAGGAAAACTATCACGGCTAAGTAGATATCACTAGTTTACGAGTAATCGTCGGTTAACTTATAAATACCTATTTCTGTGATTGGGCGCGCTGGCTCAATCTTAAAGATATACGTACTTTAGTATGTAATGTACTAAGGTACTACGTATGTATAGTAGTAGTATATCTTGGAAACCACATTTTATGTTTGCAATACATAACTGGATACATACCTAGTATTTTTCTAAACAAAACTTAGGTTCTTATAATAGTGTTATTAAAATTATTTTTTCAGGAAAATAAACAGTCGGATTTGTTGTACATTAATACCCTTTGCAGCAAGTCATTATGGGCAACTACGGAACCCTACATTGCGCGTGGCCCGACACGCACTTGGCCGGTTTTATTATTAGCCGACGTTTCGAATTCACGGCAGACAGAGGTGGTAAAATCCGTAAACTGTAGTTTAATTTCAATTACTATCATTTTATTTATTTTGCAAACTTATTATTAGACTATTCAATCAGGAATAAGTAATCAAAAATATGTATTGATAATTTTGAATGTAGTTTAAAGGAATCTCTTATTGGGGGCTTAACAAAAATGTTATGAATCTGTACAACTAATTAGCCAACGAATATGTTGAAACGGGCTGATATTCAATTAAACCAGACGACACAAACAACAAAGGACGTATTACCACAATCATCGTAATCGGGTGTCGCAGTCGCGAGGGGTGTTATAATTATCATGTGAACACGAGGCCCTGCGGGAGTGATCCCTGCCAGGATTAGTTGTGGTATAGCTCGGGGAAACTGCGATAGTCCCGCGTCCCGTAAATTTTCTATGCCCGGGGTGGCCCATTCTTTTTGTCGCGTTATATTGCTTTTACAAAGTTTCTGTCTTTATAGAGTAGCCGGGCAACATAACTGGCACTAGCCAGTTATGTTCACTGAAAAGGTAAAGTGGGAAAACTACGAGTCTTTCGTTTATTTAGTAGTACTAAGATTAAGCCAAATTATGTTGTTATGATCGATCTGTATTTTTGTAATTTGGCAGTACCCAGGTTCAGGTACAAGGTGAAAGTCGTATACATATAAAAAGAAGTCCTATACATACAACCATGATGAAACCAGCATGATGATACTGGTGATATTTTTTTTTGTTAATGTCAAAGAAATAATGTCAAAAAGACAAAAAGAGCCAAAGTCGATGTCTGCGAAGTGTTCGAAAAGAAGAAAGAAAAAGATTCACAACATGAATAGTGTATTTGGTTGATTTGCTTTGAGACGTTCTCACTTGATGAATAGAAATAGTACGATATTCTGTGACTGTGTGCTATTATGTTCCCTGTGTCTCACACCTGATATTGTATTGATATTTACGACCAAATTCCTGGGAAGGCACACACCTGAAATTTTATCTTTTCTGACATGTGTGCCAGATAATCTCACTAATGCCTACCACATAATGGATACCTTCGAGAAACTCAAGAAAAGATGCGGACTGTGTTATTTATCCCAGATAGATTTCCTAGGATAACTGAATGGACAAGCTATATTTAGAGATATTTTGATTATTGTGTGAATATCGATTGACCCGTGTTTCTGAATAATATAGTCACATATTAATTTAGGACTTCGTAAATTCGATTATTATGTGAATACAAAATACGATTTACAAATGGTTTTGTTTAAGGCTGTTCTTGATACCTGTTGAACAGATTTTAAAAAATCTCGGTAACGTAGCACGAGGTAAGGCGCTTTAGTATTTTAAAAAGCAATAAAGTGAAACTAACAATATAAATATTTTTATATTATTTTTGTAGCAATTTCACTGGCATATCATATAATTACTATTGTATGTAGATTTCCTTTTAAAATAAGTAATTAAAACTATATAAAACTACGTAACTTGAATATTAGTTTGAGTCAATTTTGTAAAAATTTTAAAGTTTTAAAATTACCTACTATTTTATTGTTTCATTTCGTGTTTAGAATTGCTGAGGTGCAAATGTTCACATTACGATAAAAACATCAAGTCAATTGCAATGAAACTCAAAGCCATTCAATTCACCAATTGCCTGTAATGCTAATATACCATGTTCATGGTTTGTATACATATAGGATAATTACCTCGAGGCAGTGCATGTATGTGTGAACGCTTCAGTGTATACTCAAGTTGAATGTCCTTACTAATTTCCTCTTAGTGAATCTGACAGAAGGAAATAAGTAACAGTAGTATAATGGCCTAAAGTACTTACATTAAATTAAAATCCTGTTACTTGAGTGTAAACGACATTCAAGCTAAAATACGCACTGTGATATAAGTATGAGTCGTGTATTGTGTTCATGTGCGTTACGGGTTTAACCTTAGCTAATGTATGAACGCAACATAAGTGGTATGATGGTAAAAATATATATATGTAATAATACATGTAGCGTTTACTTTTTAGTGCGAATTGCTCTATTATAGAATGAAAACAATTATTTAAAAAATCAAAATAGAATAGTCAAGTCATAAACAAATTTTAAAAGTAATAGAGCCCTGCTGATTTCGGCATGAATGGGCCGGCGCGACCGGGGAAGTACTACCCTCCCACAGAAAATCGACGTAAAGTAACAGTACCTAAACTGTTGCGTTTCGTTCGGTGAGTGAGAGTGTCGGAGGCCCCATCACCTATTCCTTCTCCCTCATCCCACTCCTCCTCCTATCCCTTTTCCTAACGCAAGGGGCGGCAACGCATTTGTGACTCCTCTGGTGTTGCTTGTGTCCATGGACGGGGGCAATTGCCTAACATCAGGCGATCCGTCTGCTCGTTTGCCGCCTATTAACTACTATAAAAAAATTACTGATCTTCAGCCGCTTGCATCAATCCCTAACTGTAATTCCAATAAGATTGTCCGTCCACCTACGATAAAGAACATAAAAGAACACATTTTCTAATATTAAAACTATCCTATTGAAACATAAACAACAATCCTCTACCAAACTAATTTAACATAGACTGTTTGATACAACTTTATCTAAGAACGAATTCAGTTGAAATTATCTCAATATTGGCTTACCTTTAATAACAAGGTCCTTACAGATACAATTCAATGTTGAAAGGGTCCAATCCGGCGAAAACTTTAGTATCACGTTTGTGGGCGCAGACCGCTCTATGTATTCCCTTGAACAACTCATTAAGGCTATGTATCCACTAGCGCGTACTAAGAAGGCACGGAGCAGAGCGGCTTGTAAATGAAAGTGACTCTATTGGTGAACATTTTCCTCGCACTGTGCCCAGATGTTCCCCACATTTCTAGCAAATACGGACATAATATATGGCTATACAATATAAACAAGGCTTTACAAGAATCTTCCAAATTATTCATATAGGAAAATACATGGCCGATGTCCGAGACAAGGGCTATAGCGTAACTGTGAGTTCAACACACTTCGGCAAAACGTTCGATACAATAAATTATTAAGGTCTTTGACGATTCACAATCGACGTTATCCTCGACTACGAGAAACCGGACCTTAAACGCATCGTCGACAAGAGAGAATGCATTATATTCTCAAACAAGAGACTAAGGCGCCCGAACGCAGGCACAAATTACCATGACTACGTTCTAACATAAAGTGATCGCATGGTATACAAACAAGTAACAAACTCGTCAAAGTCAAGCTGGATAAAACATATAAACCATAATAAATAAAACAAGCTAGCGCTCCAAGCTAATCAGCAAGCTACTTGTCATTCAGATACGTTGTAGCTACAACTATTACGCAGAAACACAACTACTACGAGATATTGTTAGATCAACATGCTCAAACTTGAGAACCAAGAGTCATCAACTTTAAGAGTTGCTGCATGGTTACCAAAATGCACCAATACCGATCTACTGAAATAACATAGAAGTAAGACTTTCGTCAATTTTCAGCACTGTTTCAACATTAATATAAATACAACGTGTAATGGAAATAACGCACATCTTCAGACACCCCAATTAGAAAACCTTGTTACAATCATAATGCATGCATTGAAATATTTTTTTTATTTGCGTAAATAATGTTTTTTAAAGAAAGTATTAACTCAATTAAAAGTGAAAATCGTGGTCACTGTAAATCTGCGCACGCACACAAACGAAACGGTTGCTATGGTAAACAAACAACAGCAATCTGATAGGAACGAAACACGATACGATTTAACAAAATGTATGAAATTCAGTCTGTAAACCACACTCTGATAGAGTGGGGTTTACAAAAATGATGTTTGAACAATTTGTCGGCCACTGTTGATATTACCAAAGATATTATGAGTATTTCTTTCCATCACACTTTTAGGCTATGGAGTGGACAGTCGAATTATTTATTGTTTGTTATTAATATGCATGATCTATTGTTTCTTAACATCGTAAGTGACTATTGTGACTATCTTAACTTAATCATACCTAGTTAGCATTATTGATCGATAAAGTTAAAGAATATCAATTAGAGAAATAAACAAGAACGGCGTGTTTAAAGTTGTCTTGTGAATCTAAATAGTTAAAATAATAGAATAATAAAATAACTTAAATCACATTTCTTTAGTTCACTATTTCCTCACAAATCACATCTTTTCACTGTTTCAAAAGCAGCTAGTATCTTAATTAATTATATACTCGCCACTTTTTCTCTCGTCACAATAAACTAGTGATTTAATATTTCTCCACAATGAGAAAGTCCAGGGGTGTCAAGTCAACATCAAGATGATGTTGAACATTCCACACCGGCAACGTCTTGTTGATAATTATTAAATTATACACCATTACACATTTTGTAAACAAGTGAACTTTTAAAAAGGTTTTCACAGCACTCACTGATAGATAGATATGCCAGGTTGTACTTGTCATAACATGTCTATGCGCATCGCCAGCTGTGCTTGTCATGCGCCAGCGCGAGCGAGACATTACGTCTCGCTCTTTCCCGTTGTTTATTACCTACGTTAGTGAAAGATAGATGATAGACATTTTGGTGGTCAATTGTGTGCTTATTGTCTTTAGCCGTCTATTGTGTTTTATTAATGTGTGCGTTTGTGTAAGTCAACGAACCATTTAACAAATGCATTTAAAAATAAGCCGTTCTGCTTTGATTTAAGGTTTATTTTCGAATAACTCATTTTTTTTTAAATGAGTGACTACAATTTACGTTATTTTAATTATTTTAAGACTAAAAATAAACAATATTAAAAATGACGGAAATGGATTCAGTTGCCGATTCTGAACAAAGTACTTTCAGGATGTGCATATAAACTTGTTACATGTTGCATAGTAAACTGCTATTATCACCTTTTCAATATATCCTTGAGTACTACTACAAAATAATATATCAACACAATGTCTTAGTTCAGATATTTAAGTTACTTTGTACTTTAACATTAAAAGAAGAGTATGTTTATATTATTTTGCCTCGAACAGTTCTAGTGGACACACAGCTTACATTTGGCATTAATGCGTGCAGTAAGAAGGGAACAAAGAAGAAAATAGACCTTTCAAATAATAGATAACAAAATAAGTCTAGCTTTTATTTTGTGTTCTCTCTCTGACAAATCAGAGTACCTGTCAAGGTAAGAGGTAATTTTATACACAAATAAATTGGGTATTGTATTTTCTATGTGTACAGTAAAGTTGGTTTAGCAATGTATTTGGAGTATTTTCTTTGAAGACGCGTTTATGCTATTCAGTCTATGTGAAAATTCGCCAACAAATCAAATTGAGTTTTTATGTGTAGTGTCATGGTTAGATGTCGAGGCATCTAGCATGAATATGATATCTTTTATTGTTTTGAAAGTAAATTTGAAACACGTTAATTTTTAGTTATGGTTTGTATTTTATGTAACTTATCTTTTTTCCTTTCATACATAATACTGTACTATAATACTGTGAAAAAATGTCTGAAATCGTCGTTGTTAGAAAAATACCTATTTTTGGTCTAGTGGTGTGATCCAAAATTCTGGGTCACTCAAGATGTGATTAATCGTGTTAGGGTTGGTGGAGGTTTGTGAAACTAAGCCCTAATGGCGTTCAGGGTCTATTCATTAAAAGCATCGAATCGTGGTCAGCATACTTGACATCTCCGCCGGCATTTAATTCTCGCTAACATCCATCAATTTTGTACCACCTGTGACAGGACACCTCTAATAAGAGTTGCAAAATTCAAATACTGGTCACATGGTCCCAGAATATTCAGATGACCTTGGCATATAGGGTTAACACATGGCCAACTGTCGTAATTTGATAGTCTACAACTTGATTGGTGCTCTCTTGATGTCAAAATCACATTATTTAAGACATACTGCCAGTTTTTACCCAAGCAGCTTATAGGTGATATATGAGGCCGTAATACAGCACCCTTGCGGTACAACACAACTTGCTTTTAGGTTTTGTTCCTATGTTGATTTTTAAACTACTATTTCACTCATACTGTTGTAAGAAAATACCGCCATGCTGCCTTAACGGTATCCTGATTAAATATTGTAAAAATTAATAATCCCTGATGCGCTTTGGTTAAACAAGAATTATGCACAAAATTCTGATACGAAGTACAAGCTTTTGATTTTCATACATTGTTAGATTTGTACACCGCCTTCGAAAAAGGGCTCCCCCTGTTTTGTATTACATATGAAAGTGATAATATAAAGCTGATATACGGCGCCGATTCCGTTAGTCTCATGACGTGATAAAGGCTATACTTGAGTATTTTATGCATATCAGAATCGAGGGAGTCGGAAATTCATATTCTGAATCTTCTTCCCCCTCAATTCCAAAACTTACAGGATATGGACATTAATTATATTGTCTGCCGTTGTGTGAATGGATCATGTTTGATTTTAATCTGTATAAACTCGTGCTCATGAAAATAGAAAATCAACGATATTTGATAGAGCACGTCTGTATTTAAAGGTTATACTTGAATAGGTTAGAGAAAGCCGTGTGGTTGACGGCATAGAATACAAGTGTCACCACCCCCTATCTTCCCGTGGGTGTCGTAAGAGGCGACTAAGGGATAACACGATGCAAATACCATCTTTGCGTAGAGACGGAAAACTCGACACCAAACCCTATACGACTGCCTCGTTGGTCTCGCGGCATAAATGTGCGCGTGGGATTGGGAGGTCCCTGGTTCGATTCCTGGGTCGGGCAGTGTTATTGGGTTTTTCTGTCACGAAATTCTCAGTAGCACAGTAGCAGCACGGAGTCTGGAAATGTGCCCGGTACGGCAATAGGCTCGCCCCTTATTATGTGGGACTAAAGTATATCTGGCGAAAAGTGGTTGTAGAAATACACCTCTGCCTACCCCTTCGGGGATAAAAGGCGTGACGATATGTATGTGTATGTGTATGTAGGTTAGAGAAAATACTCAGAAATTTAAAATATCAAAAACCGTTTGATAAAAGCCCAAACTGATGGAAAGTCGGCTATAGAATATCGTTGCCTACATAAAATGCGTGGCATGGTACGTAGATGGAAGTAAATGACAACGTTATAGATATATGGCACACATAATAGCAAGTATCCCTTCTCATTGATGAGTTTGAAATGAGGCGTGTAGGAAATAATGGCTTCGGTTCAGCGTTTATTTGCTTTTATATGAATAAGAAAATTGCATAGGCATGTTATGAAATGAGTTTTGCTTTGTTTTGCATTGTATTTTTTTATAAATATTATTATTTATAACACAGTAGTAATGTAGCACGGTGTTACAAAAATATATCTATGTATCTATCGTCACGTCTGTCTCACGCATTGGGGTAGGCAGAGACTATGGAACGCCAAATGCTCCGGTTCAAGCACACCTCTTTCGCTTCCTCGACATTCATTACCTTCATCATGCATGCTCGCCGGTTATGGGTACTTTTAATTTGGCCCTTTTTAGTACGTCACCTATTTGGTCGGCGTACGTCCGTCTTGGGCGTCCCCTACCGACATCTCCATTCATTCTTAAACGATAAACTTCTTTCGTATTTCTTCTTTCATCCTCCCGTTCCAAATGTCCAAACCATCGCAACATGCCTTTTTCTATCTTTGTCACTACATCTTCTTTTATACCACACTTCTTTCGTATCACACTGTTTTTCACTTTATCTATCAGCCTTACTCCGTACATACTCCTCAAGGCTCTCATCTCCACATAATTGATTCTACTTTCATGCTTCTTCTGCCATGCCCATGATTCGCTACCATACATCAGTGTTGGTGCCAAAACTCCCTACAGTACAGCAAGGCGAGCCTTACTTGGGATAATTTCGTTACTTATGATGGGACTGTAAGGCGCCAATAACACTATTTCTTGCTTTCACTCTCCTTTCAACATCTCCCTCACACTTATTATCATTACTTACTCTCCCTATACAAACTCATTCACTTGTTTCACTTTTTCATCTCCTACCATTATGTTACATTCAGTTATACTAACTTCCCTCTCTATAACCATGACCTTAGTCTTGCTTACATTCCCTTTCATGCCCTTCTTATTATACGCCTCATTCATTACGGTGACCATTTGCTGTAAATTAGACGCTGACGACGCAAAAAGAACCTGTTCGTCAGCGTATAGCAGGGCCTTAAACACAGATTCACCCATTCTTAATCCACATTCAGACTCTTTCAAATCGGTCAAACAACTGCCATAAATAGATTGAACAGCCAGGAGACGCTACACATCCCTGTTTAACACCACAATTGATGTTAAACGAGTCCGTGTAGGCCCCGTTTATTCGGACACAAGCACTTGAATCCCTATATAAGGATTCAAGTTCCCGTATCAGACTGCTGCTCACTCCATACACAGACAGCTTTGACCAAAGTTCATCCCTCACCACTCGATCGTAAGCAGGTCAATAAAGGCGCAGAAAACCTTCTGGTGTTTACTTAAGACTTTCTCTGCAGTGCACCTTAAGGGAAGACTTGATCCGTACATCCCATTCCCTTTCTGAATCCCGCTTGCACATCCTAAATTTTACTGTCCGTTTCAGAGATAACTCTTTTAATCAGTATCCTTGCATACAATTTGCCAACAACACTCAGGAGGCTTATACCGCGATAATTTTTGCACTCCTGCTGTGACCCTTTGCCCTTGTAAAGTGGCACTATTACGGCCTTGTTCCAGTTATCTGGTACACGACCGGTTTGCCAACATTTATTGAGAAGTAGGTACAGCAGGCTTGCGGTGACGCCTTCGCCTACCTTGAGTATTTCAGCAGATATCCTGTCATATCCCGCAGCTTTACCCGTTTTCATACTTTTCATTGCATACCATATCTCTTCCATACTTATATTACTTTCACAATTATCTTTCTCATTCGCTACTATATTCCTAGTGCCACTTTCTCTTCGTTCAAACAAATTTTTTAAATACACCTTCTACTGATTCACACCTTCTACTGCTCTCAAAATACACCTTCTACTGCTCTCTAATACAAGAATAATGCACTGTCATAACGGTATTTTTTTAGATTGAATTTATATTAAATTTATGTACTGATTTTCTTAATTGTTAAAAGTTTAATATCTACACAATATGTATTAGCACCGGCCATGTATCGTACTGGCCATCTGTGTTTTATTGTTGTTGTCGGTAGACATATAGACATGTGATTTAAATTCTATGTTTTCTTCTATAGTTCAAAATAAAACGTTGTTAGTCTTTGCCACTCGTCTCTGGGAATACGTGGTATTTCATTAATAATACAGCATGTAGCAACAGAATGCGCTACATCATCCTCTTAGCGTTATCCCAGTTTCAATCTGGGGTCCACTTACTAGTCTAACCGGATTTGGCTGAATATTAGCTTTTCCACGGAGCGACTGCCTGTCTGACCGCCGCAACCCGAAGGGATAGTGATATTCCATGGTTTAGACTAGTTTCAGTTTATTAGAAGGTTCTGACGCCCTGTAACGATTGTCAAAGATCTTCATGACAACCGGGACTGACGGCTTTACGTGCTCTCCGAGGCACGGGACAAGCGATAATTAACAATTTAATACGCACATAACTCCGAAAAGTCATTGGTGCGCGCCGTGGTTCGAACCCGATACGCTCTGCATGGCAGTCTGTTGGTATCTCCACTAGGCTATCGCTGGTCAACAGAATGCGCTACAATGTGCTAATTAAAATAGTAACCAAAGATTGATGTATTTTAGTAATATTCTTCGATATGTATCGTTCACTAAATGCGAGCGCCGTAAGTTAAACCTATATTACCATTCTTGCTGTCTTCGTATGGTAGTGCAGAAGGGAATACATCATTAGTATAGCCGAAACAAAACTACAACCTGACTGTACGGTTGTGAGGAGTATACTGACAAACTCACTGCGCTTCTCCAAGTATTCCTTGCATTTGGTTCGTTAATGCATGCTCTTAGCATCGCAGGACCAAACCTCTCAAGGAGCGATAATAATTGAAAATGAGAAAATAGTTCGGGAGAAAATGATGACCATAGCGCCATCTTTTCCTTGTGTAATAATTTGCTTAGGATGGCAAGTGATACCTGATTAGCATCGGTGATATGTGTTATGGTACACTATAGTGTTTATGTGAAAGTCTTGTAATCTGCTTTTAACGTTCGTGCCTAATCAGTGCTGCACATATTCTTTCTGCTTCGTGGATTTTTGTCATGGTTATGGTATAATACCATTTTTTTCCTTCTATTTATCCTCTGACGCTTTACCTCTTTGCTTGATAGAACGCATTGTGTGAGAATATTAGTACATCTGTATAGTTGGTTTTGCACGGACCGTCCATCAAGTCACCCTTTAGATCTGTTCCCGTCCGTCCGTCCAATCTTGTACCACCAACAACAAATTGCACTCTTGTTTCTAGACATATGGCTGAAAAATTTAAGTCCATGTGTTAGTACGTTTATAGACGACCGATGTTTTTTTGTTGAATTTTATCTTAAGTGCCTTGAAGATACGATGTTTGTGTGACTTGGCGTCAAAGGCATCCTCAAGAACCTTTCTCCGCCCCAGACTCACTCGGCCATTCATGACTCAATAGTCTAAAATCTCCATCTCAAATATTAGGACACATAAAAATAAATGATTTAACTTCGGCCGCAAAATCTCCATTTAATATACAATACAGGCCTAAACAAACAAAACTTAAATCAGCTAATTAAATTGCAAATTATTAGTCATTATTGAATTATGTACCTCACATCAATTATATTAATGAAACTAGATAGCGTAGAATGATAATGGTCCCCTCTCCAGAGATTTCAGGCATTTGAATCAAACATCACATATAAATTAGGCTTATCTCACGCTAAATAAGCTTAAACGCAGTCCATGTTTATCGCAGTGCATTCCGGCCGAAATATGGTATAACAGGCATTGTTACGTAACAGCACAGTCACGTCGAAGAGCTATTTGTTTCAATATTTATAGAGTTGTTAGTCTTTGAATGTATATCCCAGTAAATGTTAAAAGCATGACCATCAGGGTTACATTATAATAAAGTGGTGTACTTGTACGCGTGGAAAATAAAGAAATCACATATTTGGTCTTTGTTAAAGTTATTAGTAACATAATTATAACTTTGGGTCATTTAGTGTGGTCTTTGGTATATTCATATGCATATTCATATATACAGCAGCAAGACAAGAAATATAATAAAATATTAGAAACAGTTAAAGAGATAAAGGAACAGAACTTGAGCATCTCGTCCTCTATAACATTTTTCTCTGAAATGTACGACGACTTGAAGAAAAGGTTCGATAATTTGGAAAAGGAGCGTAAGGACAGTCAGGTTCATATTCGGCAATTGGAAGAAAAACTTGAATTACTGGAAAGGAAAAGTATATCGTCATGTATGGAATGCAGAAATATTCCCTGTAAAAATAATGAAACAAAGGAAGATCTTTGCGAACTGGTAATAAACATAGGGAAAACCTTAGACGTACCCGTGGAAAAGTCGGAGATCCGGGACGTATACCGTACCACTACAAAAACCTCAGGCGAAAAACCAGTAATCGTGGATTTCGTTACAACGATTAAAAAAGATAAGTTTTTAAAGTCTTTCAAAAAGTACAACAAGGAGAATAGTAGTGCTAAACTATCAACGACCACTCTTGCCCTTGGAGGCCCTGGAAAACCAGTTTTTATGTCGGAAAATCTTACGTATAGAACTAGGCGCTTCTTCTATATTGCACGAAATTATGCTAAAGATAATCAATATACATACTGTTGGACTACGAACGGTAAAATTTACTTGCGTAAAAAAGAAGGTATGCCTGCTATCTCTCTATATCTCTGTAGAGTCCGACCTCACTAATTTAAGCCCGCAAGCATGACTAGTTCTTTCTTGTAATGTTATTATTAATTCACTATTTGATTTATGTTGTCATTATTTATATATACTGTTTTATGCTTACTTTTTTAAAAGCAGTATTGTATTTTTAAATGAATTGCTAAATAATTGTTTAAATGAAGTTAATTGCATGCCTTCTTTATTGTATTCAGTTTTCTTACATAATAATACTGCAAACACTATACACAAACAAAACACATCCAAAAGAACAAAATAACTAGAACAAATACCACTTTACAATGTCATCATGTCAACAACAACAAATATCGTTGTACAAATGAATTGTTATGTCTCTCTCACAAATCCAATCACGAGTTCATCGCTACTGTCCTATATCCATAGTGGATAACTTGAATAAATTGTCAGATGATCTCGAATCAGTTAGCGTGTCGGAATCTTTACTATGCTCCCCCAGTCAGTGCTCACAGTACACCTTCCAAAAACCAAAAGATCTAAACGTACTTCACATGAACATACGCAGTTTAAGTCGGAATTTCGACGAGTTAACAATCCTTCTAAGCTCGTTGAACACTACGTGTGACATCATAGTATTATCTGAATGCTGGCTTGGCAAGGTCGCAAAGATACCAACAGTGAGTGGCTATTTAAACTATCAATCCTCGTCATCTAACCAAAATGACGGAGTGTGTGTTTATGTTAGAAGCAATCTAAAGCACTCAGTCTACGAGCCCTCACTACCGGACGCGAACTGTCTAATCTGTACAAGTGGTGATGTTGCAATTGTTGGTATATATCGTAGTCCCTCTTGCCCTAACCTTGATTGCTTTCTGGGTGGCCTTAACGATATTCTCGGGTCTCTATGTATGTATAAAGACACGGCTATTATCGGGGACATGAACATAAATATTGCTTCGGGCCAGATAAATGCCCAGTCAGAAGAATACCTGAACTTGTGTTCATCACACGAACTCCTCCCCGCACATCTCATCCCCACGCGTGGTACTGCCTGTTTGGACCACATTATGTTGAAAACTCGTAGGCGAGCTATGTCATTGGTTTTGGATACCCATATCACTGACCATCTCCCTACACTATTAAGTCTGGACTCAAAGAGTATGAGAAAATACCTATGTCTAGATGTTCAACGCACAGACCTACCAGCTGTGATCACCGACTTAAAAGCTTTTGATTTCTCACTCATATTTAAAATACGCTATGCAAACTTGGCGGCCGAATATTTTATTTCTAAACTATCCGATATTGTTCAGTCGCACACCAAACTAATTAAGCTTCCATGTAGGAAAGTAATTCTTAAGCCGTGGATTACTCCAGGCCTCATGAAGAGTATAAAAAACCGTGATAACCTGCATATTAAACTAAAAAAAAGCCCGGAAAATATTATTCTCCAAACAACATATAAGCGATATCGCAATTTTTGCAATAACTTATTAAATACATTAAAAACAAATTACGAACGCAACCAGCTCCTCAAGGCCAAAGGTAACTCGGGGGCTACCTGGAAAGTAATCAAGAATATTACTAACATTTGCCAGCAAAATGCTCCTCCATATGAACTGTTAAATTTACATAGGGATCCAGGGTCATCTGTAAATTAAGTCAACAACTACTTTGCTAGCGTTGGTAGGTCATTAGCCGAGACAATACAAGCAAATACGCGTGGTACCACTGACTCGTCTAAAACAACACAGGACGGCAATAGAACTGGTAAGTCTATGGTTCTATTGGATATTACTGATAGTGAACTAGATGTTATCATTGGAGGTTTGAGAGAAAAGTGTGTGGTGGGCTTGGATGGAATAACTACATCTCTACTTAAATCAGCACGCGAGTACCTGATTCCACCCCTGAAACACATCTCTAACCTTAGCCTACACTCTGGTATATTTCCAATGGTACTAAAAAAGCAAAAATTCATCCGGTCTATAAGGGTGAAGACAGAGGCCATATCGCTAATTATCGCCCCGTTTCCATCTTGACCGTGGTGTCGAAAGTCTTTGAGAAGTGTACTAACAATAGAGTAATGAAATACCTTGACGACTTTGGTATTATTTCCCAAAATCAATATGGCTTTGTTAAGGGAAAATCAACAGAGGACGCCGTTATTGACCTCACGGAAACTATTATTAATTCCCTTGACAAGAGGCTAAAGACCGTTGCTATATTCCTGGACCTCTCAAAGGCGTTCGATACCGTCTCTGTTCCCATGCTTATTGACAAGATGGAATCTATAGGCATAAGAGGTACAGTCCTGGATTTGTTTCGGAGCTATCTTAGTGCCAGAACTCAGTGTGTGAAGATTGGTAGGCACACCAGTGAAGAGCAGGCTCTCACTTACGGCGTCCCACAGGGGAGTGTTCTTGGTCCGACTCTTTTTCTAATTTACATCAATGATCTGTGTCTACTCTCCATTCCTAACTGCAAGATTTTTACTTACGCAGATGACATGGCTTTGGTTGTGTATGCGAAAAACTGGAGTCTTGCCTATGATTACGCCGATAAAGCTTTTTCCACCGTCAGATCATGGCTTGCTGCCAACCTTCTCACACTGAACGTAGACAAAACTAAGTACATGACTTTCTGTACTTCTCACATCTCACAGCCACCGAGTGGACTAGAACTAAAAGCTCATACTTGTGACCAACTAAATGTTAACTGTAGCTGCCCTCCACTGTCACGTACACGACTCATAAAATACCTAGGAGTCACAATAGATGACAACCTCCGCTGGGTCATCCCATATAGAGGCTTTGTCTTCCCGGACTAGAAAACTTATTTAAATAATTAAAAAGCTCAGAAATTCGGCAGACTTTGATACGCTCAAGTTAGTGTACTTTTCGTTAGTACAGTCAGTACTCTCCTACTGTATTCCTGTTTGGGGCGGTGCTTGCTCTACAACTATGCATAAAGTAGAGAGAGCGCAAAGAGCGGTTCTAAAGGTACTATCCCGAAAACCTCGACGCTATCCAACTACAGATTTATATAGGGAATGTGGTGTGCTCACTGTCAGGCAACTCTTTGTGCAACAAACCGTAGTTCGAAAGCATGCATCCATCCCTTACAAAAGGATTGGAAATCGCCGCAAGGACCGGATTTGCGAAATCGTACCACACAGAACCTGCATCGCTGGTAGAAGTTTCTATGTGCTAAGCGCTCGTCTCTACAACCGAGTAAACAAAAATATCTACGTCTATCCACAAACTGTAAAGGAATGTAAATGGACGCTAATGAACTGGCTGCAAAACTTAAATTACAAGGAGACAGAAAATCTCCTAAATTCAATCGGCAGTTGATGTCAGGAACCGTACAACGACACATGCACACAACATACACCCACACACACAGCCACACACACCCTCGCATACCACACACGCCATACTCACACACACACCATACACACACACATACACTCACTCACAAAAACACATTAGCATGCATATAACTTTTTATTTTTGTCTTTCATTAAAAAAAAAAATTGCTATTTTATTTTTTATTTTATTTTTTATAACGATTGTGTAATTATAATTATTAAATTCGAATCTTTTATAAACTGTAATTAGTTCTATGCTTTTGTAAACTAAATGTTATTCAATAAGTGGAAGGCGCTGGCACCTGTAATACAATGTCTCATTAGTACAGGTGTCACCGTTTCATCGTGTTTTGTGCAACGTTTTATAAAAGTGTAAATGACCTAATCATCTGTTGTAATGTTTTTGTGATTTTTAAGGACAAATAAACTATTATTATTATTATTATTATTCGTTTTATATTGTTCATAACATTCAACAACGCGCTATACTTCAGTATCAAATAAATACTACGCATATTATAACCCTTACATTACCTTTCATTACCATGTTTTATATTAACTTCTTTCAAGAATCAATGAATCTTTGGGCGATACTAATGGCTCGTGAAATATAGAATTATATATAGAACTAATAAATAATCTTAGTTCTACTTCAGATCTTTCAATTGCTGCACATAAGAGATAAATCATGTAAGAATGCTATATCTTTGTTGGAACGTCACCGCATTATTATTATGTGCTTTAAAAATATTAAGAAAATACAGTCACCTTAAAGTTTGTATAAACAAACTAGAGGACGCCAGCAGCAACGCCTGCAATTTTTTTAAATTTACCCGTTTTGGCAGATCCCGTGGGAATTTCGGGAAATCCCTTCTTAGTGCACCCCTACGGTCCCCAAGGAACATACATGCCAAATTTCAGCTTCCTGTGCCCAATAGTTTCGGCTGTAGCGTGTCTGTCAGTCAGTCAGTAACGCAAGGATTTTATATATTAAGATGATGACGATGACAATCATTGTCCCAACGTTATTCAAGTTACATCCAAGAATTTTAGAGTCTGGTGTGACTTATTGGATTAAACAGATGATACAATATTTTAGCTTTTTCAAATATCAACTTCCGCCGGACCTCCGCAACTTTGGGTTACGTATGAGTAGATTTGGGTTAACGTTATTATTATTCCTGACTTGACTACCTCTGTGATCCTGCGGTAGTGTAAGCGACTGTGGATTATGAGGTCTCGGGTTCGATTCCCGGGTCGAACAAAAAGTGATATTGGGTTTTTCTGTTAGGAATTATCCAACAGAAATTTGGAGTCAGGAACTTGGCAGTATCACACCCCCGTGCCTCAGAGAGCACGTTAAGCCATTGGTCCTGTGCCCAATCTTTCTCCGGTTGTGTCGCATGTGGCATCCCATCGGACTAAGAGAGTGAGGGAATAGAGAGCGCACTTACTTGTGCCCTATAATATGTCCCGCGCAGATGTCCAGTCTCATATAAAGACAAGCCGCCGAGGCCGAAATCGGTCAGGAGGACATTTTGTTATTATTATTTCACAGTCACCGTCAAATATCTTTATGACAAATGGGACTGACAGCTTAACCTGCTCTCCAAGGTATTGTGATAAACGTACTTACATTCATGGTATGCTAACTGCTTTAAATTACATCGGCACCTGACATCATTTTGTCTATTATAATTCCAGTCGCTCATAATCAGACCTCATGTTGGTATTTGCTAATCGCGTCTATGAGGATTGATAGTTTCTACGAACTAAGTGTTCGTTTGTTGCTGCCATTCAGCTGCAGTAATTGTAATAATTATCAGTACGTGATCCGTCACCACAAAGACAATTATTGTCTTAGAAATCCGTCACCACAAAGACAATTATTGTCTACAAAGACAATTATTGTCTTTGTGGTGATCTGGCAACTCTCATGCCACAAACGAACGATTTCACCATAATTTGCTTTTGGCATCGTTTTGAATGTTCACGGTATGTTTGCCAATTTCTCTTTGTGATTGTTCAATAAATTTTCAGTATTACCTATTTATTTTACCGCTTATTTACATATCAACGGTTCTGTTGGTTGATAACTGAGTCAATATTTTGCACTGTAATAATATTAAAAGGTATCATATCAAGTTAATACATACGTATGTATTAACTTGATATGATGACATTAATTTGTTAAAAGCTTTCCTATTATTGGTTGGTGTAACTATTAATCAAATAACTAACAACTAACTGTACAAATCCAAAATAATTATATATCCAAGTATAGGCATCATATCAAGTTAATACATACGTATGTATTAACTTGATATGATGACATTAATTTGTTAAAAGCTTTCCTAATATTGGTTGGTGTAACTATTAATCAAATAACTAACAACTAACTGTACAAATCCAAAATAATTACCAAGTCCTAGAACAAGAACTTTGTTAAATAAAATAAATATAGTGCAAAGCAATCAACATAATAAAATTATAATAACACCAAGCCCTGTATATAGGTACTTGTAAACTGTCCTCTTCTCGATATGAGAAGGGGCTCACTAATTAAAGTATATTTTTGTAAAAAGGGGTCAATTTCTAGCTCAATCTCTAGACTTACGAAATAAACATAGGCTGTAGTTTAACAATATAGAAGGCGCAGTTTACATCTTTGTGTCATCATGGTATCATCTTATTAAATACATTTTCCGTCAAATATACCTAAATTTGATGCATCTTTGGAAACGTATTAAAATCATGAGATGTTGAGGGAATTCACGTTGCACGTATCAAATACGCCGAATCTTCATTGACTTCAAAGGTACGAAATTCCGAGATTTCACCAAATGCTGCATTTTGGAATGTACGATGCGTTTTCAAATGGTTCTGATTTGAATATTACAAAATTGTGTACTTATATCATTATAAAAGCTTATTCTATTTCGTCGATTCCCTGTGTCGACAAAATTTGTAAATTGTTCGGAACGCAATTTTATTTCAACATGC
Source organism: Euclidia mi (assembly GCA_944739405.2). Classification (NCBI taxonomy): domain Eukaryota; kingdom Metazoa; phylum Arthropoda; class Insecta; order Lepidoptera; family Erebidae; genus Euclidia; species Euclidia mi. Next base: position 43,497,438 of record OX123182.2, on the reverse strand, counting down.
TTTAGGGAGCTTTTGTGATCCCTGTTTTGTGATATTTGTGGTTACGAATTTGCAATAATACTTAATAATTTATTTTCTAAATTACATTAACCCGGGGTCATGGGGGTGGCAAAGTGTTACGCGGACGTTGGGGTGGGTCTCACAGACCCGTTTATTAGATATAAGTTATTTCAATACTTTATGAATGTAAAAGATTATATTCATTAGTGTTTAGGTTTTTAGGTATTTATGTAAATAAATAAAAGAAAATATTATAATAATACCATATCATGTTTTAATCAGATTTATTAGACCATTTAAAAAAAAACGACAAATGTTAATCAAATCTTTTCCTTCTACTTAAATGTTACTATATTATTAATTAACAATCAGTTTTAATATTTTAATGTCACTTTTTTGTAGTAAACTAGATTATCTATAAAAAAGCCGTGAAAAAAGACTCTTGTAAAATCGACAGTATATGATGCTGTCTTTCTTTGTCTTCTCGGGCCATTTTTTACTAGGTACCTACAAAAACACAAATAAAATACTTTGAACTGTATACACTACTATTTTTTAATAAGTACAAAAAAATTAACAGGGCACTAAGTATCTTTAACTGATCATATTTATGTAGTTAAAAAATAAAAACACTAAGTCCCAAAACTGTCCCCAAAAATACGTGATAATTGGTAAATGCATAACTAATACTATGACCGACCTGCGTACTATCATAGTAAACTGACCCATTGGTAAATTCTCCCCCCCCTCTGCACCTGCGCCGCGCCCCGACGATGCGACAAACAGTGCTAAATTGCTGGCGAAAGTGAGCGTATCTAATTTCGTTGCAAAAGTTAATTGTTTGTCTACGTTTGCCCGACGCGATGGCCTATCATATCAGTTCATATCACGGGAGTATGTAGCTATGCTTCGTGCGTACTTTTTGAGTGGAAAAATCGCGAGTGCAGCTGTGTACCCATGGACATTTTATTGTGAGTGTACAAAAGTGAGCCTTAGTTACTTTAGTGTCAAACAATTAAAACAGTGCATATTGGACGCTTTTGACGAAGTGAAAAGACAGAAGCGTACTTCTCTCGTTAAAAATTTGTCTGTGTATTGACAACGGTGGTGGACATTTCGAAGGACAATGGAAATACTTGTAAGTTTAGTAAATAATACGCACTTAAGTAAATAATAATTTGATGCGGGCGGCTCAAAATCGGTCTGTGTTCTCCACACACCTTGAGGAAGGCCTATGTCCAGCAGTGGACGTCTCTAGGCTGAAATGATGATGATAAAATAATATTTGTAATTAGCAGATGATTCTAACTTCATAAATACGCCAAAATTACTCTTTTCTTTTATTACAGAATACCTTCTTTTATTTTGATATGTGTTTGCTTTCTAAATACATACCTCCGTATAACTTTGCTATTTATAGAAATTATGAAATTCTTACGTCACATATATGATAATAATGTCTTCGCTAATTTATTATGTCCTTAAAGTTTTTGTACTAATTAAAAAATAGTGGTGTATAAGCAACTTAAACGTTAACAACAACGTTAAAAATACAAATATAAAAGCATAAATACAAGGTAAACAATTAAAATAATATGTATACAAAATGGCGCGAAATTGTAACACTATCTGCAGGGATGGATCTCACATACCTTTTTGAACTTGGTGCACGTATAACTCCCACTGCCATTACCTCACGTCTAATGTGTTACCTGCGACGCATAGATCAACTCAACAGTTCTAGTTACTGAGAAGAGCGACAAAGTCGCACGCATAGTAAGTGAACTACAAGCGAAATAAAATGTTACGGGTCTCACAGACCCAACCCCCATGACGCCGGGTTAATAATTAACCAACGCCTATACACATTCATGTGTAATGTGCTGGTTAGACTAAATAGATTGGAAAATACATTAGCTACGGTAATGCTCATTCACACATAATTAGAAATAAATGAAGTGCAAATCAAAAAGTGTTTACCGAAGCGTTTACTAAAAAGCCAGTGGCCGATGTCAAAGAACAGGTTGAGAATGAATAATGCCTTTTGGGAATCGCCGATGGAACCGGTGGGGTAGAAAGGTACTGAAATAGGAAAGCAAAGGAGCTTTTACTTATCTTTTCTTTACTTTGTGCCCCGGTGTGCTGAAAGTACCTAAAAGGTGATTAAGATTCAGCTGATTAGTTGAACTTGAGAATACGATATTGCCTTTATTTTTGCACTGTTTTTGGGAGGAGACACGTACATTTTGGCGTGGCGACATTTGCTGTCGTCATGTAATTTTTTATTCTTCCGTACTAAACGTAATTTTAAACTGGATATTACGTGCCAATTTTGTCTTCTCATAAATTTTTTATGCTTTATATATATTGGTATATTACCAAGACAGTATGCTTTGGTAATTAGAGGTAAAGCATATTTTATTTGTTCAGATGGTCATAATACCTTACATATTATTATGAGTGACATGGCAACCTCGGGTCAGCGTCACGTCGTCAGGGTGGCTTTCCGCTGAAGAGAAGTAGAGCAGAGCAGCAAAAAAAGCACTCATAAAATTGATGTGCCAAAGAAATTAAAAAAACTACATAGTTTAAATATACTTGTAGTAAAAATCAATTAATGGCGTGGCTAAGCGAGACAGGTGGAATCATGGAAGAATAAAACAGTAGGGCTGTGTGGTAAAAAATAGAATTTCCCTCGACATTCTGTTGACCGTAAAATTTCGCACTTAACTTGACGGCACGGCATATGCTCAGATCCGACAGTCCACAACTCCGTATTAATTAGTTTCACTTCTTGTTACCTCGTTCTACCACAGAATAGATAGTACTAACTTACAGAAGCATCACTTCGCAAACCAATTTATAGAAATGGTGACTCTAGCTACTAAGCAACAAAGTGCAATTCAGCTCGCATAAGCACTCAGTGCCTATCGCGATATTCACCTTACCGTTCCCGCTCTTTTCTAACACATAACGCTGTGGCTGTCTGGCGCGGAGCGGGGCGCTAGCTGTCGCGCTAAGGTTGTCGACTTGCCGCTGCTACTATAATATTTATTCATCGTCTATCTACCTACTTGACCACATAATAATAAATTATTATCCTATCCCACTATTTGAGCTCGTAGAACAAAACCCACAAAAATTCTGGTCATTTTCACTATACTAATTCTTAGTTATTTCCTAAACGCGTAGACCGATTTACATGATTCAAACAGATAAAATAGTTATTAAACTAGATCTTTAATTTGACACCATAATCGTTGAGATATCTCAACGAACAAAAAATAAAATTTTCAATTTGCTCTCGTAAAATAAATAAAATCAAATTTTCAAGTTGCTTTCGACACACATCCGTTAAACAAGCAATACTTTGCACCAGACTTGTAATGAGCCATTTTTGTTGTTCGCTATTAAAATTCACGTTATTAGCAAGCCCTGCGCGCGAGCAGTGACGACGCGGTGTGAAAGCCGCGCGAAAGTGTAGGCACTTATCCCTCTAGGTACGGCCGAGTGAAGGAGGCCTGGTTCTACTCCGACTAACAAGTATTATCTTTACTCCGATTCTCTCTTCCACCTCCTCACATTGATAAGTAGACATTATCTATATCTCAGCCCACGATTACTCTAGTGATCCGTTTTTGTATTGTCTAACGGCCGGTTTCAATATTCGATCCATCCATGGATTCTGAAATTCGAGATTCGTGTTTGACATATTTTGTATGGAGCTTATGTCAAAAACGAATCTAAAATTTCAAAAAAGGATAGATCGAATATTGAATTCCATAGTATGACTGGTAAGACTTTCGAAAATTAACAGACTTGTACAAACATTCTGCAAAATTCTGTTGTTATCTTGTATTGTCACAATTTCGTATTATTTTCTTCGATAGCCTGGATCTTATCTTTGCTGAATGCGTGTCTAAAAACTGACGCAAGCTCAAAATGCTGCATCCTGAATAGTATAATAATTATATGTAATACAAGATGTCTAATAATTTTACAAATCTCAAAGCAATTTCTATGTATTGGGTTTGTGTGTGCCTTATTCTTAATTATCTGCAAAATTTAAACAATGAATATATAATAAAATATTAAATGAAACCGTAGCAAAATAACTTATTAATTTGATAGATTTGAATTACCTGTCTTTTGAAGTTCAGATCGTTCATGATTTAGTTTTAGAATGTATGTATGTATGTATAGTCTCACGCCTGTATCCCCGAAGGGGTAGGCAGAGGTGTAAATATTACACCCACATTTCGCCATGAATTTTCAGGTCCCACGTAATAGGGAGCGAGCCTATTGCCGTTACCGGGCTAATCACCAGACTCCGAGCTGCTACTGAGTATTCGGAAAAACTCAGTATCACTTTTTGTATAACTTTTTTTTATAGTTTTAGTTTGTCTTCAATAAGCTTATTGACTTTTAACGTTATAAAAGTTATTTAAGAGTTAATATCCCTGTATTTTGTCGCTACTACTAAAACTTAAATTAACATAATTTCGCTGAAGCATCGAATTGTATCATCAAAATTGTAAAAAATTACAGTTTATAATATGATATGGCTAACCCTCTCATTTTATGTAAATAACTAAACAAAAACGGAAAAAAATAGGTATTTATACCGTAAATAAGTTAAGTTAACGCGATTAAGACCCGCTAAATTATTTTGTATGATAACTAAACATTATTTCTTAAAATATTATGAAAACAGCTTCACAGCTGTTATAATTATAGTATAAAATAAAGGATTTTATTCAAAATTTATAACTGTAAATTACATTCCTCTACGGTAATATTATTTATGCAGTATTTTCCTACACAAATTAATTTTTAAACCAAGCAAACAGCCACTTACCAAAAGATCTACCCCTATATATAAGTAAGAGATTGTAAGGGTATTTTATGAGCAGATCATTAATAAATTAATAGTTTAAAAAACACTAGAAAAACACGCTTTTATAAATGCACATAAAAACAAAAATTAAATTATGGATCGTTCAAGTTGTCTCTATTTCTGGGCTGAAGTGTAAACTATGTGCTTTTTATTATAATATTTGATTGTAAAAGCGTGGGGCGCTGGAACAAGAAATACGTTCTTGTTTAACTTGTTCAAAAATCAAGTGAACAGATGTTATGATGGAGGAAGGCTTGTCCAGGCACTGAGTTACCCCGAAACTTATCCGCCCAGAGGCAACGGGATGGTCCACTTTGCAGTGTGGTACGAGAAAAACTCCTTAATACATCGGCCAACACTGCGAAACGTTCTTGCTGTGGGGGAGTGGGAATCGGGCTTCTGACTTCAGCCACTGCCATCGTCTAATATAGGTACCCTGTTCGACGATACGACCTTTCGCTTCGGTACTTGCTTCCGTTTAGGTGCGTCATGTGTCTCTCTGCATCGCTGTCACTGTGGAGAGGCTATCGATAGCCTTGGTCACCATGGTCTGTCATACAGCAGGAGCGCAGGTCGTTTTTTACGACACACCAACCTCAATGTCATACTGCTCGCTCTAACTGGAGTTGCAGCACGAGTAGTAAGTGGCTCTACATTAAACAGTCTGTTCAAAGTACCAGTTTGTCGAACTCAGACAAAACGTGCGCCATCAGCGTGGAAGACGACATTCACCGATATTTTTCACGCCTGTTCTTTCAGGAAATTAAGTATATAAGGGTAATGCGTCAACAGTGGCAAAATGTAGACTTCCTGTTCGTGGACGAGATATCTTTGGTTCCCTTTGGTAACCCTTTAGCGGCATAAATGCTATGATCTTGTGCGACCTCGTGCAGCTTACGCCAGGAAGGTAGTATTAGTATTTGTTAACAGCACCCCACGCTTTTACAATCAACTATTATTAATTAAAAGCACATAGTTTACACTTCAGCCCAGAAATAGAGACAACTTGAACGATCCATAATTTATTTTTTGTTTTTATGTGCATTTATAAAAGCGTGTTTTCTAGTGTTTTTTAAACTATTAATTTATTTTATACTTTTTGGTCTTTGATAATGAAATATTTTTAACATTTATACATTTATTTTAAGTAGGCGAATGAGCCCGCATCCTCTCCATTTTCGCCTTTGCGTCTGTATTACATGGTGTTTTATCTGTCAGCTTATAACAATCTAGCTCTTCAATCAGGAGAACACTAAGTCATTTTACTCTACTCAGAGCCACATACGCCTGTCCAGCCGCAAAAGTAAATAAACCCTAAATACACCAATGCGGGTCTACAATATATAATTGGTTTGTTATAACCGTGAAACCTGATTGTGGTCAAAGTCCATTTCATGGCCTTTCTCACAAGTGCAAACATGACTATGATACGATATTCCATCATGGAGTGCCTATCTTCCGGCTTCATCATCAGACCTTGAAACCTAATCGTGGCCAAAGTTCATTACAAGACTTTTCTAAGAAATCCAAAACAGCTATGATACGATTTTCCACCATAAAGATCCAGTTCATGTCTGCCAGCTCCATCATCAGATCAGTTTGACAGTACCATATTATTGTATTGTCATCAGAACTACATACAACTGCCAATTTTCATTACGCTACGACCCTTGGAAGATGGTTAAATTAGTTAGCTTAGATTCCATTACATAGTCAGTTACATACACGACGACCTAATAAAAGCGTGTTAAAAACTGGGATTAAATACCTATGTATCTGCACACCTTCATTCATATAAATATTGAACTGAGTGCGGAACACCAACTATTTGGAACAGTCCTGTTTGTTGGTCAATTTAAGACAATTATTGGGTTATTTGTTTTTACAAGTCGAGACATTGGATGAAGTGCGGTTTACTTATATCAACAATGCTTGGGGCCTTCTGCGTTCGTAATTTTGTACTACACGTTGATACAATTTAATTCACATATTTTTAAATATGATTAAGCTCTGTAAATCTTATAAAAGTATTTTGATTGCTTTCATAGTGTTTTGTGAATAACTGAGGAATTATGATTTCACAATTAAGTTCTAAAATTTGAACAGACGTAAAAGTGAACACCGTAAAATAATCATCATTTAGCAAACAATCTAACCGTGATTCTGGTTGTATCCACTTTAGCTGGATCCTGAAAATTTTATTCAGGTACTTTTTTGATTATTACCACTTTTTTTAGGATATAAATTTCCCACACACTGACTTTTGAGTATCCTAAGGCATAGAAATACTGCATTGATGACATCTTATTACCCCAGTAACAATTGTTTGAGATCTTTATTATAGCCGTGACTGAAGATTTAAGTCTTAAACGCGGCACGGCAGAGAACATAAACTCTCTATGAGTTCACATTTCATCAACTTCAGACTCATCGCAAAGCTCTGCCCGACCAATACCTACTTCATAATTGCGTCGATACAGATAAAAAAATAATTTCAAACGTCCAACTCGCGTAGGGTCAAACAACGACCTAGTATTGTAATTGAAGTTGACGTATCGCCTTATCTGTTAAATATGAAAGCTTTACTATTGATGACTTTTATCCCTCGGGATTCGTTTGCGGGGTTCGAATTATTAAAACCGTGAAAGACGCTTGATTACACTGAGGGTAGCTCGTAGTCAAGGTTGGACGTTACATAGCTTGAAGGACGAATGGTTATTGCTATGGTTTAAACAAAAATCATGTGAATCAATAATTATTTTATTGCAAGATTTTGTGTGGTGTAAAAGTTCGTTACCGTACGGTCATTAAAGTAATGCCCCACTTCTCAGGGCAGTAATTTGGATATTGATATTACTGTAAGATTCCATTTACCGCTTTCTATCAGTTATTGTGAAAAGTCATCATATCAGCATATTGACGTCTATTGCTGCATATAAACTTACCTCCAAGGCTCTCCACTCAGGTCATTTTTAAGCCGATGGTAGGGGCTACTATATCATTGAATTCCTTACTTAAAGAAAGAGTCATATAAAAGTAAGAAAACAGAGGTAATAATATTACTACGCGGTCCGAAAGGTATAATATTAATGATACTTATAGGTTCATAATATAATCAACCCTTAGCATCTACGACGTTTTCATATCGTATCAATAACATCGAAATGCAAATTGAATATAGGATATACGAACGCTTGAGCAGAACTAAATATACATAAAATACACGAGATGTAAAAAAATTCCTTGTAACAATCTAAATAGACATTCTTAATCTGTCGCCATTCTTCTATCGGATCCTCATCGATCTCACCCTGTACACATAATACATCCCGTCCATCACGCTAACTGTAACCCACATTCAACCCTTTGAAATGAAAAACAAACAGATATTGTTCTTTGTAAAACAGATACGTATTCGCGCCTATATTTGGTTTAAAAGTGTGATAAAATATTCACTCAGATCTTTGAACACAATTTTATTTGGGAACGGTTCAATATATAATTTTGTGCCTTATGTTAAAAGGAAATATGGATGCAAATGTGTTTTATGTCGTTATTTGAAATAGAATTAGTTTTTATTATAAGTCAAATCGATTATATCGATTAAGTAACATTTTGTTTAGTCTATTGAACATTTCTGACAATGGTCACACTGAACTGTCAACTCCCCCTTCCGGAAAAGACTTCCGGCAAGGTTTGTGACATATTGAACATTTGTGAAAAGTATTGTGAGCACACCTTTTTGCATTTCGTGTGAATTGTTTAATTGAACTAAATAGAGTAAACTCTCGTAAAACTGCCGCTTTTGATTTGTCCGGCACTGATCAGTCCGCAGTGTTGATCAATTGTGATATCATATATATGGAACACTGGCATTTTGAGAAATTGTGAATTCTACTACCACTTGCATCGTGCATTGAAGACGCTGCATTGAAGTCTGGTAAAGTAAAGATAATTCACTTGCTAATATTGGCCAATTTTAGTCTTGTGTGTATCTAGCTTGCCTCCAGGACTCCACTAAAGAACATCACCAGGAGATATAAGGTAAAATTTTCATGTACCTACTTAATACTTGTATTCACTGTGCAACACGGTGCATTTGTGTCTGAGATTTGTTGTGGCTAACAAGGGCTGATGAATAGAGTCACGCTTCCACAAATCTGCTGCAATTAATCCCAGCTCCTTCTAGCCAAATTCTAGACATAATATTTGGTGCAGAGCGCTGTTGTATCTTAGCCGTTAATTGTATCTGAACTCAGATTGGTGTTGTATGAGCTATATATCTCACCTTGTAGACAGTATTGTAGTGTTTGTCAGGTCAGTTATTGTCTAAAATACATAATATTTAATTGTATAAGTTGACCTAGATAATTTGAAACACATTGTCACACATAACCTCAATCAGTAATTGTTGATTTGTATTGTTGAAAAATCTAACTTAAATTTGTTGTTGCATTAATAAGTCAGTTTGTTTGGATACATAACAGCTGTATGTATCAATAAATTTAGTAAATTTAGTTTATTGCATATATTCATAAACATTATAACAACCAACTTGACCTTGCCACTTGTGCGGGTCACATTAATAAACTTTGTTTTGTTATAATATAGATAATATTGCTAGGTAACACATATTCTGTGCTTACTTACTATTGTATATCTCAAATAACACAGCCAGTCTGTCTGTTGCAAATAATTCATTAATTAATTTGAAGTTCAACTTTTAATTTGTTATAAGTTACAACTTTTGATAACTTTGTGTTTGTTTCAATATATTGAAACTATTAATTTTGTTGGACAGTAGATACCTGTCACTTGCCTGCACTTGCAGTAAACAGGCTAATACTTTGTTGGTTTCAAAGAATTGAGAAAAATTAAGTTTTGATTGTTAATATTATTTAACGCTTGTCCGGGCTCTTTTGAATTTTGATTATGTCAGCTATCAAGGATTTGCGTGCGGCTGCTGGTGCTATTGCATCAGATTTGCGCTTACGCTTTTTTAAGTTACAACTTTTGATAACTTTGTGTTTGTTTCAATATATTGAAACTATAAATTTTGTTGGACAGTAGATACCTGTCACTTGCCTGCACTTGCAGTAAACAGGCTAATACTTTGTTGGTTTCAAAGAATTGAGAAAAATTAAGTTTTGATTGTTAATATTATTTAACGCTTGTCCGGGCTCTTTTGAATTTTGATTATGTCAGCTATCAAGGACTTGCGTGCGGCTGCTGGTGCTATTGCATCAGATTTGCGCTGGTTTGCCTCGGCCAGTGCCTTAGTGAGCCGGCCTGATCGCCAGCAGGCCTTACTACAAAGGTACGAGCGGATCGATGATCGCCTGGCAAGTGTGGAACAGCAATTCCGTACTTTCAGCGCTTGCTGTCTCGAAGTGTCAGTCAATGATTTCACCGCTGACCAGCGAAATAAGGTCAGCGAAGACTATGCCCAGGTCTTAGACCTGTATGATGCTGTCTCCAATAGTGCGAGACAACTAGTTGCCGATAGGGAAGGGCAACCCGGCCTGAAGCAGGAGCTTCCTAGGTCAGCACCGGGGCTGGTGAGTAGGCTCCCTACTTTGGACCTCCCCCATTTTGATGGCTGCCTAGGAAGCTACCTGGGCTTCATTAATTTGTTTGACAGCCTGGTCACTGACAGGGCTGACCTTCGGCCAGCACAAAAATTGGCATATTTAATGTCGGTTCTGGATGGGGAGGCCAAGGGCCTCATCCAGCATCTGCCCGTGTCTGACGAGGCGTACCAGACGGCTCGGGACCTAATCACCCGTAGGTACCATAATAAGCGTGGCCTTGCCGACACGCACATCGAGCAGATTTTGGGTTTGCCGACGCTCACCCGGGTCTCTGGGTTGCGCACCCAACTTTTGAACCCGCACAACGCACTTAAGTGCCTTGACCTGCCCGTGGACCAATGGTCCTATCTATTGGTGCACATTGTGCTGAAGAAGCTGCCTGCCGACCTGAGGTCGCGTTTTGAACAGCGCTTTGGTGGGGATAGCGCGACCCATCTGCCCCCCTTTGCTGACCTGGAGAGGTTCCTGGAGGATGAGTGCCGGGTCTTGGACAACTCCGGTGGTGACACGCCGGCTAAGACGAAGCCGCCCAAGGTCAAGGAGCAGGCTCGCGTTCACACCCGAGCCAATGTTGACCGGCGCCCTCCTCGCTTTGCGGTCACGCAGAGCCCAGCGGAGTGCTCCTACTGCAAGGTCACGGGGCACGGAACGGCCAGTTGCAGGACATTTTTGGACCTTCATGTCACCTCTCGTAGGCGCATCGCGAATGCCCGCCGCCTTTGCTTCTCTTGTTTGGGGTCCCAGCGAGACTGCCCAAACTCTCGCCCCTGTCCTCACTTTGGAGGACAGCATTTGGACATTCTCTGTATGAATGCCAGAGAGGTTGGCCGCTTGTCCAACCAGCCGACGCCGCGCACGGTTGGGTGTTTTGAAGGTGGCATCCGAGGCTCACCGGCGCGTAGCCGAGAGTCGCCTCGCTCAATTGATCGCCACTCGCCCCGCTTGGAGAACCGTAGCGTGCGCACGCCTCCTCTCTCTCGCGCACCTGAATGTGCTGTTCAGCGTCACCAGCACCATGACTGCTGCCCCAGGTATTCCCCTCCTTTGGCGGAGCGTCCCCACCTTGACTCGCGCCCACCTCGTTTTGGGCGGGTGCGTCATTATGACCCCCCACAGATGGCGCGCGGATCGAGTCATCGCGCCTTTGAGGACTTCAAGCCGCATCCTCGTTTTGACTTGCCTGGTCCTGGCCAACGGTCGCCGCCCAGGCAACAATAGGTCATTGACCCCTGCCCTATAACGCCAACCTCCCCCATTGAGACCGTTTTCCTACCAACGGTTGCTGTTAGGGTCTGGGGACCCACGGGGACCTCTGTTGTTGCCCGTGCTATATTGGACACAGGTTCACAAGGTTGCATTGTTTCCACTTATTTGGTAGGGCAGGTTAATTTAAATATGGGCTCTTTTTCGAATTGTATACGGGGCATAGGTGACGTAGCCTCTAATGTTGAAGGGCAAGTTAAGGTTTTGTTTGGCCCTGTTGAATCTTCACACCCGAGGATTAGAACCTCGGCTATTGTGCTGAAGAATATTTTGGGTATGCACCCACAGAAGCAGCTACCTGCTGCTGTGGTGAATTTGACATCGGGATTGGAACTGGCAGACCCCAAATTTGACACACCGGGACAAATCGACTTGTTGATTGGCTCTGATGTCCTAGGTGGAATTTTGATTGGTGGGAAACGGGTCTTGGTGCCAAATGGTTTGACTGCCATCCCGACCATATTTGGATTTGCTTTGATGGGACCTGTACCTAGGGACCCTCCTCCACCCGAACTTGATAATTTGTTGGCTGTAGGCTCTGCTCTCTCTCTGATGCAGTTCAGAGGTTTTGGGAAGTAGAAGAGCCTCCTCAAGCTGCCCGTTTGAATCCAGAACATGAGGAGTGCGAGCTGTTCTTCCAGAACAACACTGGTCGACTCCGTTCTGGTCGGATTATTACGAGGCTACCCTTCCTGTCTGTTCGGCCTCCGCTTGGTGAGTCACGACCTTTAGCCGAAAAGAGATTGTTGGCTATGGAGCGTCGCATGGGTCGTGATCCGGAGCTCAGACAGAAGTACATTGAGTTCATGAGAGAATATGAACAATTGGGACACATGTCTGTGTCAAATTTGGATTGGCGTTCGGTGGAGCACTACTTTCTCCCGCATCATGCGGTATTGAAGCCATCGACTGGCAAGCTGCGCACAGTATTTGATGGTTCGGCGCAGACTTCTACAGGCGTATCCTTGAACCAGTGCTTGCATTCTGGTCCCAAGTTGGTCAAGGACATTTGTGACGTCATCACCAGCTTTCGACGACATCAGGTTGTCTTTGTGGCCGACATAAAAATGATGTTCAGGCAGACTATTATCCACCCTGATGACCGTCGCTTCCAGCTGATTCTTTGGAGAGAGTCTCCTCACGATCCCATGGTCGTCTACGAGCTCAATACGAATACGTACGGGTTAAGATCAAACCCCTACTTGGCAATACGTTCTCTTTGGGAGCTCGCATACCGAGAAGGCTTACGTTTTCCACGAGCCTCCGCCATCTTGAAAGACGATATTTACGTCGATGACATTTGCTCGGGCGCCTCCATAGCGGACGAGGCGATCCTCCTGCGGGACGAATTGATAGGTATTTTGGCCTCCGCTGGTTATGAGTTGCGTAAATGGATTTCCAACTCACCAGCGCTTTTGGAAGGCTTGCCAGAGGATCATCAGCAAGATCCACATCTATTTGAGATTGTTGACAACCCCGCCATGATGGCTGTTCTCGGCGTTCAGTACAGACCAGTCCAAGACATCTTTACGTATAACGTAGACTTGAAACTGCCTTGTTCTTGGACTAAACGTCTCGTGTTGTCTACTGTCGCCAGAACCTTTGATCCGAACGGTTGGATCTGTCCAATTATATTTTGGGCAAAATGCTTCTTGCAGAAGCTTTGGACAGCAGGATTGACCTGGGACGAACCTCTGCACGGCACTCTTGTTGAGGAATGGACCTCTTTTGTATCCTCACTTCCTTACGTCAACGAGATCTCCTTGCCTCGTCCCATCCTTCCTCCTGGGAAGTACAAGGCCACCCTTCACGGGTTTTGTGATGCCTCGGAGCGTGGTCACGCGGCCGTGGTGTACTTGCGCACAGTTAGTGCCTCAGGTCAGGTGAGGGTTTCCCTGATCATGGCAAAGAGCAAGGTTGCACCCCTTCGCACATCTTTGACCATCCCGAAATTGGAGCTCTCGGGAGCAGCACTACTTGTACGCTTATTGAACCACGTGTCCAGTTCTTTGGGTAAAAGCATTTGTATTAATGGGACCTACGCCTGGACAGACAGCCAAATGTTCTTTGTTGGTTGAAGGCTTCTGTCCACACTTTGGAGGTATTTGTCGCTAATCGCGTTTCCCAAATCCAGAAATCCGAAGTCAAACTTGTTTGGAGACACGTGCCAGGTGAGCTCAACCCCGCTGATTGTGCCTCGCGCGGATGCTTGACGCCTAGTTTGATAGGTCATTCGCTGTGGTGGGGTCCGGAATGGTTGAGTCGACCAGAAATTGATTGGCCTCGAACGCCAGTTTTGAATACTTCTAATTTGCCGGGTCTACGAACACTCTCTCTTGAGAAGGTGGAATGCGCCTTCGACCCGGATTTCCTGTTGAATCGTTACAGCTCCCTCGACAAGTTCTTAGGTGTTACTGCTTGGATACCCACAACAGAAACGACTGACACCGTTTCTCTCACCACAGGAACGACAGGAGTCTCGCACCTTTTGGGTTCATTCTGTGCAATTGGCGCATTTTGAGAAGGAGATTGCTATCCTTAAATCAGGGAGATCGAAACTATCGGGAGCTGTATCTAAATTGAACCTCTTTTTGGACGATACGGGTCTCTTGCGCGTTGGAGGGCGTCTCAAGAACGCCAACCTCCCTTACGGGGCACGTCACCCCCTGTTGTTACCTAAGGACGGTCATTTGGTACGCTTGTTGGTAACTGACCGTCACCTTAAAGGTTCGCATGCTGGTTGTAATGCGCTGTTGGCCATTTTGCAACGCGAATTTTGGATCTTGTCTGCCCGAAGAATTATTCGGAGTGTAGTCTTTCGCTGCATCCCTTGCTGTAAGCTCAAGGCTTCTACCATGCAGCCGTTGATGGGAGACTTACCGGCAGATCGCGTAACTGAGAGCAGGACGTTTGACGGTGTTGGCACGGACTTCGCTGGTCCCTTTTTGGTAAAAACGTCGACACTTCGAAACAGCAAGACTGTCAAGGCCTACTTGTGCGTTTTTGTTTGTCTTTCCACAAAGGCCGTACACTTACAACTGGTCTCCTCGCTTACGACCGAGGCGTTTGTAGCCACATTTGACAGATTTGTATCCCGCAGAGGGCTGCCTTCCTTGATCCGTTCTGACTGCGGCACTAACTTCAAGGGCACATATAATTATTTGAATGATGTTGTTAATTTCCTTGAAACCAACAAAGCTGATATAGGTGATAGGCTTGCCCGACGTGGGATAAATTGGTTGTTTTCCCCACCAAATTGTCCACACTGGGGTGGTATATTTGAGGCCGCCGTAAAATCGGCCAAAACACACTTGCGCAGGACAATCGGTGAATCTGTCCTTACATTTGAGGAACTCGCAACTGTGTTTTGTAAGATTGAGGCCGTTTTGAACTCTCGGCCATTGTGCCCGATCTCCTCAGATCCGAATGACTTGGAGGCCCTTACGCCGGGCCATTTTTTGATTGGTCGCCCACTTGTCGCCTTGCTTGAGTACCCCTATATTGATACGAGACCTGGTCGTCTCTCGCATTTTGAATTGGTACGCCAGATTACTCAGAGCTTTTGGAAACGCTGGAATTTGGAATATTTGCACATACTCCAGCAACGCGTTAAGTGGACCGACAAGACCGATCCACCCAAGATTGGTGACCTCGTTTTGATCAAGGAGGCTAACCTTCCGCCACTCAGATGGCGCAGGGGGCGCATCCTTCGTTTGGTAACTGGGACTGATAGAGTTCCCCGATTTGCTGAGGTCTTGGTGGACGGTTCGATTCTGAGGAGAGCGGTTGCAACATTGTCACGTCTACCAACTGATTAGCGGACCGGTAGGCCGGTCCGGGGCGGGTGGATGTTTGAAATAGAATTAGTTTTTATTATAAGTCAAATCGATTATATCGATTAAGTAACATTTTGTTTAGTCTATTGAAAATTTCTGACAATGGTCACACTGAACTGTCAACTTCCCCTTCCGGAAAAGACTTCCGGCAAGGTTTGTGACATATTGAACATTTGTAAAAAGTATTGTGAGCACACCTTTTACCATTTCGTGTGAATTGTTTAATTGAACTAAATAGAGTAAACTCTCGTAAAACTGCCGCTTTTGATTTGTCCGGCACTGATCAGTCCGCAGTGTTGATCAATTGTGATATCATATATATGGAACACTGGCATTTTGAGAAATTGTGAATTCTACTACCACTTGCATCGTGCATTGAAGACGCTGCATTGGAGTCTGGTAAAGTAAAGATAATTCACTTGCTAATATTGGCCAATTTTAGTCTTGTGTGTATCTAGCTTGCCTCCAGGACTCCACTCAAGAACATCACCAGGAGATATAAGGTAAAATTTTCATGTACCTACTTAATACTTGTATTCGCTTTGCAACACGGTGCATTTGTGTCTGAGATTTGTTGTGGCTGACAAGGGCTGATGAATAGAGTCACGCTTCCACAAATCTGCTGCAATTAATCCCAGCTCCTTCTAGCCAAATTCTAGACAGTTGTGAATACGTGATGGATATCGAAAAGTTGTAAGGCCTCATTCGCACGCGAGCTTATTTAACGCGCGCTAAAAATGGGTGAAAATAGAACAAATCATTCCCTAATATATGTTCACACGAAGCGCTTTTAAAACGTAATGCCATTTCAACGCTGGGCATTGGGCGTTAAATGGAATAGACCTTATGGAACCGGGGACAAGAGTGATTTGAAAGTGCTCGTATGAACGCTCTCATTGAAAGCGCCAAAGCCAGATTTGATCATTTTTGCGCTCGTTATAAAAGCTCTTGTGCGAATGAGGCCAAATGTTATTTTGAGAAAGAGGCGGCGCATAAGGGTTTCTTGATAACCACCTCATTTGCGCATGTTGAAAGTAGTGGGTCAGATTTGAAACTTTCAACAGAATTTTGTAAAACTAGTTAAATATTTTATTTGTCATCATATTTTATTTATCATCATGATCATCAGCCTGCCATAATCCACTGCTAGTTAGAAGCCACTCCAATGCCGCACCCATCGTGACCGATTTTCAGCTCTTCTTGTCTAGCCACTTTGTGTATAGGTACTCCACTCTATAATTTTTCAAACATATTAAAATTATTTATGTTTTAACTTGATCTAGATTCTGTTTCGTGTAATCATATAAATAAATAAAATCAGGAGTTGTTTTAATTTAACATGGTTAGCTTACTGGACTTACGATAAATAATTTAAACAACCGTTTACTACTCAATCCATTATACAATTTCAAATTTGCATCGTGAACGAATAGGGGAGACAAAAAGGTGCAGCACTGATTCACTGTACGCAAAGTGACGTTTTAATTGTATGACTCACGGGTCAAGGTACCTTGATTTTTTATTATATTTATTTATAGACTCACGCCTGTATCCCCGAAGGGATAGGCAGAGATGTAATATGACACCCACATTTCGCCAGGAATTTTTTTGTCCCACGTAACAGGGGCCGAGCCTATTGCCGTACCGGGCACATTACCAGACTCTGTGCTGCTACTGAGAATTTCCAACGGTACCTTGTTATATAGCGATTTTATGGTTATATATTTATAGGTAGAAATCAAATTAATTATCACCATTTCAAAATGCATATATTGCGATGATATATTACATTATTACAGATCATTTACATTACATTCCAGTTCTCAGAACGCTGCTGGCCAATGTCAGATTACTTGTACAAATTTCATTCCAATTCAAAACTGAAAAATAGATGTAAGCAGTGCAGGGGAAACTGGAGCTAAGTCATTTAAATAGAACTCACGATCTCAGGGTTAGCAGTCTGAATGATTTACCAGACAGCAGATGACTAACGATATCAAATCCTTATGAAAGTAATTCGGACGAAAAGAGAGTAAAACCTGCCTAGCATCACTAGGTTCAAAAATATGCGATGGTTATGACGCATGTTGATGCTTACTTACTGTCTAAGTATCACAAAAAAAAAATTATCAGTGGCAGAAGACCCAGTAACTTAATTACAAACGAGAACCACAGTTTATACTCATGAGTGATTCTCGGTATTCTATTTCTACATAAACGGCAAGACAAAGTTTTTTTCGGTAGCGTGACAGCTAGAGGTTTGATTTATACGAGGCGATTCCGATACTTTACGCACTAAAGCGGTGCGGCTATAATGAGTGATGACCTTTACTCCAACGGTACTGGTTCTATATGGTACGGTAACAGCCCGAAATTGTTCTCTCAGAACTGCCATTTATCATTTATTGTATACATATCATCGAATTAATAACCTCAAAGTACCAGTACTTAATACCCTGGATGTACTTAATTAATGCTGAGTGAAGCAATTACTGCTTACCTTGAGCTAACGACCATCTGTGGTGAACTGGTGGACGTATATATCATCTTTAGTCTTTTGATTGATATATCATATTAAGTAGATCATCAACATCGTATGGAGTAGGTAACTGGGTAATAGAGTAATTAAAGAGTATAACAATTACATTACCGAGACTTTGACGGGATGGAGGTTTGTGATGGAAATTGGTAGCGTATTATCTATTGTATGCAGTAAGGCAAACATATACTAGAAAAGTAGATATTCTCTGAGAAATAGCTCTGTTCGATTGTCCGCATCATTATTAAAACGTTGTCCCAAATGCGACTCAATATCTTTGACATGGGTGCATAAATACCATGCAGTTTTTGTCAAAGTAATTTCTTAATTATTGAGGAATAATCAATGGATATTGAGGCAAACTGTCCGATGCACGGCATGGTATACTATTCCATCCGATGGCAAACATCACTATTTTCAATAAAAATATTGTGTCATTAAGGGGTAAGAAAAGTTATCAGCATGTACCCACGATCACTTTAAATAACCATCCTCTAAGAATAGTTGATCGAGTTAAGTACCTGGGCCACTGGGTCACCGAGTCACTCAAAGATGATGTGGACATGGAACGCAGGGCATTGTCAGTCAGGGCGAACATGCTGGCTCGTAGGTTCGCACGCTGCACTGAACAAGTCAAAGTAACCCTATTCAAGGCGTTTTGTCAATCGTTTTACATGTGCAGCCTATGGGTCAAGCATACGCAAATGGCTTACAATGTCTTGCGAGTCCAATATAATAATGGATTTAGGGCGCTGATGGGGCTGCCGCGCTTCTGTAGTGCGTCAGAGATGTTCGCTGAGGCTCGTGTGGACGGCTTTGCCGCTATATTAAGAAAGAGAGCAGCGTCCCTGGCGCGGCGGGTTCGTGGTAGCTTCAACAGCTACCTAAAAATTTTTGCTGGCCGAATGGAAACGGATTGTCTATTCTCCATGGCCTGGTCGCGCTTACACAATCTGTGAATAATTTGATATTAACACTTTTTATATTTTTTATATTTAGATTTATTAACCTTCACTTCATTACTGTATGGACTTAACTGGTCTGAAATAAAGAATTATTATTATTATTATTAATTTAATCTAGTATGGTCTATTTATGAAGTAAGTTTAGCTTCTCTATTTCTGTTCTGTAGGTATATGAAAAACAAGACAAAACACAAACATAGCAATCGAAAAGGGAATACACGTACTGAGTAACTTCATTGTTTATTTCATCAAGTCCTTCTTGGAACTGTCCCCAAATCTCGTACATTTATTTAATTATCTCGATTCTCGTATGTTGCTTATAGGTTCCAGGATAGCTACGTTTTTAAAACATCAAACAATGTACTTTGTATTTCTAATAACTATCAGGTAAAATAAACATTATTTAAGCTCTATAAACTTTCGCGAATCGTACACATACCTGCCGATACTTATGTAACGGGTCTATATCGCATAATTATTTTAAGCTTGCCTCGGAGCAAGGAATATCACCTTTAATTTTTAATATTTTTATAGACTCATGCCTTTATCCTCGAAGGGGCAGGTAGTGGTGTAATATTACACCCACATTTCGCCAAGAATTTTTAGGTCCTACGTAATAGGGGACGAGCCTATTGCCGTTACCGGGCACATCACCAGACTCCCTGCTGCTACTGAGAATTCGGAAAAACCCAGTAACACTTTTGCCCAACCCAGGACCTCCGATCAGCAGTCGCATACGCTATCCACTGGACCACGGAGGCAGTATTTTTAATAATTACGCGATATAGACGAAAGTAAGAACTCCATACTGACGAATCCGCGGACAAAGTAAAATATGTATGTTATATGTAAAAAATGCAAACCATTGCCAGTGACTAACTGAGCACAAAATCTCGACGACTCCTTGATATTTAAAGTATAAATTTGGCAGGTAGATGTTTTATATGTGAGAGCCGTAAAACAAGATAATGTTTGGAGATTAACGTTTAATTTTAGTGTAGGGACGTGGCAGTAAGATTCAATCTAGTCAAACTCGGGCAAAACCGCAAGCTGGCTTAGACGATATATAATTTTAAAGGGGCCACGCAACTACATTATATACAGCTTGACTTCCCTTTCAATATTAAATCA
Source organism: Euclidia mi (assembly GCA_944739405.2). Lineage (NCBI taxonomy): Eukaryota > Metazoa > Arthropoda > Insecta > Lepidoptera > Erebidae > Euclidia > Euclidia mi. Next base: position 43,477,216 of record OX123182.2, on the reverse strand, counting down.
CGTACTAAACAATATTACTGTAACGTATAGTCCCTGTACACCCGTGTCAATGTCATAATATTCATCTGTACGCCGAATGACGCATTAATTGTTATTCTGGGTTCAGGGCGTCCCTTTATTATAATAGTCGCTGTACTGATATGACCAAGTAAATCCACTGGGAGTATTTTTAATAAGCTTTCGCAATGAATTTCATTTAAATCTGGGTTATGAATATTTCTTCCGTCAGGACAAATGTCGAGATGGTTTTAAATATTCTATGAGATATTGAAATGGGAATTTAAGCCATGACAAAATGATTACTACATTTATTATGTATAATTTTGGAAATACCTACTGATATTATTTTTTCTATAAAAATATGGTTGTATGGATTATATATCTATTATGTGCGATAAATACTAATATGTGTTTGGCTTTCATAGCCTCGCTCGAGTGAACTATGGTAAAAAGGGTTTCATGGCGTGAAGATTTCAAATGCTCGCTGAGGTGATAAAAGAGATATGAATGAAAGAAATAAGTAAGGAATGCGATAGAGAGATGCCAGTGAAGACATTCAAAGAATATTGTGTGCGACGAATGCACGCACAGCGTATTGTAGATTAATGATACTTATTTCCCGTCGCGGCTTTGTTTAATCCGCTTCGCATCTAGTACAGCCATCTCATTCGGTACACATTTTCACGCTACGCCCTCACACAGTTTAAAAGCAACAACAAATAATAGCTTAGCTTAGCCAATCTCCTGCTTGGTTTTAAGCACTTGTAAATAAAACATGCTAGTAACTAACATAAAATGGATTGTTTTGTCTAACATATTGATACTGGTAGCAACGGGCCTTACTGCCACTTATTTATTTGTCCAGCACGAGACGAGATACGAAGCGAATACGTAACTGACACGTGGCCATTCGTCTCTTAACGCTGGCATTCATTTGCACGTGGACGTATGTGGGGAAAAATGGCTACAAGCAAACAATGCAATCCTCTCTGTCATTGGTAGGATCATCTGTACCCTACCAGCCAGTTAGCCAGTCAAACTAATTGGTTGATTCTGTAATTCTAAGCCTTGTTCCCAGTTATTTTTTAAATGGACCGATAAGACTTATATGAAATTCCGACGTAAATTAATTATATCTTAAGGACTTTCATTCATTGGTAAGTCAAAAGCAACGTTCGACCTGCCATCATAGTGCTTATAAATTTTGCAAAGGCGTGATCCAATCCCTAGTGAATAATTAACTGCTGCACTAGGTACAACACATTCACGAGTCGTGAGGGACTTTACAAGCTATAAACAACTTACACGAGAACATCCAGTTTCGGAACAATAATTTGTGAATTACCTTAAGTGTTGCCTAGTATGTGAGGGTACCGAAACTGTGATACTTGATGCACTGGCAGTAGTAAGGCAAGCACTTAAACCATAACATCGGACATGCAGTCATATATACTAGCCATTCATGACCGCTATACATGATAACTGCCAGCTATAAAGCCGATTCTATGCTAATTGGCTTGGCTACTATTGTAATATACATGCAATATTAGTGTAAGGCCATCCTCATATTTACTTTATACAATATATTACGATTGTTATACATATATAATGACAGACCATCATCATTGTGTTTAAGATCAAATCTTCATCAAAGCTTTACTGTCCATTAGACTCCAATTTGAAGGCCGTAATTCAATCATAATCAAAAACAAATCTATCGGTTGTAAATCGTCTGATTCCGTCTTGTGCAAACGCAATCCTTCGCTTCTTCACCCAATTACTGCCGGCTAATTTCTTCAGATCGTTAATCCACTAACTCCGAGAATCCCAGTCATCAATATTTTAAGTCTTGTTGTGCCTAAGGGTCTGTTTACATTAAAATTTGTTTTATAGAATGAAATATGGTTTAAAGGCCGTTTTAACGGTGAAGTTAAGTTTTACGCATTATGAAGATAATTTTTCATTATGATTGTAGGTTTAACAATAAGTAGACTGAGTAACAACAACAAAGAAAACCGGCCAAGTGCGTGTCGTGCCTCGCACAATGGTAAGGGTTCCGTAGTAGCCCTTACCTAATGTACTAAGGGTAAAAGGAATCGATTACAATATTCATTTTATCGGTTGCAAATGACAATTTAAGTTATTCGATTATATTACTCGTTACTTAGTAAAGCCTAATGAGCTGTTTAATTTTCCTTGAAAGTTCATGATATATGTGACTATTTAGCATAGTTTATAACAAAGCATAACATAACTGCACGCTTTCATCCCCGAAGGGGTAAGCAGAGGTGTATTACACACACACACTTCGCCAGTTATGTTTCAGTCCCGATGTAATAGGGGGTGAGCCTATGGCCATCTACCGAGCACTTTATTAAGCGAGCGATAATAAACATTTTTAATACACACATAACTTCGAAAAGTTAGAGGTGTTTGCCCGGGGTACCTGGGGATCGAACCCGAGAACAGCGTCTCAGTAGTCCCGTATGTCGCCACTAGGCTATCACCGATCGAGTTTAAATATACCTTAATACTATGAATTAAATATACCTTAATTTAAAAATACAAGAACACTTTGTAATTGGAGGTTTTTGCTAAATATTTCACAAACGGATTGCTGAACAAACAAACTTTTATTGTATTTATCACACCTATCTAACGATACCCTACATAAAAGAAAAAAATACGTTTGCATTTACATGTATGAGAGCTACGTTTAAATCAAAACATGAGAGCTGTGCTGAATGAGAGCTACGCGTTTAGTTTTGTTAGTATATTCACAATATAAAAATGTATCAAATAGTAACAGAAACATAGCAATCACCTTCATATTCTCGTGTCATCGGTCGCGTAAACCGGTTGCCTCACTCGCTCGATCGTAGTTCTAGCGTAGCTACTACAGACAAATATATCTATATATCGACTAGGTCACCGCGACGATCACGCGTTACAGAGTAGTGAACTATACAGAGATTACTTACACGGCATTGAACAACATCATGCAGACGGGTGAAGATTATGAGTCGTCCACCTACGAAGAATCACCTTCGAAATATGAATCACCCTCACTGAACATAACAAACCGAAGACCAGGGCGTGCGGATACGGAAATGCGTAGAGAGTTCCAGGCATTCCAAACTAGCGTGAATGATATGCTTGAAAAGTGGTTTGCCAAGCAAAGTGAAATGATGGATAATTTTAACAGCATCTTTGGAGATATAAAGGCGTCGATAACATTTTTGAGTGACAGATATGAAGACCTGTACAAAAGAACAGAAATCGCGGAAAAACGTGTGACCGCACTTGAAGGTCAATGTTTGACAGCTGTGAAAAGGGTCTCTGATCTTGAAGCTAAATTTGATGACATGGAGCAGCAGAATCGACATTGCAATGTTGAAATCAGCAATCTTCCTGAAAAGCGCGGCGAAAACTTGATGTCATTACTTGAATCCCTTGCAACTGTCATTAAACAACCAGCACCGGGGCAATTCATCACCTCAATACATCGGGTACCTCAAGCTAATCCAAGAAGCCCTCAGCCAAGAAACATTATAGTAAGGTTTACTAGTCAAGTGATTCGTGACAACTTCGTGACAGCAGCCAGGCGGAATAAAGGGGTATCGTCAGAGCAGCTGAACGTATCGGGCCCACCTGTTAGAGTTTACATCAATGAGCACTTGACATTGAGAAACAAAACCTTGTTTCGTGAAGCCAGAGAAGCGGCCAAAGCATACGGTTATAGATATGTATGGATCAAGCACGGGCGTATATTGGTTCGAGCAAAAGATACTTCTCCAGCCTTTGTCATCCGTAGAAAGGAAGACGTCCTCAAGATTAAGCCACAAGAACAACCTTGAGTGTAATCGTAAAATAGGTGTTGTGTCTGTTAAGTATCTACCATTCTTACAGTTCTTTTTTAAACTAAGATATGGCTACAAATATTTCACTTGTTGTGGGCTCTCAACCGCGCATTACTCTGTGGTATCTTTTTTTTTTTTTTTTGGTGTCGGGTTGGAAAATCCTCATGGAGTCACTCCGCCCTGGGGGATGGGCGAAGGGGACTGTCAGACTCTTACTGACTAAAAATCAACCCGTGTGCCTCATGTACCCTTGTGTCGGAGGGTCGGGTTTCGCCCAAGCATACGTCGCAACCCCCCGACGGGTATTGGCCCGCCAGATGGTCCGGCGGGCCCCGAACAAAACCCCCTTGGCGGCGGATGAGGGTGTTGGGCTCCGCCGCCAAAACACCAAGCGGCCGCAGAGGATAGGGAGGACGGCAACGCAACACCGCATCTCCTCTTCCTCTGCGGTCCCACCGCGACGCATCGAATGGTGCGCCCCCATTTGGTCGCGGGAGATAGGGTGCGCGGCAACGCAACACCGACACACCTCTCCTCCCGCGACCACGCCTGACTGCGAGGGACAGACAGAACTGTCCCCCGCACCCGCACCGTTGGACGCATCCTGCGCAGGCCCCGTCAAGCCCACGCGGAGCGTCCCCTCCTGGATCCCTCTTAGCTTCACCGCGGGTAACCAATCCACGGTTACTGAGCCCCCCCACCACGACAAGGTGGAGATCCCACGGGGGGGACTCTGTGGTATCTGTACTTTTTGCAATGTGCGGGCAGTTACCCGCGTTAAGTTATTTAACTGCCTTAAATAATTTATGTGTTAGGCAAAAATATTTAATCTTCTATTTTTTACATATTATTTATTTTAATTACATTTACAATGCACTACTGGAATATATTGAGATACGAGAATGTATAGTGCAATACCAGTGCGGCCGTATGTACTGTAAAAGTAGCGAATTCATGATGATAAAGTCTCCTTGTACAATGTCATACGTAAGTAACGTAAGTATTATTCGGACTTATAGTAATTATGTGATCCATCTTTCCATTAAAATAATTTCAATTAATTTTTCTACAGTTCTACATTTCAATAATGGTCAATAATATATCATTGTATTACCAAAACTGTCGTGGTTTGAGAACAAAACTAAACAAGTTATATACAAATACGTTGTCTGAGTGCTATGATTTAATTGTGCTTTCGGAAACCTGGTTAACGGCTAATATTAGTGACTGCGAGTGCATAGATATACGTTATAATGTTTATAGGTGTGATAGGAGTCGAGCTTTAAGTGGTAAAACGGATGGCGGTGGTGTCATGATCGCAGGGCGCCATGGACTTCCAGTTACACGTTTTTATCTGCAACCCCATTTAGCACATGATTCTACCAACGGTACTAATAATTTGCCAGGTAACTTTGATTATGTCTCTCTTAAATTTGACTCGTGTACTGTAGGTAAGTACCATATAATTATTGGCGTCTACATTCCGCCTAGTCAATCTTTTCTTTCGTATAAAACATTTTTCGATGCTATACAGATGGAGGTTATGTCGTTAAATGTCGAAAAAGTGTATATTATTGGTGATTTTAATATGCCTCATATCGAATGGAAAGAATATAGCCCGTTAGTTTTTATTCCAGAACCTTCTACTTGCAACCATATCGGCACATATTTTTGTAACTTCTGTGCTCTAATAAATTGTAAACAATACAATATTATTTGTAATAATATGAATAGAATATTAGACTTATGTATAGCAAATAGTGGCGATTGTGTCTGTGAACCTCCAAATAATTATTTAGTACCCGTAGACAATTTACACCCGCCTTTTTGTGTCCATTTTAGTTTCAATTTACAATATAAACCTTTAAAAACCAGCTCTGGTAATATGAGGTACAGATTTTTAGAAGGTGATTATACTAAGATTAATGCAGAAATTTCTAGTGTGAATTGGAACAATGTTTTAGCAAATTTGTCAGTAGGTGCAGCTGCTACAGTTTTTTATAGCAAAATATATGATATTATTAAATCATGTGTACCTCGCCGAGCTGTGAAGAGTGGTAAATACCCTATATGGTTTTCTAGACCGCTTATACATATTTTTAAAAATAAACAGAAAGCTTGGGTTAAATGGAAAAAATATGGGAATACTTCAGATTATGAAACATTCTCATGTTTGCGCGATAGATTTAAGTCGGTGAGTTCCGAGTGTTATAGGACTTACATAGATTCGATAGAGGAAGGTTTAAAAAAGGATGTCAAGGCCTTTTGGTCATTTATAAAAAGTCACAAAAACAAAGATGGATTCCCCAGTGAAATGAAATATAACAATATAACATCAGATAATCCATCAGAGATTTGTAATTTGTTTTCGAATTATTTTAGTTCCGTGTATGTAAAAAGCGACCCCATAAACTTGGACTATGAAACTTTGCCGGTATCTGGATTTGTTGATACAATCATTTCTGATTTACACATAACCAGAGACATGATAATAAAAGAGCTTATGTCTTTGGACGTAAACAAAGGCGCGGGTTCAGACGCCAATGTCGCACAAGTGATTGATTTCCACGGGGTAGCCGGGATCGATCACTCGCCGAGCAATTAAAGAGAGATAATTAGGTTGACTTACGGGAAATAAATAAAAAATATCACCATGAAAGTTTAAACTCGCGTTATAATTCCAGTTATTCGATACAAAAAAGAACTGACGATTAAGGCTAACAGAAGAGACAATTATCCAGGGCGTGGGCGGCGTTGGCACTTCACAGGTCTTCAGATGATCTTGTACTCAACTCGGTGGTGCTGGCCGGAGGAAAGGGCCGAATACCTCCTTTTTTCTTAAAGCACACCGCGGAGACGATCAGTCTTCCATTGTTTATTATATATAATAATAGTCTGGCAAGTGGCATAATGCCACAGGTTTGGAAGACTGCTAATGTAATGCCTGTGTATAAGAGTGGATGTAAGTCAGATGTTACTAACTACCGTCCCATTTCCTTGCTCTCAACAATGGCAAAGACTCTCGAACCTTTAGTACATAAAGAAATTTATTCACATCTACACAGATATATCAGTCCAGTTCAGCATGGCTTTGTTAAAGGCCGGTCTACTGTAACCAACTTATTGCTTTAAACAAATTATCTGTTTGAAACTATGGATAGTTGCTTGCAGGTGGATGCGGTATACACCGACTTTTGTAAGGCATTTGATAAAGTGGACCATTCCATACTTTTAAAGAAGATAGCATATAATGGCATACGTGGCAACTTGATGCGCTGGCTCGAGTCGTATTTAGTTAACAGAACACAAAAGGTTGCTCTGAATGGTTTCTATTCTAATGAAATACAAATCAATTCAGGTGTTGTCCAAGGTTCAATTTTAGGTCCATTGCTCTTTGTCTTATTTATAAATGACATTGGTAGTTGCATTTAACATTCTCATTATCTCTTGTATGCGGACGATTTAAAAATCTATCGAGAAATCAAGTTGCAAAGAGACTGTGATAAATTACAGGAAGACTTAAATAGATTGACTAACTATTGCTCCAACAATAAATTGCAATTGAACATTAATAAGTGTAAGTCGATAAACTTCACAAAAAAATTATACATATAATCAAACCTACCTCCTCTGTAACAATGCACTTGAAAAAGTTATGTCAATTAGAGATCTTGGAATACATCTTGACTCGAAACTCCATCTTGATGTTCATGTTAACTGGGTGGTAAATAAAGCTTTTCAAATGTTTGGATTTGTCATGCGCACTTGCGTACCCTTTAAAAGGCCAGCATCATACTTGCTTCTTTACAAGTCACTCATTGGATCACAATTAGAATATGCCACTGTTGTGTGGAATCCTTATTACTCAAAATATATTCATCAAGTAGAAGCTGTACAGCGTAAATATCTGCGTGCTGTCAATTTTAGATGTTTTAGTCAAAGAAGTACTTACTACGAAAACTTGTTTAGATTCTCTTTAATGACACTCACAAAGAGACGATGGCTTAACCATCTAGTGAGTTGGCGAGTCACCACCTGCCACGCGGACGGATGCTATAGGAGTATCAATGGCAGGTGCCGTTTTTTTATCCATAGTATCATTATTACCAGTCCATTTAACACCCATCCCCATAAACCAGTAAATTAGACTCCACATCATTGCAATAGTCCTACATTTGCTGCGGCTAGTCCATAGCTGTACTCAGTAGTGCAGTTGTGGAGGCTCCACGGCATGTGTCCCATCCCATTTTAGATTAAAGTTCTCTACGGGCCTCTGCACGTTGGATCCATATCCCCGTGTAAGCCTCCCAAAGGACCGGTTATTCTTCTAACAGCATGTTAGAAGAATAGCCGTGAAAAAGAGACACATAATAATAAAATAATAATAATGTAATTAATTACTTTAGTTAAGGTCTTTTCATGCCAAAAAGAGTATCATGTAAAACATTCTTATTACTACTTATATTAACATTGATGTAGCGGACAGCGATGTTGGTTGTGCACATACAAGTGTTTTTGTTTTTAGTTATAAGTACTTATATTGAGCACCGTGTACAATTGTTTGTTGTCCTGAATAAATAAAATAAAAATATTGAGCTAGATACGGAGTCTGGTAATGTGCCCGGTACGGCAATAGGCTCGCCCTCTATTACGTGGGACCAAAAAATTTCTGGCGAAATGTGGGTGTCATATTACATCTCTGCCTACCCCTTCGGGGATACAGGCGTGAGTCTATAAATAAATATAATAAAAAATCAAGGTACCTTGACCCGTGAGTCATACAATTAAAACGTCACTTTGCGTTCAGTGAATCAGTGCTGCACCTTTTTGTCTCCCCTATTCGTTCACGATGCAAATTTCAAATTGTATAATGGATTGAGTAGTAAACGGTTGTTTAAATTATTTATCGTAAGTCCAGTAAGCTAACCAACATGTTAAATTAAAACAACTCCTGATTTTATTTATTTATATGATTACACGAAACAGAATCTAGAACAAGTTAAAACATACATAATTTTAATATGTTTGAATAATTATAGAGTGGAGTACCTATACACAAAGTGGCTAGACAAGAAGAGCTGAAAATTGGTCACGATGGGTGCGGCATTGGAGTGGCTTCTAACGAGCAGTGCATTATGGCAGGCTGATGATCATGATGATGACAAATAAAATATTTAACTAGTTTTACACAATTCTGTTGAAAGTTTCAAATCTGACCCACTACTTTCAACATGCGCAAATGAGGTGGTTTTCAAGAAACCCTTATGCGCCGCCTCTTTCTCAAAATAACATTTAGGCCTCATTCGCACAAGAGCTTTTATAACGAGCGCAAAAACGATCAAATCTGGCTTTGGCGCTTTCAATGAGAGCGTTCATACGAGCACTTTCGAATCACTTTTGTCCCCGGTTCCATAAGGTCTATTCCATTTAACGCCCAATGCCCAGCGTTGAAATGGCATTACGTTTTAAAAGCGCTTCGTGTTAACATATATTAGGGAATGCATTTGTTCTATTTTCACCCATTTTTAGCGAGCGTTAAATAAGCTCGCGTGCAAATGAGGCCTTACAACTTTTCGATATCCATCACGTATTCACGACATAAAATACATTTGCATCCATATTTCCTTTTCACATAAGGCACCAAATTAAATATTGAACCTTTCCCAAATAAAATTGTGTTCAAAGATCTGAGTGAATATTTTATCACACTTTTAAACCGAATATAGGCGCGAATACGTATCTGTTTTACAAAGAAAATATCTGTTTGTTTTTCATTTCAAAGGGTTGAATGTGGGTTACAGTTAGCGTGATGGACGGGATGTATTATGAGTAAATTAATCGCATAGAGTAGAATGGACATCTTTGCAATATTATCGAAAATCTTACGAATCCAATGGGAGGGACTCTTATTCGCCAAATAAACATTTACAAATAAAGTTATGAAGCCGTGAACTGTTAAAGATAAAATGCATAGTTAACGCTCTAATAAAAAAAACAAAGCTATTTCCAAGATTTGAAAACAGTTATAAATCAACCAATTCTAACATTACCTATTTCATCAGCTTCAAAGTAAGACGACGACGGAATTCAAGCATTGTTCGATATGACATCGTTGATGGCTAAACCGGGCAAACCACTTCTGGAAAGATTAAATTTTACCAGTATACATCAGTTGCAAAATTAATCCAAAAACTTATTTGACCACTTGTTTAACATTGCCACGATAAATTGATAAGATAGCTGGAAAGATTGAAGAATCATTGCGCAATTTTCTGCAGTTTAAGAAATTTTCAATTCAGTTGAATGCCTCCACTTACCAATCCATAAAGCATTGTTAAGAAGTTTTTCAGAGATCTAGATAAATCAATCTTATCGTATTCTTCAAAATTTCAAACAGGTACAAAAATATGTCCAATGTACTGGAAAGTATTGTGAAGATTCAATTTTTTTTTCAAATATATTTTGTCACTGGAGCTACGGGTAGGGCACCGTTTATGAGGATGTCACGAAAGTTAGGCTTAAATATAAGGTTCTTGACGTGCTTGTTATACATTGCATAATTCATCGTCAGCATATGGTTGTGAAATTCTGAGTGGACCTACATACACTCTCTGTGACATGTTATCAGTGCAGTGAGTAAAATCAGACGTAAATCCTTGTGCCTGACAGAAGATAGGAAGTCAGTGCCTATGTATAAACTGACAGTAGTCTCAACCATGGAATATACCTATCCCTTTGGGTTGCGCAGGTCAAATTGGCGCCAAAATTCAGTCAAATCCGCTTAGACTAGAAAAACGGACCCCGGGTTCTAACTGGGATAACGCTAGGAGGATATTTCGTAAGCTGAAAATCGTACTGACCAAGGACCAGGCTAGTGGTAATTTAAACCACCGATCGTGTTCAAAATAACCCTCGGCAAAGAATATATGCCAGCATAACATCACAGAAAACGGGTGTACATTTTACATTTATTTCATTTCACGGTTAGCCTCTGTGCCAATTAACATGGCACTGAGTCTAATAGACTTTTCAATATTAGAGTTTTATGTATGAACCGAACGCATTTTCTCATAGCTACATTATGAAATTCCATTCAATTACTGGAACATATTACAGCCGAGTATTAGCCTACTTTCGAAATCGCTGAGTCGACATATGAAAAGTCGATTGTAAGCCGATAAAATCGACATTAGGAACGTTCTTTGAGAATGTTCTAGTTCATTTGAGAAATCCTCGAAAATACTAACAAAGAAATCTCTTTGCCAAATCATGTGAACTGTAATTCTGATATTGTGATTGACTATTTTAAAAACATTTTCAGCAGGTCTATGTTTATTTTTAACGGAGTTTTTCATAGGTACTTAAATTTATATTTTCAAACTTATTAAAATCTGTTGTGACGTAAATTTCAATGTAACAGTCACAAATTTAATTTAGTGTTCACAGAATTCTGAGAAAATTTTCTTGGCTTGGAAGTTCTATGGCATCTTGGAACTGCAACTTGCTATTTACGGAATATATTTTGTATTGTAACATTATGGTTTATATTCACGTGTCAATAACAACTCTTTATGCTTACGACTCTTTTAATAATTAGTATACCTAGCAAATATAAAATCGTTCTTATTTTTTTAAATAATATATCAAACACTATAATAATATGCCTCAATAAAGAAGTTGGTAGTCAGTGAAACCAATTTTCGATTCCCGGGTTGAACAAAAACTGATATTGAGTTTTTCTGTTAGGAATTATCCAATAGAAGTTCGGAGTCAGGGAGATGGCGGTGTTACACCCCCGTGCCTCGGAAAGCAATTATATATAAGTATGTGTATTAAGTAAACATATGATACTATTCCAGAAATCATTTAATTCAATACATGCAATTATCTTTAGATAGTCAATTGGCAACGTCATAACTACAGTATAGAATACGCCACTAACAAAGTGTACGAAGTAAGGTAACGAGTGGCGCCTTTGATCTCACGTCGGAACCGTCTCCTTTGAGAACTGATTGAGCGCACCACTCTGTGTGCATACGAAAACATCAGCCAACCTCTACTCCACTACTTCGTGGAGATTAACAACGTTTATTTAAAAACCGTTTACATTTCGAAGCTTTTCATTCGAGAATAAATGGGGCGTGATTGTTCGGTGATTTGAGTGTATTTATAGGTGTTTAGTATACTGTCTCGGTGAATGAAGACGACAGAATAGGTATCGCGAACATTGATTGGTTGAAGATCGTGTTTGCTAACGTGTCTAATACATACTGCACCATAACACTGAATTCGATGTTTAAAAGCCTGATTCGCGAGAAATTGCTTTCACAAAGTGCACTCAGAGTAGGAGCACCAGTTTGTTGATCACTCAAAGTTCTGTTCTGAGAATTTTACTTTGTAACACTTGTGCAAATATGTCATGTTGCATCTACGTTTTTGAACAGAAATGAACAGTAAACAGGAGTTACTTATTTCACAGTCTTGTTACTATATTTAGAAAAACTCATACCTATTATAGGGTATTTTATGAAGATTGCGAAACATAAAAAAGTAAACCTAGATAAGTGTACGAGGCAAATAATCGCCTCTAATATTAGCATTACAATCTGAACGTAGCGTCGGTAAGATTGGAACGATACAATGACGGACTAATTTATATAACGTGAGGTGAAACAATGGAAAAACATGTCCCTATCTCTATCTATTCTGTTGTTGTATATGTACGGACGTGTTACGTAAAGGTATTTCACACGAACTATTACCTATCTATCTATCTATCGTCACGCCTGTCTCCCATTGGGATAGGCAGAGACTATAGAACGCCAAATGCTCCGATTCAAACACACCTCTTTCGCTTCCTTGACATTCATTAACCTCATCATACATGCTCGCCGGTTATGGGTACTTTTAATTTGGCCCTTTTTTTGTAATAATAGTTCGTGTATTTCATACGAACTATTATTACAGGAGAATTTTGGTAATAAATTTATGATATGATGTCAATAGTAATAACATAAGTCTGTAATGTAAGAAAGAGCAAGAGCTTCTATAATGACAATCAGACCAATGGTTAACACTTAGATACTATCATAAACACATACCTAATATAATTATGTATATCAATAACATGAATATATATCGACGGCAGCAGATAAAGATTTATATTATTACTCATCAGTTACTATTTCTCAGTACGTGACAGTATATGGTATGGCAAGACAAAGTTCAAGGGCACTGGTGTTACGCTATCGGAGTTCTTGACCAAGCCGCGACATGACACATTTATGGCTGCACGTCAGAAGTTTGGTGTCTCTCAGTGCTGGACCAAGGAGGGCATCATACATGTGCTGGCGCCTGACGGTTCGCGTCATCGGGTCGTCAATCTCAGCGAGTTGAGCAAGATTGAGCAGAAGGACGACGTGGAGCAAGCTTCAACGGCCGCAAAGCCAGCCACAAAGTCGAAAAGGAACGTATCCCAAAAGAAATAATATATCCTTTGTCTTAATATATTTCCGGTCCGGGTAGTAACTATAGTAAGTAGATTCAAACATTTTTTCTTGCTCTATACCCACTTTTAAACTTACTTTAATATTTTCAAAATTATTACATTCATTATAACTTTAAGCTGTCGGTGAACGATTTCTTGTTTTCTGTCTGTCAGCTGTCAAATCTAATAATCTATGAATCTATCACGTACTTGTCAATGTCATGTATAACAGTACCTATTTGAATACGAGGCTTTTGGGAATTTCAATGTAACTTATTTTCTTTCTTTGCTTTTTCCCATCTTCATGTATATTTCTTTATTCAATAATTACTTAAGAGTATTCGCAATAACCCGGACCGATACTTCTCGTTTGTTTTTCTGTTTCTTTCTCTTTGTTTCTTTTTTTGTATGGTTAACATATTTTGATCTTTTTATTTTTCCATGTTTTTACCGTTTTTACGCTATTACAATACCTATGTAACTTGATGTCCCTCTACTATAGGCACTACTGGCAGGTGGTGTATTATTGGTTATATATATAATTTTTCGTTTTAATTATATATATATATAGTATTTATTGACATATATTTTTGTTTTATATTTATATACCTATATTTAATCATATATAATATAGACAATAATAAATTATAATATTTTATATAAGGATACCGTTATAACATTATTATTATCGCCATTGATTTGAACGAAATAAGTGATGATAGTTTCCATTCAATAAGTAGTTTGGATTCTGATGAAAGCTTTTCCAGTGTGCCGTCCCTTGCAGACTGTCTGAATTCACAGTTTTCTGATGTACCTAAAAACTTCAATGCCGTTCATATCAATGCCCAGAGCATCCCGGCACATTTCCCTGATATGCTGGCTAATCTAGACTGTAAGAGTATTCATGCTATCCTTGTTTCCGAGCCATGGCTAAAGCCCTGTCTGCCATCTACATTATACTCCCTACCTGGTTTCCAACTTATCAGAAATGATCGGGCGGTAAGAGGCGGTGGGGGTGTTGCTATATATCTTCGTTCATATATCCCTTATTCAGTTGTAAGTATGTCTGCACAGCCTCCCCCGCTTAATGCCGGTGAACATTTATTTCTGGAAGTTGTTCTAAACCACACCAAAATCCTTCTCGGCGTTTACTATTGTCCTTCATTACGTATAGATTATTTTTCTAGTTTCGAAACTTTATTGGTTAATCTCGTACCCTCTTACAGTCACACTATCATAATGGGTGATTTTAATACCTGTTTACTTAAAAATGATTCCCGCTCTTCTTCCCTTCTTTCCAGTATTACGGCCTGTAATATGACAATACTACCTTCAAACGCTACTCACCACTTTCCAAATTCTACAGCTTCTCTTCTGGATTTAATCATAGTTTCTTCAAGACAACATGTCGCCATGCACGGGCAATACCCAGCAGACATGTTCTCTTATCACGACTTACTTTTCATATCCTATAAAATCCGCCCTCCTAAGACTAAGCCTAAAATTCTATTGCAGCGCAATTTTGGTGGCATGAACACAGATAATCTTCGTAAAGATGCCGGAGGTATCGACTGGATTCCTCTCATGAATTCTAAATCTGTCGATGAAAAGGTCAGCCTCTTTACAAATCAAATAACAGAACTTTTCGACAAGCATGCGCCTATTCGACCCGTGAAACTAAAGCACCGTCCCTCGCCTTGGCTCACTGATCATATCAAAAAGTTGTTGCACAAAAAAGCTGCTGCTAAATTTAGATATAAAATTAAACCCGATGCTTCCAATTTACAAAAATATGTAGATATTAGGAATCACTGCAATAGGGTGTGTAGGGATGCACAACGCCAACATATCCATAGTTCTGTAAAAAACGGAGATCCGGCAAAAATCTAGAAATTTCTTAAAACTCTGGGGGTTGGCAAAGCACGTCTAAACCCTATTCCTTATGACTTCAATATTGACTTGCTCAATCAACATTTCTCTGCCTCGTCCAATATTGATAGGACTACAAAGACAAGCACTATTAATTATCTTTCATCATTGCCCACCCCTAGCTATTCACCATTCGTCTTTAATCAATTCTCCGATAGTGATGTTAAGAAGAGCATTATATCCATCACGTCCAACGCTGTTGGTAGCGACTGTGTCAGCCGTAATATGATCCTTCCAATCCTCGATTTAATCCTACCTATAATTTCCCACATCCTTAATTATTCCATGTCCTGTGGTGTCTTCCCATCGATGTGGAAGGACGCCTTAATAACCCCAATCCCAAAAACTTCCCATCCTTCATCCTTTTCCGATTATCGACCAATATCTATCCTACCATTCCTCTCCAAAGTCCTCGAACGTCTCGCTTACAACCAAATTAACTCGTTCCTTTCTAAAAATAATCTTCTTAATCCCTTCCAGTCCGGCTTCCGTTCGGGTCACAGCACAGTTACATCCTTGGTCAATATTACGGATGACATCAGGGCTGGTATGGAGGACGGTCAGCTTACGATCCTTGCTTTGCTAGATTTTAGCAACGCTTTTAACACGGTAGATTTTGATATCCTACTTGGCCGTCTACGCTCTCTTAACATATCTCCTACGGTGGTTGATTGGTTTCGTAGTTACCTGTGTGGCCGCCGACAGCGTATACGCATCGAAAACTCACATTCTTGTTGGTGTGACACAACTGTTGGTGTGCCCCAGGGTGGCGTGTTGTCTCCTTTACTCTTCGCAATTTTTATAAATTCTATATCAAATGATCTTCGCTGTTCCTATCACCTTTATGCAGATGATCTCCAAATCTATACGCATTCGCCGTTGGCACAAATGTCATTGTCTATTGGTGCCATTAATAGTGACCTGATGCGTATCAGCAGTTGGAGCAAATCCTTTGGGCTTAAAGTCAATCCCTCTAAAACCCAGGTCATTGTTATTGGGAGCGCAAGAATGACAACGAAAATCGACTGGTCTCAGATGCCTCACGTTACCTTTGATGGCACTATTATTCCAATACAGGATAAGGTAAAGAATCTGGGTATAATTATGGATTCTACACTAACGAGGCGATCGCAGATACAAGAGGTGAGTCGAAAAGTGTTTGCTTCAGCAGGTTCATTGAGAAGACTACGAAACTTTCTCCCTACTGCCACCAAAATTGCACTTGCAAACTCTCTTCTTTTACCCATTATTGATTATGCAGATGTCAGCTATCTAGATCTCGCCGAAAACCAGCTAGACATACTTGAGCGCCTTCAAAATCTCTGTATAAGATTCATATTTGGATTACGCAAATACGATCATATTTCACAATTTCGAGCACAGCTCAAGTGGTTGCCCATACGATATCGCCGGAATGCTCACATTCTTTCTTTGCTGTACAATATACTGTTTAGCCCTTCAACTCCTTCCTATCTTAAAGGACGATTCGAATTCCTTCATGATACGCATAACCGTTATTTGAGGTCATCAGAAAATTTGAAACTGAAGATGCCGGTACATTCCACAACCTTTTATGACAAATCGTTTTCCGTCACTGCTGTTCGTCTATGGAATGCATTACCGCTACATATTAGACAGGCTCAGACGGTAACCAGATTCAAATATTTAGTTAAGGAGCACTATCTATCATTATAATATTTCCAGTTTCTCGATCCCGTTCTACTAAGTATATGTGTATTATATATTATTGATGTATGTATATGTATGTATTTTATATATGTATATTTATGCATGTATAAGTATTTATGTATATGTATGCATATTATCTTAATATTATATAACTTTATATATATTTAAATATAATATATATTTATTGGTACGCTTACAACTATCATTTCTTTCCTACCAATAATATCTCCATCCAAAGGTTGCCTGGTAGAAATCGCTTTTAGCGATAAGGCCGCCCATTGTACTATATTTTATGTGAATTTCCTTAAATATCTGTATAAGTGTACAATAAAGAGTATAATAAATAAAAATAAATAAATATTTATTAAAATGATTGAATTAATGGTAACTGATGAGCAAATACTATGGTACTACTGTCTGGTAAACTTTTGAGACCAGTCAAGAACTTATATGTTGGCTTACTGTCACATATTATTCAGAAACAAGGCCGAAAAGGCAAAAAACATAGAAATGGAGTGACTATAGTCCTATGGGGCCATTTTTATTTCTTTTCTTCGCATATCCTAAGTGTAGGGTAAGAAAGAAGAGAAACAATACTTCAACTAATCTAATAATAGAAAATATCTTTAGCACATAAAATGTAACATGAATACATACCAAAATTAAACAAAGAGAGACATTGAGTCACCGGCATTATGCCAAAGTTTCAATAGTAATTTTTCTCTTCAATATAACTAGTCAGAGTACTTGCTTAGTGAACCTGTAGCAATTCAAGAACGTTATTTGTCACTGGAACGTTGATACATGCCTATGGTAATATTGAAAGAACACTGAGCAATATTAGTTGTGTTTAATGTAGGGGCTATATTATTTGAAACACGATGTTTTTGTATGTAAAGATTTTGGGTGCAAAGTTTGATTTCGTAAATAAGAGTATTGTGAGATTTGTTTTTTTAGACAAGACGTTGTATAGTTCACATTAAGTAGGCTTCTTTGACTGTAAGGCTAATTGTTTAGTCAGATAACAATTCCCCGTCCTCTTATTTAAAGGTTCCTACTAATTAGGGTCATGCTTTGCCTAAAGGATAATGTCTTGATTTAAAATAGATAGATATTAATGTATAATTAAACTAAATTTGACATCTTCATTATATTGTGAAATTAAGTATAACTGTTGCTGTGTATACATGTCCGTTTAGTTCAATGCGCAATCTTGCTCGTTTAATAGGGTATTTGACTAAAAAAATCGAATTAGTCCGTCAGTAAGATTATCGAAAAATATTGGATACGTATTTTTTGTTTTATCAAATCAGTACAAAATTACGAAGATAAAACGCATCAAAGACGGAGAAACGTCTAAGAGTGGGGGCTTGTAACGTCACTTGCCAGTAAAAAGTGTACTAGCAAGTGACGTCACACGAGTTTTCAGCGAAGTTTGTAGCCTTCATTTTTTGTTTACGTGACTAAAGAAAATTTACGTGTCCAATATTTTTCGATAATCTAACTGACGGACTAATTAGATTTTTTTAGTCAAATACCCTATTAAATAAATTGGTCACAACGAACGTAATGTATTTGTTTCATTTTTACTTTGGTAAAATGTACTCACCTAAACTGCTACTACTAAACTAGTATTGTATTATTACAATTTTGCGAAGATATTTATTGTTATACGATGTTATGTTGCAGTCGTGTTTAAAATCGAAAAATGTATTGTAGACAAAACTTAGTGTCTATTTCTTTCATATATATTTTCATATTTTTTGCTAATTACAATCAATTAGTAATTAGCAAGAAAATGTATTAACCCTATTAACTGTAATACGGGTTGAAAATGCAAACCCTTTTATTTTGACTTTCCCGAAACATCACCAATAGGCACAATTTGCAGAATTATTAGCCACAGGCGACTGAACACAATGAATGTACAAGGCATCTGCTCCCAGAACATCGTCTGTCGTTCAGGGTATTGTTGATGATGGGCATTGTTTTAAGCGTAATATCAGCCTCAGAATTAGTAATGATATGCATTCATCTAATTTTTCTTCATCAGCTTGTCTTAGTCCACCTCTGAAATTGTTTATTTTCTATTACTTAAATGCGTTTGGAATTTTTTCTACTTCTTGGAGTCAGCTTTTTAAGCAATCCATTGCTTGTAGAGGTGACTCTGCTCTCTTTTGAATGCAGTATAATAAAATTATACAATTCAGGGATACAAAATAAGAAAAAAATCTACAGAAACTGTTTACCTTTACATTAAATGAAAATATGAAAGTAAATTCATGGAGTTGCGCTATTGTGTGTTTAAGTGGTGCGAGTGAAAGGGTGTGTGTTTGTATATGTGTTATTAGAATGCATGTAAATTTCAGTTTATATTATAATCAGCATGTTATTATACTATAACTCCACAATACTGTTAAAATAGAGTGGTTTCCACTTCTTCCACTAATCAACACATTAACTCGATTTGACATTTATACTTTCACTGAATTGGTTTTTTTTGAAATACTACGAACTTTATTTGTATCCTGGTATTAAGGGCTTACGTGCGGCTTAAATATATCAATATAATAAATAACAGTCCGTGTGGTGACGGATTAAGAATACGGAATGTCACCACCCCATATCATCCCATGGGTGTCGTAAGAGCCGACAGAGGGAGCATATTATGCAGAGAACAGAGAAGTAAGAGAAGGAAAACTTGATACAAATCCTATACCAACCCGTTTGGCCAGCGTGGTATAGTAGGACTAGGCTTCTCCTTCCAAAGGAGAGGCCTAGTCCAGCAGTGGACTGTAAAAGGCTGATGATGATGAATAAATAACAAAAATCTCACAGTCCCGTGGCATCGATAGCGAATAAATGTTAACTTTTAAATATTTTATTTTATGTTATTTATAGTCTCACGCCTGTATCCTCGAAGGCTACGCCTACAACATTTTAATAGAAAAAAATACATTCACCGTGACCATTATTACATACATACATACATACATAGACTCACGCCTGTTTCCCCGAAGGGGTAGGCAGAGGCATATTAAACGCCCACTTTTCGCCAGTGTTTTGATCCCACGTAATAGGTGGCGAGCCTATTGCCGCTTATTGGGACATTTTGTTTGCCAGAGCCTCGTCCGTTGATCGGCAGGTGCACCACTTGCAGGTGAGGTTGGCTTGGGACCCTAAGTTCTTGGTGGGAACCCTATGCACCCCTTGGTGGGACCATTATTAAACGTCAAAATAATTAATATTTAACGTAACTACCTCGTTGGTCTCGTGGCATAAATGTGCACGTGGGATTGGGAGGTCTCGGGTTCGATTCCCGGGTCGGGCAAAGTGCTATTGGGTTTTTCCGTTAGGAAATTCTCAGTAGCAGCTCGGAGTCTGGTAATGTGCCCGGTACGGCAATAGGCTCGCCCCCTATTACGTGGGACTTAAAAAAATTCTTGGCGAAATGTGGGTGTAATAATACACCTCTGCCTACCCCTTCGAGGATACAGGCGTGAGTCTATAAATAAAATAAAAATAAAATAAATTATTATACACAATATCATAAAAGCATGTCCAACATATCGGCTGGAAACTTAATACACATTTCCTTTTATGCAAACAAAGTTTAACCAAAAATAACAATAGGCTGATCCCCTATCAAATTAAAATCTAATACGAACGTAAACATAATAAAATCCTCCACTCTCTCATAAAATTCGCAGATCAAAGATGGAACCGTTTTAGAACCAGGAGTCCGTAAAAATGAGAAGATCTTGTTTCTTTTTTAGTCCATTTATGTGGCAAACAAGTAAACGCCCTGGTTGGTAATGGATTGAAGTATGCCCCCACTAAAGACATAATGCGGGAAAGGATTATTTGTGATGAACAATTATATCTTTCTTTTTGGTACATTTACGCCGGTTACTGCAGGAATAACGCGAGATTAAAGTAGCAATATTTTTTGTAATTATTGCTTTTGATATCATGAATTTAATGGTAGGATTGCAAGCCTGGTTCCCAACTATCCACCTTCCCAATAAATAAAAAGAGACTGTGTAACAATGATTGATGCCTGGTATGCGTCACTGCTTATGATTACATTAGAAATCAGACAAGCCGTAGCATTAATCGATGATTAATACAACAAATGGATTTTACCTTTCGCGATTTGTATACATCATCATCATCCTCTTCGCGTTATCCCGGTTGCAGCTCAGATTGACTGCATATTATCTTTTCCACGAAGCAACTGCTGACTGAGCTCCGCAACACAAAGAAATCCGATATGCAAAGTTTTACTCCCTATGTCGACTGTCAAAGATCTTCATGACAGTCGGGACCGACGGTTTAACGTGCTTTCCGAGGCACGGGACAAGCGATAATTCACAATTTAGTTCGCACTTAACTACGAAAAGTCATTGGTGCACTCCGTGGATTCGAACCCGATACCCTCTGCATGGCAGTCCGTTGGTATCTCCACTAGGCTATCGCAGTACGAGCAGACGTAAACACTCCTATTAATTACACGAGCATTCGCAAACAAGGTTGTTGTTAGTGTGCGTTGATCACTTTTCTCGGTTGCTACGAGCACCTGCATCCGAAAGATAGATAATGAAATTCTGTCCGAAATTTCACTTCAGATCTAATTTGAAAATTCGCTATCAATTTGTTTAATCCAACTGTTGCATCAGTCATCATGTTTGAGCTCTCTTCAAAACAAAGCATCAACAAAACTTTTTCCTTTTATGAAAAGTCTTGTTAGGTATAAGTAAATTAGTTTCTGGATTTTGCCTTATAGCCTGCGGTGTTTTCTTGAACTGCTGTTTATTATTACAAAAAAGTAGACAGAAGCCACATACACGCAGATTCTATATGTAGGAGTGGAACATAATATAGGACGCTTAAACCTAGCCTTTATCATGGAAAAATTAATAGTAAAAAAAAAATAGCGATATGCTGAAAAAAATATACTCTAGCATGCTGCAAACGACTGCTACGTACTAAATATCGAGCCATTGTGTAGCATCACGGCAATGTGTTCTTTAGTACATGCATGAAACCGATACATGTCTGACGTCACGACATGGACGACAACAAATCCGTCTTTAGTAACATCACTATGCCACACAAGCCATATACAGATATAGTTATTTTGTTAAATAATATGTCAATTCATATAAGATCCAAAGTTGTAAGGCCACTTTCGCATGAGAGCTTATTTAACGCGCGTTACAAAAGGGTTCAAATAGAACAAATGCATTCCCAAATATACTTTCACACGAAGCTCATTGAAATCGCCAAGCCAGAGTTGAACGCTTCTGCGAATGAGGCCTTAATTTGATTTTGAGAAAAAGCGGTGCATAAAGGTTTCTTGATGACCAGCTCATTTGCTCATGTTGGAAGTAGTGAGTCAGATCTGAAACTTTGTACTTCTTGTTAAACTAATTAAATATTTAGGTGATATCATCATGATCATCATTATCAGATTGCCATATTCCACCGCTAGTTAGAGACCACTCCAATGGCACGCTACTGAGTCCAATTTTTGACTCTTTGTGCCTAGCCGCTACCAGCCACTTTGCGAATAATACATACGTATTAAAGATATATAAGCATGTTATATCTGGTTGCCATATTGAGACGGAGGATCTCAGGTAGGATGTCGGGGTTCAAGAAAAACACTGCTAGGCTGAACAGGTTCTTTATTATGTCTCACTACCGCTTACATACAGTATGACCGAACTAGGTAAGCACTGGCCTGAGCTGGCTGGAGTGTAGACTCCTGCTGCTCTCCGACGCTCGCAGGGTAGCTGCTCGAAGGGTCGCCAATGAGCTGGCCAAGGTGCGCTGCGCAGGCAGGTCTGTGGTCGATGTTCAGGCTGAGCGGGTCTCAGGCGGTGCAGCCGATGTGGGTCGAGCGGTCAGGCTCAGGCGTCCGTGGCCTGGCTGTAGGAGCTCGTAGGCAGGAACGGAGGCTTGGGTGGCAGCTGGCTAGTAGCGGCACGGCGCCAGCAGCTTGTGGCTTGTAGCCCGTAGGAAGAACGTAGCCCGTAGGAAGAACGTAGCCCGTAGGAAGAACGTAGCCCGTAGGAAGAACGTCAGGTGCAGTGAGCTTTTAGGTTGAACCCCAGCGGGACAGTAGATAGGAAGTAGAATGTAGAATAATCGCGAGGTGTAGCGGCAGCGTTCCGATGTCTAGGGAAAGTGACCATTCTACAACGCGCACCCATCTTATATAGGCATAAACCTATGACTCACAACTGCCTTTGGCTAGTGAATATGACCATATTTGGTAATATTGCGAACGATGTCTGGCTAAGCTGGCGTTAAGCGCCTGCGAGATATTATAACGCAATACGTGTAGTATTACGTTACAATACCCCACTCTGTACAGCAGGATTTTTCGTGTCTAGACAAGAAAAATCCGTCTAAGTCCTCCGAACTTCTGTAGACAGTGCTAAGTAGATAGTGATTATGAAACTCAAACTGCAGGTAGGTACAATGAAAGAATCTAGTTAGGTTAGGAATCAGTGAAGTTAATTCGTTTTAAATCTTTAATGTGCCATATGCCAATAGATTTACCCGACGAATCCGCTAATTCGTATACTAGTGGTGACTTTTTAGCAATAATAGTACACTTGGCAAACTTAGGAGCTAGTTTTTTGCCAAATGATTTGTCGTAGGTTCTTTTTCACACAGTATCACCCACGTTAAACCCAGCCGGTTTACGACGTAAGTTGTATGTGTGTGTATATAAAGTACCATTGTTTTGTGTTTACGTGCGACACAAGTATCACATGAAGATATAAACTTAATAATGTCAGCGTGCATACCAGGCCAATAATAACGCTGCGCTAAACGTTTATACGTTTTAAAAATACCTAAATGACCCACAGCGAGTTCCGAATGGTATTCTTTAATGGCGGTAGTTCTATCCGAGGTATGTAGGACCTCTCTCCAATCGAATACTTTACGCAATGTACATTTAGATACCATATATATGTAAAATTTATCATTCCTCATAGAATAATTAGGGAAAGATGTAGGTGAGTTTTTACAGCCATTGTAGATTGTAGTATACCACTGATCCGAGGTTATAGTAGTCTCGTTATCAGTGTTAGTATCAATAGCTGACACGGTAGCATTAACTTTATTAGGCAAGGAATTACTACGAGAGTAATTATTAGATAAAGAAACAGAGTTAATATAGTTTGGTAACAATTTAAATCTTTTCCAGAAGTCAATACCTAAAATTAACGAACTAGTAACTTCTGGAATTACGTACGCTTTTAAATAACAAGTTTTATTTTTAAAAGTGGTGGGTAGGTTGATATAGCAGATCGGTGTCAGACGATGACCACCCGCCGATCGAAAAAATATAGTAGGGTTGTCACACTTATTCAAAGGGAGATTAGTTTTAGAAATAAGTTTTATATGAGAATTATTGCCCAATATAGTCACGGCAGAACCTGAGTCAAGTAAACCAGTAAGGGGTAGATTCTTAATGGTTACATTAACATAGGGTCGAAAATCAGTATTAGGTTTTTGATCTCGGGTCGCAGCCACAGAATGACTAGAAAAATACACTTTTAGAGTGTTCAGCCAATTTTTTCAGTCTTCCTTGTCAAAATATTTAGGTTTAGAAGATGTACAAACGGTAGGGTTAGTCATCTTATTTGACGAACGACGATCCGAATAAATTAGTTTTTTTGAAAATGATTTATTTTTACAGGTAGGACAATTTACGAATGTGACATCCCTAAGGCCACACTTAAAACATATCGGATAACGTTCTCGCTTGCACGTCCCTAGTGAGTGATCAGTTGAACGGCAGCGCGGGCAAAATACACACCTCTTATTAGTTATTTGTGTAGGAACAGCTGATTTAGATATCATGTTGACATTATAGTGTTGTAGGTTAGGCACAGGTGTATCGTTCGGTTCGACATTTATAGATGCGACAGAAGCGTAGTTTTTTAGTTTAGACGGTTTATAGTACTGTAAATTATTATAGTGACCGTGCGTGTCCTTTTTATTTATGTAAGCTAAATCAGGTGCTACTGTGTTAGACGTAGGGTAACTAGGTTCGTGAAATTGTGCACTTAAACACTGGAACCTCTCATAGTTTAGACATAGTGTTTTTAGAGTGTCTATAGTGTCTATAGCCGTAGTACATGAAGCTAGTACTGTAGAATAACACGGTCTAATATTGTGAAGCAATATATTTAGTTTTTCATGTTCGGTTAGTACCGTGTTCGGTGACAATCGCGCAAAAAGTTGGAACATAATTGATAAATAGATGATTATACCTTCAGTTTGCCCTTGAGTACGATTACGAATCTCGGCTAAAAGTTTATAATGATAGTCGTACGGTGTAAAATCAGCTGTGAGTTTACTAGCTAGTTCGTCCCATGTAGAAATGGAATCTTTAACACCGCGAAACCAGTGTAACGCATTACCCGTAAAAATTTCGGACGCGTAATCGAATAATCTATTGGCAGGTAGATTTCTAACCGTCCTAAATTCCGTCACGCGTTGTAGAAATTCGCGAACGCAGCCTGTTCCGTCGAATTTGAGTTTCGATAGTTCGCTAACCCTCAAATGCTCACAGTGGACAATTACCGGAGTCGACGCTGCCTGTGCAGGGGTTGAATCCATGCAAGTCATCGTGACTCCGACTTCCGCCGACGGAACATTCGAGTGTTCTATCTTAGATAGCTCTGCCGACAGCATCCGAAAGCGTTCAGTCAGGTCGGATATTTTCTTGCCGTATTTAGGTTCGGATTTGTCTAATCTGCCCAATCTGTGGTAGACCTGGTTGTGCAAAGCCGTAGTTTGCTTCGCCAAGTTGTGGTCGTATAATTCCTTAAGGGAAGAGATTCGCGAATCTAAATCGGTAACTGACAGGCTAGCTCCCTTGAAGTCGTCTGCTATGTCTAGGCCTGACTCTAGGATTTCGTCATTCGGAATCAGCTTGAGTAGTTTAGGTAGCTGCTTCCGTAAACCTAAAACAGAGGTAGCCGGCTCCTCTCCGCGAATAGCGACCTCGTAGGCCAATTCATTTTTATTAAGTAGGAAGTACTTGATAGGGTTAGTGCTCATGATGATATAAAATAAGTATGATAGAAAAGAACATAAGTATATTACAGCCCTCCGTGTGCAATAGTTCTGCTTTACAAAGAAACTACGACGATTCGGTGTAAAAATATAGACAATAGATAGTGATTTGCAAAAATAAAAAACGGTTATTTCAAATTGCGAACAGTTACGTAGGGAATCGGTAGTTGAAATTTGAATTAGACAATAGTAAGATAACACATAATAGTTATACAAGAATAGAAATTAAAGATAGACAGCAAAACACAGATATACACAAGTTTAATAGTACGTACCCGTTAGCTGATGTCTGCACCTCCTCGTTTACAAAGACTGACCTCCTAAACAAGAACAACTGCAGTAATTGGAAGTGAGACAATTAGAGTTGGGCGCCATTGAGACGGAGGATCTCAGGTAAGATGTCGGGGTCCAAGAGAAACACTGCTAGGCTGAACAGGTTCTTTATTATGTCTCACTACCGCTTACATACAGTATGACCGAACTAGGTAAGCACTGGCCTGAGCTGGCTGGAGTGTAGACTCCTGCTGCTCTCCGACGCTCGCAGGGTAGCTGCTCGAAGGGTCGCCGATGAGCTGGCCAAGGTGCGCTGCGCAGGCAGCTCTGTGGTCGATGTTCAGGCTGAGCGGGTCTCAGGCGGTGCAGCCGATGTGGGTCGAGCGGTCAGGCTCACGCGTCCGTGGCCTGGCTGTAGGAGCTCGTAGGCAGGAACGGAGGCTTGGGTGGCAGCTGGCTAGTAGCGGCACGGCGCCAGCAGCTCGTGGCTTGTAGCCCGTAGGAAGAACGTAGCCCGTAGGAAGAACGTCAGGTGCCGTGAGCTTTTAGGGTGAACCCCAGCGGGACAGTAGATAGGAAGTAGAATGTAGAATAATCGCGAGGTGTAGCGGCAGCGTTCCGATGTCTAGGGAAAGTGACCATTCTACAACGCGCACCCATCTTATATAGGCATAAACCTATGACTCACAACTGCCTTTGGCTAGTGAATATGACCATATTTGGTAATATTGCGAACGATGTCTGGCTAAGCTGGCGTTAAGCGCCTGCGAGATATTATAACGCAATACGTGTAGTATTACGTTACAATATCATAGGCTATTTATTAGTCGTTTGCAAACAGAATACTGTATGACAACTCCCACACTGACATGAGATCCCATTCCAGGTGTGATAAATAATATATATATATGCCAATAAAAATATGCTAGAACACATCCTAGAATATGATATATTATTATCTATTTAAGTGGTAGTCTCAGGTAAAGAAAAAGGCGATAAAGCACGCCTTATATTACGAGTGATGCTGTAAAAGAAAAATCTGACGTCAGTACACGCGCTCCTAGATCGAATAAAGTAAGGTAATAAAAATAAATACACTTTTACATACATGTTTATGTGAATGAAGTGTTGATGTGTTGGCACGTGCCATGCTGTGGCCTGTATACACAACACGTATTTCACCCTTTTTATTTGATATCAAGATAACAGTAATAGGCTAGTTGATGAAAAAAATTTTATAAGTCCGTCCTTTAGATTATTCAAAAATAAGCGACACGTATTTTTTTATTTGTAAATTAAACCAAATATGACCAAGATATAGCTCATTAAAGTTACGTATAACGTCACGCCGTGCTGCATTTTTTCGCACGGGGTGACGTCACACGTAACTTTAATGGGCTATATCTTTGTTATTTTTTATTTAATCGAAAAAAGATAAAATACGTGTGCAATATTTTTTTATTATCTAAAATACGGATTAAATAAAATGTAATTATTTTGACCCTGGAAACTACCCTATTGTACAGAAATAAGATAATATTTTACTAACATGGATTATTCTAGTTAAAGGACTTTAAGCACAATAAATAATAATAATAATAAATATGATGATAAGTATTAAAATAGATTTCACATTGAACATAGTATATACTTACTTACTGAGTCTAAATCACCACAAATACTGCTGCTATCTAAGGTTTAATGTGAATTGAAATTTAATGTTATCACTATTATCCACTGCAATAAATCTGCTTAGAAAACCAAAGAGAAAACTACTCAAAATTTCTTCAACTCTATAAGTTAGATAAGTAGCTTTAATATTTTATCTCTAAAATAAATTGCTGATGTCAAGAAACCAATAATTTGACAGGCAGGATTATACGAGTATGTCTGTCATTCCCAAACTTAGTTCACAATTCATATATATTATTATTAACAACTTGATAAAGTTTTCAGTATAAAGACTCCCATGAGTAAAATAAAACGCTTTAAAAATAAGATAAAGTGATTTACTTTTATTATAAAGATATTATATATATCCTTTTTTGGTAAAGTGCAAAGTAATATAAAATAATATTATGATAATTTTTAACAAACATTGAGCACGGATCAATAATTGTCATTTTAACCATAATAACTGGTGTTTTTAGACAAACCCGCTGTTGACTCAGACGCATGGAATGGTCGTCCAGATTCGCTAGTGCAAGTTGGACGTGTTATAAAACCGTTCCGAGAAAAAAAACAAAAAGTGATACAAAAGTGAAAAAACTAACAAGTAACTTATATAAAAACACTCTGTGATTGACACTCTACCCGCTGTAGTAAATATCTTTTGTGAAAGTGTATTATAAACTAGTTAACCCATTCCCAGTCCCATGAACCACATGTGGCTCAGGACAATTGAATTTCTATTGTGTCTGGCGGTCGGACAGTGAAAGTGTTAAAAACTATAATTAGTGTTAAATAAACATCGTTTCATTCAAAACTTCTACCAATACAACGAACAAAAGATTGGACTTTGACCTCATTGGCAAATAGAACTCGTTAGAAATTACCTACTTGTCTACCAAAACTACTTAGATACCATACAGCTCCAAATTTGAACTCTATTTGTCAGCGCTGCCGCAGCACAGTAGGTAGGATCAAATCCTAGTGGAGCTTGTGAGACTTTTTGTGGTATTTGATGTAAGCATAGGAACAAAGAATTAACGAGATCATAATTTCAAACGTATTTTTTATTTCTTTTTAAGTTCACTTTTATTTGTAAATTTACAGAAAGATGGATTTTCAAAATATAACATTACGAAAACATAGAAAAATCGCAAATGATTCGCTAAATTTATCGTTCATTTCAAGTACGTCAAATACATCTGACCATTTGAGCAAAAGTTTGCCAGACCTATCCACTGGTCAACTGCTGAATGAGGATGCAGATATGTATAAAGAACAAATTTCAAAATTAAAGAGCGAATTAGAAATTGCTTACGCTGAAATTGAAAATCTGGTAATGGAAAACGAAAAATTAAAAGAGGACTCTTGAACAGAATAAACAAATTATTCTATTAAAAGACATATGCACCGGTTCACCTCGTAATGCTTTGCTAGCCCACTCTGTTCGGAAATCAAGCAAGTTACAGCGATTATACTACGACCACAAACTGAATACAAGTAGTAAAGAGCTAGGACTCCAATTGGAAGAAGATGGACACGAGAAAAAGGCTAGTAATGACCCTACAGGGCCTATATCACAGTACGTAGAGACGTTAATGAAAGATCTCGTTAGTCCAGATTGGTGCTCACATAAACCAGAAAAACATCAGTAGTCATCAGTACATCAAAATGCAAAAGAACATTATCAAGAAAAACTCTAGAAGTAAACCATAAGAGAGACTCCAACATTAAGAAACAAAAATCTGTGAATAACGAAAACGGCTTTAAGAAGAACGTAGTTATATTTGCTGACGGACAAGGGCGAAATGTATGCCGCAACCTACAAAAACTGTTAGGTCCTAAATATAAGGTATTTTGTTATTTTAAACCAGCTGCTAAGTTGAATAATATAATCAATTTGAATAGTATTTCCACATTAAGTGAGAATGACATAGTTATAATAATAGGTGGCACAAACTTAATTTAAATTGTTTTTCGGGATATATACCACGTAAGCAACGTTGCAAGCGCCATGTTCACGGATGTACATCCGTGAACATGGCGCATGGACAAATGACCACGAAAGTTTAAATTCCTATAGGTGGCACAAATGATACCAACCCTTATCGTTTCGAAGTAGCTTTACGTAATTGTTTCCATAACATCTGTAAATCAAATATAATTGTTCTAGAAATTCCCCATAATAAGACCCTTAACGAATTCAAACTAAATCAACTAATTAAACATAATTGCATGATGTATAAATATGTAACATTTATTGATATGGACTACAGCCACTATATGCCACTTAACTTCATTCAAAATATCTGCAGAACTCTTTTAAAGGAATTATTAAGACTAGATTACAAATTAAATTTTGAAATATATAGTAACACTCTTGCATGTAACAAAAATATAAATGACTCTGTAATCGCAATTAAAGAAAGTGTTACATTGAAACGGGGTACAATCCCATATTATTTCGAGCTACAGAAACAAAGGCAATCGAGAGTAGAACAATGTTTTCGTTAACAAGCTCAACTCCGTTGGCTCTACAAGCCTAAATGTCAAAACATGTGGTACAGGTTCAGATGTTTTTAAAATGCTTTTCGAAAATTTTCAAAGTTTATGTAATAAAAGTCATATCTTAGAAGCCTCCTTAGAACAAGATCATACATACCAAATAATATGTATAACAGAATCATGGTTTACTTACGAAAAAGCGGCCCTTTTGCAAATTAGTGGGTATAAATTGCCATCATGTTACTGTCGCAGTACTCGAACTGGCGGTGGGGTATGTATTTTACTACAAGAATATATAAACTATGTAGAGATAAAGGAGATCATTAATATGTCAATCGAGTATATTATAGAAGTTTGTGCAATTGAACTGCCAAAAGAAAATATATTGTTAATCAACGTGTATTGGAATAGAAGAGAGGAGGATACTTTCTACCAACAATTGATAAAGATTCTTAATTTTATTAATAGAAAATATGCAAAATATGATGTTATCCTGGGAGGCGACTTTAATGTGAATATTCTAGAAAAAAAATAAAAATCAAACCACCTTTTGAATACAATGCTCGAATACAAATTCACCCAGCACATTAAGACTGCAACACGAGTAACACGCACAACTTCTACATCCTTAGATCTATTATTTACAAATATCTCTAATAGCTCTCTATATACGTCTGTGGAAGAATTAGGTTTCTCCGATCACCACGGTGTGGTATTACAAATGAGATTACCTCGACAGACAAGTCTGGATAACTGCTTTGTTTGCAAGCGAATATATAATAAATATAACATCCAGCAATTTAAAAAAATGTGTTAAATCTCAAAATTGGCACGAGATAATTGTAAAAACACAAAATTTATATGATAACTACAATGCATTCAGCAACCATATCAATATATCATGACATACACTTATCAAAGCAATACTTGATAAGTGTATGTCAGTCAAAAAAAATAAAATTAAACATATACCCAAAAAACATTGGCTTACTACGGGCATAAAAATATCTTGTAAAAACAATAGATTTTTAAAACTGTTATCAACTAAATGAAATAACCCAATTCTGATAAAGAATTATAATTTGTACGAGAAAACGCTAAAACATGTAGTATCTACAGCAAAAAAACAACAAAATATGAAGAGAATAAAACTAGCAACTAATAAAGTTAAAACGATTAGGAATATTATTAACGAACAAACAAATAAGATAGTAAAAAAAGATGACGAAAACATTACATTGAAAGTATATGACATCAGAGTATGTGAACTAAAACAAATTGCGAACATCTTTAACAATTTTTTTGCCTCAATTGGCCAAAAGAACTTTTACCCACAAAAAAATAATTATAATTTCCAGCCGCACTATAACGAAAATTCTATCTTCCTCACACACGTAACACCATATGAGGTGAATTAAATAATTAAATCTTTACAAAAAATAATTATAATTTCCAGCCGCACTATAACGAAAATTCTATCTTCCTCACACACGTAACACCATATGAGGTGAATTAAATAATTAAATCTTTACAAAATAAAAGAAGCCATGGCATAGATGAACTACCACCTCTCTTGATTAGACAATGTGCAGGCGAGCTTACCTTGCCGTTCTATTGCCTAGTAAACCAATCTTTTGAAGAAGGCATCTTCCCAGATAAGCTAAAGAGTACAATTGAAATATTACATGTCCGTTCAGATAAAAAAAAATTAATGCGTCTATTCCAAAGGGCAGTGTGATTGGATGTTTGCTGTTCCTCGTCTATATTAATGACTCCCCTCAAGATATTAAAGAACCATGCATATTATTTGCAGATGACATCTCACTACTTATACCGTGTAAAAATAAAACTAATATAAACAATCAATTAAACACATTCTTAAACGCAACAACTAATTGGCTAGACGAACATAATTTAGAGATTAATACAGGAAAAACAAAAATAATGACTTTTCACCCATACCAAAAGCAATCCCTTAAAATAGATTTCATATATAAAAACAAAAAAAATGATACAGTAATGAATTTTACGTTGCTAGGACTAAATTTAGACTGTAATATAAACTGGAAAAACCACGTTCAAAAAATTAATTCAAAACCTTTAAAATTCTCATACGCACTTCGACAAGTTAAAAAGAACACAAATGTCGAAACCGCACTCGTCACTTACTATGCTTTCGCATATGCATGGCTTAGTTACGGTGTAATCCTTTGGGGCAATAGCACTGATGCGCCAACATTATTTATATTCCAAAAAATGTTAATAAGGAATATAACTAACATTGACATAACAGACAGTTACAAACCCCACTTTAGAGAACACAAACTTTTGACTCTTCCATGTATATACATATTAGAATCATGTGTGTACAACATTTGTGGGTAAATACAAAGAATTCTATACAAACAGAGACGACAGCCAATTCAGATACGCATTACGCCTCCGAAACAAACTAAACCTGCCTGCTTCTAACCTGCACATGCACTCAAATAGTCCTGATACAATGACAGCAAAAATGTATAATAAGCTTCCGGACAACATAAAAAACGTAGAAATGACTACAGCTTTTATAAAAAACTTAAAATGCCTTTTAATAGAAAAGTGTTACCACACGATCGACGAATACCTAAACGATAAACAATTAAATTACTCTACACAAACTCATATAAGTACGTAAAACACAGTTAAGACAATTCCTCCAGGTATTTAGTTAGTTATTTCATATAAACAAATACAAATCATAGAATAAATAATTGTAATAGGTATTACCCTCTCTCCTACTTTGCTGTGCCCGACAGGGTTCACAATGACTCGTTTAAGCTAAGAACTACCACCTAAGCATACATCGTGAAATGCAATAAAGTATTGAGTATTGAGCATTGCACTACACATATACAATACTAGCTGTTTCCCACAGCTTTGCCCACGGATAAAAACTACTTACATTATAACTTTCATACTAACTTGCGAGAGCCCTTAATTCCGCCCTTTCAAAACTACTTTCTTTTCGAATTTAATCCTTATACTTCCAGCGGTTTTCATGATTTCGTGATGACCTTTCGCTTTCATATATAACCTTTATATATTATGTATACAGATTCTTAGGTCCAATTCTCGTAAATAAATTTGTTCAGTTCGATCAAAAAACGAGATTAGGCCTTCAGTTCGCTTAATGAAATTCTGGCAAACGTGTTGCCAAGTAATTATGTAATACATGAAATATTAGTATATAAAACATAAAAAAATCAATGCAAGTTCAATACTGAGTGGTTTCGTCCAAAATAATCTCTATAATTATAATAACAATAATCTTTATTTGCCAAAAAACATATTATACAGATTTTCGTTAACATTAGTTTAAGAAAATGTGTACATACAAAACAATAATTTATACATTTAGTCAAATATATAACTTATGTACTCCACACTAGGTCAAGCCTGTCTCGTGGAGTCCTTGAGTGGTTCCAGTAGTAGGTAAATACAAATTGAATAATCGTGCAAGTATTGGACAGTTGATAAAACGATAGATTAGAAAAAATAAGGATACTAAAAATTATAAGAAATATAATGTGTTATACGTGCGTGTGTAGATGAGTGTGTGTATGTGTTTGTGCGTCAGTGTGTGAGAATTGAGAGAGGCCTTTTATATATTTATTCTCAGGAAGCTTTCAGATTCTGAATATGTTAATGTTAGCAGCCATTTACGAATAATACTCTTAACTTGGTGCATTTTGCAGTGTTTAATATCACATAATATTACCACTTTATTGTATATGAAACTCAGCATGAATTGTTGCATATGCTGGCCGAATTTAGTTTTTACTCGAATTCTTGGGCATCGAAAGACTGTGTGTCAATATCATACAATATTATTTAGCGGGTCTTAGTCGCGATAATTTATTTATTTCAAGGCATAAATACCTCTGTTATTCTCCTACGTTCCTACCGGCTTGCAACGGTTGTGGTCGCGGAGACACTGATGTCAGCTCAGCGCCGTCCTTGTGAAGCGCGGGTTTCGCCAGCTACCCTCACTTGTTTTGTATTTTTGATATTTTTTTAAGTTCTATCCGCACTGTCGGTACTTCGACAAACTACACTTATGACGTCTACACACTGATGAGTTGTGTTACTGCGGCGTTGTTTGCATTTATTGATAACTGGGTTCCAAGTGGTCGATAGTCTGTGTCCGTCCCCCCGATTGAAATTTCTATGTTTTTTTATTTCAACCGCTTCAATCCTGGAGTAATAGTGGCGATCGGTGGATAAGACTCGTGGTTGGTGTAATTCTATCCAGTGGTTTGGTCCAGATTCCAGCAAATGCTCAGCTATGGCAGATTTATTAATTTGTCGATTTTTGACAGCTGTGATATGTTCTTTGACCCTTTCAGCGATCGTTCGTTTGGTCTGTCCGATATAGGAACTACCACAACTGCAATCGACCTTGTAGACACCTGGTGTTTGTAGAGGAATTACGTCCTTTGGGGTACGCAGATTGTGTGCTACCTTGGAGAGGGGATTATATACAGTCTTGATGGAGTATTTTTGTAGTACAGTTCCAACTTTGTCCGTCACTCCCTTGATATAAGGCATGTAAGCCGGCACTCTGCTTACTTCAGGTTTGCGGTCCTTCCTCTTCCGACGGGGTATCTCCTTTTTGTATCCGTTGCGCCTTAGTACCTCCTGAACATGTGACAATTCACTGTTTAAGTGTTCAGGGTCACAGAGGTCATAGGCTCTGTTCACTAACGAGGTCGCTGCGGATTCCAAATGTTGCGGGTGATGATTCGAGCAGGCGTTGAGATACCTGTCGGTGTGTGTCGGTTTTCTGTATACAGTGTGTCCAAGTGTACCATTAGCTCTAACCGTCACTTTGACGTCGAGAAAGGGTAGCGATCCGTCTACCTCCATTTCAAATGTAAACCGGATGTTCGGATGTATGGAGTTCAATGTCAATAGTTTGGGGCATTCTGGTGATCGTATTGTCCTCTTGTGTTGCTTTAAAACCATTTTAAGGATATACAACTGTCGTACATTGAGTGTTGAGGTTTCTTGGTACAAACAGTTTGTGGGGAACCTGGAAGGCTTTCTGTACATGACTTTTAAAACGGATCCTTGAGCTCGTTCAATGTGTAACATGGCAGTAATGCCGATTTCGCCCCAGACTGTTATACAGTAACATAGATTAGATTCGCACAATGCCACATATATACGAGTCGCAGAACGTTTTTATTTGCTGACTTACGTAAAAGTTTCATTATGTAAATCAATCTTCTAGCGCGTTTTGCTAGCTCTCAATATGCGGTTTAAAAGAAAGTTTACTGTCAATTATAATGCCAAGATACTTGATACGATCTACTTGTTTAATACACTCGCAGGTGCATAGAAGCGGGTTGTACGGTGAATTTAAATTTTATAGTATACTCACGTTTGGGTGCTGACCACTGCGTCTTGTAAAAGGGCACAAAGTTTGTTTATGTGATATTTAAGGCAATCAAATTCTGGTTGAGCCATTGTTTTATGTCGGATAAACCCTTTTGTGCGTTCTCAATAATTCATATTGTTTTTGCGAATTCAAATTGTTTGTCAGAGATCAGCTTTTTGTCTCGAGATAGGAGATAAGACGGTTATTAACATTTATTTCTAAAACCTTCGCAAAGATCCCTATCAAAGAATTAGGCCTATAATTTACCAGATCTTGTTTAAATCCATCCTTATGTATGGGTTTGACGCGGGCTTCTTTCCATTTCTTTTATTATAGTACATAAATCTAAATAATAATAGCAAGCTGTTAAATCATTGGTCCTTGTGATACAATGTTCCATCATTAAAGGTAGCAAAGTTACAATGAATAAGTTAAATGTTATGTATATATGGTAGACCTAATAAATATATTTTCCCTTCTTTGTAGAAGGGAAAATATATTTATTACGTCTACCATATATACATAACATTTTGTATTTGTATACATCGCTCTCATTAATCGATCAAATAAAGTGTTGTCTCATGTGGAGATCGAACTGACAACACCCGTTGCGGAGCTAAACGTTGAGACGACCGCTTAAACTACGCCATACATCATCCTCCTAACGGTATCCAGTTAGAACCCGGGGTCCGCTTTCTAGTCTAACCTTATTTGGCTGAATATAAACATTTTCACAGAGCGACTGCCTGACCTCCACAACCTAAATGCTAGCTGCTATATTACATTGTTTAAACTAGTGTCAGTTTATTCATGGGTATGAATGATTACTAAATCCCTATAACGACTGTCAAAGATCTTCATGACAGCCGGCACCGACGCGACGGCTTAACGTGCTCTCCAAACCACGGTGCAAGCGATAATTTAAAATGTATTACGCACATAACTCCGAAAGGTCATTGTGCTTAATGACGACACCATTCCCACCCGCACGCGAAATACACGCCAAGACGTGGAGTTGCGGAAACAGCCCGTGCCATCAAGTAAGTATCAAGTAAGTAAGTAAGGTCATTGTGCGCGCCGTGGATTCGAAACTGATACACTGTGCATGGCAATCTGTTGTATTTTCATTAGGCTATTACTGTTTTGCTGCTGTTCGCTCCAATATACTACACCATAGGTGCAATCATTAAACATTAATTTACATACAATATTTCAAATCAGGATAGAAACTCGTTGTTCAAACCATTCTATATTGTTTACTACTTTGTATCACACTTATTTCTTCTTTTAACATAATATAAATTTATAGAAACATTTCAATACAGTATTTAAGGCCTTGAGAATTCACTTAACAGAACAAATACGCAACGCTGTAAGAGTAAAGAAATTCCTACAAAAGCTATTTGAATATAATACCGCCCGATACAAGGATATTACATATGTATGGCGGTATACAAACGTAATCCGTTTTTTCCTGAGTTATTGTGTTAAAAGCCGAATACATTTTTCGTAGAAAATAACACATATTTCACAATGAAATTCTTGACGATCGAGCAGCCGCTTTGTCTTGCTTCCTTTTCTTCATTTTTCCTCGCTTGATTTGTGTTCTATGAGTGTTCCGCTGCACTCAGTTCGCCCGCCTCGAGGAATATTGGATATCTGTCATAAGTCATATGATTTCGCATGCCAATTAGATAACGGTCTGCATATTCCCGTAAATAAAACGGGGACACGGAAATTTATTTAGGGGTCTCGCCAACAAATTTTTTAAAGAATATAGCTCACCAAGATAAGCACAGCATGATGCGACGTGCATTTTGTTACCTGTGAGGGAGCTTCGATAAAATGGAACACAACGTGTAGGGTAGACCGGGTACAATTGTACCAGGGGACGATTGAACCATCGCAAATATCTTCTAAACTAAGCGTCGTACTGTTGTGTGAGTCTAAATCAAGCGCGCCCCCGTACGCGGGCCTCTCAACCGCCAGTCTCGCGCGAAAGCGGGACGAAGCGGGCATGTGTGGCGGCAAGAGGAAATTTCTGCGCATCAAAATTAAGATTTTTGTTGTAATATTTTTTAGTTATATCAGAAAATCAATGCTTGATTTTTTACCTGGTGATAGTTTAAACGCTTAGTATAATTAACAGCAATGTATTTTAACAGTTTTTGTGTCATATAGAGCTCGTATTCACAAGTAATTTACCTTTTCTGTCAAAATGACCTTGAGGGGACAATTGTTACAATTTTTTGGGTATGGTTGTACCGGTACAACTGCCCCCGTGGTACAATTGACCCCATAAGGCCGTTAAATTATGTAAGTCTTCTTATTTATTTATACGGGACAAAAAATTTAAAAGGTAGGAGAATAAATACATATTACCCGACTTTTCGGTTGAGTTACATCAACCGTGGTCGTGGGGTAAATGAATAGTTTTTTTCTCTGTCCAAATATTTATATTTTGAGTATAATAATATAAGGAAAAATATTAGCCAATTTCTCCGTCCGTGTGGTGACGGATTAAGAATACGGAATGTCATCACCCCATATCATCCCATGGGTGTCGTAAGAGCCGACAGAGGGAGCATATTATGCAGAGAACAGCACTGTAAGAGAAGGAAAACTTGATACAAACCCTATACCAACCCGTTTGGCCAGCGTGGCATAGTAGGCCAATGCCTCCTTTCCAAGGAGAGGCCTAGTTCAGCAGTGGACTGTTAAAGGCTGATGATGTGTTATGTGATCAGCCAATTTCTGAAAAACATGCAACTAGCCTATTGCACCAGGGGATTGTTGTACCAAGGGGACAATTGTTCCATGTCCCTTTCCATACATTATGATAATTGATTATTTGCGTGTTTTTTTTGTAGTTCACCACAATTATAACAGCTATATAGTGGCTTCTATGACTTAATTAACCATGTTTTAAAGTCCTTACTATAGAATTTGTTGCTAAAGATGAAAAAAAATATGTTTTATGTTTTCAAGTCAACGAAAGTTTTTTCAGTTATTTGTGTAAATTATTTTGTTTTTTAATTTTATTTACATAAAAGTTTGTACCGCCGAGTTAAAGCCATAATTAGAAATAAATTTCTTTGCTTAAAGACAGTGTTTTATTTTCTCAAATCTTTGGTACAATTTACGGGGTACAATTGTACCAATTGCCGAATTCTGTTCAAAGACAAAAATAATATGGTTATACTGTTTCTATAGCCATAAAATAGTTTTATCCTCTAGCTAATAAAAATAGCTATCGTTGAGTATTAACACTATTTAATAAATATCAAAAAACAACTAGCAATTCAATGCCAAAGGCAAAATGGTACAATTGTCCCCGGTCTACATTTTGCCGTTAATATTGTTTATTTGTGGATTCGCTCGGTGTGGATACAGACACATCCCTTATGAAATTGAAGCGCAAAAACAAGCGAGACTCTGTACTTTCTCACAATATAATATTTCTTCCCCGTTTTCCCGGAAATACCTACGAGTGGAGAGAAAGAGCTTGAGAAATGTAATAATATCTTTAATTTCGTCCGTAAAAAAGATGGCCGTGTAAACATTCTTTGCGCGACTAAGATTATGATCGTTCTTTGAGATATTATGAATAATATAATGATACCAATACCCGAAATGAGGTAAATGAGCCAAACACACTCAATTATAACAGACCCTTTGGGTACAAGGACTCGGAATTGAGTAAAAACACTTCAGCATTACCGCTACATCCAATTAAGAAAAGTACCGGCAAATAACATTTGTTCGTAGTAACGTGATATTGGGGGCCAAGCGTCGAATTTATGACGTTGTACGGAAATGTGACCCGTCATTGCTAAATATTGCGCCTCATAAAGTAACGCGAAGTAGCATAATAAAGGAAATGACAAACACTGCGCTACATGCAATATTGTCAAGCAGCGGGGAAATGAAAATTATACGCAGAAAAATAAACAAAGAAAGAATATTGTTTAAATATCTTCGTGCTATATTGATGTTTGTTTGACACACACAAGTTTCCTCGGTTGGGTTATTCCAACTGTGTTACAGTAATAGATAATTCGGGGCGCCTGTAATCAAATTTTCTCAGTCAAACGCGTCAGTATAATGACAAATATCCTATACATTGTAATGTAAAGGCAGATCGAGTTTGATTGCGACGCCGAAGGTTATTTAATCAAATCGCTCCGATATATTACATTACTGAGCATTCTCGATTGAATACGGATATTATATAATATGTTAAAACCGATAATATGAAATTGGTAGAATATATTACTTATCTCCGTTTAGTAAAGTATAATGAGATAAAATAGAAATACATTTAATTAACTTTTTCATTCTAAATTATGTCTTTGAGCTATTGTTAGTGTATGACTTATCATCTCTTTCATTAAACAAGTAACTGCATCGTTATCGTATTCCTGCCGATCTGCGTAACATGGAAAATACTGAACTAAAACTGCAACTTACATAAAGCGGTTGAACATTTAATATCATTTACAATTTTAAGCGTTGATATCACTCGCGTATGTGTTAAGAAAATGTAAGACGCAACCAATAAATCAATTTCATAGAGTAGAATGTACATCCTTGCAATTTTATCGAAAATCCCACGCATCCAATGAGAGGGGCTCTTATTCACCAAATAAACATTTTCAAATAAAGTTATGAAGCTGTGAACTCTAGGATAAAATGCATAGTTAACGCTCTAATAAAAAAGCAAAAGTTAAAAATGAACCTATTCTATCATTACCTATATCATCAGCTTCATAGCAAGACGACGACGGAATTCAAGCATTGTTCGATATGACATCGTTGATGGCTAAACCGGGCAAACCACTTCTGGAATGATTAAATTTTACCAGAATACGTCAGTTGCAAAATAAATCCAGAAACTTCTTTGACCCATAGTTTACCATTGTCACTACAAATTGATAAGATAGCTGGAAAGATTGAAGAATCATAGCGCAATTTTCTGCAGTCTAAGAAATTTTCAATCAGTTGAATGCCTCCACTTACCAGTCCATAAAGCATAGTTGAGAAGATTTTCAGAGATTTAGATAAATCAAATCAATCTAATCGTATACTTCATAATTTCAAATAGGTACAAAAACATGTTCAATGTACTGGAAAGTATTGTGAAGATACAAATATATTTCTTTTTAATATTTTGTCACGAAGGTTTCATAGAAAGCTTAAGTATAAGGTTCTTGACGTGCTTATTATGCAATGCATAATTCATCGTCAGCATTTGGTTGTGAAATTCTGAGTGGACACCTCCATATATTCTCTGTGACATGTTATCAGTGCAATGAGTAAAATCAGACGTAAATCCTTGTACCTGACAGACCCACATGCGATGTATGAATGTA
This sequence comes from Euclidia mi, assembly GCA_944739405.2. Lineage (NCBI taxonomy): Eukaryota > Metazoa > Arthropoda > Insecta > Lepidoptera > Erebidae > Euclidia > Euclidia mi. The sequence continues at coordinate 43,435,906 of OX123182.2, read as the reverse complement.
TAGTTTAATGTTGAGTTTAAAGCAGCGATAGCCTAGTGGAGATACCAACAGATTGCCATGCAGAGGGTATCGGATTTGAATCCCCGGCGCGCACCAATGTCTTTTCGGAGTTACGTGCGTGTTGAATTATAAATTATCGCTTGCCCTGTGCCTAGGAGAGCACGTTTAGCCGTCGGTACCGGCTGTCATGAAGATCTTTGACAGTCGTTATAGGAAGTCAGTGCCTATGGATAAACTGAAACTAGTCTCAACCATGGAATATAGCTATACCTTTGGGTGTCGGAGGTCAGATAGGCAGCCAATATTCAGTCAAATCCGCTTAGACTAGAAAAACGGACCCCGGGTTCTAACTGGGATAACGCTAGGAGGATATTTCGTAAGCTGAAAATCGTACTGACCAAGGACCAGTCTAGTGGTCATTTAAACCACCGATCGTGCACAAAAAAATTGTCGGCAAAGAATAAATGTATAGACGTGCCAGCATAACATCACAGAAAACGGGTGTACATATTACATTCATTTCATTTCACGGATAGCCTCTGTGCCAAATAACATAGCACAGAGTCTAATATTAGCGTTTTATGTACGAACCGAACGCATTTTCTCACAGCTACATTATGAAATTCCATTCAATTACTGGAACATATTACAACCGAGCCTACTTTCGAAATCGCTGAGTCGACATATGAAAAGTCGATAGTAAGCCGATGAAATCGGCATTAGGAACGTTCTTTGAGAGTGTACTAGTTCATTTGCGAAATCCTCGAAAATAATATAAAAGCAATCTCTTTGCCGAATATTATCAACTGTAATTATGATATTGCTATTGACCATTTTAAAAACATTTTCAGCACTTCTGTTTATTTTTAACGGAGCTTTTCAAAGTTACTTAAATATATTTTTAAATTTATGAAATTCTGATGTGAAGTAAATTTCAATGTTACTGTCACAAATTCAATTTAGTGTTCACAGAATTCTGAGGAAATTTTCCTGACTTAGAACTTCAATGGTATCTTGGAAATGCTAGTTGCTATTTACGGCAAATATTTTGTATTGTAACATTATGGTTTATATTTACGTGTCTATAATAACTCTTTATGCTTACAACGCCTTAAATATACTAATTAGTATACTTAGCAAATATAAAATCGTTGTTATTTTTATGCAATAAATATATTTAACAAAGTATGCCTCAATAAAGTTGGTAGTTACGAAAAACATAGATTAACATAATTATGTATAGTACATTAAGTAAACTTATTAAACTGTTTCAGAAAGCATTAATACAATACATGCAATTATCTATAGATAATATATAGGCAGCGTCATAACTACAGTATAGAAAAAGCCACAAACAAACTGTACGAAGTAAGGTAACGAGTGGCGCCTTTAATCTCACGTCGGAACCGTCTCCTTTGAGAACTGATTGAGCGCACACAGATTGCTGTGTGCATACGAAAACATCTGCTAGCTTCTACTCCTCTACTTTGTGGTGATTTACAACGTTTCTTTATAAAAACCGTTTACATTTCGGAACTTTTCATTTGAGAATAAATATGGCGTGATTGTTCGGTGATTTAAGTGTATTTATCGGTGTTTAGTATATTGTCTCGGTGAATAAAGAGGACAAGACAGGTATCGCGAACATTGATTGGTTGAAGTTCGTGTTTGCTCACGTGTCTAATACTTACTGCACCATTACACTGAATTCGATGTTTAAAAGCCTGATCTACGAGAAATTGCTTTCACAAAGTGCACTCAGAGTAGGAGCACCAGTTTGTTGATCACTTTAAGTTCTGTTCTGAGAATTTAACTTTGTAACACTTATGCAAATATGTCATGTTGCGTCTACTTTTTTGAACAGTTCGCAGTCAAATAAACAGTAAACAGGAATTACTTATTTCACAATCTTGTTACTATATTTAGAAAACCTCATACCTATTAAAGTGTATTTTATGAAGATTGCGAAACATAAAAAAGTAAACCTAGATAAGAGTTGACGTGTACGAGGGCAATAATCCCCTCTAATATTAGTAGTACAATCTGGACGTAGCGTCGGTAAGATTGGAATGATACAATGACGAACTAACAACGACAACACAGCCTAAAGTTTGGGTTGTCGTTGCGAACTAATTTATATAACGTGAATCGAAACAATGGAAAACCTGTCCCTATCTGTATCTATTCTGTTGTTGTATGTGTACGGACGTGTTACGTAAAGGTATTTCACATAAACTATTATTACAGGAGAATTTTGGTAATAAATTTATGATATGATGTGTGAATATGTGTGTGAAATGTAATAACATAAATCTGTAATGTAAGAAAGAGCAAGAGCGTCTAAAATGACAATCAGACCAATGGTAAACACTTGGATACTATCATAAACACATACCTAATATAATTATGTATAATTATAACATAATGAGTGTAGAGGAAGCGCGTGAGGTTTGTAAGGATAGGAGCAAGTGGCGTTCTGTTGTCTCTGCCTACCCCGACGGGAAAAAGGCGTGAGTATATGTATGTATGTATGTATGTAATTATAACATGAATATATATCGACGGCAGCAGACAAAGATTTATATTATTACTGATCAGTTACCATTTATTAAAATAATTGAATCAATGCTAACTGATGAGTAAATACTATGATAATACTGTCTGGTAAACTTTTGAGACCAGTCAAGAACTTAAATGTTGGCTTAGGTACTATCTATCTATCTATATCTATCTATCTATCGTCACGCCCGTCTCCAATTGGGGTAGGCAGAGACTATGGAACGCCACATGCTTCGGTTCAAACATACCTCTTTCGCTTCCTCGACATTCATTAACCTCATCATGCATGCGCGTATATATGCATTCATTCTCGCACGGTACACTCATTACGTATTTCTTCTTTCATCCATCCGTTCCAAATGTCCAAACCAACGCAACATTCCGTTTTTAATCTTTGTCACTTTATCTTCTTTTAGACCACTCTTTTCCCGTATCACACTGTTACGCACTTTATCTATCATACTTACTCCGCACATACTCCTTAAAGCTCTCATCTCCACAGCATTGATTCTACTTTCATGCTTCTTCTGCCATACCCATTATTCGCTACCATACATCAGTGTTGGCGCCAAATGTCCCTGCAGTACAGCAAGGCGACCCTTACTTGGGATAATTTCGCTACTGATGATGAACTATAAGGCGCCATTCACACTATTTCCTGCTTTCACTCTCCTTTCAACATCTCTTTCACATTTTCCATCTCTCGTAAACAAAGAGCCTAAATACACAAACTCATTCACTTGTTCCACTTTTTCATCTCCTATCATTATGTTACATTCAGTTATACTGTCTTCCCTCTCTATAACCATGACCTTTATCTTGCTTACATTCACTTTCTTGCCCTTCTTCTTATACGTCTCATTCATTACGGTGACCATATGCTGTAAATCAGACGCTGACGACGCAAAAAGAACCTGATCGTCAGCGTAAAGCAGGGTCTTAAACACAGATTCACCCATTCTTAATCCACATTCAAACCCTTTCAGATCGGTCAAACAACTCCATGAATAGATTGAACAGCCAAGGGGACGCTACACATACCTGTCTAACACCACGATCAATGTTAAACCAGTCCGTGTAGGCCCGTTTACTCTGACACAGGCACTTGAATCCCTATATAAGGATTCAAGTGCCCGTATCAGATTGCTGCTCACTCCATACACAGAAAGTGTTGACCAAAGTTCATCCATCACCAATCGATCGTAAGCCTTTTCCAGGTCAATAAAGGCGCAGAAAACCTTCTGGTGTTTACTCAAGGTTTTTTCTGAAATGCACTTTAAGGAAAAGACTTGATCCGTACATCCCATTCCCTTTCTGAATCCCACTTGTTTACTGTTATTCAGAAACGAGGCTGAAAAGACAATGAAACATAATAAAGGAGTGACTATATTCCTACGGGGCCATTTTTTTTATTTTCTTCGCATAATCAAGTGTAGAGTAAGAAAGAAGTGAAACAATACTTCAACTAATCTAATAATAGAAAAATATCTTAAGCACATAAAATGTAACATGAATATATACCAAAATTAAAAAAGGGACATTGAGTCACCGGCATTATGCCAATGTTTCCATACAATTTTTTCTCTTCAATATAGTACTAAGTCAGAGTACTTGCTTAGTGAACCTATAGCAATATATGAATGTTATTTGTCACTGGAACGTTGATACATGCCTATGGTAATACTGAAAGAACACTGAGCAATATTAGTTGTGTTTAATGTAGGGGCCCTTTATTTGAAACACGATGTTTTTGTATGTAAAGTGTTAGGGTGCAAAGTTTGATTTTGTAAATAAGAGCGTTTTGCGATTTGTTTTTTCTAGACAAGATGTTGAATAGTTCATATATAGCAAGCTTCTTTGGCTGCAGTCCTTTGTAGCGAGGCTAATTGCTTAGTCAAATTACAATTCCCCGTCCCCTTATTTAAATGTTCTTACTAATTAGAGTCATGCTTTGCGTAAAGGATCAAATCTTGTTTTAAAATCAATAGAAATCTTAATATATAAAATCCTCGCGTTACTGACTGACTGACAGACACGCTACGGCAGAAACTACTGGTAGCAAGAAGATAAAATTTAGCATGTATATTCCTTGAAGAGTGTAGGGTAGCACTAAGAGAGGATTTTTCTAAATTACTCCCCTAAAGGGGTAAAAAAGGGGTCAAAGTGTCTATGAAACTTATTATTTCTTCAGTGGATTGACTTCAAACTTTGTATATTTGTTCCTCAAACGACGATAGTAAACATTAAGAATTATATTTTTGGAAATTCTTCCCCTAAGGGTCGAAGATAGGGGGAGAAAGTTTGTATGTATCTTATTATTGCTTCAGTGGCTTGACTTCAAACTTTGTATATTGGTTCCTCAAACGATGATAGTAAACACAAAAAAATTTTTTTTTGGAAATTCCTACCCTAAGATAGGGGTCAAAGTTTGTATGAAACTTTTTATTCCTTTAATAGATTGACTTCAAACTTTGTATATTGTTTCATTAAACGACAATAATGAACACGAAGAATTATTTTTTGGAAATTCCACCCCTAAGAGGGTAAGATGTTTGGATGGAACTAATTTTTCTTTCAGTAGATTGACTTCAAACTTTGTATATTGGTTTCTCTAAAGACGTTAGTAAACATTAAGAAAATCTTTTTGGACTAAAGGGCTAAAAAGGAGAGTCAGAATTTGTATGAAACATTTTTAATCCTTCATTGGATTAACTTCAAACTTTGTATATAGGTTCCTCAAATGACGTTAGTGAACACTAAGAAAGGAGTAACTCCCCTATAGGGGTTAAAAGAGGGTGTCCAGTTTATATTTAAAAAAAACTTTAACATATTCACTTGAAACGGTGTATATCAGTTCCTCAAGTGACGTTCGTAAATTCAACCCTAAATCGGGGAGTTTAAAAAGGGGTCCCAATTTGTATGAAACTTTTATTTCCTTCACTTGATTTTTTACAGCGTCCCTGATGTGTATTTAATTTTCATTCATTTAAATTTATGTGGCTGACTCTCATCGAAGCATTCTTTATCTTCATTAACTTAAATGTTTGATGGTTCTTTATATGACCAATAGAAACCAAAATACTTAGAACAGTTATTTTCCTATTTTTATTATTTTTTACGCTGGTAAGCAAATGTTTTTATTTATCTGCTTTGTCCCACTGCTGACCAAGGCTTCTCTCATTTCTTTTACCTAAAAATACTAAGAAAGGGTTTTTGAACTTGGATAATTTACTTTAATTTTTTTTTACAAAGTCGCTGAGGTATACAAATGTATGTATACTGCTACGGAATCCTTGACTAATTTAATTTTAACAAGCTTTTGCACGTAGCTATGCCTAAATGAAATTTTGATCGTTTGTTTGAGAGCTTTTATGTAACATTAGTAAAATACACACCTAAATCGATTCAGCCATTTTCAAGATTACCCTGAATAAATAGGCAGACACAAAAACAATCTAAATAAATCTTTGGGTTACTGGAAACGGGTTAGCAACAATATGCAATACAGCTATATTTAGATTACAGACAGACTGTCAAATATTACTCTAAGTGGATACAAAGGGGAGTCTGAATTAGTATGAAATCTTTTTACGTCTTCTAGGGATTAAATTCATACTTTATTTATTGGATCCGCAGATGACGTTACGAAAACACAAAGACATTTATTTTGGAAATTCTTTCATTAAAAGGATAAAAAAGGGATTCATAGTTTGTGTAAAAACCTTTAATTTTCAATTAAATCACTTCAATCTGTACATTATCTTAATATATAAAATCCTTGGATCTCTGCCTTTTCACCGAAAAATTTTCAGCCGATTATCACTTGCCAACTAACGTTTCGCAGACTTTTATTTCGCAGAATAATCATTTGCCAACTTGTGATATAATTTTATTTTTATTTCCCAACCTCACAGTTGCCAACTTTACGTTTGGTCTTCCTTTTATTGTCGCAGTTCTAACCTAACCAGCCATTGTTTCAGTTGACGTGCATTGTTTATTAGCATACTAACCTAACCTAACCGATTCCTTTCGATTTCACCTGAACTTCCCGAAACATCACCTGAACAGACGAAACGTTATTCGTCTAAAGGTTGTCTGGCCTAATAATTTTACAAAAGATAAATGCCCCAAACGTTTTTTGTCATTACAATAATCAGTTTAACAATATTTCTACCAAATGAAACGTTGTCATACAAAAATTTGACAATCGTTAGTCATCAAAGTGAAAAATAGGCGAAACGATAGTTGGCAAGTTATAATAAATCCCACGGGATCGGCCAAAACGAGTAAATTAAAAAAAAGGCAGGATCCCAAAATCCTTTCATTACTGACTGAATGACAGACACGCTACAGCCGAAACTACTGAACGCAAGTAGGTGAACTTTGGCATGTATGTTTCTAGAAGTGTGTAGGGTCGCACTAAGGGAGGATTTTTGAAAATACCTCCCTTAAACGGGTTAAACAGGATGTCAGAATTTGTTTCAAACTTTATACATTTATTTTGAAAATCCTTTCCCTAAGAGGGTCTAAAAGGGAATCAGAGTTTGTGTAAAACCCTTAATTTTCAATGGAATCACTTCAATCTGTATAGTATTATCTTAATATATAAAATCCTTGCGTTACTGACTGACTGACAGACACGCTACAGCCGAAACTATTGGGCGCAGGAAGCTGAAATTGGCATGTATGTTCCTTGGGGACCGTAGGGATGCACTAAGAAGGGATTGCCCGAAATTCCCACGGGATCGGCCAAAACGAGTAAATTAAAAAAAAAAATGCAGGCGTAGCTGCTGGCGTCCTCTAGTAATATATGAAATCCTTTCAGTACTGACTGAATGACAGACACGCTACAGCCGAAACTACTGAGCGCAAGTAGGTGAATTTTGGCATGTATGTTTCTACAGGCGTGTTGGGTCGCACTAAGGGAGGATTTTTGGAAATACCTCCTTTAAGTGGGTTAAACAGGTTGTCGGAGTTTGAATGAAACTTTTAATTCCTTCAATGGATTAACTTAAAGCTTTGTATATTGGTTCCTCAAATGAAGTTAGTAAACACTAAGAAAGTCTTTTTGGAAATTCTTACCCTAAGTGGATAAAAAGGGGAGTCAGAATTTGTATGAAACCTTTTCACGTCTTCTGAGGATTAACTTCATACTGCTGAAACGGAAATGACGTAAGCGAACACAAAGAAATTTATTTTGGAAATTTTCCCTTAAGAGGGTAGGAAAGGGAGTCAGAGTTTGTGTAAAACCGCATGTCCCTTGAGGAGGCTAGATGACTTTGTAAAAAACATTTTATCAAACAGAAATTTATTAATGTATAATTAAATTATAATTAATTAATGTATAATTAAATTAAATTCGATATTTTAATAATATTTTGAAATTAAATAAATCTGGGTATATAGCTTGTTATCGGGCATTTTTATGTTTGTTTTGAATAGCCAGGAATCTTTACATATTTTCTTATATTATTACTTATTGACTTAATACCAATTAGTGAACAAAAAGAAAATACACTAACCCAATTACAATAGCTACGTAAAATAACTGCAATACAGGTTGAAAACGCAAACCCTTTTATTTTGACTTTCACGGAACATCACGTCAATAGGCACAATTTGGACAATTTACTAGCCGCAGGCGACTGAACACAGTGAATGTACAAGGCATTTGTTCCCAGAACATCATCTGTCGTTCAGGGTATTGTTGAACATGGGCATTGTTTTAATCGTAATATCAAAATATTTCCCCACGATATTTGATGTCCTTGATCATTTGACCTAATTTATTATCATCATCGTCCTCACCCTACAGTGCGATGGTACGGCACTGAGCTCAATTTTCATCAGCTAGTTTTTTCTTTAAAATGGAAGGCAGCAATAGCCTTTTGGAGATACCAACGGACTGCTATGCGGAGGGTATCGGGTTCAAATCCACGGCGCGCACCACTGACTTTTCGAAGTTATGTGCGTATTGAATTCTTAATAATCGCTTGTCCCGTGCCTCGGCGAGCACGTTAAGCCGTCGGTCCCGGCTGTCATGAAGACTTTGACAGTCGTTATAGGGCGTCAGTACCTCTAAAATAAACTGAAACTAGTCTAAACCATGGAATATCGCTATCCCTTCGGGGTGCGGAGGTCAGACAGGCAGTCGCTCCGTGCAAAAGCTAATATTCAGCCAAATCCGGTTAGACTAAAAAGCGGACCCCGGGTTGAAACTGGGATAATGCTAGGAGGATGATGAGTTTTTAAAATGGTTTTCAATTTTTGAAGACTGCCTTTTAAGCAATGCATTTCTTGTATAGGTGGCTTCACTCTTGCACTTATTTATAAACTTACATTATGTAAGAAATACAACTAGGGGGTACAAAAATAGAAAACATAAGCAAAATGTTTATCTTTACGTTAAATGAAAATGTGAAAGTAAACTCTTGGAGTCGCGCTTTTCTATGTTTTGTGGTGTGAGTGAAAGGGTGTGTGTTAGTATGTGTGTTATTTCGATGCATATAAATTTCAGTTTATAATATAATCAGCATGTTATCTTGCGATGGCCCCGCAATACTGTCGGAATAGTGCAGTTTCTACTTCTTCCACGATTCAACACACTGACTTTATGATACTGATGATATTACAGACTCGATTTGGCATTTATACTTTCACTGAATTGGTTTTACAATACTTGTACAGTATTGTAAAACCAATTACTGGCGGCAGGAATTACTGGCTTACGTACGGCTTAAAGATATATATTTTTTTTATAGACTCATGCCCGCATCCCTCAAGAGGTAGGCAGAGGTGTAATATTACACCCACGTTTCGCCATGAATTTTTAAGTACCACGTAATAAGGCGAGCCTTTTGCCGTTACCGGGCACATCACCTGACTCCGAGCTGCTACTGAGAATTCGGAAAAACCCAGTAACACTTTTGCCCGACCCAGGAATCGAACCCAGGACCTCCGATCAGTAGTATCTCCGCATACGCTATCCACTGGACCACGGAGGAAGTCAATCTCACAGTCTCGTGGCGTCGATAGCGAATAAATTTCAACTTTTAAATATTTATGTTGTCCTTAAAATTAATGGTCGCTGTGAATATATCTTAAGAGCTATTAAAATGTTGTTGACAATACAAATGATCATTGAAAAAATGTATATGGTCCACGAATGATCTTCTATGTGATATGAATTATGAATACTGAATCATGTGACAACGCTTAGCGGATTTGTTACGAAAAGTACATAGTTACATACTTATAAATAGGTACTACAGAGCGATGGAGGGCTCATGTGTAAAATAGTAATTACTACGTTCTATGCTTGCTAAGCGTAAAATTACCCTTGTGCTTCATTTATTGTCAATGCATAATATAAGCCCAGAACTGACACGTTTAAAACTAAAGGGAAATCTATTTGTGAGGCTGTGAGGCATATTTTGACTGAAATTTTCAAGTTAATTGACATTCTATTGAAATTTTATTGATTACAAGCCAATTAATTTAAGTATAAGTGGCTGAAATGGAGGCAACTCTAAATATAAAAACACATACCATTCGCAATAGTATAATAATGCAATATAAAGAGGTATTAATACAAGCCACAATAACGGACAAATTCCTACTGTTACAACAACGCTGTACTTGTCTGAAGCCACCCTAAAGTGGTGTTAACATCACTTATAAAAGCCAAACAAGGGGACAGAAAATAAGAGGAGGGAAAAGGATGGAGGTAAATAAAATAATTATTAAGGTAACATGTACATGCCTTTGTGTCGCGTCCAGTAATTGTCGTGTGATGTACAACATCTTACAAAGAAAAGTTGTTTAGCCTATACGACAAAAAAATCATCAGAGACAGCAGTTGTCTAGAATTACCGTAGCCAGGCAGGAAGGTGTATCAGAAGTGCGCAGTGGAAGATGTAATACATCTACCTGACCACGATAGACAATGATCCAGACACAATGCACTGCGTTGCACAGTGATGAATTGAAATCAATCAATATTAATAATAATAATATAAAGTATATTCTGAGGGATGGGACGGTTGACATATGTCGGGCATGTCACCAGCCTGGTGAATCGCTTAGACATATAGTATCCGGTTGTTCTCGTCTTGCCAATGGCGAATATTTGCATAGACACAACCAAGTAGCCAGGATTGTCCACCAGCAACTTGCCTTAAAGTACCAACTTGTTGACTCTGAAATACCGTACTACAGGTATGTGCCCGACCCAGTTCTTAAAAATGGTCGTGCTACTCTGTATTGGGATCGGTCTATCATTACTGACAGAACTATTGTGGCTAACAAGCCGGATATAGTGGTGATAGACCGATTAGAGCGCCTTGCAATGATCATCGACGTCACCATACCCCATGACGAGAATCTCGTGAAAGCCGAAAAAGATAAACAAATGAAGTATTTGGACCTGGCTCACGAGATTGTCGACATGTGGGATGTAGACTCGGCGATCATTGTACCGATAGTCGTGACCGTAAATGGCCTTATTGCCAAGAGCCTCGACCACCACCTTAAGAGGCTCTCGTTAGACGGCTGGATCAAGTCCTCTATACAGAAGGCAGTATTGCTGGACACGACACGCATCGTACGGAGGTTCCTTTCTCTGGAGCCCTAACCACCGGTAGCTTGGTCCCTGTGCCCGATGCCGGTGGGTCTCCGTGGTCCCATTTTATATAATTAAATTTATTTTTAATTGTAATATTTATTAAGTATATAAAATGTGACAATGAGAATAATGTTTAATAAACGGAATAATAATAATATTCTACCACATTCACACATCACCATCTAGTCCCAAGCTAAGCAGAGCTTGTGTTATGGGTACTAGATAATGGATAAACATACGTATTTACTTTTTTTTTTTGTAAATACATACATATTATACATAGAAACACCCAGACCAAGACAAACATCCATGTTCACGCACACAAATGTTTGACTTGAGCGGGAATCGAACCCGCGACCTTCGGCGTAGCAGTCGCTTACACTCCCGCTGCGCCATCCGGTCGTCGATATTGTATTTAACTTACCCGCTATCCTTGCTGATGTCAGGCTTGAGCTAAATTAGACACATTCATACAAGTATATTGGCCAAAATAAATGAATGAAGTATTTTATACTTAGCTATTAAGCTTCAAACGCGACGTTTTCAGGACACGTTGGCACGTGGACTCGATACCGGATTCACAATTTTCACAAATGTCAATCAATAGTTCACAATCAATTTACCGTTGCCAGCACTAGATCAGGCGGCATTCAAAACGGTTACTCAATTTAATTCAATTCGCGTTAATTCAAAATGCGATATTTTACGTACGAGACGACCAAGGTAATTTTTCAAGGGAAAGACGGAAGTGACAGTTCAGTATGACCATTGTCAGAAATTTTCAATAGACTAAACAAAATGTTACTCAATCGATCTAATCGATTTGACTTATAATAAAAACTAATTCTATTTCAAACATTCACCCGCCCCGGACCGGCCTACCGGTCCGCTAATCGGTTGGTAGACGTGACAATGTTGCAACCGCTCTCCTCAGAATCGAACCGTCCACCAAAACCTCAGCAAATCGGGGAACCCCATCAGCCCCAGTTACCAAATGAAGGATGCGCCCCCTGCGCCATCTGAGTGGCGGAAGGTTAGCCTCCTTGATCAAAACGAGGTCTCCAATCTTGGGTGGATCGGTCTTGTCGGTCCACTTAACGCGTTGCTGGAGTATGTGCAAATATTCCAAATTCCAGCGTTTCCAAAAGCTCTGAGTAATCTGGCGTACCAATTCAAAACGCGAGAGACGACCAGGTCTCGTATCAATATAGGGGTACTCAGGCAAGGCGACAAGTGGGCGACCAATCAAAAAATGGCCCGGCGTAAGGGCCTCCAAATCATTCGGATCTGAGGAGATCGGGCACAATGGCCGAGAGTTCAAAACGGCCTCAATCTTACAAAACACAGTTGCGAGTTCCTCAAATGTAAGGACAGATTCACCGATTGTCCTGCGCAAGTGTGTTTTGGCCGATTTTACGGCGGCCTCAAATATACCACCCCAGTGTGGACAATTTGGTGGGGAAAACAACCAATTTATCCCACGTCGGGCAAGCCTATCACCTATATCAGCTTTGTTGGTTTCAAGGAAATTAACAACATCATTCAGATAATTAGAAGTGCCCTTGAAGTTAGTGCCGCAGTCAGAACGGATCAAGGAAGGCAGCCCTCTGCGGGACACAAATCTGTCAAATGTGGCTACAAACGCCTCGGTCGTAAGCGAGGAGACCAGTTCCAAATGTACGGCCTTTGTGGAAAGACAAACAAAAACACACAAGTAGGCCTTGACAGTCTTCTGCCGGTAAGTCCCCCATCAACGGCTGCATGGTGGAAGCCTTGAGCTTATAACAAGGGATGCAGCGAAGGACTACACTACGAATAATTCTTCGGGCAGACAAGATCCAAAATTCGCGTTGCAAAATGGCCAACAAGGCATTACAACCAGCATGCGAATTTTTAAGGTGACGGTCAGTTACCAATAAGCGTACCAAATGACCGTCCTTGGGTAACAAAAGGGGGTGACGTGCTCCGTAAGGGAGGTTGGCGTTCTTGAGACGCCCTCCAACGCGCAAGAGACCCGTATCGTCCAAAAAGGGGTTCAATTTAGATACAGCTCCCGATAATTTCGATCTCCCTGGTTTAAGGATAGCAATCTCCTTCTCAAAATGCGCCAATTGCACAGAACGAACCCAAAAGGTGAGAGACTCCTGTCGTTCCTGTGGTGAGAGAAACAGTGTCAGTCGTTTCTGTTGTGGGTGCCTAAAATTAAAAACAAAACGCTTTATCCAAGCAGTGACACCTAATAACTTGTCGAGGGAGCTGTAACGATTCAACAAAAAATCGGGGTCGAAGGCGCATTCTACCTTCTCAAGAGCGAGTGTTCGTAGACCCGGCAAATTAGAAGTATTCAAAACTGGCGTTCGAGGCCAATCGGTTTCTGGTCGACTCAACCATTCCGGACCCCACCACAGCGAATGACCTATCAAACTAGGCGTCAAGCATCCGCGCGAGGCACATTCAGCGGGGTTGAGCTCACCTGGCACGTGTCTCCAAACAAGTTTGACTTCGGATTTCTGGATTTGGGAAACGCGATTAGCGACAAATACCTCCAAAGTGTGGACGGACGCCCTCAACCAACAAAGAACAATTTGGCTGTTTGTCCAGGCGTAGGTCCCATTAATACAAATGCTTTTACCCAAAGTGTTAGACACGTGGTTCAATAAGCGTACAAGTAGTGCTGCTCCCGAGAGCTCCAATTTTGGGATGGTCAGAGATGTCCAAAGGGGTGCGACCTTGCTCTTCGCCATGATCAGGGAAACTCTCACCTGACCTGAGGCACTGACTGTGCGCAAGTACACCACAGCCGCGTGACCACGTTCCGAGGCATCACAAAACCCGTGAAGGGTGGCCTTGTACTTCCCGGGAGGAAGGATGGGACGAGGCAAGTAGATCTCGTTGACGGCAGGAAGTGAGGATACAAAGGAGGTCCATTCCTTAACAAGAGTGCCGTGCAGAGGTTCGTCCCAGGTCAATCCTGCTGTCCAAAGCTTCTGCAAGAAGCATTTTGCCCAAAATATAATTGGACAGATCCAACCGTTCGGATCAAAGGTTCTGGCGACAGTAGACAATACGAGACGTTTAGTCCAAGAACACGGCAATTTCAAGTCTACGTTATATGTAAAGATGTCTTGGACTGGTCTGTACTGAACGCCGAGAACAGCCATCATGGCGGGGTTGTCAACAATCTCAAATAGATGTGGATCTTGCTGATGATCCTCTGGCAAGCCTTCCAAAAGCGCTGGTGAGTTGGAAATCCATTTGCGCAACTCATAACCAGCGGAGGCCAAAATACCTATCAATTCGTCCCGCAGGAGGATCGCCTCGTCAGCTGTGGAGGCGCCCGAGCAAATTTCATCGACGTAAATATCGTCTTTCAAGATGGCGGAGGCTCGTGGGAAACGTAAGCCTTCTCGGTCTGCGAGCTCCCAAAGAGAACGTATTGCCAAGTAGGGGCTTGATCTTAACCGACCATGGGATCGCGAGGAGACTCTCTCCAAAGGATCAGCTGGAAGCGACGGTCATCAGGGTGGATAATAGTCTGCCTGAACATCATTTTTATGTCGGCCACAAAGACAACCTGATGTCGTCGGAAGCTGGTGATGACGTCACAAAGGTCCTTGACCAACTTGGGACCAGAATGCAAGCACTGGTTCAAGGATACGCCTGTTGAAGTCTGCGCAGAACCATCAAACACTGTGCGCAGCTTGCCAGTCGATGGCTTCAATACCGCATGATGCGGGAGAAAGTAATGCTCCACCGAACGCCAATCCAAATTTGACACTGACATGTGTCCCAATTGTTCATATTCTCTCATGAACTCAATATACTTCTGTCTGAGCTCCGGATCACGACCCATGCGACGCTCCATAGCCAACAATCTCCTTTCGGCCAAAGATCGTGACTCACCAAGCGGAGGCCGAACAGACAGAAAAGGTAGCCTCGTAATGATCCGACCAGAACGGAGTCGACCCGTGTTGTTCTGGAAGAACAGCTCGTACTCCTCATGTTCTGGACTCAAACGGGCAGCTTGAGGGGGCTCCTCTACCTCCCAAAACCTCTGAACCGCATCAGAGAGAGCGGAGCCTACAGCCAACAAATTATCAAGTTCAGGTGGAGGGGGGTCCCTATGTACAGGTCCCATCAAAGCAAATCCAAATATGGTCGGGATGGCAGTCAAACCATTTGGCACCAAGACCCGTTTCCCACCAATCAAAATTCCACCGAGAACATCCGAGCCAATCAACAAGTCGATTTGTCCCGGTGTGTCAAATTTGGGGTCTGCCAGTTCCAATCCCGATGACAAATTCACCACAGCAGCGGGTAGCTGTTTCTGTGGGTCCATACCCAAAATATTCTTCAACACAATAGCCGAGGTTTTAATCCTCGAGTGTGAAGATTCAACAGGGCCAAACAAAACCTTAACTTGCCCTTCAACATTAGAGGCTACGTCACCTATGCCCCGTATACAATTTGGAAAAGAGCCCATATTTAATTTAACCTGCCCTACCAAAAAAGTGGAAACAATGCAACCTTGTGAACCTGTGTCCAATATTGCACGGACAACAACAGAGGTCCCCGTGGGTCCCCAGACCCTAACATCAACCGTTGGTAGGATAACGGTCTCAATGGGGGAGGTTGGAGTTATAGGGCAGGGGTCAATGACCTATTGTTGCCTGGGCGGCGACCGTTGGCCAGGACCTGGCAAGTTAAAATGAGGGTGCGGCTTGAAGTCCTCAAAAGCGCGATGACTCGATCCGCGCGCCATCTGTGGGGGGTCATAATGACGCACCCGCCCAAAACGAGGTGGGCGCGAGTCATGGCGGGGACGCTCCGCCAAAGGAGGGAAATACCTGGGGCAGCAGTCATGGTGCTGGTGACGCTGGGCGGTCGCACATTCAGGTGTGCGAGAGAGAGGAGGCGTGCGCACGCTACGGTTCTCCAAGCGGGGTGAGTGGCGATCAATTGAGCGAGGCGACTCTCGGCTACGCGCTGGTGAGCCTCGGCTGCCACCTTCAAAACACCCGCCCGTGCGCGGCGTAGGCTGGTTAGACAAGCGGCCTACCTCTCTGGCATTCATGCAGAGAATGTTCAAATG
Organism: Euclidia mi; assembly: GCA_944739405.2. Lineage (NCBI taxonomy): Eukaryota > Metazoa > Arthropoda > Insecta > Lepidoptera > Erebidae > Euclidia > Euclidia mi. The sequence goes on along the minus strand of OX123182.2, from coordinate 43,419,632 downwards.
CTGTCCTCCACAGTGAGGACAGGGGCGAGAGTTTGGGCAGTCTCGTTGGTAGTGGGACCCCAAACAAGAGAAGCAAAGGCGGCGGTCATTCGCGATGCGCCTACGGGAGGCGACATGTAGGTCCAAGAATGCCCTACAACTGGCCGTTCTGTGCCCCGTGACCTTGCAGTAGGAGCACTCCGCTGGGCTCTGCGTGACCGCAAAGCGAGGAGGGCGCCGGTCAACATTGGCTCGGGTGTGACCGCGAGCCTGCTCCTTGACCTTGGGCGGCTGCGTCTTAGCCGGCGTGTCACCACCGGAGTTGTCCAAGACCCGGCACTCATCCTCCAGGAACTTCTCCATGTCAGCAAAGGGGGGCAGATGGGTCGCGCTATCCCCACCAAAGCGCTGTTCAAAACGCGACCTCAGGTCGGCAGGCAGCTTCTTCAGCACAATGTGCACCAATAGATAGGACCATTGGTCCACGGGCAGGTCAAGGCACTTGAGTGCGTTGATGGCCACCAAAAGCGGGTTCAAAAGTTGGGTGCGCAACCCAGAGACCCGGGTGAGCGTCGGCAAACCCAAAATCTGCTCGATGTGCGTGTCGGCGAGGCCACGCTTATTATGGTCCCTACGGGTGATTAGGTCCCGAGCCGTCTGGTACGCCTCGTCAGACACGGGCAGATGCTGGATGAGGCCTTTAGCCTCCCCATCCAGAACCGACATTAGATAGGCCAACTTTTGTGCCGGCCGAAGGTCAGCCCTATCATTGACTAGACTGTCGAACAAATTAACGAAGCCCAGGTAGCTTCCTAGGCAGCCATCAAAATGGGGGAGGTCCAAAGTAGGTAGCCTACCTAAAGCATTGCCAAGTTTTGGTATATGCTGAACTTATGACATATGTACCAAATATAAAAGTAAGTATGTAAATTTGCAAGTTCAGTGTTTAATCACATACTACACTGCATTAAAAATTCTATTTTTGACCCATTTTTTACTATGTATTTATAATAATATGATATACTGTCATGGATACCTATACTTAATAATACTTGCTGAACCTGTTTGATTTTTCATTGTAACTATTTGTTGCAAATTGCAGTTGATATTAATTTAATTTTGTATATATGTGTAAAATTTTATGGATAATTTTAAATCACTTGTCAGACAGTCACTCAGTAAATACTTACTTGCATACTATACTTGTACCTATCTCATGTAATCAGCAAATGCAACATAACAATTATTATGTTATAAAAAATTGTTTACCTACTTACCTGTGTGATTTTAGTTTGTAAGATAATTTGCCATTCAGATTAAACACCATTCTGTTCTATGTATTTACCTATATAGTTGAGTTTTTTTGTACTTTCGGTTAATGGCAGTGATCGATATATCGATGTGGTCCGGCAGTGGCGGCAATAATTAGTATCGTGGTCGAGATACATGCGAAATGAAACATTGAAGATTACAATGATTACATAATCTTGTTTATTTTTGCGCGCGGAAGGTAATGAAGGTATTACAAGTTACAACACCGCTGTTGGCGTCTGTGCACATCTCGCTCTTCGAATGCTTTGTCTCATTTCAACCTTGCTCGTCACGATGCAGTTTTTGCCACGCTTAGCCGTTTCGCAAAAACCTTTAGTATCACTAGCATGCGTGTTTATGTTAAAGCATGGAAATTATATCTTTATGTTGTTTTTGTTTTTATTATGTAATTGAATCGTATTTCTGACACTTGTCTTTGTTTATCGATTATGTAACGTAATCGTGCGTAATCGTATATGTAGGTGACATTACTGTAGTATGGAATGTGTCAATGTCAGAAACTAACCGGAATGTGCATTCACGAATGTTGTTTGATATAGAGTAAAGCAAAAAAAAAAATGTAATCCTGGGCTTTTTGCTCATTGTATAAATTATTTTAAAATATTATTTGTGTTAAATGTAGTATATAGTTTATAGTTTTAGTATATAGTTGTTAAATTGCTTATTGGTTTTGACGTCCGCGTTTACTGAGGAGCCAGTTGAAAACCAGCGCCGGGCGCATACGTCCGGCATTATGCTGAACTGGCCTCCTATTTTTATGCAGGCGACAGGCGTGTACAGATTATTGTAATCTCTTTTTGTTCATATTGTCTTGTTTGTTCATGTCTTTCGTCTGGTAGAAATAAACGCTTTTCTTTCTTTCTTTCTTTACTCACCAGCCCCGGTGCTGACCTAGGAAGCTCCTGCTTCAGGCCGGGTTGCCCTTCCCTATCGGCAACTAGTTGTCTCGCAGTATTGGAGAGAGCATCATACAGGTCTAAGACCTCGGCATAGTCTTCGCTGACCTTATTTCGCTGGTCAGCGGTGAAATCATTGATTGACACTTCAAGACAGCAAGTGCTGAAAGTGCGGAATTGCTGTTCCACACTTGCCAGGCGATCGTCAATCCGCTCGTACCTTTGTAGTAAGGCCTGCTGGCGATCAGGCCGGTTCACTAAGGCACTGGCCGAGGCAAACCAGCGCAAATCTGATGCAATGGCACCAGCAGCCGCACGCAAGTCCTTGATAGCTGACATAATCAAAATTTCAAAAGAGCCCGGACAAGCGTTAAACAATATTAACAATCAAAACATAATTTTTCTCAATTCTTTGAAACCAACAAAGTATTAGCCTGTTTACTGCAAGTGCAGGCAAGTGACAGGTATCTACTGTCCAACAAAATTAATAGTTTCAATATATATTGACACAAAACAAAGTCAAAGTTATCAAAGTTATAACTTATAACAAATTAAAAGTTGAAACTTCAAATTAATTAATTAATTATTTGCAACAGACAGACTGGCTGTGTTATTTGAGATATACCGCTACAAGTAAGCACAGAATATGTGTTACCTAGCAATATTATCTATATTATAACAAAACAAAGTTTATTAATGTGACCCGCCCAAGTGGCAAGGTCAAGTTTGATTATTACAATGTTTATGAATATATGCAATGAACTAAATTTACTAAATTTATTGATACATACAGCTGTTATGTATCCAAACAAACTGACTTATTAATGCAACAACAAATTTAAGTTAGATTTTTCAACAAAACAAATTAACAATTACTGATTGAGGTTATGTGACAATGTGTTTCAAATTATCTAGGTCAACTTATACAATTAAATATTATGTATTTTAGACAATAACTGACCTGACAAACACTACAATACTTACTGTCTACAAGGTGATAAGATACAAGCTCATACCAATCTGAGTTTATACTCAGTAATGCAACAGCGGCTAAATTTCAACTACAGCTCTGCACCAAAATTTATGTCTAGAATTACCGTAGCCAGGCAGGAAGGTGTATCAGAAGTGCGCAGTGGAAGATGTAATACATCTACCTGACCACGATAGACAATGATCCAGACACAATGCACTGCGTTGCACAGTGATGAATTCAAATCAATCAATATCAATATTGTATTTAACTTACCCGCTATCCTTGCTGATGTCAGGCTTGAGCTAAATTAGACACATTCATACAAGTATATTGGCCAAAATAAATGAATGAAGTATCTTATACTTAGCTATTAAGCTTCAAACGCGACGTTTTCAGGACACGTTGGCACGTGGACTCGATACCGGATTCACAATTTTCACAAATGTCAATCAATAGTTCACAATAAATTTACCGTTGCCAGCACTAGATCAGGCGGCATTCAAAACGGTTACTCAATTTAATTCAATTCGCGTTAATTCAAAAGGCGATATTTTACGTACGAGACGACCAAGGTAATTTTTCAAGGGAAAGACGGAAGTGACAGTTCAGTGAGACCATTGTCAGAAATTTTCAATAGACTAAACAAAATGTTACTCAATCGATCTAATCGATTTGACTTATAATAAAAACTAATTCTATTTCAAACAGCAGTAGTTTGATATAAGTATGCTTATTGCTTTTTCGGTAAAAATCTTAATTTGTCAGTCAAATTTCCATTACTCCTGATAAATATAAGTTTTCAGGCTTCATTTTGATTCCTCCTTATGTCAAAATCTCATCAAAAACCCATAATATATCATAGATGTAAATTATTATACATATCTGATCATAAAAGCATGTCAAACATATCGGCTGGAAACTTAATACACATTTCCATTATGCAAACAAAGTTGAACCAAAAATAACAATACTTTAGGCTGATCGCCTGTCAAATCAAAATCTAATACGAACGTAAACATAATAAAATCGTCTACCCACTTATGAAATTCGCAGATCAAAGATAGAACCATTCTAGAACCAGGAGTTCGTAAAACTGAGATGATCTTGTTTCTTTGTTTAGTCCATTAATGTGGCAAACAAGGAAACGTGCTGGTTGGTAATGGATTACAATATGCCCCACTAGATGCATTAACCAAAAAAGGTTTATTTGTAATGATATCTTCCTTTTTGTGTAAATTGACGCTGGTTACTGCATTAATAAGCCATCGCACAAGATTGAGGTAAAGTATAAAATTTTGTACTTATTGTCATACGTGTCGTGAATGGAACGACAAAAGTGCAAGCCTGCCCGTCCAGCATACGCACCACGAGAAAATTATCTCTACACGTTTACTCGTGTTTATGACGATTATCTCTATTAACTCGCTGACTCTAACATGGTTACACACACGACTCGACTCGTTATGTCAAATGTAGCTATAATAGTCGTTTTTACTTATCTGTGGCATTTCTCTCGACGAATCCTAACATGACGGCCCAATATTACTCGATTATTACAAATTTTAACAACTAAAATAGTAATAATAGTCGTCATGCTTTCATACGACGAGAACTACACGAGTAACTAAAAATATTTCTTTAAAACAACAAAGAAAATGGCAGTCCCTTATTATAATTATTTAATAACCTTATATGAAGAGCGCCACGCGAGAAAAGTTCAAAGAAAGCGAATTAGGCATCTCTGTGACCCTTTTACGTTGAACGACAGAGAATTCCAGTTGCTTTGGCGTATATCAAAACCAATGGCTCTGTTTCTCATAGAAAGGCTTGCCACGGATCTCGAGCCTCATTCAGATGGCCTGCCTGTCTATTTAAAGATAAGTTAATATCATTATTATCGAAGCTGCGCATGGGACCTCATTCTTATTCAACACAGTAGGTAACAATTGTTAATACTTTGTAGGTATTGACATCAGTTTCGAATTAAAACTAATCAACTTTTGAATTAAACAATACATACAAATTACAAATGTCAAATAGTACATAATATGATAAACTATAGAGGTGGATACAAGTCTTTTGAGCCATTTGAGCACAAATTGAATGTGTGGTTACATTAATAAATGCCGTAATTGACATTCTATGTTTCAAAGGGCAACATCGGTTACTCGTGCAATGAGAGCGAATTCTTCGACGTGAAGCTTGTCTATCGTGGCGCGCATGTTAAAGAAAACGAGATATTAACCGATAACGACAATATTTCTTCATTCACGCGTGTGATATCTCGTGGTGCGTATCCTAGGCGGGCTGGTGTAGAAACTATCCGCTTTCGCTATTAATAAAAGACACAGCACACCTTTAAGTGATGTCGAGTATGAATTAATAGCATCTATGTTATTCTTAGTCATTTTGTATTGTTGATCATGCATTACTAAAAATAATAGCGAATTCTTTTAAAACGACTGTCGTGGGCTTTGGGTATCAGCGTAAAAGTACAGATAAACAAATTATGTTAAAAGTAACAAAATTTATGCCCGCACCGTATGCTCATAAATACTGTGCGAAATAAGCTGAAGCACTTCTCAAACGATCAAAGGTATTAAATATTATGATATAATATTTAATAAGGAAACAGTGGAAAGGAAATTGGTGGGGGTAACGCTGAGGGACCGAAAAACCAATACTTGGCTCCGACACAAGAGCAAAGTTGTGGACGTGGGAAAAAGGGTGGCAGAACTAAAGTGGAAATGGGCTGGTCACGTAGCCCGGAAGAAAGACTCATGGTGTAAGATACTTCTAGAATGGAAGCCGTGGGGGCAGAAAAGAACAAGGGGAAGGCCTCAAATGAGGTGGAAAGATGATATTTAAACCGTAGCAGGAAAGAATTGGTTACAAACTGCACAGGATAGAAAACAATGGAAGAAGTTGAAGGAGGCCTACACTGCAAAAGTAGTCGACAATGGCTGAAAGAAGAAAGAAGAAGGAAACAGTTCTGAACTGGTAAAAGAATAGCTTAAGATAATAAAATTTGCAAGCATGTGCATGGAAAAACTAATGACCGATATGAAGCGAAGTCACGCAGACGTAAACACTCCTAATAAATATACGAAAGCTTTCACAAACAAAGTTGTAGTTAGTATGCGTTTATAACTTTTCTGAGTAGCCACGAGTACCTGCATCCGAAAGATAGATAATGAAATTCTGTCCGAAATTTTGCTAAAGATATGATTTTTCAAATTACTTGGAAGCTTGGAAAACTATTTATACAAAGTTTTTACGTTACAAATTACGAAGATATGTTATAGTACTAGTTCTAGAACTATATCACATTTTAAAATATTATAACCACTTTTCATACCTTGCCACTTACTGATTTATAACTTATTTACAATACGTATACTTAACAAATTACTTAATTTCCATTAAAACAAAATGTAAGTCAACAGTCACCTACTAGGGACCGGCTTACTGCATTTCGTGCGCATTAATTTCATTGAAGTCTATTTCTAGTAGTACTTTCAGGGTAATTTTCAAAATGGAAGCCGATATTGAATCTGCTTAGTGTAACTGCTTAGTCTACTTAGTGACCAATGGGTCATTTCCTAGGGTACTTACATACCTACATGATTTTTATTTGTTTGCACAAAAAATATAAGTAATATGAACAATCACAAAACCAGAAAAATCTTCAAGTAGGTAGATGTAATTAAAATACTTGAGGCGGGTAGCCGTATCGCTTGTTTGCGTACCGCGCGTCTGTAGGCATATAACTCTGGAAGATGGCCGAGTTACAATACTGTTAGATTATATTACCGTGCCATTACGTAGCTTCACAGCAATGTGTTTTTTAGTACATGCATGAAACCGATACGTTACTACACGAATGACAATCCAAATCCATCTTTACTTACATCATTGTGACACACAAGCCATATACAGATATAGTTATTTTGTTAAAATAATATGTTGAAGTCCCGAACTCCTGGCAATTAGCGCTCCCATAGAAGCATGTTGTAGTTTATAGAATAACAAGGATTTTGGACAAACATCTAACTAGATGGTTATCCATTTTATGTAAGGGTGTTGGTCGTTTGGTTTTCGTAAAGCGTTGTCAATAAAAATAAGAGAGCTTAATCAAAACTTTTCTGCCAGAATTGAAATATCCACTTGATATTTAGTATATTCTTATATGTTAGCCTAAACTTTATCGTTCAATATAAATACATTTCAAAATGACATGGGCAGTCTTAAATTATCATCTGAAATATTTTTATACTTATTTATAATTACAAATAACGGAAGACAGGTGAAATTTTAATATACAGGCGTTAGGTTACACAAATATATTATTATGTTCTCGTTTTAAGTCCTTTACAAATTAACTGTATAATGGTATGTAGGTGTGTAATAAAACGTATATCTAGCTATCTATATTCTTATCAACATTATCGACAATTCTCTCATTAAGTAATAAAACTGGCACCAGACTGTTATTTTTTAGCTTTGTGCTAGTTATTTTCAGGAAAGTCTGCAGCTCAAAGTATTCATTACATTACATTGGAGCATTTTTGGTTTTCAAGTTCTAGAATTCTAATTACAATCCTGTAAGGTGTTAACGTCTGCAACATACACAGAGTAATTATTTGTGTGAGAGCAAGCAAGCAAATGTAATTAGCCGACGATGTCGGACCATCCCGTTCCTGTAGTTTGCATTATCTAATTGTCCCCTTTACTCTGTACTGATAGAGATAGCTGCCAGTGCCGTTCGTCACTCCATTCGGAGGTTTTATTACTTTGATTACTGGACAATACTGTTTTGTAGAGCGTTTACGAGAACTGAAAAAGTGTATTTTCCTATTAATGGCTTTGCATTGATATTGATGTATGCATAAGATGTTTGAGATGCAAAATTCTTGTTCAATAATCAGATATCTTTTTAAGCATATTCGGAGAAATAAAAAAAGTAGATTAAACATAAAGAACGATCATTACTGTTAAAAGTTTACTTTTAAACCGTAATCTACTTTTGCGTAACAAATGTCGTTTTGCAACAAATGAAAATGTAGGTAATCGGATTAATTATAACGTCATATCAATCTAGCAAAATGTTACATAATTCACAAACACGAGAGCACAGTCTCATAATACTGAGCATAACATAAAATCACAATTTATTACGTCCGAATTCCTGGCTGCCACACATTATTGCTATCTATTCCTGAAAGTTTCTGAACACAAGCACACTGGATTGTAAAGGTCACAGCTCATTAGAGCCACCCGGCACCCACCTCGCACCGCCTCGTCGTACGGCGTCCACTCGTTGTCGACAGGTGGTCCACGGGTTGACGCCGCATTATCACCAAAACGTCGCGCAGTCAACCAGCGGTCAACGAGTGAACGCCGCGTGGTCAACGAGTGGATGGCGCTTGGTCCACGAATTTTCGAGTAGTCTGTTAACAATTGGCACTAGGTCTACAAGTATGTTTCGTAAAGTCAAATTTTACAAACCTTGATTTGGCACTCATAGCTGTCGCGCTTGATGAAGAAGAAAATGAAAGACGCAACAAAAAAATCATTTGCGGGCAGCGCGCGGTCCGCTTCGGACCCGCGCGTTGGCGATGCGCAGTCAACGCAAGGCTAGCATGCGAGCAGCGAGTTGTCACCGAGTTGTCCACCCGCCGTCCACAAGTGGAGGGCTTACGACAAGGCGATCCGGTGACGCTACGGAGTTGATGTAGTGAGCGCATACCCATACAAGTCCATATGAAGAATACTAACAGCACGAAGCGAGGCGGTGCGGAGTGGGTGCCGGGTGGCTCTAATGAGCTGTGACCTTAATTGGCACAATTTCATGACTATGTAAACGTACAAAGTTGTTGGAGTTCAAATTTTGATCAACAACAAACTTTTTGTCAATAGTTTTGGCTCTCTTGACAACGAATAAATACTTTTACCTTCAATTTTTATTTTATACTAGTTTAAACTTTGTTCTAGTTCATGTACGTATATACTCTGTACTATTGAAAACGTATAATATAATATATAAAGTATCATCAAAATGATTTGTGCAGTTAGGGTGCGGAAGCGTAATAATAAAGCAAACGTTAACGTGATGAACGTTATAATTTAGAGTCCGGAAGTTTAATAAAGAAACAATCTATGAAGTTTATAATATTAGTCAAGATTACTAACTGTCATATCATATGACTGAAGATTCATTCATGTGTAAGCGTTACATTAAAATGCTATGAAGACTGTTGCTTGCCGTGACGGTTTGCTTTAAATATTTATTCATGCTATTCACTATTGTTCGAATACTACTGGAAGTAGGTTAGTGCTTATGTTAGTGATTAAGATGTTCCAAGTATAATTCCTGGTTCAGACAGATTATAAGTAAATTATTTTGCAAGGAAATACATCCATTTCGGAAATACATAGAATTCTATGCACAAAATTAAAATAAAAGCTGAAAATTAAAAGAATAGGAGCTGTTGAAATTTCGACCAACCCTTTTATTTCACAGTGAGTGGCAGTCAGTGTACTCTCATGCTCCAGGCCACAATTCTGCAGCTGGCATGTAATTTTCCCGCCAAAGTTAACAGTCGCGCCGTGACAGATGCTAGTTACACAAATCAATGTGAACTGAACTCTGAACGACAGCGAGCAATCTGTTTCACCCGTGATTGTTGTACCGGTTTACTATTGTATCATATATGTCGTAAATCATCAGGTTAGCTGATACGGATGGCTGTTGTCGGTGTTTAATTGTCACTACATCAATGTGCATAAACTGTGAAATATAAAGCGTTTTAAATTGACTTCACAGTATTTTTTAAATCACGCAGTCCAAAAATTTCTCTGTATGGATGGTGTAAGTGCCGTATTTTAGTGAGTTTAGTGTTATCGTTTCTAAAATAAAGCAAAAAACATGGCAACATAAAACATTTTTCAATGAGCCCAACGCTCTTTACCTTTGGTAAAACAAGAAGCAACACGGGGGGTCAAAGGCAAAAGCCTTGGGTGCAACTATGAGGAACAAAAGAATTATGATGATGGTTTGTCAATCATTCAAAAAAATATATTCAAGTATGTATTCAGATTTTAAAAAAATGTATGAGAATTTCCATTTTATATGACCGTACATTTTCGCAGTCCATGTGAACATTTTCAAATAGTTTATCCGTCAGTTTTGTGGGACAAAGTTTAACAGAGTCCCTTTGAAAAAGCCACGCTGTGGCGCTTACTCCAAATTTTAGGTGGCGCCGAGACATACATACATACATACATATCGTCACGCCTTTTATCCCCGAAGGGGTAGGCAGAGGTGTATTTCTACACCCACTTTTCGCCAGAAATACTTTAGTCCCACGTAATAAGGGGCGAGCCTATTGCCGTACCGGGCACATTTCCAGACTCCGTGCTGCTACTGAGAATTTCGTGACAGAAAAACCCGCCCGACCCAGGAATCGAACCCGGGACCTCCCAATCCCACGCGCACATTTATGCCGCGAGACCAACGAGGCAGTCGTATAGGGTTTGATGTCGAGTTTTCCGTCTCTACGCAAAGATGGTATTTGCATCGTGTTATCCCTTAGTCGCCTCTTACGACACCCACGGGAAGATAGGGGGTGGTGACACTTGTATTCTATGCCGTCAACCACACGGCCACGGCGCCGAGAGTTTTAAGTTAATTAACTTTCATCTCAGCGAGGAGAAAACTTGCATCTTCACACGAACCAACCGGTTACCTACTTGTTCCCACGTTACTCTACATCGTTGGAAGTTTCAAAACTCATTTTTCGGTATTTTTATGACACTTTGGAAATATAAAAAAATTGGTACACTTTTCCCGTAAACCGGCTACCGTAATAGTAATGCTGATGAAAGAAAGTAAAAAAGTTTCGTTCGTTATCGAATTTGGTAGGCAAATTCACACATATAATATATAATATTTTTTTTATAGACTTACGCCTTAATCCCGGAAGGGGTAGACAGTGGTGTAATATTACTCCTACAATTCGCCAAGAATTTTTAGGTCTCACATAATAGGGGGCGAGCCTATTACCGTTACCGGGCACATCACCAGACTCCGTGCTGCTACTGAAAATTCGGAAAAACCCAGTAACACTTTGCCCGACCCGGGAATCAAACCAGGGACCCCCGATCAGCAGTCGCATACGCTATCCACTGGATCACGGAGGCGGTATTTTTAATAATTACGCGATATAGACCTGTTACATAAATATTTGTATTATTGTAGCTCATTTTCATGCTGCGAAATAGCTGGAAGCAAGTAATAAATTAAGCTGTTTAAGGTTTGGTCTTGTAGCGTTAGAATCATGCAATGCATTACATTTTTACTTGTTATACGTAATATATTGTAACGCAGTACGAGCATACTTATTACGCAATGCTAAAATAGAAAACCTTTTCGCGGCTCTTTGTTATTTCCTACGAACGAAATAAAAATATAAAGAGATAAATAGTTTTATACAGCGGCATCTTAGTTTCATCTGAAAACACGTGTGGAAACACAAAGAATAATCTGCGCGTACATATATTAGTATATACTGGCACTACTGGCTGTTATATCTGCTTAGACTGAAGAGTAAGGCCTCCCTCGCATTGTTCGCGGCGACTGCTAGCGAATGATGACGATGAAATTCTGAAACTGCCGGACTGATTTTTTCGCGATTAAACAAATTAGTTGTTAAGAAATTGTTGAAAGTCTTAGGCTAAAATGTATACTATCTGCTATAGATGATTTCTGCAGAACACCTATATATAAACAAATATCTGGATGGGTTAACTTTCAAACACCAAGCTTTAAGAGCCTCATTCCCGAATACGCTTACTCGACTGCATCTTCCATTCACTCGTAATGAAGCTACATTATTTGTATCAGACGGATGTGAAAAGTAAGAATTCCATACTGATGAAGCCGCGGACAAACTAAATTATGTATGTTATATGTATCAAAGCAAACCATTGCCAGTCACTAACTGAGCACGTAACTCGACGACTCCTTGATATTTAAAGTATAAATTTGGCAGGTATATGTTTTATATGTGAAACCCGTCAAACAAGATAATGTTTGGAGATTAACGTTTAATTTTAGTGTTGGGACGTGGGAGTAAGATTCATCCTAGTCAAACTCGAGTGAAACCGCAAGCTCGGTTAGACGATATAATTATAATTTTAAGGGGGCCACGCAACTACATAATATAAAGCTTGACTTCCCTTTCAATATTAAATCACGAACTAAACAATATTACTGTTACGTTTAGTCCCTGTACACCCGTGTCAATTTCATTATATTCTTCTGTACGCCGCATGACGCATTAATTGTTATTCTGGGTTCAGGGCGTCCCTTTATTATAATAGTGGCTGTACTGTTATGACCAAGTAAATCCACTGGGAGTATTTTAATTAAGCTTGCCAAATGAATTTCATTTAAATCTTGGTTATGAATATTTCTTCTGTCAGAACTAATGTCGAGATGGTTTTAAATATGGCATATTGAAATGGGAATTGTAAGCCATGATGAAGGTAACAAATTAAAACAACATTTATATGTAATTTTGGGAATACTGATATAATTTTTTTCTAAAAGAATATGGTTGCATGGATTGGATATATATTATGTGCGATAAATAAATATGAGCGATTGGATTTCATAGCCTCGCTCGAGTGAACTCTGGTAAAAAGGGTTTCATGGCGTGAAAATTTCAAATGCTCGCTGAGGTGATAAAAGAGATACGAATGAAATAAGTAAGTAATGCGATAGAAAATTTATGCCAGAGATGCCAGTGAAGACTTTCAAAGAATATTGGGTGCAACGAATGCACGCAAAGCGTATTGTAGATTAATAATACTTAATCGCCGTCGCGGCTTTGTTTAATCCGCTTCGCATCTAGTACAGCCATATCATTCGGTACACATTTTCACGCTACGCCCTCACATATTTTAAGCAACAACAAATAATCGCTTAGCTTAGCCTTCTATCTCCTGCTTGGTTTTAAGCACTTGTAAATAAAACATGCTAGTATCTAACACAAAATGGGTTGTTTTGTCTTACATATTGGTACTGGTAGCAGCGGGCCTTAACGGCCATTTATTTATTTGTCCAGCACGAGACGAGCTACAAAGCTAATACGTAACTGATACGGAGCCATTCGTCTCTTAACGCTGGCATCCATTTTAACGTGGACATATGCGAACGATGGCTACAAGCAAACATTACAATCCTCTCTGTCATAATTGGTAGGATCATCTGTACTCTACCAGCCAGTCAGCCAGTCAAACTAATTGGTTGATTCTGTAATTCTAAGCCTTGTTCACAGTAACGTTTTAAATGGACCAGTAAGATTCGTACGATTTCACAGCGTAAATAAATAATATCCCATATTTATAAACACACAAGAACAGCCAGTTTTGGAACAATAATTTGTGAACCACCTTAAGTGTTGTCTCGTGTGTGAATGTATCGAAACTGTGATACTTGGCGCACCGGCAGTAATGAGGCAAGCACTTAAACCATAACATCATACATGCAGTCATATAAACTAGCCATTCATGACCGCTATACATGATAACTGCCAGCTATAAATCCGATTCTATGCTAATTGACTTGGCTACTATTGTAATATACAAGCAAAGTTTATGTAAGGCCAATATATTACGATTGCCATACATATAATGACATTTTAATATATTAGACAGCCCATCATCATTGTGTTACAGATCAAATCTTCATCAAAGCTTTACTGTCCATTAGACTCCAATTTGAAGGCCGTAATTCAATCATAACCAAAAACAAATCTCATCATCAGCCTTTAACAGTCCACTGCTGGACTAGGCCTCTCCTTTGAAAGGAAGAATTGGCCTACTATATCACGCTGGCCAAACGGGTTGGTATAGGGTTTGTATCAAGTTTTCCTTCTCTTACAGTATTGTTTTCTGCATAATATGCTCCCTCTGTCGGCTCTTACAACACCCATGGGATGATATGGGGTGGTGACATTCCGTATTCTTATAATCCGTCACCACACGGACAAAACAAATCTACCGGTTGTAAATCATCTGATTCTGTCTTGTGCAAACGTAATCTTTCGCTTCTACACCCAATTACTGCCGGCTAATTTCTTCAGATAATCCACTAACTCCGAGAATCCCGGTTATCAATATTTTAAGTAGTGTTGTGTCTAACGGCCCTGTCACGACCTTGCCGCTCTGAGCGGCGGCTTAGCGCGGGGCGGCGAGCGGTAAAATCAAATGTATGAAGACGTTCGAAGCACGCCACGAGTCGCCGCGCACAGCGATAACGCACGCGTTTTTTTTGGCGCGAATGGCTGCGCGGCGAGCGGCGCGGCGGGCGGTGCGGCGAGCGGTGCGGCGAGCGGCGGGAACAAATGTACTGCGACCGAGTCTGACGCCACGACTCCGAGCGGCACGGACAGCGTTACGGTTAAACTATTTGTTAAATATTTAGTGGCGGTAATGAATACGGAGACATTTAAAGTCGAAATTTTAAAACGGTCGCGTGTATGGATAGCAACACATCCGCTGTATAAATACAAAAATGTTAATACAACGATGCGAGATGTAACGAAACAATGTTTTACAGAATGTAATGGTAGGTTTTAATATAAATCGCAAACATCAAAACATTTTGTAATGTACATATGTACCTATTTAGGTACAGACACAGCTACTATGAAAGTTAAAAGGTGATTTACCTGCCTACTTAACGTAATCTACGTTGTGTAGGTACCTATTCAACGCCTCATTAATTGCGAATATGTATTATTCCTTTGATATAAAATACTTGTAAGAAATGAAGATCCAATGTCGACAATTTTGTAGGTATACCGTATAGTTACACAAAGATATTTTGGTTATCGCCATATTTATGGGTAACTCCGTCGGCCCAAATACGTCCACATTTGCCGTTGCGTTTACCGCTGCTGTAGGGTCATGGCGTGCACGACGTTCTGCCGCGCCGCCCGCCGCGACGCGCCGCTTAGACCGATCTCGTGAACTGGCCCTAAGGGTCTGTTTACATTGAAATGTGTTTTTTTATTTACATTGGAATATGTTTTAGACGCGGTTGTTACTAAAGTATTATGCATATAAAAAATTGTAGGTTTTATAATTATTAGTAGGCTCAGTTACAATAGAGATACCAACAGACTGCCATGCAGAGGGTATCAGGTTCGAATCCACGGCGCGCACCAATGACTTTTCGGAATTATGTGCGTATTGAATTGTTAATTATCGCTTGTCCCGTGCCTCGGAGAGCACGTTAAGCCGTCGGTCCCGGTTGTCATGAAGATCTTTGACAGTCGTTACAGGGCGTCAGGACCTTCTAAAATAAACTGACCCTAGTCTAAACCATGGAATATCGCTATCCCTTCGGGTTGCGGAGGTCAGACAGGCAGTCGCTCTGTGGAAAAGCTAATATTCAGCCAAATCCAGTTAGACTAGTAAGCGGACTCCAGATTGAAACTGCGATAACGCTAAGAGGATGATGAAATAAGTGTCTTAAAAATTATATGTACGAGATTGTTAATTTGATAAAAATGTTCCTTACTGTCTAAAGACTGATTGTTGTATGATTAATAAATACTTTTTATAAATATGATCATATCTTTACTTATAATATAAAACGGATTATAAAAATTATTTAAAAAATCTGAATATATATGCAAATTTATATTGGGGATACTTCTGGACCCCACGCGTGACGGAATGTTATCCTAAACAACGTGTGCACTTAAAGGTTAAGTTTGAAGTCAATCCACTGAAGGAATAATATGTAACACACTTTGACCCATATCTTACCCCCTGAGGGTGGGCATTTTTAAAAAACAAATTCTTAGTGTTCAGTATCGTCGTTTAAGGAACCAATATACAAAGTTTGTAGTCAATCCATTAGAGAGATAAAAAGATACATACAAACTTTGAGACCCTACTTTACCCCCTTTGGGGAGGAATTTCCAGAAAAAAATATTCTTAGTGTTCACTATCGTTATTTGAGGAACTAATATACAAAGCTTAGAGTCAATCCATTAAAGGAATAAAAAGTTTCATACCAACTTTGACCCCCAGTTTTACCCCCTTATGGTGGAATTTTCAAAAATCCTTTCTTAGTGCTACCCTACACTCCTCAAGGAACATACGTGCTAAATTTTATCTTCTTGTGACCAGTAGTTTCGGCTGTAGCGTGTCTTTCAGTCAGTACTTACTTGATACTTGATGGCACGGGCTGTTTCCGCAACTCCACGTCTTGGCATGTATTTTGCGTGCGGGTGGGAATGGTGTCGTCATTCGAGCCAACCCAGCTCTTCGAGGAAGGCCAGCAGACTCTTGATGTGGTCCACTGCTTCGCTCAGGGTGCTGTATCTGGACAGGTACTGCTGCCTGTACTGTGCGACCTCAGAGCAGTCGAGGAGCAGGTGGGCTGCCGTCTCGTCTGCTGCCATACAGGCCCTGCACAGCGGGCTGTCGGTGATACCTATAGGAAATAGGTGTTTATTAAAGAATCCGTGTCCTGTGTAGGCGGCCGTGACTGTCCGCATTTGTTGTTTGGACAGCCGGAGGATTTGTTTGGCTATCTCACCGTCTACTGCGGGAAGAGCCTCCTTGGCCTGCATACATGTTTTAATACCAATCCAGGACTGGTTGTGTTGGGTCCTGGTCCTATTTCTTAGGTTCTCTCTTTCTTAGGTTCTTAGGTTTTCTCAGGTTGCGATAAAAACCAGAAGGAAGGGAAATAATGGGCTCGGGTTCCACCACCTCTAAAGTGGCCCCTCTTCTGGCAAGTACGTCGGCTGCGTCATTCCCTCTTGAGCCACTGTGGCCCTTGAACCATTGCAGTGTTAATTTGTTTTGTTTACCTACCTCTGTTAGTTTCTGGTGGCAAGCGTGAGTTCCGAGGTGATAGTATGGCCTTTGAGGGCTGAGAGGACAGCCTTACTATCTGAGAGGATCCTAATGGATCGTTCCCTTACCTCACGTGCCATGATTGCTGTGGCAGCTAGGATTATGGCAAAACATTCGGCCTGGTAGACCATGTTGTAGGCTTCCAGCGGTGCTGCGATGTTGATCTTTAGGTCCTCGGAGAATACTCCTGAACCCGTACCTGTATCCAGTCAGTTAGTCACGCAAGGATTTTATATATAAAGATTATTTCGTGAAGTCGACTTGGATGAAGAGCATTTAGTATACCTAGATGTGTCTGAATTATCTTGTTGTTTGATTGAAATCAGCGGTCTAGAAAAAGGGTTAAAGAGAGGCATACAGTAAGAAAAAAAATTAAAGTCAATATGAAAATTATGTAAAGATTTATTTATTTTAAAAACATATGAAGTCGACAGTGTAGTGGCTCATATGGACTCAATCTTCAAGTACAGAGAAATACAGAGCCCATAATAGTTAAGTACACACCTATATATTAAATACCACCGAAGCAAACATTGTGCATATAATAAATTATTGAGTATAGAGAGCCCCGTGCCTATCAGTGTGACAGTTTATAAACAGGTCTGTTGATGATGACTCCACATCGGCGTTGTAGCATTTCTGTCCAGCCTCTCAAGTGACGCTAGCAGAGCTGCAAGCAACGGAGTGTTGCAACAAACACCAACATTTAATAATCGCGATAATAGAGAGGTGTCTAATACAGTCCGTGCCCCGAGAATATAGACTTTTTGTAAACAAAGAATTTCTACTACGTAACTTAGTGACAGTTCTGTCAAAATCCAATGAGCGCAAAGGCACAAAGATATATATTTACGTCATTGCAAATGAATATGTCAATTGATCAGTTTTTATCGATATATGCGCTGTCAGCAGTGTTTTGTGGTACTGGAACATGTCAGACGCCTGACTCATCAACATTTTGCGTTTATCCATTGAAATGTTACTGTATGTATGTACTGTTTTTTCAGACGGTAATAAATATTTTTTTGGACATCAGCAAAAGGTTAGTTTAAAGTTAAACGCAAGTTTATGGTGAAATAACGCTCGTCCTGCGCCCGCATCACGGAAAAGTGGGTGCAGCATGGGGGTCAAAGTTTGTATGAAACTTTGTATACATTCAATGGATTGACTCTAAACTTTGTATATTAGTTACTCAAACGACGATAGTGAACACTAAGAATTATTTTTCTGGAAATTCCTCCCCTAAGGGGGTAAAATAGGGAGTCAAATTTGTATGTATCTTTTTATCTCTCTGATGGGTTTACTACAAACGTTGTATATTGGTTCCTTAAACGACGATAGTGAACACTAAGAATTTGTTTTTTAAAAATTTCGGCCCTCAGAGGGTAAGATAGGGGTCAAAGTGGATTGACTTCAAACTTTATATATTGGTTTCTCAAATGATGATAATGAACACTAAAAATTTGTTTCTTTGGATATTACTCCCCTAAGGGGCTTAGATAGGGGTTCAAAGTGTGTATGAAACGAAAATTATTCTTCAAGTGGGTTGACTTCAAGCTTTGTATATTGGTTCCTCAAATGCCGATAGTGAACACTAAGAATTCGTTTTTTTTAATTCCTACCCTCAGGGGGAAAGATAGGAGGTCAAAGTGTATATGAAACTTATTATTCTTTCAGTAGATTGACTTCAAACTTTGTATTAACTTTTATTTTTTCAATGGAATCACTTCAATCTGTGTATATAAAATCTTTTCGTTACTGACTGACTGACAGACACATTACAGCCGAAATTACTGGGCGCAAGAAGGTTAAATTTACCATGTATCTTCCTTGAGGAGGGTGTTTGTACAAAATATTTTATCTCATCATGATTTACACTTGCGAAGCAGCGGGCTAAAGCTAGTTTTAATATATAATAATAACATTTAACGTAATTTTTGTCATTGAAATTATAATATTTATAATTTATAATGAATAAATTGTAGTTTATTTGAATTCAGTCATATTTTACATTGTTTCACCATTCACGACGATTACGCCGATGACGCCGCCGCCGCCGCCGATATATGTAATTTACACCAGACGCCGCCGCCGGTCAAATAAGCATCGGCGCACATGTCTACTCGTTAGCAAAGCCAAATGAACCGTTTCAATTTTCATTGTGAGTTCAGTATATATTGCAGTCTAACCATTTTGCTTTTGCATAGCTTATAACATAACATAACTGCACGCCTTTTTCCCCTAAGGGGTAGGCAGAGGTATGTATTACACATATACACTTCGCCAGTTATGTTTCAGTCTCAATGTTATAGGGGGTGAGCCTATTGCCACCGAGCACATTATTAAGCGAGCGATAATTAACACTTTTAATACACACATAACTTCGAAAAGTTAGAGGTGTTTGCCCGGGGTACCTGGGGATCGAACCCGAGAACATCGTCTTAGTAGTCCCATACGTACGCCACTAGGCTATCGCCGATCGAGTTTAAATAAACCTTAATACTATTAAGTTTAAAAAATAGAAGAACACTTGTAATTGGCTTTTTCTTAATATTTCACAAACGGATTCTTTAATAAACAAAGTTTTAGTGTATTTAACAGATCTACCGAATGATATCCGAGTCTACATATATTAAAAAATACGTTTGCGTTTAAATCAAAACATGAGAGCTGTGCTGTATGAGAGCTACAATTTTAATCAGATTTTGGAATTTTATTATACAGTTTTGTTAGTATAGTCACAATATAAAAATGTATCAAATAGTAACAGAAACATAGTAATCACCATCATATTGAGCTAGATACAAACGTATATAAATAATGTTTGTTTTGCAACATACCAATATTAACACACACTTTAATGATCTTCATTCTCTAAGTTCTTGCAGTAAAACCCTTGAAAGCATGCATTACATTTATATTATAATACAATAATTTTCTGATTAATCTTCAGTACTTGTTTATTGTCGAAAATATTATGCGACTATCTACAAAAGGCATATATATATCTAAATATAATTATATCTACCAGTGAAGTAATATTTAGCGTACTAATTTTGCTTCCTATTTGGTAGTAACATTGAGTGTACAATTGAAATATTAAGTACAAAGACCTGCTGAGGTTAATTAAGAGCTAAATTAAAGGTATTTCATGAAGCAATGTACCCGTTAATAAAGCTTATTTTCTAAATATTTCTATGTAGAAAATTACACTACTAGAGACTAATTTGGCAGGGTTCATATTATAAACAAATAGAGGTTCCTAAATATTATGACTAAAATCTTGTCACAAACCTAAGTGACCTAATATTAACGTTATATTTTCTTGACTACTTTATTATTCAAATTCAAATTCAAATTCAAATCTTTATTTTTGCAGAACATGAGTAAGTATAAAAGCTCTTACAATGATATTTGTCTCATCATATTCCGCTGTCACAGCAGCATGCAAAATTAGCACAAGAAATAATATGGATTACATTCAGAAAATTCATAAATACATGCTGTTTATATAATTATTACTTGAATATGAATTAAATTGAATTAAAGTTTATTTATTATTAATTAAATATGCACATGCTTACATTATATTATTTATCAATTAAATAATCGTTTACCGAATAGTAACGCTTTTTAAGTAATATTTGTTTCACTTTATTTTTGAATGTATACACGCTATCTGAGATATCGAGCACTGTCTTAGGTAAACGATTATACAATCGAACAGCCATGCAAAGTGCACTCTTGTTTAATAGGGCTGTTTTATTTCTGGGCATACATATTTCCAAGTCTCGCCTCTTACTGTTAAGGTTTTTAAATAGATTAATATTTTTGCGCACAAATACGACAGTTTCCAATTTGTAAATGCATGGTAGCGTTAGAATTTTAAAATGTATAAAATATGATTTACAACTATCTGTAGTTTTAATACTAAATATTGCCCGTATGCATTTCTTTTGCGCCTTAAATGCAGTTTCATTATCAGTAGAATTGGCCCAGAACATAACACCATACCTTAGAAGAGAGTAAACATACCCATAATAAGCTGTTAAAACAGCTGTAATACTCGCTGTTTTCTTTAACCTATAAAGTGCATATGCATATGTATTTAGTTTGAGGCACAATGTTTCAATATGCTGTTTCCAGTTAAGGTTATTATCAATATTTAAGCCTAAAAACTTCGTAACCCCTACTTCCTCAATTTTTTGGTCCAAATACCGAATATCCATGTTCGTCAATTTACTTAGTCTATTTCTGTATGTCATAAAATGAGTTTTACCTAAATTAATATTCAGATTATTTAATGTCAACCAATTAATAATATTATTCAATGTCAAATTAATTTCTTGCTCTATGTGTAGCTTGTTTTTTCCAGTAAATATAATCGTACTGTCGTCAGCAAATAATATTGTGTTATAATTTGTCACTTTTGGGAAATCATTAATATATATATTAAAAAGCAGTGGGCCCAACACACTACCTTGCCGCACACCCAACATGACTGTTCTACTTGCTGAAGTATATACTGTGGCTTTTTTAGTAATAGGACATATCCTAGTTATTTGTGTTATTTGTGATCTATCAGCTAAGTAAGATTTAATTAAATCATAGGCATTTCCTCTTACGCCGTATGCATAGAGCTTTTTTAATAGTAATTTATGCTCGACACAATCAAAGGCTTTGGATAAGTCCATGAAAAGTGCACATGCCTGTTTGCCTTTATCCATTTCAGTTAAAATTTTCCTTAGAAATGTATAAAAAGCCATATCAATTGATTTCTTCTTTCTGAAGCCAACCTGTTCTTCACAAAATAAATGGTTCATTTCGAAGTAGTTATAAATACTGTCATGAATAATTTTCTCAAAAACTTTTGAAAGAACTGGCACAAGAGCAACTGGTCGATAGCAACTCATGTCACTTTTATTATTTTTCTTAAATAGTGGCTTAATGATTGTTAGTTTCAGTTTGTTCGGAAAAATACCTTGTGCTATGCATAGATTTATTATGTGACATAATACATGTGATAGCTTAATAGACACATATTTGAGAACTTTCGTTGCTATCAATGAAACAAGTTTATAATTACTAATATATAACGAGTCCTTATCAGAGGTCACCATGTTGTGTTCAGTTATACACAAAACGTCAATGTCATTTTTATATTCAACAAGAGATACTGCTAAAAGATCCGACTTAGATACTAGACCATTTATATTCTGGTGAAGAATGTTTAAATATTTATTATCGAAAAAAATCTTCTGATTTTTGTGGCGTAGAAGCATCTTTTACATATTCTAAGGGTGTATCAGTTTGAGTACATTTATTTATCAACAAAGGCAGGTTATGTTCCGGATTGTCATAATGGGTATGGGTGTATAGGTCATATTGTAATTTATAGTCGATATGAAGTATTTCTCTAAGAAGAGAACGACATATATGAAGCACAAATGAGCGTAATACTGGTAAAATACTAAAGTAATTCAAGTCAATATATGTACAGTGATTAGTGTAGTTAGAACATACAAATTGAATTTCATAATTTAACTTTCGCTCGTTTAAGAATTTGCTATATGGTACTTCGGAAATTATCACATTAGTATTACAAGCGTTATGCAAAAAATGTTACTAGTGTTATTATTCCATCATATCAGTCGAAAGACGTGCACTGCTGGACATAGGCCTCTCCCAAGGCTTTCCACATAGACTGATCTTGAGCCACCCGCATCCTTCCGCTGTAAGCGATCTCAATAAGATCGTCAGTCCACCTTGCGGACGGCCGCGGCCTACCTTTGCTACTACGTCTACTACAGAAACACAAGTTTGTTTGTGAAGTTTTATTTTATTGTAACCCGTTATTAAAAAATAACGAGAAGAATGACAGTAAAATTTTTCACACTGTTTCCTAGGAAATCATTTTTACTGTTAAGGCGGCGTTGGTCTAGGGCACAATTCTTCCCCCCCCCCCCCCGTGGGATCTCCACCTTGTCGTGGTGGCGGGGCTCAGTAACCGTGGATTGGTCACCCGCGGTGAAGCTAAGAGGGATCCAGGAGGGGACGCTCCGCGTGGGCTTGGAGGGGCCTGCGCAGGATGCGTCCAACGGTGCGGGTGCGGGGGACAGTTCTGTCTGTCCCTCGCAGTCGGGCGTGGTCGCGGGAGGAGAGACGTGTCGGTGTTGCGTTGCCGCGCGCCCTATCTCCCGCGACCAAATGGGGGCGCACCATTCGATGCGTCGCGGTGGGGCCGCAGAGGAAGAGGAGATGCGGTGTTGCGTTGCCGTCCTCCCTATCCTCTGCGGCCGCTTGGTGTTTTGGCGGCGGAGCCCAACACCATCATCCGCCGCCAAGGGGGTTTTGTTCGGGGCCCGCCGGGCCATCTGGCGAGCCAATACCCGTCGGGGGGTTGCGACGTATGCTTGGGCGAAACCCGACCCTCCGACACACGGGTACATGAGGCACACGGGTCGGTTTTTAGTCAGTAAGAGTCTGACAGTCCCCTCCTTCGCCCATCCCCCAGGGCGGAGGGACTCCATGAGGATTTTCCAACCCGACACCAAAAAAAAAAAAAGTCACAATTCTTAAAAACCCTTTTCAGACAGTTAGTCAAAAATATTACTATTGCTAAGCTAGATAATCCACACTAGGATTACAATCTGTCACTTTTAAACACTTGCGTTGCATCTTTAAGAATATATATCTATACGGGAATTAACGCGAACATGCATTAGGTATTTACATACCTTATTTTTGCTTGACGTTTCGAGACGGTTGCACGTCCCGTGGTCGCAAGCTGACTGGTGTAGCGATGTCACGTCTCCGAGTGCGAGGTAGAAGATTCTATTTCTACCCCCGCGTTGTTGATTTTCGAGGTGCCGGCGCAAAACACACTAACCGTAACTGTATATTGAACATTCGCCGACTGCGCATTAAAGAAGGGTTTTGTTAACCGGATCACTGGATTCCACTCCGATGACAATTTGAAGCCCTCTTCCCGATTGATTTTTTTATATGTTTTCTGATTTCGATCGCTTCACGCACAACTCTTGGGTAAAAGTGGCGTTCCGTGGAGAGGACTTGGGGACGATGAAATTCAATCCAGTGATTGGTGCCCGATTGAAGTAAATGTTCCGCAATCGCCGATTTGTTCGTTTTACGGTTCTTTACAGCTGCGATGTGCTCCTTTATACGTTCAGCGATGGTTCGCTTCGTTTGCCCTATGTAAGAGCTTCCGCAGCTGCAGTTGATTTTATAGACACCTGGGGTTTGTAGCGGTAGAACATCCTTTGGTGTGCCCACCATGTTGTATACTTTGACCCCTAGTGTAAATACGGTCGGAATGGTGTAGTTTTTTAAACTTTGCTCCTATTTTATCCGTAACACCTCAAATGTAGGGCATGTAGGTAGGTTGTCTATTTACCACCGGATGTTTATCTCGCTTGATAGGCCGCGTCATTCGACGTTGTATCTAGTATCCGTTCTTCCTAATTACGTCCTGAACATGGTCTAGCTCTAGCTTCAAATGGTCACAGAGGTCGTGTGCTCTGTTTTTTAGTGACGTCCCAACGGATTGCAGTTGTCGAGGATGGTGGTGCGACGTGGCGTGCAGGTATCTATCTGTGTGTGTAGGCTTTCGGTATACGCAGTGTGTTAAGGACCCACCTGGTCTCAACAATCTGTCAGTATCGAGAACGAGCATATAATAATGGGTACTCATATTATTGCCTTGTACTAGTCACCTAAAAGGATTTAAAATGTTGTGACTATTACATACGTTATCGCACCCATAATACACAGAAAAATTCTCGAGTACATAGACATACTAGTAAAAAACCGTAGACAAGTTACTGACAAGGTAACCGGCGCTTACGAGTGGCACGCATCGCGAAAAGCGTACGCACACTAATAATAATATGTCAAAACGACACACTAAGAATTAGATAAGAAGTGTAAGTGAGATAGCACATTTAATCGCAAGCGCGAAAAAGAGATAAACATATACTTTCTGTATGGATGCGCATTGTGACATCATGCTGACCGTTTCACAAAGAATAATTTGACTCAGATGCGACACGATCACTTTGTCTGTCTAAACAAAAACTAAAAACGCATACGCACATAAGTCCGAAAGGTCATTGTGCGCGCCGTGGATTCGAAATTGATACCCTGTGCATGGCAATCTGTTTTATTTCCATTAGGCAATTACTGTTTTGCTGCTATTCGCTCCAAACTACTACACCATACGTGCAGTCAATATTTCAAATCAGGATAGAAACTCGTTCTTCACATTTACATTTATTTCTTCTTTTAACATTATATATATAAATTTATAGAAACATTTCAATACAGTGTTTAAAGCCTTGAGAATTCACTTAACAGAACAAATATGCAACGCTGTAAGAGGAAAGAAATCCCTACAAAAGCTATTTGAATTTAATACCACCCGATACAAGGATATTACATATGTATGGCGGTATACAAACGCGATTCGTCTTTTCCTGGGTTATTGTGTTAAAAGCCAAATACATTTTTCATAGAAAATAACACATATTTCACTATGAAATTCTTATCGATCGAGCAACCGCTTTGTCTTGCTTCTTTTTCTTCATTTTTCCTCGCTTGATTTGTGTTCTATGAGTGTTCCGCTGCACTCAGTTCTCCCGCCTCGAGGAATATTGGATATCTGTCATAAGTCATAAGATTTTGCATACCGACTATATAACGGTCTGCATATTCCCGTATATAAAATGGGAACACAGATTTTCTAAAGAAGATTTAGCTCTCCAAGATTAGCACAGAACAAAGTGACATGCATTTAGTTACCCGTCAGGAAGCTTCGATAAAATGTAACACAACGTGTAATTTTGCCATTAATATTGTTTATTTGTGGATTCTCTCGGTGTGGATACAGACACGTCCCTTATCAAATTGTAGCGCAAAAACAAGCGAGACTCTGTACTTTCTCACAATATAATATTTCTTCCCCCTTTTCCCGGAAATACCTACGAGTGGAGAGAAAGAGCTTGAGAAATGTTACAATATCTTTTATTACGTCTCAAACCACCACTTTCTCCGAAGCCAGATACTGGAAGAACAGGCCGGCTTCGTGAAGGGCAAAGAAACAAGGGAACAGCTTCTTAACATTCGCCAAGTTATTGAAAAGAGCAGGGAGTTCAACTGTCCAGTAGTCTTATGTTTCATAGATTACACAAAAGCTTTTGACTGCGTGCAATGGGATAAGTTGTGGAGTGTGTTAAGCGAGATGGGAGCTCCAGAGCATTTAATTGTCTTGATCCAACAATTATATGTTGAGAACCGCTCCTTTATCAGAATCGGCACCGATTGTTCTAATGTGTTCGAAACCAAAATGGGAGTGCGACAGGGCTGCATCCTATCCCCGTCCCTGTTCAATATATACAGGGAGTACATCATCCGCAAAGTACTCGAAAACTGGGACAAGGGATTTCCGATAGGAGGAAAGCGGATATCGAACCTCAGATATGCTGATGACACGGCCCTTTTAGCGACGTATATGGAAGACATGCAGGAGCTGTTTCAGAGACTCGAGACCGAGAGCAACTGCATGGGCCTCGCAGTAAACAGAAGCAAGACGAAGTTAATGGTAGTTGACCGTGCCGAAAAACTCCCCAGATCAACTAATATCATCCCAGGGGTTGACATCGTTGACCACTGTACAGACTTGGGCGCACTAGTCTACAACGATGGCAGCTGCGTACCGGAGATAAAGAGGCGTATTGGTATGGCTAAGGACGCGATGACCCGACTCAATGTCATCTGGAAGAAGAGGGGTATTACCAACACCACCAAGACCCGTCTAATACGCGCTCTAGTATTCCCCATATTCTTGTATGGTGTGGAAACATGGACAATACGAGCCAGAGAACGGCAAAAGATTGATGCATTCCAAACACGCCTTTGCACCATCTGCCAGCAGCGCATATTGACATACTTTGGCCACATAATGAGGAGGGGTGAAGAGAGCCTTGAAAAGCTGATCGTTGTTGGGAACATGGAGGGTAAACGAGCCCGGGGAAGGGCCCCAACCAGATGGAGCGATCAAGTGAGAGGCTCATCATCAACCATGTTTTGCTCTGTCGCCCGAGACGCCATAAACAGGCACCGGTGGAGCCAGATCATCGAAACCAGGTGCAAACCATCCACATCCGTCGATGACCACGATCCTCAGTCATGAGGGACCGACCACAGAGAGAGAGAGACGTCTCAAAAATGGCCGTATAAACATTCTTTGCGCGACTAAGGTTATGATCGCTCTTTGAGATATGAATAATATAATGGTACCAATACCCAAAATGCGGTAAATGAGCCGAGCACACTCAATTATAACAAACCCTTTGGGTACAAGAACTCGGAATTGAGTAAAAACACTCCAGCATTACCGCTACATCCAATTAAGATAAGTACCAGCGCATAAAATTTGTTCGTATTAACGTGATATTGGGGGCCCAGCGTCGAATTTATAACGTTGTACGGAAATGTGACCCGACATTGCTCAATATTGCGCCTCATAAAATAACGCGAAGTAGCATAATAAAGGAAATGACAAACACTGCGCTACATGCAATATTGTCAAGCAGCGGGGAAATGAACATTATACGCAGAAAAATAAACAAAGAATGAATATTGTTTAAATATCTCCGCGCTGTATTGATGTTTGTTTGACTCACACAAGTTTCCTTTGTTGGGTTATTCCAACTGTGTTACAGTAATAGATAATTTGGGGTAACTGTAATCAAATTTTCTCAGTCAAACGCGTCAGTATAATGACATATATCCTATACATTGTAATGTAAAGGCAGATCGAGTATGATTGCGATGCCAAAGGTTGTTATTTAATCAAATTGCTCCGGTATATATTATTATATTTATTGATACATTATTGAACATTCCCGATCGAATACGGATATTATGTAGATATGTTAAAACCGATAATATGAAATTGAGAGAATATATTTCTTTTCTCCGTTTAGTAAATTATAATGTGACTAGCCGTTTCCCGCGGTTTCACCCGCGTCCTGAGGGAACTACTCCGCGTACCCGAAAAACCCTAATATCTTACGGACCCCTGTTTTTTCTAAAATAAAATATAGCCTATGTTACTCGCAGATAATGTAGCTTTCTAATGGTGAAAGATTTTTTTTAAATCGGTCCAGTACTTTTTGAGTTTATCCATTACAAACAAACAACCAAACAAACAAAAATACATTTTTTCCTCTTTATAATATTATATATAGTAATGTGATAAAATTAGAATACATTTAATTAACTTATTCATCGTAAATTACGTCTTTAAGCCATTGCTACTGTTTGATTTGTCACCTCTTTCATTAAATAAATTTTTGATTAACTTCAGATTCAAACAAACTTCAATGAGTTGAAGCTACGCAAATTCGTATTAATGATATTTGTCATCGTCTTTTGGAGCTTAAATTATTAAACCGATATAACAATTTAAGGCGAACGTATAATATTGATCAAAACAGCTCGTGAAAATATTTTAGCTAAACAAATGTGTTTTGTTTGCTTAGAAATAAATTAATAGTTAAAAAGACACTAGAAAAACACGCTTTTATAAATGCACACAAAAACAAAAATAAATCGTTCGATCATTCAAGTTCTCTATTTCTGGGCTGAAGTGTAAACTATGTGCTTTTAAGTATAATACTTAATTGTAAAAGCGTGGGGCGTTGGAACAGGAAAGACTTTATTGTTAACAAATACTAATACTACCTTCCTGGTGAAAGCTGCATGAGGTCGCACAAGAGCATAGCATTTATGCCGCCAAAGGGTTACCAAAGGGAACCAAAGATATCTCGTTCACGAACAAGAACAAAAAAGGGTTATGTTTTAAGGGTGTTTTTAAACTATTAATTAATTTTATACTTTTTGGTCTTTGATAACGAAATATTTTTAACATTTATACATTTATTTTAAGTAAGCGAATGAGCCCGCGTCCACTCCATCTCCGCCTGTGCGTCTGTATTATATGGTATTTTATCTGTCAGCTTATATAAATCTAGCTCTTCAATCAGGAGACCACTAAGTGATTTTACTCTACTAAGGGCCACATACGCCTGTCCAGCCGCAAAAGTACGGGACCCTAATCACACCACTGCGTAGTCTACAATATATGTATAATTGGTTTTTTATAACCTTGAAACCTGATCGTGTTCAAAGTCCATTACATGGCCTTTCTCACAAGTGCAAACACGACTATGATATGAATTTCCATCATGGAGTGCCAGTGCCTATCTTCCGGCTTCATCATCAGACCTTGAAACCTAATCGTGGCCAAAGTTTATTACAAGACTTTTCTAAGAAACCTAAACCAGCTATAATAAGATTTTCCATCATGAAGTTCCAGTTCATTTCTTCCAGCTCCATCATTAGATCAGTTTGACAGTACCATATTATTGTATTGTCATCAGTACTACACACAACTGACAATTTTCATTACGTTACGACCCTTGGAAGATGGTTAAATTAGTTAGCTTAGATTCCATTACATGTTAGTTTCATACACGACAACCTAATAAAAGCGTGTTAAAGACCAGAGGATAATTATGTTTCACAACTTATTTATGTTTTACGCTCATAGGGCCAAAGCCTTCTTTGATCTAGAATTGAAATGTTGCTTGCATTTCACAGGTCCGTGTACGTTTCCATCATTATCCGGTTTCATTGTTGTACGTACATAATATGGTTGTGGTAGCATGGCTGCGATGTGGTTGCCTAGCATGCAGATGCCAATAACGATTCTCAACCATATAATAATAATATAATAATATTTTACCACATTCACACAACACCATCTAGTCCCAAACTAAGCTGAAGCTTGTACAATGGGTACTAGATAATGGATAAACATACATATATACTTTTTTTTTGTAAATACATACATATTATACATAGAAACACCCAGACCAAGACAAACATCCATGTTCACGCACACAAATGTTTGACTTGAGCGGGAATCGAACCCGCGACCTTCGGCGTAGCAGTCGCTTACACTCCCGCGGCGCCAACCGGTCTTCAAATATAGAGAGATCATAGGCGCGCGCGCAGTATCATCGCTTCAACGTAACGTCAAAGTTCAGACGTGGCTGTCTTTTTGACACGCGGCCCGTGGTTGATAAAGACTACAAAATGTGTACCGGTGAATCGAGATACAAATTTTCTTACAAATTAGCTCTCGCTAATCGCGACGTTGTGTAATTGCGTTGAGGTTGAGGTGTGGTTGTAGTATACGTGAATCGATCCTTATTGCCACGCACCGTCCCTGCGTTTTTATTACACGCCAGGTAATATTTGGACAAGCAACTGCATCTTTATCGTAT
Organism: Euclidia mi; assembly: GCA_944739405.2. NCBI lineage: Eukaryota > Metazoa > Arthropoda > Insecta > Lepidoptera > Erebidae > Euclidia > Euclidia mi. The sequence goes on along the minus strand of OX123182.2, from coordinate 43,389,138 downwards.
GCCTGCTGATCTGCGTAACATGGAAAATACTGGAATAAAACTGCAACCTACATAAAGTGGTTGAACATTTAATATCATTTACAATATTTTAAGCGTTGATATCACTCGCGTATGTGTAAAGAAAATGTAAGACGGAACAAATAAGTAAATCTCATAGAGTAGAATGGACATCTTTGCAATATTATCGAAAATCTCACGAATCCAATGAGAGGGGCTCTTATTCGCCAAATAAAGTTATGAAGCCGTGAACTGTTAAAGATAAAATGCATAGTTAACGCTCTAATAAAAAAGACAAAGCTATTTCCAAGATTTGAAAACAGTTATAAATCAACCAATTCTAACATAACCTATTTCATCAGCTTCAAAGTAAGACGACGACGGAATTCAAGCATTGTTCGATATGACATCGTGGATTGCTAAACCGGGCAAACCACTTCTGGAAAGATTAAATTTTACCAGAATACATCAGTTGCAAAATTAATCCAAAAACTTATTTGACCACTAGTTTAACATTGCGACAAATTGATAAGATACCTGGAAAAATTGAAGAATCATTGCGCAATTTTCTGCAGTCTAAGAAATTTTCAATTCAGTTGAATGCCTTCATTTACCAATCCATAAAGCATAGTTAAGAAGTTTTTCAGAGATCTAGATAAATTAAATCAATCTCATCGTATTCTTCAAAATTTCAAACAGGTACAAAAATATGTCCAATGTACTGGAAAGTATTGTGAAGATAAATTTTTTTTCAAATATATTTTGTCACTGGAGCTACGGATAGGGCACCGTTTATGAGGATGTCACGAAGGTTAGGCTTAAATATAAGGTTCATGACGTGCTTGTTATGCATTGCATAATTCATCGTCAGCATATGGTTGTGAAATTCTGAGTGGACCTTCATACACTCTCTGGGACATGTTATCAGTGCAGTGAGTAAAATCAGACGTAAATCCTTGTACCTGACAGAAGATAGGAAGTCAGTGCCTATGTATAAAATGACACTAGTCTCAACCATGGAATATACCTATCTCTTTGGGTTGCGCAGGTCAAATAGGCAGCCAATATTCAGTCAAATCCGCTTAGACTAGAAAAACGGACCCCGGGTTCTAACTGGGATAACGCTAGGAGGATATTTCGTAAGCTGAAAATCGTACTGACCAAGGACCAGGCTAATGGTAATTTAAACCACCGATCGTGTTGAAAATAATTGTCGGCAAAGAATAAATTTATAGACGTGCCAGCATAACATCACAGAAAACGGGTGTACATTTTACATTCATTTCATTTCACGGTTAGCCTCTGTGCCAATTAACATGGCACAGAGTCTAATATGCCCATATTAGAGTTTTATGTATGAACCGAACGCATTTTCTCATAGCTACATTATGAAATTCCAATCAATTACTGGAACATATTACAGCCGAGTATTAGCCTACTTTCGAAATCGCTGAGTCGACATATGTAAAGTCGATAGCAAGCCGATGAAATCGACATTAGGAACGTTCTTTGAGAATGTACTAGTTCATTTGAGAAATCCTCGAAAATACTAACAAAGAAATCTCTTTGCCAAATCATATAAACTGTAATTCTGATATTATGATTGACTATTTAAAAACATTTTCAGCAGGTCTATGTTTATTTTTAACGGAGTTTTTCATAGGTACTTAAATTTATATTTTAATTTTATTAAATTCTGATATGAAGTAAATTTCAATGTAACTGTCACAAATTCAATTTAGTGTTCACAGAATTCTGAGAAAAATTTCCTGACTCGGAATTTCTATGGTATCTTGGAACTGCAACTTGCTATTTACGGAATATATTTTGTATTGTAACATTATGGTTTATATTCACGGGTCAGTAACAACTCTTTATGCTTACAACTCCCTTATTATACTAATTAGTATACATTCTTCAATTCTTCCTTTCAAAGGAGAGGCCTAATCCAAAAGTGGACTGTTAAATGCTTATGAAGAAGAGATATAGTTAGAAAATATAAAATCGTTATTATATATTATATACAAAATAAATTTGTTATTTTCATGTAACCAGTATATTTAACACTTTATGCTTCAATAAAGTTAGCACTTAGTAAAAACAAGTGTACGTATCTCATAAAAAATATGAAATCGTAATTGTTTTATATTATTCAACTTATTTGATAATATAAAATATGAATTACTTTATAATATGCACATGTTGTGCTGAAATTATGTCAGTGTGAGATAGCCCATTATTGAGGAAGGCTATATAACATCATGCTATGAGCGACGAGAAAGCAGTAGCCTTAAATAACGCGGGTGTAACCGCGGGCATCATCTAGTGTCTAAATATTAAGAATCAGTGTTCTTTCATTACTTATGCATAATAGGTTCCTGGACTTATAATCTATGATACTTAAGAAATAAATACATGTATATGTGCATTAAGTAACCATATTAAAATATTGAAGAAAACAATTAAGTAAACGTATTATACTATATCGAAATACATTTAATTCAATACATGTGCAATTATCTATAGATTGACTATATTGGCAACGTCATAACTACAGTATAGAATAAGCCACTAACAAAGTGTACGAAGTAAGGTAACGAGTGGCGCCTTTGATCTCACGTCGAAACCGTCTCCTTTGAGAACTGATTGAGCGCACCACTCTGTGTGCATACGAAAACATCTGCCAGCCTCTGCTTCTCTACTTTGTAGAGATTTACAACGTTTCTTTATAAAAATCGTTTACGTTTCGGAGCTTTTCATTTGAGGATAAATGGGGCGTGATTGTTCAGTGATTTGAGGGTATTTATCGGTCTGTTTAGTTTACTCTCTCGGTGTATGAAGAGGACAAGACAAGTATTGCAAACATTGATTGGTTGAAGATCATGTTTGCGCACGTGGCTAATACATACTTTATTCACATTACACTGAATTCGATGTTTAAAAGCCTGACTCGCGAGAAATTGCTTTCACAAAGTGCACTCAGAGTAGGAGCACTAGTTTGTTGATCACTCAAAGTTCTGTTCTGAAAATTTTACTTGGTAACAATTGTGCAAATATGTCATCTTGCATCTACAGGTAGTACACAGTAAACAGGAATTACTTATTTCACAATCTTGTTACTATATTTAGAAAAACTCATACCTATTAAAGTGTATCTTATGAAGATTGCGAAACATAAAAAGGTATACGTAGATAAGAGTTGACGTGTACGAGGCAAATAATCTCCTCCAATATTAGCAGTACAATCTGGACGTAGCGTTGGTAAGATTGGGACGATACAATGACGAACTAATTTATATAACGTGAGGCAAAACAATGGCAAAAACTGTCCCTATCTGTATCTATTTTGTTGTTGTATATGTAAGGACGTGTTACACAAAGGTATTTCATACGAAATGTTTTGCAGGAGCTGTTACTTTGCTAACATAATGTTATGATATAGATGCAAATATTAGTCTGGAATGATAGAGCTTGTGCAATGGCAATCAGGTAACTAATAAACATTAAGATACTATCTTGAACACAAAATAATTAAATTAATATATATATCAATAAAATGAAAAATATATCGACGAAAGCAGACAAAGATTTATTTTGATTAAGAAACGAAACTCTCGTTTATACCTACTAACCACCCACAGTGCTATTCGGTCAGTATTAAATAAATAGTAACTGATGACTAAATACTATGATAGTACCATCTGTAAACGCTGTATGGTAAACTTTTGAGACCAGTCAAGAATTTATACAATTGAGCTTTTTCATGTTAGCTGACTGTCACATGTAATTTAGAAACAAGGCTGAAAAGGCAAAGAAATATATTAAAGTAGTGACTATAGTCCTATCATATGAAGCTATTTTTTTTCCTTCACATATCCTAATTCAAGGGTAAGAAAGAAGTGAAACACTACTTCAACTAATCTAATAATAAAAAATATCTTCAGCACATCAAATGTAACATGAATATATACCAAAATTAAACAAAAAGGGACATCACCGGCATTATGCCAAAGTTTCAATAGAATTTTTTCTCTTCAATATAAGTAGTAAGAGCACTTGCTCAGTGAACCTGAAGCAATATATGAATGTTATTTGTCACTGGAGCGTTGATACATTCCTATGGTAATATTGAATAAACACTGAGCAATATTAGTTGTGTTTAATGTAGGAGTTCTTTATTTGAAACGTGATGTTTTTGTATGTAAAGTTTGAGGGTGCGCAGTTTGATTTTGTAAATATGAGCATTGTGCGATTTATTTTTTAAAGCAAGACGTTGCAAAGTTCACATGTAGCGAGCTTTTTTGACTGCAGTCTTCTGTAGCGAGGCTAATTACATAGTTAGATAACAATTCCTCGTCCTCTTATATAAAGATTCTTACTAATTAGGGTCATGCTTTGCCTCAAGGATCATGTTTTGTTTTAAAATCGATAGCAATTAAAATTTTAAATTCGATATTATAATAATTTGAAATTAAATAAAGCTGGGTTTATAGCTTGTTATCGGTCAACTTTGTTTTTTTTAATTAGCCAGGAATATTTACATATTTTCTTATGTTATTACTTATTGACATACGACCAATTAGAAAACAGCAAGAAAATACATTAACCTAATTACAACTGCGTAAAATAACTTTAATACGGGTCGGAAACGCAAACCCTTTTATTTTGACTTGCACGGAACATCACGGCAATAGGCACAATTTGGAGAATTACTAACCGCAGGCGACTGAACAGTGAACACAGTGAATGTATGTATAAGGCAACTGCTCCCAGAACATTGTCTGTCGTTCAGGGTATTGTTGAACTGGAGCATAGTTTTCTTAGAATTAGAAACTTATTTCAATGTCTTTGGTAATTTCATGCTTTATTTCATCTAATTTTTCATCATCAGTTTATCTTAGCCCACCTCTGAAATTGCTTATTTTCTAGTACTTAAATGCTTTTGGAGTATATTCTACTTCTTAGAGTATGAGGTGAATCTGCTCTCTTTTGAATGCAGTATAAACAATTCAGGGATACAAAATAAGAAAACATACAACAAAATTTGTAAAGATAAATACATTTTGTTTACGTTAAATCAATATGTGAAGATAAACTCTTGGAGTTGCGCTTTTTTATGTTTTGTGAGTGAAAGGGTGTGTGTTTGTATGCGTTTTATTTGAATGCATTTAAATTTCAATTTATATGTTAATCAGCATGTTATCATGCGATGACCCCACAATACTGTCGGAATAGTGTAGTTTCTACTTCTTCCGCGAATCAACACACTGACTTCATGATACTGATGATGATATTACAGCCTCGATTCGGCATTTATACTTTCACTGTGTGTGACAGTATTTTATTTTTTGACACTAATATTTTTAATATTTTATTTTCTTTTTATTTCTTATGATTCTTATGATGAATTATATAAATGCTTATTTAACACTATTAATGATGAGTAAAATAAAATTTTTAAACAAAAGACGTTTGCAAGGAGCATTAAAGTATTTTTTTGTGATTGGGCAACAGTAAGTATATACAAGAGTAGAGCTAGGTTGTATGATCTATATGGTATGAAGAAATACAATTTTAATCCTAAATTTATTCAATATGTTAGAAATTATTCAAAAGTTTTCAAGAGGACGTGCTTTAGCCAAATCCTTATATTTAAACAATCAAATCAAAGAATCCTAGAACAAAATTAAAATTACTTGGAACATTATTAACAATGAGACTGGTCGAGCTAAATTGGTAGATAACAATTATGAATTAAAATTTAATGTTGAAATGATTATTAGGAAAACTGATGTTGCTCAGACATTTAACAATTTCTTCATAAACATACCAGTGAACACAACCAGCTGTCTAGATTCATGTTCAAGCAAAGCAGATATGTTGCAATTTAGGGGCAATGTGAATGAGTGTGATATGCTTTTTAATTTTAAATATATTAACACCAATGACATACTGAAGGTATTCAAGACACTTAATAATAAAAAATCTGTTGACTTATGGGGCATTTCTGTTAAACTTGTTCAACACATTATTTCTAGTTTAGCTCCATATTTAGCTGCAATATTCAACAGATGCGTATATTGAATGATCCTGATCTAATGAAACACAGTAAAGTGATACCGTTATTCAAAAAGGGATCCAAGAGCGACCCTAGTAATTTTCGGCCAATTTCTATCTTACCTGCTATTAGTAAGATTTTTGAAAAGATTATTTTGCATCAATTAGACAGCCACTTTCACACGAATAATTTATTTCACAGTGAGCAGTATGGCTTCACTAAGGGTCGCTCCACCGTTGATGCCGGTGTAACTTTATTAAAGCATAGTTTTAATGCTTGGGAAAACTCGAAGGATGCCATTGGTGTATTTTGTGACCTGTCAAAGTCTTTTGATTGTGTGGAACATAATACACTTTTACGTAAATTGAAACTTTATGGTATTAGAGATACCGCACTCAATCTTGTTGCCAGCTACCTTAGTGATAGAATTCAGTATGAAGATATTAAAGGGAGTAGGTCTCTAGGTTTGCCAGTAAGAATGGGCGTTCCACAGGGCTCTATTCTTGGTCCATGTCTTTTTTTAATATATATTAATGATTTGCCGTTCTTTGTTCAAAATTTACGTCACTAATTTTTAAAGTTGATCGCAATTCATGTAACTTTGATAGCGTCAATAACACTCTTGCACAAGTATTAGATTAGTTTTCGACAAATAATTTGGTTCTTTACCCTAGCAATACCAAATGTGTTAAATTCTCTTTGCCTAATGTCAAAATTGTTCCTACTAATATAATTTTAAATAAGGAAACAATTCAACTAGTCGAATCAAACGTATTCTTAGGTCAAACTTTAGATAGTAAGCTTCAGTGGGGCGTCCAAATATCGTGTCTCGCAGTCAAAATTACTTCTGCAGCGTTTGCAGTTAGAAAAGTTAGGGAATTGACAGATTTAGATACTGCTAGACTAGTTTACTTTAGTTATTTTCACAGCGTTATATCTTACGGTATAATGTTATGGGGTACAGCTGCTGATATACAGACTATTTTTGTCATTCAAAAGAGGGCCATATGTGCAATTTATAAGTTAGGTGCTAGAGTTTCTTTACGTAATAAATTTAAAAAAGTAGATATATTGAGAGTTGCATCGCAATAAATATATGCTAACTTAATGAACATTAAGAAAAACTTAATTCTTTGCCGCAAAAATAGTGATTTGCACAGCGTGAAAAAAGGAATAAGCATAAACTAGTGGGAACTAACTACCGTTTACATAAAGTTCAGAACTCATTTGCGGGGATTGGTATATGATTTTTCAACAAATTGCCTCTATAAATAATGAATTTACCCATGCACAAATACAAACAATAAGGAACTTTCTTTTACAAAGGGGTTATTACACTATTAAGGAATTTTTAAATGATAAGACACCATGGGGATAGGGTTAGGCAATATTTTCTTTTCTGACCGTTTAATATAATTGTTATATAGATTTGTTAAATTCTTGTTTTGATAAGTGACACGTTAAGTGGAGGTGCCTCGTGAATACATGATTTTGCAGGACTTGGATATTTTTATGATTTGTTGAATGTAGTTTAACATCATTTATCCCTGATTATATCATTGTTCACTTGTCACCTTCACACAATTCTTTCTACATTTGCATTCCTTCACGCGTTCCACTAATTTATATTCATAATAACGATCTGGAAAGTGGAAGTAATTGGCGGTCATGGTCAGTATACCAATAGATTGTTTCTTACTGCCGGTTCTAATACCGTTGTCGTCATGCTCACTAAAATGTCATTTCTTGTGGTGGCGTCGTGTGTCGGATCATCCCTGTCCCTCTAATATGGCGAGAGGGATGATGGCTGGCCCATGCGTCATACTCGTGAACGGGTGCTACTTGCGATGACTGGTCGATGACGGTCTTGCGGCTGGTATTACATTTTAATATTTAACTGCATCATTTCCATCATGTTTCTGATCTCTTTTCGCGGATTGCCTGCATTATTAGGTATATGTAATGTGAGTGGATGCTTTTGTTTCACCATGTCTATTCTGAGGAGGCTAACTAAATGAACATCAAAATTAAAATTAAGTATTATGCTTGAGTATTATTATGTACAGTAAATATATGCAAGTGATATAGAAGGTGTAACAGTTGCTGCACCTTACAAAATGTAAATTATGTGTATTATGCATAACCTGGCGATGAAAAAGAGTGACCGTGAGTTTTATTGTCCGTTCTTTCTCATGGTTCTACGCCCTTGCTTTGCGAAGGTGGTAGTAAATGTAAATGTAGAGTCTTTAAGTAATTATTTTATAAATTTATTATTTTGACGTTCATAAGCGTCACATTGTGACCCAAATGAATAAAGGATTTTGACTTTGTCTTGACTGAATTGGGTTTTACAATACTACGAACTTTATTTGCATCCTGGAATAACAGGCTTACGTGTGGCTTAAATATGTCAATATAATAAATAACAAAAATCTCGCAGTCCCGTGGCGTCCATAGCAAATAAATTTTAAATTTTAAATATTTATGTTGTCGTTTAATAATTGTCGCGGTGAATGTGTTTTTCTATTAGAAATGTTGTTGATAATACAAATCATAATTACAAACTTATATGGTCGACGAATGATCTACTATGTAAATTATGTGAGTACTTACTCTTAGCGATTTTTTTACATAAAGTACATAGTTATATACCTATAAGTAGGTAATACAGATAAATAGGGGGCTGCTCATATGTAAACAGTAATTACTTATTTTTAAGCTTGCAAAGCGTAAAATAGGCTTGTGTCTTTAAATTAATTAGCGATTGATTCGTTCCTTTATTAGATGTTCATTTTTTCAATAAAATTTGTCACGAAAACGCTGTAAACCATCATGGCGGTTGAGTGATATCACAAAGTCCAAAACAAAACGAACCGTGAATGAAGTCTGGTCTGATGTACCCAATTTTATTTTGTTATATTGGATTTGACAGGTAGAAAGTTTCGACGTTTTAGTTGTATTTACTACTAAAACGTCAACAACATGAATGGCGGACGTACTGTTTGACGTAATGCTCTATGATTGGTGTTCACTGTCACAAGAATAAACATTACATTATTTTTAGTTTTAGAATCCTAAAAATAACATTAATCTTACATTTTTATAGTAAATAATAAACTTTATTGACATCTTAAAATCATAATGAATCTATAGATACTACAATCAAACGTATTTATTCTTAGTGGACACAAGCCTATTGCTTTTGTGCTTCATTTATTGTCAATCCATAATATAAGCCCAGCACTGACATGTTTAAAACTAAAGAAAATCTGTTTGTGACGCTGTGAGGCGTACTTTCACTAAAAATCTGTCAACATTTTCAAGTTCATTGACTACTTACCGAAATTGTATCGAATAGGAGTCTATAGAATTACACCTAAGACCTAGTTGATAATATGGAGGTCCAACTAAATATAAAAACACATCATCATCATCATCATCATCAGCCTTTAACAGTCCACTGCTGGACTAGGCCTCTCCTTTGTAAGAAGGAATTGGCCTACTATACCACGCTGGCCAAACGGGTTGGTATAGGGTTTGTATCAAGTTTTCCTTCTCTTACAGTGCTGTTCTCTGCATAATATGCTCCCTCTGTCGGCTCTTACGACACCTATGGGATGATATGGGGTGGTAACATTCCGTATTCTTAATCCGTCACCACACGGATAAAAACACATACATATATTTAATACAATTAAATTATGCATTATAATGAATGTTAATAAAAGCCACAATAGGGAACATATTTTGATACTTTTGTGACAACGCTATACTTGTCTGAAGCCACCCTAATGTGATGTTAATATCAGTTATAAAAGCCAAACAAGGGGACAGAAAATAAGACGAGGGAAAAAGATGGAGGTAAACAAAATAATTAGTAAGGTAACATGTACATGACTTTGTGTCGCGTCCAGTAATTGTCACGTGATATAATACAACTTATAAACAAATATCGTATGCCGTATACGGCAAAATCATCATAGATTACGACGTTAAGAATCGTTTGATATATACTTATTGCTTGTTGGGTATTAATCTTGACTTGTTTGTTCCATTTTCCATTACTTGATAAATATAAGCTTTCAGGTTTCATTTTGATTCCTCCATATATCAAAAGACCATAATATATCATAGACATAAATTATTATACACATTTGATCATAAAAGCATGTCTAACATATCGGCTGGAAACTTAATACACATTTCCTTTATGCAAACAAAGCTTAACCAAAAATAACAATAGGCTGATCCCCTATCAAATTAAAATCTCATACGAACGTAAACATAATAAAATTCTCTACCCTCTCATGAAATTCGCAGATCAAAGATAGAACCGTTTTAAAACCAGGTGTTCGTAGAAGTGAGATGATCGTGTTTCTTTTTTAGTCCATTAATATGGTAAACACGTTAACGTGCTGGTTGGTAATGGATTGCAGTATGCCCCACTGAAGGCATAAACTGAGAAAGGATTATTTATAAAGAACAATAACATCTTTCTTTTTTGGTAATTTGATGCTGGTTACTGCATTAATAAGCCATCACACAAGATTGAGTTAAAGTATCAAATTTTGTACTTATTGCCATACGTATCGGGAATGGAACAACACAAGCATACGCCTGATGCAGCAACTATCCGCTTTCGCTATAAATAAAAAGATGGAGTGCACCTTTAAGTGATTTCGAGCATGAATTAATAGCATCTATGTTATTCAAGTCCTTTTATAATGTTGATCATACATTACTAAAAATAATAGCTGATTGTTTCAAAATCATTTTCATGTTTTACAGATCACCAGGCTCCCAACTCTCAGACTAAACACAATAACAATAAATAATAATTGCATGTACATCATTTAAATTAAGTTTTGAGATAAAGTGATGATATAATATTTTATAAGGAAACAAGTTCTCAACTGGTGAAATAATGGCTTAAGATAATAAAATTCGCGAGCGTGTTCATATAGAAACGAGTGTTCGACATGAAGACAAGGCACTCCTAATAAATACACGAAAGCGTTCGCAAACAAGGTTGTTGTTAGTGTGCGTTGATTTTCTCGGTTGTTAAAGGTAGAGAAAAGGTACCATTTATGGATTACGTTCCTAATATGGGATACGTTATATTTCGAAGACTAAGCGTCACGAATATTCCAAAATTTGCTTTAGTTTAGTAAAGGTACAAATGGTGGACTACATCCAAAATTAATTTAATTTTATCAAATCCCCAAGTTTTAAAATATTCCATAAAGGGGACGTATTCCATAATTGGTACTTTTCCTTCTGCATCCTGCATTCGAAAGATAGATATTGAAATTCCGTCCGAAATTTTTCTTCCGATCTTATTTCAAAACTCGCTATTAATTAGTAGTTAATCCAACTGTTGCACCAATCATAATGAACTGAGCTGCCTTCAAAACAAAGCATCAACAAAACTTTTTCCTTTTATGAAAAGTTCTGTAAGGAATAAGTAAATTAGTTTCTCGATTTTGCCTTGTAGCCTGCGGTATTTTCTTGGTATTAATGATGTAATAAAAAGTAAATACTCCTGAACTTGTGCTTATTACTATAAAGAAGGAGACAGAATTCAGGTAGATTCTATATGTAGGACAATTAAACCTAAAACCTTCATCATTGAAAAAAGCAGCGGCGATAGCCCAGTGGTGTACGTAACGGACTGCCGAGACGATGGTTTCGGGTTGGATCCCCAGGTGCCCCGGGCACATACCTCTGACTTTTCGAAATTATGTGTGCATTTAAAATGTTCATTATTATCGCTCGCTGTAAAATTTTATAGCAATATGCTGCAAAAATTATACTCAAGCATGCTGAAAACTACTGCTACATACTCAATATTGAGCCATTGCGTAGCATCACAGCAATGTGTTCTTTAATACATGCATGATACCGATACATGTCTGACGTCACGACTTGGATCGACGTCATGGAATCCTATGATGACAAGCCAAATCCGTCTTTAGTAACATCACTATGCCACACAAGCCATATACAGATATAATTATTCTGTTAAAATAATATGTTAAAGAGCCAAACTCCAGAAAATTAGCACTTCTATAGAAGCATGTTGTAGGTAATAGAAAAACAAGGATTTTGGACAAACATTTAACTAGATGGTTATCACTTTATAATAGTAAAAACATCGTTTTCGTAAAACATTTATGTAAGGGAGTTGTTTATTTATTTATTTATTTAAGGACCACCAGTGGTTATAACAAGAATTCGTTAACATAAAGCAATCACAAGCAGTTGATAGTCGCTTGCATAACCTTTCAAAGAAGCCACTGCATGCATAGATGAGGTAAGTAATATAATATAAAGAAATTTGTTATCTAATAAGAAAAAGAAAAAAAAGGGCAGGCTGCTAAGTCTTAAATATTATTTTGAGCAACAAATCGTACAATTAAAGTTTATAAAAATAGAATTATAGTAATAATAAAAAAGCAGATACATATCATAAGGATTACAATGAAAGTGACAGGAACAATGCTTAATGTCAAACCAAATATTAATAAATAGCTAGCCTAAAGCTGAAATGTCAAAATAAAAGAAAACATGGTTGAATAAAATTATTGAAAATATATAAACTGTAATAATTATATAATGTCACTAAGAATGAAATAACTTACAAATTAATAACAAAAAACAAATGACAAATAAAAAATAAAACAAAACAAAAATTTAATAAATTGAAGGAATTTGATTAAACTGATTTGAATTCATTAAAATTAATTGATTTGATTAAAGTGAATCGATATGATTAAATTGAATTGAATTGATTTGCTTAAATTATTTACATTAACATTAGGCGGCTATTAATTTAATCATATTTATCGGCATCAGCCGATTCCCTTACGGAATGCGGCTAGTGAGTCGAAATGAATATCAATTGACTCGCAGTGATCGGCACATAAGCAGAATCAAGGAGGTTTTCCCAATCTCTGTACGTTGAAACGGGGCACTCAGCGGTAGAATAGGTTTTCGAGGATATCTAGATGGTACATTAATTTGGACTTTACTCAGTAACCTTGGATAGTCTATTTGCCCTCTCAACAGCTTAAATAAAAACACCAAATCTAAAATATCTCTACGTTTTTTAGGGCTTGAATGCCAAAGTGCTGGAGTCTACTTTCATATGATTTTAAAGCATGTGATAGACCCGAACTCCAACATAAATGCCACATGAACCTTTTCTGCACTCTTTCTAATCTAAGGGAGTGGACGGCGTAGTGCGGTCTCCAAATTTGACTACAATATTCCAGCACGCTTCTAACTAAGCTATTGTATAACAATATTTTAGTGGCAGGCTTTCTGAAAGCCTTGCCGTTCCGAATAACGAAACCTAACATTTTGGAAGCATTTTTGATAATAATATCCAAGTGAGGCACGAATGTGAGCTTTTTGTCCAGAGTAACACCCAAGTGTCGAACCAATTCTGTCTCAATGAGTTTGTTATTTGCCACGTTGTAGGATGTGAAAACAGGGTTAAGTTTTCTAGAAAAATGTATACAATGACATTTTTCATGATTCAAATGCATACCGTTTTGGGAACACCACTTAATTAGCTGATTTAGGTCGTTTTGCAATTTGGACTCATCATCCTTATGTTTAATTTCTTTTAAAAAATTGAAATCATCTGCATACATATATGGAGTAGAGTAGGTGAAGCATTGGGGCGAGTCATTTACAAAAATATTAAACAATATCGGTCCCAAATGCGACTCCTGAGGCACGCCAGATGTTATCATATATGTCCCGTACCTGTACCCATTCACAACAACGTAGAAACTACGATCTTTTAAATACGATTCTAACCAGGAGTATACCGAACCCGTAAAACCGTATCGGGCTAGTTTTTTCAAAAGTATTGGATGGGATACTTTATCAAAAGCCTTACTAAAGTCGGTGTAGATAACATCCACTTGCCCCTGGCGATCCAGAACACCTGTCAGATCATCCACAAGGCAGGCCAAATTTGTACATGTAGATCTTGAGTTAAGAAACCCACGTTGAGAGTCGGTTAGGAAGCATTTGAAATGGTTTTTGATTAGTGGACATATCAGAGCCTCAAAGATTTTGGCCATTGTTGATAATAGTGAAATAGGTCGATAGTTTTGAACAAAGCTTTGTTCTTTCTCTTTGTGTACTGGTATTACTTTAGCAAGTCTCCGTATCCTGGGAAATTTGCTAGATTGCAAAGATTTGTTATAGGTTATGTGCATGGCTATAGTCAATGCCTTTGCGCAGTTTTTTACAAATACTGGTGGCATACCATCGGACCCTTGTTTAGATTTAGTTGCATGAGTTGCCTGTATATTTATTTTTATCTAAAAATACAGAGGAAACTATATGGCAAGATTCGGGAACCGTATCCAAAAAGTCCGTGGAATTTACCGCACTCTTACCTATCTCATATACTGATGTAAAGAAATTAGCAAACATATCACAGATTTCGGTACCATCACAGGAGATATTGCAACCGTCTGACAATTCAGCAGGATAGTTACTCACGTTGCCGCGTCTGCTTTTAACGAAAGACCAGAAATACTGAGAGTTTTGATTAATTTTCTGTCCTGTTGAGGCAATATATGAGATATAACAATGCATTGCTTGCTAAGATCCTGCAATACTAATCTATCCCTTTAGTTATTGTATTTCTTGTATGTCAAAAAAAATAAAATGCTTAATTATTTTTTTCACGCATCAAATTTGTAAGTTTACGATCATATCAAGGTGGATACTTGTTTTTTTTACATTTAGATACTGGTACATATCAATCTATCGCAACTTTCAAAATGTCGTAAAAAGTCGTCACGAGAGTGTCTACTTCCATATTCGTGTAAAAAATAATGTCCAGTCTATTGAGTTAAGGAAAACATTAATTTGATCATAGTTAGCCTTTCTAAAGTTGAGCCTTGAGGTATTTTCACATGGTCTTATCATACAATGTGACGATAAAGAAAAAGAAATGAGAAAAGAGTTGCTGTTTGGTTTTCAACAAATTTCTACCAGAATTGTAATATCCACTTGATAATTAGCATGTTCTTATATGTTAGGCTAACAGGCTGTTGTTAGGCTTTTAAAATGACACGGGCAGTCCTAAAATATCATCTGAAATATTCTTATACTAATTTATGCTTACAAATATATATGGGTGCATAGGGTTCCCACCAAGAACTTAGGGTCTCAAGCCAACCTCACCTGCAAGTGGTGCACCTGCCGATCAACGGACGAGGCTCTGGCAAACAAAATATCCCGATAAGCGGCAATAGGCTCGCCACCTATTACGTGGGATCAAAACACTGGCGAAAAGTGGGCGTTTAATATTCCTCTGCCTTCCCCTTCCCGGAAACAGGCGTGAGTCTATGTATGTATGTATGTATGTACTTACAAATAACGGAAAACAGGTAAAATTTTAATATACAGGCGTTAGTTGACACAAATATATTATTATATTCTAGTTTTAAGTTCTTAACAAATTAACTATATAATGCTTTGTCTACGCACCTACTAAACGCATAGGACGAGAGAGGAGGTGCGGTGCGCGGTGAAGGAGGCGCGCGACCATTTAGCTGATGACACACACAACGATCGGCAGGCGCGGGCGGTTGTAGCTCGCTAACTCAGATTTTTTCTATACCATATATACCTACCATTGTAACCACCTTTATTATATACTCAGTCAAGAAATACAGTCTTTTAATCACATCGAAGTAGCAACAGCTATGTAGGTGTGTAATAAAACGTATATCTATCTATCTATATTCTTATCAACATTATCGAAAATTCTGTCATTAAGTAATAAAACTGGCACCAGACTGATATTTTTTAGCTTTGTACTAATAGTTAGTTAATATCAGGCAAATCTGCAGCTTAAACTATTCAAATCATTACACTGGAGCATTTTTGGTTTTCAAGTTCTAGAATTCTAGTTACAGTCCTGTAAGGAGTTAACGTCTGCTACATACACAGAGTAATTATTTGTGTGAGAGCGAGCAAGCAAGCAAATGTAATTAGCCGACGATGTCAGACCAACCCGTTCCTGTAGTTTGCATTCTCTAATTGTCCCTTTACTCTGTACCGATTGAGGTAGGTAGCTAGCAATGTCGATCGTCACTCCGTTCGGAGGTTTTACTACTTTGATTACTGGACAATACTGTTTTGTAGAACGTTTACGAGTACTGAAAAAGCGTATTTTCCAATTAATGGCTTTGCATTGCAAGCTTAACTGCTTTGTATGTGCTTTCTTTGTGATTGTTTTGTTTTAAATATTTTAATAGTCTGCTGTTTGCTAGTCTGTATAAAAAAATCATATCTAAATAATAAGATAATCACTTACACACACCGTAATTTTATAATGGACAGTGTAGGTATATAATATTTTTCAGAAGCAAGATAAATTATTCGAAGTCAGATAAATTGTATAGGAAAATATAAAAATTCTACGTGATAGTTTTCGAAGACTGGTATTATGGCCTTTTCCCGTACTGCAGGCCCACTTAATAAAGTAATAGTATATTATCAAGCACACGGTTCACCATCACACCACATAAAGCCACGTCGTGGATAATCATGAAAATGTTATATCAATACGCACGTCTTAATTGGCACAACAATAGAATATCGATGAGTGCTGTACCTATTACTGGCGCCACAAGCACATGCCTTTAATATTAGAATGCATCGCATTTATATTCAACGCGACTTAAGATGTTTGAGATGCAAAATTGTCTTTCTTGTCCAATAATCAGATATCTTTTTAAGCATATTCATTTAGAGAAATTAAAAAACTAGTTTAAACATAAAGAACAAACATTACGGTTAAAAGTTTACTTTTAAACGGTAATCTACTTTTGCATAACAAATGTCGTTTTGCAACAAATGAAAATGTAGGTAATCGGATTAATTATAACGTCATATGAATCTAGCAAAGTGTTACATAATTCACAAACACGAGAGTACAGTCTCATAATACTGAGCATAACATAAAATCTCATATCATAATCTGTGCGGAGTAAGGCTGATAGATAAAGTGAAAAACAGTGTGATACGAGAGTAGTGTGGTCTGAAAGAAGATGTAGTGATAAAGATTGAAAAAGGAATGTTGGGATGGTTTGGACATTTGGAACGGATGGATGAAAGAAGAAATACGAAAGAAGTGTATCGTTTAAGAATGAATGGAGATGTCGGTAGGGGACGCCCAAGGCGGACGTACGCCAACCAAATAGGTGACGTACTAAAAAAGGGCCAAATTAAAAGTACCCATAACCGGCGAACATTTATGATGAGGTTAATGAATGTCGAGGAAGCGAAAGAGGTGTGTTTGAATCGGAGCATTTGGCGTTCCATAGTCTCTGCCTACCCAATGGGAGACAGGTGTGACGATAGATAGATAAAATCTCAATGTATTACGTCCGAATTTCTGGCTGCCGCATATTATTACAAACTATTCCTGAACATTTCAGAACACAAGCACACAGTGGATTGTAATTGGCACAATTTCATCACTATGTAAACGTACAAAGTTGTTGGAGTTCAAATTTTAAACAAAAACAAGCTTTTTGTCAATAGTTTTGGCTCTCTCGACAACGAATAAATATTTTTACCTTCAATTTCTTTTTTATATTAGTTTAAACTTTGCTCGGGTTCATAACATGTATACGCCGTAGGTAAAAAGTGTATATAACGTAGGTATCATCAAAATCTTTTGTGCAGGGTCCGGAAATTTAATAAAGAAACAATATATGAAGTTTATACTTAATATTATGCGGGCGGGTAACAGTTGTGTCATATGACTGAAAATCCATTCATATTTAAGCGTTACATTAAAGACTGTTGCTTGCCATGACGGTTTGCTTTAAATATTTATTCATGCTATTCACTATTGTTCGAATGCTACTGGAAGTAGGTTAATGCATAAGATAGTGATTAAGATATTCCAAGTTTAATTCCTTGTGTTATGTTATGTGAAATACATTGATGCAGATATGCCCGTAAAAGACATTTAGAAGAACTTAAAGTAGGAGTGGTCTGTTTTTTATTGTGTTAATAATTTAAGCCGGAGTCCACTCAGATTGTAAAGTAAACATCACAAAAATCTTCGTCCTAGCGTTATGCCGGTTGTATCTGGAACTTACACGCCTCGTAGCCCGAGTTCTGCTTACGGGTCTAACTGAAAATCAGCTTTTCCACAGAGCGATTGCCGACTGACCTCTGCAACCCGAAGGGATAGCGATATTCCATGGTTTAGATAATAAACTTCAAAATATCTATGAGAAAATCATATGAAAGCAGTTATATCCTACAGAATCGTTCTATATACCTAGTAGGTACACTACAGGAATTATTGCTTCAACACTTACTATTACAGTCGCGCTCCGTAATGGCTGTTTCAGGTATGATTAAAGTTAATTGTAGTGGATTCAGATATGAAATGATCATAAGCTCTAATTAGGTCATTACTGTCTAATATAATGATTAAATTAGCATAGCGCATTTAGTTAGATATATTAGTAAGAAATTAGGTATTCACCGACACCGATCTCATAGCTATGATTCATGTGAGTTTATTTTGATTTTTATAGCTATGGGTGGTGACAAGGTCAACAGCAGTGATATTCTGCAAAAAAAGAAATACCTGGGGTGAAGTTTAGAGACTTGAATGCATTGTACGGTATTTGGAAACTTGTAATTAAAAATAGTATAAATACCTACCTTATTTCTCCGAAGAATGGCTTGCATCGATCGTGGTCGAAGCAAGACTCGCGACAACCGGTTCAAACCGCTCGCCTTTATAGTCATAGCTAAATATTTAAAACTTCAAAAGTACACAGTTAGACAAGTGAAACAGTATTTTAATATTAAATTACCACAGTGAGTAGTTGATTTTTTCAGTGACTATTAGTCACTTTGTAATTAATGGTAGAGACCATTTCGTAAAATTGCTTGTTCCGTAAAATAGTCGAGCATTTCGAAAAATAATTGCGTTTCTTGAAATGGCCAGTTAACATTAATCATATAGTTGACTTGTCATCGTTTAACGATTTGGTTAGTCATGTTTGGAGATATCGTACAATAGGATACATAACACGAAATATAACAGGATTGACGTAATTTTCATAAGTGTTTCTGGTAACAGCTATGATGCTGCAAAAGCAGGGGATAGAAATAATCAGAGCTGTTATGAAATAATATGTAGCAGATAATGCTACGACGCGATGATGAGAAAAGCTGAAAATTATAAATAAAAGGTGTTACAATTTCGAACAACCCTTTTATTCACAGTGAGTGGCAGTCAGTGTGCTCTCATGCTTCGGGCCACAATTCTGCAGCTGGCATGTAATTTCCCCGCCAAAATTAACAGTCGCGCCGTGACAGATGCTAGTTACACAAATCAATGTGAACTGAACTCTGAACGACAGCGGGCAATCTGTTTCACCCGTGATTGTTCTACCGGTTTACTATTGTATCATATATGTCGTAAATCATCAGGTTAGCCGATATGGACGGCTGTTGTCGATGTTCAATTGTCACTACATCAAGCGTTTTAAATTGACATTACACACATTATTTTTTAAATGAACCAGTCTAAAAATGTCTCTGTATGGATGGTGTAACTGCCATATTTTAGTGAGTTTCGTGTTATAGTTTCTAAAGCAAAAAACATCGCAACATAAAACATTTTTCGATGAGTCCAACGCTCTTTACTTTTGATGAAACAAGAAGCAACACCGGGGTCCGAGGCAAAAGCCTTGGGTGCAACTATGGGGAACACAAGAATTATGATGATGGTTCGTGAATCATACAAAAAATATATTCTACAATGTATTCAGATTTTAAAAACATGTATGAGCATTTCTATTTTACATGAACGTACATTTTCGCAGTTTATGTGAACATTTTCAAACTAGCTTATCCATCAGTTTTGTGGGACAAAGTTAAACAGAGTCCCTTTGAAAAAACCACGCTGTTGCGCCTTCTCCAAATTTTAGGTGGCACCGAGAGTTTTAAGTTAATTAACTTTCATCACAGCAGGAGAAAACTTCCATCTTCACAGGAACCAACCGGTTACCTACTTGCCCACGTTGCTCTACATCGTAAGAAGTTTCAAAAATCTTGTTTTTATTTTGGATATTTTTATGAGACTTTTGAAATAAAATATTTTGCGCAAACCGGCTAGCGTAATAGTAATGCTGGAGAAAGAAAGTAAGAAAGTTGTGTTCATTCCCGAATTTGGTAGGCAAATTCACATAAGTTATGTAGCATATTTGTGTTTATGAACTCTCGCGTCTTTGTCGGTATGGCAGAATACACGAGACTGAAGTTTAATGCATTTTGTGGAAAGGAAGGAAGCGGAAAACGTAAAGTACTAGGTTGATTAAAGTTTTGATATCTTTTAACGGTTTGTTTAATCGTATAAAATGGCTTAGTATGTTTCGCATCTGTAAGTGCAGTAAACCTTAATTTTGACTGGCTGGTCTAATAGTTTTCAGTTTTGGATGTTCGATTCAACGCAAACCTTTGTGATGATGATGGTAAAGTCTGGGTGTAGATTAAATATATAAATTAACGTAAGTTTTAAGAAAAACATCACATTACCATAGTCAAGTTTGGGGCCAGGTGGTCTTGTATGAATACTCTTAGGATATTTATGTTTCCAATTCTCTGAAGATAAACAATAATAACCGATAATAAGATTACCGTGACATTGTGTACTTATGCCTACGTTACAATTTACAATAGTGAAGCCTGTTATTCAACTTGCTGGTTTTAAAACGAAATAATCAGATCAGCTGGGGAATTATAACCTTCTCACCGCCTTTACTGTAATATAACACTATCTGTTCTTTTGCCTGAATTATAATGGCCGGTAGTTTCAAAGAATGACTCAGTTACTAATCGTGAAATTACGATCTGTTTAATATGGGGGGAAAAAAACCCACCTAAAACAACGATTCCCAAGGCGGATAAAAGCCAGAATATTTATCTTAGTCCTTGTATTTTCTGCAAGCATAGAATACGGTAAAATATTCAACGCTTCGAGCGATAACTAGCGCGGCACTTCCATCAATCAATATCACCATACTTAAGCAATATCATACGTGTACTAAAGACATCAATCACAAATGTACTTACACGAATACATGTACATCGATCGATCTACAAACTTTCTTAAAAAGGTGTTTCTCTTATCCTAAGCCGCTTCTAAGTTGACATGACTTTGATAAATTATTTGCTAACGAAACGATTTACGCGACACAAAATGAACGTCTCAATTTCGTTGTATCCTGCCTTCATCGGGCTTCTGTTAAGCAATTAATATGTTTGTTTTATAATACTATGATTGCTTATTTATTAGACGGAATCATTAATTTCAAGAAAGTCACACGTAGTTCTATTTCTTTTAAGACAATGTAGCAAACCCGATGAAACTTCAGTTTATCTTTTAATTCTTGAAACCGTATCACTTCGCTGTGCATCAGTCCTGCCCTTTTTCTGCAGAACGTAGCCATATCAAGAAATGCGTAATTTTATGTCATATTCTAAGCCATGATGACTTCACAATCGGTGTTGTAGCATTTCTGCTCCAGCCTGTCAAGTGACGCTAGCTGCAAGCAACGGAGTGTTGGAACAAACACCAACATTTAATAATCGCGATAATAGACGAGTGTCTAATAGCTGTGCGACGCGGCAACTGTTATCGTTATTATTAAATGAACTGATATTAAATATTACTATCTGCTTTTTCGAGACCATAATA
Source organism: Euclidia mi (assembly GCA_944739405.2). NCBI lineage: Eukaryota > Metazoa > Arthropoda > Insecta > Lepidoptera > Erebidae > Euclidia > Euclidia mi. The sequence goes on along the minus strand of OX123182.2, from coordinate 43,367,311 downwards.
GAAAACTAGATTTTCATGGAATTTCGAAACTGTTCCACTTGTTACTTGGTAGCACAGGATGTTTCCGCAAATCCACGTCCTGGCGTGTATTTTGCGTAAATTAAAAACGTTCCACGTATCGCATGTAAAATATTTATAAAATTTTAGGAACCTGTTATTTGTTGATACCATATGTCATTTATAGCATTAATTTAATATCTAATAAGTAATTTCCAACAAATATATTTATAATTTTTTTATTTGAAATTACTCAGTCGACATTCTAAGGATTTACATGAGATTAAAATAGAACATGAAATTCAACACAAAGCAAATAACTTTTCAAATTTTATTTCAATTATTTTGCTATTACTACAACGTTTATAAATTTAGTCTTCCAAGACTGTGACTTCGCATAGCTTATTGACTTTTGAAATAATTACGCGATATATAACCGTTACTTACTTACACTTACTCTATCGCAACCACTGGTACTGTGGTTGATATTTATAGTTAAGCAAAATAAATTACAAAAGATAAACATTTTAGTATTATGGCAATAAATAATTAATAGTTTAAATTAATATTATTAATATCAACAGCGAATTTTAAAAGTAAACAAATTATAAACTTCTGCAATATTTATCATAAGAGTATTTGTGAAATAAATTCGATCCATTCTGAGTAAGTCAATATTAAAGTAAGTTTAAAATGTGATACAATCGCCGATGGCACCTATTTATATTTCTTTTCCCATTCAGGCTGGCAACATACTTGTGACTCATCTGATGTAGCAGGTGTTGGGTGGTGGTGGTATAAGTATGGTGTTTCGTAATTTAGGACGGGCAAGATACACATGTCGATGAGTCTACGTTTGAGTACCATTGGCAGCTTTCCCTTCGTATACGTCTTCATGGACCAATAGCTCTTCCAGGCGTTTTCGACCCGGCGATCGATTGCTTTATCCTGCCTGGTTCGGCGATACACCGAAACCGTAGGTTCTAGGCGATTTGGAAAAAATGGACTGTATCTAAAGGAAGCGGTGGTAGGATTGGAATGGGAGAGATGATTGTGAGTGGGTATAGGATATTCCAAGCACGGAGGGGACTAACCTTGTACGGCAATCTTCTTCGTCTCAGAAGGGCAGTCTCCTGGTGGTTCCGGGATGAAACTGCTTGATTCACTTCACTACACAAATCACTTCAACTTGCGAGCGGTTTTATAAGTGGTAATAATTATAGCGGGAGCGGCGCGGTGCGATACGGTATAGCGGACGCGTATTTAGCGAATCGAATGTTCTCGAAAGTTCTGGACTGTCACTCGCGTCGACGATCGCGGCGACCAATCCGCGAAAGGCAGTGCCCCTTCCAGGGAGTGGGATAGAGAGGGATGGAAATATGGTATCGCTCGCACTAGACAAGCGTGGAACGATTGACGTTGATGCAATTAGTTATAGATAGGAAGGTAGATGGCGCTACCATATCCACCAGGCCCTAAAGGGTTGCCTTTAAAAAAAATAGAATTGAACTTAGCTATGTTGGGTGTACTACCGCATAACCCATCAATAGGCTAAGACAGCGATATGACAATAAAATTAATCTAAATTAACTTTAGCGAAAACTACAAACGCAATAATAGCGAAAACTACTAACTAAATACTTAAACTAAGAAGTAGATCCAACTTCAGGCTAGATCTCACTGAGTTGGAAGCGGACAGAGACGTACAACAGGGCGTACGTAACTCCCTTTAGGGGTTTTCACGGTAACAACGCGGGTTGATCAGTGCCTCGACTTGTGCAAGGACAGTTAAAAGCTCTTCGTAAGAGAGGATCTGTTGACCTATAACCTTGAAGAGATGCGTTTTAATTACTTTGACCATGCTTTCCCAACATCCACCGAAATGTGGTGATGCTGGTGGAATAAACTTCCAGTTAATATGATCTATGGAAAGTTCTTCCTGAAGACGAGTACGATAACCCGCGACGTGATTGAAACAAGTAGCGGGAACAAGTTCAATCAATTTGCTAACGCGGTTGGCGACAAAAGTCTGCCAGCGGTGAGGAGATGAATAAATCCAAGCGAGCACTACTTTGGAGTCGGAAAATGCGTATATTTTATTAATGGGGTAGTGGGGCAAAACTGTGTCTTGCACCTTGCGGAGCAACTGAGACAGCAGAAGGGCCGCGCACAACTCCAGTCTCGCAACCGAAATGGTTTTAACAGGCGAGACCTTAGACTTGGCACAAACTAACTGCACCGAGTAGTTAGAACCAATGCGGACTTGCAGATATACGACTCCGCCGTAAGCACGCTCGCTGGCGTCAGCGAAACCTATTAAGTTGATGGTACATCCATCTACCAACCCAAGATGACGCGGAATAGTAATTTGATTGAGCGCGGTAAGCTCAATACAAAACTGGCCCTAAGCGGCGACAATATGGTCAGGGGGTGTTTCATCCTACTCACACTTTGATAGCCAAAGCTCTTTGATCAAGAGCTTGGCGTACAAAATTGTGGGAGCCACAAAACCCATTATGTCCCATAGTCGAGCCACTGTGGACAGCATAGTGCGTTTGGTGCACTTATCATCTGGTGGTGAGACGTCAAACCGAAAACTATCACAGGATTTGTCCCAGCGTAAACCGAGAACTTTATGCGGTACAGACTTCTCAAACTCAATGTCTGGAGAAGCCTTATGAGAATCTGGTATGCGTGCGAGAACCTCCTTAGAGTTGCTTGTCCATTTGACAAGATCAAACTGGCCTCGCTTGAAAAGCTGAATGAGCTCTTCACAAAGCGAAATTGCTAGCGGAGCGGGTATGACACTACAGGCAAGGTCATCCATATACAAAGCGGAAGTGTAGTATAGTATAGTGTAGCATAGCGTAGCATAGCGTAGCATAGCGTAGCATAGCGCAGCATAGCGTAGCATAGCGTAGCATAGCGCAGCATAGCGTAGCATAGCGTAGCATAGCGCAGCATAGCGTAGCATAGCGTAGCATAGCGTAGCATAGCGTAGCATAGCGTAGCATATCGCAGCATAGCGCAGCATAGCGCAGCATAGCGCAGCATAGCGCAGCATAGCGCAGCATAGCGCAGCATAGCGCAGCATAGCGCAGCATAGGGTAGCATAGCGTAGCATAGCGTAGCATAGCGTAGCATAGCGTAGCATAGCGTAGCATAGCGTAGCATAGCGTAGCATAGCGTAGCATAGCGTAGCATAGCGTAGCATAGCGTAACATAGCGTAGCATAGCGTAGCACAGCGTAGCACAGCGTAGCACAGCGTAGCACAGCGTAGCACAGCGTAGCACAGCGTAGCACAGCGTAGCACAGCGTAGCACAGCGTAGCACAGCGTAGCACAGCGTAGCACAGCGTAACACAGCGTAGCACAGCGTAGCACAGCGTAGCACAGCGTAGCACAGCGTAGCACAGCGTAGCACAGCGTAGCACAGCGTAGCACAGCGTAGCATAGCGTAGCATAGCGTAGCATAGCGTAGCATAGCGTAGCATAGCGTAACATAGCGTAGCATAGCGTAGCATAGCGTAGCATAGCGTAGCATAGCGTAGCATAGCGTAGCGTAGCGTGGCATAGCGTAGCGTAGCGTAGCATAGCGTAGCATAACATAGCGTGGCATAGCATAGCATGGCATAGCATAGCATAGCGTAGCATAGCATAGCGCAGCATAGCATAGCGTAGCATAGCATAGCATAGCATAGCTAATTAGTGCTTTATCTTACACACAGTTTTAGCACCCATCTTGATCTCTTGAAAAGCAGAACAACAACAAGACTTAATACAATGAGAAGTATGTAACGTAGGTACGGTACCCATAATGACATACCCAAATACCGTCTCAATAGCGGGCGGTAAATCATATCGCTCACTACGTACTATTTTAGTTTACTAACTACTTGCTACTGCAAGTGCGGAAATATTGAAGCTCCGATCAAAAGATCAATGCCTGCCGGATTCGCAAACTCCGCGTCTGCCAGCGGCAATGACTCGAGGTCAGTGAGTGATGCTACGTCTACATTAGCGTTCGGCAATGCGTCCGTGATACGCTCCACGATAAGCAAAGTAATGTTAAAATTAACGTCCCTATCAAAACGCGAATGTATTTAATATCTACGGAACCCTTGCAATGTTTTTCTGATCCGCCTATCCCTTTGACGGTTAAGTTAGTATTTTTAAAGTTATTCCCTAATCCGAGGCGTTTGAATAACTCAAACGTTATTAAATTGTTCTGAGATGCGCTATCTAGCAGACAACGTACCATGTGCGGCGACCCATTAAAATCATATACGATAACTTGCGCTGTCGCTAACAGAACAGTCTTAGACGTCATACACTGCGTTTTGGCCCTGCGCGGATCATTATAGATGCGCGAGTGCCGTCCTCGCGTGCGCGTCGCCCGTGCAATGGACGTCGTACACAACGATATCTCATTCTGAATAGGCGCAGTTATCGTAGCCTGCACCTGCGACGTAAGTGTGTCAAGGTTAGCGGCTTGGCTTGACAACGGGTTATCTTTATTTTTTTATTTTGGTTGTATTTGGTTGCTGTTAGTGTTAGACGGGCCAGGTGAACCAGACTGCGTATTATGAAATATTCGACACTGATCTTTGATGAACGAAATAAAACTATCTAGTGTAGGTATTTTATTATTGCGTTTCGTCATCTCGAATGCGCGAATTGCATCAGTGTCAAACTTTTTTAAAGCGAGTTGAAGCAACATAAAGTCGGAAAGATCTTCTAATTTTAAGTTCCTAAGAGAATTAACCGCGGTTACGAAGTTATCAATAAACAGCTGGAAATTCGCGACAGACGCGTTGCCGGACAGTTTGAGATTTAAAGCTTGGTCAAAGTAAGTAGCCGCTAGGACGCGCGTGTCCTGATATCTATCAAGTAGTGACTGAAATATGACCTGATAATTCTCAGCACTGGGTGTGGCACCTGCAAATACGGACTGGGCCTTCGGTGACAGTTTACCTATTAAATAGTACAACCTGTCAGCATCTGTCAGAGAACCATTATCGTGCACTGTAGACTTAAAGCTCGCATAGAATAACGGCCAATTTCGTATATCTCCGTCAAACGACATAATCTCGATTGGCGGTAATCTCGGTTTGCGGGCAACGGGCTCTGCTGAACATTTACCCTCCAATTGCGATTGTATACGCTGAATAATACAATAAAGATCTTCGAATGAGGTGTACGCCTGATAGTTCGGTTTTTCATCAGGATTGATAGAAAGTAATCTTGCGTTATAATCGTCTAACAACTTATGAAAATATGTTCGAATACTATCTACTGTCATACAATAACTGAGAAATGCTTTGCTATTACTGTCAGAAATAGAAGCGGTTTTTGAACGCTCGTATATGTTTTGAATGCGCTCAAATAAAATATTGCGTTTTGCTTCTAAGATTGTCATCTCTTTGTCTTCCAACACGCGTGACTTCTTTTCTTGTGACATGCTTACGTAAGTATAAGCTAATGAGAACGAAACAAAATAAGAATATCTAATGTACCTATTATTTTACCTAAGTAGGCTAAGTAGGCAACACTTTAGAGCTGTGGAATTAAAAGTTGCTCCAAATATGAGATTTACAAGACAACTATGATAGTTCCAGAAATAATAATTGAGTAAGTAGGTAGCTACATAAAAGTTCACCTACTGATGTGGGCGGAAACAACCATGTGACGGTTATGTGAATATATTAGGAGTATAGCTAGGTGCTATAACTGCCTAGGTATAGCGATATAACGTATAAAAACGTAAATTAATCCGACTCGTATGGATCAAAAAATGGTTCGGCGATACACCGAAACCGTAGGTTCTAGGCGATTTGGAAAAAATGGACTGTATCTAAAGGAAGAGGTGGTAGGATTGGAATGGGAGAGATGATTGTGAGTGGGTATAGAATATTCCAAGGACGGAGGGGACTTACCTTGTACGGCAATCTTCTTCGTCTCAGAAGGGCAGTCTCTTGGTGGTTTCGGGATGAAGCTGCTTGATTCACTTCACTACACAAATCACTTCCACTTGCGAGCGGTTTTATAAGCGGTAATAATTATAGCGGGAGCGGCGCGGTGCGATACGGTATAACGGACGCGTATTTAGCGAATCGAATGTTCTCGAAAGTTCTATACTGTCACTCGCGTCGACGATCGCGGCGACCAATCCGCGAAAGGTAGTGCCCCTTCCAGGGAGTGGGATAGAGAGGGACGGAAATATGGTATCGCTCGCACTGGACAAGCGTGGAACGATTGACGTTGATGCGATTAGTTATAGATAGGAAGGTACATGGCGCTACCACTGCCTATGTTTGAAAGAGACTAACTGGCCCAAGTAAATATACTCATTAACATAATGTATTTCTTGCCCATCTACCTCAACCTTACGTTTTCTGCAAGAAGTTTTTTTTTTGTTTTGGACCAATTCATCATAAGCCCAACCTCAAGTTTTTTCATGCTTAGATCTTGAAGCATGTCTTGCAAATCTTGAGAGGATGATGCAAAATGAGCTATATCATTGGCAAAACGGAGATTCGTGAGCCTTTTGTTGTCCATAATGATGTCCTTTGTTGACCATGAGGGAAGTACAGATTTAAAAGCGGGTCACCCTTTTTAACACCCTTTTCTATTTTAAATGTCGGGGTCCAAGACTGTCCAGTCTGATGTTTGCCTCGCTGTTGGAATATATTTCCTTAATGATATTTATATATTTAGGATCAACGTCATGGTTTGTTGGTGCGGAAAATGTAGAATTGTGTTGAATATCATCAAAAAATCTTTTAAGTGCATCTTTGCCAATGAGGCTAAGAATAGCTGTATCGCTACATGGACTCCAACATCTTCGCTAGGGCCCAGGATTTGTTTCAAGTGTAGCCAGATTTGACTTAATACTCGCTTTTCTATGATACTATTGCCGTTTAACCTTCGGCATCTAAAATGACTGTTAGAGATCTTCTAATAAACGTTATACCTCGGTATCTCGGTTCTTTCATTGGTACATTTCAATTCAATAAAACGTTTTATTTTTCAAACCCTGTTGTTACAAAACTTTAACGAGTTATTTCATGAACTAAATATAGGTATTTTATTCCTTGTCTTATCTGTGAACAAATGTCAAGAAGAAATAATACCGACCCTTTTCTATAAATATCAGCAGGAGTGTTCTAAATCTGGAACTAGATCTGATGTTATATTTATACTTGTTTTTATTTCTCGACGCAAAATGAGGGCTTTTACAAGTTATGTGTATGTTAATCTGTGCTATCCGTCTGTCTGTGTCAGATCAGAGCTTCCAAATGAATGGATGGATTACGATGCCGTCTATTTTGTTTGAAAACCTACGTGATCGAGATGGCTGTTAGCTAAAATTTACAAAAAGCTATGTCAAGGGTAATTTCAAACTTACTTTGTTTTATCAGGTATGTATTAAAGCATATAATAATATAGCCGTTACCATTGTTATACATGCTACGTCTGCTGTATTCAAAGCACGTCAAAGATACTTAGTACTACTCTACCTCTGACATTCACGAGTAACATTAATATACACTAATATTAATTTAATGTATGTTTCAACTCAAATTGACTAAATACGACGTATATCAACTAATGTTTTGGTTTGTTAACATGTCAAGGTATAATTAACAAATTAAATTGTTGATATTTGAGTGAAATTCGTTGAACGGTGATTGACTAATTAGTAGATGTTGTTTTGAAATTCTTGGAAGGCTGAATTTCATAATTATCTGATATTTTACATAATATATGATAATTTCGCCTGCAGGAAAAACAATGCAAATTTATCATCACTACATAGTAAAAAATAAAGTCTTCTTGTCTGTCTGTCCCTATGAATGCTTAAATCTTAAAAAACTACACGATGGATTTTAACGTGGTTTTTTTTAAATAGATAGAATGATTCAAGAGAAAGGTTTATAAGTATGTATAATTGACGTAGGCAAAGCCGCTGGCGACGTCTAGTACTATCATATTAAGAATTTTGTTAAGGTATGTGTAATAAATGGCAATATACCTATTTGGAATTGTTTAAGCAAAATTACGTATACTTATTCCTGTAAGTAAATATACACACTTCGAATAATAAGAACAAAGTAAGTAAGCTATTAAGCTTATAATGTTCAGCTACTAAAACTGGAAAGGTTTTTTTCGACGCCTAATGTAAATAGATGTACTGAATGACTTTTCAGAATATTTTTGGGCCACGTTTAATAGCTTTCTAAGATAGCTTCGATTTAGGGTGTGCAGAAACATAAATAATTTCATTAAAAATAATTATTCAAATGTGCCAGTAATTGGAGTGATTGATTTTTTTTGGCAATTGGTTTGCATCAACTACACCTTTAAATTTTATTGAAATAATACGGCACCTATATGGCAGAAGCTCTTAAGGATTAATTAATAAGTCATACGTTGCAGACAAATTCACAAAACTGCTACACAGAATGTCATAAACAGACCTAAGCACACTTTCACGTTCAGTCTCGTCGTTAGCTCTAATTTATTTTAAGCTATTGACCGTAGTTTTTTTAAAAGGGCGTGTAGGTTGGTCACAAAGCACTGGCGGAGCTAATGGCCCGGCTACACGCTCCTTCTTGCCTGCGATCATGCCTGTACAAACCTGTTTGCGCAGGTAAAAGCGCGCGTGTGGACGGTAAGACGGTAGCCCGCGCAGTCCTGAAAGCGCGGCTTGTGCGATCGTCGACATGCTGAAGATTTGGACTGCGCAAACTTTACTTGCACGATTTTACTTGAACGTGTGGCCGGTTATTCAAGCCGCGCAACAGTCTGAAGTAATTATTTTAGAGATTGTACTTACCTGCGCAAACAGGTTTGTACAAGCATGATCGCAGGCAAGACGGAGCGTGTAGCCGGGCCATAAGCCACTACAGTGTGTTCAGTCTTTTTGCACAGTCATTACTGCACAAACCGGACTGCGCAGGCAAGACGGAGAGTGTACCCGGGCAATAAGTGCCGCTTTATAAGAGTACCGCGTGCAAACTGCCTGAGCAAAGACCGGCTTGCATTATTTTTTTCCTTTTTTATTTTCTCTAAAAGCTTTTACACTGAAACTACGCGTTCAATTAAAACTCCTAGTTTTGACTTATGTTTCAATAGTTGGAGCCGGTTCTACAATACTTCCTTTTTGAAATTCGTATCTGTTTATTTTTTAAAGAAGGCCAAATAAACCTCTTTGAAGGCGAGATTAAATTAACACCAAAGGATATTTATGAAAAGAGTGTAAAAGTAATCCTGTTTTTGTTAAATGTTTTAAATTTCAAAAGAATAAGCCGTCTTGTTACGGACGCTCCTTTTTAGCTTAAGGAACTCATTAAATAACTCGTCCTGAATAGTTACGGACAAAATACATCCATTTTAGATTTTTAGATCCATTTTAGAAGGAAAAGTTTCCTGAAACAAATGCCATATTTGTCGAATTTATACTTAAAAGTTTTGTGCGTTGGTTGTCTTTATTTCTACTTTGTTTTCTTTTTTTTGAGCGGACCCCGGGCCCCAAGGCGAAGGTTTTGGAACGCAACCGGGACAGCGCTAGGATGATGATGATGATGATGTTTTCTTTTTTTAGACCAATCAGATTTGTATGCTGTATTTTTTTTTATTTGTGACGAAGGGTCGTTTGATTTTTGGCCGGTATCACCACTTCACAGTTTGTTATACGTTCACACCAAATTAAATTAACAAAACTGACTATAATTAATTTCCCGCCCGAAGTCTCCAAGAGAAGTGATAGTTATGTTACTCCGGTGAACGTCAACCGTCACCCCCCTCTTTAACTGTAGCGAACGTCACACTAGACTATGTCGAAGCGCGCCATCTTCACGCTTCCGTTTCGTAGTTAGTTGACGTCCCGTACTCATGATCATTCCGATATATGTGTATATACAAGTACCTACTGATCTTATTCATTGTATCGAAAAAAAATATTTCCTCAACTTCATATAATATTCGGACACTGGTTATCACTGGCTTAAATTGTATTGAAAGCTCTTAATTACATAATTGTATGGCCCTGTGTGTGTATTACCACACACGAACATAATACCTGCTGTAATATGTTCGGGAACATAGCTGATAATCCTTGTTTTTTTTTCTAAATATCTTCACACTAGAAAAAATAAAAGATACTGGAAACCAAGAAATAATAGCTACTTGGTGATTTGATAGCAGAATTTTGTATTAAAGGCAAAGCCTGTGTGTATCAATCAGTGGTTTTGTTTTAAGCGATTTTCATAATGTTTTAAGACCGTATACATAGTAAAATATTTATTCCCATAATAAAACAATATGCACATATCACACAAAAAGTATATCAACATTTCGGGTGGCATACGCCCTATTAGGCAGAACGCAAGTAAACATACACCATTATGACTTAACCTTTCAGAGGAGTTAACGATATTATTTATAAGTGGAACGGTAATTCCCTACGTGTACGCCATAGATCCCGGGTAAGCTGAAATGACGTCATTAAGCAAGCTTATCCTGATGCGTTAAGCAATGTTGATGTTTAACGTAAATTGGAGGGGTGTGAACATATTTATATGTCATAATGTTATTAGTCCCCTGGCATATTAGAGGTTGTGTTTCAGGCAATAGGAGATTCAGATCTTTCCAGCATTGGATACATATACCTTATAAAATATGGGCGAAATATATCTTTTCGCGTAAGATTTCTCTGCCGCAGGCAAATGCCAGAAAACATTTACGTAACTACTTCTGGTTAACTAATTATGGAAATATGTTTAAAGTACCTAATAATATTCAAAGCAATCTTAAATGGCAAAGACTGACAATAGATTACACATCATTCATGTTTCTTCTTAAACACCTCTCGTAATTCAGTAAAGTTGGACACTTAGATTCGGCATAAAACACGAGCAAGCAAATACTTGGTACGCCAAACATTTATAAGAAGCTTAAGATTGAAAATAATGATATTGTGCTTTCGGTTCTTCCATTAAATCCTTAGAGCGCACACTTAATACGTATGCTAACAATTATATGAATTGCTTTAGAAAACAAGTAATTCTCGCCGTAATGTACCACGCGAACATCGTTTTATACATGTCTAATTAAGTAAACAGATAGACAAAAGCACTCATTACGGAACAAATATTCCATTTTACGTGTACAACCAATCTCTGAGCTTCTTATAATGACGTTCCTTTATGAAGTTTTTTTTGAAAACCACGTCGTCATTGAGATTCTAGATTAAATGGCTCTCAAGCTACAAATGCCTGCATGAAAGCTCCGTACTTACCGCTATGGCCATATAATGTGCGGTACTTAGTTCTACCGCTCCACATACTTTTTCTTCATAAAAGTATTTTAGTAGGGCGACTCTTATATCCTGAATGAATAACTTTTTTAAAGAATTATTCATTTCTAAAGGATATTCAATAGAAAACTTAGGTTCCCAGGTTAATTCTAATTTAGATTTTTCTGCTGCTAATTGAGTAGGACAAGTTTTGTATAATCTAAATGTCTAGACATTATTAAAAGCATGGCATGTATGACACTACCTACGGCATAGATTAAAAAAAATGAGAATGTATCTTATTTTAGATACTAGTATATAGTAATCAATAATTTGAAGTTCATTAATTATTCTATTTCATTTACACTAAGACTAAATTAATTCAGATCGAATTGAGATTTAATTGAGAATAGGTACCCTATTTACTTGCTGAACAACAGGCCAGGTTTCAATCATATCTCCGGTTTCAATATTATATCAATTGCATCTTCAGTTTTAGTTTTTGTAGGTTTGTATTTGTTGATTTTTCTTTAGTAGTAATATCCAAGAAAATCTCACAAAGGGATCGTCTGATTCCAACCGTGACAGCGCCTGTATTATGGTAACCAGATAACTGATAACTTACAACACATATACACTCCATTACGAGTCGGGTACTACGCTTTCACAGGAGACAGACGCAACCTAGCAGCTAACCATTAGGCTTCTTAAGATGAGTGAGAGCGAGGCAAATGGAGGCCAGAGCTTCGAGGAGGCTCACTTATGAAAATTAATTCAAATTCAAATTCAAAATCCTTTATTCATTTGGGTCACAATGTGACGCTTATGAACGTCAAAATAATAAATTTATAAAATAATTACTTATACTCAAATTTAAAACATTATTACTGTATCCTTCTACATTTACATTTACTGCCACGTTCGCAAAACAATAGGTAGAACCATGAGAAAGAACGGGCAATAAAACTCACGGTCACTTTTTTTCATCGCCAGGTTTTGCATAATACACAATTTACATTTTGTAAGGTGCTGCAACTGTTACACCTTCTATATCATTTGTATATATTTACTGTACATAATAATACTCAAGCATTATACTTTTGGTTAGCCTCCTCAGAATAGACATGGTGAAACAGGAGCATCCACTTACATTATAAATACCTAATAATGCAGGCAATCCGCGAAAATGATCAGAACCATGATGGAAATGATGCAGTTAAATATTAAAATCTAATACCAGCCCGCAAGATCGTCATCGACCAGTCATCGCAAGTAGCACCCGTTCACGAGTATGACGCATGTGCCAGCCATCATCCCTCTCGCCATATTAGAGGGACAGGGATGACCCGACACACGACGCCACCACAAGAAATGACATAGTGAGCATGACGACAACGGTATACGAATCAGCAGTAAGAAACAATCTATTGGTATACTGACCATGACCGCCAATTACCTCCATTTTCCAGATCGTTATTATTAACATAAGTTAGTGGAACGCGTGAAGGAATGCAAATGTAGAAAGAATTTTGTGAAGGTGACAAGATAACAATGATATGATCAGGGATAAATAACGCAAGTATTCACAACCCACCAGACCTATCTTCACTAATACCCAACAAATAAAGTATAAGGTTTAATTGTATACAAGACACCAGCAGAACACTGTCTCCCATGTTACAGGTCACCCTAGTTTGGGAGGCAGGGTCCTCTATTTGATGTACACCTTAATGTTGTAAGTAACTAAAAACACAGATGTTTGTAACAAAAAGGTATTGGTTCAATAAATAAATTATTATTATTATTATTAATAATGTTAAACTACATTCAACAAATCATAAAAATATCCAAATCCTGCAAAATCATGTATTCACGCGGCACCTCCACTTAACATGTCACTTATCAAAACGAGAATTTAACAAATCTATATAACAATTATATTAAACGGCCAGAAAAGAAAATATAGCCTAACCCTATCCCCACGGTGTCTTATCATTTAAAAATTCCTTAATAGTGTAATAACCCCTTTGTAAAAGAAAGTTCCTAATTGTCCGTTTGTAATTGTGCATGGGTAAATTCATTATTTCAAGAGGCAATTTGTTGAAAAATCGTATACCAATCCCCGCAAATGAGTTCTGAACTTTATTCCTTGCGTTCACTTTGTGCAAATCACTATTTTTGTGGTAAAGAATTAAGTTTTTCTTAATGTACATTAAGTTAGCATATATATATTGCGATGCAACTGTCAATATATCTACTTCTTTAAATTTATCACGTAAAGAATCTCTAGCACCTAACTTATCAATTGCACGTATGGCCCTCTTTTGAATGACAAAAATAGTCTGTATATCAGCAGCTGTACCCCATAACATTATTCCGTAAGACATTATGCTGTGAAAATAACTAAAGTAAACTAGTCTAGCAGTGTCTAAATCTGTGAATTCCCTAACTTTTCTAACTGCAAACGCTGCAGAACTAAGTTTTACTGCGAGACAGGATATTTGGGCGCCCCACTGAAGCTTACAATCTAAAGTTACACCTAAGAATACGGTTGATTCGACTAGTTGAATTGTTTCCTTATTTAAAATTATATTAGTAGGAACACTTTTGACATTAGGCAAAGAGAATTTAACACATTTGGTTTTGCTTGAGTTGAGTACCAAATTATTTGTCGAAAACCAATCTAATACTTGTGCAAGAGTGTTATTGATGGTATCAAAGTTACCTAAATTACGATCAACTTTAAAAATTAGTGACGTATCGTCGGCAAACAAAACAATATCACATAAATTTCGTACAAAGAACGGCAGATCATTAATATATATTAAAAAAAGAAATAGACCGAGAATAGAGCCCTGTGGAACGCCCATTCCTACTGGCAAACCTAGAGACCTACTCCCATTAACATCTACATACTGAATTCTATCACTAAGGTAGCTGGCAACAAGATTGAGTGCGGTATCTCTACTACCATAAAGTTTCAATTTAAGTAAAAATGTATTATGTTCCACACAGTCAAAGGCCTTTGATAGGTCACAAAAAACACCAATGGCATCCTTCAAGTTTTCCCAAGCATTAAAAATATACTTTAACAAAGTTACACCGGCATCAACGGTGGAGCGACCCTTAGTAAAGCCATACTGTTCACTGTGAAATAAATTATTTGTGTGAAAGTGGCTCTCTAGTTGATGCAAAATAATCTTTTCAAAAATTTTACTAATAGCAGGCAAGAAAGAAATTGGCCGATAATTACTAGGGTCGCTCTTTGATCCCTTTTTGAATAATGGTATTACTTTACTGTGTTTCATTAGATCAGGAAATACTCCTGTATCTACGCATCTGTTGAATATTGCAGCTAAATATGGAGCTAAGCTGGAAATAATTTGTCGCACAAGTTTAACAGAAATGCCCCATAAGTCAACAGATTTTTTATTATTGAGCGTCTTGAATACCTTCAGTATGTCATTGGTGTCAATATATTTAAAATTAAAAAGCACATCACACTCATTCACATTGCCCCTAACCAACATTTCTGCTTTGCTTGGACATGAATCTAGACAGCTGGTTGTGTTCACTGCTATGTTTATGAAGAAATTGTTAAATGTCTGAGCAACATCAGTTTTCCTAGTAATAATTTCAACATTAAATTTTAATTCATAATTGTTATTTAGCTCGACCAGTCTCATTGTTAATAATGCTCCAAGTAGTTTTAATTTTGTTCTTGGCTTCTTTGATGTTATTGCTTAAATATAAGGATTTGGCTAAAGTACATGTCCACTTAAAAACCTTTATAACATAATAGAACGGATACGTCCCACCCATTCTCTCTTTATACGTGAGTAAACATGATTATTTTCCTGTGATTTAGTAATAACAGAGTGAACGCAAATCAGAATAAAAATGTCCAGTAAAGGTTTTGAGATTTTAATATCAGTTTACCTGAGGTCCCGTCAAGTGCTAGTCAGCAGAAATGTCAAGATATAGAGTACCTACTTATACTGTAAAATACTATATTGTAGTACTTAGTGTTTGAAACTTTGCTATCAATTTTAAGGGTTCCGTACCTAAAAGGTAAAAAACGGAACCCTATTACTAAGCCTTCGCTGTCTGTCTGTCTGTCCGTCTGTCCGTCTGTCTGTCACCAGGCTGTATCTCATAAACCATGATAGCTAGAAAGCTGAAATTTTCACAAATTAAGTATTTCGGTTGCCGCTATAACAACAAATACTAAAAATAAAAAAAATAAGGGAGGGTCCCATACAGAAAACGTGTTTTTTTTCGTATTTTTTGCTCAAAATTACTAACTGTTACAGGTAGACGCTTTAAATATTTACAGAATATGTAGTTGTATATTACCTTTCAAAATAAATAATAAAATTTAAAAAAATAAATAATAAAGGGGGGCTCCCATACAACAAACGTAATTTTTCAGCAATTTGTTAATCGATCTTAATAAACAGGTAGAAACTTATAAAGTATTTAAGTATACATACAACGAACGTGATTTTCTTTTATAGATGATGGTACGGAACCCTTTGTGCGCAAGTTCGACTCGCACTTGCCCAATTTTTTTAGTATTAATGTTATTAGAATGACGATTACACTTTGCTTTAGTTCAGCTTTGGTCTTTGTCATAAAAATATCAACTCTGTTTATAATCTGACCCGCCGCTGGGCTCGGGCCTCTTCTAACCACGGAAACGCTAAGGCCAAAGTCCAACACGCCGGCCACGTACGGGTTAGCAGACGTGATGTTTTGGTTAGCCTTGTGATGTTTTCCTTCCCCGGTCAGCAAACCATTATTAACTATTAAATACGCACATAACTTATAAAAGCAAATAGTGCGCGAAGGTTCCCGACATGCTCTATATAAGTAACTGTTTGGCTTCACCACGGCTATCTTCGCCTTATTTCTTTCTTACAATAATATTCAATTTAAAGCATTTGTATTCTAAAACACACACCGTATAACATAACAATGTTGAAACATACTCTCAACACATTTTTTACAGATCTCAGTTCCCTGACTGAGTGAATAAATGGCTTTTATATGGTAAATATTCATTGAATTCAAACAAGCCCTAAAAATATTACTGTCATAAAAGTGAAGTGTGTAAGTACTTAAATTTAATGCTTTGCGTATCCGGATCAGCATTTCACTTTTTGTATTTTCTATTGCCATATCATATACATATAATATTAGAAGTATACTCATAAACAACTCTATAAAAGTAAATAACTTTTATAGAGTTGATTTTGTGTATACTAGCTAGTGAACGTTAATCTTTGGAAACATCAAAACGTTTTCTATTCAGTTTTGAATTATTTTAGTTGACAACCTATCAATCCTGTCGATAAGTGGCGTTCTTATCGAGATCCCTAAAATGATGGGGCTGAAACTCTCCCTACATTTATATATTTGACATTAACGTAATGGAAGGTTGCAGTCCGTTTAATATTGATTAACCGTAACCATTATAACCTCAGACCGTAATATTGTATCTACGCCTACAACCTGACAGGTTAGCTATTATTGGAAAAGGGGCCCTGTCACCGGTGGAAATTAATATTTTGCATAACGATAATTGCCAAGGTAAACGAATGTATTATTCGCTAAATTTATATTGCTTTATGAGGCTTAACGCGAAGTTTAAATAACACTTCCGACAACCTTAATTCGTTATTACAAAGGTATACATAAGCGGTAATATTCGGGATGCCTGATAAAACTGAGCAAATAAAAACCTACCACACTTCGCTGCCAATAGATCATGCATCTGTACCATAGACGAAGAGAAGAGAAAGTATACTAAAATTTACGGCTGCTGACATCACACAATTGCTATATCGGTAACAGTTGTCAGAATAAGACCAGACATTGAAAATTAATTGAAACTAAAAGATAATGACACTAAATCTTTTTGCAACGAGTGGATACTGGGGTACCCAACAAAGTAGTGACGTGTCCGTATTCCAGTCGTTGTATCTAAAACATTTAATATCTAAAATCATTTGTTAACTATTACTGAACTTTTCTATATAGAATCTAAATAACCCTGCCCTAACAATTTATTTTAAACACCAAAAGGTGTAATGTCCTCGTCTAACTTCAGCAATAACAATACAATTATTTTTTTTAGAACCGAGCCGGCCATCCAAAAGGGATCTCGTGAAAAATAAAAGCCAGCGCCAGTTTTATTTTGAGTGCTTTCTTCGAGATGGTTAAATGGCGGACCATTTTAAAAGGAAGCAAATTTTCCCAAACTTGCCTGAATCTTATTGAAGCCAACGTCTCGCTCTCGACAAAGTTAGCGTTTCGAAATCGAGTTAAGACCCATTAACTATTCGTGGTTTAATTTTCTTCGGGATGAGGTTTTAATTCCACTCTTAGTTAAACTTGTTTTCATAGAATCTTGAACTGACATGTTTATTAAAGATGAAAGGCTTTTTTTTGTGATGGATAAGCGAAAGGAACTTTATCGTAAATAACGTTTATATGAAAATGAAACTTACCGTTAATTAGGTTTAATCTGTTCTATTCGTTTGAAATACAGTTCATATATTAAAGTAGATTAGATTTTTGTTATTTATGCACTAAAGGGTAGTGAAAGATAGTTCAACTGATATCCATTAAATACTTACTGTTCAGAGAAGACATTGTCTTAGCAGTTACAATTTAATACAATAGATGAGTACATGATAAAATTATCTTCTTTAGTATAATAAATTTAAAACATAAACTGTGTTGCTCGATAATATGTCTGTTAGTAGCTGCATCGCTGCTGATGCAGCGATATCTGTTAGTAGGTATGTGCAGGTCCCCTCCGTGGGATCTACACCTTGTCGTGGTGACCCAACCACGGCTACTGAGCCCCCTCAGTAGCCGTGGTTGGGTCCCCCACGGTGAAGCTAAGCGAGATCCCGGGAGAGGACGTTCCGCGTGGGCTTGACGGAGGCCTGCGCAGGATGCGTCCAAGGGTATGGGTGTGAGGGACAGTTCTTTTGTCGTGTGCGTATCGGTGTTGCGTTGCCGCGCGCCCTATCTCGCGCGACCAAATGAGGGCGCACCATTTGTTGCGTTGCGGTGGGGCCGCAAAGGAAGAGGAAATGCGGTGTTGACAGGTTGCCGTCCTCCCTATCCTATGTGGCCGCTGGGTGTTTTGGCGGCGGAGCCCAACACCTTCATCCGCCGCCAAGGGGGTTTTGTTCGGGGCCCACCTGACCATCTGGCGGGCCAATACCCGTCGGGGGGTAGCGAGGAATGCTTCGGTGATACCCGACCCTCCGACACACGGGTACATGAGGAACATGGTTTTTAGTCAGGAAGAGTCTGACAGTCCCCTTCGCCCTTCCCCCTCGGCGGATGGACTCCATGAGGATTTTCCAACCAGACACCAAAAAAAAAGGTATGTGCAGGTATTAAAAAAATAAAAATTAGTATTTCATTACAAATTTTTATATTTCGCTTTCAAGACGATATTTTGGTTTTGGTCCTTAGGAGTTAAGACAATAAGTGGACTAAATATACAGCAAGCTGTACTAAAACAGAAACTTATTCTAGTTGGCATGCTTCAAGCATACAAAATGTTATTTATACGACGTATAACTTTGAACTTAGTGCTTGTAACATATATTTTAAAACATAGTATTAAGTTTATATGAAAAAATATAGAAGGTATTGTAGCCCACGCAGACGAAGTTATGGGTAGAATTTAGTTGAAAATAATTTTCTCTATGACTCCCTCAAGTAGCCGAGAATATACGACGAATATAACGTTACAAAAATACCGGGACAACGTGTCTAAGCCGTTGAGTGCTCATTGAGCTTAATATAATATTGTTATATAAAGATTTTGAGAGGTGTACCACATTATATTAAAAATGGCAGTTATATGCATATAAATGCTTCCATAAACCTGCACTTTTGAATACAATATTATGCGATGGATGTAGTGGAATTAAATGGCTCCTAATAAACAGAGTACAAGATGTTTCAAGAGTGGCGACCACGCACCGGGCGACACAGCAGGTAAACCGACTATCATGTTGGATGCGAGCAGCTTGAAGATGTGGGAGTCTTCAGGCTGAGATGATGACATAGAAACAAAGTAAGATGGTGGCATCGAATCACACAGTGTTGCCTACAGAAATAGTTATAAATGAGCAGTTTGAAATTATATTTGGTAACACGTCATTTCATGCTAAACCACGCTAGTCCTGCTCTCACGAGTCTCGCATAAACAAAGTTTTGGTGCCACCGGTCTAGTAATATTGACGTAGAACTTATCTCGCATCAAACATGATGAATAAAATATATGGCATCGAATAGCCTACTCTCAAATTAACTGAGCAAATTAAACAGGAGTTGAATATTATTATCACAAAATTATAACTATAGCTATTGCAAGCAATGAGAGGAAATAAATTAATTTCGTTAAAATATCATATCTCGCATTGAATGAATAATAGCATCAGCAAAACTGCCAAAGCCAATGGAACGACTAAATGCACTTGCCCGAGCAACTAATTTGGTTAGAGTCCAATGAACACAAACGAATTTAAACCTATTGAATACATGGAATGTGCTGTTATTTAGATAACATAATCATATTTGTTTTTGAAGATAACAAGTGGTGACTACAATACTCGTTGCAATTAAAATCTATACTTTATACAAACTGAGCTGTGAGGCTTTGTTTGGCCTGACATCTACCCAATATTGAAAGTTTCCATAAACTGAGACCTCACTAATATTTCCATGCTCTCCAAGTCAGCGTGCAGCGCCTGTAGAAAACTTGGCGCAACTAAAATCGATAGAAGAAATATACGATAATAATACGAAAGGTTCACAGTGCTTCAAAATTACGAAATGCTTCGCTGTCTCTTGTACGTGTATTTTAGTCATACCTAGTCATTTTCAATGAGGCACTGTTTTCTCCCTTTTGTTTTATTTCATTGTGAAAAAAGATGCATAAAACATAGAGATCATATTGCAAACGTTGTCGACCATTCCCGAAATGGTGTCGAAGTTGTGGACTCGTTTTATTACATTACGTAAACACATAATTATATTAATAGGTACAGAAGGGTTCTGGAGTGATGTCCACGTACCGGACGTTTACGTCGTAGTTTATTCAGAAACTGGTAATGTTTAAATGAAATTAAACCATTGTACTATGTCTACTCGATTATCTGTAAAATGAAAACATTTAAATAAAAAATAACTCGTTAGTAACGATCGAGTAAGAAAATTTTGGCTTTACGGGCAAGATTGCAGAGCATTCTTATGTGAAGTTACATTACATATATTTATTAAAAATATAAAAGATGAGCCACTCAACAAGTGACTATATTTTTATTGAACAGAAGCTAATGATGAAAATATTAGGTAATGGGTCAATACATTTCATTAGCAAATGGATCGTTATCAACTTTCTTATAAACGCGTAGCGACGGCGGGTTATATTTTCTAAGAAATGTGATCGCAATAACAATTCGATTTTGACAAAGTCGAAAGCCAACTCAAGAAGCCAGTTTATTTCAATAAAAATTCATCCGGCGTAAACAACTTTGGCAACGGGCACGAACTTCACGTACAGAATCATTTTGAAACCGTTTGCGAAGCAAACCGTCATCAAATTTGTCGTGTACTTACATAAATTTGTGTATGTAGTAATAACAGGGTCAGCTGCAAGTTTATGCAGATTGGGTTCGTTTCATAGCTGTGCTGTGCGTATACGTTTGCCGGCAGAGATAACAATGGATTTATGTTTAAGACTTTATTACTTCGGTGTGTGATAAGTTAAGCGCTTGTTAGCCTGATATGACGAGATACTGCGGTCTCACTAATAGTTTCGTTCCATTTTGCACTTCCGCTACAATCATTTTTCGAGCTTCAAAGCGAATTACGGTGCTCTTTCAGTTAAAAGATATTTCTATTGGGAAAATAAATACAATATGTCTCGTGATTTCAGAGGATTTTTTAATTGAATAAGAAATTTTTAATGGAAAATATTTTTCCTTAACTATCACCGTTTATATTTGAAAATGTTATAATTTATGTCCTAATGTTTGATAGTTTAGCAAAGAAATAAGGAATCGAAAACTGAAGCACTTTTATCGAAGGAGAAAATATCAGTCAACAAATATTGTGCAATAATTATCCGGTTACTTACTCGTATAAAGAACTCGGAAGTATAAAAAGCATGTCAATATTTGTACCCGTTTTAATAAAAACTGCACAAAAATACGAACATTATCAGGTAGAGAAAAATAATAATTTCCTGTTCCAAGTGTTCAAACGTAATTCAACGAGCACGAACGAACACTTGTTTGTTCAATGTCGTATGGAATAATAACTCTTTATGCTATGAATAACATGAAATTGTAAGACGAAGAAAAATGCGTGGTTGATAATAAAATTTTCTTTTGGCGCGTTACTCGTGACGACATCCTTTTCCGTTGGTGAATTGTCTTGATGGAGCAACGTTTATTTCTTACAAGACAAACTGCTGTACCGCGGCACTCTCATATTTTAATCATTTTGTCATTATTGTTTACGTCCAGCCAGATGCGACTCATAAGTATATTTTAAAATTAGAATTTTATATCGAATACTTTCGACAAACTTAGTTTTTTTTATTTCGCTTACACTAGTAAGCGAAATTAAAAAAAAACTAAGTTTGTCGTCAAAGAAGTTGCTTCTCTTTCTTGTTTTCGAAGAGAGTCAAACTCTAAACAACATTTCAAGTCAGCTCAGACCTCTCACGACTTTATAATAGAATACTTGTTGTTGATTGTAGATTCTCGTATAGGGACTTAAACAACGTTTTACGCTTAAAGGTATCAATTCTATGTAGTTTAGAAGTTATTATAGGATTGTATTTATATATATTTATCATTGTACAGAGATTGCCCTAGACAGGCTAGGAATTGTTTGCAGACGGCAGTGGAAGCTAAATTACATATATCCAGCTGTTCAGAACAAAGCAAATGTGTGACATATGGCCAAGTTTCTTGGCGCTAAGAATCAAACAAAACTAATACCTGGAGGTCTTCTCTGGTGGCCTACAGGCAAGCTATATAAACACACTAATTTGGCCAAATCGGAGGTGAAATATCTAAGTACTTTACCAGACTTCAACGCGGCGTCTTCAAGGCACGATGCACGTGGTAGTGGAAATTCACAATTTCACAAAATATCAGTGTTCAATATATATGATATCACAAATCCTATCAATCGCTCACAAACTTTGCCGGGCAAATCAAAACCGCCAGTTCTACATGGTTTTTCAAAATTTAATTCAATTATACAATGGTGTGCTCTCGATCAAGTATTTTCCGGAAGAGAATGAGAATGATTTTTCTGTTCATAATGTGACCAGAGTAAAAAAATAATTACTACCTATGTCTGGCAGTTGAGGTCTCTAAGCTGAGATGATTGTTGCAAACACACTGTAGCATAATTTGCTTACGCTTAAATTTCTAGATCAAAATATTTTGAAGCTTTTATCCTCTTCTCTAATAACAAAAAAAATAACCTTGTTCGGTTGTCATTCAATCTGCCCTTTGGTAAGTATTACAATATAAGTGCCGTTATGTTTCCAGAAACAGCAGAAAATTTTAAGCTTTTTAATTCACAAAGAAGCATATTTCACGCGACAACAAGAACTCCGCCAAACACAAAAAGGATTACACAACAAAATTACGTGTATAAATCTTTCTCAAAGCTTAACAATGTCAAAGGACAAAACAAAACACTTCGCGCTAAGTCGGTTCGCATGTTTGGCTTCACTTCCAAAAAATACGTTACGGCATGCGAAGTTGTGTTGAAATCACTTAGAGTTGCACAAAACGGCAGTATGCTCTGCAACGACGCCTAGTTTCTGTATAAAATAATGCCACGGATGCACATTCATTAACCCTGTAACTGCGCCATGCATCCGCTCTCCATACTGACGTCTATTAGGATAATGGAATAGTGGTGTAAGGCTTAAAGAATGGGTGTCTGGCGCGCAGCCAACGTGTGTGGACCGAACAAATCGCTGCTTTGACTATGATGTCATTCCACGTCAGCTGAGTCGTGCTAGACCTGTCGACGGCATATATACACGACTTCAGCGCCAGACGTACATAGTTATACAGCTACTAGAAAATGGAAATATGCAAAGATTTTGTGTCCTGTGTCGTTCAATTCTTTATCGAACGCGATTTTCAGATTAAATTAAACCGAATATAATCGTATGCCATACGTTAACTACTTAATATGCCATTAATCGATCTATGAAATACAACAAAAACCACAAAGCTTATTAACTTCAAAATTGAAGGTAGGTTTACATTGATCGATGGCAGTCTCATTAGAGTCACGAAGGCTTACATTTTAAAGTCTTTGGAAAGTAACCGCACTTTAAGACATCGTCGTTTGCTCACGACGTGAACCACGCAATTTATTGAAGTACGTCATTACACGTTGCTTAGGAATCGCTTGTACGTTTTGCTGTTTATAACGCAGATTTACAGATTTTATGTACAAATGGTTTGTTAAAATGTTAAGCTGATATTCTGTGATATCTGGTTTGACAAGTAAGCGGACCCCGAACGCCTAGGCATAAGTCTTGGATATAAACGGCATAACGCCACTATGATGATGACGATTTCTTAAAATAGAAAAATATTTATTAAATATCCATGAAAAATATTCAGTTTATCATAAGTTGTTTAAATTAGATACCGGTGGGTATGTAAAATTTTATAAAACAGGTTACGTCTTTATTGCATCTAACAAACAGCAAAGTCGAAACTTAGCCCAATTCATCTAGAATGTAATGGTGGATAAACTTCGTTTTAATTCTACTTTGATACTAATATTATAAATGCGAAAGTTAGTAAAGTTAAGAATCGTGAAGCTGAATGTTGTTAATCTGCCACGTAAAAGACACTTAAGCACTTGTTGTAACTTTGTAATAATATGGGTGACTTTAATATTATAAAAGGCTTTAAACTCTCTTTTCTAGGCTATAGGCCTACAATATAGTAACGGAATTATTTCTTTATTTCACGTTCATCTTAGCAACAGCAGCTTTGCTTTTAGAAAATAAGAAGATTGTAGCAAAAAACA
Organism: Euclidia mi; assembly: GCA_944739405.2. Classification (NCBI taxonomy): domain Eukaryota; kingdom Metazoa; phylum Arthropoda; class Insecta; order Lepidoptera; family Erebidae; genus Euclidia; species Euclidia mi. Next base: position 43,342,896 of record OX123182.2, on the reverse strand, counting down.
GAGTCATATTATGTAAACAAAGCAAAAGGAAAGTAAACGACCAAAGGCATTGACTACCAATAAAATAGCTTCACCCAACATTATTTGTACTATTAAACGAAACAAGAATTCAATTGGGTCACCCTAAAGTTCCTTACTAAAAATTTATGGCAAATCCAAAATTGCGATAATCAAGAGTCTAAAACAAAAAGAAGTCCGAACCTCTCAGCTGGGATGACATTCAATCGACATAGTAAACAACTGAACGAACCTTCTATAAAAGCCTTACAAAAGCAGAGAGCTTATTGATGAATATTTGATACCAATTTAAAGTTGTAGGCGTTCAAAGGGTTCAATTTTGTTCAAGGTTCAGGTACTCCAAGAATAATTCTTTGTGTTATTAATACCGAATTCACAGGTCAGTTAATAATATTGCTTTATATTTAGAGTATTATCGACAAAATTTCCGATAGTAATTAAATTTAAATTAACCTACCTGATATAATTATTATAGCTAACGCTACTTTTTTATGTCTTGGAATCATATTAAATGTCATAATACTTTGGTGCATATAATAGTACTAGAGGATGGCTGCAGCTACGCCGACAATTTTTTTTTATTTTACTGTTTCTGCCCGTTCCCGTGGGAATTTCTGGAAATTCCGTCTTAGTGCACCTACGATCTCCAAGGAACAAACATGCCAAATTTCAGCTTCGTGCGCCTAATAGTTTTGGCTGAAGGTTGTCTGTCAGTGGGTAGTCATATATGTTACTGGTACCGGTAAATCTTAAAATTTACCAGTAAATCCTAAGAATTACCAGCATGAGTTGGTCCGATTTTTTAAATGAAAGAACACTAAGTTGACGGACCCCTCCAACTGACCTCCAAACCCTCCAAGCAGGGCTCCTATTTTTGGGTTAAGGGTCACAAGAGAACCTAACATAACCTAATTACTTGAGTTACAGTCTCACCTAACCTTGCGGGCTTTTACAGTAACAATAACATAAAAAGAGACAAATTGCCAAATATTCTATGATAGGTTATGTTAGGTTCTCTTGTGACCCTTAACTCAAAAATAGGAGCCCTGCCTGGCAGGGCTCCGTCAACTTACTTTTGGGTTTTTTTTAATCGGCCTTTTACCAACTCATGCTGGTAAATCTTTGGATTTACTGGCAAACGTGAAGATTTACCGTACTTCTGGCTTTTACAGTAACATAAATACAGATTGAAGCAATTCCTTTTATTTTTTTAATCCGTCTAACGGAAATCAGAAGAGCAAATAATATGTATGAACATGTAAAATTTTCGTTCAAATTTCGTGAAGTAGTTTAGGTGGACTGTATTTTTGTGTGTTACACATAATAAAATTATTGTATAGGTACTTTTTACACAATAACATCTATTTCTAAAATAAACACAGCCTTTAATCTGACAAGCAGATAATTGGTTATGTTAGTTCGGACTTTATTATAAAGTAGACTTGGCTTCAATACGTAAGTCGGGCATGGTGATAATGCTTTGTCCAAAACTTATTATATTTTATGTTTTACAGCCTATTTAAATTTGTAATAATTTTACGTCGAAACAATAAAAGTTCTCTCCTAGGGTTTCTACCCTTCAAGCAGATCTCTGTCAGCCGCTTTTTCAAGTTATTTAATATTGAGATTAATTTGTTCTAAGAACAACAATGTTTCAAAACAAATAATAATTGTGAAAGGACATGATTAAATCACTGAATGAGTTTTAATTGGACTAGTTTTGTTCTATAGCTTTTGAATATTCAATCTTATTCATTAATTTAAGTTTATAATACCATAAAGAATAAAGCAGCGATAGCCTAGTGGAGAAACCAACATACTGCCATGTAGGGGTTATCGGGTTCGAATCCACGGCGCGCACTAATGACATTTTGGAGTTAAGTATGTGCGTATTAAAAGAGCACATTACGTCGTCGGTCCCGGCTGTCATGAAAATCTTTGACAGTCGTCATAGGGAGTCAGTACCTATGAATAAAATAAAACTAGTCTTAACTATGGAATATAGCTATGCCTTTGTGGTCAGACAGACAGTCGCTTTGTAGAAAAGCTAATATTTGGGCAAATCCAGTTAGACCAGAAAGCGGACCGCGCGTTCTAACTGGGATCATGATGATGAAAGAATTACGTAATTATTTTACTTTTATTTATATCATCTGTTAGTATTTTCTTGAATAAAAGTTACCAATTAGACTTAGTTGTTAAATTATGGAGGTGTTAAAGGTTTATAAGAAATTTCAAATAAACAGTATCGGTATTATTTGATAAATTGATATAGTACTTTGTTGTCAATTTTATTATCAAGAGTTACAAGAATTTTGTTGCTAAACAACAACAGATTTCTTTGAAATGGATTTATGTATTTTCTACAAGCAAATAAGAGATTAAGCCAAATTTTAATAGTTGTTTACTTTTTATACTAATAGCGACCTTCTATTTTCTCAATTTTTCACTACATTTTATATAATTCTTCTAGAAGAGAGGTGTTTCCTAACCAAACCAGATAGTTTTTAATGTTGGTCTGAGAAGACAATAATACCATATCACCGTCATATTACTCATGGTTATGTTCATCATATCAGCCGAAAGACGTCCACTGCTGTACATAGGCCTCCCCCAAGCCTCTCCACATAGACCAATCCTGAGCCACCTGCATCTATCTGCTGCCCGCGACCCTAACAAGATCGTCAGTCCACCTTGCGGGAGGCTTACCTATGCTACCACGTCCTGTGCGTGGCTACTACTCCAGAAACTCTCTGTTCCAACGGCCATCGGTTCTTCTGGCTTTGTGCCCTGCCCACTGCCAGTTCAGCCTGACTATTCGGAGAGCTATGTCGTTGACTTTGGTTCGCCTGCGGATCTCCTCATTTCTGATTCGATCTCGCAGGGAAACCTTCGAGAATAGCTCTCTCCATCGCCCTCTGAGTGACCCTGAGCTTCCGGATAAGGCCCATAGTTAGCAACCACGTCTCGGCTCCGTAGATCATCACTGGCAACACAGACTGGTCAAAGACTTTCGTCTTGAGACACGGTTTGTGACTCAGTGTCTCAAAATCTTATAATATTACGCATTGTTTATCTAAACGCGTACTATAATCTGTTTTGAACGGTACGCGTAACAAGGCACTTGAAACCAAAGCACATTCGAATTACGTATCTATTAACCCATTCCCAGTCCCATGAACCACATGTGGCTCAGGACAATTGAATTTCTGTTGTGTCTGGCGGTCGGACAGTGAAAGTAAAAATAAGAAAGGCCTATAAATCGGGGAGGGCTCTTGTCGGGGTACGGACAGAGGCGGCAACCAGCTGGAGATGTCGGATTTCCTGAGATAACCCATTGGGTGTATCGCTAATATGCGTTGGTACAACAGCCCTTAGAAGAAATGTTGTTCGCATTGTCTTAATTATACGAGTCACGATATATCCAGCGACTGTTATAGTTTTAAGTAGATGGATAAAAAAATGTTTCTGTTATATTGAGGGGTCAGATCAACCCCATATATCTGTACAACTCGTTTCTTTATTGTTTTTGTCTTTGTGTGAGGCAAGAGGCATGAACCGATTAGAAACTACCAACAAACTGTGGCGACTGTGCATTAAATATTTAGGTATTTTTATATTACACGTCAACTCCATGATCAGAAGTTGGGAAAGAAACATATCTATTGTATATTGTACTGTACAGCTTCACCACAACCAACGACACAAAATCCACTTATTTTCATACCTAAAAATAAAACTTCAATGGGGATGCCATAATTCATGAAAGTACTTACCTCCATGATTTTGCAATTCCGCAAATGCCACATAGAATATGACATATTGACAAAATTAATAAACGGAGACCGCTCAGTGCCTGTGGTTTTATTCGGGGGTTAATTAAATACGCCCTCTAACCTCTACGAGAGGAAATTCAGCTGGATATGTAAGGCAATGTATACAAAAAGCAAAGGGATTGATATTTAGATGATTGCTGCCACCGGCTTAGTCGCCCGTAGAGTATGGCCGCTTGTGATAAATTATACATTTCAAGCTGCCTCATGAATCCATTTACTGGTTCAAACTGCACCAAAAGTCGTTCAGTAGCTTTTGAGTTTATTGCGAACAGACCGACAGACATGCGCGGCAGAGGAATAAGTTTTAAAATCATTAGGTATTTTAATTATATTGATTTTTAGGGTTGCGTACCTAAAAGGTAAAAAACGGAACCCTATTACTAAGCCTCCGCTGTCTGTCTGTCTGTCTGTCTGTCTGTCTGTCACCAGGCTGTATCTCATAAACCGTGATAGCTAGAAAGCTGAAATTTTCACAAATTATGTATTTCCGTTGCCGCTATAACAACAAATACTAAAAATAAAAAAATAAAAAATATTAAGGGGGGTCCCATACAATAAACGTGATTTTTTTCGTATTTTTTGCTCAAAATTACTAACGGGAACAGGTAGACGCTTTAAATTTTCACAGAATATGTAGTTCTATGTAACCTTTCAAAATAAATAAATAAATTTAAAAAAAATAAAAAATGAAGGGGGGCTCCCATACAACAATCGTAATTTTTAAGCAATTAGTCGATCTTAATACAGGTAGAAGTTTAAAAAATATTTAAGTATACATACAACAAACGTGATTTTCTTTTATAGATGATGGTACGGAACCCTTCGTGCGCGAGTCCGATTCGCACTTGCCCAATTTTTTTGTTTGTTACCTATCTACGAAATCCGTCAGTAGGACCTTAGCCAATGCTGATGTAATAGAGATCGGCCTGTAGTTAGCAACACTATGGTCATCACCAATCTTGAAAATAGGCACAACCTTAGCTTGTGTCTATAAAGCTGGAATAACACCTGAAGCTAATGATTTGTTGACAATTATCAACAATGGATGCGCTAACGCAGTTGCACACTTGGATATAAAAACTGGAGGTATACCGTCAGGACCCGCTCCCTTCTGACAGTCAAGAGATTTTAGTTTAGTTTTCAATGAAGCAAAATGAAGCACAGGAGCGGTGAGAGGTAAACTATAGTTGATCATACTTTTGAGGGAGTCCTGGCAAGAAACATATCCGCTTGTTTTCTCGTCAATAAAAGCAGATGAGTATTGAGTAGCAAATATTTCGCAAATCTCTTGGCTATCAGAAGTAGTTGTAACGCCGTTAGTCATTGAGATAGGATATGAACTGGAACCATCTCGCTTGTTTTTAATGTAGGTCCAAAATTGTTTGGGATTTTTTACCATTTCCGTTTCAATACTTGCAATATACCTATTGTAACAAACCGTTGCTAGGCGTGTACATCTCTTACTTAATATGTGAAGTTCAATGTTGTCCCTAGGATTTTTAAATATTTTATACCTTTTTCTCAGTCGCTCCTTTTTTTTTTTTTTTTTTTTATTTATTTAAGGACAGCCAACAAAACATACACACAAACATAGAAATGACACAAACAAACGGGTACATGAGATAGTGCTGCCTTAATTATAGGCTGCCACGACACGCGTTAGATACTAAATCAATCAAGATATATATATATAACTTATATAAGACTTAGAAAGACAATATATATAATAAATTGATACACCTAATAGTGAAAGACACAAATATAAAACACAAATACATGAACTTGCCCATAAAAGGCGTAATAAAGTCACAGATTTATTTACTAAGAGCGCAGCAGACCTTTACCTGCATGCTTTTGTTCAAAATAGATTTGAATCTGAAAAGGCTGTAAGACATATCAATGTCAACACCTGGTGAGCGCGACAGGCGACTATACTGGACTTGCAATCTGTTAATGGTTGAGAAATGTCCTAAATTAGTTTTAGAGGTCTTAGCGCTAAAAGGTTGATATCTCGAGGGCCGAGCCAACTTGTAAGGCACATTAATATTTATTCTATTGAGCAAATTAGAACAATCAATATGACCATTAATAATCTTGTATAGAAAGATATGATCCAGGATCAGTCGACGGTCTTCTAAAGTTGTTAGCTTAAAATATTTTAATCGAGCGTCATAGGAAGGTAATTTCTTAGCCATGTTACACTGATATGACAAATGCCACATGAATCTTTTTTGTACCGATTCTAAACGACGTTTGTGTATATCGTAGCAGGGAGTCCAAATTGTACTACAGTATTCTAAACCAGATCTCACGAGAGAATTAAAAATCGAAATTTTCCTTGAGGCATTTTTGAACTCCCTACTGTTACGCAACACAAATCCTAATAGTTTGAATCCCTTGGTGACTATCTTATCGATGTGATTGTGGAATCGTAGCTTATTGTCGATGTGGATTCCGAGGTCGCGGATGACCTCCTTTTCCACAACTCTATGGTTGTCAATTGTGTAGCTTTTAAAGTAAGGTCCTTTCTTTTTCGAAAAATGAATGTGATAACACTTGTCAACGTTAAGCATCATCTTGTTATCTGAACACCACTGAGTAAAGCGATCAAGGTCCTCCTGCAATCTGTGCGTATCACAATCATTGTAAACGCGTTTTATAATCTTAAGATCATCAGCATATAAATAGATGTGAGAATGAATGAAGCAGGACTCCACGTCATTGATGAAAATGTTGAAGAAAAGTGGCCCTAAATGTGATCCCTGGGGAACTCCTGACGGGGTACCGTAAGAGCTAGATGTGAACCCATTAACTACCACCCGCGAAAATCGATTATTAAGATAAGATTGGCACCACTGCAGCAAACTACCTGCAATACCACTATTATACAATTTGCTAATTAATATTGCGTGATCCACTCTGTCAAATGCGCGGCTAAAATCGGTATAAATGACGTCCTTTTCTTTTAAAGATCTTATTAAGTTTCTAGCAAACCAGGGAGGTTAAGAATGCCTAGAAATTCTCTTGGTAGGTACGTGTGCTTTTATAATTTTATATATATTCTCGTAAAATACTCCAAACATAAAAATAACGCCACTAATTTTGTTCAACAGTAAGTTCCAGTAAACTTCGCCAATAGCAATAAAAAAAAAACCAAATGTGTTAAGTTTGCTTTGCCAAACGTCAGAAACCTTGGTACTAACATCGTTTTAAATGGTGATGTACTGGAAACAACTGAATCTACGTTGTTTCTAGGAATAACACTTGATTCAAAGTTGCAATGGGGCGCACACATTACATATCTGTCAGCGAAACTTAGTTCGGCTGCTTATGCCATTAAGAAGGTGCGTAGTTTAACAGATGTCGATACGGCTAGGCTGGTATATTTTGGCTATTTTCATAGTGTTATGTCATATAGCATATTACTATGGGGTAGAGCTGCTGATATCGAAAGTATTTTTATATTGCAAAAAAGAGCAGTTCGGGCCATTTACCAATTACGAACAAGAGTTTCGCTCAAGGAAAGATTTAAGGACATCGGTATTTTAACTGTAGCGTCTCAGTATATTTATGCCAGTGTTTTGCATGTGCGTAGGAATATAAATTCATATTCAAAGAATAGTGATATTCACTCTATTAATACAAGAAATAGACATAAATTATGTGTTCCGTATTTCCGTTTGTGTAAAACTCATAATTCTTTTATAGGACAAAGTTTACGCATCTACAACAAGATACCGATATGTATTTTAGACTTGCCGTTTAGCGCATTTAAGACAACGATTAAAAATAACCTAATGCAAAAGGCTTATTACAATTTAAATGATTACCTTAGTGACAAATGCGCTTGGCAATAATCTGTTTTAGTATTCACATAATTGTTGGGTAAGTAGGTAGATAATATTTAAATTTTCATGACATGTAATTGAATATGATTCTATTCCCAATAAAATTATATAAGTAAATGATGTTTTTTGGAATCGCCACCACATCATTAGATGTCTTTCATGTCGTTAGATACTATTTATTTATTATGTTTAATTTTATTGTCTTGTACTCAATCAGTTGGATTGGTGGTTGTATTTCAAAAGGTATCACGTCAATTAAATATGGGTACTACATTTGCATTTCTTCACACGTTTTCACAAATTTATGCTATAATTAATGATCTGGAAAATGGAGGTAATTCGCGTTCATGGTCAGTATACCAACAGATTGTTAATTTTATTACTGCTGGTTCGTATACCGTTATCGTCATGCTCACTAAAATGTCATTTCTTGTGGTGGCGTCGTGTGTCGGGTCATCCCTCTGATATGGCGAGAGGGATGATGGCTGGCACATGCGTCATACTCGTGAACGGGTGCTACTTGCGATGACTGGTCGATGGCGGTCTTATGGGCTGGTATATTTTTTTATTTATATTTACCTTCATCATTTCCATCATGGTTCTGAACATTCGCGAGGATTGCCTGCATTGTTAGGTGCATAATGTAAGTGGATGCTCCTGTTTCACCATGTCTATGTTCAGGAGGCTAACTAAATGAACATCAAAATTTAACTTGATTATGCTTGAGTATCATGTAAAGTAAATATATACAAGTAACATAGAAGGTATAACAGTTGCAGCACCTTACAAAAGTTTAATTGTTATGTATTATTAAAAACCTGGCGATGAAAAAGAGTGACCGTGAGTTTTATTGCCCGTTCTTTCTCATGGTTCTACCTATTGCATTGCGAACGTGGTAGTAAATGTAAATGTAGAAGCATACAGTAATAATGTTTAAATTTGACGTTCATAAGTGTCACTTTGTGATCTAAATGAATAAATGATTTTGAGTTTGAGTTTGAGCTTTGCAAATGTTTGCATAATTTAAGAAATTTAATCTAACACTATTTTCACATTATACTGAAGGCGGATGTCCGAGTATGCATCAATTACGATTTCTAGTGGAGGATGTAGAGGGTCAATATAACTTAAAGGAATACATGCAAGACAGACACTAGCAGACGGTAAGTTAGCGAGAACGAGATCCAATATTCTATCCGAGCTATTACTGATGCTGTTCAGGTGCAAAAATGTGTTTGCGTGAGTAAAATCAATTAATATTTGGCTTATACCAGGTGCATTGTATTTGATTCACTTGTCAAGCTCCAATTAATATTTCCCAAATTAAAGTCTCCAAAAATACACATATATAAGTTTCACTGTTCTAGCACAGAATTACAGTTATCTAAAAAATATGCCAGTGTTGCACGAAGCACTGGTGGTGGCAGGTAAACTGCGCACAGAGCTATCCGACGAATAGATTTATACGACGAATAGATGTTCAGTTCAACGGTAATCCACAGATCTTCACATCGGCTGTCCCACTGAGTCATAACGCTTTGCATTTATACTTTTGAGCACAGCAATCAATACTCCCCCCCATCTTTCTTCCTGCCATCTCTGTCTCTCCTGTATACTATGTATCTTTCGTCAAATAGTTCTGAGCTAAAAACAGTACTATTTAGCCATGTTTCAGTCAATACGACTATATCATAGATTAGCATAAAAAGTTGACGACAAAAGTTATGACTTTTTGTTCGTACACCGCGTGTGTTTTGATAGTAAAGTGTAAATTTTGATTAAAATTTATATACAAAGAAATTCCAATAAATACCTATATCAATTTCATCATCATCATCATCATCATAGCGCTGTCCCGGTTGTACTCCAAAACCCACACCTTGGAGTCCGGGGTCCGCTTTCCGGCTGTGTCTCCTCCATTTCGCACGGTCTTCAGCATCCCTGGTGGTTAATTGTTTGGCACGCATGTCATCCCTTACGACGTCAAGCCAGCATTTCTTTGGCCTTCCCCGTTTACCGGGGCCCGGAGGAGGTAGCATGGCAAGACATTTGTTACCCACGTAAGATGCCGGTTGATTTAAGACGTGGCCATACCAGCGTAGACGACACTCTTGCAGTTTGTCAGCAATGTCACGGACATGAAGGCAACCCCGGATGCGGGAGTTCCTAATGTGGTCCTTCCACGTGACTCCACACATCCAGCGCAACATGTTCATCTCCGTGACACGCAGACTCTGCTTGTGTCGCTCAAGCACAGGCCACGTCTCACTGCCATATAACAGGACAGGTCTAATGATGGATTTATAGACTTGTCCTTTTAGCTGAACCGGTATTTTGGGGTCACAAATGACACCGCTCACCTCACGCCATTTGGCCCAAGCTGCCGAAATGCATGCTTTGACGTTGCAATTGATGTCACCAGACGCGTGCAGTAGTGATCCCTGGTATTTGACCAGGTCCTTTCGCTTGGCAATGTGTCCGCCTATACGAATTGACGCGGGATCTGTACTGTTGCAGGCCAAGTACTCGGTCTTCGCCACGTTTATTTTCAGACCGCGCCGTTCTCAAGCGTCTCCTTCCACGCGTTCACACGCCGCGCCAAGCGTCCCCTGTCCGCATCCGCCAGTGCGATATCATCAGCATACATGAGCAGCCACGGGGGCTGCTCATGTGAGTCTTTGATGCTGTCTGACAGTACGTCTAATATTACACTGAATAGGTACGGACCGAGGACGGAACCCTACGGTGATGGGAAAGGATTTTGTGTCGCCAACAGCAGTCCGAACTACGGAATCGGAATTTGAGTACATGTCTCGGATGATGTCAATATATGCTTCTGGTACACCTTTGGATCTTAGAGCCCACCAGATCATCTGTCGCGGCACAAGTCGAAGGCCTTCTGCATGTCTAGAAACAGAAGATGCAGAGGCGTGTTCTTCGACCTGCACCGCTCCATAACGAAAATTGGATCCATGGTTCCGGGACCAGGGAGAAACCCATATTAACATTCCGAGACTGTGGTCTCGTGTCGGATCCGGGAGTCGATTATTCGCTCAAAGAGCTTTAGGGTATGGGACATCACCTTAATATCGCGGTAGCTACTGCACTCCTGTACCGATCCCTTACCTTTGAAGACTGGAGTGATGATACTCAGTCTCCATTGGTTTGGGATTTTTCCGGTAGGGAGTATGTGGTTAAAAAGATTAGTAAGGGTGTCCACATCCTGCAGTCCCATTGCTTTCCAGGCCTCAATGGGGACTCCATCAGTTCCGACGGCTTTCCGATTCTTCATGTGGCGAAGGGCCCTCTGGACTTCTTCAGGCTGCATGGCTAAATAGTACCGGCGTCACTAGTCCTTGGGTCGGAGGGAGTTCCGGTGGCTGCACCTCTTTATGCTTCTTGTTAAGCAGCTTGTGGAAGTACGAGCGCCATCTCTACTTCACCGCGCGAGACGCGCATAATAGGTTGCCCTCAGGGTCTTTAATACAGCGACACTTAGTAATGTCCTGTGCCGCTTTGACCCTGGAGCGTGCCAACTTGTATATGAGCTTCTGCCCCTCAGACGATTCCAGCTTGGTATAAAGCGGTTCCAAGTGGTCTCGTCTGGCTCTGGCTACAGCCCTCTTAGTGGCACGTTTGGCAGCCTTGTATGCGTCGCGGTCTTCAGGAGACTTGGACGTTTGCCACGCTTTAAAGAGGGCTTTCTTCACCCTTGTCTCCCTCTGGAGTGTGTCGTTCCACCACCAAGTCTCCTTGTCACACTGGCGTCCGCCCTTAGACATGCCCAGCACTGCCATCGCCGCTCCGGTGATGACCGCCTGGATTCTATCCCACTGGCTCTGAGTTGGTTCGCCTTCAGTAGCAGCGCACTTGTCGCCGATAGCTGAGGCGAAGTCCAGGGATTTGGCATCCTTGAGCAGCCACCACCGAATTTGACGTTGACAGCGGTATGCGTGTTTGCCTTTGGGTTTCACGCGGAGGTCCATGACAAGGAGGCGGTGTTGTGCCGTGAGACTCTCACCGGGTATGACCTTGCAGTTGGCTACCTTGCTGATATGGTGTCTCCTGATAAGTAGGAAATCAGTCTGGGTCGCGTGTCTCCCACTCTTGTAGGTGACAAAGTGTTTAGCTTTCTTTTTGAAGTACGTGTTCACAATGCCAAGGTCGGCAGCCACACAAGTTCGGAGGATATGCTCCCCTCCGTGGTTACGGCCATCGTAGCCAAAGCCACCGTGAACACGCTCAAATTCCCACATGACCTTTCAGATCACCAACCAGAATGATTCCCTGAGAGAGCAGGACTGCACGAAGAACTTCACCAAGTTGATCCCAGAACGCCATCTTGACGGTGTCGTTGCAACCTGCCTGTGGTGCATAGGCACTTATCAAATGGGTCACAACCCCTTCAATAAGCACCCCTACAGCCATAAGCCGGTCGCTGTAACGCTTCACCTCCAAGATCCCGTCCTGAAACTCCTCGGCGAGCACAACCGCCACCCCGCTCTCCTCGCCAGTTCCACCCGTGTAGATCAGCTTGTAGCCACTCCCAATGGACCGGGATCTGCTGCCTTTCCACCGAGTCTCCTGCAGAAACGCCACAGACACCCTCCGCCTGGAGAGTACATCAGCCAGCTCTCTCACGCGTCCGGTTAGCGTGCCAATGTTCCACGATGCGAAACGGATCTTTCGGGTTGGGGCTAACGTCTTTGGCCGTGTCCACCTCTGACACGGTAGCCCTTGCCCACTTGTCACAAGAGTCGGGCGAGGCTCCTACGCACCGTTTTGCGGCGGTGCCCTACCCGAAACACTGTTTCCAATTCTGTTGCTTTCCATTATTTTGTTATTTGACTGTTTTGCCTTTACGGGAGTGACTGCCGTCTGACCTCCCAACCCCTAGGGAAAGCTTGCGCCAGAGCCTCGTCCGTCATTCAGCAGGTGCACCGACTCGCAGGGGAGGTTGGCTTGGGCCCCGAAGAACTTGGTAGGGCCCCCTACCTAATATAAATACCTATATCAACTTAACCTAAATTATTTAAAGTGTCCATGCTCTTCACCAATATAATTATGTTCAGTATCCGGTGTTTTACGGATGAAAATTCGTCCATTTCTAATCCAAACGTATTGATAACCGAGCTCCTTGGCCTTGATTCTCGCAGCTGCGTGCAGTGCCTAACTGCTGGTAGAAAAATGGTCCGTTATGTAGATTGCCGACTTCTGGCTTGCAGGGTAACCGAGGTGTGATGTGTTCAATTTATCATCTGGGTTGGATTTGTTGTAGATTGTAGCGCCCGCAAGTAAAGCATCTCGGATTTTCGGCGAAGTAAGCTGCACCACTATTGAACGTGGACGGTTGTTTGCGGGGTTCAGCTTAGCAACTCTCGTACAATGTAATACATTCTCTGGTAAGCATTGGATCTCGATATTGTTTGATCTATTTAGTTGTTCCATCTGATTCAAACGGCCTCTTAAATCTACGATAATTTTCTCCATAATTGAATTCTCTTTCTGCAATTCTTTGATAAGATAATTCGTGGCAGTATGTTCTTTAAGCAGTTTCTCGTACTGACTATTCATGAAATTCATTGAGTCAGTTATGTCAGAACTTTTTTCCTTAAGGGGCTGAAGCTCTTTATTTCAGGTGTCGTTAAACTTAGACAGCATCTGCGTAAGCTCGTCATTGATTACCTCCTGGACAATTTGACGAATTTCATTTCGTGACAATTTATCCTCAACTGCTGCCTGGGGTTGAGAGCCAAGCACTTGTCGCCTACTGCTTCTGGGTGCCGTTGCGTTAGAGGAAGGTATGTTGTTATCATTTTTGGCGGTTTTAAATTTAATTTAATTAGGTAATTACTGTCCAATATAATGATTAAATTAGCATTGCGCATTTAATTAGATATATTAGTAAGAAAGGTAGGTTAGTTAGGTATTCACCGACACCGATCTCATAGCTATGATTCATGTGTGTTTATTTTGATTTTTATAGCTATGGGTGGTGACAAGGACAACAGCAATGATATTCTGCAAAAAAAGAACAAAAATACCTGGGGTGAAGTTTAGAGACTTTAATGCATTGTACGGTATTTGGAAACTTGTAATTAAAAATAGTATAAATACCTTATTTCTCCAACGAAGGGCTTGCTTGCATCGATCTTGGTCGAAGCAAGACTCGCGACAACTTGTTCAAACCGCTCGCCTTTAAAGTCATAGCTAAATATTTAAAACTTCAAAAGTACGCAGTTAGACGATTGAAACAGTATTTTAATATTAAATTACCACAGTGAGTAGTTGATTATTTTAGTTACTATTAGACACTATGTAAAGGTCGAGACCATTTCGTACAATTGCTTGTTCGGTAAAATGGTCGAGTATTTCGTGAAATAATTGCGTTTCTTGAAATGGCCAGTTAACATTGATCATATAGTTGACTTGTCATCGTTTAACGATTTGGTTAGTCATGTTTGGAGATACCGTACAATAGGATACATCATACGAAATATAACAGGATTGATGTAATTTTCATAAGTGTTTCTGGTAACAACTATGATTCCGCAAAAGCATGGGATAGATATAATCAGAGGTGTTATGAATTACTATGTAGTGGATAATGCTACGACGCGATGATGAGAAAAGCTGAAAATTAAAATTAAAAACTGTTACAATTTCGAGCAATCCTTTTTTTCACAGTGAGTGGCAGTCAGTGTGCGTCGGGCCACAATTTTGCAGCTGGCATGTAATTTCCCCGGCAAAGTTAACAGTCATGCCGTGACAGATGCTAGTTACACAAATCAATGTGAACTGAACTCTGAATGACAGCGGGCAAACTGTTTCACCCGTGATTGTTCTACCGGTTTACTTTTGTATCATATATGTCGTAAATCATCAGGTTGGCCGATATGGTATCCTCGTAGGACATTCATCAACCAAATCGGGGTCGTTTTGAAAAGCGAAGAGGTTCGAAGCACCTGGCGAGTATGTATGTAAAGAGTAATGAATGTAGAGAAGGCGCAGGGTTGCAATGAAAGAAGCAAGTGGTGTACTGTTGTCTCTGCTTACAACGACGGGAAAAAGGCGTGAGTATATGTATGTGCCCCAAATGGCTAAAAACGTAATTGCCTACTAGATTATAGTATAAGCGTCGTTTGACGGTTTCCGCAGATGTAGTAGCAGCATGGTACACGTAACATTTTCTTATTAATAATTCTAGTTCTTTAATTAAGAATCAAACTTCAAAGTGAATAATCCGAGCCAAAAAACTCACAAAATATTGAAGCATTCAGAGAAATTCTTGCGAAATGTTGATAGCGGTGCCAAAAGTTCGACGCTGTTAAAACTTTATGATAATTAGTAAGTCGAGCGAGCTAATTCAAAGATCAAGCCGCAGAGATAATAGTTTGTCGCCCGATGTAATATCGCTACATCTCCGTGTAACACTTGAGGAATTTCCACGACTCCAGTTCAACAAATAAGTTTCAAACTTAACCGTAGTCTCACTAGCTTCAGTCAATAGACTCGTAATATAGACAGTTTCAATCAAAACACTTTCTTATTTGAGTTGGAAACTTGTGAAATCCACGAAGCACATTAGTGAAGACAGTTAATCAAGATCCACATCATTACTGTAGATGTGAAGTTAATGTAAAATGTAGTCAGCACGTAATTTTTATACGATTACGGAACCACTAAATCGTCGGAACTCGTTAATCGAAGTTTCTGGAAGTACTTGGTGGCTGACGCCAACTGCCTTTGGCACAGCTCCGCCTCATCGCGGCGCCAATTTAAATGATAAAACTCAGATCCCTCAAAGGATAAAATTCAGATTATTCCGCCCTAAACTAAATTAAAAATCTATTTGGGCAAAAGTAAAGGTAAGCAACAACCTAGATACATTAACCTTTTGAGCTAAACATTTTTATTACTCTTATTTAAAATTCCATTATGGACAGTAAACCTTGAAAATTTCGAACCAATTATATTAACATTTTGTAAAAGAAGTACCTATTACAGCAACTCTTCTCTACATCAGTTAATAAGCTCAATTCATAAAAAAACATATATGATGTAACTAAATCATGTCGAAAATAAAATCATTCTTTTTGCTGCTAATATTTCTAACCTTCCTTTTTTTTTCAAAAGTAACGAAAAAACAGTTACTTACTTTCAGTTGACTTTCGCGATGTTACTAGGTATTAACAAAATCCTTTGGCTAAAAAAACGCATTATTAAAAATAACAAATACCTAGGTATTTGTTATTTTTAATAATGTGTTTTTTTTTCGAATTTCTCTAGGTACGTTTAGTTAACATGTTAAGACACATATTAAAAAAGAAATGGATTGTAATGTATGAACCATCCAACCACATACGATCGAAACATTAATCAAAACTGTAACCGAAACAGCTTGATATATCTTCATCCTGAATGTATTAATAAATAATTTACATTGTTTGTATATTATAAACATTTTCTTACTTGGATAAAATATTTCAAAATACACGGTAAATTCAAAGCTAAAATATGATATTTCTCCTCCGTGGCTAAATTTTATTGGCATTTATTTTATTTAATACCATTATAGGAATAATGGCTTTTTAAGTCATTACTTTATTCGTAAAAGACTTAAGTAGGCATACAAAACGGCAGGCTACAATACTAGTGCTCAGTAACCGTGGCTTGGACACCCGCGGTGAAGCTAAGAGAGATCCCGGGAGTGGACGCTCCGCGTGGGCTTGGAGGGGGCCTGCGCAGGATGCGTCCAAAGGTACGGGTGCGGGGGACAGTTCTGCCTGTCCCTCGTAGTCGGGTGCGGTCACGGGAGGAGAGGCGTGTCGGAGTTGCATTGCCGCGCGCCCTATCTCCCGCGACCAAATGGGGGCGCACCATTCGATGCGTTGCAGTGGGGCCGCAGAGGAGGAGGAGATGCGGTGTTATCATGATGCCGTCCTTCCTATCCTCTGCCGCCGCTGTTTGTGTATGCGGCGGAGCCCAACACCTTCATCCGCCGCCAAGGAGGTTGTGGCCTTCTGGCTATCCGCCGGGGTGCCAGGGTAGAATGCTAACGCGACCCCCTGTTGCCCAAAAATGGCGTGGAAGTATGCGCTGTGGTTCTAGTGGGTATTACGGCATTGCACTCCAGCCGTCGAGTCCCACATACCCCCCGCTTTTCATCCTGCGGGGATATGCGTAAATGCATTTCCAGAGAGAGAAAAAAAAGGCTACAATACTAGTACCTGTGTAAGTTTAAGGCATATTCATGAGTAAGAAGTTACAGTAGCTCTATGTAAAAGTTTTCACTATAAAATATAAGCCACTGAAATTAAACGACAATGTGAGTCATTTTCTTATTAAACAATACTCTGCCTACCGGTGACACGCGTATTCGCTCGCAAGCTTTAACTGTATGTAACTACGAACTTACAGTAACGAGGTCCTAGTGTGTACTCTATGTACGTGACGTGACATTCACGTTGCTTGTAATCGTGACAGGATGCCATCGTGTTTATTTACTAGTGATTCGATTGTGGGCACTAAGTTTTATGTGTGCACTTGTTCGCAAAATTGACGCAATTTGAACATAAATTAATTGTGTAACCAGCACTTTGAACCGATGAATATAGCTTTTTTTGGGAAAAAAGGGCAGACGAGTCTGGCGACGGGACTGTGAACTACATATGGCATAGATCATGCAAGGGTTACAAGAAATGTGCATATACTTAAACAAGATTGTAAATTGCGGACGCATGGTTATAATTACAGCTCGAGCACGTTTTTCTTATACTACGTAAATAGCCAAATGCCCGACTGAATGTTACTCAAAGACCAAAATCAGCTTAAATATTACTCACTGCTATCTTCATGAATTAGGTTTAGTGTTTGCCTGATATTTGCTAGCTCTAAGTATCTCTGCTCTTATGACGACAGTTCTTACTGTTGTTTCAAGGTGTCGTTCGGAGGTGTAGTTAAAGTATTTCAACAAAGAAACAAAATTGCGTGAAAATAGGTATATAAAACATACTACATTAAATAGTGATATGAAAATTAAAAGAGCTTAAAACCAGTACGCTTCAATAAGCCGCACTTAATTTTATTTATGCAAAGCTATGGCAATTTGATTGAAATGCAAAACACAAGATTTGCTGCTTCACTGATGAAATGGTAGTGAAACACAGCAATAACTTGCAAAGTGATCTAATACTATTTCATTATGTGCCTTCAAAGAGAAACCAAGTCATATTCTGGACTGTTTCCTGGGAACACCTAAATTGTTTCGAGGAAAACATAATCTGGCAAATTACAATAACAAATTGGCGTCTTCGTGCAAGATTTGTAAATTTGATGGCTTTTGTTTGATAATACCTTGATACTAATTGAGAGCAAGTTATTCCGGTAATAGAGTAACGTTGTTTCATAATACGCCTAGCGTAATGGGTTTGATTCCTATACGGGATAATGGCTTTCTTTGTGTCCATTTATTCGGTACAGTCCTCCACGATACATGATTTATTACTGTGATATAAAGAAAAGCCTTATAAGTTCAGACTAAACCCATGGAAAAATAGATGACAAATGCCATGGCTAGCTATGAATGATAGTTATAAAGATTAACGCTCTTGCAATGGTCATAATATTCACAAAAGACCAAAGTGTAATATTATGTTACGATGTATTCATAGGCGTTTGCCAATGTAGACATGGCTATGGCATCGGTATATAATTCTGCATTAAACAATTCGCTTATTCTAGATAATGGATATCGTTCAGCATATAAGTTATATTTGCTATTGAATTATTTGGATGAGTTTGGCTTTTACTCAAAATATGACCTGTATACGAAATTATTTGTGAGTTCAATTAAAAACCGGAAGTAATTTATAAGTAAGGCAAAGGATCAAATATTTATTTAATTTTGGAGGTGGAGAACTATTACCAGGCATATTTTGTAACGTGTTTGCATGGCAAAATATTTGTGATGTTGTAGTATGCTAAATGTAGTAGGACCGATCATGTGATCTCTTAAAATTCTATTGATTTTCTTACTAAGGTAAATCAATTAAAAGTTTATAATACCTATTGAGTAAAATGTGTTAAATGATTACAATTATTTTGCCAGTGCATTTAGTTTGGCGTATTTCAGTTATGGCTCGATATTACGGTAAAATCAAGTACCTTGCAAGAATACACAACTATAATCAGGCTTTTATTTCAAGACCTTGGTACATTGAGACTTTCATCGAGCATTGCAGCATTCCATGCAGTCCATGTAATTGGTAGCATTTACATGGACTGAATCATTGTACATTGTTCTTCCGTCAATTATTTTAAATTTATTTCGCATTTAACTTGTAAGCTTTCGTGTCATCCATATTAAATGAAAAGTTCGTTTATAATTCGACCTTGATACAATTTATGTAAATGTTGCCAAGATATGAAAGCTCAATATTTCGCATGGCGGTCGTATTACACCTCTCGGCTAGCTGCCGGTATTTTCCGTATGAGGTCACTGTTTTTCTTTGAGAATATTTACAAGTATTGTTTCATAATAGGTTAAAGCGATACCTTGAATCGGTCTGAATATTTTTTTATAGACAACTACCGCATTAGGACTAAATCCTGTGTCGCGGGGGACTTTACAAACATACAACTAAAGAGGACATGAACACCCAGACTCGAAACAACAATTTATGAATCACACAAAACTCGGCGCAGTATCAAGCGGCGAGGCGGCCGCTTAAACCACTACGCCAACCGTGCAATCGCACATTTTATTCATAATACCTACCCATATTTTAGCTAAATTACTTCATATCTTTAGGGATAAGGTTGCTGAAGACTAAATTAAATAAAATAGCCATGACTTCGGACAGATCAAGGCAATCCTTGAGCTATCCGTTTCTTGCACTTATATGATGATATTATATGATAATCTGTAAATGAAATGTTTAATTAGTTTTACTAGTCTAAGAGCGCTAGTTCAAATCTAAATTTATTTGACTTTATTTTTCAAATCTTTGTAAGGTTGTGTCAATTGTACTTGTGGATCAATTTCTACTCGAATAATCCTATATAGTTTCTAGTGCCGTGACACATTGAAACTGCATGGTATTAATTTACATTACTTCTTCATAGAATTCATAATGCTAATGAAATTTTGTGATAGAAAAGTTCAATACACTTTAGTTTGGCAATGGAGTTTTGGATTACAACACCGTCCGTTTCCCTATATATTATATGAGAAATATTATGCTAGTGGACAAACGTA
This sequence comes from Euclidia mi, assembly GCA_944739405.2. NCBI lineage: Eukaryota > Metazoa > Arthropoda > Insecta > Lepidoptera > Erebidae > Euclidia > Euclidia mi. The sequence continues at coordinate 43,322,935 of OX123182.2, read as the reverse complement.
GAACTTATCTACGTAGGTATAACCAAACAAATCTGCATACAAAAGCGTATATTATTAATTCTAATTTCATTGTTATTATTTAGAATCCCAGATGTACAACAAAAGTGCTACAAGATGATAATAGTGTATCAGTAACAGGTTGGCAGTCTATCAATAATATATCATAAAGGATCGACATTCACGCGTTTTGGTTTCTTTTACCAACTTTTTAAAATTACGCCGGTACACCATTTTAAAGGATTAGTTGATTTCATATGGATGGCAATAAAAGAGTAATCTATATTTTAAGATGGTTGTTGTTACATTGCTATTCTTAAAGAACTAATTTACCCACGTGTTTATTTGTGGTTGATTAACTAGTATGTACCTGTTTAAATTCCTAGATTGTTGAAATATGAAAACTTGAGAAACTGTTTACACGAAAGCCAGTAACGTTAAACATGGGTTATATGCATATTTATTAATTTATTAGGGAGTACACAATTTTATGAACTCTCAAATCGCATTAGTACCTATACGTAAATGTCACTCACACATAATAGGTAGGTATATTTTATTAGGATCATGATAATGATATTTCATTACTAATTATTTATGTATATATATATATATATATATATATATATATATATATATATATATTTAAAGTAAATCATAATTTACTGGTACACTGACAACTACCATTTCTTTCCTACCAATAATATCCATCCAAAGGTTGCCTGGTAGAAATCGCTGTTAGCGATAAGGCCGCCCATTGTACTATGTTTGTAAAATGATCAATTTTTAATGTCCAACTTAGTGTACAATAAAGTGTTAAATAAATAAATAAATAAATAATTATGAATTATGTGATTATTGTAATTATTTTGATGGTTTGCCAATCAGCAATTTAAATCTAAATAGTCTGAAAGCAATATAGAATCAATAATTAATCAAATAACGCTAATGAAGCGTGGATGAAATTGCCCAATTAAGTAGATTATTTACTCATCCTTTACAACCCTAAAATAATGTTACCCTCAAAGCTAAATTCAAAGCTCCTAAATAGATTCAATATATTTGTATAAGCTCGGTATATAAAATTAATAGCTTTTTCCCGCTGCTTTGCACGCGTAAATTACGATTAGGTAAAATATGTTGTACAAACACCCTCCTCAAGGAACATACATGCTAGATTTAACCTTCTTGCGCCCAGTAATTTCGGCTGTAATGTGTCTCTTAGTCAGTCAGAAACGAAAAGATTTTATGTACACCGATTGAAGTGATTCCATTGAAAAATAAAAGTTTTACACAAACTCTGAATCCCTTTTCCACCCCCTTAGGGGAAAATTCCCAAAATAAATGTCTTTGTGTTCGCTAACGTCATTTGCGGATCCAATAAACAAAGTATGAAGTTAATACGTTGAAGGCATAAAAAGTTCAAATTATGACTCCCCTTTATATCTACTTAGGTAAGAATTTCCATAAAGACTTTCTTAGTGTTAACTAACTTCATTTGAGGAACCAATAGGTATACAAAGCTTGAAGTTAATCCGTTGAGGGAATAAAAAGTTTCATACAAATTCTGATAACCAGTTTAACCCCTTTAGGGGCGGAATTTCCAAAAATCCTTTCTTAGTGTGCCCCTACACACCTCAAGGAACATATATGCTAAATTTCATCTACTTGCGCTCAGTTGTTTCGGCTGTAGCATGTCTGTCAGTCAATCAGTAACGCAAGGATTTTATATACAGACAGATTATACAAATAAATAATATTTGACTGCCTCCGTGGTACATGGATAGCGTATGCGTCTGCTAAACGGGAGGTCTCGAGTTTGATTCCCGGGTCGGGCAAAAGTATTATTGAGTTTTTCCCAATTCTCAGAAGCAGCACGCAGTCTGCCAATGTGCCCGGTAACCGCAATAGGCTCCCTCCCTATTACATGGGACCTAATATGCAACATGGCGAAATGTGGGTGTAATATTACACCTATGCCTACCCCTTCTGGGATACAGGGGTGAGACTATAAAAAAATAAACAAACTGTCTGTTATCTCAAAATAACTGTATTGCATATTATTGCCAACCCGTTTCAGTACCCCAATGATTTATTTAGATTGTTTTTCCGTCTGTCTGTTTATTCAGGGTAATCTTAAAAATGGCTGAATCGATTTAGATGTGTGGTGACTAATGGTTCATGAAAACACTCGAACAAACTATGAAAAGTTCTTTTAGGCGTAGCTGCTTGCAAAAGCTAGTTAAAATTAAATAAATCAAGGGTTCCGTCGCAGTATACATTTGTATATCTCAGCGACATTGTAAAAAAACTGTAAAATAAATTATCCAAGTTCAAAAACCCTTTCTTAGTATTTTAGGTTAAAGAAATGAGAGAAGTCTTAGTCAGCAGTTGGACAAAGTAGATAACTGAGCTCAGAAAAAAGTGCTTACCTGCTTAGAAATAAATGAACATAGCATAATAACGGTTCTAAGTAGGTATTTTTGCTTCTATTGGTCATATAATGAACCATCCCACATTTTAGCTAGTGAAGATGAAGAGTGCTTAGATTCATCTAAGCGCTCTTCATCCTCAGTAACTAAAACTAAAATTAATTTAAATGCACATCAGGGACGATGAAAAAAAATCGAAAGTTATCATCATCTTCTTGCCCTGGTCCCAATCTATTTGGGGTCGGCGCAGTACGTCCTTCGCTTCCATTCTTTTCTGTCACCCGTCATCTGATCATTTACCCCTTTCTCTTTCATATCCATCCTCACACAGTCCATCCATCTTTTCCTTGGCCTCCCTCTCCCTTTCCATCCCTCTACCTTCATATTCATCGCTTGCTTACTTACATACATATCATCTCTTCGCATAATATGTCCATACTTAAAAAATTGAAAGTGAAGGAATTAAAAGTTTCATACAATCTGGGACCCCTTTTTGAACTTCCCATTTTAGTGGTGAATTCACTAACGTCACTTGAGGAACCGATATACAAAGTTTCAAGTGAATCCATTGAAGTTCTTTTTTATATTAGAAAATGGGAGACCCTTTCTCAAGCCCCATAGGGGAGTGATTTCGAAAACTCCTTTCTTGGTGTTCACTAACGTCATTTGAGGAACTTATATACAAAGTTTGAAATCAATCCAATGAAGGAATAAAAAGGTTTCATGGAAATTCCGACTACCCTTTTTCACCCTTTAGGGTAAGAAATTCCAAAAAGATATTCTTAATATTTACTAAGGTCATTAGAGAAACCAATATACAAAGTTTGAAGTCAATCCACTGAAGGAATAATAAGTTTCGTGTAATACACACTTTGAACCACAATCTTACCCTCTGAGGGTAGGAATTTTCAAAAAACAAATTCTTAGTGTTCACTATCGTCATTTGAGGAACCAATATACAAAGTTTAAAGTCAATCCACTGAAGGAATAATAAGTTTCATACACACTTTGACCCCCTATAGTACCCCCTGAAGGTAGGAATTAAAAAAAAATATTTTTGTTCATTATCGTCATTTGAGTAACCAATTTACAAAGTTTGAAGTCAATCCATAAGAGAGACAAAAAGTTACATACAAACTTCGATCCTTTATCTTACCCCTTAGGGGTGGAATTTCCAGAAAAATAATTCTAAGTGTTCACTATCGTCGTTTGAGAAACTAATATACAAAGTTAGGAGTCAATCCATTGAAGGAATAAAAAGTTACATACAAACTTTGACCCCCCGTTTTACCCCCATAGGGGTGAAATTTCCAAAAATCCTCTCTTAGTGCTACCCTACACTCTTCAAAGAACATACATGCTAAATTTCATCTTCTTGTGACCAGTAGTTTCAGCTGAAGCGTCAGTAACGCAAGGATTTTATATATTAAGATGAGATGTTTCCTCCACAATAGACCTATTGAAATAGGTTCGAATTCATTCATAATTCGGATCAGTGTGACTCTTACAAATAGAAAAGATGGGATGGTATTTGAACAGTATAGCGCACAGTTGGTTGGATCTTTGCCAGTGATCTGTTCGTAGTGTGTGAAACGCCGACTTATAATCAACTCGATTTATTACTTTCAACGGCAAACCTTTTTTGCATATTTAAAATCTTTAAAACATTTTAGGTACATAAAATCTTTTACAAGACTTACTTTATCGACAAAAATCCTAACATTTAAGTTTCATTCATTTAAAGTTTATTTATGATTATATTTAAGCAGGTATGTTCAATGTTCATGTCAAAATTTTATTTTATGTGCTTTCAGTGCGTTGAGTGTTATGGGTCCGATCACAAGGATTTTGCTTTTAGTTTTAAAAATATTACATATGTATATATTTCTAATGCAAAAGTAGTCTTAAAAACATTTAAAGCCAGACCAGACTTAGATAAACAAGTGAAGGCTGATTGTTCACAAACCTCACGTAGATTTTTACGCAAAGAATTGCCTACACACGGCAAATTCGCCGTGTGTAGGCACGGTGTTCAGTGTTGTATAGGTCACTGTAGGAGCTTGTTGAAATGCACGGCGCTGCCGCCGTTATATTCTTCGGTATTGTAATGCAGTCTATGCGAGCGTGTTGATACGGTGCCCTTAAATAGTTAGCCACACGGTTGAGAAAACTTGACGTATACAAGAGGACTTATTACTAAAACCTTAGTACTATATTTGTAATGGCAAATAACGCGTTCAAATAATGTAGAGCTCTAGCCACATGGGTACTAAGTAAATTCAAATTCCCTTTGACCTTTTAAGTAAAGAAATAGACTTTACTTGAGTATTCATAACTCTGAACCGTGTAACAATCAGATAATAATTTATCACTATTACGATGTTAACGCTAACAGCTTTTGTAATATCTTCAAAGAAATATAAAACTCGGTTTATGTCTTTTACCAGATCAACATGGAAACTCCATACATATATTGTGAAGTTTTACACAAAACAAAAATTACAGTAATCACTTCGGTTGATGTGAAGAGGGGAGCTCGAATCCTATTAGCTAATGTGACGTATTTCATGTCTTAACGTTATGCTGTTCTGCTTTTTCTTTGAGAAAGTAACTTTTGGTCTTATGGAAGACGATTGATACTGATATGGAACATTACTATAAAAAGCAAGGAATGAATAAGTATTACAGAGTAATAAGTTTGGCTAATAATATGACATCACCATAATATACAAAAAGTATATGTTTTACGAATATCAAGGCTAATGTTTTCCATTAATTGACTGAATTAAAAGGAAATTTAAAACACCACTTATAAGGTGCATCACTTTAAATTAACAATTCATATCTGAGAGTTAGTATCACAAGGAAAACCTTTATTTATCGAAATATAATGTTTAGAATACACTTAAGCAGATTTGATTTGGTTATTTTATCAATGAGCTACTTGATAACCCTTTCAAGGACCAGACGTCAAGCAACACGCTAGACGGTTTACGATCTAATTCACAAAGTAACAGGCGTAATAATAAACATTTCGTCAATCAAAATAGGTATAGTACACATGACCTGACATTAAATAAACTAACGTTACACGTAAATATATATCCAGTCGCCACCGTGAGCACTAAGAAAAATGTAGCGCCTAGTACCTATTCGCATGAAGCGACCATTACATGGCAATCATTTTCAGATTCTCCTACTTTTGTATCTGTTGTAAGAATTTTAGTTTTCATGCAACGCTCATGTGTGGTCTCATCATAGAATTATTTTATAATTTCAATATCAAGCTAATTTCTTTAGCTACAAATTATATAAGCTCTTTTACGCCTAACGATGGCGGGGCTATCTTCCGTGCTGTGTGCAAAATGCTACAAGGACAACGCGACTCGTGTCAATATTTTCACGCCTAACTCATATTAAGGTCACTTGAACCGAAGCTTGGTCATATCGGCAAGTATTTCCAATCATCTTTAACAATAAAAATTAGCAGAAATGTATAAAATGGTGCGAAATTCAATATTTTGCAACCCATCAATCCCTATTGTGAACCATCTGCACAACACAAACTAGGAGTATATAGTTTGCAAAACCGAACGTGTTAATAAGCTTAAATAGCTATTTAATGCAAGGCTGCATGTGTATTAAACTCTAGAACAAACATGGGCAATGTATAATGATAATACTAAAATTCATCCAACAGTAATTCTTCAAGAATGTATTGCAGAGCTTTAAAAAGTATCTGAAGGTCGTTTATTTTGCGTTAAGTAATATAATAATTTCTGTGATGAAACGTGAGTACTTGTTGTCTAGTGAAGGGTGCTTCGGATAAAATTGGTACAATGTTAATTAAAACACTTTTGTAGAATCTCCCAAGGGATTAAGTCTTCTAAGTATTTTGTGCGTATACAAAGCTTTAATAGATTCGATTATAAATTTAAATTCTGCGGCTTAGTACAAAAAGTCGTTTAATGGACGGAATAACGAGTTTGGAATTACTAATATTCATAAAAAGCAATGTTCCTTTGGCTTATATTTAATTTTCTTGTTAGCATAGTAAGGTGAACTGATTCGGAATGCTGCCAATTTTCATTACAGCTTGGATCAAATGAGTTAAAATGAGGGTTTTGTTTGAATAAGGAATTTATACAGTGATGGTTTTAGCATGAATGAATGGGATGCGACCCGGAGGATCTGGAGCGCTTATTAGGCCTCTGTATTTTTATGGGTAGAAACAAGTTTTCTAGAAAGGTAGAATATGGAATGCAGAACTAAATATAGGAATGTGAAGAATGAAAAGTGCTATGATTATTTTTATAGCTTTTCTTTATTACTTGGTTAGGGATTAAATATAATACGATAACTGACAAAGATTTGTGACCGTTGCTGATGGCGTTTTGAATCACATAAAGAGTGCGGGGCTCTGTCTCACTACTGTGTGATAAAGTGATTTATAAATTATAACTGATGTACTGTATATATATTATGACACCGGCTGCATTTGTTATATTAGATGTGCTAAGTACTTTTATAACTGAGCACTCATTAGAAGTCACAAAGAAACACAGAAAAAAATTATAAGGGCCGATTTTAATTTCAGATTCTCAGCCTTCACCTTTAGGGGCAAGCAAAGAGGGATTTTTTGACTCTCAGGCATTCGTGCCATTCGTGGTCTACCCATTTAAACTACCGTGGTGACCGTGGACATCCAGCAGCGGCGGGGCCACATGAATCGCGTTTAGCATTCTTTGCCGCAAGCCCGTTGAATTCTATTTTCGGCCTTGAGATTGTTGGAATTACGTTTATTGTATCAAGTGATATACTAGAGGTATACTAGTTGTATTTATAATGAGAAAAAGAAACAGTTGTCAAATTCCATGTTATGTTCATGCACAAATATTTCTTCTAGACCACTATAATATATAGAAATGCAAACAGAACTAAATCATTTAAAGAATTCCTGTGCAGACGGTGGTATGCATAACAAATGTAAGAGCAACACGTTAAGTTCAGAACTGGAGTTCAATTTAATGCATAACTTGGTTCTGTTTAGTTACTGAGTTGTTGCCAATGAACAATTACATAGAAAGCTTTCCTCTCAATTTACCAGCTTCATTCTACATGATTATTTGATATCACAATAATTCAGAAAAGTTAGATTTTTTTAAGGTTTTGTCATGAAGCTTTTAATTTAATTGGACAGATAGGGCCGTGGTTCAAGTAGTCACATCGCTGAGTACTGCACCGAGTGCTCGATCAATGTGGGTTCGATCTCCACACAGGGAAACACTTCGTATGATCTACAAATTGTTGTTTCGAGTCTGGTATTTTTTGTGTCCCTTGGTTGAATATTTAAAAATTCCCGGGGACACTGGTATTGATTGTGCGGGGTAGTCTTTTAAGAAGAACGTTAATGAAATAGAAAAAAAATCACAAACTACTTGGCTACCCAATTACCCATAACCCCAGTTGCTAATTCCACTGTATTGAATAAGCGATATACTAAATGATTATAATGCCAAGCTGTTGTTTGTATAGGGCTTTAGGTTGTGTATTATGTGATTAGGCTAATCAAACGGGTAATATTTTCTAGCTTGATGACTGCTTAGAATCAGAAATGCCAAATAACATGAAAAGAGGTTGATAGTAGTATAGTAACAAAATAGGTTCCTCAACTTTTAGACTTTTGAAAAGGAGCAAAGAATATTATCATGTGAGGCTAGAGATGTCCATTGCAGAACGTAAGCCTCCCCTTAAGGCACTCCACACATATTGATCTTAGGCCCCCTTATGCAACCGCTTCCTGCAATCTTGAACAGATCGTCGGTCCACCTTGCGGGTGGCCTAACCCTGTTGCAGCAAAGACTATACACTATCTTATATCTCTCGTCTTGGATGCAATGTACCAATGTTACATAACTTGTAGAAAAGTAAACAAGGACCGGAGATCTGAAGTATATATGGGCGCAAATTAATATATAATGATTATATTGTTACGAAAATGTTAATAATATTTAAGATTGATATTTAAATAACTATTTGTGAACACAGAACTGAGAACTTCATTACTTTACAATATTAGACACTGTTTTGGCTGCTTAACTGTTTATAAATATTGGGTATTTAATTTATCGCTTAATTATTAAGATAACTCCAGAAACTTTCAAAGTAAAATCAATTAGTATTAAATAACATGATTCTGACACTTATTATTATGTTTTCGGTAATAAATAACATGCTATTATATTTACATCCTGTTGATAGCGCCATCTGTTGACCGAATGTTGTAAAGCAGCGTTTGGCTATTGAAATAAATTTGTTATTCGTATAAAATAAATCATTTGGTGTTGTGCAAAATTCATTACAATATTAATGTTGGTTTTTGATAATTAATTGTACAGTAATTTCAAATATATGTTGAAAAGGAAGTGACAGTTGTTAAACATTGTGTAATGACGGTTAGTGTATAAAAAGGACTGTATGTCACATTTTATTTCAATTCTGTGCTAGTAATCGTCTGAAAATAAACCAAGTAATATTAAGTGAGTGTTTTTATTATGGAGTCTGGACACCATAACCCTGGCGTATCGCCGACAGCAGCGGTTGGATAAACGCCCCCTAAGAGACTTCGGGATCTACGGTTGGCGCGAGAGTGATGGGTCTCTTGGCTTAGCCGCCATTACCAATGATGACCTGAAGACTGATACGACAAGCGCTTGGAAGTCGTGTTTGGCGCTAGTCAACCCTGATCGGAGACCGCACGGTGTGTCGGAGTTATGGCGAGCACGTCTACACTTCACGTGGGGCCACGCGAGAGCCACAGAGCGACTACGACGGGGTGCATGCACCGGAGTGTGCTGTGGCGTGAACACTGTTCTGCTCAGAGTTCTACCAGAGGTTGCAGATGCGGGTTGTTGATGCACTGACCAGAGGTATTTATCCAGAGCTGATTTGATTAGAGTTTTTGAGAAACATCCTAATTTTATAAATTATGGTGCTTACACGATTACCTACTGTCCCCGTAAGGATTACCTGATAAAAATTATACAATCAAAATTACGAAAGTTATACCCCAAATAGAACTTATAGGTAACTGTTGTTTATCCACGTTTGGTATATAGCAGTGCTACTGGGCTTAGTCATGTTATGCCGTCGGCTGGGGCTCTTGTCTGTTTATTAATCGTTAGGCCATGTCGGAAACTCTCTGTAATACTTACTTATCTACACAAGAAAGAGAAAAAAAAGCTTTGTTGTTATGTAGTTCTACTAATATAATTATTAGTAAAGAACGGTATAACTGCCCTTTTCAAGTTGCAGCTCTGATATAGATCCATTGTATAAGTTGCCTGATTTGCTTTCAATTTAAATAAGCTAATCGATGTGCTGAATATGAATTCAATTGGTAGTCAATAGGTTATCCCAATAGTAAAACATTAAAGGAATCAAAACATTATTTATAGCCCTTGGTTACACATTACATAAGGCTAACTAACTGCATTACTTACGGCTAGTGCTCACGACGCGATTATATGAAGCCTCTCTTGATAAATGACTATCCACCACAAAAATAATTGTTTGCATAAAACCAGTAGTTTCACAGACAAGTGCATTCAACAAAACAAACTTCAGTTTTATTATATTAGTACAGATATATAATATTCAGAAGGTAGATATAAAGATAAATTTGTGATACACATTTTAAAGCTAATATTTGTAAAGTTACAAAATAGGTTTTATTATATATCTGTGGACTCTGTAGGTGCCTACATGATTTCATTTTAACATTATGTTGAAATTGCTACTGTCCACTTGCAGCTCAAGTTAAGGTTATATAATAAGACAAGGGAACCCAACATATCTTAATATTTGGCGTTTAAATTTTATACCTTGTAACGTAAAAAAGACCTTTCAGGTGTCTACTGTTACGTTATCCCTACTAGGGTGTGTTTAAATGAGAAACGTGGTTAAATGTTACAATAAAAATTTATTTAATTGCCAATTAATTTTAGACATCATATAGCAAGCGTTACCTCAATGAAAAAAATTACTATTTATATGATATTAAAAAAAAATTACACAGGGTCGCGTGGTTCGGCGAGGGGTGGGGTTTTTGTTGAGATTCCTGCTGCCGATGGTCCAGGAGATGTTGGTGACTTAACTCGGAGCTGTAGTCGCCGCAAAAAGGCCGAACGCGGCCAGCGCTTCCATATTTATAGCCCGTTGCAGGGCGCGGGCGGCGGGGTCAACCGGGCCAAGTGATGCGTCAAGGATTGACGTCACAACCTGTATAGAATGATTTGTTCCGACCATGATAAGTCCTTGCTTAACCCAAACTACTGAAGCTAGAAACATGAGATCTGGACAGCAGATTTGTTTATGGACATATGCACTCACTTAGGTTCTATAATAGTCCATCTCTAAGCATTTTAGGTTGAAAGTCTTAAGGCAGGTGACTGCTAATCTTTATAAATACCAAGCCTTAGTGTTTTACTTAGTAAATACAATTTATTTTAATTTTTATTTCAAGGTGACAACCAGTGATAAACCAATAAAATTTAGTGCCAACCTTATTGCCTAGCTCTTGTGGGATACAAGACGGTTAGGAATATGATTATTAGGATAATGATAAGTGGGTTTAAAGAACATGATGTGAAAATCCATATTATCTCTTTTCCCATTTAGCAGTATTTATTCTTGGCAAATAAAAGTAAATGTATGGACTACTCATGCTATATTTCTAAGTCAGTTGTGATTAGTCAGTTTAAATTTATTTATTCAGATAACCGCTTGACCGCGCACAAGTGACTATTCTCCCTTTTTCGAAATGCCGTAGACCGCGCACAAGTGACTATTTTCCCTTTTTGGTTACAGCGCTATACTCGGTCTGAATTTACTGTTTCTTTCTATTACGTAATGTTTTAAATTATTTTTCTCTGTTCTATGCAAATCATTGAACATTTCTTCATGCTAAAAATACGAAGCGAGTTTTAAAATCGTTAACCCGGAACGAAAAAATAATGTCAAATGCCACTCTTTGTTTCGCGCGCTCCGTGATTACGTGCTAATCGTATGCGTGTAATTAAATATTTTTATACTATGATACATGTTTTTTTTATTTAATTCGGTGAAACGCGTTCAAATAATGTAGAGCTCTAGCCACATGGGTACTAAGTAAATTCAAATTCCCTTTGACCTTTTAAGTAAAGAAATAGACTTTACTTGAGTATTCATAACTCTGAACCGTGTAACAATCAGATAATAATTTATCACTATTACGATGTTAACGCTAACAGCTTTTGTAATATCTTCAAAGAAATATAAAACTCGGTTTATGTCTTTTACCAGATCAACATGGAAACTCCATACATATATTGTGAAGTTTTACACAAAACAAAAATTACAGTAATCACTTCGGTTGATGTGAAGAGGGGAGCTCGAATCCTATTAGCTAATGTGACGTATTTCATGTCTTAACGTTATGCTGTTCTGCTTTTTCTTTGAGAAAGTAACTTTTGGTCTTATGGAAGACGATTGATACTGATATGGAACATTACTATAAAAAGCAAGGAATGAATAAGTATTACAGAGTAATAAGTTTGGCTAATAATATGACATCACCATAATATACAAAAAGTATATGTTTTACGAATATCAAGGCTAATGTTTTCCATTAATTGACTGAATTAAAAGGAAATTTAAAACACCACTTATAAGGTGCATCACTTTAAATTAACAATTCATATCTGAGAGTTAGTATCACAAGGAAAACCTTTATTTATCGAAATATAATGTTTAGAATACACTTAAGCAGATTTGATTTGGTTATTTTATCAATGAGCTACTTGATAACCCTTTCAAGGACCAGACGTCAAGCAACACGCTAGACGGTTTACGATCTAATTCACAAAGTAACAGGCGTAATAATAAACATTTCGTCAATCAAAATAGGTATAGTACACATGACCTGACATTAAATAAACTAACGTTACACGTAAATATATATCCAGTCGCCACCGTGAGCACTAAGAAAAATGTAGCGCCTAGTACCTATTCGCATGAAGCGACCATTACATGGCAATCATTTTCAGATTCTCCTACTTTTGTATCTGTTGTAAGAATTTTAGTTTTCATGCAACGCTCATGTGTGGTCTCATCATAGAATTATTTTATAATTTCAATATCAAGCTAATTTCTTTAGCTACAAATTATATAAGCTCTTTTACGCCTAACGATGGCGGGGCTATCTTCCGTGCTGTGTGCAAAATGCTACAAGGACAACGCGACTCGTGTCAATATTTTCACGCCTAACTCATATTAAGGTCACTTGAACCGAAGCTTGGTCATATCGGCAAGTATTTCCAATCATCTTTAACAATAAAAATTAGCAGAAATGTATAAAATGGTGCGAAATTCAATATTTTGCAACCCATCAATCCCTATTGTGAACCATCTGCACAACACAAACTAGGAGTATATAGTTTGCAAAACCGAACGTGTTAATAAGCTTAAATAGCTATTTAATGCAAGGCTGCATGTGTATTAAACTCTAGAACAAACATGGGCAATGTATAATGATAATACTAAAATTCATCCAACAGTAATTCTTCAAGAATGTATTGCAGAGCTTTAAAAAGTATCTGAAGGTCGTTTATTTTGCGTTAAGTAATATAATAATTTCTGTGATGAAACGTGAGTACTTGTTGTCTAGTGAAGGGTGCTTCGGATAAAATTGGTACAATGTTAATTAAAACACTTTTGTAGAATCTCCCAAGGGATTAAGTCTTCTAAGTATTTTGTGCGTATACAAAGCTTTAATAGATTCGATTATAAATTTAAATTCTGCGGCTTAGTACAAAAAGTCGTTTAATGGACGGAATAACGAGTTTGGAATTACTAATATTCATAAAAAGCAATGTTCCTTTGGCTTATATTTAATTTTCTTGTTAGCATAGTAAGGTGAACTGATTCGGAATGCTGCCAATTTTCATTACAGCTTGGATCAAATGAGTTAAAATGAGGGTTTTGTTTGAATAAGGAATTTATACAGTGATGGTTTTAGCATGAATGAATGGGATGCGACCCGGAGGATCTGGAGCGCTTATTAGGCCTCTGTATTTTTATGGGTAGAAACAAGTTTTCTAGAAAGGTAGAATATGGAATGCAGAACTAAATATAGGAATGTGAAGAATGAAAAGTGCTATGATTATTTTTATAGCTTTTCTTTATTACTTGGTTAGGGATTAAATATAATACGATAACTGACAAAGATTTGTGACCGTTGCTGATGGCGTTTTGAATCACATAAAGAGTGCGGGGCTCTGTCTCACTACTGTGTGATAAAGTGATTTATAAATTATAACTGATGTACTGTATATATATTATGACACCGGCTGCATTTGTTATATTAGATGTGCTAAGTACTTTTATAACTGAGCACTCATTAGAAGTCACAAAGAAACACAGAAAAAAATTATAAGGGCCGATTTTAATTTCAGATTCTCAGCCTTCACCTTTAGGGGCAAGCAAAGAGGGATTTTTTGACTCTCAGGCATTCGTGCCATTCGTGGTCTACCCATTTAAACTACCGTGGTGACCGTGGACATCCAGCAGCGGCGGGGCCACATGAATCGCGTTTAGCATTCTTTGCCGCAAGCCCGTTGAATTCTATTTTCGGCCTTGAGATTGTTGGAATTACGTTTATTGTATCAAGTGATATACTAGAGGTATACTAGTTGTATTTATAATGAGAAAAAGAAACAGTTGTCAAATTCCATGTTATGTTCATGCACAAATATTTCTTCTAGACCACTATAATATATAGAAATGCAAACAGAACTAAATCATTTAAAGAATTCCTGTGCAGACGGTGGTATGCATAACAAATGTAAGAGCAACACGTTAAGTTCAGAACTGGAGTTCAATTTAATGCATAACTTGGTTCTGTTTAGTTACTGAGTTGTTGCCAATGAACAATTACATAGAAAGCTTTCCTCTCAATTTACCAGCTTCATTCTACATGATTATTTGATATCACAATAATTCAGAAAAGTTAGATTTTTTTAAGGTTTTGTCATGAAGCTTTTAATTTAATTGGACAGATAGGGCCGTGGTTCAAGTAGTCACATCGCTGAGTACTGCACCGAGTGCTCGATCAATGTGGGTTCGATCTCCACACAGGGAAACACTTCGTATGATCTACAAATTGTTGTTTCGAGTCTGGTATTTTTTGTGTCCCTTGGTTGAATATTTAAAAATTCCCGGGGACACTGGTATTGATTGTGCGGGGTAGTCTTTTAAGAAGAACGTTAATGAAATAGAAAAAAAATCACAAACTACTTGGCTACCCAATTACCCATAACCCCAGTTGCTAATTCCACTGTATTGAATAAGCGATATACTAAATGATTATAATGCCAAGCTGTTGTTTGTATAGGGCTTTAGGTTGTGTATTATGTGATTAGGCTAATCAAACGGGTAATATTTTCTAGCTTGATGACTGCTTAGAATCAGAAATGCCAAATAACATGAAAAGAGGTTGATAGTAGTATAGTAACAAAATAGGTTCCTCAACTTTTAGACTTTTGAAAAGGAGCAAAGAATATTATCATGTGAGGCTAGAGATGTCCATTGCAGAACGTAAGCCTCCCCTTAAGGCACTCCACACATATTGATCTTAGGCCCCCTTATGCAACCGCTTCCTGCAATCTTGAACAGATCGTCGGTCCACCTTGCGGGTGGCCTAACCCTGTTGCAGCAAAGACTATACACTATCTTATATCTCTCGTCTTGGATGCAATGTACCAATGTTACATAACTTGTAGAAAAGTAAACAAGGACCGGAGATCTGAAGTATATATGGGCGCAAATTAATATATAATGATTATATTGTTACGAAAATGTTAATAATATTTAAGATTGATATTTAAATAACTATTTGTGAACACAGAACTGAGAACTTCATTACTTTACAATATTAGACACTGTTTTGGCTGCTTAACTGTTTATAAATATTGGGTATTTAATTTATCGCTTAATTATTAAGATAACTCCAGAAACTTTCAAAGTAAAATCAATTAGTATTAAATAACATGATTCTGACACTTATTATTATGTTTTCGGTAATAAATAACATGCTATTATATTTACATCCTGTTGATAGCGCCATCTGTTGACCGAATGTTGTAAAGCAGCGTTTGGCTATTGAAATAAATTTGTTATTCGTATAAAATAAATCATTTGGTGTTGTGCAAAATTCATTACAATATTAATGTTGGTTTTTGATAATTAATTGTACAGTAATTTCAAATATATGTTGAAAAGGAAGTGACAGTTGTTAAACATTGTGTAATGACGGTTAGTGTATAAAAAGGACTGTATGTCACATTTTATTTCAATTCTGTGCTAGTAATCGTCTGAAAATAAACCAAGTAATATTAAGTGAGTGTTTTTATTATGGAGTCTGGACACCATAACCCTGGCGTATCGCCGACAGCAGCGGTTGGATAAACGCCCCCTAAGAGACTTCGGGATCTACGGTTGGCGCGAGAGTGATGGGTCTCTTGGCTTAGCCGCCATTACCAATGATGACCTGAAGACTGATACGACAAGCGCTTGGAAGTCGTGTTTGGCGCTAGTCAACCCTGATCGGAGACCGCACGGTGTGTCGGAGTTATGGCGAGCACGTCTACACTTCACGTGGGGCCACGCGAGAGCCACAGAGCGACTACGACGGGGTGCATGCACCGGAGTGTGCTGTGGCGTGAACACTGTTCTGCTCAGAGTTCTACCAGAGGTTGCAGATGCGGGTTGTTGATGCACTGACCAGAGGTATTTATCCAGAGCTGATTTGATTAGAGTTTTTGAGAAACATCCTAATTTTATAAATTATGGTGCTTACACGATTACCTACTGTCCCCGTAAGGATTACCTGATAAAAATTATACAATCAAAATTACGAAAGTTATACCCCAAATAGAACTTATAGGTAACTGTTGTTTATCCACGTTTGGTATATAGCAGTGCTACTGGGCTTAGTCATGTTATGCCGTCGGCTGGGGCTCTTGTCTGTTTATTAATCGTTAGGCCATGTCGGAAACTCTCTGTAATACTTACTTATCTACACAAGAAAGAGAAAAAAAAGCTTTGTTGTTATGTAGTTCTACTAATATAATTATTAGTAAAGAACGGTATAACTGCCCTTTTCAAGTTGCAGCTCTGATATAGATCCATTGTATAAGTTGCCTGATTTGCTTTCAATTTAAATAAGCTAATCGATGTGCTGAATATGAATTCAATTGGTAGTCAATAGGTTATCCCAATAGTAAAACATTAAAGGAATCAAAACATTATTTATAGCCCTTGGTTACACATTACATAAGGCTAACTAACTGCATTACTTACGGCTAGTGCTCACGACGCGATTATATGAAGCCTCTCTTGATAAATGACTATCCACCACAAAAATAATTGTTTGCATAAAACCAGTAGTTTCACAGACAAGTGCATTCAACAAAACAAACTTCAGTTTTATTATATTAGTACAGATATATAATATTCAGAAGGTAGATATAAAGATAAATTTGTGATACACATTTTAAAGCTAATATTTGTAAAGTTACAAAATAGGTTTTATTATATATCTGTGGACTCTGTAGGTGCCTACATGATTTCATTTTAACATTATGTTGAAATTGCTACTGTCCACTTGCAGCTCAAGTTAAGGTTATATAATAAGACAAGGGAACCCAACATATCTTAATATTTGGCGTTTAAATTTTATACCTTGTAACGTAAAAAAGACCTTTCAGGTGTCTACTGTTACGTTATCCCTACTAGGGTGTGTTTAAATGAGAAACGTGGTTAAATGTTACAATAAAAATTTATTTAATTGCCAATTAATTTTAGACATCATATAGCAAGCGTTACCTCAATGAAAAAAATTACTATTTATATGATATTAAAAAAAAATTACACAGGGTCGCGTGGTTCGGCGAGGGGTGGGGTTTTTGTTGAGATTCCTGCTGCCGATGGTCCAGGAGATGTTGGTGACTTAACTCGGAGCTGTAGTCGCCGCAAAAAGGCCGAACGCGGCCAGCGCTTCCATATTTATAGCCCGTTGCAGGGCGCGGGCGGCGGGGTCAACCGGGCCAAGTGATGCGTCAAGGATTGACGTCACAACCTGTATAGAATGATTTGTTCCGACCATGATAAGTCCTTGCTTAACCCAAACTACTGAAGCTAGAAACATGAGATCTGGACAGCAGATTTGTTTATGGACATATGCACTCACTTAGGTTCTATAATAGTCCATCTCTAAGCATTTTAGGTTGAAAGTCTTAAGGCAGGTGACTGCTAATCTTTATAAATACCAAGCCTTAGTGTTTTACTTAGTAAATACAATTTATTTTAATTTTTATTTCAAGGTGACAACCAGTGATAAACCAATAAAATTTAGTGCCAACCTTATTGCCTAGCTCTTGTGGGATACAAGACGGTTAGGAATATGATTATTAGGATAATGATAAGTGGGTTTAAAGAACATGATGTGAAAATCCATATTATCTCTTTTCCCATTTAGCAGTATTTATTCTTGGCAAATAAAAGTAAATGTATGGACTACTCATGCTATATTTCTAAGTCAGTTGTGATTAGTCAGTTTAAATTTATTTATTCAGATAACCGCTTGACCGCGCACAAGTGACTATTCTCCCTTTTTCGAAATGCCGTAGACCGCGCACAAGTGACTATTTTCCCTTTTTGGTTACAGCGCTATACTCGGTCTGAATTTACTGTTTCTTTCTATTACGTAATGTTTTAAATTATTTTTCTCTGTTCTATGCAAATCATTGAACATTTCTTCATGCTAAAAATACGAAGCGAGTTTTAAAATCGTTAACCCGGAACGAAAAAATAATGTCAAATGCCACTCTTTGTTTCGCGCGCTCCGTGATTACGTGCTAATCGTATGCGTGTAATTAAATATTTTTATACTATGATACATGTTTTTTTTATTTAATTCGGTGTAGATAGAATCCCTCTACAGTTTAAACTCATAAAATACGTATGTCATCGATTTACTTTTTAAAATAATCCTGTTTAAAATACACAAAGTGTTTTTTTCAACGATAGTCAATGTTCGCTGCTAAGTAATTACGTGCTTATCGTATGCGTGTAATTAAATATTTTTATACTATGATACATATTTTTTTTTTATTTAATTCGGTGTAGATAGAATCCCTCTACAGTTAAAACTCATAAAATATATATGTCATCGATTTACTTTTTAAAATAATCCTGTTTAAAATACACAAAGTGTTTTTTTCAACGATAGTCAATGTTCGCTGCTAAGTATAATAAATTAGAAAGTAAATATCTACAAAGAATTCATACGACTTGAAAGAGTCATTTATAAGGTTGAAGAAAAACTTCACTTCAACTTACTCATGTTACCGACTTATCAACAATAAATGTTTATGTTAGCGCGCCCATCTGGCGAGCGGCGGCGTGACATTTTGTTTAGAACATGAGCGGTCAAGTGAATTCGGCGAATTGGCGCTAGCGGTCAAGCGGTCATACAATTATTAATTGTGTATGAATAAATAAGAATTACATTAACACCACATGTTAACAGTTTAAAATAAATATTAACATTATTTAGAAAATTCCCTTAAATATAAAGTCAAATAAAACTATTGATATAAACTCACCACCATATTTACTATACAAACTGAGTGGAATCATTTTTAGAAATAAGACTGCACTACTCTTGCTTTGTAATATTGGTAGCTTGTAAATTTCTCTTTTATGGCTCAGTTGGTAAACAGTGCAACAATTTCACAGCTTGCACTCTACTCTTGGGGGAAATAAGAGCCGGAGTATGTGGTGTTTCCACTAAAAACCACCTCAACTTCCGCCATGTACCCGTGTGTCGGAGGGTGGGGCATCACCAAAGCACTCGTCGCCACCCTCCGACGGGTATTGGCCCGCCAGATGGTCAGGCGGGCCCCGAACAAAACCCCCTTGGCGACGGATTAAGGTGTTGGACTCCGCCGCCAAAACGCCCAGCGGCCGCAGAGGATAGGGAGGACGGCAACGCAACACCGCATCTCCTCTTCCTCTGCGGCCCTTACGCGACGCATCGAATGGTGCGCCCCCATTTGGTCGCGGGAGATAGGGCGCGCGGCAACGCAACACCGACACGCCTCTCCTCCCGCGACCGCACCCGACTGCGAGGGACAGACAGAACTGTCCCCCGCACCCGCACCGTTGGACGTATCCTGCGCAGGCCCCTCCAAGCCCACGCGGAGCGTCCCCTCCTGGATCCCTCTTAGCTTCACCGCGGGTGACCAATCCACGGTTACTGAGCCCCCCCACCACGACAAGGTGGAGATCCCACGGGGGGGGGGGGAAGTGCCCTCCATCCTTGGAATATCCTATACCCACTCACAATCACCTCTTCCCGTATCCAATCCTACATCCTCTTCCTATAAATACAGTCCATTTTTTCCAAATCGCCTAGAACCTACCTACGGTTTCGGTGTATCGCCGAACCATTTTTTTGATCCATACGAGTCGGATTCATTTACGTTTTTATACGTTATATCGCTATACCTAGGCAGTTATAGCACCTAGCTATACTCCTAATATATTCACAAAACCGTCACATGGTTATTTCCGCCCGCATCAGTAGGTAAACTTTTATGTAGCTACCTACTTATTAAATTATTAATTCTGGAACTATCATAGTTGTCTTATAAATCTCATATTTCAAGCAACTATTAATTCCTCAGCTCTAAAGTAGGCAACACTTTTTAGCCTCCTTAGGAAAAATAATAGATACATTAGATATTCTTATTTTGTTTCGGTCTCATTAGCTTATACTTACGTAAGCATGTCACAACAAAAGAAGTCACGCGTGTCGGCAGACAAAGAGATGACAATCTTAGAAGCAAAACGCAATATTTTATTTGAGCGCATTCAAAACATCTATGAACGTTCAAAAACCGCGTCTATGTCTGACAGTAATAGCGAAGCATTTCTCAGTTATTGTATGACAGTAGATAGTATTCGAACAGATTTTCATAAGTTGTTAGACGATTATAACGCAAGATTACTTTCTATCAATCCTGATGAAAAACCGAACTATCAGGCGTATACCTCATTCGAAGATCTTTATTGTATTATTAAGCGTATACAATCGCAATTGGAGGGTAAATGTTCAGCAGAGCCCGTTGCCCGCAAACCGAGATTACCGCCAATCGAGATTATGTCGTTCGACGGAGATATACGAAATTGGCCGTTATTCTATGCGAGTTTTAAGTCTACAGTGCACGATAATGGTTCTCTGACAGATGCTGACAGGTTGTACTATTTAATAGGTTAACTGTCACCGAAAGCCCAGTCCGTATTTGCAGGTGTCACACCCAGTGCTGAGAATTATCAGGTCATATTACAGTCACTACTTGACAGATATCAGGACACGCGCGTCCTAGCGTCTACCTACTTTGACCAAGCTTTAAATCTCAAACTGTCCGGCAACGCGTCTGTCTCGAATTTCCAGCTGTTTATTGATAAATTCGTAACCGCAGTTAATTCTCTTAGGAATTTAAAATTAGAAGATCTTTCCGACTTTATGTTGCTTCAACTCGGTTTAAAAAAGTTTGACACTGATACAATTCGCGCATTCGAGATGACGGAACGCAATAATAAAATACCTACACTAGATAGTTTTATTTCGTTCATCAAAGATCAGTGTCGAATATTTCATAATACGCAGTCTGGTTCACCTGGCCCGTCTAACACTAACAGCAACAAACAAAGGTTGAATAAATCGCGAAATAGTAATAATAACTCGGTCCCTAATCCACAATCTTACGTAACATGTTCGGAATCTAATAGTAATAATTCACAGAAGTGTCTGTGCAGTAATATAGTTCACGACCATTTATATGTCGGAGATTCGAGAATGGAACGTCAAATCTTAATAGATTTGGGCGTATTCGGATACGATGGTTGGCAACACTGAGGTCGGCAGTTGACAGCTGTCAATGTCATAAAATGTTTTATAAGCGAACGTGGGGCTGTCAACGGGCACTTTTGGCGACAGACACAGCGGAGGAAACAAGTGGGCCTACCTACGTCCGACTTCGTCGCGTTTCCAAAAGTAATCCAATTTCATCCGAGCTACGTGTGCATATTTAGTTTGTGAAGTAAACTAATTATTTTGAGTAAAACCTATGGAGTGTATACTGAGTCTTATTTTCCTGAAATGTACGATGGAGGAAGACCTGAGAAACGGAGAACGCCCATATTCTCCTACGTTACCTACGTGCTACGTTATCAGAAGTTGGATACGAGCACAACGACCCACGTGTTCAAAATGAAGACACTAGTAATGAAAAAATAGCTGGGCCAGTTGGAACTACAAAATCGCAATTTTCTGACGCTGATCCAAGCCATGAAAATACCTACTACATCGACATACCTACTACATGGCCTTTGTTTACCCGACTTCGATCCTGAGCAACAAGATGTAGATGCACGTGCTTTGGTGACGGCTGCAGACATGTGATTGGACAATCGAGATTCGCATTGTGCCCCGCTTATGGTCGCACTAAGCCGGGCCTTGAAGGGAGGAGCTTCGACCTGGCTATCTACCGTGCCGTTTCCTGGGATGGACCTGTTCAATGAAGTGTGCCAACAAGGCGCGAGCGAAGGCGGCTGCTAACGCTGCTATGTTGGTGAATTTTACGGTGTCGTGTTTCTCATGGCATGATCTCATGAATAACCTTCTTTTTAATCGCTTAAAGAGAAAAAGAAAAAAAATGTGTGTAGTACGGAACGATTTAATTTATTGTGACCTTTGCTGTATTTTATGTTAGCGTATGGTTGTCTGAGTACCCTTGTGATCTAGCTATAGCGTAGTTTTCTAACGGAGGTTTTGAGTTTGATACGCCGGTTAAAAAGAAAGCGATTATTTTTATTACTTCATGCGAGGGTGGCTCGCACTCACGAACATTGTGAACATATGCTTGCTTGCAAATAGTTTATCTTGTCTCGGTCTTACTTTATGGACTGTAACATTAACGAGACTGAGCGTACAGGCCTACTTGCATTGTTTCAAGCAAGTGCCTTTTCAGTGAAACGCGTTAGCCTGACCATAGTCGAAGGATATTACTAGCTCCATTATTTTATCGACTCGTGGTGTTGGTAATCCCTAATGGTTTTTGTTTAAACGTCATCAGAGCCTAAGTAAAAAGTGACAGTGACTCGTTGTAATTCTGAGTTGTACAGACGATCTCGATGTTGCAATTAGACCTGCTTTTTTTTTGTGTGCATTAATTTTTAACATGGCACATTCAAATGTTTCGTACTCAGATTATTAGATGGCACCACTAGTAAAATTAAATTCAATTTTAAGATTTTACGCGTGAACATTACCTACTGTGTTTTTTTAAATTCATGTGATACGCTGTGAATTTAATCAAGTGCCCCGAGTTCTCAGGCCAATTCCAAGTTATGCTTAGGACGTTTAAGAGTGATAGTGTTTCCAGTAGAAGCTGTTAAACTCGATTATCAGACGTAGAAGAAAATGATTGAGTTATCATTGTAGTGCGTTACGACAATCAGTTTCAGAGATTTTAATTTTCATCGTAGGTAGAACTAGGTTAGTGATGATTGTATGCTTTACTTTTATTCTCATTAAATGAGTACTTTGTTAGTCGTTGTTGTAATAATTTTGTGGTACCCACGTTACTGTCAGTGTAGATTTGCATAAACTGGATAAGCCGTTTGTGCGGCTGCATGTTTAGCCATGCGTTGCCGTTTGTTGGACCGGTAAAGTGCCTTTCTGATTAGCCTAGTTTACCCTTGAGCTTCTGTGTTAGTCATAGTCTCCGTTTTTACGAAAACAAGACAGCCATTAGTTTCACAAACGTTGCCCATCGTCTTGAACGCGAAAGGTCCGTTGCTGTATCGCTGATAAGGTTAAGATAAGCTTCGTATTTAAACCATAAATGACCAATTAAGAAGCTGAAAAGACTGGTTGGATACTTGGTAGTAAAATTAACATCTAGATTAGCAGCCTAGTATGATTTTCTTATAGTCTGCTATGCAATAAGGAAAACCAAAGCAACATGTTGAACAAACCTAGTTTAAGATTACTTTGTTAGACGCTCGAAATGATTATCCGGGTGGTGTTGTGTATCCAGATGGAGGTTAAATAGCGTGATGTTGAAGACCCGATGGATGTCAGAGTATGAGCAATGCAATATTTTAATGAGTTTCCTATTATTTTAACGAGTATGTGTGTTGTTCAACATGTCAGCTTCGAGAGAAAGAATAAGTTGTGATTTTCATTAAAACCTGTAGTGATTTTGATCAGAGTACCTTTATTCCTACTGACTTGGGTCAGGAATAGCCGAACGACTAGATCGAGTGCTGTGCGATAATGTTCTTTTATTCCTAGAGCGAAGTGCATTAAGGTGTGGTCGTTGATCGCAATCATGGATACCCTGCTACTCAAGTAGCTCTCATTTGATTTTTGATCGCTAAAATCATCTACCTCTGGTTTGTGTCGTATGACAAGAGCGTGTTGCGAGAATCTGAAAGTACTCATAGACTGTCGATGTTGGTTATTATCATGGTTATCTCAGAACTGTAGTCGTTTCCTCTATGTGTAGCTAAAGGAAATCAGTTTGTCCGAAAGTAGCTTATCAGTTCTCGCCATGTTCGTATTTGGTTTAAGTTTTTGTCAGTGGCAAAATCCAGTTTTGACATAGCTCATTGAGTATGGATGGGAGTTACATTCTATAAAGTTGTGAAGTTGTAAATGAATTTGATAATTACTTAAAATTTACGAAGTGCGGACGTTGAATTACTTTGAAATGCTCTATTTAGTGTGTATACAATGAGACGAATCTTTGAAATACTAATGGTAGATTTAATTCCTTTTGGGTGAGCCTGGTGGCTGGCGCGGCCTGATGGCTGGCGCAGCCTGGTAGCTGGCGCGGCCTGGTGACCGGCGTGGCCTAGTGGCCGGCGCGGGCTGGAGGCCGGCGAGGCATGATGGCTGACGCGGCATGGTGGCTGAGGCGGCCTGGCGGCCGGCGCGGCCTGGTGGCGAGTGTGGCATGGTGGCCAGCAGCTTGTGGCGCGCGGCCCGTGTGTAGTGCGCGGCCCGTGTGTAGTGCGCGGCGCGTGTGTGTCGCGCGGCCCGTGTGTGGCGCGCGGCCCGTGTGTGGCGCGCGGCCCGTGTGTGGCGCGCGGCCCGTGTGTGGCGCGCGGTCCGTGTGTGGCGTGCGGCCCGTGTGTGGCGCACGGCCCGTTTGTGGCGCGAGGCCCGTATGTGGCACCGCGCCTGTGTGAAGCCTGTATGTGGCTTTGAGGAGCTTGTAAAAGCTTGTACTGGTAAAGCTAAAGCCTATCTGGCCGAAACTGGCATTGGTTAGAAGATGTAGAGTCCAAAAACCTTAGCTTAACTGAATAATGAATGAAATTTAGTGGTGCTTCTTTCTGATTAGTGAACAGTGGTTGGTATCATTACTAAGTTGGTAAACGGACATGTCGCTCGATTTAGGTGATGTGTTCGTTGTATTGCTCGTTGGAGGCAATAAGTAATCTAGAGTCACTCGAGGGAGGTGACATGGTTTACGTCACTCGATGGAGGTGGCGTGAGTTGCTACGCTCGTGTAGGTGATAGCAACGACGGTGAAGGAAAACACCGTGAGGAAACCTGCATGTCTGAGAGTTCTTCGGAGTGTGCTCGAAAGACATGTGAAGTCTGCCAACTCGCATTTGGCCAGCGTGGTGGACTATGGCCTAATTGTCACTCGATGTAGGTGGCAATGGGTCGCTATCGCTCGTTATAGGTGATAGCAACGACAGTGTGTACGTCACTCGATGGAGGTGATATGAGTTGCTACGCTCGTGTGGGTGATAGCAACGACGGTGAAGGAAAAGATCGTGAGGAAACCTGCATGTCTGAGAGTACTTCGGAGTGTGCTCGAAAGACATGTGAAGTCTGCCAACCCGCACTTGGCCAGCGTGGTGGACTATGGCCTTAACCTT
The DNA here is from genome assembly GCA_944739405.2 of Euclidia mi. Taxonomy (NCBI): domain Eukaryota; kingdom Metazoa; phylum Arthropoda; class Insecta; order Lepidoptera; family Erebidae; genus Euclidia; species Euclidia mi. The sequence goes on along the minus strand of OX123182.2, from coordinate 43,297,442 downwards.
CTCATAGTGAGAAGGGGCCCGTGAACCGTGACACTTTTCGCTGATTAACGTTTGTGATATAATTCTCTGATACTGTTCACTAATGAGAGAGTTGCTTTCGTAATAATGTGATGTGATAGTATGTAGTTGAAAAAAAACTTGATGTTAACCCTTAGTGTTGTGGTTTCTTACGTAACGAGCCCTATTCTTTAACTAAACGATGATCAGGGTGGGCTGAGCTAAGACCTTGAGATATTGCAGAACGTTTTACCTTTTGCAGGAGCACCACCCAGGGCACCTACGAGATGGTCTGACACGATCATGAAGGCGGTGGGCGGCGGCATGCAACGAGCCTTACACATATGTACAGCCTGGAGACACATATGTGGTCGCGATCTTCAGCAGTGAGGGACCGAGGACGAAGAAGGAGCATCACACAGGGACGTGTGACGTGTCAAGATGGCCGTGTCGGAGATTCGAGAATGGAACGTCAAATCTTAATAGATTTGGGCGTATTCGGATACGATGGTTGGCAACACTGAGGTCGGCAGTTGACAGCTGTCAATGTCATAAAATGTTTTATAAGCGAACGTGGAGCTGTCAACGGGCACTTTTGGCGACAGACACAGCGGAGGAAACAAGTGTGGCCTACCTACGTCCGACTTCGCCGCGTTTCCAAAAGTAATCCAATTTCATCCGAGCTACGTGTGCATATTTAGTTTGTGAAGTAAACTAATTATTTTGAGTAAAACCTATGGAGTGTATACTGAGTCTTATTTTCCTGCAATGTACGATGGAGGAAGACCTGAGAAACGGAGAACGCCCATATTCTCCTACGTTACCTACGTGCTACGTTATATATAAGTGTCCCGCCTTCGATAATCAGAATGCAACCGCTCGTTTTAAATGCGTAAAAGATAACAAAGCTTGCATTAATTGCTTAAGCATAAAACATAAAACAAGTAATTGTTCTAGTAGAACGAGTTGTCGCTCATGTAATCAAAGACATCATACACTGTTACATTTCGATAAAGGTAACCCGTTGTCAAGTCAAGCCGCTAACCTTGACACACTTACGTCGCAAGTGCAGAACACGGTAGCTGCGCCTTCCACGCCTCACAATGAGATATCGTTGTGTACGACATCCATTGCGCGGGCGGCACGCATGCGCGGACGGCCTTCGCGCGCTTGTAGTGATCAGAGCAGTGCTAGGCCGCCATGTATGGCGTCTAAGACTGTTCTGTTAGCGACAGCGCAAGTTATCATATATGATGTTAATGGGTCGCCGCACATGGTACGTTGTCTGCTAGATAGCGCATCTCAGACCAATTTAATAACGTTAGAATTGTTCAAACGCCTCGGATTATGGAATAACTTTAAAAATACGAACTCAATAATCCGAGGGATAGGCGGATCAGAAAAACATTGCAAGGGTTCCGTTGATATTAAAATACATTCGCGTTTTGATAGAGACATTAATTTTAACATTTCTTCGCTTATCGTCGAGCGTATTACGGACACGTTGCCAAACGCTAATGTGGACGTGTCGCTCCTCACACATCTCGAGTCATTGCCACTAGCGGACTCGGAGTTTGCGAATCCGGCAGACATTGATGTTTTGATCGGAGCCGCAATATTCCCGCACTTGCTACTTACTAAAGTGGTACGTAGTGAGCAAAATAACTTACCGCCCGCTATTGAGACGGTATTTGGGTATGTGATTATGGGTACCGTACCTACATTACATACTTGTCAATACGTTACGTCTTGCTGTTGTTCTGTTCTTCAAGAAAACAATATTGACTCTCTTCTCAAGCGATTTTGGGAGCTTGAAGAGGTTACCGCACCGCCCTCGATGAGCCGTAAAGATCTCGATTGTGAAGAGCATTTCCGCGCTACCACTGTTCGTGGCGTTGCCATTCTGTGGTGACCCTTATTCGTTAGGCGACTCGCACGCTGCTGCGCTCAGACGTTTCCATTGTTTGGAACGTAAACTTGATGCATCATTTAAGTTACGCAGCGCCTATAATGACGTCATTCGTGACTACATAGATAAAGGTTTTTTGAGTGTAGTTGTAAACAACGAGGGCAACTCTCTGCCCTCATATTATATCCCGCATCACGGCGTAGTTCGCGAAGATAAAACCTCTACTAAACTTCGTGTGGTTTTAGACGCTAGTTGTAAGACTACATCGGGTCAGTCGATTAATGACATTTTGCATGCCGGCCCCAATCTACAGGGTGATTTATTACCATCATAATAAAGTTTCGTCTTTTTCAAATCGCTCTGTCAGCTGATTGCCGCCAAATGTTTCTCAATATCGGCGTTCGCGAATCTGACCGTAGATTTCAACGGGTCTTTTATCGTTTTGGCAAGAAAGAACCTGTGTATCAGTTCAATCGTGTTTGTTTTGGACTCAAGTCTAGCCCATATCACGCGTTACGAGTTGTTCGCCAGTTGATCGCTGATGAAGGCGATCACTCTCCGCCGCAGCGGCTGTTGCCACTTCCGCTTTGTACATGGAGGACATTGCCTGTAGAGTCATATCCGCTCCGCTAGCAATTTCGCTTTGTGAAGAGCTTATTCAGCTTTTCAAGCGAGGCCAGTTTGATCTTGTCAAATGGACAAGCAACTCTAAGGAGGTTCTCGCACGCATACCAGATTCTCATAAGGCTTCTCCAGACATTGAGTTTGAGAAGTCTGTACCGCATAAGGTTCTCGGTTTACGCTGGGACAAATCCTGCGATAGTTTTCGGTTTGACGTCTCACCACCAAATCGCCCCTTTATTGGTAAAACCGATTATCTACCGAAAACTAAACTTGTGGCAATAATGATTTAAAAGTTTGACAGAATAATTATGTAACTAAATTTCATATATCTTACCTTCAATCATGTAATTATAATGGAACAACTAATAAAGTATGTTTGTAAATCATAAAAATAGAAGTACTTTATTGTTAATGCTTGAAAAAATGCCAAACACTATCTTCAGGGAGGTCATTTAGTTGTTTTTTCCTGAATAACGACATAAGCATATATATCATTAATTAAATCACTTGGAGCTTATCTTAAAGCTTCACCGTAACCTTTCGAAGAAAGTAATAAGATACCAAAAACAACTGTAAAAATAACACTCTGAAACATTCTACAAATCGAAATTTTAAAAATGATAATTGGTTTTGCTTGAGTAAAGTTAAGAATTATGGTAGACTATCTGCAAAATGTTCATACAACGAACTACAGCAAGCCTGGTCTATTTTTATAATTACAAAAATACCAAATAATCATTACTTATCTACATGACAGTAAAACTGAATAAAGATGGAAAATTATAAGAATGATATATTATTAATAACTAGCCGTTTCCCGCGTTTTCACCCGCGTTCTGAGGGAACTACTTCGCGTACCCGAAAAAGCCAAATATTTTACGGATCCCTACTTTTTCGAAAATAACATATAGCCTGTGTTACTCGTAGATAATGTAGCTTTCTAATGGTGAAGGAATTTTTAAAATCGGTCCAGTAGTTTTTGAGTTTATCCATTACAAACAAACAAACAAAAATACAAATCTTTCCTCTTTATAATATTATAGTGTAGATAATAATAAAACCCCTCTGGGGCAGTCGTTAACCTCATCATGAGACTAACTCAATTTCAGAGGGTATAGTAACAGCTTTCAAACATCACCTTTATCTTGTGATATATATTAGTACAGGATAGAAAGACAGCTTACAAACCGCAGGGCAGCTTTGTGGCGAGCTGAATGTGTGTGGAGACAGTGCCGTCCCGATTGCTTCAGAGGGCTCGGTCAGGGCCTCATCTCCAGCTTGCCTTTATTGGCTTGTTGGAGTGGATTACCAAGATTGCCCGCAGGACCCTCGAATCTGGCTTGCCTTGGTCGCCCGGCCAGAGGGAAGCCACAAGAGCTATTTGCTCGGGGGTGAAAGTGTCATTGTCAAGGCCGTAATTACGGGGAAACCCGCTCCGGGCCTCCGTGGTCACGAGGCCTGCGATGGCGAAACCGGTGCCGCACCGCTCTACACCCCTAGCCGCTCACACCGGTGTTGCCCTCTTGTTGTTTATGGCAGAGTTTGTTTGCCTTGGCGGTTATCTAGAGAGGGCCCATCCAGTGAGTTGGCGAGTCACCGCCTGCCCCTTTTCGACATACTATAAGAGTATTTAGATCAGGTGCCGTTTTCTATCCATAGTGTTCACCTAGACCAACCCATTAAACATCCATCCCAATAGCCCAGATTAATTAGGTTCCACATACAAGTAGCAATAGTCTTGCACCTGCTGCGGCTAATCCGTGACTGCACTTAATAGTAAAGTTATGGAGGCGCCTCAGCAGGTATCACATCACATTCTAGATTAAAACTCTCAAAGGGCCTCTGTGCGTTGGACCTATGTCTGCGTGTACGCCTGCCAAAGGGCCGGTTATTCTTTTAATATCAAAGGTTAAAAGAATAGCCGTGATAGAGAAACAAATATTAATAATAATAATAATCATTTATTTCGGCAACATTCCATTTTCATACAAATAAAACCAAAAACAAAAACACAGAACAAAATACATTAGTGACCTTAACATGCGGAAATTAAAATGAGCACTTTGTCTAATTCAAAAACCTTCCCTCGGCACCGGGACCGCAGCAATGTATACGGGACCAGTGCATCAGGAATGGAGTCTGGTTTTCCTGCAATATTTAGAGGGATGCTATTGGGGCTTCTAAGCATTCTGGTCATCAAAGATGCAGTTCTCTAGACATAATTAAATTATCCATAGCAGGCATCATAGAGTGCTGTGCCATTGAATTAACTGACCATAAATTGATTGTGCTATGTGTATATAGACCACCCAAGTTAGCTAATTTGACTAAATTTTATGAAAATTTCGATATAATTCTAAAAAAAATATGCTCGCATCATCATAGTAGAATAATCATATGCGGAGACTTCAATATAGACACTCTAAAAGACAATAGAATATCTTTAGATTTTAAGTGCTTTCTTTTAAGCTATAATCTTAAATTGCAAATTAATGAACCAACACGACCTGCAAGCCAAACCTGTTTAGATAATTTTGCCCTTAACTGTAAGCAAAAATATGAGTGTAATATTATAGATTTTGGCTTGCCAGACCATACGGCACAGGTAATAAAAATTAAAGTGAATCAATCTTGCCAAATCAAATCTTGGAAAATAAAAGTACGAGATATGTCCAAAGATAATCTCAAGAAATTTAAAAATTATTTACAAAGTTTACCATTCCATGATGTTTATAATAACGAAAATCCCAACGAAGCCTACGATAATTTCCTAGACATATGTACTCTTCTGCATGACTTATGTTTTCCATACAAGCCAATTATTATAAGAACCGAGAAAAGAATTAAATGGATAACACGCGGAATGCGTATCTGTAGTAAACGTCAGCGTCAATTACTCTGGCAGTTGAGACTAAAACCGACAGATGCAAAAAAGGAGATGTTCAACACATACTCCAGAAGATTTAAAAAAATTATCAAGTTAACCCAGAAATCCCAGAATAATTATTTAATAAACCTCTCAGAAAACAAGTCGAAAACAGTTTGGCAAATTATTAATAATAAAAAAACCATTAAGGAACCCATATCTCAAATACAGAAGCATAATATAATAATTAAAGATCCTAAAGAAATAGCTGAATCATTCAATAACTTTTTTATCGATGAAATCTCACATATACCTAAATATCAATCAACAAATACTAATGATGTAAAACACATCTCTCAGTCGATATATTTAGCCCCAACGACGCCTGAAGCTATCATGGCCGTGATCAAAAGGCTCAAAAATAAAAAAAGCTTTGGTTATGATGGTATCTCAACTAAAGTCATAAAATTTGTTTCTAGTTGCATAGCCACTCCATTAAGTCATATAATAAACTTAAGCATATATCATGGCATATTTCCTGACAGTTTGAAAACAACAATAATAAAGCCACTATTTAAAAAAAACTGCAAAGAGCTTATGACGAACTACAGGCCTATAGCTTTAATACCGGTGTTCTCTTAAATTATAGAAAGTATACTTAACGAATATCTATATTCTTTCTTGTTTAAATTCAACGTGCTGTGTGACGAGCAATACGGTTTTCGAAAAAATAAAAACATCAACATGGCAATATTTGATTTTCTCAGTAAAGTAATGCCAAACATGGATAATAAAATTCAGGTTTGTGCAATTTTTACCGACATGTCAAAGGCCTTCGATCACGTTAACCATGAAACTCTTTTATATAAACTTCATTCAGGCTTACGGTATTAGAGGGTATGCATTCAATTTAATAAAGTCTTATCTAGGAAACCGGAAGCAATTTACGGAAATAGATAAAATTTGTTTTAAAACCAAAACTAAAGTGCAGTACACATCTACGCCTAAAGAAACTCAATTTGGTGTCCCTCAAGGCAGTATACTCGGGCCACTGCTGTTTTTATTATATATTAATGATCTGCCCCGACAAAAATCGCACCCTATGGTTCTATTTGCTGATGACAGCACACTAATAATAAAATGTAACGATAAACATATTTACGAAGAAGATATAAACAATAATTTAAATAATATAATCAACTGGCTTAATAACAACAATTTAGTGGTTAACATTAAAAAAACCAACATCATGCACTTTCATCAACGAAAAATCGCGGCAGATATAAACATAAATTACAAAGATCAGGTTATACAAAGTGTTACTGTAACTAAATTTTTAGTAATTTTCATAGACAACCATTTAAATTGGAAGGCACAAGCAAATGATTTATGCAACAAGTTAAGTACATCTGCTTATGCATTATACAACCTTTCAAAAAAGTTAACACTAAAACAATTCTTGTTGCTTACCATGGTTTGGTTGTGTCAGTTTTAAGATTTGGCGTAATTTTTTGGGGCAATTGTAGTGAAAAGGAAAGCATTTTTAAATCTCAAAAACGTTGCATAAGAGCAATGTTTAACTTGAAAACAACTGACAGCTGTGTGCCTTTATTTAAACTTCACAAGCTATTAACTCTGCCTTGTTTATATATATTAGAAATATCATTATTTGTAAAAAAGAATAAACACTTGTTTCCATCGTTACATGATGTTCGAAAAAGGACTACCAGCATGAGAACTCAATATCAAAACTTATTGTCAACTGGAGCATATAAAACTACATTGTTGAGGAAAAGTGTTATTGTCATGGCACCTACTGTATATAATAAGATACCTAATAGTATTAAGGAATTACCATTTAATATGTTTAAAAAACATCTTACATATTTGTTAATTGATAAATGTTATTACTCAATAACAGAATTTCTAAATGATGATTCTCTTTGATTGTTTCACGGGTTATTTAAGTAACCGCTGCTTATGAGAAACTACTAATATAATGCCAATTTCTCTATTTTATTATTGTACTGTAACATGAATATTTGCATGCCTAAATGGCAAAATGTACAAGGATTCATTTATCTATATTTAAGACCTACTGGACCTAGGTGATACATACCTACATTTTTGGCAAATAAACTATTCTATTCTATTCTATTCTATGATCGCTTTAAAGTTGTCTATGGTGGCTCAGCAAACATGCTTGACGCGCTACAAAACCACGGAAGCCCCAATAGTCCCCGGAATGCGTTATTGTATTGCACGCGAAGAGCGTTGTAGGTTCTCTGCGTATATCTGAGCCACAGGCTGTAAAAAGTCTAGCAGTATGCCTTGAACAGAGTAATTTTAACTTCCTTAGTACACCTAGCAAACCTGCGCACCAGCATATTGCATCGAACTGACAACGCCCTTCATTCCCTCTCTACATCAATATCATCACCTAGGTCCTCATTCCAAAGGTGTCCTAGGTATTTTAACTGTGACACCTTTTCCAGTTTCACCCTGTAAATGTAAACTGGCGGGACAGCCTCAGGTTTTCTGCAACTTATTCGAAAAATCATAGCCTCGCTTTTCCCGATTCGCTTTTTTGTAAAGTAGGCCATGAGCAGTGGCATATTGTTCACACACTGTAAGCAAACGTCTGAGCGTATCAAAAGACGGGCTCAGCAATGCCATGTCATCCGCGTAGCTGATACTGTTGATAGTCTTACCATCAACAGAGTATCCGACACCAGTGCTACTGAGCTTCTCGATCAGCTGATCGATGTATAGACTGAAAAGCGCTGGCGACGTCACCTTTTACCTCACACCACACCTCAGCCCATAGGTACTAGTCAGAAAATGCACGCGACCATCTAACCTGATTTATTTGGTGGCCATACCAGTACTGGAGAAGGCTGATTAACTCATGAGGTGTGGATTTCTCTCGCAATTTTGACCATAGAGATCCAAAAAAGCAGCATATACAGGGGTGTTTCTATCTGTGTTTGAGTGCCAGAATAGCAGTTTCGGTCGATAACCCTGCTCTAAAGCCGAACTGAGAATCATATGGTTTAAGCTGTTCAGTCATTCTACGCTCAATCACACAATCAAGAACCTTGGCTATTACGGTCGCTATGGATATAGGCCTATAGTTATCCTTGTCTGCCACATCCTTGCTTTTACTCTTGACTATTGGTAAAACTATTGTTCTCATCAGTTCTGTTGGTTAATAGGAATGCCGCAAACTAAAGTTAAATAGCATAGATAAAACCCTCGGCAGATGCGGACAGGCACGTTGTAAATGTTCTATGCTGAGGCCATCATGTCCTGGAGATTTACCCCTGTTCATAGATTTAAGAATGTTTTTTTATTTCTTATGCTGATATTTTAATCTCTGCTTAAAAATCATTCGTGTGTCTTTCATTTCTTCAAATATCAACCCAGTGCGAGGTTTACCATCCCCCACCCAGTTCAGAAAAGCCCTTCTAGCATTTCTATGAGCGGCCATCCTATGACAGTGCGTTGTTTTCTACCAACTCTCACTGCACTAAAACTGTGTACTGCTGCTTCCCGGAGCCGCATACCCCTTATTTATTTTCATATTCATACATTGTAGCATAATCTCAACATTATTCTTGGTTTAAGCTGAAAATATTTATGTAGAAACATCACCATACACTTTGGTGAAAAACAACTATTTAAGCATAGTTGCTTTTACTTGTATTAAAACCTAAACGATACTATCTCTGATGTTGTGGAAAAAACAATTAAAGCTACTTAATCTCCTTTAATTGAATTAAAATCTGCACAAATGCGAAGGATTATGTTCTGTTAAAAGCGAGTAGAACGCCTTACTTTCTTTTTAATGTGTAAGATTCTAAGTACTTACCAATAATCCAGCAAAACCAGAACCATTTAAAGACTTTTAGTTTGTATTAGTACAATGCTTCAGTATGTTCAGAGTGTAAGCAAATTGCAACTAAAATAAGATATGAAACTGAATGTGTTTTTGATTGCAAAGCTTCAAAAAAATCATACCGGTATAAGACTTTAGCTGTTATTGAATGCAGACGTTACCTAAAAGCTTGTATTATAATTGGTTTTTTGCGTATCTATCTCGGAAACTATGCATCCTATCGAAAAATCGGTTTTACCTGTAGATAAAGCTCAAAAAGTTGAGTAGTTTGGTGTAAATAACTCATTTTTGTAAAAAAGTGTAGATAATCGGTTTTACCAATAAAGGGACGAGATGATAAGTGCACTAAACGCACTATGCTGTCCACTGTGGCTCGACTATGGGACATAATGGGTTTTGTGGCTCCCACAATTTTGTACGCCAAGCTCTTGATCAAAGAGCTTTGGCTATCAAAGTGTGAGTGGGATGAAACACCCCCTGACCATATTGTCGCCGCTTGGGGCCAGTTTTGTATTGAGCTTACCGCGCTCAATCAAGTTACTATTCCGCGTCATCTTGGGTTGGTAGATGGATGTACCATCAACTTAACAGGTTTCGCTGACGCCAGCGAGCGTGCTTACGGCGGAGTCGTATATCTGCAAGTCCGCATTGGTTCTAACTACTCGGTGCAGTTAGTTTGTGCCAAGTCTAAGGTCTCGCCTGTTAAAACCATTTCGGTTGCGAGACTGGAGTTGTGCGCGGCCCTTCTGCTGTCTCAGTTGCTCCGCAAGGTTCAAGACACAGTTTTGCCCCACTACTCTATTAATAAATATACGCATTTTCCGACTCCAAGGTAGTGCTCGCTTGGATTAATTCTTCTCCTCACCGCTGGCAGACTTTTGTCGCCAACCGCGTTAGTAAATTGATTGAACTTGTTCCCGCTACTTGTTTCAATCACGTCGCGGGTTATCGTACTCGTCTTCAGGAAGAATGTTCCATAGATCATATTGACTGGAAGTTTATTCCACCAGCATCACCACATTTCGGTGGATGTTGGGAAAGCATGGTCAAAGTAATTAAAACGCATCTCTTCAAGGTTATAAGTCAACAGATCCTCTCTTACGAAGAGCTTTTAACTGTCCTTGCACAAGTTGAGGCACTGATCAACTCGCGTCCGCTCACGGCATTGAGTAGTGACCCTGCAGAACCATCCGCGTTAAGCCCTGCACATTTTCTGAACACAGTGCCATTATCGTCATTTCCGGCTCCTGAAGCAGACTCTTCAAGCTTGCTCCAGAGACATACTCTGCTGGATAAACTCGTGCAGTCGTTCTGGCGGCGCTGGCGTGCGGAATATCTACACCAGCTTCAGGCTAGATCCAAGTGGAATAGTCCTGCATCCCCTATACAGGAGGGTACGTTGGTCGTCATAATACATGATAATGCTCCGCCGCTTTCATGGCCGTTAGCCATCGTAGAGAAATTGCATACTTCCAAGGCGGTTTTCACGGTAACAACGCGAGTTGTACCGTACAACTCGCGTTGTTACCGTGAAAACCGCCAAAGGGAGTTACGTGCGCCCTGTTGTACGTCTCTGTCCGCTTCCAACTCAGTGAGATCTAGCCTGAAGTTGGACCTACCTCTTAGTTTAAGTATTTAGTTAGTAGTTTTCGCTATTATTGCGTTTGTAGTTTTCGCTAAAGTTAATTTAGATTAATTCTATTTTTTTTAAAGGCAACCCTTTAGGGCCGGGGGGATATGGTAGCGCCATCTACCTTCCTATCTATAACTAATCGCATCAACATCAATCGTTCCATGTACAAGTGCGAGCGATACTGTATTTCCGTCCCCCTCTATCCCACTCCCTGGAAGAGGCACTGCCTTTCGCGGATTGGTTGCTGCGATCGTCGACGCGAGTGACAGCCCAGAACATTCGATTCGCGATACGCGTCCGCTAGACCGCATCACCGCGCCGCTCCCGTATAAGTTATTACCGCTTCTATAAACCGCTCGCAAGTGGAAGTGACTGTGTAGTGAAGTGAAAACAAGCAGCTGCATCACGAAACCACCAGGAGACTGCCCTTCGGAAACGAAGAAGATTGCCGTATAAGGTAAGTGCCCGCCATCTTTGGAATATCCTATACCCACTCACAATCACCTCTTCCCGTATCCAATCCTACATCCTCTTCCTTTAAATACAGTCCATTTTTTCCAAATCGCCTAGAACCTACCTACGGTTTCGGTGTATCGCCGAACCAAAGAAAGATTGATTATTATCTTGCTTCGTAAATCACTCATATTTATATGTTTTATGCAAAAAATATACGTGAATTACATTACAATCGCACTTTTTAAAGCGCAGTAATTTGAATCAAAACAAAGCGATAACGCAGTGCGTGGTTCGCAGTGGTACTCCTCTAACATCAGCGCTAATAGCGAGAAAGATAACAATAAAATGCGTGAAATGCGCGCTCTGGCCAGTTTAGTATGGCAAAACACTGTATCAGGCTATACAGTCTTTTGCTTAGGTTAAGGTTGATTTTTTTATAAATACATGGTTTCTTATTGTAGTATGCCTCTATAAATAAACGTCGTATAGTAAAAATAAAAATATTACGCTGTAGTAGACCTCAAACCAAGCAGAATAAGCGTTGTTAAGCAAAAACACTGTTTTCTTGAATACAGTCTTTTGCCTCTTAACGACAGCGCTCTAATGAAAAGCTTGCTTAGACAAGCATGCGGATGCAACCGGGATGACCATATGACAATGATGGTGCTGTTAAATAGACGACAGCTTCTGCTTTTCATAGTGAATGTTTCCAAAATAAAATTTTGTTACCTATTTGATAAATCATCTATAATGTAATTATCAAGCTGTAACATGTATCAATACTTAGTTTCTGGTGTGTTACACGTATTTGACCTTATACTTATACACTAAAATTGAATACGCGGTGATGCTCGCTATGTCAAAAACGAATCTAAAATCTACAGATCTTTCTATAGAACGAATATTGAATTCCGTAGTAAGACGCATCTCAGCATGCAAGTACTAGTATACCCATAAGTTGCAACCGACTTATTGAAATAGCTGCTTTACTATACCGCTTCCTGTCTTTGTATTACACTATTTAATTTACTCCTAGTTCAGAACAATTATGTGTAACAGTTTAATATTACGGCTAGTTGGTATATCGCAGTAAAATTGAATTGGAAAACCAAAATCATAACTCACTATTAAACGATTTGCTGGACATAACAGAATAGGTACTAAGTTTGGTGTGTTAGATTTATTTTCAACCCAAAAACAAATGGGATTTCCACGAAACGACCCCCACTGATATTGTACTGGTATACCCATTTGATAATGTTGATTTTTAATTAAACGGCATCGTAAGTGAACATTCGAAACAGTGAATTTATGAACGAAATTGTCAATAGCATAAGCAATAGTTTATTATGACCGTAAAATGTGACAGCTAATGAATGAATCTACATTATTTATCACATTGTCTGATTATTCTGATCATTGGTTATTTGGTTGGTGTCTTTCAGCTAAAAGACTAGCTGTGTATTGGACAGATTCTCATAGAATACTAGCTAAATAGTCATGATTATCTGTATAAATATAATTCTTGCGTTACTGACTGATTGACCGTCAATTCACGGCCAAAACTAATGACGCAAGAAGCTGAAATTTAGCATGAATATTCCGTCGGGACGTTCCTAAGAAGAGATTCCACGGGATCGGCCAGAAACGAATAAATTAAAATCAAATATATGAACCCACTACAAAATAATAAAGCCCCCGGTATAGATACAATTCCCATAGAGTTACTAAGAAATTCTAATGAGCTTGCAATAACTGAACTGTTTGAAATAACTGCACAAATTTACCGATCAGGAAATTACCTAACGACTATTGCCAAAGTAAATTGATAACTCTACCCAAGAAAGCTAATACTCAGAAATATGAAGAACATAGAACCCTTAGCCTTATAACTCATGCATCTAAAGTACTTTTAAAAATAATACACAATAGAATTTACAGCAAAATAGATAACCTAATTGGTCCAGATCAGTACGTTTCAGAAGAAACAAAGGCACGAGCGAAGCCATATTGGCGTTACGAATGCTTATAGACCGCAGACTAGACTTAGGACTTAACACTTACTTAGCATTCATAGATTTGGAAAAAGCCTTTGATAAAGTTAACTGGAATAAAATTATGATAACACTTAAAAACGCAGGAATAGACTACAGAGACAGACGCATAATATATGAAATTTACAACAACCAAGAAACGCTGATTGAAATAGGGGAGGAGAAAGCTATAGCCAAAATAAAACAGGGAGTTCGACAAGGCTGCACCCTATCCCCACTATTATTTAACATTTTCATTGAACAGGCAATAGCAAAAATAGCAGAAAGACCTTTTGGAGGTGTTAAAGTCAATGGATAAAGAGTTTTGTTTATACGATTTGCAGATGATATAGCAGTGGTAGCTGAAGATCATATGCAGCTAGAGACGCTACTTAACTACATGGACAGAGTTTTCACAGAATACCAATTAAAAATCAACGTCAACAAAACTAAACCGTTAATAACATCAAAAGTAGCACCAACTTATAAGACCATCAAAATTAATAACACAGTAATAGAGCAAGTCCAAAGTTTCAAATATTTAGGAAGTAATAAAACATATGATTCTAGGTGTTCCGCTGATATCATATGCCGAATTGCAATGGCCAAACAAGCCTTTTACAGCAAAAATATCTATTTAAATCTAATATTAACAGAAACATCCGCAAGAATTTCATAAAAACATACATCTGGAGCATTGCGTTGTACGGTTGCGAAACCTGGACTTTAATTAAGCAGAATATAAACAGACTAGAAGCTTTTGAGATGTGGTGCTGGAGGAGGATGGAGAGAATTAGCTGGAAGGATAAAATTACCAACGAAGAGGTACTAAACAGCCCAACAGGCCCACACCATAAAGGGGATGCTTCGTAGCAAGCTGAGTAGATAAATGAGTAAACTAAGTAATTGAACCAAACTTAGGTTGTAGTGTGAACTATATTATAAAGAGACATCGCACGTACGTTAGCTAAGATAAACGAAGTTAATTAGTTCGCTAAGCTCTCACTATGGCTTGCGCTTGACTTCCGACCTTAAAGTAAATAGAAATCTGATTTCAATCCATCACGACTATTCAAAACTAACCTCTAAAGATATGTTATGTTGAATCGTCAAAATCGTCCATGCGTAATCCCAGTTATATCCAAGTCTTTCGCCTTGAAGTCCGGGTTTCACTTAGTAGTCTAACCAGTTTTGACAGTTTTTTGTTAGATTGACTGTCGTTTGACCTGTGCAAACCTACGAAATTGCTATATTCTATGGCTCATATAAGTGTCAGTTTATTCAAGAGTACTGACCCGCCATAATGACTGTCAAAGATCTTCAAGACAGCTGTTTTTTAAACAACACATGAAGGCGTTTTGCTATTAATGTTTAACAGCAACAGAAACTTGACGTCATACAAAAGTAATTTAGCGTAATTTTATAAATACCTAGTTGTTTCCGACGTTAAAAAGCAGCGATAGCCTAGTGTTGAATGTAACGGACTGCCGAGACGATGGTCTCGGGTTCGATCCCCAGAATCCCCCGGGCACACACCTCTGACTCTTCGAGGTGATGTATGTATTAAAAACGTTAATTATCGCTCGCTTAATAATGTGCCCGGTAGATAGCAATGGCTCGCCTCCTATTACATTGGCACCGAAACATAACTGGCGAAAATTGGGTGTGTAATACACCTCTGCCTACCCCTTCGGGGATAAAAGGTGTGAAGTTATGTTATGTCATGTTGTTTCTGACGTCCCCCCCGTGGGATCTCCACCTTGTCGTGGTGGGGGGCTCAGTAACCGTGGATGGGTCACCCGCGGTGAAGCTAAGAGGGATCCAGGAGGGGACGCTCCGCGTGGGCTTGGAGGGGCCTGCGCAGGATGCGTCCAACGGTGCGGGTGCGGGGGACAGTTCTGTCTGTCCCTCGCAGTCGGGTGCGGTCGCGGGAGAAGAGGCGTGTCGGTGTTGCGTTGCCGCGCGCCCTATCTCCCGCGATCAAATGGGGGCGCACCATTCGATGCGTCGCGGTGGGGCCGCAGAGGAAGAGGAGATGCGGTGTTGCGTTGCCGTCCTCCCTATCCTCTGCGGCCGCTGGGCGTTTTGGCGGCGGAGTCCAACACCTAAATCCGTCGCCAAAGGGGTTTTGTTCGGGGCCCGCCTGACCATCTGGCGGGCCAATACCCGTCGGAGGGTGGCGACGAGTGCTTTGGTGATGCCCCACCCTCCAACACACGGGTACATGGCGGAAGTCGAGGTGGTTTTTAGTGGAAACACCACATACTCCGGCTCTTATTTCCCCCAAGAGTCGGAGATCCGAAGGGATTTTCCACCTCGTAAAACAAAAAAACAAAAAAAATGTTGTTTCTGACGTTTCGCTCGTCTTGCACCGAGCGTGGTCGCGGAATGACTGATGAGAGCTCCGCGCCGTCTTGTGGAAGTGCGAGTTTCGGCACCTACCCTCACTTGGTCTTTATTTAAGTTCGCAATGTCTGTACTCCGACACACTACACTAATGGCGTCCACACACTGTTGAGATTTATCAGTGCGGCGGTGTTTACACGTGCTGATGACTGGATTCCAAGCAGCCGATAATCTATATCCATCCTCCCGGTTGAAATTGTTATATTTCTTGATTTCTACTTTCTCGTACTATCCTGGAGTAATAGTGACGATCGGTGGATAAGACTTGTGGTTGATGCAGTTCTATCCAGTGGTTTGCTCCAGACTCCAACAAATGCTCGGCTATCGCCGACTTATTAATATGTCGGTTTTTTACAGCTGCTATATTTTCCTTTACTCTTTTAGAGATTAAACGCTTAGTCTGCCCGATATATGAACTACCACAGCTGCAATCGACTTTGTAGACGCCAAGTGTTTGAAGAGGAATGACATCCTTTGGGGTACGCAGATTGTGTGCTATCTTAGAGAGCGGACTGTATACAGTCTTGATGGATTATTTCTTGAGTACTGTTCCAACTTTTTCCGTCACTCCCTTTAGATACGGCATGTAAGCGGGCTCTCTGCTAACTTCAGGTTTACGCTCGTTCCTCTTCCGACGGCGTATGTCTTTCGTGTATCCGTTGCGCCTAAGTACCCCCCGAACATGTGACAGCTCACAATACTGAAATGGAGGTAATGTTATGGCGTCGCTTTGTACGTTAATTTACGCAGTTGTACACGTGTTTGTTGTTGTATAGCACTTCTACATTAGACGGTCGGGTTGTCTCTGTAGAACATTACAGGGATAAATGTGTCTATTTTGGGCCTGAATAGAATCATACCTACGCTAACCTAAGGTAATTTTATACGGCATGAAAGTAAACACAGTCAGCTATAGGTCGGTTCATGAAAGATGACCACTGCGCAGAAATCATTTTTTAGGTCCCCGTGGAGGTGCGGGGTGAGGCGCGGGTGGAATGCCAATGGCGTGGCTCCGTTCTTGATGCATTCCCTAAATACGTCAAGAATGGAGCCACGCCATTGGTGCACGAATGTACAGATGCGCGACGGCCGCCATTTGTGCTCAACTTTCGTGAACCGATCTATACTATATTGTACCTTTTTGAAAGTCAATGTTACTGACAGCTATTAGATAGATATATTATTCGGATATTTGCGTGGGAGACTTTGAATTTTTCTGTGCGATGGTGTATTTTATTTCTACGAACACCACATTGTATTGCACTGCACTGAGAATTTTGTGAGTGAGCGTACATGGTAACACTACTTTGTGTAATTTACAAACTGTTGATTTGATCCTCAGTGCTCTTTAGAGTTGATTCGAATTGTAAAGTTTTGCGTCTTAGTGCATATATGCTGGATGAAGAAGTAATTATAAAGACATTATGTGTAAAATAGAGGCTTCCTACCGCCGAACCAACTGATCCAATTTGAAATAAGAAAATATATTCCAGTTAAATAGAGAACTTATGTTTTTAGATTAAATTTATTTACATAATTTACCATTTACATACCATTGTTTATTGAATAACTTTTATTAGACTTATGCGATGTTTTTGAAATCCGCAATGTAAAAACTAAGTCGACTGTTCCAAATTTTTTAACCGCCGACACAGGCTTGAGTATGTACCGCAAATATATACACTTATATGAATATAGGATTTTTTTTTTCTTTTGCAATTTAAGTAATGTGAACTCATTGTTACGATAAGAATAAACTAATTGTGAACATTTCCGAATGAAACTATTGACTATGATCTTGCTCATACCCAGAGAGTTTGGACTACGTTTAGACTAGAGAGAACATGGTCGCTATTTTTCCTTATACCGAACGTGCAACTTGTAATGTCAGTTGGTCTTAGTTGGTTAATCATAACGACAAATTACGCGTCTCATTTAAAGAGGCATAGATTCTTTACAGACTCACATCTTTGACTGCATTCTCTAAATAGCCGTGCTGTCAAATCCCATCATTAAGGAGTGATGGGATTTGACAGTGAAAGGAGATATCGATGTTTTTTGAATGAGGGATAAATACGGAAACAAACTCATCATCCTATTAGCGTTATCCCAGTTTCAATCTGGGGTCCTAGTCTTACCAGATTTGGCTGAATATTAGCTTTTCCGCGGAGCGACTGCCTGTCTGACCTCCGCAACCCGAAGGGATAGCGATATTCCATGGTTTAGACTAGTGTCAGTTTATTTTTGGCAGGTACTGCCGCCCTGAAACGATTGTCAAAGATCTTCATGCAACCGGACCGACGGCTTATCGTGCTCTCCGAAGCACGGGACAAGCGATAATTAACAATTCAAATAAATACGGAAACAAACTATCGGACATGAATGTAAAACTGTAGCTGGAAGCAACAGCGCCCCGCCGTTGTTATAGGCAATAAACAAAGACGACCAGCGGTCTAGTTTTCTATCATGTGTTTGATAGTATGCGCAGTTTAATTAGGTACATAATTCACTTATAAAAGTAGCGTCTATTAACCTAAAGCCTTGTACGGACCAAGCGTTCCAGTGTACGCATAATCTAGGTATGTTGACTACGCGTACAGGATTATGATCGAATACTACGCTTTGCTGCAATTACAGACTATAAAAGCATGCACCAGTGGGGTCTGATAATTTGGTTCCACTTTAAATATTTAGAATACTGATACACTGGTTGTGGCGTTGTGCAGACATTCAAATTACTTATGGAAATTACAATTTCACTTATCCGGCTTTGAATCGCTTGACGCTATGGCCTGCATCATTAAATCGCATTCATCACGCAGCAAAGGAGATGATACAAAAATTTACTCTAATGTTTATATTTACTGTCTTAATAGTTATCTTGTTTCTAATGAATGTATATTACGTAACTAAATAAAAACAAAAAGAGTGTAATTTTAGTTTGATGATAGGTATTAATAAAATATAATAATTGCAACAATTTTAATTAATCTACCTACTTCTAGGTATGTTATTTATCATATTAGTGCCATCCTGACTGATCAAAGACGTCTTGCCTTGTAGTCTGCTTTATAATATTCTACCATAGAATATAATATTCTTCCATATTCACACAACACCATCTGGTCCCAAACATACATAGGTATATACTTTTTGTAAATATATAACATATTATACATAGTACCACCCAGACCAAAACAAACATCCATATTCCTGCACACAAATGATTGACTTGAGCGGGAATTGAACCCGCAAGCTTCGGCGTGGCGAATCATTTGTGCTGGCGTATCACAAATCGGATTACCTACAACTCTAAAAAAATCGTGCAGTGTCCAACGTAAGCGATATCAAGCAACATGATATGATGCGACCCAAACAAACTGCCAAATCCTGCGGCATTAGCCAATCTGGTATAATAAAATTCGAAAAATACATGATCTAAGTGACAGTTTCTTAGCATCGCTTCGCAACGCATCGCTCATTAGTTTATGGATACTTTTTGTCAATAGATTTTATGGCTAAAACGAACAATTAAACACGTGAATTTTTTTAGTACTGTCTGTCTGGCAAGTCTTTGCAAAGCACTGTCAGGCGTCGACAGCAAAAACTACAATTTCAATATTTTAGTTATTTACTTCTACGGCTTAAATATATCGACACATACTAAAGGTCGACATTCGACCAAAAATATTTATCGATAAATCATCATTGTTACGAACAACACTCGGTTTCCTAACTGTATGTTTTGTCTACTGTTTGGCTACCACGAGGCTGCTATAAGAGCGTGCTGCTAAACCTATCGACAGCTCTTTCTATCATATTGCATGTGCCATTAGAAAGAAGATATCAATCATAGCAACCGCTGTTGTTATTTAGTGTTACTTCTATGACTTAAGGTTATATTTCTTTGCTCATACCACTTCCTGGAATGAGACATTACGAGTGTGACTTTTTTTGATGGAAGACGCTACCTACGTGTTGTACGGTGATATTTGTAAGAAGTTCATGAATAAAGACATTGTTGTTTTCAAAAAGGTGCTTTCCCTTAGACCCGCTCCTACAAATTCTCGTCCGGGATAGGGTCTAAGTGACGACGAAGGTTTGCAAAATTTTCACAACGTAGCGTCGGCGCAGAGACACCGCGCGGCGTGGGTGCGTTCACCGGCCGACATCAAATCATATCCACAAACATCTTGTCCACATTTCGCACATTCCGACGAACTATGGCGGAGAAACCAGAGAATAATGACGGCAAGTACAATCCATTCTATATGATTGATGCTATTCCAAAATTTACGAGGGACAACATGACGTACTCTTCCGTAAAATGGACACAGGATTTAGAGGACAATGCTGAAATATTTGGATGGAGTCTGCATCAAAAACTTGTAATAGCGCGACGTTGTCTATCCGGCACGGCGGAATTATGGCTAAAAACGGAAAAAGCGTTCAAAACATACGATTAACTCAAGGCGGCTTTGCTCAAGGAGTTCCCGGAGTTGATAAATACCAAGCAAATGCACGAGATTATGAGCAAGCGGCAAAAACAAGCTAGCGAAACCTATTATCAGTACATGCTTGTTATGAAAGAATTAGGAAAAAGGGCGAGGTGCCCCGACTACGTGGCTATTCAATATATAGTCGATGGAATTTCTGACTACGAGTCTAATAAATTGTTATTCTATGGTGTTACATCGTATGCTGCATTGAAAGAAAAATTTACTTTATACGAGGCATTCAAACAGAAAACAAAGATGGCGGGGTCCGCAAAACAACGTAATGTAGTGAAAAATAAGGTACGAGAACATCTAAAAACGACAGGACTGCGTTGTTACAAGTGTGGTGAAAAAGATCATATGGCCAACTCGAGTACTAAAGGAGTAAAATGTTTCAAATGCAATGAATTTGGTCATATTGGGACGGAGTGCAAGATGGTGGCTAAGGAACGAACATCGTCATATCAAAGCTATGGCGCGAGCGGGAAGTCAGATCGCCGATTGATGTTCGTCCAATATCATTCACCAGAGGACGCGATGAACGCGTCTGAAGCTAGCAGCGATTTCAAGGAGCGAGTGAGTGAACACATGTCAAATGACAGTTCGGTCGATCCATTCACTCCGCGGTTCAGTAATCAGTGTCAAAACGTGCTAAACGTAAACAAAAGTGTTTCGGTTATAAATAATAGTGTGAAAAAGGTTAAAATGTGTGATCTTACGGTAAACTGTTTAATTGACACTGGTAGCGATGTAAATTTAGTTACTTACGGGTATGAATATCCACTGCCAGTAATAGAAGACCACATCGATAAATTGTGTAAAGTGAAAGTGTTCAGTACCCTTGACATGAAAAATGGATTTTTCCATCTACCCATCGAAGAAGACTCTGTGAAGTATACAGCTTTTGTGACAAGTAATCCAGTAGGCCAGTACGAATTCCTAAGAGCACCTTTAGGTCTATCAGTGTGTCCAAAATACTTCACACGGTACATTAACATTATATTTGCAGATTTTATTAGGAATTGAGTTGTGTTGATTTTCATTGACGATATAATAATACTTTCAGAAGATGAAAAAGAAGGTTTACAGAGGCTTAAAGGCTTAAACACACCCGATGCGTATGCGTGACTACGACGTAACCACGCACATAGTTATGGCGTAACCCGATGTCACACCGGGTTACGCATAAGTCTACGCTTACGCTTACGCAATCGAGCTGAGTACGCAACGCAGGCCAATCAATGGTGTGCCCAGCTGCGGCAGCTATATTTTATTTTACTGTTTTTGACGCGACGCGAACCAATCTTCGTCAGACATCGTGCACAACATAAGTTGTGCACGATGTCTGACGAAGATTGGTTATATGGACCTAGTAGTTCATCTGACGAGGAAGAAGCAATATTACTACTACTGTGCCAGAATACTTCTGCGTGTGCAAAAAGACAACGGGTTCATGATATAAATGAAAGAAGAGAAACACATAGTGAATATGACTGCACGGTTGGCGTAGTGGTTTAAACGGCCGCCTCGCCGCTTGACACTGCGCCAAGTCATAGAAATTAATTTAGCGGGTCTTAATCGCGTTAACTTAACTTATTTAAGGTATAAATACCTATTTGTTACCGACATTTCGCTCGTCGTGCACCGAGCGTGATTGCACCGAGTGTAAACACCGCCGCAGTGATAAATCTCAACAGTGTGTAGACGTCATTAGTGTAGTGTGTCGGAGTTGCGTAGACATTGCGAACTTAAATAAAGACCAAGTGAGGGTAGGTGCTGAAACCCGCACTTCCATAAGACGTCGCTGAGCTCTCACCAGTCTCTCCGCGACCACACTCGGTGCAAGACGAGCGAAACGTCGGTAACAAATAGGTATTTATACCTTAAATAAGTTAAGTTAACGCGATTAAGACCCGCTAAATTAATTTCTATGATGTACACAAATCGCGAAAGTTTAAAATCGATTATTACTGCGCCAAGTGTTGTGGGTTCGATCCCCATACGAGACAACACTTTGCGTGATCCACAAATTGTTGTTCTGAGTCTGGGTGTTCATTGTGTCCGTTAGTTGTATGTTTGTAAAGTCCCCCGCGACACAGGATTTAGTCCTAATGCGGGAGTTGTCTTTTTAATAAAATAAAAAAATAAATAAAAAAGTCATAACCTTTGCCGTGAACTCGAATCGTATGAGGATCGCTTTTACTTATATTTCCATATGTCAAGAAATTCTTTTGAAGAATTGCATGATTTAGTGAAACCACATATATTGAAACTAGACACCGACTACAGAAAAGCGGTTGCAACAAGGGAAAGGCTAGCAATTTTTTTAAAGTGTAAAGTCGAGAAAACGAAATTATAATTACAGATTGTGCAGTGCCCGTCGTATCATTGAAAATACTTTTGGTATTTTAGCGGAAAAATAGTGAATTTTTCATAGACCTATTAAATGCCATGTCGAAACGGCTATTCTCGTTACGAAGGCAGCATGTTGTTTACATAATTATGTAAGAATAAAACACGGTGATATTATGATGCACGAGATTGAAACTGAAACAAGGCAAACAAACTTGAAGAAAGTGCATTAACACCTCTAAGACGCACAAACACAAAGTCACCTAATGATGCAATTGCTATCAGAGAAAAGTTTGTTACATATTTTAGTAACTAAATAAGTACATACCTTTAATTTCCAGTTCAGCTCCAATTTTCTCCCATAATAAACATTTAACTATATGATATATTTTTGTAATCTTTATTTTTTGGGTTGTAGATACAGTCATATCTACGCACAATTTCAATACGTTTGTCGTTCTTATCGCTATTCATCATTACTATCAAACCAAAACAAAACACCACTTTGTAATAAAATACAACTGACTGCCGTTACGCGCGTAGGGCAACGCACAGCAAAGATACGTGCGTGTTGAAATTTGTTCGGTGTGACGTCCAATAGGACGCGCCATTGAATACAACGTCATCAACGCGACGTTGCCGTTCTGCTCTGCGTAAGGTACGGCGTAAGTCACGCAGCATGTTTGT
This sequence comes from Euclidia mi, assembly GCA_944739405.2. Lineage (NCBI taxonomy): Eukaryota > Metazoa > Arthropoda > Insecta > Lepidoptera > Erebidae > Euclidia > Euclidia mi. The sequence continues at coordinate 43,274,085 of OX123182.2, read as the reverse complement.
GTCTTGGGAGCTGCATTGCGTAGGGCTACGCATTACGTCGACGCGCACGTCTATATTACGCAAGCAGTGTGTCCTGTCTCATACAGTTCCTTACATTACAACCCAGTGATACGTGCACGTCTACGCTTACATCTACGCATACGAATCCGGTGTGTTTGAGCCTTAATCATGTGTTGAAAGTTGCTGCTGAATATGGGCTTGAAATCAATTGGAAGAAGTCACAAATTCTCCAACGTTCTGTTGAGTATCTAGGGCATATCATATTAAATGGAACGGTGAAGCCCTCCTTAGAAAAAACTAAAGATTTTAGGATATTCCCAGTGCCTAAAAACTTGAAAGAGGTTCATAGCTTCATAGAATTGACTTCATACTTCAGAAAATTTATTCAAAATTATGCATTAGTGGCTTAACCCTTAACTGAGTTACTGAAGAAAGACAGTGAATTTCATTTTGGTGATATGCAAAGACGAGCTTTTGAAGAATTAAAATTGAAATTAGATTGTGAACCTGTTTTGAAAATATTCGACATGCAATTGGATACTGAACTGCATACTGATGCCTCCAAATATGGATATGCAGCCATTTTAATGCAAAAAGATCCCAACAATGGTAGCTTAAATCTAGTCCACTACATGAGTAGAAAAACAACAGAACATCAGCAGAAGTGTAGCAGTTATGACCTCGAAGCTTTAGCTGTAATAGAAGGTGTGAAAAAATTTCGAAGATATCTTATAGGAATCCATTTCAAGATTGTGACCGACTGCGAAGCATTTCAGAAGACTTTGACCAAAAAAGATGTATCTGCAAAAGTAGCTCGGTGGATACTGTACTTACATAGATCCGGTGATAAGATGCAGCATGTGGATGCGCTAAGCAGATATGTGAATATAGTTAATGTGGAACTACAGGCTAGGATAAGGAAAGCGCAAGAATAAGATGACAAGTTAAAGATAATAAAAAAAGTTCTTAAAGAAAATGAGTATGAAGATATTTTTTTGGAAAATGAAATTATTTACAAAAGTGTACAGAAAAAGTTGGTGGTTCCTGAATTTATGGACATGGAAATTATTCAGAAAACTCATGAAATGGGTCACTTTGGTAAAAAGAAGATTAAAGATATTATAGAAAAAGATTATTATATAGCAAGGTTGGATCATAAAATTGATAAAGTTATCTCTATGTGTGTGCCATGTTTATTGGCAAGCAGAAAGTCTGGCAAAACGGAAGGCTTTTTACATCCCATTGACAAAGGAGAACTACCGTTGGATACACTACATTGCGACAATCTAGGACCATTGGATGCTACAAAAAATGTACAATTATATTCTAACTGTAATTGATGGGTACACCAAGTTTGTCTGGATTTACCCTGTTAAGACCGTGACTGCTAAAGAAACAAGTTGCATCAAAAAGACTATGATAACCCGCGGAGACTAGTAACCGATCGAGGAACAGCTTTTACCGGGAATAAATTTCAAGAGTATCGCCAAGTACAGGCGATTGAACATGTTACTATAACAACTGAAATTCCTCGTGGAAATGGTCAAGTGGAAAGAATTAATCGTGTCATTATTTCTACTTTAACCAAGATGTGCATAGAAGAGCCTGGTCATTAGTATAATCATCAATAGTACTTATCAACGGTCCATTAATACTACGCCATTTGAGCTTTTAACCGGAGTTAAACTCGGAATGAAAGAAGACATAAAAATTTTAGAGTTTTTGGAAGAAAAACGTAGGAAAGAGTTCACGCATAAGAGAGATGAATTAAGAAAAGAAGCTAAAGCACAAATATTAAGGATTCAGGAAGAGAATAGAAGAACATTTAATAAAAATTGGAAAGAAGGAGAGAAGTACAAACGAGGTGATTTGGCAGCAATACAAAGAACACAGTTTGGGAATGCGTTAAAATTAAAAGCAAAATTCTATGGACCATTAGAATCACCAAGGAGTTAGGAAAGGATCGCTATGAGGTGAAAAAGATAGACAGAGGTAAGGAGGGACCGAGGAAGACTACATCAGCTGTAGATTTTATGAAAAGATGACCTTAATTCACCTCCCCTTTATCAATCTCAGATGGTAGGGTTTATTTTTTTATGTTATACCTGGTATCTTAATCTGTTTAAAAATAACTGAGTCAGTGGCTAGATCAGTGTAACCCTTCCCAATGTATGCAAATATTGCCTATTTTTTTTTGTATTTTACTTGTTTTATTGTGTATCTAGATATGTTGTACTGCAACTGAATATTGCTGACTATTTTTCAGTATTGTTGTTTTTCTCTTGGAAAATATTGTTATAAAGTGTTATTAGAATAATATTCTATTTATATATATATATATATATATATATATATATATATATATATATATATATATATATGGTTCAGGAGACTGTTTACCTTGCTGTTGTTTCATTGTTTACTGCCTTGTGCAATAATAATATTATTGTGTTTAATTGTGTAACTTTTTCTTCTAAGACATTGTACTTAGTACTTCTGTAAAAACCAGTCTGAGGCCAGACTGTTTAGCAGGACGGCCGAGTTGTAGGATTTTTTTTTCTTTTGCAATTTAAGTAATGTGAACGCATTTTTACTATAAGAATAAACTAATTGTGAACGTTTCCGAACGGAACTATTGTCTACGATCTTGCTCATACCACTTCCTGGAATGAGACATTACGAGTATGACTTTTTTTGATGGAAGACGCTACCTACGTGTTGTACGGTGATATCTGTAAGAAGTTCATGAATAAAGAAGTTGTTGTTTTCAAAAAGGTGCTTTCACTTAGACCCGCTCCTACATGTATGTATGTGTGTTTATCACCAAGAATGAAGAATAATGGGTATTAGTTACTATTTTACATTATAGGCTATCAAAATAGTTTTAATGGAAATATCTAGACGATGTCTCATTCGTCACGTCCTTTTACATAAGCCCAAAAGCTACAAGATTAGCAATATAGACCTTGCTTAAATATAACCTGAAACATGATTTTAATCCCAAATCAACCAACTTTCGCATTCTATTATAACAGAGTTAAAGAAAAGATTACTGCCAGTCAGCTGGTTTTAGAAAACTCATCAATAAATTTGAAAATGAGTTAAATTAACTACGGAATTCAATATTCGATCTATAGATAGATCTGTAGATTTTAGATTCGTTTTTGAAATAAGCTCCATACACAATATGTCAAACACGAATATCGAATCTCAAAATCATGTATGGATCGAATATTGAAAATGGCCGTAAGTCGATCATCGGTATTCTACCTGGCGAGTCCGATGATTAAAATGCCCTTCATGATCGCATAGATCATAAGTCCTACCTAGTACCTAATGCCAGTTTTTGCAAGATATTGAAAAGCTGAACATTTGACGTATAGGTAATTAGGTATATCGTTGGCCATCACCATCATACAGAATTTACCCGTCTACTGCTGGGCAAAGGGCTCTCCCTATTTGCGTCACAATAGCATTATTAAGCTCTAGGAAGATTAAGCCAATTATACTACATTTGCCAGATCGGTTGGTATAGGATTTGGTGTCAATTTTTCTGTCTCTTCCCAAGGTTTCGTGTTTTTTTATTAATTACCTACATTAACTCTTCGACACCCATGGCATGTAATACGGGAGTGACACTTTGTATCCTTAGCCTCTCACCAACAGAATGTAAAATACATGACATTCCAGATACAAATATATATTTATGAGAACAATAAGCACATCGATAGGTTATTTAGTATCGTAGAGCATCGTATCGACTCGCATTCATAAAAATAAGACTCTACCTACAACATACGTACCACAGATACATGCATATACATTTGTAGCTACAAGACTAAACTTGTACCAAATACTTACGTCATCTAGGGATGGATGTGTGAACTCGAGGTTCGGGTATTTTCTGCGGTAAATCGAGTGCATAGTTTTAACGTCATCCATATGAACAAATTTTAACTTAGATCTGTACTACGTTCAAAAATATATTTTGATAACTTCCCTTGCTTAATAGTACGACTAGTGGAAACATTAGCTCTTAAATAACAGATAGCTTTTGATGTCGTCGGTTGCTTGTTTTTTGTTACGAAGTTGTTGGCAAATATTTTTTGTATTCTCGGCCGTAGTTGCCTACTCTGCTAAAAGAAAACAGTGCCTGACTTATAGCAATGGCTATATTTACACTACCAGTGTAGTTTTATATTCTGTGGTTTGCTCTAGGTAGCGCTCATAATAAATGCTTCATAGTAATGGAAATGCAGCAGCGATAGCCAAGTGGAGAAACCGACAGACTGCTACGCAGAGGGTCTCGGGTTCGAATCCACGGCACGCACCAATGACTTTTCGAAGTTAAGTGCGTATTAAATTGTGAATATGTTCTCGAAAGACATGTGAACCGTGTGGTTCACGGCATAGAATACAAGTGTCACCACCCCCTATCTTCCCGTGGGTGTCGTAAGAGGCGACTATGGGATAACACGATGCAAATACCATCTTTGCGTAGAGACGGAAAACTCGAAACTAAACCTGATACGACTGCCTCGTTGGTCTCGCGGCATAAATGTGCGCGTGGGATCGGGAGGTCCCGGGTTCGATTCCTGGGTCGGGCAGTGTTATTGGGTTTTTCTGTCACGAAATTCTCAGTAGCAGCACGGAGTCTGGAAATGTGCCCGGTACGGCAATAGGCTCGCCCCTTATTACGTGGGACTAAAGTATATCTGGCGAAAAGTGGGTATCGAAATACACCTCTGCCTACCCCTTCGAGGATAAAAGGCGTGACGATATGTATGTATATATGTATGAATGTAAGACATGTGAAGTCTGCCAATCCGCACTTGCCCAGCATGGTGGACTTTGGCCTTACCCTTCTCATAGTTAGAAGAGGCCCAGCAGTGGGACAGTGTGTGGCTGATGATGAATGAGAAATGTTAAATACTTAATGAAGACCTGTTATGTTCAGAAATTGAAATAAATACTACCGTGAATTAGCGTTAATTTGCAATTGAAAGGCTTAGTGGTCAGCAAACCACAACTGAAAAGCAATAATATTCTGTACGTTGTTGTCATACCTATCTCTAATACCGTGAGAACCAAACAATAAACTGGATTAACAAAATTTACAAAACAGGATTGGATATCCCACAATAGAACTCAAAATCAGGACTGGCTGGAAAATCCTGATTCATTAGACTAAAATGAAAAGCATTGGACAATCGTAGCCTGGAAGTTCATTTAGTTGAATGGACGAAATTTCCAAAGTCCCGACAATCATAATCCGGAGTGATCGCCTCGGGATAAAGATTTTCAAGATAAATAATCCTTTACTTGATCAACCACAGAATGATAGAAAAATATAAAATCATCATCTAAATAAGACATTTTATTTTTCAAATTCTCTCCTGACTTATATTTGAATTGAAATGAAACTTTGTCTTGACTTTAATTTAAGTTAAGTAATAGAGTTTTACGTAAAGGAATTTTATTGTTTGATGAAATTACATCGCTATACTTACTTTTGGAAGTACCTAATGTTTTCAGAACTAGTTTCAGTGAGTTTGCTGTTTGTGTGTGATTTAAATACATTATCTTGTACATTTTTATCATGTGGCAGTGTCTAGCTATTGCTCATATTACTATGTGTGAGATAAAAGTTTTGTCTTCCTATTTACGTCTTCTCTCTTCTCGTACAAGGTCCGTGTTGGTTGTGGAAGATATTAGAATCCAAAACGGAAATTAAAGTAGTTTCACACTTGACTAGATAACGCGCGTTCCTAGTGATTTTTTTGCCAACTTGTATAATATCCAACATCCAGTAATTTTAAGCTTATTTTAAGTCTCTAAAATTATCTTAAGTAGGCTCTGACGCGCCTGACTAATATATACAAACAGTGAATCTACTAAAATAATACTTTAACTGTAGCACTTTGCCACAAATTATTCACCGACTCAAATACTGATTGAGATTCAGGATGAGAATTCGTAGCTTGTTCTTCATTACACCATATAATAGCTGTTACTAATATCTATACAAAAATACAAATAATGCTTTATTACATACCTTTTAAAGCTTCATTTATGTCATTAGTCAATGAACATGAAAAGTTAAAAGTTATTCAAACAAAATCTAAATTACTTTGACAGACATATTAATTAAATTCGCTACAAAGCGAACGGAAATCATGGCCCTGCAAAGCTATAAAATGCATGCAAGAATATTCCTTTTATCTTTATGAATTTTCTAAAAATAGCTATTAAGAAATTTACAATATCAGAGGCGATACGTTCGTGAACGTAGCTCTGTTACTGTGTAAATCAGAACAATGGAGGCACAAATGAGATTTATTACTTTTCTTTAGAGTCCCGAAATACTGGAAACATTTCTATTACGTGCTTCCTGATTGTATATTTGTTTCATTTGTCCGTTCATTTGTTACAATTAAGTGAACGGAAGACCTTTGGGCCAAAATCGCTACTAATTGGGTCCCCGAACGTGCTAGGCGACAACGTGGAAGGCCGAGACGACGATGGCGGGACGAACTGGACTCGTACAGGAAGGCCTGTGCTGGCACAAAATAGAGACCTGTGGAAAAAGGAGAGGGAGGCCTTTGCCCTGCAGTAGGACGCTACAGGCTGAAAATAATAATAAAATAAATAAATAAAGTGAAATAAATTAGCGGGTCTTAATCGCATACAATTAACTTATTTAAGGTACAAATACCTTAAATAAGTTAATTGTACGCGATTAAGAGCCGCTAATTTATGTTGTATGATGTATACAAATCGCGAAAGTTTAAAATCGATTGAATAAAGTGAACTTTAAATGTTAGAGGCTTCTCTTAACTAGTATTGCTTGGATGGGATGTTTTGTTTTATGCCTAGTTCTTTGTATAGAGGAAAACATGTCAACAGGTGAAAAAAGAAAATACACACTATACACCACTATTTTTTAATTAGTACAAAAAATTTTATGGGGCTCTAAGCATCTTTAACTAATCATATTTATGTATGTAAAAAATAAAAATTCTAAGTTCCAAAACTGTCCACAAAAATACGTAATGATTGGTAAATGCATAACTAAATACTATGTTGTAGTAGTAATTTTACGCGGCACTGCTCCATTGACAAATTTGTGCAAACTCGAATCTCGCCACCCCCTGTCCCTCTGCGCCCGCGCCGCAGTGCTAAATTGAAGGCGGTAGCGAGTGGATCCCTTTTTCGCGGCAACAATTATTGTTTGTTTACGTTTGTCCAACGCGATGGCTCATCAGTTCACATCTCGCGAGTGCAGCTGACCCTTTGTACAGGGAAGTGTTTGGAAGCCAGTGAATCGGTCGAGGCGGGCCTGTAGCTTGGCCTCCATGCTCACCACTGTGTACAAAAGTGAGTCGGTTAGTGTCGAACAATTTAAACAGCGCATATTGGACGCTTTTGACGCAGTGAAAAGTAAGAGAAGCGTACTTCTCTCGTTAAAAAATAATTTAATAAAACGTGTTGTGTATTGACAATGGTGGTGGACATTTCGAAGAACAACTGAAATACTTGTAAGTAAAGTAAAAATTACCTGCTTAAGTAAATAATAATTTGTTGCGGACGGCTCAAAATCGGTCTGTTTGGAGAATCTTGAGGGAGGCCTATGTCCAGCCGTGGACGTCTCTAGGCTGACATCATTTTCATCAGCCTTTAACAGTCCACTGCTGGACTAGGCTGACATGATGATGATGAAATATTAATTGTAAATAGCTGCTGATTCTAACTTCATAAATACGCCAAAATTACTCTTTCCTTTTATACCAGAATACCTTCTTTTATTTTGATATGTGTTTGCTTTCTTATTACATACCTCCGTATTTAATTACTTGTATAACGGTAAATTTTGCCGGTCCTAAGACAGGATGAAGTATGAAGGAGAGGGTAGAATTTAGAAAATTAAAAAGTAACTACCTACACTTATTATCCCTTCGAAACATTTTGGCCACCATCGAGGCATCTCAGGACACCCGTAGATGTATTTTGACCACTTTCGAGGCTAGACTTTCGAGCTAAGTATGGGCGCGTAATATTTTCGTTGATAGAATGGTGATCTTTCTATTCATTAAGTTAATATTGTATATCAAAGGACGCGTAATTAAATAAGCTTTTGAATGATATTAATTAACACCAAATAATATACTTGAAACCCACGCAAGAGCGGTATAAAGCGCGTCCGGTATAATATTTTCCCGCCATTTTCGAGCGCGCTATTATATTTCTAAAATATTCATATTTCTCGTCGTTTTTTATTATGGGAGGTATATAAGTGTTGTCCTCGGTTTGAAAGGTAATTTAATTTACTTTCAGAGAAAATATATATAATGGAAAGAAACATTTTAATTTTAAACATAAAAAAATATAAATTATAAATGATTGTTAATTGCCGCCAATTCTCGTATTTTATTTTTTCAAACTTATTTTTTTGTTATATATCAGATTCAAACCTAGATAAGTTTCTTTTCAACTAGATTTCCAATTAAAAAAAACCATATCTGGTAAGAATCCGATAAGAATTATTCTAATTGGACTTTGCACAATTGTTTACTTTTTCCCGCCAAAAATAACCGCCAATCCCACCAAAATTTTCAAAAGCCAATATCTCATGAATTATAGGAATATTATATATCATATGATAGGTTTATTTATATACTCATAATAAAACAATAATTCATATCATAAATGTAACCTTATCTATATATTTTCATTCAATAAAAAATAATTGCCGTTTTTTCGGTAATTGAATGAATATAGCCTGTTGAATTAAATTATTACACGATATTTGTTTATTTTTTTGCTTTTATTTTATAATTCATTAGTTCATTTACAATTAAAACATAAAAATATCAAATATAATTATATTATTTGTTTACAATAAATGTTTGAATCTATAATTACGCCCCGCGCGCAACATGCAAAGACAGCGAAATATACAAAATTTCAAATGCTGACATTTAAATAATTTTCTGAGCAAGCATTGCTATAATTTTCTATTATTGTAAAGCTTATATCACCAGGTATAGAAAATAACAAAAGTAAACAATTTATAACACATATTGTTATCATGACAAACAAAAATGGCGAGTAGGTCGTCGATAGACGACATTGTTTACAATAGGATCAAGTTCGGCGGGTCGCATAAACTAAACATTCCGTCATTCAGTCACCATTCAAACATTACTACAAAGCATATTTAATCTACTTTCATAAAAACATCATTTCAAATATCAACACCCGAGTGACGAGTCGTAAGTTTAGGTTTAAAGTAGCACGGCAAGTGGCCTTGCTTCGCGGGTGGTCAGATAACGACCGCGTGATGCTTTAGCGATAAATGTCAAATTAAAGCGGTAACTTTGAGCCTTAGACAATAAATTGAAGCAAAATGCTTCAATTTATTGTCTAAGGCTACCTACATTATAAGTGCGACGGAAAGAATGCGTAAGAGTAGGACGGAAAGTAAGTACTATCAATGAAGTTAGTATTGAATGGGTTGTAAAATATGTCTATGATTTAGGTGAGATTTTCTACAAAAAACAAAGGATTATAACTTTGCTATTTATAGATATTATGAAATTCTTATGTCACATATATGATAATAATGTCTTCGCTAGTATGTCCTTAAAATTTTTGTACTAATTAAAAAATAGTGGTGTATACATATACATTTATTATTAATGCAAGTGGTTTATTCCCGCGATCACGGTTACATGAGTAATTAAGATATTAAGAGAATTTATATACGGGTATAGTATTATTTATAATAACAGACCGTCTAGTATGAAACCATTATTGCAAAACGGTGTTTTAATAGTCTAAACTCTAATTACAATTTCACGACTGGATGCGAGGCTCTCCCGTCGAGTTTGTTAGAAGCCACACAAAAGCAATAATACGAGTACATACCTCTGTGTGAACATAATAAACAGAGCACTAGTATCAAGACCTCAATTACAAACACTGTACCGTGTATTTACAAATCCATTAAGGGCAATATTCGTGTGAACAATATTTTTCTTTGTCGATTGTCGCCGTAGCCGGTGCTATTATTGAATTATGAGTATCTAAACACGGCTGCGTATCGGCAGACGGGCCATAAATTCGGTAGAGACTTGTCCTTGATAAATTATGTACTGAGAAACTTGGAACGTCCCAACACAGACTTATTCATGTTTCCCCTAAGTTAATCACTTGACACAGTGGGGAATTCATAAACACGCCTGACGGAAATTGCCTATATAATCAGGAATCAATAGGCGGAAATATCGGCGGTTCGTCGTTTGATCTCGACTTGGTTTATGAAAATGGCATATACATACATTACAGTAGTTAAGAAGTGGTTAAAATATTCGAAGTTGTTGTGTTGGGTTGGACGTCTGTGTAAAACGGCTGGTAGAGCCATCTGTCTTTTCCATTGCTAGTTAATTATGTTAACACCTAGCTAATAAATTCCTTTGCATACCGCAGTGTCAAACGAGCGATCTTTTATCCCTTTCTATCCCATTGCCTCCCAAAGGCACGCCTCGCTCTAATTGGTCGCAGAATTCAATGACGCTGCGACGGAGTCGAAAGTCAACCGTCCCGCTGACCGGCTGCGTCCTGGTGCAGCTCCGCGCCGCAACGAATACATGCAGCACCACAATATTTTACCGCTATTTTATACTATGAACGAGAACTAAACCGCCCGCGGGTGTTGTGGAGTGATAGTAGCTTCGGGCTGGATCCAGGTGGAGTGATCAGCTTGTGGCCTCTCGGAAGGCGCCGACAAGCCGCCATTTTATCAAGGTAAGGCGTGCTCTGCTCCCATACCTCCGCCTCCTATTCCTCCCTATAACCCACTCTACTGGGCGATTTATCAGCCATTCTTAATACAGTCCACTATATTAATATTTTTTCCATATCACCAAATCGCCTACTACATACTTTCGGTGCAACGCCGAATCAACGGCTTTTGATCGAAGTTTAGCGAAACTCTTTACTGAACAGCGTCATTTGTTATGAGACTGTTGAGTTACTGATTTCTGAGATAGATATTCATTTAGTGACGTAATTTATCGAATTCTTTACCATAACTCTTTTTTCGAATCATTATGTTTCAAGCTCTAATGTTCTAACCGTACAAAATCTTTTATAGTAGGAATAAAAACACAAACTATTACGCTTGTGGTACTTAGGAATGCCATTAAGTTCACAGGCACATTTCAGCCTCCTGAGTGGACCGTAACAGCTCTTTTACTTTAAAATAAATAAACGTGAAAAATCGCGTTAAATCCCCGCATAAAAATGTACAGACTGATGGACGCTGAAATAATGCAAAAACATGGAACAGGAACCTCTTTTAAGGTATTTTATGTCGGCAGGTTTTGTCTTAAGTAGCTAGGAGAATAGTTAGATGTTTTGGTTTATTTTACTTTGGAGCTCACAAAGTAATAGAGTGGGTACGTTGACTTGTAAATAATAATAAAATAGGCTACAATGCCGTAAATATTTCAATGATAAGTAGTAGTACCTTACTATGTTAAACGACGATGCGGCATGGATTAGACTACTGTGGTCACGGAAACGCCGGTGGGCTTCTTCTCCGAGAACCGTAACAGTAGTCCTTCATAATTGATTATTATATTTTGTTCGGAATCGTCGGTACCTCAATACACAACACTAATGACATCTACACAGAACGCTAATGGCATCTATACCCGGGAAAAGTATATCACTTTTTCGATAACTGTCATGTTAGATATTCACGTATCTTTTGTACCACGCCACTAGCTAGTTTGTATACGGGACGGTCGGTTGGTGGATAAAACTTTTCCCAGATGTTATCCAAGTCAGTGATTTGATCCTGAATTTAGCAAATTCTCAACTATGGGCGACTCAGTTATTTATTTATTGAAAACTTAATAGAACTGTTTTCGTTGAAGGTGTTATTTTATTCGAGAACAAATGATCAGCTCATATCACGTTTCGCGTGATAATAAATTAATTACTCGGGTAGAGTAAGTCAAGAAAAGGCTACTACAGAAAAATCGCTACCAATAAATATTTGATTAATCACTAGGCTTTGAGTATTATCTCTATATTTTTTATTATATATATATATATATATATATATATATATATATATATATATATATATATATATATATATATATATATAATATACAGGGTGTAAAAAGACCCTTAACGAAAACTGAAATCCCAAGTTGTACCAATCACTACGAACGTTTTTTACTTCGGCACCATACCTGGGAAATTACTGGTTCAGGAGATATTGAGGCTCAAAGTTAGTATGGAATTTTTCTAATTAGGTACAAAATCGATGCATTTACCCCGCCAATATGTTCTTTAGGTATCCTATGACCCCATGGATAAGTAATTATTTGGAGCATTGCACGCACGCGCTTTTAATTGCGGTTTCAAAAATGTGAAAACTTAAAAAAAAAATCGTTTCCCAGGTATTATTTTTGGTTAGTATGACTTGGCATGATGTCCACAACGAATAGACTTCGGCTTGGTGATGGTCTTGTGACACCCTGTATATTACCACTAATAATTCATTGACTTTATAACGTTCATAAATGCTTAACATTTTCCCCACATCTACGTATTATGACAACCTACCTTCTTAATACTTTAAGGAAACTCCGCAATTAAAGTATAATATAATTATACCAGCATATTTCCGTAGGATTAAAGAAAATTGTTTCGTATCTTATTTAGCTGCAACATAAAAAACAGCATAATAATAAGCACGGACAGAGTTATATCCTGTTATTATTGAGAACTTTCGAGGAACTACTCTATTATGGATTTCGATAAAAGGTTTTGCATCCGATTCCAGAATAAAACACTGAGCCTTAGGAAGCTATATATGAAAAATGCGAAAGCTATTTAGGAATACATTCCTGAATTCTGAGCTAAACAAATATAGGAACAAGATTAATCCAAAAAATATGAGTTTAATGCCGTATGGAAATCATATCCATAATACTGAGATTCAATATGAACAGCTCAAGTCTTACGTTACTTTTGTAGCAGAATGTGCCGTAGTTATAATATCAATAAAGAAAAGTTAGCTCAAACTCACCCAATCGAAGTATCGATGATAGTAGATATAAAGAAAACAACTTTTATCACGATTGCAGGTGGTGGCAATTTAGTAGCTATAACTAACGTTTACATTTGATGCACAACGGCAACAGTATACAAATTGAACGGTATATTCTGTCAGGCTTTAAAAGCATATGATATTTTATGTATGTAGTTTGGGTGTATAGAGACAGTGCATTGCTGATACTTAAGCTGTGTAACTAGTGATGATTAGACTATAATTATGCATAATGAGCTACCTAGTAGGTATGTGTACTGGAGATAAATTAAATATTGATTTACTGGTTACAAAATATTATTTATTTGCGCAAGCTTTACATCAAAACATACCCGGTAGCAACTAGTCTAAGAACTAAGAGAACTTAGGGCGTAGGCAGGCAGGCTGACGCGACTTCAGTGCTCCTGGACACAAGGAGCACTTAGCTTTTGCAACAGTGATGTCCGGAGTGATAAAAGGAGGGCGCTGTCACGATCCCCTCTGAATTTATACTCGACGGCGTGCATGGATGTGTGCGTCGAATGGGGTGGCCGGAGCGAAGTTGTGTGCATCACTCACCGCGACGTCACACACTCCCCTCTTTAGGCCGGAATATTTCCTAGGGAAAAATTCCGGGAATTTACACAGTAATGTGTAAAACCATTTAAAACAAAAGGTCAGCTGCGATAACAAAAGAGTGAGTGTCACAGGTCATAAAACTCAACCACAGGTAAACGCTGTCAACTTACCCTACCCCTTTTACTAGAAAGGAATTGCGTCGTTTCCAAGGCGTGGCTTCGTAGTATAGGTGATTTATTCCAAATTCTAGTCGTATATCGTCACCTCTGAACAAATTAACCTCTCAAGGTAAAAAGGCTCCCCCTTTTTGTTGGTCTAAAGAGGCGGACCAGTCTTTTATAAAATTGAAAGACTGCTTGTATTCTCCTTCTATTTTATCTTGTCCGGACTATTCCGAACCTTTTGAAATACACACAGACGCCAGCGACTACGGCGTAGGCGCTGTCCTCTGCCAGGTTTTGAAGGGCGAAGAAAAAATCATAGCCTACTACAGTAAGTCTCTGTCTGATGCAGAAAAGAATTACAGCGCTACTGAGCGCGAGGCGCTCGCTGTGTTATCTGCCATCGAGCACTGTTGTTATGTCGATAACAGTAAAAAAATAATTGTTTACACTGACCACGCTGCGCTCAAATGGTTTCTAAAACTTAACAATCCTACTGGTCGTTTGGCCAGATCTTTTCGTCGTTTAATTTCGAGATTCGACATCGTCGTGGTGCAAACATCATATTGCCCGACCTCTTGTCTCGTTCTGTTCCCGTTTCAGCCATTATCAACGATAATGACATTACCTTTGATTTTAACCTAACATTCACAACGTCTACTAATGACTCGTGGTATCTAAACATTTATAAAGGTTGCCACCGAAGTCGCGTACTTTTAACATTTATAAACACTTTTTTTGGGCCCCACGTTGGGCGCCAATGTAACTAGTGATGATTAGATTATATGCCTAATGAGTTACCTAGTCGGTATGTGTACTGGAGATAAATTAAATATTGAATTACTGATTACAAAATATTATTTATTTGCGCAAGCGTTACATCAAAATATACCCGGTAGCAACTAGTTTAAGAGCTAAAACTAGAACTCAGGGCGTAGGCAGGCAGGCTGATGACTTCGGTGCTCCTGGACACAAGAAGCATATAGCTTTTGCAGCAGCGATGTCCGGAGTGAGAAAAGGAGGGCGCTTTCACGATCGCATCTGAATTTATACTCGACGGCGTGCATGGATGTGTGCGTCGAAGGGGGTGGTGGTGGGAGTGAAGTTGTGTGCATCACTCAGCGCGACGTCACAGCTGTATTTGAAACTTAGTAATAGTTTGTGTAGTTATTGCATAGTTGGTGATGCATGGAAATGTTAATTGCATAGCCACGCAAAATGTTGGAACCTTATCGGGCTACCACGATCACAATTCTAATGCAAGTAAAACCATAGTAACAATTATAAATTATTTTTCGTTCTATGACTCGTTGCAAACTGGCCGACAATTTGTGAAAACCACAAGCGTAAATCTAATATTTAAGGATATAAAAATACATCGACGTATTCCAATGAATGCACCTGAAGTAAATAACTTTTATTTCTGTTTATTTTGAAAAAACTGTTCGATTAATAGAACTGTCTGTCATTATTTTTAATTAAACAAATCGATTTGGTGTCTGTTATTTGGACATTATCCCGACGTCGGATGGCCGCATCATATAAATAATATATTGTCTGGCTCTTGAAGAGCCTCATCGGTTTCGCAGACGGGGACATCAAGAATTATTTTTCTTTTTCAGATTGAGTTGCTGGGTACACGCCTAATGCCTGTATAATTTATCGCCATCTTACCTATTCATTCATGTAAAGAGGCTTTAATTATCTTCATTGGATTTTTATTTTATCGAAGACGCATATCTTTCGGATTTATAATGTCAAATAAATCTATCTACGCAAGAGATTATTTATCTTATGAGCTTTAAAGTTTTTGAACGCCGTACTGGGCATATCAATCATCCTATTTTTGTTTACTATTATTGTTTTATTGCCTAGATACACATCAGTATAAACTACTCATGTGCAAGATTATGTACCTATATCTATTTTTTTCTCTTTAATTATTGTGCTGATTAACGTCCATGCGGAATTTAAGGTGCACACAGAATACCAGCGTTGTATTGTGGACACGAATGCAACAATACAGCTGAGTGTGTACCTATCTGTCACAGACTAATGTTATGCCTTGCCATGTTTTCTTTTATATGCAATACTTTTTTCCGTGTCTGTGACAAATAAATTGTTTTTCTCTTTTAATTTATTCTTTCTTTTATAAAAGATGATGGTAATAGGTCAAATAAAGGCAAATTGGATTATTTTTATGAATACATCTAATCAACAAATACAAAAGACAGTCACACTCGAAACAAGATATGTGAACTGGTGTACCCATAATGTTGTCTCGTTTGAGATTCGAACCAACGACACGCGGTGGGCGCTTAAACCACTAAACCACCCGCGTAGTCTGGTTTGAGAGGCCGGAGGCCACGCTTACTTAAACTTACACAAGCCTTGGAAAATTTTCATCAGCCCACACATTGAACTAATTCTCGTCGTCAGCGTCAATACAACCTACTCGAATATCGCAGCATCGAAAACAAATAGAGCATCACATGACGCTTTTTACCAATGCAACACCAAAATATCGTCGACGATACGTCAGCCGGACGATTTATCGGTACCATTTTCGTTCTCTATGGCGCTGTCACAATACCATCTTAAATGTGTGAAGTAATTACATGTAAGTGCATACGTGCGAGCCCCGGCGTTACGACTGAGATAACGCGTACATTGTTATGTTTTATCACAATTACTAAACTATAATTTTGCGAAAGTTCCTTTTTATTACAGAGTCCAAAGTAAAAGTGCTACCAGATGGCGTTGTTAAATTGCCGGTGCGCTATCAATGTTGATATTCAACTTTACTGCTCTGCTCAACATCATCATCCAGCTCTTGTCAAGTGTCACAGCGCGTTGCCCATCTCAATTACTACTCAAATTTCACACAAAAACATTTGGAGCAATCATTTGTCCATTCAATTTAGTAATCATCATCATGATCATCATCAGCCCTGTATATAAATTGTCCCACTGTTGGGCATGGACCTCTTCGCACTATGAGAAAGGTAAGGCCATAGTCCACCACGCTGGCCTAGTGCGGGTTGGCAGACTTCACATGTCCTTCGAGAACATTATGGAGAACTCTCAGACATGCAGGTTTTCACGATGTTTTCCTTCACCGTTTAGCAAGCTATAATTAACAATTTAATACGCACATAACTTCGAAAAGTCATTGGTGCGCGCCGTGCCGTCATTCGAACCCGAGACCCACTGCGTAGCAGTCCGTTGGTCTCTCAACTAGGCTATCACTGCCTTTAACCAAGAATTTTGTTATAGGACACCATAATAACACAAACTAAATTGATATGTTCTTCATCAGCACCTTTATGGGTAACATGTGTTAAGTTTGCTGAGTAAGATTGAATTCAAGTTTACTTACACAAATAGATTTTGGTATAGTAAAGGAGCTGTTCAACATGAAGCTCTCAGGTCAATCAATTTGGTTTAGATTGACTTCATCGATGTTAAGTAATTATAGAACAGACAGCCGGTTCATCTCAATATCGAATTATGACTATCTTTCAAGACGTGCCTGAGCGATAGACTTTTTAAATAAATTGTATTCGATTCAGTGCACATTCCGTTAAAAGTTTCTCTGTAGATTGGTCCGATGCAGAAACTCAGCTACTTGATACTTGATTGCATGGGCTGTTTCCGCAACTCCACGTCTTGGCGCGTATTTTGCGTGCGGGTGGGAATGGTGTCTTCATTCGAGCCAACCCAGCTCTTCGAGGAAGGCCAGCAGACTCTTGATGTGGCCCACTGCCTCCCTCAGGGTGCTGTATCTCGTCAGGTACTGCTGCCTGTACTGTGCGACCTCAGGGCAGTCGAGGAGCAGATGGGCTGCCGTCTCGTCTGCTGCCATACAGGCCCTGCACAGCGGGCTGTCGGTGATACCTATAGTAAATAGGTGTTTATTAAAGAATCCGTGTCCTGTGTAGGCGGCCGTGACTGTCCGCAGTTGTTGTTTGGACAGCCGGAGGATTTGTTTGGCTATCTTACCATCTACTGCGGGAAGAGCCTCCTTGGCCTGCCTACAGTCATGTTTCAATACCAATCCAGGACTGGTTGTGTTGGGTCCTGGTCCTATTTCTTACCAGGTTGCGATAAAAACCAGAAGGGAGGGGAATAATGGGCTCGGGTCCCACCACCTCTAAAGTGGCCCCTCTTCTGGCAAGTACGTCGGCTGCGTCATTCCCTCTTGAGCCACTGTGGCCCTTGATCCATTGCAGTGTTAATTTGTTTTGTTTACCTACTTCTGTTAGTTTCTGGTGGCATTCAAGCGTGAGTGCCGAGGTGATAGTATGGCTTTTGAGGGCTGAGAGGACCGCCTTACTATCTGAGAGGATCCTAATGGATCGTTCCCTTACCTCACGTGCCATGATTGCTGTGGCAGCTAGGATTATGCCAAAACATTCGGCCTGGTAGACCGTGTTGTAGGCTCCCAGTGGTGCTGCGATGTTGATGTTTAGGTCCTCGGAGAATACTCCTGAACCCGTACCTGTATCCGTCTTAGACCCATCTGTGAAGATCGTGAGCTCGTTGTGATTAACCGCTACTTCGTGTAGATCCTCGTACGGTTGGATTTTGTACTTCTTAGAAACTCAGCTAACAGTCTACGTTAAAATTAATGTTCATAACTGATAATTTCTTACAGTTCTGCTATGGTGTGTGTGGTTATCTTTTCTGGTAGTTAAGAACTGTTGAAAATAAGTTTTGTTGCTTTGTTGCAAGTTTCATAGTGGCGAGTTGTTACTTTCCTTATGAATCAAATGTTGACAAAAAGTCACCATCGTCGTCCTAGCGTTATTCAGGTTTCATACGAGAATTTCACTTTAGAGCTGGATTCTTTCTTGTCTGACCAGACTTGACAGTATATTAGGATTTGTCAGAGTTGTAAAATTCGTCATTTTCCGCAAGGCAATCTCTCAGTATCTCTACTGGGCTAACGCTGCTCTGATGTCTACGTAAAGTAACCTTATCGTTTCACTTACGCTTCCCTTGGTGAGTGACGGCGTTAAAAGCCTAAGTTCTCCGTCCCTCCTCCTTATTTCTCCATCCCCATCCTCTAGAACTTGATAAGGTAAGGGACCTGTTCTTATTTTATTAAAGTTTAAAGAATTAGTTTTAATCATGCCATGAACTAGACTATTAGCTTGTTTGCAGCATATTAGAGATATCTATACTTACCTTTAGTATCAATGAACCTTGTTTGCAACTCAATTGCAAAAGTTTATTCAATTAACCTTTGAAAAGTGAACCTCAAGAGCGTGATAAATTAAAAAGTATTGTTTAAATGTGCGGGTAAAGCTAGTTTAGAAAATACCATTTATCAAAACTAACTACTACAACGGACTATGAATGACGTCAAAACACAAAGGTACTAAATTAATCATAAAACCTAGAATTGTTTCTTAAAATATTTTGGTGATTGCTGGTGGTAAAAAATATACATATATTTTATATGAAAAGTGATAAAATATTTTCTTTTATATGACCAATATTTCAGATTTGACATTCATAAAAATATACATACATACACATACATACATAGACTCACGCCTGTTTCCCCGAAGGGGTAGGCAGAGGCATAATAAACGCCCACTTTTCGCCTGTGTTTTGATCCCACGTAATAGGTGGCGAGCCTATTGCCGCTTATCAGGATATTTTGTTTGCCAGAGCCTCGTCCGTTGATCGGCAGGTGCACCACTTGCAGGTGAGGTTGGCTTGGGACCCTAAGTTCTTGGTGGGAACCCTATGCACCCATCATAAAAATATAAATCTTTTAAATTTATTCATATTGGATTACAAGAGGTTTGATCCCCCTGTGGGCACTGAACTTAGAACAAGCGCCATGTTTATTGACTATAAACATGGCGCTTGTTCTAAGTTCAGTAGGTAGGTTAAATAGCGAAACAAAAAATAAACTAATCCTTAATAGTAGTACCATAAGTACATAACTACTTTTTGACATTTATTCACGTAAATTACTATTTCTATTCGTGCAGATTTTCCTATTGCAACAATCTGCTAAAAGGTAAGATGCAGTGCATGGGCTTTTCTAAAAAATATTTGAAACCATGTTCTTAGGTAGGTTCATAACAATTTTCGTTTACTGTTATGCTTTCGGAGTAGCCGTATAAGATATCTATTTACAATGGGATTGTCATGCTCCATTACGTATAAGGATTACTTAGCAAATGTAGCAATCTCTCTACTCGCTAGATTAGTTGCGTTTAAACAAGAATTAAAGATGAAATGCGATGTTATCTTCGTTAAGTGAATGATTTGTATTGCTGGGTGTTTGATTCATTGTGTTTTGGACTGCCTCTTGTCTTGTACTTTTAGATTTAAGACAAGCTTGTTTGTTTACATGGACTTTTTATTTATATTTATTTTTGTCTACAATAATGTCTGTGATTTATTGTAAAAGTTTTCAAATTACATTTTGACCAAATGATTACTGTAGTTTTAAACATTGCTACAGCTATTCCAAAGCGCCCAGACGACATAATAAAATTAACTGTGACAGAAAGGGAAAGGGGTGAGAGATGTTTTTATTTTAAGTCATTCGCTTATATCTCATTAAACAATAAATATTTTACAATTCCTTATACAAGCACTCTTATATCGGTAAAAATTAACGAATCTGAAGCAGAAGAATACACCATACATTATGATAACAGAAAGAATTGCCTAATCCTTACAGAACTAAGTACAGTCTGATAGTTACAGAATCATCGAATGAGAATCTATGTTGCCGCTCAAAACTTACAAAATGAAGTCTCTTAACAGAGAATGGCAAATTGTTCGGTCCAGAACAAAACTTAGACTTGGATGGACGTCAACTTTCACACCTACAGCAAAATAGATAATGAAATGAGGTGTTTCATGACCTTAAGTAATGAAAACTAAGAACTGAAATTGATGTCTTTAATAAATACAGTTTTACCTTTGATTGACAGACGGTGACTTGTCAAGGCACTACAAAAGTGAGATGATTAGTTATTAAAAGTGGTAGTTTAGTATTTAAAGTCTTATTGTTGAGCTAAGAAGGCCGTATGGTTGACGGCATAGAATACAAGTGTCACCACCCCCTATCTTCCCGTGGGTGTCGTAAGAGGCGACTAAGGGATAACACGATGCAAATACCATCTTTGCGTAGAGACGAAAAACTCGACATCAAACCCTATACGACTGCCTCGTTGGTCTCGCGGCATAAATGTGCGCGTGGGATCGGGAGGTCCCGGGTTCGATTCCTGGGTCGGGCAGTGTTATTGGGTTTTTCTGTCACGAAATTCCCAGTATCAGCACGGAGTCTGGAAATGTGCCCGGTACGGCAATATTACGTGGGACTAAGGTATATCTGGCGAAAAGTGGGTGTAGAAATACACGTCTGCCTACCCCTTCGGGGATAAAAGGCGTGACGTTGTGTATGTGTGTGTGTAAGAAGGTTTATAATTCAATTCATGTCTAAGTAATCACTTAGGCGCCGTGGAGGCGTCGTCACGTTTATCTCAAAGTTCATGGTCAAGTTGGCTTATCAAAACCACATTATCGTTTGGAAAGGGGAATGATAATTCGTTTTGTTGATGACTAAGCTGAAGCTCGATAAACTTATTATGTGATTGGCGATCAGACGTCGCGGTCGGACTGAAAGGAGTGCGTATAGAAAAATTGAGATGCATACAATAATATAATAGATCTAAAACCTTCAACATAAACATAAATATGTTACTAATAACAGCTAAACTCTGAATAAAGAGTCTATGGCCTACATGAATACATATTATTTTCTCGTAGTTTGCGATACATACGATACGATAGTCTGTCGACTGCGCTGCAACTAATAATTCTGTAGACCGATAAGCACTACAGATCTAGGAATAACCAACTACCGTACATATTTAACTATGAAAATGTTGATGGCTAGAAAATATTTATCTTCGTAAAAATGTTTGAAACAGCTGTTTCTCAAAGCAGACTCGGAACAAAATCATGTGGCTCCACGATCGAGTAGTCCATCCAATTGTCCCATATGAGTGCACGAGTTATGACTACTACTTAAGTTGCAGAATAATACACGAGGTTTCACTGACATATTAAACACGGTTAAGTGTAGATGCAGACCAACTTATTTTTTAAAAGATTTTAAACTTTCGCGATTAGTATACATTAAACAAGGTTATTTAGCGGGTCTTACTCCAGTCCCACCGCGACCACGACCGAAGCAAGTCGGTCGCAACGTTGGTAGATACCAACGTATTTATGCCTTAAATATCTTAATTATCGCGAGTATAGCAAGCATATAATTATAGCAAGCCGCACGTAGATAAAAACGTTTTAGACTGAGACAATGCCAATAAATGCTTCTCAAAATGATAATAGCATAATAAGATTATAGATTATAGACTCACGCCTGTATCTCCGAAGGGGTAGACAGAGGTGTAATATTACACCCACATTTCGCCATGAATTTTTAGGTCCCATAAAATAGGAGGCGAGCCTATTGCCGTACCGGGCACATTACCAGACTCCTTGCTGCTACTGAGAATTTCCTAACGGAAAATCCCAATTACACTTTGACCGACCCGGGAATCGAACCCGAGATCTCCCAATCCCACGCGCACATTTATGCCGCGAGACCACCGAGGCAGACTATAAATTATTTGAGTCATAATAACTGAACTTAAAGTTCATACCTTTACTAATTAAGGTTTGAAATCAAGCTAAGTTATCCTTTTTTAATAAATTAATGTTAAAATTCCATTAAAGCCCAATTTATAATTCGTTTGAAATTAACATTGACCTAATTTTAACACATTTCGGATTACGAATTTAATTTCTTTATCGTTTTTCGTATTTGTTAATGATCTTAGGGTATTTTGATACGTCGATGCGTTACTGAGACGATAAAAAAATATTATGAGACCTTTACAACCTCAAACCGTGAGAGAATTAAGACTATAATAGCCTAAATAGCATATCGATCAAAATAAATGAAAGAGAAATTATCAACTAAATACTATTTAATTCCAAACTATATAGCCGAGGCATCTCAATTACACTATACCGAATCTAAAATGTAAAGTAGTCCTGAGGGCCTAGACAAGTGGCATACGCTCACTGTCCTATCTCTTTCTAAAAATACTGGCGTCTTAACAATGTCGCTTTCAAAGTGGTAGACAAACGTACAAGGACATGTCGAACGCTCATCCTATGCGTTAGTACGTTAAAATATAACATTATAGTCTATGCTTTCTACAATAAACGTCATTTTGAAAATATTTGACAATTTTGACATTGTCCGTTTGAAACTTTAAAGTTTATTTGTGAAGTGCAACAAGAAACTTTTTGGAGGAAAAGAGGTAAGTTTCATTACAATATTACATATCTAGTTTTACCTATTTGTTCGGTAGTCCGTGTGGAGGCGAGGCGGCATAAGAATACAGTGCTCTCACACCATTTCATCCCGAGGGTGTCGTATGAGGCGATTAAAGGAATTAGGAAACACATCAGGCAAAGATTATCGTTGCAAAGAGAGTTAAAACTTGAAATAAAACATAAACCCGAGCTTGGTATAGTCCGTATAGTAGGCCTAAACCTCTAGGAAAGTCCAGGAGTGGACTGCACAAAAGGCTGTTGATGATCTAGTTTTATCCTCAGTCAAACAATCAGGGGCATCTGAAGGGTTAATATATTTTGAATATCCTTTGTTATTAGATGAAAATGTACCATAACATATGTACCTACTTGCCTATTAGATGTCAAATCTTCCCAAATTATAATTACAATAAAATGATTGTTTTGTTTTAGCCATGGAACCGAGATTACGAGCCAGTCCAGAACAATTCTGCGTGTTAATTGACTTCATGGAAAGGTATTCTTATTTTGAATTCCCTACTTAAATCATTCATACTTACATAACAATAATAATAAATGTTTAAAACTTTGAAGAACAGTAAACGTCTATAGAGGTGATAACATAAAACTTCAATTGTGTCTTGTTTACTGTCCGTGAAAGTGTTAAGTTCAAATTATTTATACATAGCTTGTACAAGCTAGGGCCTAACCTTGCCAAGAATGTCATGTTCATGTTTGAACATAGCAGAAAAAACAAAATTGCCAGCACATTTGCCATCATAACTTTATGGCGTACAAAGATTGTTATCACCGAGTTTCTGAGTTGACAGTTTAATATAGCTAACTGGTAGTTACACAATATCATTTTCCAAATCACATTATAACACAAACATCAAAATACACAGAAAACAGTCATTAGAATAAACATTAATAAATGATAATATGGATATTTGGTCACAGATTAAAAACATTTTACAAGCCAGGTTCAGAAACTCTTTAGTTTCTGAATTTCTCTTATTAGTCAAAAGTCTCTTGTACCTTGAGCACAGAACACCATATACCCTGGCGACCTTGAGGCAAGTTATTGAAGATACTCACAGCCATTGAGTAACTATTATGTATGGCTTACTTATGTAGGTATGGTTGCAAACACAGGTTGCAAATGTGTTCAAAAATCATAAATTGTTTATGTTTTAGGCATGGAGACCTTTCAAAACCGCAGCCTGGTCCTCAGGGTCGCCTTAAAAGTGACAAGTTGTGGCAACAGCTGACATCCATTTTAAACTCGCTTGGTGGTGGTGTTCAAAAACCAGCAGAGAAATGGAAGAAAGTAAGTATTTCAGCCATTTCTTTTAAATAACTGCATTTTTACTATTTACTTTTTTTTTAAACTCTGATTGGCACTGCTTTTTAACAAATGCACTTTTATTATTTACTTTTCTATTAATTTCATTGCACACTGCTTTTAAATAACTGCACTTTTAGGTTTGGGCTGATTGGAAAACTAAAACAAAAAAGAAGTTTTTAATATTAAGGCGACAATCTAGTGGCACTGGTGGTGGGCCAAGCCATAGAATAGCTTTAACTGCTTTGGAGGAGAGAGTGGTAGCCGTCATTGGAGTGTCTGCTGTGTTTGGCCAAGCTGGCATCCAGGAGCATGGCTTCAATGTTAGTTTTAAAGTAATTATATTATATAGACCTTCAATTTTCTTATAACTTTACTATTTATGCTACCTAGAGTTAGCACCGCTAGACTCATAAATAATTTATTGTCCTGTATGGAATTCGAACCCACAATATGATGCTCAGTGGGCTGTGGCGAGGCGACGACCTTAATTACCGCCTATACCACACAATATATGCAGTCAAGATACTATGGACTATTATTACAAAGGCTATATGTTTTTGAATCATCATCACCTTAGCGTTTTTCGGGTTGCATCCTAGAGTTCGGAGCCCGGGGTCCACTTACTAGTCTAACCAGATTTGACAGAATATTAACTTTTCCACGGAGTGACTGCCGTCTGACCTCAGTAACCCAAGGGGGCTATCCCCTATATATTTCATGGTTTAGACTAGTGTAAGGATATTTCAGGGTACTGACTTCCCGTAACAATTGGCAAAGATCTTCATGACAGCCGGGATCGACGGCTTAACGTGCCCTCCGAGGCATGGGGCAAGCAATAACTATTTGTATTTGAATAACTACACATATAACCCCTTATGGCTAAACAGGAGTTCTAGCCGTAAGAGATTAGACAGGGGTGTGTTGGCCCACATAGCATCACACTTAATTTCCTAAGGGAAATAAGGTGAGATGGTATGTTAATATGCAATTGAGTATGCCTATGTGTAAACAGCAGCATGAAGCAATTATTATGATTTTGGTCATTCTTAATTTCTTGTACAGTAGTATTAAACAAAATATTATACAAGTACATCAAAATCCACTGTTTTTAGAGAACATCAAGTGATCCAGTCAGTGACCATGGAAGTGCTCAAGTGGCAGCGCCATTGTTGGAGGATCAGAGCCAAAATAGTAAGTATAATCACATTCATTTTATGCTAATTTGCATATTTACACTATTAGATAAAACATGTTTATTTTTACATGCGTTCATGTATGTATGTGCTTTTCTTTATTCTGCCATAACTTCTAAATACCCGAACAAGTGAACAGATTTAGATGTATATGGTATTTTTGCAATACTTACATTCTCCCGAGTGACATAGGCTATGTATATATTATATCTTATATGCTATTGTGCTTATATAAATTAAAAATCATTATATTTTATAGATTTTCCATGAAGCGACTGCCGTCTGATTCCGCAACCGAAAGGGACCTCTGCGTGGCAGTCTGTTGGTCACTCCACTAGGCTATTGCTGCGTCATATATCTAAAAATACATTCCATACATTTGTATGGAATGTATTTTTAGATATATTAAGGAATCTTAAGTCAAAACTTCTATCACGTCATGTTTTCATGACATTGTAACAAATAAAACTGTTACGTTTTACTACAGGTTCATCAATTATGTTTCAGATGCAGTAAGTACACCAGTATCGCCAGCGATGGACTGGGTACTAGATGCAGCAACGCCGCCACCACCACCATTACCGTCGCCACCACCACCATTACTGCTGTCACCACTACCACCACCACCACCAGCACCACTACAACGACAAACTCCTCCACGTAGTGCTAATCGGCGGCCGACGACTTCAGCATCGCCGCGCTCGACGAGTACAACTCCGCGTCGGACGTTGTTACGGGCGCGACGAAATAAAGGTCTGACGCCTTTTGAAAGGGCGTCAGATCTATTTGCGTGTGTCGAGCAGCGCCGCGTCGAGCACGAAGAGGCGCGTGATAGGCGTCTGCATGAACGGGAGATGGAGCGCCTGCGTCTCGAGGAAGAGCGGCTGCGCTTAGAAGCCGAGAGAATAGAAGTGGCTCGGCAGCAGAACGCGTTGTTACAGCGATTGGGCCTTATTAGCCAACAGCTGCTGGACGTTGTGACTCAGCAGCGACCATTTGGTAGTTTACCATCAACGGATCCTATTTAATAGTATTAGTTGATGGCAAACTATTAATTATTTTATTGGGATCCTGCCGTTTTGCCGAAAAGATTTTGACAAATTTTCATTACCCAAACAAATTTTGGCAACCTTTTTTTATACCATTGCAATATTTCGAATGATTTTAGTACGCATATTTTTATTTGGTCAAATTTATACTTGGCGAAATATTACCAAGTATAATGTCATTATGGCATTTGGTCTTTTATCAAATGATTTATTACAACACACAATCTTCAGACAATAAACGTTTGGTGATATTAGTTTATTTATGGAAGTAGTTAAGAGTAGGTTAATTATTTAAAAAAATGGTTAGGTTAGAACTGTGACTTCCTACGCCAGAAACGACTTGCATTAATAGAAAAAATATTGTTTTTAGTAGGTTACCCGGAATTGAACTATTTGGATTAGGATAATTATTGATTTTGTGTAAAAACTGTTATTCCACCTGAAATATTTGACTAAATAAAAAATGTTAAAAGTACTAGTTGGTAAACACGTTATAGTTTAAACGTTCATTTCCCATTCAAAAGCAGGTTTGCATTACAGTTTTTTGTGAATAGATTTTTTGCTAAGTAATAATTTGGCAAATTAAATTATGCGAAACATTTTTTGGGAAGTGAAAATTTGTCAAATTCCTTTCGGTCAAACAAGGGAGACCCCATTTTTCTTAGGATTTTTAATTTTAATTAATGAGACTGATTCATAATACTTTATAATTAGCATCTATTAATGTTAAGGATGATTCCATTCTCATTTTATTCAATGGTGTCTTTGTAACAATGTTGCAAAGATCAAAATGTACCTAATGGACAACATTATTGTATTAACATGTAGGTATGAATAGTAAGACTGTTCATTCAATTATATTATTTTTTTGAACTTTGAGTTTATACTTTTGCGCTATGCAACTGATTCTTTACGTTTTATAAGTTCTAATAAGACTGATTCATGTAAAATTTATTGGACTTTATAGTCGACAGTAAAATTACTTTACCACCTTTAGAGTAAATGTAGTTTGTATATCACAAAATAATAATATAAATTTTTGTTTGCAATTTTCAAGTGACTTCTGTATAGTGACAGTTGCCATTGAGTGATGAGTCTTATTGAATTTTAATTTTTCATGGAAATATTTGTTAAAATAGGTAAAGCAAATCGACTATGCATAGGTACTTAAATTGTTTATTTTATAAAAGTTTATATTTTTATTAATGAGACTGATTCATAATACTTTATAATTAGCATCTATTAATGTTAAGGATGATTCCATTCTCATTTTATTCAATGGTGTCTTTGTAACAATGTTGCAAAGATCAAAATGTACCTAATGGACAACATTATTGTATTAACATGTAGGTATGAATAGTAAGACTGTTCATTCAATTATATTATGTTTTGAACTTCCGAGTTTATACTTTTGCGTTATGCAACTGATTCTTTACGTTTTATAAGTTCTAACAAGACTGATTCATGTAAAATTTATTGGAATATAATAGTGAGACTGTGAAATAAGATTATTTTTAAAATTAGATGTATCTAAAATTTTAAGTAATGACGTATTGATTGTTTTTAAATTTAATGTTTTGGTATGCAAATATCTGATTAAAAGTACTAAATTGAAACAGTTTTTTTACCTGAATGTTATTCATGTAAGGTCCTATTATTTCTGAAACAGTCGAGAATTGAACTTCATGCTAATACAAGTTGAACAATCTAGTTAATCCAGTAGTACTTAACTGCTAAAATTATTAAAAGAATATACTGATTAAAATCAGTAGTTCACTTTCTATAACTTATCCACTTATATAATATATTATGTAGGTATCTATCTAACTACTACAAACAAAACTAACGTAAAGGGTCAAATAAAGCAATTAAATTTAACTTTATCTATATACACCAGAAGTACCTACTCATGACCTACTCAAACATTTCGTCAAGCACCCACATTGAAAGCCACTTCAACACCCTCAACTTTTATGGGCTCCTTACCCTTAGATCTCGAGCGCCCACAAGTGGGCGTGAGCGTTATCGCTCATTTTGGGAAAGACACAATACACATGATAGGCCACCACACGGACAATTATTTGGGTAATGCATAAATTATCTTAGTCTGTGCCGCGACACAGGGCTTGATCTTTGATGCGACATCGTGTATGTATATGCGTTACACACACCGGGCTGCAGTACCAGCTTTTCAAAAATAAAAGAAAGGAAATCAAATTTAAAGTAGTTCTTATTGAAAAATATATTAAAATACATCTTATTTTTTCATTGATAGGAAACTCAAGAGCTTGTTTACAAAGTAGGTACATAATAATATGGTAACAATGGGACATGGGATTCTAAAGCCCATTACAGAGTTTCACATCATGCATTATACAAACCATAAAGTGGCGAAAAAGGTTAACTAAATATAAAAATTAACTAAAACATAAAGTAACATCTAGTAATCTGGCAAAAAAATGTAATAAAATGGTTTATTATTTTCTCTTTCACACAGAATAGTTAACAATCAGGTCTTAAATTAAGTGTTACATAATCAAGTAGGTGAACCTGTGTGAGAGACTGGTATCTGAATGAGTAGAACCTGTATGACGGATTACCAGTCTCTCCCAACTAGACATGACGGAGCTTGAGTGTAACTAAATTGATTGGTAAGTAATATTTTTTATGAGTGAGAAAATCAATTTAAACAAGAAAAACATTTTATGCGCATGTGTATGTGTGTGGGCGTGGGTGTGTGTGTGAGTGTGTGTGTGCGCTTCAGTGTTTATATTGAGTGATTATATGCTATATGTATAAGCGTGCTAACCCTACGACAATGTTGAAGTATTATCTTGGGATCAGAGACAGCTGATAAGTTAAGCTAGTAACTCTGTTAGCTGTGTATAAACATACTTAAATTTATATATTAAGTTGAAACAAGCTTTTGTGCTATATGTGTGTATGTGCGTGCTAACCCTACGACAATGCTGAGATATCATCTTGGGATCAGAGACAGCTGATAGGCTAGTAACTCTGTTAGCTGTGTTTAAACATAGGTACTTATATTTATATATTAAGTTGAAACAAGCTTTTGTGCTATATGTATGTATGTGCGTGCTAACCCTATGACAATGCTGAGATATCATCTTGGGATCAGAGACAGCTGATAGGCTAGTAAATCTGTTAGCTGTGTATAAACATACTTATATTTATATATTAAGTTGAAACAAGCTTTTGTGCTATATGTATGTATGTGCGTGCTAACCCTACGACAATGCTGAGATATCATCTTGGGATCAGAGACAGCTGATAGGCGTAACTCTGTTAGCTGTGTATAAACATACTTAAATTTATATATTAAGTTGAAACAAGCTTTTGTGCTATATGTATGTATGTGCGTGCTAACCCTACGACAATGCTGAGATATCATCTTGGGATCAGAGACAGCTGATAGGCTAGTAACTCTGTTAGCTGTGTTTAAACATAGGTACTTATATTTATATATTAAGTTGAAACAAGCTTTTGTGCTATATGTATGTATGTGCGTGCTAACCTTATGACAATGCTGAGATATCATCTTGGGATCAGAGACAGCTGATAGGCTAGTTAATCTGTTAGCTGTGTATAAACATACTTATATTTATATATTAAGTTGAAACAAGCTTTTGTGCTATATGTATGTATGTGCGTGCTAACCCTATGACAAAGCTGAGATATCATCTTGGGATCAGAGACAGCTGATAAGCTAGGAACTCTGTTAGCTGTGTATAAACATAAAAAAGGTGCTTAGGAAGTGAAGAGATCTTCAATTCTTTATTCACCTTATTATACAAGATAGATATCCACAAGTAATTTGCGATAGGATACCTTAGATTAATGAAATATATCCAGGCTTACAATCTATTGATTAAACAATCAAGCACTGTTCTGCCACGCATTAGCTCCTCTTGACTGCTGGGAGCAGAGGAACTTGCCGGCACTCCATTATTATCATCATCATCGTCTTGTTCAGGTACGTCAACTGGTGGCGGCAGACGAGCTTGCAATGCAATGTTGTGCAATACAGCACATGCTGACACAATTTTGCTGGCAACATGAGGATGGTAATGAAGGGTTCGGTGTTTAAGTAAACATCTCCAACGTGCTTTTAGCAACCCAAAACATCGCTCAATACAGTTCCTCGCTTGAATGTGACGTGATGTATATACTTCTTCTCTAGAGCCAGGTGCAGCATTCAATATTGGTGTCATTAACCAGGCCCTCTGAGGATATCCAGAATCACCTTAAACAAAAATGAATGACATGTAATAGTGACTCTTGTTTAGATAATTTCTAAAGGATGTTATTAACTCATCGAATGCGGAATACCCGACACAATAGAAAATCTGTCTCGCGCGCATATGTGCAGCGGCATACAATGGGGGCAGGTTCTTGAAAATTCCATTCTCGTCTTAAAATAGATTTAGTTGCCTAATAAATTAATAGGTCAGCGTCAAACTATTAACGTCTAATAATTGCTTTCAAACAACCATATTGTAAACAAGCTATAGTTGAAGACTCAACATAATAATAATTTCTAGGCAACTAAATTTGTAATACGTCTACTGCCAGCTTCTATATCAACGGCATCTATTAAATAATTTGAACATCCTCTAATTCTATAAAGTCACCAATATTTTTAAATGTTAGCAAAAGTAATTGATAGGTTAATATTGTCATTAAATAATGGTAAATGAAAGCTCTAATTCAATTCACCTTACTATTAATTTTATTATAATGTTGCAATAAGTAGGTAATTGATGACTTGACCATTACATGATTACTTATAGTTACTTATTATACTTACTAAGCCACATGCCTACATACAATGTTTCTGTGACAATGATGACTAATTAGATTTAATGTTGAATTCCTATAAAAAGCCTACTTAAAACATTAGTCCCCAAGTTGTCAACTCTGATGTAAAGAATATATTTATGCTCTGAGTAGTTTAGGTAGGTAATATTCGTTTGTAAATAGACACTAGTATATTTTTACCTATATATATATATTTATTTTAACAGAATATCAAATATTAAGTAAAGCTGATGAATTAAAATAACAGAATTTATACTATTAACTTGTTGCTAACAAAAAATATACTATGTTGCAAGTGCTAAAGAAAACTTTTGTTACTACACTTAAAGTCAATTATTAAATAAGAATATAAAAAAGTAACTTATTATATTTACCTAGTAACCATGTTTGTTCACCATGTTGGTGTAACTCACGCATGAATTGTTCTACTTGGCTGGATGCCCATATAAAGGAGTCATGCGTGGCTCCACCATATCTGGCGTTTACATTTAATATTCTCAAATTATGGTCACAAATCTGTAAATCCACAAAACACATTATAATATTTAATTCCTATTCCAAATTATTTAACTCACTAAGTTTTGAACAAATCTCCTTCATGAATTTTAACTTTTCAGTTCAACTAGATCCATAAAATATAAAACTTACCATTTGGACGTTTAAGGAATGGTATCCTTGCCTGTTAAAAAACAGTTGCTCATCTTCGTTTGGCTTTACAATGGCTATGTGAGTACAGTCTATGCATCCCATTACTCCAGGTAAATTGAATCTCCTTTGGAATCTAAAAGCAGTCAAGTATATTATATTAAAATAATGCCTAGATAAGATGGGTATTTTGTAATATTTACCTTGAATGAACTTACTCTTGTCGTATTCTGGCTCTTGCTTGTTGAGTACGAGGAAACTCAATATTTCTCAACATAAAATTACTGTTGAGCGCCTCAATTACATCTCTTATGCAACGACCTGCCGTTCGTTGTGGCAGGTGTTGTGTGACACCCACTATCCTTTGGTATGACCCTGTAGCTAAGAAGCTCAGGGTACACAGGACCTACAAAGGAACCAAAACAGATGGTAAGCACATGTATCTTACATAAAAAAATGAATGTAGTTGTTACCTACTTAGTAAGTAGGTATTTAATTCAGATTTTACCTTTATTTGCAAAGGAATCTCTTTAGTTCCTCGCAATGCTGTGTGCACCCGTAGATTTCGACACAGCCGCCAAAACGTAGCCTTATTTAAACGAAATCTCTCCACGAACAAGAAGTCCGGCATTTCTTCAATTTCTTCTAAGTACCGGCGAGAAACATTTCTTCTGTGGCGCCTAAGCCACACTTCTTCGTTATGTGCAGCCCATAACACTCCCAATGCATGCATTTTGTTGCGATTTAGTCAGTTTTTTATTTTGAGCACCAGCGCGACTTCCAGTACGATCGAATGATCAAAACAAAACTTTCGCCATTTTGTAATTTGTTGTGTTTCTATTCGTTTTCGCCAAGGTGTAAGCCTTCGCTTGATTTCGTTCAATTGCAGGCGACAGGCGCTGTCAAAAGTGCCACTTGTCTACCATTTCTATACAAATTATTGAACGACGCTGACGTTTCGTTCCAAAGAATAGATTGCATTGACACTTGTCTAGCAAATTCAAAATCGTTACGCTCGATAAAATTACGAATCGTAAGCAAATGTCATTCCCATACATTGAGTATTCTATTCTACAGGCGTCAATTACGTTTGTCTAAGCCCTCTGGTTTGAAAAAGCTTTACCTTGTTAGAGAAGTAAAATATTTACATGTTTGTATCAAAGTTACATAATCTACGGGACCGCGGATAAAACTTTGCGCAACTACCGTTGTTACTGCACTGGAGAAAAACTATTGGAGGGAAAATTGCGTGTTCCACTATAACTTTACAGGGTCTAATAAAAAATTTAGATATCATGTTGTGGTTTCTTTTATGTTCGCTATAACGGTTTCTTGTTAGCCAAATGACAATGTTTATCACGATTGTTTATTTCACCGCCTATTCTGGATATTTGTCTCTATTTAGGTTGGGTATTTGATAGTTATAGAAGCTATAGGCATGTTGTGAAAATAATAAAAGCCTATGAAAATAATAACATGCTATTTAGCTGTCTGAAGGCTAGTATTTTGATGCAATGTAGATGGTAGCTCATGGTAATCAGCCAAAACTGTACCTGTGGATAAATAAAATGAGATTATCTTGGTTCTGATTGTACTTCCCTCAGTGCACGGTCTTTTCTTCACTTTACTGCAGGGAAACAAGTAGGTATACAGCGCTGATCCAATAAGAATGAACACTCTCCATGCTACATCCTTAAGTCAACAACAACATAATTTAAAAGACATGGCATAAACTTAAACCTATGATTTCGAAGACATCAAATTCCATAGACACATTCATGCGATAGGTCAACTATACTAGGCTTCTCTATCCGGATACCACTTATTTTCCATTAAAATTAATGCATATAATATTATTAATGTTTAACGCTATGTAAGGAAATTGCTAGTAAGTACATTAATTAAAAAATTGTTAAGACTAGTTAAGACAAGTGAATATGAGATTGATTGGTTAGCTTTATTCGTCAGCTTGAGCTAACCAATCAGTCTCATATTCAACTGAATTTACCTGTTTTATTTTACTACATTTAATAAAAAAAGTTAGAGATATTTTATAAAGTTGTTAATTATTTTCGATTCTATCTAGAAAATCCTTTCATAATATATCATTAGTGCATGTTTAGGCCTGTTTGCAGCACATAATGTAATAGGCTTGTGTTCACTAAGAATAAATCAGTTTGATTGTAGTACTCGTATCTATAGATTCATTATGATTTGAAGATGTCAATAAAGTTTATTATTTATTATAAAAAGGTAAGATGAATGTTATTTTTAGGATTCTAAAACTAAAAATAATGTATTTATTGTTGTGACAGTGAACATCAATCAGAGAGCATTACATCAAACAGTACGTCCGCCATTCATGTTGTTGACGTTTTAGTAGTAAATACAACTAAAACGTCAAACTTTCTACCTGTCAAATCGAATATAACAAAATAAAAGTGGGTAGGTGCATCAGACCTTTGTTTTGGACTTTGTGATATCACTCAATCGCCATGATGGTTTTCAGCGTTTTCGTGTCAAATTCAAAAAGGTTTTTAAAAAGCCGTAATTAGTAATGTTGCTGATTGATTTTTGAAGAAAAAGTCAGGTATTTCAGTTTAACATCTAATAAAGGAACGAATCAATCGCTAAATACATTTTAGGACACAAGCCTATAATAACTAAAAGCCTAATCAAGCCATGCATATACGGAGTATCTAGTTAATCAGCGTCTGATGTGTTGTTCAACGCGCCAATTTGTATTTTTAGTCTGTTGTGTGAATGCACGCTAATGTTTTTAGAAAAATAATAGCAAATATAGATATGCATTTAGTTATGTTTAATGATGATGTTGGTAATTTCCATCACAAAATACTTTGATTGTTTTTTTGTGGAATGTATATATTATTTGTGAGAGACAGCATGTTATTATTTCTCGCTCATTTATCTATAAACTTTACAGCTAGAGTATGATTTTAATGCTTATTCCTATGCCATAATCGGAAACCCGACGGTCACAAGTTGACAATGCGGCATCTACTCGCTTAATCGCGGCATCCATACGAGGTCCACCTGCAATATACAAGTGAACGCCGTGCAACGAGGAGGTGCTCGTTGGATGCGGTGGAGAGTGGCTCTACAAAGCTGTGACCTTTATAACAGGAGACATAAGCATTTTATGTTCTAGAAGTTATCATAATAACGATTTTTAATTTTGGAACTATAATGGTGCAGATAAAACAATACTTTTTCATGGTTAATTTTAAGCAAAATTTGTTACTTTTAGATGTACATTTTGAACTATAAGATAGATACACATCTTCGTATTATGAAAACCTACCTTTTTAATACTTTAAGGAAACTCCGCACTTAAAGCATAATATTAGACCAGCATATTCCCATCGGTTTAAAGAAAATTCTTTCGTATCTTATTTCGCTGCAACATAAAAAATAGCAAAATAATAAGCTCTGACAGAGTTCTATCCTGTTATTATTGAGAGCTTTCTAGGAACCACTCTATTAACGATTTTAATGAAAGGTTTTGCATCCGATTCCAGAATAAAACACCAAGCCTTAGGATGCTATATATGAAAAATGCAAAAGCTATTTAAGAATACATTCCTGAATTCTGAGCTAAACAAACATAGGAACAAGTTGAATCCAAAAAATATGAGTTTAATTCCGTGTGGAAATCATATCCATAATACTGAGATTCAATATGAACAGCTCAAGTCTTACGTTACCTTTGTAGCAGAATGTGCCGTAGTTGCTCATATTATATCAATACAGAAAAGTTAGCTCGAACTCACCCTATCGAAGCATCGATGATAGTAGATATAAACAAAACAACTTTTATCACGAATGCAGGTGACGGCAATTTAGTAGCTACAACTAACGTTTCCATTTGTTGCATAATTGCAACAGTATACACATTGAACGGTATCTGTCAGACTTTAGAAGCATATGATATTTTATGTATATATTTAGTTTGGGTGTATAGAGATAGTGCATTGCTGATACTGAAGCTGTATTTGAAACTTAGTGATAGTTTTTGTAATTATTGCATAGTTGTGATGTGTGTGTTGCATTAAAGATGATGGTAATAGGTCAAATAAACGCAAATTGGATTATTTCCATGAAAACATCCAATCAACAAATACAAAAGACATTCAGACTCAAAACAAGAATTAGTGGATTACCCATAGTGTTGTCTCGTTTGGGAATCGAACCAACGAGATGCGGCTGGCGCTTAAACCGCTAAACCAGCCGTGTAGTCTGGTTTGAGGGAACGGAGGCCACGCTTACTTAAACTTAACACAAGCCTTGGAAAATTTTCATCAGCTCACACATTGAACTAATTCTCGTCGTCAGCGTCAGTACAACCTACTCGAATATCGCAGCATTGAAAATATATGGAGCATGACATGACGCTTTTTACCAATGGTTGCATTGGCACCAAAATATCGTCGATGATACGTCAGCCTGATGATTTATCGGTACCATTTTTGTTCCCCATGGCGCTGTTACGATACCATCTTCAATGTGTGAAGTAATAACAAGCGAGCGTTCACACTGCGCCGGACCGGCTAATAAACCGGAAGCCGGCGCCCTGAGCGAGTGTTCACACTACGCCGCGACCGGCTAATTAGCCGGAGGACGGCCGGCTCCCTAGATTAAATTTACTTTATAGATGGAAGTATTGCATCACAAGATCATCACTAAAATAATCTGACATTTGTGACCATGGGTGACCATGGTCACCAATGTCAGATTATTTTAGTCACAATTAAATAGAACTTCATGTAAAACTTAGAAACTTCATTCATAGACATTTTGACTTATGCGTATAAAGATTGTACTGATATTTGTAGGGACGTTGAAATTTTATCGATACTTTTATTTAAAATGTTTTTATATGCAAGAGAAACAAATACATCCTTAAAAACTTTCGCGTTCATAATAACAGTTTATATATAAAACCATTTTCGGCAAACAACTACTGAGCTATGCATATCTAGTCGCGATTTTTTCCTAGATCATAGCAAGCGATACTTACCTAATAAATGCACATTACTTCCAAAACTCAGATACCATTAAATTAAGTACACGGTGCCTGGTGGCAACCAAACATTGACGTTACTGAACTTCAATGTCCGTTTGACAATGAAATCAGCTAAAAACACGATTTGTTTATTTGTTCCTGACTTGGTTACATATAATAATAATATGCAGGTTTTAATTTGAACAGGTTTCGTAAATGAAATCACAAGTGTCTGTTCCTACGTTAAAATTTATTAATCTATATTTATGTTTCATCGATATTTACTTTATACCTACTAGGAGAGCTGGCATCAATTTTGGGTAGGTATTTGAGGCATGATTGCAGACCTGGCTGGCGAGCAGCGAGGCTATAGAAAATTATGAAAAAACGAACGAAAATGTATTGGAGGTAACATGCAACTTTTAAATATAATAGTTTAATGTATAATAGAATACAAACAAACATAAGTCAGATGATTTAGTCGGGGCTTTGTTACATTGCCAGGCGTTTTTTATATTGGTTTGAAAATTATTTTTGCATGCGCCGGGCTATGTTAAAGCCACGTCTCAATCAAATAATATAATCATTTATAGACATTTATCTTACTCTACGCTAGAAAAATCATACGTCAAAATGAAGTAACTATGTATATTGGATAAGACTGCTATTGTAATGCGGTCTCTATAGTATTTTCCTTAATTCTAAGGCCAGTTCCGATCAATGTTACCAACTTAGTAGAATTAGCATTAAAACTGGGGGTTTTAACATTTGCCTAAAATTGAATACAACATTCGTTTTAAAATAATTTGTACATTGTTCAATCTATAATTATTATATTACTTGATGTGTTGATTTAACATTTAATTTGCATTTTTCTTTTGATATTGCCTAATAGAACGAATTATTATTTTTGTATACCAATTGTTTTCCGAAGTGAAATAAGTATTATAATGATAATTTAAGTGGGTGTCATGTGTCTAGGGAAATTTTATTTGTGGTTTCTGGTGGAGAGCTTAGTTCAACTGTTGGTAACACTATGTCACCGGCACTAGGCATGGGTCTGTGCACGTTGTCATAATCTATGTCGTTCGATCACCTAATTTGAAGAAGTATTTACTCATAGATATGTCTAATGCGTAACTAGAATGATAACAGCAAGTGGTTTGGTAAGGCTCGTTTTAAAAAACCATTAAGAATGCTAAGATTGTTATCGAGACCTATAATGAAATGTATTGTGATGGCAAAAACTACGGCAAAAATAGCAAAAAGTTAATCAACAAAAAATATTATGAAAAAGAAAAATCTAAACAAATAACAAATGTGGCAAGATTAAAGAAATTTAAATATAATGCAAATTTAAAATGAAATTAAACAATATGTGAAGAATACGCCAAAAAAAAAACAAAAAGAAAAAATCTGATAGTATCACAAAAAGCTGCTTTTTTTTAAAGTTCACAAACATTACAAAACGTTAAAATTGAACAAATAAACCGTAACAAGACAACAAAAATACGCCAAA
The DNA here is from genome assembly GCA_944739405.2 of Euclidia mi. Lineage (NCBI taxonomy): Eukaryota > Metazoa > Arthropoda > Insecta > Lepidoptera > Erebidae > Euclidia > Euclidia mi. The sequence goes on along the minus strand of OX123182.2, from coordinate 43,235,258 downwards.
ATGAGTTAAAAGTTCAAGGCATAAAAAAATGCAAAAAATTAAATTAAAAAAATACATGTACAAAAAGTATACAAAGATATCAAAATGAAATTAAAATATAAAGTTAAATTAAACAAAAAAGGTGCTAATAATAACAAAAAGCTAAATGTAATAAAGTTGAGCACAAAAGTGAAAAAAAGGCAGCGATAGCCGAGTGGATATACCAACAGACTGCCATGCAGAGTGTATCGGGTTCGAATCCACGGCGCGCAACAATGACTTTTCGGAGCTATGTGCGTATTGAATTGTTAATTATCGCTTGTCCCGTGCCTCGGAGAGCACGTTAAGCCGTCGGTCCCGGTTGTCATGAAGATCTTTGACAGTCGTTACAGGGCGTCAGTAGCGTCTAAATAAACTGACACTAGTCTAAACCATGGAATATCGCTATCCCTTCGGGTTGCGGAGGTCAGACAGGCAGTCGCTCCGTGGACAAGCTAATATTCAGCCAAATCCGGTTAGACTAGAGAGCGGACCCCAGATTGAAACTGGGATAACGCTAAGAGGATGATGATGATGATGACAAAAGTGAAAAAAAATTGAAAAAGTAATATAGTTACGTACAGATAAAATAATTATATTTTTATCTGTACTATGTAACATAAAAAGTTTAAAAAAATACATAAATCCAAAACGTGTATAAAAATGGTAAAAATAAATCAAATCGTAAAATTATTTATCAAAGAGTAAAGGAAACTCAACAATAAATATATCAAAAAGGAATACAATAAGAAGAAATAAATAAGCCTTTGAAAGTTACAAAATGTCTATCTAAATGGTTACCGGCGAACCATTCTGCTGTCAAAAACGGTCCGGGCATTAAGCCGGACCGGCTAATTAGCCGGTCCGGCGTAGTGTGAACGCTCGCTAAGTGCATACGTGCGAGCCCCGGCTTTACGACTGTAGATATCGCGTACATTGTTATGTTTTATCACAATTACTAAACGGTAATTTTGTGAAAGTACCTTTTTATTACAGAGTCCAAAGTAGAAGTGCTACCAGGTGGCGCTGTTAAATTGCCGTGTGCTATCAATGTTGATATTTAACTTTATTGCTCTGCTCAACATCATCATCCAGCTCCAGTCAAGAGTAACAAGGATTTGCCCAGGAATTTAAACTGCTACCCAAAATTCACATACTTTTTTCCAGTGTAAAGCTTTTCACAATAAAAAAATCCTTACGTACTTAATTACTTTTCTATTTAAGCTAGTAGTACTAGAACAACAGAATAGCACATATTAAATTGATATGTTCTCATTACTTTTTACTGTTCCTACGGGATATATACCACGTACTTTTTTTTTTTCAGTACATTCGTGAACATGGCGCTTGCAACAAGTCCGAAATGTATCGGTTTCTCAAAACAAAACAAAGGTGTGCAAAGGTACATGGGTGGAATATATGCCGTAGGAACAGTAAAAAGTAATGATAGTGACCTCGAAAGTTTAAATGCCTGATATGTTCTTTATCAACCTATTTACCTATATGGGGAACATGTGTTAAGTTCGCTGAGTATGATTGAATTCAAGTTTACTTACACAAATAGATTTTAGTATAGTAAAGGTGCTGTTCAACAGTAAGCTCTCAGGTCAATCAATTTGGTTTAGATTGGTTTCATCGATGCTAAGTAACTTAATAGAGCAGACAGCCGGTTCATCTCAATATCGAACTATTACTATCTTTCAAGACGCACCTGAGCGATAGACTTTTAAATTAATGATATTCGATTCAGTGCACATTCCGTTAAAAGTTTCTCTGTAGATTGGTCCGACGCAGAATCTGTCAGCTAACAGTCTACGTTAAAATTAATGTTCACAACTGATATTTTCTAACAGTTCTAACTGCTATGGCGTGGCTATCTTTTTTTGTAGTTAAAAACTGTTGAAAATAAGTTTTGTTGCTTTGTTGCAAGTTTCATAGTGGCGAGTTGTTACTTTCCTTATGAATCGAATGTTGACAAAAAGTCACCATCGTCGTCCTAGCGTTATTCAAGTTTCATACGAGACTTTCACTTTAGAGCTGGATTCTTTCTTGTCTGACCAGATTTTATAGTCTATTAGGATTTGTCAGAGTTGTAGAATACGCCATCCTCCGCATGGCAATCTCTCAATATCTCTACTGGGCTCTGATGCCTACATAAATTAACCTTACCCTCAAACCTAGAATTATTTCTTAAAATATTTTTTATTAAAATTGATAAAATATTTTCTTTAATAAGACCAATTTTTTAGATTTGATATTCAGAAAAATATAAATCTTCTCAATTTATTCATAGTGGATTACGTGAAGTCTCCTGTGGGCACTGAACTTAGAACAAGCGCAATGTTTATAGTCAAATAGGTAGGTTAAATAGCGCAACAAGAAATAAACTAATGCCTAATAGTCGTACCATAAGCACATTACTACTTTTTGACATTTATTCACATAAATAACTATTTCAATTCGTGCACATTTTTAGTATTGCAACAAATTGTTAAAAGCAAAGATGCAGTGCATGGGCTTATCTCAAAAATATTTGAAACTATCGCCTAAGATAGTTTCATAACATTTTTCGTTTACTGTTATGCTTTCATAAATCATGTTTAAGGAGTAGCCGTATAAGATATCTATTTACAATGGGATTGTCATGCTCCATTACGTATAAGGATTACTTAGCAAATGTAGCAATCTCTCTACTCGCTAGATTAGTTGCGTTTAAGCAAGAATTAAAGATGAAATGCGATGTAATCTTCGTTAAGTGAATGATTTATATTGCTGGGTGTTTGATCCATTGTGTTTTGCACTGCCTCTTTTCTTGTACTTTTAGATTTAAGACAACCTTGTTTGTTTAATGGACTTTACATTTATATTTACATTTGTCTATGTTAAAGTCTGTGACTTATTGTTAATTAAATTTTCAAATGGAATTTTGACCAAATGATACGTTTAGTTTTGAAAATTGTTACAGCTATTCCAAAGCGCCCAGACCACATAATAAAAGACACTGTTATAGAAAGGGAAAGGGATGAGGGAGGTTTTTATTTTAAGTCATTTGCTTATATCTCATAAACTCTATTAATATTTTACAATTCCTTATACAAGCACTATTATACCGGTAAAATTTAAATTAACGAATCTGAAGCAGAAGAATCCAATGTCATTGTTAGCTCTAAAATTTGTTCTAGGTACACCATATATTATGAGAACCGAAAGAATTGCCTTATCGTTACAGAACTACAGCCTGATAGTTACAGAATCATCGAATGAGAATCTATGTTGCCGCTCAAAACTTACAAAATGAAGTCTCTATTATAACATTATAACTAATAGGATGGCAAATGTTACTTTGTTCGGTACAGAACCAAACTTAGAATTGGTTGGACGTCAATTTTCACACTTACAGCAAAATAGATAATTAAATGAGCTGTTTCATGACCTAAAGAAATGAAAACTAAGAACTGAAATTGACGTCTTCATTAAATACAGTTTTATCGTTGATTGACAGACGGTGGCTTGCCAAGGCACTACAAAAGTGAGATGATTAGTTATTAGGAATAGTAGTTTAGTATTAAAAGTCTTTTTGTTGAGCTAAGAAGGTTTATTATTCTATAATTCAATTCATGTCTAAGTAATCACTTAGGCGCTGGCAGGCGTCGTCACGTTTATCTCCAAGTTCATGGTCAAGTTAACCTATCAAAACCACATTATCGTTGGGAAAGGGGAAGAGTGACCAGTCGTTTTATTGATGACTAAGCTGGCTCGATAAACTCGATGTGATTGGCGTTCAGACGTCGGATTGAAAGGAGTGCGTATAGAAAAGTTAAGATGTATACAATAATAGAAAAGATCTAAAACCTTCAACATAAATATAAATATGTTACTAATAACTATACTCTGAATCAAAAGAGTCTATGGCGTACAAAGATATAGCTACATGAATACATATTATTTTCTCGTAGTTTTCGTTACATACGATACGATAGTCTGTCCACTGCGTTGCACCTAATAATTCTGTAGACCGATAAGCACTACAGATCTAGGAACAACCAACTACATATTACCTACATATTTAACTATGAAAATGTTGATGGCTAGAAAATAATTATCTTCGTAAAAATATTTGAAACAGCTGTTTCTCAAAGCAGACTCGAAGCAAAGTTGTCCCATATGAGAATCGAACCCACGACACGCCATGCACGAGTTGTGACTACTACTTAAGTTGCAGAACAATACACGAGGTTTCACTGACATATTAACCCCTTGTATGCCGGAACGCAAATCTACGCGAGACACAATAGCTTTTTAATTGTGTCTGGTATTCCGGCATACAAGAGGTTAAACACGGTTAAGTGTAGATGCAGACCAACTTATTTCTTAAAAGATTTTAAACTTTCGCGATTAGTATACATTATACAAGGTTATTTTGCGGGTCTTACTCCAGTCCCACCGCGACCACGACCGTAGCAAGTCGGTCGCAACGTTGGCAGATACCAAGGTATTTATGACTTAAATATCTTAATTATCGCGAGTATAACAAGCATATAATTATAGCAAGCCGCACGTAGATAAAAACGTTTTAGACTGAGACAATGCCAATAAATGCTTCTCAAAACGATAATAGCATAATAAGATTATAAGTTATTTGAGTAATAATAACTGAACTTAAAGCTCATACTTTTACTAATTAAGTTTAGAAATCAAGCTAAATTATCCTTTTTTAATAAATTTAATGTTAACATTCTATTAAGGCCCAATTTATAATTCGTTTGAATTAACATTGACCTAATTTTAACACTTTTCGGATTACGAATTTAATTTCTTTATCGTTTTTCGTATTTGTTTGAATGATCTTGGGGTATTTTGGTAAGTTGGTGACGATATTATATCTTTCCTTAAAAATAAAACGTTACTGAGATGATAAAAAAATATTGTGATACCTTTAATAACATTAAACCGTGAGAGAATTTAGACTATAATAGCCTTAATAGCATAACGATCAAAATAAACGAAAGATAAATTATCAACAAAACACGATATAATTCCAAACCATATAGCCGAGGCATCATAATTACTCTATACCAAAACTAAAATTTATAGTTGTCCTGGTTTGAATTTAGTTTGCAAAGCGTTACCTTGTTAGAGAAGTAAAATATTTACATGTACGTGTATGTATCAAAGTTACTTATTATACGGGATCGCGGATAAAACTTTGCGCAACTACCGTTGTTACTGCACTGGAGAAAACTATTGGAAGAAAAATAGCGTGTTCCTCTATAACCTTAGAGCGTCTAATAAAAAATGTAGATATCATGTTGTGGTTACTTTTATGTTCGCTATAACGGTTAATTGTTACCCAAATGACAATGTTTATCACGATTATAACTTTTTACTGTTCCTACGGGATATATACCACGTACCTTTAAAAAAAAAATCAAAATCGTTTATTCATTTGGGTCACAATGTGACGCTTATGAACGTCAAAATAATAAATTTATAAAATAATTACTTGAAGACTCTACATTTACATTAACTGCCACGTTCGCAAAGCAATAGGTAGAACCATGAGAAAGAACGGGCAATAAAACTCACGGTCACTCTTTTTCATCGCCAGGTTTTGCATAATACACATAATTTACATTTTGTAAGGTGCTGCAACTGTTACACCTTCTATATCACTTGTATATATTTTCTGTACATAATAATACTCAAGCATAATACTTTTGATGTTCATTTGGTTAGTCTCCTCAGAATAGACATGGTGAAACAGGAGCATCCACTTACATTATATATACCTAATAATGCAGGCAATCCGCGAAAGTGATCAGACCCATGATGGAAATGATGCAGTTAAATATTAAAATCTAATACCAGCCCGCAAGACCGTCATCGACCAGTCATCGCAAGTAGCACCCGTTCACGAGTATGACGCATGTGCCAGCCATCATCCCTCGCCATATTAAAGGGACAGGGATGACCCAACACACAACGCCACCACAAGAAATGACATTTTAGTGAGCATGACGATAACGGTATACGAACCGGCAGTAAGAAACAATCTATTGGTATACTGACCATGACCGCCAATTACCTCCATTTTCCAGATCGTTATTATTAACATAAATTAGTGGACCGCGTGAAGGAATGCAAATGTAGAAAGAATTTTGTGAAGATGACAAGTGAACAACGATATGATCAGGGATAAATAATGTTAAACTACATTCAACAAATCATAATAATATCCAAATCCTGCAAAAATCATGTGTTCACGAGGCACCTCCACTTAACATGTTACTAATTAAGAAGAGAGTATTTTACACAGTCATAAAAATAACAATAATGGTGAATTTAAAAAAAGCAACTAGACCCATGATGTCTTGTCATCTAGAAATTCTTTAATAGTGTAATTTTTAAGCAATAATGGTGCAGATAAAATAATATTTTTTTATGATTAATTTTAAACGAAGTTACTTACAACGATTTTAAACTTTCGCGATTAGTATACATTATACAAGGTTATATAGCAGGTCTTACTTGCGATAAATAATATATTTAAGGCATAAATCCCTCGGTTTTTGCCAACGTTTCGGCTGACTTGCTTCAGCCGTGGTCGCGGCGGGACTGGTGAGCTCAGCGCCGTCCTTGTGTTGTGCGGGGTTTTGGCACCTACCATAGATATCGTTATTAATAGGAGATATGCCCTGAAGACAAAAATGTATCGGAAACCTGTGTCGCCAGTTTGCCCCTACCACGCGGCTACTACATATGCAGATCAGTAAAAGCAATATCAAAACGCTTTCGCGCACACACTCGCATTTTTAAATCAAAACTTACAAAAAAATCAATTACACAAAAACATCGGCCACTATCGTTGTGCTATGCAAAAGAACTGTACACTAATTCATTACTAGATCCAGCGGCCGTACTACGCAATGCATTCCCTTAATAAAGTATCATGATTACTTTGCTTGTGTAGTCACTTCGCGACAAATTTAGGTAGTAGTTAAAGAGCAATGTATTTATTGAAAAATAATATAGTTGTTGTGAGATTTGCAAACAATGATAACATAATAACAGCAAGGAACATTTTACGATTTGTTGTTTTTCATCTCTTTAAAGAGAAATATAGTAAAATACTTGTAGTTTCACATGGTAAGTGATTCCATTCTTCACAAAATTTTGGTTTGAGCTTCAGTTTTTACTGAAAACCACTGAACAAGACGGCATTCTTATAAATTGTTGCGATCACGGTTGAAAGTGTACTAATTCGCGCCACGGCCATTTGCTTGCGATATGTACTCTGGGTGCATTTCGCGCAGACACCGACACGCCCCCTTGCCACTTCTACTCTTATTTATTTTTCTAGGGCACCTACCCTCACTTGATTTTTATTTTTGTTTTTAACCGCACTGCCAACGTTTCGGCTGAGGTAAGTCACGTTGGCAAAAACCGAGGTATTTATGCCTTAAATATATTATTTATTGCGAGTAAGACCCGCTATATAACCTTGTATAAAGTTACTATAGATGTACATTTTGACCTATAAAATATATTTGATAGAACAAAAGGACCTATTTCACGTCCATCTTTTTATCGTGAAAACCCTTTCTCAAAAGAAGTAAGACTATTGTTCAATCTAACAGATATATATTTTCCTTTATAAGAGCCGTTAACTTTGCTAGAGAAATTAAAAAATAACAATAACGATACATACTTTTTGTAGGGCCGGAACACAAAGGTTCAGTGTTAATGCGTTCCATTTCGCTGTGAGAAATTTAATTAAAATTAAGCGAGTTTGTGGTTTGAGGTTTTTGTCACCCGATTCTCAGTTTGGTAGCTTTTCAGGGTTTGCTTTTTTATCGGCTTTTATGCTCCAACTCTTTTCATGGTAGAGCTTATAAATTATGTTAGATTTCTAAATAAACCGGGTTACTTCAAAATTGTAGCATTAATAAACTCTCCTCTTCTACAGCAATATATCTTGTTACTAAAGTGAAAGGCTTCCATCATACTGTTTTCTTTTTATATATTGTTCTGGAAATTAGAATATAAAATAATAATAATATACATTGTGCGGTTTGCATGACTTTTAATTATATTTTATGAAAAGCAGTGGTTAATAAAGACACATCTAGATTTCACTCATTTCTTTACCTATACATATAAAACAAGTTTATCTGAAACATTCATAGCCCATGTTTTAAAATATCTAACTCTAGTATTCCCTTGGGTTTACGCGAATATTACACCGATATGTCGCGATTAAATCCGTAAACTGTAGATTAATTTCAATATCTCATTTTAGTTGGAATGCGTTTTGATTGAATTATTAAATAGAATAAATGAACGGGGCACCTGTGAACGCACACTAACAACTGAAATCAATGAAAACTCGCAATACACACCACACGTTACCAATATTAACTTTTGTGTGTGGAAGTAGTCTGTACCAACTTGTGATATGAACTTTATGGAATTCTGCTTTCAACCAAGTAGAATTTCATAGCGAGCTGTCAATAAAAACTAACCCAAACCAACTTAGAGATTTATTTACAAGTGGATTGCAAGCATCTAATGGAAAGTGCATTTGGAGTTGAAAAATTCGCACTTCTAAAATAAGGTTCTCAAATAACTTAGCAGCATTTTGCTAAAACTGATCCAGCGACTGAGTGGACGATTTTAATTAAATTCGATTCAATGTCGACTCCTGTTTGTGTCGCTACAAAATTATTAAACTTAGTAAATCTCGTAGAAATTGCGACGCTTCTTCTTAACATCGTAGAGTTCAGAATGCTCGTGAATTTGGAACAAAAATATTTGAGAACAATTTTCAGTTTTTCGTTTCTTTTTCATTGCTTAAAGTTCCAAACACTTGCAGCATACCTGATGATTAATAGTAGCAGTATTTTGTAACTGCATAATAATCAAAGGTCTATGAGCTCTATATTGATATACTGTGAGAATTTTTAAAGATTGATAGTTTCATTTACTGCATCAACTTAATTAATATTGATAATGTTTGTAATCATTCTAGTTTTACTTTACCCACACGCTAAAACGAAGCGTTTTGAGGTCCCCTGTAACTAACATTAGTTCGACAAAATTCTCTTTCAATACTAAATTTTAATTTGATACAGACAAATACTTTAACAAGAGATAGACATTTTCTTATTACTGTTGAAATCCCGCGCCCGATTCTTATTTTACAACAAACCTGAAACGATACAAAGATACTAAAGCTGAAGAATTGATTTGTGTAATGGCGCTGATACACTTGACATTCACCTGTAATGAACAGAAAAACGAACGAGTTTGTTTTAGCGAGAATTCTCACGAACATTCGAGGCGAGCCTTGGAATATGGAGGAGAATACATAGAAACCGCGCTACAATGGTAGTTGAACCCAATATATTTACTTCACTTTGACTTATGATTTTAATACAAATTACGTTTCGAATCTTCGTAGTTTGTCACTAATTTTAACTAGACTAGTAATGGGCTTACTCAGAATGAATATCGATAAAATATCTATAATGTTTACAATAAATCCTTAGATTTGGTTTACTAAGAATTAATTTCAATAGAATGTTGATAAACCCTCGATATTGATAAATAAATTTGAACGTCGTAACAGACACTTGTGTGATTTATTAAAACTGTTCAAATTACAATTTTCATTTTATTATTTAGAAACGTCATTTGATTATGTACTTTAGAAATAATTCATAATTGAAACATAAGTGAACATATTGGGTAAAACTGCTGTTGTAGTGCGGTTTCTATATTTTCTTTATTCTACGGATTAGAGTGTTTGCTAGAATGATCGTGAAAATTTTCGCAGCAATGTTCAGCTCTGTTTGTTCGGTTTGACAAAACAAAAAGCGGCGAATGCTCGCTGTTCTGTTACAAGTGAATACTCAGTTGTATCAGCGCCATATGAGCTTAGCTTTTATCTTCGGTAAATTGTAACTTCACGTACTTCTTGTCGTTTTATGCTGTAATAAGATGTTAAAGTTTTTATTATTTTTTTTTGCTACTAATACACAAACGAGTCAGTGGGCCACCTGATAGTAAGTAGCAATCTCGACTAATATAGCTTTGTGAAAATATAGCCAAAGGTTGGTGGGGGAAGGAAATAGAGAGGATGGGGTCACCGGCACTCTAGCTCATCGAACGAAACGCGACAAAATAGATAATTTTTATCGATAATTTGTGAGATTATGCACTTCCAGGATCGGCCCATTTACGTTGACATCAGCCAGGCTATACTAACTACAAAATGTTTGTGAATTTACCTTATGTATTCATTTTAGAAAAAATAATATTTAAATAATTCAAGCAGATCGAAAATGATGCCTCCACGTTTGTGGTTTCTGGCTTATTCTAATTTTACAACAGTTAGTACCTACTGGAAAAAGAATATGTAAATTTCTTTGGTAATAGAGCTTTCGGGACCGAGCGGTAACATTTTCTAGGAAATGTTAGTGTCGCACCTTTATAGTAGTATTGCTACTATATTCCCAACTAAAATCGCATAGGGAATTATTGTTATCCAAAATCTTAACCACAGCGGTCTGGTCATCCTTTTTCCATCCTAGTTAGACAGTATGGATATTTTACTTTGGCCATTGCGATTTAAGTCACCTGCGGACAGGTCACTACTGACACGGTTGACTTTTGGTATGTGGCCAATTCGTGCGGTATCTTTTGATTGGTTGTAGATACGTACTGATTGCTCGGCGAGTCGGTAGTCGGGACAATAGCCTAGGTCCTTCTGATTTAAGTTTATATATTGTGATTCTGTAAAGTTACATCAAAATTTGTTTTGTAGTTTTTGCGTGAAAGAGTTACAAACATCAATACCCTGAACCATTTTCACAAACTTTGACGTTTATAATACTAGTAAGATTATAAACCTCTTCATGCTTATAGTAACGCATTTTATTTGTTTTATATTACCTGAATGCATTTTTTTACATATTTCGATGAAATCATTTTAACCAAACAGCTACATTTTCCCTAATTGGAACAACATCCTATATGAAGTGAATAAAAATATACGATGAACTTGATTGCGACGTTTGCAACCATAAAATATTTATTTTTGGTACTTTTAGTGGTGAATGAGCGCGCGGTTCAACCAAATACCGTAACCACGAATAAATTTTTAATCAGGGTTCGAAATGATTGAAGCAAAGTATGTATGATGTTTCATCTGAATAAACTGAAGTATCAGTAAAATTCTGTGTGCAGGTAACTCCTGAAATTAAATTTCATGTGCTAATTATGTAATGAAAAGGCGCAGACTCTGTCACGGATAGCTTTACGTATTTTTAAAAACATAGTTTTATATTTTCAGTTCTCCTCTTATCGCACGTGCAACTATAATTACTGCTTGTTCCAGCAGTTAATATTCATAATATTCCCTTCAAACCTTATAATCGACATTAGATTACATAGTTCGATTAAAATAAAGTTAGTGTAAGTCCTTTATCAGGTTTGAATTTAATTCCATCTTAGCCAGGTCATGAAAATCTTTAGAATGTCTGAAAATCTATACGACCGTTATATAGATTTCTAAAGAGCAGTATAGCCCATCAAGGAGTAGCATCACGTAGGTAGCTGCAACGTGCGATCCCAGGAGCATAATAAACAGCTCGTCACAGTCTACTGCTAAAGAAGGGCAACTGCCAAGGTGGGAGCCGGGGCCTTGGAGAACTGTTTACGTAAGCTTGCGATTGCAATCAGCCGTCTTATTCACTAGTGCTTAAGTTGCACACCACTCCCTGAATAAATGAAATTTATAACACGACAACAAATATACGAACTATTTGACGTCTAACCTTTGCTATGTAAAATAGTTTTCGAAAAGTTTCGGCATACCGTGCTCACGGAAATATATTGGATTCGCTTATCCAATTGATGTAGTAGAAAGTATCGATATATACATGCCGATGTTCGTGTATATTTTATCCAGTATCACCAGTAGAGTACACGTGATTGGTCTGAACTCAATAAAAGCAACATTAACGTACATACGTATCAGCAACACCGATCGCACAAAACTAACAAATCCCGACGTTTATACGCTTCGCACTAAAGAGATCGAACTGTTCTAAAGATTGCTGAAGATTTAGACTTGATTTAAATTGAGACCTATTGAGTGAAATGCGAGTCGCAGACAAATTTGTGAAGGTAGGTGTGTGAGGCTATTGTAAGCCCGGTAACGGAGGCATTCGAGCAAATTGTGCCGAATGTAGGAGATAAGTGGAATTTATGTGTAATGATATCGACTCCTGCCCTTTGTATCAGTATGTTTGCTTCGATGGCGCGACTAGATACGACCCTAATTTATGGCGGTTGACAATTTGTATTAAATTGACCAGATAATGCGAGAGTAAATCATGCTAGTGTTCCTATATTGCGTGTGCATATTAGTTATTGGTAACGGCTTAGTTAGAATTTCAAATAGCTCTATTGTTTGGATTTTATCAGCCATTGTTGCTTATATCATATTCTGTCATGGCTTAATAGCGCATAATGTTTCGTAAAATGATTTAATGCGTTATGCACTCGACGAAAGCTTTCATATGAATAAACTATTACGTAATAGTAATATTCACTGATTCTCATTATATCCCAGTACCCATTACTGCAACTAAAGATTATTAAGCCTTGAGTTTAATTAGAAGTGCATTGACATGGAGATTAGAAACTACGAGTCACAGACATAGGTACAATACGTATTCAGACCAGGTGTACACCTTGTAGCGGATACAAATACCGGTATTGACATTGATGCTTGGTTTTGTTCTTGTATAGCGCCCGGAGATTGAATAGATTTATTGAACGTTTTGTGCATGAAGATACTAGGACACAGTGATGATCATGTTAATGATTTGACTATATTTACTTAAAGACATAAAGACATATTTATTTCTGCATTTTGGTTGTTTACAACACTTATACATGTCAAAACCCTATTCTACATGATGCCGGCTTTTCTTAGCTAAATGACTTCTTGAGAAGAAAGGCCGAAACAAACTCAGAGTCATTGCTTTTTTTTGTCATTTCATTATATTTCTTTTCTTCGTTTATATTCTTTTGAAGTCCTGACATAATAGGTTTAGATGCGAGTACAATGCAGGATATCATCTGACGCTTATAACTGACTCAGCCTGCTGATTGCCCGCATTCAACAGCCATCGTACGGCTCAACCTTGATTGAGGGAGCCAGCACGACCTGAATCATTATGCCTCCACGCCATCAGTAGGTGTATGCATAACCATGTCAGCCTAAGCCACCAGACAGGTTGCCACTAATATTAGTTGAAAAGTTTACTAATTCCCGCATTGTACTTGCTCCTTACATTTTATCATAAGGTTGAGAGTACATGTTGTAAACAATAATATTAAAATAATAAAAATTATACAATAAAATGTCATCTAATTAAAATGTCACTAAATAACCCTTAATAGAGCATGGGCAAACTGAGGGTGTTTGAAACAAAAACGCAGTCAATTTGGCATTATGGGTGTATAGTGAAGTAGGATTGCAAATCTTTTCATCCCCAAGTGTTTTCAGTTTTTCAGGAAAACTTGTGGGAAAATAATTCCTCTTGCCCATTTAGATCATCACATGTAAGTGTTATGTGGGAAATTATTTCCCTACCTATAGGAAATATATTTTATACACATCCGGTAGTAGGGGCAAGAAAATAACATATTGTGATTATTTTATTACAGGATAAAATTTTATGTAAATAAAACACAAATAAATGTAAATATATATTTATTGGTGGAACATTTCAAAGCAAGGAGCAGCACACAAAGAGACCTTACAAATTTTGCAAATGTATTTGCTGTGTTGTTCCTTACATGTGTACTGAACATCCTACACCTCCGAAATTTGGACAATTCTGGCATGTGCGATCGTTGGATCCGCTTTTCTTAGTTCCTCGGGTACTGCAGTGGCACCTCCTTTTTTGGTTTTGAATACTGAAGTAATGTTTTTTCGTGACCTCATCTTCTGACGAACATAACAGCGCGGACAGTTAGGTTTCAATATCTGAATCACGAAGATGTTTCTGAAAGAAGAAAAATACACTACCTTCAGTCTGATTGTGTAACATAAACATTTCTCGCAGTAAAATATTTCCCACAATATGATAAATTACAATTAATTAAAGACCTTAAATTCAGTCACTCATTGTTTTTCATACTAATGAATTACATAAACAAGTAACATGACCCTTTATTTAATAAAAGAAATCAATAGTAAACACTTACTGGATTTTTTTCGGCATTATCACATTTTTTATCCAAATTCACACAAAAAACGGTGATCTGATTGACAAAACATTGAAAGTAAAACTTTGACAGCTCATTTTTTATACTTCGTTCGTTTAGGATACGTGTCTTTTGGCTAATGTTGTAGGTTACCTCATAAAGAAAAAAATGACAGTGACATTTTGTGGGATCAGTTACACATTTGACCGTTTACAACAAAAAATGATGTGGGAATAATGTTCATCTTGCCCAATTAAGGGATAAATTATAATAATTTAATGTCAATTTGAAAATGTCAAAAAAAAGAAATTAATTACAACATGCATACATACATAGACTCACGCCTGTTTCCCCTAAGGGGTAGGCAGAGGCATATTAAACGCCCACTTTTCGCCAGTGTTTTGATCCCACGTAATAGGTGGCGAGCCTATTGCCGCTTATTGGGACATTTTGTTTGCCAGAGCCTCGTCCGTTGATCGGCAGGTGCACCACCTGCAGGTGAGGTTGGCTTGAGACCCTAAGTTCTTGGTGGGAACCCTATGCACCCAATTAATTACAAATATAAATAAAATTATTAAATGAGCCTTAAGATTTTGGAAATGTCAAGACATAAATAAATTAGGTAATTGAATGTCAATTTGAAAATGTCAAAAACATAATACAATAATGACTATAATAGTAAATAAAAATAATCTGATGTCATTTTAGAATGTCAGAATATAAATAATAACAAAATAGATAAATTAAAAATGTCAAATATTCATAATAAACTACTATTTATATGACATTTTAGCCTGAGTGCAAATTGGAGAAACTCAACCCCAGGCATTCTTATCTTCTAAGTTATCCTTTACTGAGTAGTACGCTTTGGAACACAAGCTCTGCTTAACAAATACTTTAAATTTATTTAAACTTAATGCCTGAATATTGCCTGGAATTTTGTTGTAGAAGCGTATACTTTGACACTTATACGAGTTACAAATTTTTTGCAGTCTAGTTAAAGGTAGCACAAGTTTATTTTTATTTCGTGTATTTATACTATGCATGTCGCTTACTTTCGAAAACATATTTATATTTTTCCTGACGTATATCAAGTTTTCATAAATATATTGAGATGCGACAGTCATTATTTGAATTTCCTTAAATTTTTCCCTCAGAGAATGCCTTGATCCAATACTGTAAATTGCACGAATAGCTCGCTTCTGCAGTACAAACACTGTTTGAATGTCGGCTGTATTGCCCCATAATAAAATGCCGTATGACATTATACTATGAAAATAACTGAAATATACTAATCTGGCTGTATCTATATCAGCTAACTGACGAATCTTATAAACCGCGTACGCTGCAGAGCTAAATCTATTCGACAACTTACTTATATGTGGGCCCCACTGTAACTTAGAATCTAAAGTTATGCCTAAGAAAACGGTGTTATCTATAAGATCCAACTCTTCTCCATTCATCCGTATATTGGTTTCAACTTGTTGTGGTGTGGAAAATCTAATACATTTTGTTTTTCTTTCATTTAAAAGTAAATTATTAGCACTAAACCAATTAACTACTTCAGAGAGAGCGTCATTTACATCGTCATTAGTTGAGAGTTGTCGTCTTAGCTTAAATATAAGTGATGTATCATCAGCAAATAACACTATCTCGATTTTAAACTTTCGCGATTAGTATACATTATACAAGGTTATATAGCGGGTCGTAAACCTGAGGTGAGCAGGGTGCCGGCTTACATGCCTTACCTAAAAGGAGTAACGGACAAAGTTGGAACAGTACTAAAGAAATACTCCATTAAGACTGTGTCCGCTTTCCAAGATAGCACACAATCTGCGCAGCCCAAAAGATGTCATTGTCATTCCTTTTCAGACACCTGGCGTCTACAAGGTCGATTGCAGTTGTGGTAGCTCCTATATCGGACAGACCAAGCGAACAATTGCGGAAAGGCTTAGGGTTCGTACTCACACAGGGATTGTAGCAAACTTAATTTATATTAAAATACAGTGCAAATTTTGCTTAATCTAGGTTAGGTGCAGACTTAATTTGGGTCATAAGTAATAATATATTAGTTCTTGAATTACTGATCTGCGGTCTTAGAGTGTTAGGTACGTTATGAATTACGTAGATAATCGACTGCAGTAATCTGTGTATATTTGTGTGGCTAAATATGGGAATTTAACGCCTAAGTAAGTCAGCCCAGAAGTCCCTGCGCTACTGGTACGCGAGACGAGGATGATAATGCAAAAATGGATTACGTTACTTACGGATTTCTT
Source organism: Euclidia mi (assembly GCA_944739405.2). Lineage (NCBI taxonomy): Eukaryota > Metazoa > Arthropoda > Insecta > Lepidoptera > Erebidae > Euclidia > Euclidia mi. Next base: position 43,218,681 of record OX123182.2, on the reverse strand, counting down.
GTCGTATAGGTGACATTCACGGCTTAATTTCTACAAGATAGCTCTACATTTAATTATTGCGACTTGGTTACATTTCTGGTTTGGATGCGCACTCGCTTCAAATACTGGTACTACCCGTGGTCCAGAGCGTGAGAACCTGGAAAGTCGTCTCCATCAGCGAGGCAGTAACGCTGAGAAAATAGATGGCGGAGCGGGCGAGTAAATACCACCTCCAACTGGCCCAACAGATCTCCAGCACCTGCAGGATGCAGGAGATGAGATTGCCGCGCGCACTCTGACACCTTGGGTGTTTGCGGATGGCGAGCCGAGATTCTTCTCACCGTCCTTGTAGTAACAGGTCGTGTAGGCAGCACAGTATCTATTTGTCCTTTCCAGGTAGTAACTATTGGTTCTGTAAATCGCGTGGAGGTGAACGACCTCGCCACTAAGTGAAGTCACTCACCAGATTTTACGTAGCCCAAAATTATTTTGGGTGTCGCACAAACTTCCTCCAGAAGGTCAACATTGAGTGATAAAGGGAGAATCAGGGTTCTTCCTCGTGATACAAAAAGTCCTAGATTTAAAACCTAATTGACTTCTAATGTAATGAAAATAGTTATGTTACTAGAATTTATTGCGGAATCTAAAATTTAATACAAATGGATAAAACATTTTATCGAAATTTATCTACGAAAACTTAAAAATGCAAAGCTTGCCCAGGAAATAACAATTCGTGCCACTCCAGTATGCAGTAATAAAAGTTCGATCATACCATATTTTTTCGTTTGAAATAACTGTTGGATTAATATGGCGGGTGGGCCTTGGGATTCCTCCTCACTCAATCATTGTTCTCTAATTGAATACAGTCCATCGTTAGATAGAACATCTATAGAATAATGGTCTAACGTCAATCTAGGTTGTCCCTATTCAAATAGAAGACCAATTTAAGTTAACCTATCGTATTCGATGCGTGACGTAAGGTGAAGTACTGTGTATGAACTATGTCTAAAATATTATGATGTTTTCTTAGATAGGTGTAACCACACCTGGCTAATTGGTGCCGGTAAGATAAATCTAAGAGCAAGTTTATTTATTCAAAACTTCTTAATATGACTATGATTTTCACAAACTGATAAATAAATGACACCGCATCTCATTGTATGTTGAAGAGCTCGAAACACGAATATAAGTTGTACTTAACATTGTACCTACATACAATTGATGTCATCTATCGGACAAAAGGAATACAAGGGCTCTGACGACATCTAGTGGAACAGCAAGTACGTATTGATTAATGATCCTGAATCGTACTGTACACGTTAAGTATATATAAATTCTGGACACCAACTGGTGGGCAACTAACGTGTGACCCGACGCCAAGCGCACCATTTACGATTACTAAGACTGGTCAGGAGATTCTCGATCTAGGTGGCAGTTCATCTCATTACTCTCCTTTATCTTTTTCTCCACCATTTCAATCTGCGTTGACTCTTAATCCAGTGTCTTATGTGAGCGACAAACCCTGCAAAGCTGCGGGATACAATGAAACGTTTAAAGTTAGTGTAAGTACGTTAAAATTGTAAATGAATTGTATGAACTACGTGTTGATCAAGAGGTAATGCAAGGCCAAAGTATTGTAGTAGGTATATATATAATAATATCTGAAACATTATTTTGCAATGGAATATGTATTAAAACTATCGTGTTCCATTGCATCTACGTTGCCATCGTTCATCTAGGACTATTTATTCACAAACACGTATCATTGTTAAGGCGTTATTTCTGTTACTTGAACATTAAAATACCATTACTCGTGTCCCTATTATCTGCTGCGTGTTGTAAATCTACTTTATTATTATTGTATTGCCTTTTCGAGTTTTAAGTATTTCATGTATGTTGTAATAATTAATTGAAAACTACCTTTATGGTCAACTCATCAATTTGTTTCATTGCTCAAACCCTTGAGTATTGAAGAGTTCAAGAGAGCCAATTTGTCTATGAAAAGATTATAAGCATTGTAACGTAGTCCCTACTTAGGGGGTGTTTAAATGAGAAACGTGGTTAAATGTGTAAAACGTGTTAAGTAAATCTAACATCATTTAGCAAAGCGTTTTACTTACGAAAAAATTACAATAAAATGCTATTCGAAAAGGTATAAACAGGGTCGCGTGATTCGGCGATGGTAAGGAATTTGTTGAGGGTCCGCTCCCGATGGTCGTCCAGAAATAGCAGCTGGTGTACTTAGCTCGGTCTGAAGGCGCCAAAAGAGAGCTCCCATCGCCGCGCGGCCCTATTTATTGTCCGTTGCAGGGCGCGGGCGGCGGGGTCGACCGGGCCGAATGATGCGTCAAGGATTGACGTCACACACTCCCCCCTTTAGGCCAAAATTTTCCCGGAGGGAAAATTCTGTAGCTGGTAGGTGGCGACTGCATTCCGGGACTCTGAAACAGATGAGTGGTGGTTTCAGTAAGCTAAGCACAAGCAACTACTAACCCTGGAAGAAAAGAAAAACCCAAGTATAACCCTCGGCCATTCATACGTCACCAAGCATTGAACAATCACCAAAATCGAACCATGGCTGGACATTAGTTCAGAGAAATAAGCGATTTAAAGGCAATAAAGGGAAGGCAATTGTGAACTCGGAAGAAAAGTTTAAAGCGGCAGATATAAAATTACCCATTTATATCTATAATGTCGACAAAGGGGTTTCCGAAGAAGATATAATTATGTACATAAAGAATAAGTCTAATCTACAAGTTACTGTTGAAAAAATGAACATGAATAAAGCCAAAGAATACAATAGTTATAAAATACTAGAAGACGCCAGCAGCTACACCTGCATATTTTTTAAATTTACCCGTTTTGGCCGATCCCGTGGGAATTTCGGGAAATCCCTTCTTAGTGCACCCCTACGGTCCCCAAGGAACATAATGCCAAATTTCAGCTTCCTGCGCCCAATAGTTTCGGCTGTAGCATGTCTGTCAGTCAGTCAGTAACGCAAGGATTTTATATTTGGCTTCAGGCCTAAAAAGTCCACTAACCAAGCAGTACACCAGCTTACGGCGCACATAACCAATAGTCTCGATAAGAGCATGCACTCCATGGGAATATTTTTAGACCTTGCCAAGGCTTTCGATACAATATCTTGCTCCATACTGTTGCGCAAGCTCGAGACATTCGGAATAAGGGGTACACAACTTGCACTTTTTTCTGACTATCTGAGTGATCGCTATCAATGTGTGAAAATTGATAAATATGTTGGTTCTGAACGTAAAAATAGTGGCTTTGGCATACCACAGGGTAGTATTTTGGGGCCAACTTTGTTTCTCATCTATATAAACGACCTTTGCAGCTTAAATATTCAAAATGGTAAATTAATATCATATGCTGACGACACAGCGCTTTTATTCTCGGCCAATACATACTCTGAGCTATATGATCGTGCCCAAAATGGTTTTAATATTGTTTCAAACTGGCTACACCAAAACCTGCTAACCATGAATATTGACAAAACGAAGTACATATTATTTAAAATGAGAAATACTAATCCATCACCTATTAACCTACACATTTATGCACACAACTGTAGAATGCACGCTGACCTAGCATGTACTTGTCCCACATTAATTAAAACTTACAATATTAAATATCTAGGTATAACACTTGACACAAATCTAAATTTTCGTAACCACGTCGATATTGTTTGTGCGAGAACGCGTAAATTAATTTATATTTTCAAAAAACTACGTAACATAGCCGATTACAAATTAATAAAACAGGTTTATTTAGCTTTGTGTCAATCCATATTAACATATTGCATTACAACGTGGGGTGGTGCAGCAAAATCAGTTCTTTTGCCGCTAGAACGAGTACAAAGAGCAATACTTAAAGTTGCTACTTTTCGACCTTTTAAATTCCCTACGCACCAGCTCTATTTGTCATGCAACGTGCTAACAGTGCGCCAACTATTTATACTCAACATTATACTAAAACAGCACACCGAAATCCCTTATTCTCCTATTCCTTTTGAAAGAAGAAGAAAGGACCTAGTATGTACAACACCTCACACGAATCATGTCTTTGTTAATAGATTTTACACTTTTCTAGGCCCGTTCTTATATAATAAGTTCAATAAATTACTCTATATATATAGTCATAATTATAAAATGTGCAACACAACAGTATCTGAATATTTGCAAAAGCTTAATTACGACGACACAGAAAAATTACTAGTAGTTTTAAAATGAACGTTAATAATATTACTATTTTTACGTGTTTTTTCGCACTGATATGTTACATTAATAACTGAACAGAATTTTAAATAGTATTTCGTAATTGTATTATTAATTTTAAATAAATTAGTCTCTAATAATTTACTATAAATCTTAATTTAATTACTTTCACAATAAGTTATATTATAGCATACAATTAAATATTATAGTCATTTGTATCATTACGTAATAATCAAGCGTCAGCTCGAAACACAGGTATAACCTAGTTCGAGCGGGTAGCCGATGTATTATAAGTATTATAACGCAATCTTAGTTTATTTTTTAGCCTTATGTACACTATTGTTTATATGCCATATAATTATGATATTATGTAAAACTAAATATAAAACTTTAGGCTAGTTATACCAATTAATCTAATTTAAGGCTAATTGTACTGTACCTTTTTGTATTTTTGAGGATAAATAAATTATTATTATTAAAAAAAAAAAAAAAAATATATATATTAAGATTCGTTCCTAGAACCAGTGAGGATTTATTCCTAAATGATGAGTTTTGGCCTGACGGTATATCATACCGCCGGTTTATATATTTTAAGAAGAATAATAAAGCCTCTGGGCAGACGCAGAATACTTACAATAAGAATGAATAGATTTTTAAAAATAACCAGTTTTAATTGTAAGAATGTAAAAACGGCAATTGGATGTATTAGGCGTCTGTGTGTATCAGCTGATATTATAGCTTTACAAGAACATTGGTTAACGCCCGATGAATTACCGATTTTGGGTAACATACATGATGACTTCGCCTATACTGGTACTTCTGCTATGGATACCTCGGCGGGTCTTTTGAAAGGAAGACCTTATGGCGGTGTTGCGCTGCTATGGAGGAAGAGTGTGTTCTCATCAGTGACGATTGTGCAGTGTAATAGTGTACGGCTAGCGTCATTTAAAGTGAAGTTACTAGAACGCGAATTACTCATCTTTTCCGTATATATGCCCACTGACTGTAATGAAAATTTAATCGAATTTACTGACTTTTAGTGACTTTAAGTGAAATTAATGCAATAATAGAAAATAGCAACATACAATCTGTTTTTATGTTAGGAGATTTTAATGCGCATATAAATGAGCTTTTTTATGATGAACTGCACAATTTTTGCACGGAGCAAAAGTGGACCTGTGCAGATGTGGAATTGTTGCCATCTAATAGTTATACGTTTGTTAGTGATGTGTACAGCTGCAAGCGCTAGCTCGACCATTGCGTGGTGACTGAGGCTGCGCGGCAGACGGTAGTTAATGCGGAGGTATTGTATGACAGTTATTGTGCCGACCATATGCCCCTTCAAATAACATGCAACTTACAACTAATTAAACCTAGCATTGTAGTACACCAACCTATACAAAATTAAATTATATGGGGGGATAGAGGCTCCAAACAAATTGAATTGTATGGGGAATTATGTCATTATTATCTGCGAGAAATAGATTTTCCTTTAGAATTAACTAGTTGTGCTGATAAGATATGTGATGATCCGAACCATCGTGTTGTAATAAGCACTCTGTATACTAAAATGATTCAATGCCTGTCGAGGGCTGCGGAATGTAGTGCAAGATGTGTAAAGAATATTAAATACAAACCCCTGATTAAAAGCGCTCACTGTGCGGCTCGGCTTGCGTTTCAAATGTGGCATCTTCATAATAACCCGACTGTGGGATATATTTATGGAAGAATGCGTGAAACCCGTAGATTGTTTAAATCTAAGTTAAAGTGGTGTCGAAACAATCAAACTAAAATAAGATTAGACATTTTAGCTGAACACCACAAATCAAAATATTTTGGGAAATTTTGGAACTCCACAAATAAAATGAACCCCAGGCCTAGTCTCCCAGTGAGCGTGGCAGGTGAGTGTGATCGCACAGCGATAGCTAATATGTTTGTTAGGCATTTTAAAGTTGATTCGCCACTGGTGTCTACGGCACCAGTGATGTCGTCGGTGTTGGGCGCTAAGTCCATGACCATGTCTTCGGAACAGACAGTTAAATTCTCCGCCAAAGAAGTTAAAAATGTAATCAATGGCATGGTGAGAGGTAAGTCTCCGGGACATGATCACCTTAGCGTTGAACACCTGCGATACGCTGGTGTACATCTGCCGAGGGTATGTTCTGATTGGTGAGTATGTTCTACTCTCTTTGTATGAGTCACTCATTCTTACCAGACGATCTTATGAAAACGATAGTTGTGACAATCATTAAGAACAGGACGGGAGATACCGCAGATCCTGCCAAATATAGGCCAATTTCTTTAGCTACGGTAACAGCTAAAGTGCTGGACTGTCTGTTGGACGCGCATATGGCAAATCGTATAAGTCAACACGATGCCCAGTTCGGTTTTCGACCCGGGCTCTCCACAGAGACTGCCATACTGTGCTTAAAACAGACAGTTCAGCACTATGCTGATAGGAAGACGCCGGTCTATGCGTGTTTTCTTGATTTATGGAAAGCGTTCGACCTGGTGTCTTATGACATACTGTGGAGTAAACTACACCAAGAAAGTGACGTAGGCGACGAGGTCATTTCTTTTTTCGGAATTATGTTAGGTGGGCTGGGGAGTTGTCGGATGTGTACGGCATGTTGAGCTGCGGGGTGAAGCAGGGGGGTATTACTTCACCTCGTCTGTTCAATATGTACATAAATCGGCTGCTTGTGAAGCTCAGCAATACCAGGGTTGGTTGTCATATTGATGGCGTCTGCATCAATAATATTAGCTACGCTGATGACATGGTATTGCTGAGCCCCTCGATCCGAGCACTGAGACAACTTCTTCAGTTATGTGAGGGTTATGCGGGGGCTCAAGGACTCAGGTATAATGCCAAAAAGAGTGAGCTGTTAGTGTTCAAGGCGGGCACCAAATGTTACTCTAAAGTGCCACAAGTAACAGTTGCGAGCACTCCACTAAGACGAGTGACAGAGGTTAAATACTTGGGTCACTGGGTCACCAATGACCTTAATGATAACGTAGACATAGAGAGAGAACGCAGAGCTTTGGCACGCAGAGCTTTGGCTGTCCGAAGCAATATGTTGATCCGCAGATTTGGAAAATGCACAAGAGATGTTAAAATTTCTCTTTTTAGGGCTTCCTGCCAAACTTTTTACACCTGCAATCTGTGGCTCAAATATACGCGGCGGGCATACAGTGCATTGCGTGTCCAGTATTATAACGCATTCAGAATGCTCATGGGGCTGCCACGCTTCTGTAGTGCTTCACAGATGTTTGCGGAGGCGTCGGTTGATGGGTTTCATGCCATCATCCGCAAGCGTAGCGCATCAATATTACACAGAATGCGTGTCAGCTCCCACAGCATTCTGAGCGCGTTATGTGATAGATGGGACTTCCCAATGTTAAAGCACTGGATACAGTTACATACCTAGGTATTGTGTTGTATCCAGTGCAGTGCACATTATAACATTAAGTACTAACATTAGGTTAAGAAAAATTGTACTAACAACATATGGATTCTTATTATCCGAAATAAACAGTTATTATTATTATTATTATTCCTCTTTATTACATCTTTTCTCATGGTAGAATTTTATACACTTAAATAAACAAAAAAATTTAACCATATAAAATAGGACCACGGAGACCCACCGGTATCGGGTACAGGGACCAAGCTACCGGTGGTTAGGGCTCCAGAGAGAGGAACCTCCGAACTATGCGCGTCGTGTCCAACAATACTGCCTTCTGTATAGAGGACTTGATCCAGCCGTCTAACGAGAGCCTCTTGAGATGGTGGTCGAGGTTCTTGGCAATGAGACCATTAACTGACACGACTATCGGTACAATGATCGCCGAGTCCACATCCCACATGTCGACAATCTCGTGAGCTAGGTCCAAATACTTGATTTCCTTATCTTTTTCGGCTTTCACGAGATTCTCGTCATGGGGAATAGTAACATCAACAAAACATTGCAAGGCGTTCTGATCGATCTATCACCACAATATCGGACATGTTAGCCACAATAGTCCTGTCGGTGATGATAGATCGATCCCAGTACATAGTGGCACGACCATTTTCGAGAACTGGATCGGGCACATACCTGTAGTACGGTACTTCAAAGGGTACAAGGTCATATTTTAAGGCAAGCTGCTGATGGACGATCCTGGCTACTTGATTGTGCCTGTGCAAATATTCGCCGTTGGCAAGACGAGAACAACCGGAAACTATATGTCTGAGGGATTCGCCGGGCTGGTGACACGCCCGACATATGTCAACAGTCCCATCCTTCAGAATATACTTACGGTAGTTGTTCGTCATGACAACTTCGTCCATAATTGCACAAACAAAACCTTCGGTCTCTGCAAATAAATCACCAAACCGTAGCCAGGCTACTGATGACATGAGGTCTACATCGGGCCCATGCAAGGCCCGATAAAAACGTCCATGCAACTCTTTGCCTTTCCATACTTCCCTGCGCTCTTCAGTACTAAGTACAACAGGTTTGCACCAGCTCTCTTTTGCCAGACCCAACGGGGTAAGTCCGTCGTCTACAGCAACAATATCACGATGCACACCCGTATCAGCCTTAAGAAAATATTCTCTAAGATTGTACACCTCGCGGTTGTGGAGGTCCTTAGCACTTAAGAAACTACGACCACCACATTTCCGCGGGATGTACAACCTCATTACTGATGACCGCGGGTGATGCATCCGATATTCAGTCAATAGACAACGGACCTTTCTGTCCAGGGCTTCCAGTTCTGATTGAGTCCATCTGAGTATGCCGAAGGAGTATGCTAAGACTGGCATGGCCCAACCATTATAGGCACGCACCCTGTTGCCGCCTGATAAAAAACTTCTCAGTATTTTCTTCAGGCGGCCCAAGAAGCGCTCCCGCAATGATTGTTTCATGGCAGTCTCAGCAATACCTACGGCCTGCGACATAGCCAGATACTTGTAAGTCTCGGCCGCAGATAGAGATCTAAGTTGTGTGGAATCTGAAAGCTCTATACCCTCAGATTCTACAATCCCACCTCGTTTTACATGCATGACCGCACATTTACCCACACCAAATTCCATCTTGATAGAATTACTAAAAGTTTCAGTTACTTTTATTAACGCTGTCAATTGGAAAGTGGAGGGGGCAATTAACTTCAGGTCATCCATATAAAAGAGGTGTGAGATAACTTGACCCCTACGCTGCAGCCGATAGCCTAACCCAGACCCCTCTAGCAAAGTGCTGAGAGGATTCAGAGCTAGACAAAACCACAAGGGACTCAAACTGTCACCCTGGAATATACCCCGTTCGATCTTTAGAGGAGCACCGCAATCGCGAATCTGCCGACATCCTGGATAGCGTAGGACCGTACTCCTCTGTCCCATACATGCCTTCAAGAAGGCGCATAGAGTTATATCGACTTTATATAACTCCAGCACCCTCAAGAGCCATGTATGTGGCACGGAGTCGAAGGCCTTCTTGTAATCTATCCAGCATGTCCCCAGATCCTTTCGGTTGCGGCGCACCTGCTGGCTAATGGCCATGTCAAAGAGGAGTAGCTCTTTTGTACCACGGGCCCCATTCTTACATCCATTTTGAGCCACTGACATGATGTTATTATTTCTAATATGTGATAACATCTTAGTCCTCAAAATGGATGTAAGAAGTTTATATATAGTCGGTAGACACGTAATTGGTCTATAATTTTTGGGGTCTGTGGTACAACCTGACTTAAAGAGCAGGTGAGTGAGACCAGTTGTCATAAAAGTTGGGATCGAGCCCGATTCCAAAGATGCCTGGAATTGGGATGCCAACTGAGCATGGGCACTACGTAGCCACTTCAACCAGAAGTTGTGCAGTCCGTCCGGTCCCGCTGATTTCCAGTTAGATAACGAACGGACTGCACAAGCTACATCTGTTGTTTCTATGGCTACGCGCTGCATTTGGGGTATTCCCTCACAAGCTCGCTTAACATCCCCAAACCAATCACCTTCAGTGTGGCTAATGGGCATCGACCAAATGCTGCGCCAGAAAGCGTTCGTTGCCTCAAAATCTGGCAGACGCCCATCATCCACACCTGAATTGGTTCGCTCCCAACTTCTATATACCCACCTTTCATCTTTTTGGAATGCCCTATTCTGGGCGTATCGGTCCACCCGCTTTTTGTACCGTCTTATACGGTTTGCCCACGCACAAACTTTTTGCTTCAGGTAGTCGATGCGTTCTGTGACTCGAGACTCGTATTCTTGGCGACTAAGGCCCGTGCTAGAGAACGCCCGAGTCACAATACGCATCACTCTCGGTCTTATATTGCCCGACCTGAAGCAAATTAGCTTTCCTGGTCTCAGCGATACGACGCTCAATCCTGCACTGCCAGGCCGGTACAGCATTGGTTCGAGGGGCAGAATTACTACCATTTGGTATTTTAATACCTGCCTCTCAACACGCTGTAACAGCCGCACAGTACAGAATCGAGTGGGTATCGCTAAGATCTTCACTATTGTCTAAATACGTGGACAATAGTGAATCCAGGGCACACACCAGCGCTATATTTTTCTTGTGCGTGGGCAAACATGGTAAGCGGGGCCTATCTGCTCTATTCACAAAACGATACTCCCAAATAGTGCATTCCAAAGTACTCCTTAATTCATCTATGTACTGGTTACTTACTTGTGTATCCCTACTATGCACCTCTTCAACAGTCCTTTGCGTTGTGACAATATTTGAAACTTGTGTATCGCTAATTCGCTACACGTAGAAGAAGTGATAGGAGGGCTACGTTGTAAGCCAGAGCGTAGCCTCTCAAGTGCGTCGTTATCCAGCAGGCGGCATCGCTGGATAGCCCGCACTTGATCCGACAGTCGCTGTGCCGAAACGTTGACAGCCGGTTCCAAGCCCTGAAACAGAGGCAGCATGCGGTCACGATACGCCGTAAGGTTGGTACCTCCCTCTGTAGCCACAAAATATGCCCGCATGACGTTTTCGTTCATGGATTTAATCCATTTCATGCGGTGCACATTACCACCGGCAGCGGGGGCCCTGTTCGAAACCGGTGGGTCTCGGGGTCCCAAGCGTAGCGGTGGCCGGCCTCTCCCACAGCGGCGTACAGGTGTTGGCGACGTCGGTGGGGAGAAATACTCGTCGCTCGACGAGCTCGACGCCTCTGTGATTGCCGACAACTCTGTTGTAGGTGCCGGTGGCTGCGAGGCGGAGCTGAGCGACTAGTCCGGGGGTGTATTACGTGCAGCAGCAGCTCTAGCCCTCGTCAACATCTCATTTCCTCGTTGTATTTATATTATAGTGTTTATTTACAATTTTCTTTGTTGATATGTCATTGACGTTAGTTGTCATCTTGAATGTTTTGTAGATACTTTTCTTAATTAATTAAATGGTTTCTTGATTTTGGTTTCTTGATTTAGTAATATGTTTATCATGTATAGAAGTCTTGTTTGTAGTAAAAAAATATATATGTGAATCCCAAACTTTGATATAAAACAAATATAAATATTCGAGAAAAAAATGTATGTCGTCTTGTTGACGTGTTGCTAGGTTATTATTATTATTACCTGACATTCATCACATTTAAAAGGCCAATCATACGCATGAACAAGCCAACATTCATTCACGATGCGAGTCGCATTCATTAAATTACACGACGCGCGAAGAGGTATTATACGTGATACGGGCTCGATAAGTGAAATTTATTGAAAATGTATAAGTCGTAAACCTATATTACGATCTTAGTATATTACGATACTAACAATCATACGATCGGTTGGCAATATCACAAATAAATTGCTCATTAACAAGGTCGATGCAATATTGCAAGGACAAATTGTATTCATTTAAAATGGAATAACAATGATTACGGCGATGGAAATTTGAGCCGGTGAACACGTGAGTCACCGCTGCGCGCTTGGCGCTGACCGCATTCCAATGCCGCGAGTCATTATCTAGTTTCTGAACACGATACAAATTAATTAAAGGCAAATGCACAATTCGTAGTAAGAATTATCATCGTAGGAGACAGTCGATGATATAGTACACACTACCATTGTTAAAAAACACAAAAAATATTCGGAGTAAGATGTAATGAATAATATATCATCGAAGGAGACGGTCGATGATATAGTATACACTACCATAGTTAAAAAACACAAAAAAAACACAAGCGAGAATCGAACCACAGACCGATCCGACAACAAACTTTTAGCCACTGAGCCATAAGGAAAAAAAAACATATTTTTTATATTACGATCAGTCATTACTAATGCTATATGTAACAAGATATTTGAGTATATGATTTAGCTGTAATTGGGAGTTAAAGATTTTATATACTATTTGTAACAAAACGTTAAGTTATTTTAGTGATTAGATCATTAGTGATGAGCATTAATCATTAGATTCTTAAACTTTGTAGTGAGTTCATTTAAGATCTTTTATATGGAAATCACCAAGAGAAACATATTTGATATTTATATGTGAAATTAGATAGTTATCAGATAATTGGATAATTAGTTAGATAAATAACAGATTGTGCAACAATATTAAGTTTAGCAAACCTCTTCGACAATTTATAACAGTAATATTTATTTATGTTTTATGTTAGCATGTTTATATAAATCGTTAACACAACACAATGCGTTATGTTGCGAGCTCCAACTCGGAAACAATAGCACTATTGTTGGCTTTTACAAATATGTAGGTAATTACAACTTTGCATACATATGCGTCTTACATTGTTGTTAATGACACTGTACCCGATCGTTTATAAACACATTTATGCTGTAATAGAATAAGATTCAATTATTTTATTCAGCTTTTAGGTTTAAAATAAGTAGTTGATTGTGAAATACGAAAGGGGATTTACTTAAACTTGTACATCAATTAATTTGCTTTAGTTATTAAAGTATATAAATTATTGATTTATGTATAATTACCAACTTTTAGTTATTTAGTATTGAAATTATTTATTTAATTTGTGTGTAAACAACCACTTTAGTTATTTAATGAGGTATAAAAATTATTGATTTGATTTATATGTAAATAGCCACTTATTTATTCAAGAATAGAAGTTATTGATTCAATCTATGTGCAAATACCCACTTTGGTTAAAGTTAGTTTCAATTCAATTAAGTTTGATAATTTCAGTTTTATATAATAACATTAGTGTAAACACAAGAACACATTATAACCAGCACTATTTAAGATGGTTTATTAAAACCAGAAGCATAGCATTTTGTAAAAAGGAAACAAGTTACATATTGATAATTAAGTATTTTTCCGGCCGTCAGCGGTTTAATTTTACCATTTATTTATAATTATATGTTTTATATATTTACATAGAAACCAGACATTGAAAGAAACAATCCTAGCGACACAAAACATTACAAAAAAATATAATTCAATAATTGCGACGCAGGAATTTAATGTTTGAGTTCACAATGAACAGTAAATGCATAAATAGATACATTTACTGTTCATTGTGCATGTTTTTATTGTGTTGATGCAAGAAGATAAGATCGAAGACCAAAAACAACGATTGTAGCAAAATAAACATTTGACAAAACGAACAACCAATAATTCTACGATAATATTCGTATTTTATACAAAATAGACAAAGATTACATTCGTTCATTATTGTTAGTGAGCAACCTGCATGTGACACGTGTACATTTCATTAATAAATGAACGCGGAATTCTAGCTAAATACCTAGTATATAATACGCTAGCATCTTTAGGTACGTTCATTCTCAGCCAGTCCAACTATGTTAGGTACACGTGGTATAATAAAGATGCAACTTTCTTAGTAAAAAAGAAAAAGAATAGTTAATTTTGAAAGATAATCGCCGTAGTAGGCGGTAAAAGTATTTAATAATATCTACTATATAGAAATATATCGGCGTATAGAATCACTAGCAGAAGGTTATAGTAGAAAAATGAGAAGAAATGAAAAAGAGAAGGGTGTGAATTCGTTCCATAAGTCAGCCAAAGCAGTAATTATTAGCAATAATTACCAGTAGCAATTAATTACCGTAGTGGCATTTAAAAAAGCTAATCGCGAAGCATACGATCAACGAAGGTGACCTTAGCACGTCGTTAGAGGACGCGAGGCCTTATATCGCAATACAAAGAATGCGATCAATGAATGTGACCACAGCGCGTCATTTAGTTGACACGTGGCCGCAAGCAAAACGATTATAACTTGTTACTTATGCGGTTGATACCAAATTAATTATCACACGCGGCAACAGAAATAGTTATAATATAAAAAAGCTTACCATGCGTAGTAAGAATAGATTTGTCTGTTGTGACCGGCGCAACACAACCGACCTTCCATGCACAACAGAACAAAAAACAATATATGCCACTAAAATAATTACACACTGCTTTGGAACGATTTCACACATGCACAGTTAAAAAAAAATAAAAAAAAAGACTCACCGGGCAGCGGATTCTCAACAAAACCTATATATTCCCGTGGGCGCCACTGTAACGTCGTACGCCGTTGGGTGTGTTTAGAATGAAAAAAGTGAGTTGAATGTTACAATAAAAATTGATTTAATTCGTCAAGTAAATCTAACATCATTTAGCAAAGCGTTTTACTTACGAAAAAATTACAATAAAATGCTATTTGAAAAGGTATAAACAGGGTCGCGTGATTCGGCGATGGTAAGGAATTTGTTGAGGGTCCGCTTCCGATGGTCGTCCAGGAATAGCAGCTGGTGTACTTAGCTCGGTCTGAAGGCGCCAAAAGAGAGCTCCCATCGCCGCGCGGCCGTATTTATTGTCCGTTGCAGGGCGCGGGCGGCGGGGTCGACCGTGCCGAGTGATGCGTCAAGGATTGACGTCACAGCATTTATACATAACCATAAAATAAATAACATCAATGTGCGGTTACATGGAAGAGAAAATTTCATAATATATGGAAGGAAGATATTAAACATAATTTAAAAAGTTCTAATTATTATTAATCTATATTCGTAATAATCATAATTTTCTCTATATTTAACATATTTACTAACCTATGTCATATATCTGTTTTGGTGTAAAAGCCGCCATTTAAATGTTGCGACTATCAACCATTTTTGTACACTTTAAATTATAAGCAGACCTTTGTGCAAAAATGTTATTAAATGCTTTATAAAATTGCTGTCACACGTTTGCTGTAGACCATCCGTCGGGCTTAATAACGTCGTTATGCGGAGTCTGGGTTAAGCTACTTGTTTTCATTTATGGCGGAATGGCCCTCATTACGACATAGAGCGAAGTGCTGTACCCCATTACACCTTAAAACGTACATTATTCTTGATTTCATCTTCACTCTAAAACTTCTCGCAGCAATATTGCTTCAATAATGTGAATTTATTTTTTAATTTTCAAATCTCTCCTGTTTATTTATGTTTGGGTTACGCTCGAGGCGTTGCGTGCGTTACATGAAATTAAGAGAGAACGGTTATCTGTAATAAATTGTGATTGAAAATATAAATTACATCGTTACGTGAAATTCACTCGTGGTTATATTTTTATATGGAGCATACGGTGTGTAATGTAAAAATATCATTATATTTAAGGCCAGAAACAAAAATCTTATAAGTACCTACGTTTATACAAAACTTGCATTAACAGACCATTTTCTACAAATATATTCGTGTCGCATATTTCCACCAAGGGCCGTGATTTTAACTGTTTTTATATTCTGTAAAATATTAACTACTTATTTATTTCAGATTATGACTTAATTATTAAAAATAAATTATTTCTAAAGAATATACGAGTTGAACAATCTCTGGTAATAAATAATACAAATTTAAAATGGAAACGTGCGGAAAACAACTTATTTTCCCCAACAAATATTTCTTTTTCTTACGAGCTAAGACAGGGCGGTAAGTGTAGTATATTGTAAAAAAATTAGTAAGTAATTTAGTATTTAGTAGTAAAGCACAGCATTTTGTGCTATAACTTGTCTAGAATAGGTATTAGGGCAGCTAATAAAGGATATTTCTGGGTAGCTGCGGTAGGGTGAACTAATTACGCCGCACAATAGGCCCAGTGTTTCTACACTAGCAATATTTTGAAGAAACTAGTACTTGAAACAAACAACTTGAATGATGAGAGTCTCGAAATAGATAATATATATCCTTAGAAAATTAACGAATACATTCCATAAACGCAGAATACATCATCTGGTATTAAATACAATATTTAAGCGCGCTTATGTAGTAACTCAACAGGCTAATAAATAAATAAGTATCCTAGTACTGTGCTTTATTATTCTGTAAATTTTGTTGTAATAAGTGTTCATTTTACCATTTTAGAACATTAAAGAAGTAACAATTTTCTTCAACATTTAAGCCTTTTTGCTCAACTTGATAAGAGTGGTCAAGAAAACTTCACATTTCTCGGTGGGAAACTTTAATGATATTTTCTTTTGGTTTCCAGTCTGTAGCGTCTCATTTCAAAGTTGGATTCCGAGCCTAATGAAAAGAAATCCATTACGTTGGACTTTAAATTCTCATTTAAATGTTTTGGTAGCCGGCTGGGAGCAAAGGTGCAACGTTGCTCGATGCTGCTTGCCTAACGATAATGGCGGAATAATAGTTTTAGCTTAGACCAATTAATTATTTTCATTGACTATGCAAATACCATGATACTGGCATAAAATAAACGATTTGTACTTCTTAGTATTATGTTGCCTACTCGGACTTAGTATTAGTAAAAATGCAGACTAATTGGCGATATAAAATTTAATTACTAACAGTAATGATGTACTGGGTAATTATTTTAGAGACTAAGATGTTTAAGATATTGGATATTATAATCTTCTTAAACCATTTAAGTAGTACATACCTGTGAATCCTAAATGTGCAATTGTTAAAGTGATTCTTGATAAATTATTACATAAGATACCAACGATGTTATCTAGAAGCTAAAAGAAAATGGCTCCGTAGCAATTTTAATCCTTCAAGCCGTAGATAACATGGACAAGAACCAGTAAAATACGGAGAGATATGAAATGCTCTTAAACGTCGTAAACCTTTAAAACTGTGGGTCGTTTGCTTAAGCGCTGTGTGCATTACCTGCACGCGGGGGTCGTCAACGGCAACTACTTCATATTCAACATTATCTTATACAAATTGCTTAAAATAAAACTTGACATCAAACCGATAACATAATAGCCCTGCCTATGACTTAATAGTATCCTTTCTATATAAATACTAGTTTAAGAAATGAAATTCTGAAATATTGTACAAAATGGAATTGTACGTGATTGTTATTGTAATAAATATTTCTGTACATTCATATTTATAAAGCTTTTAAAGAAATATAAAATATAAGAAGAAGAAGGAATTACACTAATTAGCAAACAATATGTTGAAGAGAGACTAAAGTTTTGTTCTTTCACTTGGTGTGTATGAAATATACTTATACGTAAGTTCAGCGCAAAAAGAAATAGCATTCATTTTTAATATCTTATGTTTGTTGATATTGAATTTGTATCATGTGATGGTAGAATTTTGCGCGAATTTATCTGATATACTTAGTGTGTGCAAATAGAATTTATGCCTGGACCTGGTCCAATATGGCATGGTTTATTGCAACATAAATTGCTATCTAGAGTTTCAATTTTTGTCGCAGCTATCAGGACTAGATAAGAACACATTAGCATGTTCCCATTCCTCGTTGCAAGGTGTGGTATGGATTTTTATTGCTTTCGGAAATGGCAATTATACTTAGTACAGTATAATTGTCTTATATTCAGTGCGAAACGGACCGTCCTTTTTAAATGCAATACAATTTTTGTAACTGCCTTATTTCAATAGCTAGTTACTATATTGAAATACATTTACACTAAGTATTTACTCGTTTTAGTAAGAAGTTGTTTCAGTTTTAAAATACTTGCAGTTAAGTGATTTTGCTTTCAAACATTTAATGTATATTTAATTTAATGTCTTTATAATATGTCTAACGAACGGGATTTTATAAACATCAAAAATATTGTCATTGAGAATCTTCAATGCAAATTTTATGTTGTTAATTTCGGCTTTCGTCAGCGCGATCAACAGTGGCCTAAAGTTTATCATAGTAAGGCCCATGCCTAACAGACAGTTTATATACCGGGCTGATGATGATCACCAAGTTCGGTGGTAATTACCTACGTACTTTAATACCTTTATCACGACGCGTCGTTGTTAAACACCTTAGAAAAAAGCTCATAGACATTAGTATAACATTAATAGTGAAGATACTCGCAGAAGTAATTAAGTACCCGCGTATTTTAGAGGCCGGAACAACGCAATTAACAATTAAAAATATTAGAGCGCGGATAGAGGCCAAATTAGATCACATTTTAATAACATCGATCTTTTTAATTTTTCTTTATAATTTATGGGTAATGGAAGTAGATATTCCGCAGTTAAAATTTTGTAAGAACAAAAAGAAAGAAATGTTTTGTAAGTGGTATTTAGAACATTACCCAACTAAAAACCAAGTATTTTAATTATTTTTAAGGTGTAAAACCAAGTATTTTAATACCAAGCATACAGGCGTATTTGCCTGTAAGCCTGGGCGGCCTTGGCGTTCGCGAAATTTTCGACGTAAGCTTACCAGCATTCCTGTACTCGGTCCACTACTGCAGAATTGACCAGGAAAATTTTAGCACCCATACTGGTCGATCCTGAGTTGCCGTGTAAGATCGATGCCATGAATGCTTGGAGAATGGCTTATCCAAGCACCGAGTTACCCCGAAATCCATCTTCACATAGGCAGTGGGACGCGCCGCTTTGCAGCGTGGTACAAGAAAATCTCTTAAGTACGTCGTCCAATGCTGCGGAGCGTCCTCGTTTGCTGGCTGTGGGAAAGTGGGAGTCGGGTCTTTGGCTTCAGGCACTGTCATCGTCCAACATAGGTACCATATTGGACGATACGACTTTCCGCATTGCTTCTTGCCTTCGTTTAGGTGCGCAATGTGTCTCTCCACATAGCTGCCACTGTGGAGAGGCTGTCGACAGCCTTGATCACCATGGTCTGTCATGCTGCAGGAGCGCAGGTCGTATTCTACGACACGCCAACCTCAATGACATACTTCGCCGAGCTCTTGTCACCGCTGGCGTTCCAGCCCAACTTGAACCGCAGGGCTTGGCACGCGACGATGGCAAAAGACCAGACGGTATGTCTTTACTGCGGTGGAAGCTGGGTAGGCCTTTGGTGTGGGACGCAACTTGTGTCGACACCTTTGCGCCATTACATCTTCCTAGCACAGCGGGTAGTGCGGGCGATGCTGGAGCTACAGCAGAGCAAACGGCGCAAATACATCAATCTAGTAGGAGATTATGTATTTGAGCCGTTTGGAGTCGAAACGTTGGGACCATGGGGTCCAAGTGCGTGATCTCTTTTTAGAGATCTCTAAAAGAGACTGGTTGACGCCTCGCGTGACCAGAAGGCTGGCCTGTATTTTGCGCAAAAGATCAGCATTGCTATACAACGTGGCAATGCTGCCAGCATTCTGGGCACGCTCCCAATTAACGGCAATGTGGAGGATTTCCATGACGACCTCTAAATTTTCTTTTCCTTTCCTTTTTTTTATGTATATTTAGTTATTTAAGTAAAGAAATTATTGTTTCAATTTATGTGTAAATAGTCACTTAGCTATAGTTAGTTTTAATTTGATTGCAAATAAATACTCACAGAGTATTTTAATTATTTTTAAGGTGTTATACTTTTTTGTATTTTAATTTCGACTCATTTAAATTTCAATTTTATTTTCTATTTGTAATTATTCAATACTAACAGGTAGAAAATAATAATTCCCAAAGGAATAAATAAATAAAAAAAGTATTTTGAGAGATTCGGTGCCGAATCCTGCAATTTTTTAGAGGGTGCTACAGTACATCAACCTTTCTGTGATCATAGCTGGTGTAACCCACGCCGAAACGTAGGTCCAATATAAAGAAAAATACATACATACATACATACACATACATACATACATACATACCGTTTTTACCCGGTCTTTATCGTGGACATGCCATATGATATTCTGGACTCCCTATTATTGCTGAGCATAACCTAATGAGAGAACAGCAGAAACGAAAAAAAAATACTATTCTTCGAATGCTCCAAAACACAAATCTTTTATAGTGTCGTACATATAGCTTGTTTGTATTTGTACTTACAAATACAAACAAGCTATATGTACGACACTTCTAATGATGCTGTGGTAGCGACGTTTGGGACATCTTATGGCGCTGATACACTTGAGCATTAGTATAGTGTGTTTTAGCGAGCATTCTTACGAACATTCTAGCGAGCCTTAGAATATAGGAAATACATAGAAACTGCGCTACAATGGCGGTTTCTATGTATCTCAATGATTTCTGTATCCGGATACAAATTGTTTTCCCTTCAAAGTAATGCGTGTATATTTAACTATATGTATGGAAATTGCTAGAGCATGAAACAATTAGTTAAGACTATCTTCAATATATTATATGTTACCTAAAAATTGCGAATAACTTGAGGTAACCAATTACTGATTGGTTACCTCAAATTATTCGCAATTCACCTGAGTATACTTTTTGTTTTACTAAATTTGCGAAAATAATATCAGAATTTTATATTATAAACTAGTTTTTACTATTATCACAGCACAGAAACTCACGCACACAATGTATATAATATATATCGTAGTATAAGAACTTTTACTCAATAAATATTTTGATTTGAAGAGGTCTTTTAATTTAAAAACGTAAACAAACAACAGAGCCACTTGTACTGGTTTGACATCCGTGACGTCACTCTCAGAGTGGGTCTTCTAAGCTGTGACCTATAACAGGAGACATAATTATGTTCAAGAAGTTATCATAATAACGTTTTGTAATTTTGAAGCCATAATGGTGCAGATAAAACAATATTTTTCATGATTAATTTTAAACAAAAGTTACTTTAGATGTACATTTTGACCTATAAAATATATTTCATAGAACAAAAGGAACCTATCCACGTCAGTATTTTTATCTTGAAAACCCTTTCTCAAAAGAAGTAAGGTTCAATCTAATAGATTAATATTTTCCCTTAATAAGAGCCGTTAACTTTGCTAGAGAAATTAAAAATAACAATAACGATACATACTTTTTGTAGGGCCGAAACACAAAGGGTCAGTGTTAATGCGTTCCATTTCGCTGTGAGAAATTTAATTAAAATTAAGCGAGTTTATGGTTTGAGGTTTTTGTCACCCGATTCTGAATTTGGTAGCTTTTGAGAGTTTGCTTTTTGATCGGCTTTTATGCTCCAATTCTTTTCACACGAGAGCTTATAAATGATGTTAGTTCTAAATAAACCGATTTTTTTTCAAAATATTGTAGCTCTAATAATAAACTCTCCTCTTCTACAGCAATATAACGATCTTGTTACTAACTGTTACTTGTGATATTATGCAGTTCTGCTTTCAACCAACTAGAATTTCATAGAGAGCTGTCAATAAAAACTAAAAGCAATTATAGCTTGAACCAACTTAGAGATTAATTTACGAGTGGATTGCAAGCATCTAATGGAAAGCGCATTTGGAGTTGGAAATGGCTCTCTTCAAAAATAAGGTACTCAAATCACTTAGCAGCATTTTGCTAAAACTGATCCAGCGACTGAGTGAAAGATTTTAACGAAATTCGATTCAATGTCGACTCCCGTTTGTGTCGCTACAAAATTATTAAACTAAGTGAATCTCGTAGAAATTGTGATGCTACTTTTTAAACCTTGTGTTCAGAATGCTTGTGAATTTGGAACAAAAATATTTGAGTACGATTTTCAGTTTTGGTTTCTTTTTAATTTCTTACAGTGCCTAACGCTTGCAGTTTACCTGATGATTTAGCAGTAGCAGTTGCTTTCGACTAAATTAAAGCTTTATAAGCTCTATATTGTTATTATGTGAGAATTGTTGAAGATTGATGTTAGCATGTTTGTAGTAGTTTTACTTTACCCATACGGTAAAATTATGCGATTGAAGGCCACCTGCATCTAAAATTTGTTCAAAAAATTCTCTTTCAATATTGTTGTGTATATTATCTGCCTGAAGCACTTTAATTTGATATCGACAAATACTTTAACGAGAGATTATTTGGGCATTTTGTTAATACCGTTGAAACCACGCGCCAATTATTATTCTACAACAAACCTGAAGAGATACTAAATCTGATCAATTGATTTCGTCCAGTGAGAGTAACGCAAAGCTTAACTTTAAGAAATATAATACATACTTCAAGCAGATCGAAAATGTTGCATCCACGTTTGTGGTTTTCTGATATATTGCTTATGTTGTAACAGTATAATGTTGTAATGTACTGGAATTAGAAGAATAATATGTCAATTTCTTTGGTAGTAGCGCTTTTGGAGGCGAGCGAGATTTTCAGCACTCGCCTTATGGCTAGTAAGTAGTATCGCTGCTATATTCTCGATTTCAATCGCATAAGTCACCATTTTTATCAAAAATGTTACAGCAGGTCTGGTGGTGGTAGGTGGTGGAAGAAGACCTGTGTTATTACCGCATGAAGAGTAAGTTTATATCTTTCGTTTGGTTGTAGGATGTACCTATCGTTCGGATGCATAAAATATATTAAGTACTAGCTCGGCGAGTCGGGAGACGATTTAAGCTTATATAGCTTATGCTAGATACTGTAAAGTTACATCCATATTATGTGTAGTTTTTCCGAAAAAGAGTGACAAATATCCATACCCTGAACTATCTTCACGAACTTTGACGTTTATAATAGTCGTAAGATTATACACCTCTACATGCTTATAGTAACGCATTTTATTTGATTTATATTTTTTTTTACATATTCCGATGAAAGTATTTTAAGCAAACAGCGACATTTTCCCTAATTGGAACAACATACTATATGAAGTGACTAAAAATATATGTACGATGAACTGGATTGCGACGTTTGCTGCCAATAAGTATTTTACATTTTGATACTTTTAGTGGTGAAACAATAAAATAAAAAATAATGTATGATGTTCGTCTGAATAAACTGAAGTATCAGTAAATTTCTGTGTGCAGATAATTCCTGAAATTAAATATATGATGATCTAATTATGTAATGAAAAGCCGCAGACTATCACGGAGCGCTTTACGTATTGTTTAAAAACATAGTTTTACATTTTCACCCTTCCCTTTGTCGCACGTCCAAATAATTACTGCTTGTTCCAGCAATTATAATGATAATTTTCACTTCAAACCTTATAAACTTCATTAGATTACATAGTTCGATTGAAATAAAGTTATTGTAAGTCCTTTATCAGGTTTGAAATTAATTTCATCTTAGCCAGATCCTGAAAAGCTTAAGAATGTCTGAATTTCTAAAGAGCAGTATAGCCCATCAAGTAGTAGCATCACGTAGGTCGCTGCAACGTGCGATCCCAGGAGCATAATAAACATTTCGTCACAGTCTACTGCTAAAGAAGGGCAACTGCCAAGGGGGGAGCCGGGGCCTCGGAGAACTGTTTACGTAAGCTTGCGATCGCAATCAGCCGTCTTATTCACTAATGCTTAAGTTGCAAACCACTCCCTGAATAAATGAAATTTATAACACGACAGTAAATATACGAACTATCTGACGCCTAACCTTTGCTATGTAAAATAGTTTTCGAAAAGTTTCTGGATACTGTGCTCCCGGAAATATAGTACGCCTTACGCCTTCTATAAATAAATTGGATTCGCTTATCCAATTGGTGTTTAAATAAGAAAATATCGATATATACACGCCGATGTTCGTTGCTAATGCCGATTGAATACAGGTCAGATGTGAGATGGCTGAACTAGATTTTTCGCCTTGTAAAGGCATTGATATAAAACTCGATTATTAATAAAGTATGTATCTACTTTATTGTAACATATATGTGTTGGAATTCTACTAGGTGAGTCAAGGAGGCAAGAAGACATTTACTTGATGAATTCTTATGGCCGGGGCGGAGGCACGTCCGCAATAGAATTCATATTTTTAGCACTGCGCAGGGAAGGCGGTAACACTAAGGTACTTCATATCTACAAAAAGGTTTATATACTTAGTTGTTGTAATTACACACGACGGAAAATAAAATAATCGAAGATTAATGGATGAAATAAAATATAATCGTCCATGTCTGAGTGTTCTCTGTGTCCTTTTTCTTACATTTCTAAAGCTCTTTGCTATACAATAACTTACACTCGTGCGAGATATGTTTTAAAAGAAGGGTCACAAGAAAATTAAATACTAGGTAGGTGTGCCTTCTAATTTATTCCGTACCTTTGAAAGTGGTAGGTATCGCAGCCTTTGTACAACAGCAATACCTATTAAAACTCCATCATCAGTTTAAAATTAATTTTAAAGGAAATTCGTGGAACGTTTTCCAAGATTTTATAATAAAGGTGGGTGGTGGTGATAGGTACTCTTGTACTGATATAAAAAATGTAAACGTGTTAAATAAGAATAATGCATTGATATGTGGAGCACTTTAACTTAACTAATTAAGTTCAAGCCCGAGGGGATATTTGACGGAAAGGTTCAACTTATTTCTTAAAGTATCACACACATTAATAATTCAATCTTTGCTCTGTTCTCTATTTGTATTTCTAAGTACACGGATAAGTGATAACCTGTACTTAGATAAAAGCATATTTAAAAAAAAAGAAATTGTTTTCTTTTGGTGTCGGGTTGGAAAATCCTCATGGAGTCCCTACGCCCTGGAGGGAAGGACGAAGGGGACTGTCAGACTCTTACTGACTAAAAACCAACCCGTGCTCCTCATGTGCCCATGTGTCGGAGGGTAGGGATTCACCGAAGCATTCCTCGCTACCCCCCGACGGGTATTGGCCCGCCAGATGGTCAGGCAGGCCCCGAACGAAACCCACTTGGCGGCGGATGAAGGTGTTGGGCTCCGCCGCCAAAACACCCAGCGGCCGCGGCCGGGAGGGCGGCAACGCAACACCGCACCTCCTCCTCGCCTGCGACCCCACCGCGACGCATTTAGTCGCGGGAGATAGGGCGCGCGGCAATGCAATACCGACACACCTCTCCTCCCGCGACCGCACCCGACTGCGAGGGACAGACAGAACTGTCCCCCGCACCCGCACCTTGGGACGCATCCTACGCAGGCCTCACCCAAGCCCACGTGGAGCGTCCGCTCCCGGGATTCCGCTTAGCTTCACCGTGGGTGTACCTCAAACCCACGGTTACTGAGCCCCCCCACCACGACAAGGTGGAGATCCCACTGTGGTCGTCAGCCTGTTATCATATCTTTAATACCTAGTAACTACCTAATTGGATAGCAGTTATTTCAGCTTATAAAAAGCTTTTCAAAACTTTTTGTGCCATTTTTACGGAATAACTGTTAACGTCATTTGCAACAGAGTAATATAGTATATCCTAAAATATACAAACCATACATCATAAATTATATACCCTTATTTTTCTTGTGAATTTAGTTTTAGTATTCAGTATTTCTACAACGATTTTAACCCATGAGAAGGCGCGCCCTAAAAAGTTACACGAGCAGGCGCGCGTGAGCAAAACTCTCACGCTACTTCAAATGACGTTTTCTTTAAAATCAATTATATTTTTGTTATAAATTTACATTTTATGTTAAATTAAAAGCCTTTGTTTATTTAAGTAAAGTGTTTTATTAATATTAAATAACAAAAAATGCAGTCTATTATGCAAATTAAAAAAATATTGCAATTTGGCCTTAATATTCGGCTAACTTTACCTAAAAAATATATAAAAAACAAAATCACAATAAAAATTAATGATTTTATCGTGAGTTACGTGTCTTTCATAACACATATGGCACATAAACGTAACATGCTCGGTGCACACTGATATACTGCACAAAATGCATGCTTTTTTTGAACGCATTTTACTAACGTGGCATATAGAAAATGTGGCATTTTGCGAAAGCGGCGTTTTGTGAATGTGGCATTGAGCACCTAATTCTGCAGATATCTACTAGTGATCCGACAAATGATTTGCCAAGCATACTCCTATGCATATTTTGATTCTTCATTTCTTAGGAGTTCGCTCAGATAAGCCCGCGCAAGTTTTGTTTTTTAAACCCCTACATAAAATTTTCCCTATACATGTTACAGAAATACACCCTTAAAAAAATATTTATTGATATATTTCATCCGTATATATAAAATTTTTGCGTTACTGACTGAATGACAGGCAAGCTACAACCAAAACTACGGGGCACAAGAAGCTGAAAAAATTGGCACGTATATTCCTTGGTGACTATAGTGGTGCAGTAAGAAGGGATATCCCGAAACTACTACAGAATCCGGGAGAAACAGTTAATGTGCGGGTGTAGCTGCGGACATCCTCTAGTTTGATATAGTTCTCAAGATGTTACAACACTTGGGATGAAACCACCCATTCTTCTTTGAGGGGCTTGCCGACCACCCATTGTAGACCTTGTTTACTGTAAGAAACAAATAAAACATGCAAATAATATAATTCATAATACTCAGTTAATCAATAACTGTGCATAATAACTACGAACACACAATCAAATCAATTTTGTAATTAACAAAAAATACTTACACGAACGGGCGCGTGATGAGCAAAATGCCGCGCTTTTCGATGCACCACTCACAAACCCATCGCCACGCAGTCATGGTGGCACTGAGCACCGCGGGAGTTGCGTCAGAGAAGAAGGGGTGAAATTTTAGGAAGGTACTGAGAAGCTTGTAGTGACACAGTATAGCTAAAGATGAAATTTACAGTAATGAATTTATGCGTGAGCAAAATGCTCATAGCGCGCCTTCTCACGGGTTAAGAAAGGTCAACGATAGATATGATATAGACATAGTTACATAGTTATATTGAAGTTATAAGCTATAAGCATGACTTTAAAACGGTACATACAGTATATGACGAACTGCAATTTAGCGCTTCGAAGGCTACCTACTTAGCCACTATTCGAAATAACGTAATAACGAAGCTCTAAATTCAGCTGAGAAATGTCATAAAACGTATTGCAATTAGTAAATAAAAGTAGCCACCCAACCACCTAAGTAATAAAAGGGACGGCACATAAAAATCTTTAACGAGAAGAGATATGGGCAGAAGGAAAAACTGTCAAGTGTTAACGCCAAAAGACATTAAAACTTAGGATTTATTTCTTATATCGTACATCGGCATATAATGTTTCCGCAGAGTATAGACCGTAAGCCATAAAAATAACAACCAAGAACCTCGTTGATTGTTGAAAAACAAAATGCTACGTTTTATTTGGGCCGACAAACTGTACAAGGGGCAAATTGAAACGCGGGATGGGGGACAGGAATTGGCAAGTTTGAGCACCGCTGAACCATTCCGGGGATTTGTCGGACCCTCGTAAAATGTTCTTCGGAAACGGGCCGAGTTGCCGGAGGTTTATCTTATTTTGAAAAGCCTCCGCGTGGAATGACTCTTCCGCTTTCGATCGTTTGAAATGCGTTATGGAAAATTGTGTTGATGTAAGCACTTTCTGAAGCTTCAACTAAGTCAATAATGGTCTGTCTGTCATGCTAGTGACAAGGCCTGTCGATAATTCGATTTAAAATCTATATAATGTAGATACTGTCTACTGACAAAAAGATTACAAAGCTTTCAATGTCTTAAAGAGCTTATGCCTAAAGGCACTACATATATAATGACAACTCTGCAATTTTTTTCTAGAAATATTTTTTAGTACTTATATTTGCTATGTTTGAAACGTTGTGTCCTAGAAAGCGAAGTAAAGTACCTAAGTGCCTTTGCCTTTTTTAATTAAACTAAGGTGTGTACAGAAATTTTCGATACCTCACCTTACCTTCTGGACATTTTGTCTGTACATAGAAGGCAGCAATATCCTAGTGGAGATTCCAACTGACATTCTTTTGAAAATAAATAACGTGTTTTGGTATAATCAACATCGCTCACATAAGAATATCTCAAAGTACTCTTCATACTCGTATTTTATTCGAGAAAATTGTCCTTCTGTAATCGCCTGCTACGTTTAACTTTTTTTTACGGAGAATAATGGCTCATTATTTAAATAAATAAGTGTTTATTCTATTATATTATTTTTCAAAGGTTAAAAATGTTATTGATTTAGGTGGAACAGTATCCAATGGTGAAAACTGCTCAACAACACGTGGCTGCGTTCCGCGACTAAATTCAGTAATAGAAATTACAGAGACAATAAAATTAAGCACAAGATTTTGGGCAATAAACAGGTAATGTAAAGAAATTGCATTATTGACAGCGTATTTGCTGCATAACGAAAAATATGCATACCTAACACCGCATACACGAACGACAGGCCAAATTACATATTAAATACATACCAAATTTTAACGAATTATGTCCAGTAATTTCGGGGCAAAATGGGTGTATCTAATGGTGGGATGGACAAACACACGAGTGATCATGCAAATTTCAATTAACGGATATGTAAAGAAAGTTGCCATCTGTTAGCAAGATTAGAATTGCATGTAGTTATTGAACAAATATGTTTGGCCGTATTTTAATGTAGGTATACCTATGTAATAGATGTTCCTGACTATCTTTGAAAATACTGACTGTTTATAATAGTAATTCTTTATCGTAGGAGCTTAATTTTTCATGGTGCTTTACAATCTGATAAAAATGTTAGCCTAACTAAAAATTAGATAAGTTAACTTAAAACTCTGAAACTTTTATAGGTGTGCCAAAAGGGTGTCAACATAAATTACATATTCTGCTGGCGTCAGGCGAAAACTCCATTAATTTCAGAGGAAATAAAAGTAGTTCACACTAGGCACCGTGCAGTCAGGCTTAGCGGCTCCCTCATTATTATTTCTTCGGCGAAACTCCCAAGTTCGAGAGCCACGCCATCTTTGAAGTTAATTAAACGGCTCTCATCGCGTCTTCATTATTGCCAGACTACGCCGACAGACGTTGCCGGGCTTTGACGTAGGTATCTGTGTGGAATATGTGGGTTAAGTTTGTATTACTGCAATATACTTTGAGTTTATTTACGTCTTGTGTGTTTTATTGTGGTACTTTTGTTTAAAGGCGACTAAAGTTAAAAAAGGTGCTCTAATAACTAATAACTTTTATTCATAGCGTCACACCTGTATCCCCGAAGGGGTAGGCAGATGTGTAAAATGTAACAGGAGGCGAGCCTATTGCCGTTGTTAGAATTCGGAACAACTCAGTAACACTTTCTAAATGTTGGTTTCTATATTTTTAAACGTCATTCATTGACCGATTTGGAATTTTCTTTCATTATTTGGAAATATTATATACTTTCCGTTGGTGGTTCCATCCAAACCTGATTATAAATAATAATTAATTTTAGTTAATTCTAAAACAGGACAAAGAAATCATAAAAAGTCGCTTGAAATAATGATTAGGAAGAAATGATGATGAATCATGCCAAAACAATCAGGTCGCATATGTCCAATGTACCTACTTAACAAGATAATATATAATTAATTTTGTAAATAAAATTAATAACATTTCCTTGCGTTATCCCGTGTTCCATCCAAGACTTATACCGCTTAGACGCCTGGAACCCGCAGTCTACTTAACTAGATATGATGGAATATCATGTTTTTGACACAATGCGGTTGCATTGTGTCAAACACATGTAAACCATGGAATGCTTGGAACCCCAAGCAATAGCGACATTCCATAGTTTAGACCAGAATCAGTTTATTTGAGTGTACTGACTGACGAAAAGCAGAAAGGTCAAACTTATATAACTTTATTGATGCAAACAACCTTTGTTACAAAACGTTTAAAATTAGGTTACAGAATAATTATATAGGTAAGTACATGATTCAAGAATACAATGTGTATACATTCCAAAAAAAGAAAGGTGGCTTAAATATAGGAAACCCTGCCTCCTAAACTAGGAAAACCTGTGACTTAGGAGTCAGTGTTCTATAGTTGTTTCGGGGTCTTTCAGTTTAACTTTAGTGGGTGTTGTTCATAATTAACCAAATAGCAAAAGTGGGTTAGCAAATATTGTTAAGTAAATAGAATAACAAAAACTACACTTAATTATATGGATGTGAGTGTTTTATCAGTGTTTGTGAATGTATGTGTGATAGTAAATGTGAGTGTGTAGGTGTATGTGTGAGTGATGGTGTGGGTGTTAGAGTGTGTGATTCAAAAGCTACGTAAGGATGTTATGTAAACGTGTATTATATTGTACTAGCACATAAGAGCTATCATTGAGATTTTCGTGAGAGAGCAAGTAAGCATAACTTCGTAACTACGATGGATAGGTGAGTAAGTCTTCTGTAGTAGTATAGTCCTGATTAAACAGCCAGTTATTTAATTTACTCTTAACTTCGTGCCTATTTAGCTTATTCATTTGTATGTGCTTACAAATTTTTCTGTAAATAAGTGAGCTAATCACATGGAATTGGCGGTTAGCGAAAGTCGTTCTATGGAAGACTGATTTACAAGTCATAGCCATTCGGCGCTTGGTACCATCTGACATTGGGGACTGGCTATGTCTCCTTAGGGTAGCTTAAAGCACAAATAGCTGACGCACAGAGAGAACCTTACTGTCCGCATACAAATCAGAAGTGGGATATCTGTTCGGTTTGCCCAGCATCACTTTAAGCACTGCTCTCTGTGCTCGTTTCAGCGCAAGTAATTTAGTTTTACAGGTGCCACCCCAGACCGGGATGCAATAACCGATAACAGACTCGCAAAGGGCAAGATAAACCAATTTAATTGTTTTTGGTTCTGCACAATGTCTAAGTGACTTAAAAATATATAACTGTGTTGCCAACCACTATTATTATAATTAAACGAAATATATATACCAGATTTTAGGTTAGAGTATCACCTAATTTAAATCTTTACAAATAATTTTAATCCTTAGTAATAAACCGAATGACAAACAGTTATAAATTCAATAATATTTATATTAAGCATTTATTCACATTTTAGCAAATTTTTCAGATTAGATTGAGAGTGAAAGGGGAGAGAGTGAATACGGGAGTAAAGGATAAACATGCGTAAAATGGAGTCTCTTACCTGATTTTGCTGGTCTTTCAGGTGCCTTGATTTGCTCTGTTCTTGTAACAATCCCAAGAAGTTCTCCGCTACGAAGCCGGCCGGCTGACGATAGGTACTTGCCACTAGTTTTCAAAGAGTCCATTCACACGCACAATATCCAACACAATCGATGAAATCACAATATATTATTAGAAAAGAGGGTTCTAAATACTACTGTAACGGATGGATTACAATGATAACGGTAAAGAATCCCGAAATTCTCAATTATCAGATAAAGCGAGTTTTAAGATGGCGAGCACTCGACGAGAGGACATGAAGTTCGTTCAAAAAAGGCACGACGTGATGTTCGCCGCGATGATAGCGCCACCAAGTAAAGATATCCAAACACGCATGCCTTATGATGTTCATCAAATCAGAGACATTGCTATCTCAAAGGTGGTTCGCTGGTTTGAGGTTAACAACCTGCTTTTAAATAGACTAAAAACTAAATGTATTCGATTTTTGATGCCTAAAGTCAAACGAGTGAACACCTCAGTAAAGGTTAAGGATGATGTGTTGGATCTTGTGGATAACACCAAATTTTTAGGCATTACACTAGATTCTAAGCTGCAATGGGGACCACATATTAGTAAATTGTCGAATAGACTCAGCTCTGCAGCATACGCAGTCAGGAAAATTCGCCAGTTAACTGATATTGATACTGCCAGGCTTGTATATCATAGCTATTTTCATAGTATAATGTCATACGGTATTCTCCTGTGGGGAAATGCTGCCGACATTCAGACCATCTTTGTTCTGCAGAAAAGAGCTATTCGAGCAATTTATAATTTGGATTATGGGGCTTCGTTAAGGAATAAATTCAAGGAAATAAACATTTTAACCGTTGCAAGCCAGTTCACTTATTCCAACCTAATATATTTATTCCAAAACAAGGCCTCATACTCAAAGAAAAGTGATATCCACAATTTGAATACTAGAAATAAGAGTAAGCTAGTAGTGCCGGCTACCCGGCTAGAGAAAATAAAAAAATCTTTTCAAGGCCAATGTGTGCGCTTTTACAATAAAGTGCCAAGCAATATTCAAAATTTAAGTTATAATAAATTCAAAAAGATTATAAAACGTAAACTTTGTCAAAAAGGGTACTATTCAGTGCTAGATTATATTGAAGATAAAAATGCTTAGGATTAATTTGCTCGGTCCCACAGGCTACTTATGTTTGATTAGTGTTAAGTTTCATGTGAGTGTGAGTTATTGTGTCTATATTATGCTAGTTAGTACTTTTATATTATTATTAAAAAAGCCTTATTAATTGACAACAACATTATAGACACACCAGCTCATATACCTATGAAAAATTCAATGTAGTTACTAAGTTTTTAAATTGTATAGAATCAAGACGTAGAAAAGAGTGGCCCGGAGTTTCTTGCCTGATTCTTCTCACGAGGCTCTACTTTCTGAACAGGCATTTTTTTCAATGCTCAACTATGTTAATATGCATTTAAAGTTACTTTTTTTTTATTTGTATGACATTCTGACGTGTCCAAAAAATTTGAACATTTTTATGGAAATAAACATATTTGAATTTGAGTTTGAGAGACCAATTAATGAATTTTACTGCTATAAGAAATTACTCTCAATCCTTCCATGTGGAAAAATCCTAAATTGGATTATGAGCCGATAAATATAAATTAAAAGTGTGAGCTCGTACCTCACCAATGTACTTATGCCTACGTTACAATTTACAACAGTGAAGCTTGTTATTCAAAGTAGTAGATACTTGCTGGTTTTAACACGAAAGAATCAGATCAGCTGGGGAATTATAACCCTCTCACTGACTTTCACTGTAATATAACTCTATCTGCTCTATTGTCTGCCTGAACTATAACGGTCAGTAGCGCAAAAGAATTGCTCAGCTACTAATGGTGAAATTACGATCCGTTTGGGTAGAAAAATAGCCACCAAAAACCCCGATTCCAAAGATAGATGAAAGCATCTTACAGATTATTATTATTCCTTGTATTTTCTGCAAGGATAGAATACGGTAAAATATTCAACGCTTCAAACGATAACTAGCGCAGCACTTCCATCAATCAATATTACCATACTCAAGCAATATCATACGTGTACTAAAGACATCAATCACAAATGTACTTACACGAATACATGTACATCGATCGATCCACAAAACTTTCTTAAAAAGGTGTTTCTCTTATCCTAAGCCGCTTTTTAGTTGACATGACTTCGATAAATTATTTGCTTACGAAACTATTTGAAATTTACGCGACACAAAATGAACGTCCCAATTTTGTTGTATCCTGTCTTAATCTTGCTTCTGTTAAGCAATTAATGTATTTGTTTTAGAATATTGTATGTAATTGGTAATTTTTAAGACGAAATATTTAATTTTCAAGAAACTCAACATAGGTAGTTCTATTTAGTTTAGGGTAACGTACCACAAACGATGGAATTTCAGTTTTATTTTTTTATTTGTGAAACCAGATCACTTTGTTGACCATCAGTACCTACTGCCCTTTTCTCCGGAATAGCAATACCGAGAAATGCGTAATTTCATGTCATATTCTCAGCCATCTTAATAAAACTATTATGATTCATACTTAACGAATGAATTAAGAATGATTAATCTACTAAGAAGCAAGGTCTCACAGTAAAAATAAATAAGCCAAATTATCATATATTATGTAAAATATCACATAATTATGAAATTCAGACTTCCAAGAATTTCAAAACAACATCCACTAATTAGTCAATCACCGTTCAACGAATTTCACTCAAACATCAACAATTTAATTTGTTAATTATACCTTGACATGTTAACAAGCCAAAACATTAGTTGATCTACGTCGTATTAAGTCAGTTTGAGTAGAAACATACATTAAATTAATATTAGCGTGTATTAATGTTACTCGTGAATGTCAGAGGTAGAGTAGTACTAAGTATCTTTGACGTGCTTTAAATACAGCAAACGTAGCATGTATAACAATGGTAACGGCTATATTATTAATGCTTTTATACATACCTGAAAAAACAAAGTAAATTTGAAGTTACCCTTGACATAGCTCTTTGTAAATTTTAGCTAACAGCCATCTCGATCACGTAGGTTTCCAAACGAAATAGACGGCATCGTAATCCATCCATTCGTTTGGAAGCTCTGATCTCACCAGACAGACAGACAGGTACACAGATTCACACAACCTGTAACACCTCAATTTTTGCGTCGAGAGATAAAAACAAGTACAAATATAAGAACAGATCTAGTTCCAGTTTTAGACCACTCCTGCTGATATTTATAGAAGAGGGCCAGTATTTATTTCATCTCGATATTTGTTCACAAATAAGAGCAGGAATAAACTTCCAACTATATTAAGTTTAAACTCGTTTGAGTTCTGTAACAACGGGATTGGAAAATAAAATGTTATATTCAATTGAAATGTATCAATTGTAATAACCGACATAATATGGATAATTATACAATGTTTATCGGAAGATCTCTAACAGTCCATACGGACAGGCTGTTCCACTTAAATATTTCGGCACTGATTTGAGCTATGGGATATAGCTGCCGCTTTAGGCACCGCGTGCCGAGGGTTAAACGGCAGTGGTCTCATAGAAAAACGAGTATCAAGTAAAATCTTGTTATTCTTATAACGAAACCTGGGCTCTAAAACGAAGCTGTTGGATAACCATATAGAACTACAGTTATTCTTAGCCATGTTGGCACATATGAAACACTTGAAAGTTTTAGCCTTTCATACTTGTCACTTGCTATTTTCTGGCAGGTTTTTTACTGCCTATGTAGGTATACGACCGTTCTTTCATCATCATCAGCCTATAAGAGTCCACTGCAGGACTAGGCCTCTCCTTAGAAAGGAGGAGTTGGCCAACTATACCACGCTGGCCAAACGGATTGGTATAGGGTTTGTATCAAGTTTTCCTTCTTTTACAGTGCTGTTCTCTGCATAATATGCTCCCTCTGTCGGCTCTTACGACAGCCATGGGATGATTTGGGGTGGTGACATTCCGTATTCTTAATCCGTAACCACACTTACCTTCTTTAATCTGAGGATAATTAATGAAATAAAGAAATACTATAGTTATATTTTAAGTGTCTATCTCTGTTGTATGGGTGTGTCTGGGGGGAAAGGGAATGAGGGAACCGCTTGAATGTCAAATGCCAACTGTTTATCGCGTGCTCAATTTTAAGTTGCTCGATACATATCTTACACAGTAATGGAAATTGAACGTGTCATCATTCGCTCACATATGCAAGACCACACGTTATCGCTTTCGTTCAATAAATATATGACATCTGCAATTGTATCACATTTTAAACTTACTTTAATATTGACTTACACTGAATGGATAAAAAAATCACAAATACTCTAAACATAAATATTGCACATACATACATACATAACGTCACGCCTTTTATCCCCGAAGGGGTAGGCAGAGGTGTATTTCTACACCCACTTTTCGCCAGATATAGTTTAGTCCCACGTAATAAGGGGCGAGCCTATTGCCGTACGGGGCACATTTCCAGACTCCGTGAACTCACGAAATTCTCAGTAGCAACTGAGAATTTCGTGACAGAAAAACCCAATAATACTGCCCGACCCAGAAATCGAACCCGGGACCTCCCGATCCCACGCGCACATTTATGCCGCGAGACCAACGAGGCAGTCGATGTCGAGTTTGCCGTCTCTACGCAAAGATGGTATTTGCATCGTGTTATCCCTTAGTCGCCACCCGCGGGAAGATAGGGGGTGGTGACACTTGTATTCTATGCGGTCAACCACACGGCTAAATATTAATAAATATTGCAGAAGTTTACAATTTGTTTACTTTTAAAATGCGCTGTTGAAATTATTAATATTAAGTTAAACTATTCATATTATTTATTGCTATAATACTGAATTATTTATTTTTTGTAATTTATTTTGCTTAACTATAATTAATATCAACCCCAGTATCAGTGGTTGCGATAGAGTGTAAGTAAGTAGGTATATAACTCGTAATTTTTAGAAAAGTCAATTAGCTAAATGATAGCTTGGGAGGCTAAATTGGTAAACGTTGTAGTAATAGCAAAATAATTGAAATAAAATATGAAAAGTTTGCTTTGTGTTGAATTTCATGTTCAATTTTAATCTCATGTAAATCCTATGAATGTCGACTGAGTAATTTCCAATAAAAATGTATTAATAAATTTGTTCGAAATTACTTATGAGAAATTAAAATAATGCTAAGATAAATGATGAACGGTATGAACAAATAATTGGTTCCTAAAATTTTATAAATATTTTTAAATACGATGTGTGGAACAGTTTAAAAATTCCATGAATTTAATAGCAGTTCATTTAATAATAACGATTATAGTTGCCGCGTCGCAAAACTAACTATTAGACACTCGTCTATTATCGTGATTATTAAATGTTGGTGTTTGTTTCAACACTTCGTTGCTTGCAGCTAGCGTCACTTGACAGGCTGGAGCAGAAATGCTACAACGCCGATAGTGGAGACATCATCAGCAGACCTGTTTATAAACTGTCCCACTGGTAGGCACGGGGCTCTCTATACTCAATAATTTATTATTTGCACAATATTTGTTTAGGTGGTATTTAATATATAGGTGTGTATGTAGCTATTATGGGCTCTGTATTTCTCTGTACTTGAAGATTGACGCCATATGATCCACTACAATGTCGACTTAACAAGTTTTTTTAAATAAATAAATCTTTACATAATTTTCATATTGACTTGATTTTTTCCTGGGTGTATGCCTCTCTTTAACCCTTTTTCTAAACAACGAGATAATTCAGACACATCCAGGTATACTAAATGCTCTTCATCCAAGTTGATTTCACGAAATACTAACGATATAAATTCAGATGATAATAATGCTTCAAAATCAGAGCATCAGAAATAAAGAGATTTCTGGATTATCTGAATACTAAACGAATGCATCCAACATCGAAACAGTATTCCTTTGATTTTTCTTCCTCATTGAAAACTGAAATGTAATCAATTACACTGTCGTCCGTTTACTAGGCTGTCACTACCCATACTCGCAGAACGTTGCGAATGGAAAATATTAACATTGCTACTCTCACGGCATTCGACTGCGAAAAACGAACGGCAAAAACATAGCCGGCAAAGTTTGTAATTGTAAAAGGATTTTTTTATGTGCGAAATACTTTTTATGTCACATATGTGTGAATTACTAACATTTTGGCTTGCCTGCAGGAAAAACATTGCAAATTTATCATAATATCATATCAAGAATATTGTTAAGGTATGTGTAATAAATGGCAATATACCTATTTGGCATTGTTTAAACAAAATTACGTGTACTTATTCCTGTAAGTAAATATACACACATCGAACAATAAAATCAAAGTCAAGACCTAAGCTTATAAGTTTAAAATGTACAACTACTAAAACTGGGAACGTTTTTTCGACGCCTAATGTGAATAGATGTAATGAATGACTTTTCAGAATATTTTTGGGCCACGTTTAATAGCTTTCTAAAATAGTAATAATATCTACGGTGTGCAGAAACATAAATAATTTCATTATAAAATAATTATTCAAATGTGCCAGTGATTGGCGTGATTGATTTTAGTGGCAATTGGTTTGCATCAACTATACCTTTAGATTTTACTGAAATAATACGGCACCTATAGTGTAGAAGTTGTTAAGGATAAATTTACTAGTCACGCATTGCAGACAAATTCACTAAACTGCTGCAGAGAATGTCATAAAAATTTTCATAAACAGACCTAACCGCACTTTCACGTTCAGTCTCGTCGTTAGTTCTAATTTCTTTTACGCTATTGACCGTAGTTTTTTTAAAAGGGCGTGCAGGGTGGTTACTAAGCACTGACGGAGCTAAGTGCCGCTTTGTAAGTTTACTGCCTGCAAACCGCCTGACTCCTGAGCAAAGACCGGCTTGCATTAACTTTTTCCTTTTTTATTTTCTCTAAAAGCTTTTACACTGAAACTGCGCGTTCAATTAAAACTTCTAGTTTTGAGTTGACTTATGTGTCAATAGCCGGTTCCACAATGGTCCCTTTTAAAATTCGAATCTGTTTATTTTTTGAGGAAGGCCAAATAAACCTCTTTGGAGGCGAGATTAAATTAACACCAAAGGATTTTTATGAAAAGGGTGTAAAAGTAATCCTGTTTTTGTTAAATGTTTTAACTTTCAAAAGAACAAGCCGTCTTGTTACGGGCTCTCCTTTTTAGCTTAAGGAACTCATTAAACATCTCGTCCTGAATAGTTACGGACAAAACACAGTAATTTTAGAAGGAAAACAAATGTTTCCTAAAACAAGTACCATATTTGTCGAATTTATACTTAAAAGTTTTGTGCGTTGGTTGTAAGATGTCTAATCTCGAGAGCGAGCGCATTCCAGAGAAGTACTGATTGTACAATGAAAGAAGAATGTACAAGGCTTGAGCTATGAGAAGGACATGAAAGAAGAGAATTATTAGAAGACCGAACATTTCCGTCATGGTTGGAGCAGCGGTATTGAAAGTAAGGAGCTAGGTAGCTGTGGCTATTAGATGAATGAAGAAAAGTGAAAAGAGTAGTCAACGCGCGCATATTACGACGATGACGTATAGGTAACCATGACAGCTGTTTACGATATGAGGACACATGGTCATATTTACGGAGATTGAAAATGAACCGAATGCAATTGTTGAGAAGTCGGTCAAGTTTATTGAGTAGATCTGCATTCAGGTCGAGATAACACATCACCATAGTCGATTATAGGAAAAACCAAGGTCTGCACAAGCATTGTCTTTGTCTTGACAGGAAGGAAATTCTTCAGGCGATAGAGAGAACGCAGGAAACCAGTAACCTATTGGCAAACGCTTGTAATCTGGGGTTGCCAGCTAACTGTAGCGTCGATGTGTAAACCAAGATCTTTAACGGAAGGACTCAGAGGTATATTGGTTCCATTAAATGTTACCAGTGGAACGATGCCAAGTCCAGCCTGTTTATAATTCTAGAGCTTCCAATGATGATAGCTTGGCATTTCACAGGATTGACGCATAAGCCGTACCTCTCGGACCAATCCCGAATTCTTGCCAAGTCCCGGTTCACATCATCGATCGCATCCTCAATTTTAGCCTGCGAGTAAAGTTGTAGGTCATCGGCGTACAAATGATACGAACACTGAAAATCAAGGGTAATGAGTTTTATAAACAGAGAAAATAAAAGAGGAGAGAGAATGCCACCTTGTGGAACACCAGCCTCAAGGTCTCGCCAACTCGATGTAGCCTCATCAACTCTGACGGACTGTTGACGTCCACGAAGATATGAAGAGAACCATTCCAGTGCTTCGGAGGAGATCATAAGGTAGGATAGGATGGATAGTAGGATATCGTGACTGACGGTGTTGAAGGCGTTTGAGAAGTCAACCAGGACCAGCACAGTTGTTTTGTTTGTTTTTGTTTTTCGTGTGAGTGTGTGGCCAACTCTGGTGTCGCAGTTATCAGACCGCCCGAAGGCCTCCGACATGGCCTAACGATCCTTATCTTTTAGACAAGAACCGGGACCGACAGCTTTACGTGCCCTCCGAAGCACGGTAGCGCTCAGATGAAAATGCCACACACGGTCACCCATCCAATTGGTGACCTGTGCAAGCGTTGCTTAACTTTGCCGATCTGTTACGAACGGCAAGCCAAGTCTCGCTATGAGCGCTACCAGCACAGTGATCCTAGTGTCCTCCACACCCGCCCTCACATCGCCAGTCACTTTGAGCATAGCTGAGACTGTGCTATGCCCAGGTCTAAAGCCGGACTGGTAGGGACTGAGGACATTGTGTTTATACACAAACTGGGACAGCTGCTTATGAACACAAGCCTCAAGGACTTTGGAAAGGAAAGGGAGGATGGAAATGGGCCGGAAGTGAATAGAAGTGACAGGATTAGTGACTTTGGGCAGTGGCCGAACATATGCTTTACGCCAGATTTCAGGGAATTGCCTAGAGTCAAGGGAATGGTTTTATTATGTGGGTAATAGCAGGAAAGAGGTGGTCCAGGATGGTGATAATCATAAAGCGGCTGATTTCATCGCAACCAACCGCTTTAGATTTGATTGAAAGGATAATATTTTTGATCTCAGCCTCAGCAACTGGAGAAAAGCGAAAAGGATTTATGTTTGGTCGAGCTAAGCTATCTATGTAGTCCTCCGTTCGACTCACAGTCTGACGATCAAACTTTGGAGTGGAGACAAAATAAATGTTAATAAAATTAAGACTAAGCGCCGGCGGCGGATCTACACGACTAACCTTACCGATACCCAGAGTCCTTAGGAACTTCCAGATATCGGTAGGGGAAGAGGACGAAATGTTGTTGAAAATGTGGTTTCGTTTAGCATTTCGTATCATTTTATTACAACGATTCCTAGCAACTTTGTAGAGAACCCAATTTTCATCGCAACGATCCTGCTTGAACTTGCGGAAAGCCCGGACCCTGCGCCTCATCGCCATCTGAATCCCACGTGTCAACCAGGGTGCGGGCGGTCGCTTCAGTTTGATTCGCCTTACTGGGGCATGAACATCGTACAAGTTGATTACGATATCGTTGAATACTCTCAATTTCACATCAACTGTAGCAGCTACCTCTAGAGGTACCCAATCAATTTTTGACGCATCCGCATGCAGATTATCGGTGTTCATACGTGCAAAGCAACGCCTGTACAGAACTTTGGGTTGGGGTTTAGGAGGCTTGAGGACATAGGAAATGTAGATCAAGTCATGATGGGAGAAACCAGGAGCAGGATGTTGACCGTGAGAGGAAACAAGGGAAGGAGCCCAGGTGAGAATCAAATCCAATATTGGTATTATGATGTGTTGCATTCAGAGGTAAAACGTGAAGACCAACAGATTCGACAATGGAGTGGTGAGT
Source organism: Euclidia mi (assembly GCA_944739405.2). Classification (NCBI taxonomy): domain Eukaryota; kingdom Metazoa; phylum Arthropoda; class Insecta; order Lepidoptera; family Erebidae; genus Euclidia; species Euclidia mi. Next base: position 43,177,527 of record OX123182.2, on the reverse strand, counting down.
TTTCGGGAGCAGGAGATCGGTATTTAAATTACCCATGATGATGTGATGCTCGTACTCAGACCCTAAAGATTCTAGAACCAATTCCAAATCGGTGAAATAATCGACATTAGGGGGACAGTAAATTACGCCAAGAACGGTCCGCGCTCCTTTGACACAAACCTCAAGGAAAAGAAATTCAGCAGCGATAGAAGAAGAAAAAGCTATAATTTTATAAGGGAAGTCACTGCGTAAGTAACTAGCAACACCACCACCCCTCTCCAGTGCGATCATTTCGGATAAGAATGTAGCCAGAAAGGGGGTAAGTGGTGGAAAGAAGTTGAGGTTTGAGCAGTATATTTTCAGTCACTGGTTACCACTGGCTAACATTGTATTGATACCTCTAAACAGCAATACAAATATTCCTTACGTACTGACATTCAAAACTATTCTTGTAGTGAATTAGATAATTTTATGGTCCCGTGTGTGTATTAGCACACACAAACATTATGTTAAGTTCAAGAACATAGTTGATAATGCAAGAACATCTTTTCTAAATATCTTTACGCTAGAGAAAAATAAAACCTACTAGAAACCAAGAACTAATAGCTACTTGGTTATTTGATAGCAGAATTTTGTATTAAAGGCAAAGCCTATGTGTACGCCATAGATCCCGGGTAAGCTGAAGTGACGTCATTAAGCAAGCTTATCCTGATACGTTAAGCAATGTTGATGTTTAACGTAAATTTGAGGCGTGTGAACATATTTATATGTCATAATGTAATTAGAGGTTGGGTTTCAGGCAATAGGAGATTTAAATATTTCCAGCATTAGACTTCTTCAAATTTCGTACCTAATATTTGGCACTAGAGGATACCTGCAGGTAAGCCAGCATATTTTATTTTAATTACCCAATTGTGCCCAATCCCGTGGACATTTCGGGAAATCCCTTCTTAGTGTGCTCCTGCTGTCCCCAAGGTACATACACGCCATACTTCAGCTTCTTGCGGCTAATAATTTTGGCTGTGCGTTGTCTGTCAGTCAGTCAATAACGAAATAATTTTATATGATATCCAACAAAGTATACGGGAAATACATATGTATCTCGGCGTACTTATATTGTTTCTGCTGTTCGCAAAAAAAAAGCTGGGTCAGAAAATGTCTACGTAACGACTCATACTTATAATGCAAACAGTCATGTTTTTAAGTACTTTTAAAAATTCATTGTAATTAAATTAAAATAGACAAGATTGACAATAAATCACACATATTTCATGTTTCTTTTAAAACACCTCTCGTAATTCAGTAAAGTTGGACACTTAGATTCGGCATAAAACACGAGCAAGCAAATACGCGATATTCCAAACATTTCTAAGAAGCTTAAGATTGAGAATAAAGATATTGTGCTTTCGGTTTTCCATTAAATCATTAGAGCGCACACTTAATACGTAAGCTAACAATTATATGAATTGCTTAAGAAAACAAGTCATTTTCGCCATAATGTGCCACGAACATCGTTTTATACATGCCTAACTAAGTAAACAGATAGACAGAAGCACTCATTACGGAACAAATATTTCATTTTACATATACAGCCAATCTCTGAGCTTCTAATAACGTCATTCGTTTATGAAGTTTTCTTTGAAAACCGCGTCGTCATTAACATTCTAAATTAAATGGCCCTCAAGCTAAAAATGCCTGCATGAAAGCTCCGTATTTACCGCCATTGCCATATAATGTGCGGTACTTAGTTCTACCGCTCTACATAATTTTCTTCATCAAGGATGATGAAAAACTTTTTTAAAGAAGTATTAATTTCTAAAGCATATTCAATAGAAAGCTTAGGTATCCAGGTTAATTCTAATTAGATTTTTCTACTGCTAGACTAAGATCCCGCGACAAATAAGTGCACTCATCGAGTTTTTGCTTAAAACCAACATTTTAAGTATAATAATGATTAGAAGAATACATATCTACTAGGTTGCCTATAAAAATTCGGCCGCAAGTATGTTTAATTAAATGATTGTTAATTGATTTTTGGAAGATACTTTCGTTCATTCGCTTTATAAGTAAATTATCGTCTACATCACGGCTATACATATAAAGATTCTGAAAAACTACGGTTGCCATTGTTCACCTGGCCGCACCTCCTCGCAGCCAGGTGTAACCAGGTATGGTTTCGATACATTTTTACGTTCATAACGTTTATTTATGATTTATATATCAAATGAAAGCTATATTTTTTCTGATTCTGATTATATATGGTTGCCTAATTAAATCCAGCCGCAAGTAAGGGTTGCCGGCTGTTGAACATTGTAAATATTTAAAGTAGAGTGACAGAGAGTTATAGGGGGAAGTCCCGTAACGCCGGGTGGCACCTAGCGCCGAACACCTACACTATCTCGACAAGTAATCTTCCACATATTTTTAAATCGTGAGCAACAATTTAAAAATATGTGGAAGAGGTGTATACATATATACAGGGTGTCACAAGACCCATCACCAAGCCGAAGTCTACTCGTTGTGGAGATCATGCCAAGTCATACTAACCAAAAATAATACCTGGGAACCTAATTTTTTTTAGCTTTTCGCATTTTTAAATCGCAATTAAAAGCGCGCGCGTGCTATGCCCGAAATACCTACTTATCCATGGGGTCATAGGGTATCTAAAGAATATACTGGCGGGGTAAATGCATCGATTTTGTACCTAATTACAAAAATTCCATACTAACTTTAAGCCTCAATATCTCCTGAACCAGTAATTTCCCAGGTATGGTGCCGAAGTAAAAAATGTTCATAGTAATTGGTACAACATGGGATTTCAGTTTTCGTTAAGGGTCTTTTTATACCCTGTATATATACACACCACACAACACACACCCTGCCATGAAAACCTGTCTAGTGATCAAATGTCTTAACAACAAACCTGGAACCAACAGTATGAAGACATCGACTAGTTTTTGTTTAGTAGTTGGTCAGAATATTCAAAAATTGTTAAAATTACCTGCTTTCACGATGAAAAGATTAGCAACTTGACAAATAAAATGTGTGAGAAGTGAAATAAGTGAAATTTTAACGCCGTCACCGTCGTGTAAAATTGTAGCTGAAGAGACAAAATCATGTTATCTCAGGAAAAAGGAAAGAAATGGGCATCAAGTACAAAAAGAGCAATTAATTAAAAATGTAGACAAACCAAACTTATGAAAGTTTATGGGAAAAGTGGAGGCAAGCTAACAAAAAGATGTCACTATCTCAAATATTCAACATAGAAAAACACGTGTCACGACGAATCATGATGAAGACACATGGTTACAGTGCTCCAGATGCTAAGGGTGCGCTCTTGAAGCTTGTGCAGAAGTTCCTGAATGTGGAGACGTATAAATATATACACGATCAATGAACGATATTTTGCAGATGTCCGGCGCTAGACTGTGAAATAATTGTGTGTCCGTTACTAGGTGCCAGTTTTTACAATAAATTTTTTCTTTATCTAAACTTAATTGAAGTTCGTGATTACATTTACTTATACAGAAATCGTATTTTTGTTGATAAATTAAGATTTCATAATTTGTTGAATCAACAAATTCATAATTAAAGTACTTTAGTACTTGTATATATTCTGTGATTATAGTTACATTTCTTAAAATAGTTTTTATTTTATTTCCTAAAAACCTTAGGTGTCCGCCACTGGGGGAGTTCCCCCTACGCGTAACATCATTTGTCAGACGAGAATGATTGACAGCTCTGCGACGTTTTTAAGCCATTGCGCATGCGTCAAATGCTAGTCAACTAGTCAACCCTTAGATTATATAACTATTAGACAGAGGCATACGATCCCAAGACCATCACTAATATTCTGACATAGGTGGCCACATGGCCACCCATTACCCGTTAAAATGTAATAGAACTTCATTTAAAACTTTGAGACTTCGGTCCAAAGAAATATAACCTTATTAAGTCATAGAAGTAACACTCAAAATAACAACAGCGGTTGCTATGATTGATATCTTCCTTCTTATGGCACATGCAGTATGATAGAAAGTGCTATCGATAGGTTTAGCAGCACGATCTTATAGCAGTCTTGTGGTAGCCAGACAGTAGACAAAACATAGAGTTAGGAAACCGAGTGTTGTTCGTAACAGTGATGATTTATCGATAAATATTTTTAGTCAAATGTCTAACTTTAGTATGTGTCGATATATTTAAGCCGTAGAAGTAAACAACTAAAATATTGAATTTGTAGTTTTTGCTGTCGACGCCTGACAGTGATTTGCCAAGACTTGCCAGACAGACAGTACTAAAAAATCACGTGTTTAATTGATCGTTTTAGCCATAAAATCTATTGACAAAAAGTATTCATAAACTAATGAGCGATGCGTTGCGATGCGATGCTAAGAAACTGTCACTTATATTATGTTGTTGTTGTGTATGTCACTTGTATTGTACGAATTATACCAGATTGGCTAATGTGGCATCATCATAATGGCAATTTGTTTGCGTCGCATCACGTTGCTTGCTATCGCTAACGTTGGACACTGCTCGATTTTTTTTAGAGTTGTAGGTAATCCGACTGCCACGCCGAAGCTTGCGGGTTTGATTCCCGCTCAAGTCAAACATTTGTGTGCACGAATATGGATGTTTGTCTTAGTCTGGATGGTACTATGTATAATATGTAATATATTTACAGAAAAGTATATATGCATGTTTATCGATTGTCTAGTACCCGTAGTACAAGATATGCTTAGTTTGGGACCAGATGATGTTGTGTGAATGTGGAAGAATATTATATTTTATGGTAGAACATTATGTAGCGAACTACAAGGCAAGACGTCTTTGATCAGTCAGGATAGCACTAATATGATAAATAATATAGAAGTAGGTAGATTAATTAAAATCGTTGTAATTATTATATTTTATTAATATGTTCAAACTAAAATTACACACTTTTTGTTTAGCTTTGGATAAATAATTCTACCGGGTATGCAATGTCCGGGCATAAATGTAATGTAGGCACAGCATTCGGTTTTAAATGACGCCAGGTGCTTTCTGTCTTTAAAAAACAGTCTTTCTCAAAATGACGTGAACAAATACGATGGTACTTCGGCTAAATCAGACTAGGCCGTCCAGCGGCATTTATCCAAAGTTTTCATGTGACGTCATTAATAGGCAACCTGTAATAAAAAACACCTTCTTAATAATTAAAAATGCTACTCACATCCCTAATCCATCTACTATTTTATAGATGCAAAAATGTAAGCCTACACACACGCGCGTACACTGGAACACTTGGCTTTAGGTTAATAGACGCTACTTTTAAGGTAGGTATCTAAGTAAATTATGTACATTGTACATTACACTGCGCTTACTATCAAACGCGCGATAGAAAATTAGACCGCTGGACATCTTTGTTTATTGCCAACTTAGCAACCGCGGCTACCCGCTGTCGCTTCCAGCTACAGTTTTACATTCATGTCCGATAGTTATTTTCCGTATTTATCCCTCATTCAAAAAACATCGATATCTCCTTTCACTGTCAAATACCATCACTAAGGCCATGAAATCAATAAATGTACAAAATATCAATTTGTGAGTTAAATTCATAACACATACGTATTCAAGCTGTTCCTTTGATTTGCAATACAATGATATTGTGTAAACTTACCACTCATTATAGCATTAATACGAGAAAAGTAAAGAAATTTGTTGGAAAATGCCGACTCACTGCTAGAAGATAAAGTTTCTCTTGTTATTTCCGTTCCGAGAATAGCGGAATCCACATCCCGATATCACATACACGATGTGTATTAATTAATGAGTACACTATTTAATTATTTTAAGCTTACTTACTATTTAAATGCAAAAAGTTATTAAAAATGTAAACGCAAACCTTCAACAAATTTTACACTGATGACAGATCACAGCAGAGCTATTTAGAGAATGTAGTCAAAGATATGAGTATGTAAAGAGTCTATGCCTCTTTATATGAGACGCGTAATTTGACGTTATGATTAACCAACTAAGACCAACTGACATTACATGTTGCACGTTCGGTATAAGGAAATTTATAGGCCATGTTCTCTCTAGTCTAAACCTAGTCCAACCTCTCTGCTTCGGTCTACGGTCATAGACATTTTGATAATTATTCGTATAAAGATTGTGACGTATTAACATAGTGACGTTATAACTTTATCGATACTTAAATTTTACAGACTAGCTTTAGTACACCGGTTCGCCCACGTGGGTCTTATTTGTCGCATAAAAAGGTAGCTTATTGTGATGTATAAGTTTTACTGCAATATTTCAATAAAAATATTGTTCCACGATAGAGTATCCTCAATTTTTTGTTCGTTTATAAGGTTTTTTTTGTAAAACCATCTGCCGCAAACAACCACTAAGGCATGCAATTTTGTCATGACGTTTTCCTTCATCATAGCAAAGCAAGTTTCGAGTAACCAGAGATTCATGCAGTGGGTTTAAATTTGAAAATCAATGCGTTAACATTATATTTTCAAAGACTCTGTCACTGCTTAGAGTGGTTACCGGTGTTACAATCAATATCGCTTGCATTATTCATGTTAAAATGTTAATTAAAATAAAAAAGCTTTTCAGTGCACGTGTAAGGTTTGGTCATGGGAGAAATAATCTAACGGTTTATTTTTATTGCCAGGCACATTAACTACACTGTACCTGGAGGCAAGCAGACATTGAACGAAAGATACTGAACTTCAAGGTCTGCTTGACTCAGCTAAGAACCACAATTGGTTTATTTGGTCCTGTAGTGGCTTACATAAATGCAGATCTATTTTTTAAACGGATGACATAAATAAAATTATTATGACTCTTTCCTACGTTCAAATCATTTTGTGGAGATTTATTTTTGATATATTCCTTAATTTACTTGATTGAGGAATCATCATCATTCTATGGATATTTATTCTGAGTAAACCAGATCTGATGATTTATTTAAATTTTTATCGATATTCTATCAATATTCATGCTGAGTAAGCCCATCACTTATGAAATTTAGTGTCAACCGACGAAAATTCGAAACGTCATTTGTATATATAATATCTTACTCTAACACTAGAAAGAATTCATAAGTCAAAGTAAATATATTGGGTATAACTGCTGTTTTTATGCGGTTTCTATGCATATTCCTTATTCTTAAGAGCTGTCTGACACATTATGTTACGCGTACAACTCTCTTTCACTCTACTTTAAATATTTACAATGTTCAACAGCCGGCAACCCTTATTTGCGGCCGGATTTAATTAGGCAACCATATATAGTCAGAATCAGAAAAAAAATAGCTTTCTTTTGATATATAAATTATAAATAAACGTTATGAACGTAAAAATGTATCGAAATCATACCTGGTTACACCTGGCTGCGAGGAGGTGCGGCCAGCTGAACAATGGCAACCGTGGTTTTTCAGAATCTTTATATGTATAGCCGTGATGTAGACGATATTTTACTTATAAAACGAATGAACGAAAGTATCTTCCAAAAATCAATTAACAATCATTTAATTAAACATACTTGCGGCCAAATATTAATAGGCAACCTAGTAGATATGTATTCTCCTCATCATAAATATACTTAAAATGTTGGTTTTAAGCAAAAACTCGATGAGTGCACTAATTTGTCGTGGGATCTCGTACTATGCTAATTGAGTAGGATAATGATTTTTGTAATATCTGTATTATTAGACATTATTAATAGCGTGAAATTGCTGATACTATCTAAGGCACGGATTGATAAAACATGCGAAATTATACGCCTATACAGCAATCAATCATCTGAATACCATTAATTACTTTATTTAATTTATACTAAGACGAAATTCTCCACGAATTGAGATTTAATTGTGAATAGGTCCACAGTCATTTATATGCTAAAACACACAGCATATGACATAATTTTGAAAACATACTCTCAACTTTTTTTACAGAACTCAGTTCCCTCACTGAATGAATAAATTGCTTTTATATGGAAAATAAATATAATAATATATAATATATATAAATAAATATAATAATATATATAATAAATAATAATATATAAGGCAAGTGTGGAGGACAGGACGAAGGGGAAGACCTAGGCAAACGTTCTCTGACCAGATTGGAGACATCCTAAAAACACGACAGGTTAGAAGCACCCTGAACAGAAGAGCATGCATGAGGAATCTGATGGGAGTGAATGGAGCAAGAGAGATATGTCAGGATCGTTGCAAATGGCGCTCCGTAGCCCCTCCGGGAAGGAGGGGTAGGCAGAGATGCCTACCCCTCCTTCCCGGAGGGGCGTGAAACTATGTATGGATGTATGTATGTATATGGTAAATATTCATTGAATTCAAACAAGCCTTAAAATATTACTTTCAAAAAAGTAAGTGTGTAAGTACTTAAATTTAATGGTTTGCGTATTTGTATTAGCGTTTCACTTTTTGTGTTTTCTATTGCCTGGAAATTAATATTTTGCATAACGATAATTGCCAAGGTAAACGAATGTATTATTCGCTAAATTTATATTGCTTTATGAGGCTTAACGCGAAGTTTGAATTACATTTCCGACAACCTTAATTCATTATTACAAAGGTATACACAAGCGGTAATATTCGGGATGCCTGATAAAACTGAGCAAATAAAAACCCACCATACTCCACTGCCAATAGATCATGCATCTGTACCATAGACGAAGAGGAGAGAAAGTATACAAAAACTTACGGCTGCTGACATCACACATTAACTATATCGATAACAGTTGTCAGAATAAGACCAGACGTTGAAAATTATTTGAAAAGAATAACACTAAATCTTTTTGCAACGAGTGGATACTGGGGTACCCTACAAAGTAGTGGCGTGTCCGTATTCCAGTCGTTGTATCTAAAAACATTTACTTACTAAAATCATTTGTTAACTATTACTGAATTTGTCTATATACAATCCAAATCCGTGTGGTGACGGATTAAGAATACGGATTGTCACCACCCCATATCAACCCATGGGTGTCGTAAGAGCCGACAGAGGAAGCATATCATGCAGAGAACAGCACTGCAACAGAAGGAAACTCGATATAAACCCTATACCAACCCGTTTGGCCAGCGTGGTATAGTAGGCCAATTCCTCCTTTTAAAGGAGAGGCCTAGTCCAGCAGTGGACAGTTAAAGGCTGATGATGATGATGATGACAATCCAAATTACCTCGCCCTAACAATTTATTTTAAACAACAAAAGGTGTAATGTCCTCGTCTAACTTGAGCAATAACAATACAATTTTTTTTTTACAACCGAGCCATCCAAAAGGTATCTCGTGAAGAATAAAAGCCAGCGCCAGTTTTGTTTTGAGTGCTTTCTCTGAGATGGTTAAATGGCGGACCATTTTAAAAGGAAGCAAATTTTCTCAAACTTGCCTGAATCTTATTGAAGCCAACGTCTCGCTCTCGACAAAGTTAGCGTTTTGAAACCGAGTTAAGACCCATTAACTATTCGTGGTTTATTTTCTTCGTGATGAGGTTTTAATTCCACTCTTAGTTAAACTTGTTTTCATAGAATCTTGAACCGAAGTGTTTATTAAAGATGAAAGGTCCTTTTTTGTGATGGATAAACGAAAGGAACTTTATCGTAAATAACGTTTATACGAAAATGAAACTTACTCTCCGTTATTTAGGTTTAATCTGTTCTGTTCGTTTGAAATACAGTTCATATATTAAAGTAGAATAGATTTTAAGGGTAGTGAAAGATAGTTCAACTGATATACATTAAATTCTTACTGTTCAAAGAAGACAGTGTCTTCTCTGAGCATTTACAATTTAATACAATAGATGAGTACATGATAAAATGATCTTCTTTAGTATAATAAATTACAAAAATAAACTGTGTTGCTCGATAATATGTCTGTTAGTAGCTGCATCGCTGCTGATGCAGCGATATCTGTTAGTAGGTATGTGTAGGTCCCCCCCATGGGATCTCCCCCTTGTCGTGGTGAGGGGGCTCAGTAGCCGTGGTTGGGTCATGGTGAAGCTAAGCGAGATCCCGGGAGTGGACGCTCTGCGTGTGCTTGACGGAGGCCTGCGCAGGATGCGTCCAAGGGTGCGGGTGTGAGGGACAGTTCTTCTGTCCCTCGCAGTCGGGCGCGGAAGAACACGGGTTGTTTTTTAGACAGTAAGAGTCTGACAGTCCCTTTCGCCCTTCCCCCAGGGCGGAGGGACTCCATGAGGATTTTCCAACCCGATACAAAAAAAAAAGGTATGTGCAGGTATTAAAAAATAAAAATGAGTATTTCATTACAAATTTTTATATTTCGCTTTCAAGATGATATTTTGGTTTGGGTCCGATAAGACAATAAGTAGACTAAATATATCTACAGCTTGCATTCTAGTTGGCATGCTTAAGGCCTATACAAAATGTGTGATACAAAATGTTATTTATGCAACGTATAATTTTGAACTTAGTGCTTGTAACGTATATTTTAAAACATAGTATTAAGTTTATATGAAGAAAATATAGAAGGTATTGTAGCCCACGCAAACGAAGTTACGGGTAGAATTTAGTTGATAATAATTTTCTCTGTAACTCTCTCAAGTAGTTGAGAATATACGACGAATATAACGTTAGGAAAATACTGGGACAACGTGTCTAAGCCGTTGAGTGCTCATTGAGCCTAATAAAACATATGAGAGGTGTACCACGTTATATTAAAAATGGCAGTTATATATAAAAGCTTCCATAAGCTTGCACTTTTGAATATAATATTATGCGATGGATGTAGTGGAATGAAATGGCTCCTTATAAACAGAGTACAAGAAGTTTCAAGAGTGGCGACCACGCACCGGGCGACACAGCAGGTAAACCGACTATCATGTTGGATGCGAGCAGCTTGAAGAAGTGGAAGTCTTCAGGCTGAGATGATGACATAGAAACAAAGTAAGATGGTGGAATCGAATCACACAGTGTTGCCTACAGAAATAGTTATAAATGAGCAGTTAGAAATTATATTTGGTAACACGTCATTTCATGCTAAACCACGCTAGTCCTGCTCTCACGAGTCTTGCATAAACAAAGTTTTGGTGCCACCGGTCTAGTAATATTGACGTAGAACTTATCTCGCATCAAACATGACGAATAAAATATATGGCATCGAATAGCCTACTCTCTAATTAATTGACCAAATTAAGCAAGGGTTGAATATTATTATCACAAAATTATTACTATAGCTATTGCAGGGAATGAATGGAAATAAATTAATTTCGATAAAATATAATATCATAGCATATCTCGCATTGAATGAATAATAGCATCAGCTAAACTGCCAAAGCCAATGGAACGACTAAATGCACTTGCCCGAGCAACTAATCTGGTTAGAGTCCAATTAACACAAATGAATTAAAACCTATTGAATGCATAGAATGTGCTGTTATTTAGATAACATAATCATATATTTTGTTTTTGAAGATAACAATTAAGTGGTGAATACAATACTCGTTGCAAGTAAAATCTATTCTTTATACAAACTGAGCTGTGAGGCTTTGTTTGGCCTGACCTCTACCCAATATTGAAAGTTTCCGTAAACTGAGACCTCACTAATCTTTCCATGCACTCCAAGTAAGCGCCTGTAGAAAACTTGGCGGAACTAAATTCGATAGAAGAAAATAAACGATAAGAATACGAAACGTTCACAGTGCTTCAAAATTATAAAATGCTTCGCTGTCTCTCGTACGTGTATTTTAGTCATAGTCATTTTCAATGAGGCACTGTTTTCTCTTTTGTGTTTGATTTCATTGTGAAAAAGATGCATAAAACATAGAGATCATATTGCAAACGTTGTCGACCATGCCCGAAATGGTGTCGAAGTTGTGGACTCGTTATATTACATTACGTAAACACATAATTATATTAATTGGTACAGACGGGTTCTGGAGTGATGTCCACGTACCGGACGACACAGCACCGGCATTATAAGCCTTACACATGGTGGTCCGACGATCTGATTAATTATGATTGCGAGCAGCTATTGGATGCGGGCGGCTCCAAATCAGTATGTTTGGAGAGCCTTCGGGAAGGCCTATGTTCTGCAGTGGATGTCCCCTGGCTGTAATGACGAAAGTGTGCGTATGAATTGACGGTACTTGGACAGTCGAGCTTAGACAAATAAATGCGTAGGTGTGTTGAGGGTTAGTTTACTTAAATACCGCATTGAGTACTAAGTAAATCTTTAAGGCGAGTAAAGGCGTTATTCAATTATTTTACTAATATAACCCGAAGAAGCCGTAGGCTGCCCCTAATTAATTAATATTTTAAAGCTATCAACTCTTTGTTTTCGGGTCGATTCGTTGAAATAACATAGATTACTAGGTGGTTATCTCTCCTTGCAAATTGGTAAAGTTGACCGTAAAATGTGTAACTAGTATTATCGAGGGCGTATTAAGCTTTTAACAATGAAGTCACCCATCAGATACATAGTAGGTATAAATAAGTTAGTCTATTCAGAAACTGGTAATGTTTGAATGAAATGAAACCATTGTACTGTGTCTCCTCGATTATCTGTAATGAAAACATTTAAATAAAATATAACTCGTGAGTAACGATCCAGTAAGCAAATTTAGGCTTTGCGGGAAAGATTGCAGAGCATTCTAATGTGTAGTTTACATTAAATATCTTTTATTACAAATAGAAAAGATGAGCCACTCAACAAGTGACTTTATTTTTATTGAATAGAAGCTAATTATGAAAATATTAGGTAATGGGACAATACATTTCATTTACAAATGGATCGTTATCAACTTTCTTATAAACGCGTAGCGACAGCGGGTTTTATTTTCAATGAAATGTGATCTTAACAACAATTCTATTTGACAAAGTTGAAAGCCAACTCAACAAGCCAGTACTCAATTTATGTAAAAACGCCAGTTCATTTCAATAAAAATTCATCCGGCGTAAACAACTTTGGCAACGGGCACGAACTTCACGTACAGAATCATTTTGAAGCCGTTCGCGAAGCAAAACGGCATCAAACTTGTCCTGTACATAAATTTGTGTATGTAGTAATAACAGGGTCAACTGCAAATTTATGCAGATTTGCTTCGTTTCATACCTGTGCTGTGCGTATACGTTTGCCGGCAGAGATAACAATGCATTTATGTTTAAGACTTTATTACTTCGGTGTGTGATATGCCGTTCCGCTGAGTTAAGCGCTTGTTAGCCTGATATGACGAGGTACTGCGGTCTCACTTGTGTCGTTCCATTTTGCACTTCCGCTACAACGATACAATCATTTTTCGAGCTTCAAAGCGAATTACGTTGCTCTTTCAGTTAAAAGATATTTCTATTTGTAAAATAAATACAATATGTCTCGTGATTTCAGGGAATTTTTCAATTGAATAAGAAATTTTTAATGGAAAATATTTTTCCTGATCTATCACTGTTTATATTTGAAAATGTTATGTTGCCTAATGTTTGATTCGATATTTTAGTAAAGAAATAAGGAATCGAAAACTGAAGCACTTTTGTCGAAGGAGAAAATAAGATTCAACAAATATTTTGCAACAATTATCCGGTTACCTTCTCGTATAAAGGACTCGGAAGTCTAAAAAGCATATCAATATTTGTACCCGTTTTAATAAAAACGGCACACAAAATAGGAACATTATCAGGTAGAGAAAAATAATAATTTCCTGTTCCAAGTGTTTAAACGTAATTCAACGAGCACGAACGAACACTTGTTTGTTCAATGTCGTATGGAATAATAACTCTTTATGCTATGAATAACATGAAATTGTAAGACGGAGGAAAAATGCGTGGTTGATAATAAAATTTTCTTTTGGCGCGTTACTCGTGACGACATCCTTTTCCGTCGGTAAATTGTCTTGATGGGGCAACATTTATTTCTTACAAGACAAACTGCCGTGTCACGGAGCTCTCATATTTTAATCATTTTGTCATTATTGTTTACGTCCAGCCAGATGCGACTCATAAGTACATTTTAAAATTAGAATTTTATCTAGAATACTTTCGTAGTGTCAGAGAAATTAAATGAACTAAGTTTGTCGCCAAAGAAATTGCTTTTACATACATACATACATATCGTCACGCCTTTTATCCCCGACGGGGTAGGCAGAGGTGTATTTCTACACCCACTTTACGCCAGATATACTTTAGTCCCACTATTGACGTACCGGGCACATTTCCAGACTCCGTGCTGCTACTGAGAATTTCGTGACAGAAAAACTCAATAACACTGCCCGATCCAGGAATCGAACCCGGGACCTCCCGATCCCAAGCGCACATTTATGCCGCGAGATCAACGAGGCAGTCGTATAGGGTTTGATGTCGAGTTTTCCGTCTCTACGCAAAGATGGTATTTGCATCGTGTTATCCCTTAGTCGCCTCTTACGAGGAACACCCACGGGAAGATAGGGGGTGGTGACACTTGTATTCTATGCCGTCAACCACACGGCTTTCTAGTTTTCGAAGAGAGTCAAACTCTAAACAACATTTCAAGTCAGCTCAAACGTCTCACGACTTTATAATAGAATACTTGTTGTTGATTGTACATTTTCGTATAGGGACTTGAACAACGTTTTATCAATTCTATGTAGTTTAGAAGCTATTAAAGGAGTGTACTTATATATATTTCAATATATATTATAGTGATATGTAGTAGCATCAAGCTAAAAATAACATAATTATAAAGTCAAATAAACGTTGTATACTTTTTATGATAGCCAAAGGGTACAACTGAATCAATTTCTAAGACTCGTCTGTCTGTCTGTCTGTCCGTCTGACACCTGACTGCATCCTATGCACCGTGATAATTAGACAGTTGAAATTTTCGCAGTTAATGTATTTCTGTTGCTATGACAAAAAATAAACAAAATAAAAATTAAGAGGCCAAATAATAATACAACAAATAAAAATACCTTTTGTCATTTTTATAGATAATGGTACGGTACCCTTCGTGCGCGTGTCCGACTCACACTTGGTCGGTTTTAAGCATTGATCTATTACTGACAACTAGATTAGCAAACAGCGCTGAGATGTGTTGCCGTTTATTATGGGTCTGTTGACAGAACAGAACACCGCATTTCGCGACGAAAGGTCAATTGTCATCACTTTTGAATTGACGTTATGGAATTTGTTTTTAACGAGTGCAAAAGAGATGAATATAGGTTTTTTCTAAGATGCTTATTAGTTTGAAAGTTACATCTTCTATCTCGGCTGGTCACCACGCTATTTTGACCGTCAATTGTAGCAGTTTGTTACTCTAGTGTTAATGTTACCTCAATGGTTTTAAGAAGTCTGTGTTTATTTATGCCATGTTATATCTATATGGTTATGAAGAAGACCTTTTGGTATTTTATTTTTCTCAGACTATTCTAACATTGTGTTGTATGAAACAGAATATTTCTGGGAAAATATAACGTACTTTGTGGCTTTGGCTGGGGTACACTAAAATAACATTACGTTGCTATCTGTGTTTTCGTTAACGATGCATGAAAATAAAATGATATTGGACTTCCTTTCTTCAGGTGTTATAACGAAATTTATTGTTGAATTGTCTGGCTGAAGTGGCAATAGACAAGGCACATAGCTCGAAAGAACGATGACCGATAGGGAAAGAAGGTTCTGGTGTGGCGGCCACGTCGTAGGCGACGCAATAGAGGTACGTCTCCTGCGAGGTGAACCGGAGATACCTGCCTATGCCTAAGATCGTTGATGATGATTTTTGCAAACACACTGTAGCATAATTTGCTTACGCTTAAATTTCTAGATCTAAATATTTTGAAGCTTTTATCCTCTTCTTTAATAACAAAAAAAGTAACCTTGTTCGGTTGTAATTCAGTCTGCCCTTTGGTAAGTATTACAAAATAAGTGGACTTTTGATAATCACCATACAAGTGCCGTTATGTTTCCAGCAACAGCATAAAACTTTTTAATTCACAAAGAAGCATATTTCACGCGACAACAAGAACTCCGCCAAACACAAAAAGGATTTCACAACAAAATTACGTGTATAAATCTTTCTCGAAGCTTAACAATGTTAAAGGACAAAACAAAACACTTCGCGCTAAGTCGGTTTGCATGTTTGGCTTCACTTCCAAAAAATACGTTACGGAATGCGAAGTTGTGCTGAAATCACTTTGCACAAAACGGCAGTAGGCTCTGCAACGACGCCTAGTTTCTGTGAAAATAATGCCGCGGATGCACATTCATTAACCCTGTAACTGCGCCATGCATCCGCTCTCCATACTGACGTCTATTAGGATAATGAAATAGTGGTGTAAAGCTCAAAGAATGGGTGTCTGGCGCGCAGCCAACGTGTGTGGACTGAACAAATCGTCGCTTTGTCTATGATGTCATTCCACGTCAGCTGAGTCGTGCTAGACTTGTCTACGACATATCTACACGACTTCAGCGCCAGACGTACTTCGTTACACAGCTACTAGAAAATGGAAATATGCAAAGCTTTTGTGTCCTGTGTCGTTCAATTCTTTATCAAACACGATTTTCAGATTAAATTAAACCGAATATAACCGATCTATGAAATACAACAAAAACCACAAAGCTCATTAACTTCAAAATTGAAGGTAGGTTTACATTTACATCGATGGCAGTCTCATTAGTGTCACGAAGGCTTACATTTTAAAGTCTATGTAAAGTAACCGCACTTTAAGTCATCATCGTTTGCTCACGACGTGAACCACGTAATTTATTGAAGTACGTCATTACAAGTTGCTTAGGAATCGCTTGTACGTTTTGCTGTTTATAACGCATATTTACAGATTTTATGTACAAATGGTTTGTTAAAATGTTAAGCTGATATTCTGTCATATCTGGTTTGACAAGTAAGTGGACCCCGCACGCCTAGGCATAAGTCTTGGACATAAACGGGATAACGCGACTATGATGATGACGATTTCTTAAAATAGAAAAATATTTGTTAAATATCCATGAAAAAATATTCAGTTTATCATAAAATGTTTAAATTAGATACCGGTGGGTATGTTCAATTTTATAAAACAGGTTACGTCTTTATTGCATCTAACAAACAGCAAAGTCGAAACTTAACCCAATTCATCTAGAAAGTAATGGTGGATAAACTTCGTTTTAATTCTACTTTGATACTAATATTATAAATGCGAAAGTTAGTAAAGTTCAGAATCGAAAAGCTGAATGTTGTTAATTTGCCACGTAAAAGACACTCAAGCACTTGTTGTAACTTTGTAATAATATGGGTGACTTTAATATGATAAAAGACCTTAGGCTTTCTTTTTTAGGCTATAAGCCTACAATATAATAACGGAATTATTATTTATTTCACTTGCATTTCATTACAACTATACACCATCTTAGCAACATCAGGTTTGATTTTAGAAAATAAGAAGATTGTAGCAGGGATGTCCAAAAAACAGAGTCAACTTATGTAAACAAAGCAAAAGGAAAGTAAACGACCAAAGATATTGACTACCAATCAAATAGCTACACCCAACATTATTTGTACTATTAAACGAAACAAGTATTCAATTGGGTCACCCTAAAGTTCCTCACAAAAAATTTATGGCAAATCCGAAGTTAATCAAGAGTCTAAAACAAAAGGAAGTCCGAACCTCTCAGCTGAGATGACATTCAATCGACATAGTAAACAACTGAACGAACCTTCTTTAAAAGCCTTACAAAGACCTTGTTGATGAATATTTGATACCAATTTAAAGTTGTAGGCGTTCAAAGGGCTCAATTTTGTTCGAGGTTCAGGTACTCCAAGAATAATTCTTTGTTTTATTAATACCAAATTGACAGGTGAGTTAATAAATATTGCTTTACATTTACTAGGTATCGACAAAATTTCCGATAGTAATTAAATTTAAATTAAGCTCTTTGATATAATTATTATAGCTAACGCAATTTTTTAATGTCTACGAATCGTATTAAATGTGACATATACTTTGAAGAGTACTCTGGTTTAAAAATGTCTGTTGCGTTAAAACGTTGCATATAGTAGTATCGAAGTAATTTACTTTACTTCTTTTTTTAATCCGTCTACGTCTGACGGAAATCAGAAGAGCAAATAAGGTCTCTAAACAAGTCAAATTGAAGCACGAATGGCAATGTAGTTTAAGATGACTTTACTTTTTGTGTATTCTACATAATTATTGTGTATATTATGTACATTTTTAAGCAATAACTTCTGTTTTCAAAATAAACACTGCCTTTACTATGACAACGAGGCATTTGATTATGTGGTTTCGCATTTTATTATAAAGTAGACTTACCATCTTACTACTTACTTCAATACGAAAGTCGGGCATGCATCAATCATTTTGCCAGAATGACGATAATGCTTTGTCTACATATTATATTTGTTGTTTTACATTTAAAGCCGTAATAAGTTTATGTCTTTCTTTTTGTTGACTACGGTGGAAACTCTCCTTATGAGCCATCTCAACTCGTCGCCAACCCGGCCGTGAGTGTGATCGACCGGGCCTGGGACAGGCGGACGAGGTATGTGTACGCCTACAGGCGTTCGGGGCATACCCACTAAAACCACCGCGGTGTCCCTACGGGTCCCGTATGTTGGCGGAGTCACGAGATTCGCGGATAGCATACTTTTTTGTGAAAGAACATCATTGCAATCACTGAATGAGTTTTAATTGGACTTGTTCTATTGTATAGTTTTTAAATATTTAATCTTATTCATTAATATATAATTTTAATATCATAAATAATAAAATTATTATTTTGCTTTTATTTATATCGTGGGTATAATGGAAGAACTGAATAACTCAAAATTTCAAGTTTCGAGATAATCGCGATTTACTGTTTTTTGGACACTTTTTTACATTTCAAAGAAATGGAGAACAATTTTAGCGTCGGCGATTTTATATGCTTTAAGCATGTTTGCTGTCCATTCTATGCTTGATTAAACTAACTTTTATCATGAACCAAAAAAATAATAAAAATAAAAAACCAAGTTATCCAATTTTTCCACACCAAGATATTGCAAACATTCCGTAGTCAGCTAATTCTATATTGTAGTTATTCAATTTTCCCACACATTAAATGAATGTGAATACATGAATTTGGGTAAATTAAGTACACTTATTGAGTTTTGATTCTAAAGAAATAATTAAACACGAAAGTTAGGCATTCTTACTGAAAGTTTATCAGTGAAATTTTATCACTGACTAGAGGACGCCAGCAGCTACGCCTGCATTTTTTTAAATTTTCCCTATTTTGGCCGATCCCGTGGGAATTTTGGGAAATCCCTTCTTAGTGCATCCTTACGGTCCCCAAGGAACATACATGCCAAATTTCAGCTTCCTGCGCCCAATAGTTTCGACTGTAGCGTGTCTGTCAGTCAGTCAGTAACGCAAGGATTTTATATATTAAGATTATTGATCTCACATGAAATAAAAGACCTGGTTTGGAAGTAGTAACATTGTATATAAAAAATATATATATAAAAAAAATTACAATATCAAATTAACAGAATTAGGTATAGCAACAAAATATTATAATGATATAATAATAAATTACTTATTATAAATCTTCTAAAATCAACTAAAACAAAAATAACTTTCCTTTGCATTAAAAGATACTAGGGTGGTCTGAAAAGTTTCTGACCTGAACCTGAAGGAAGCAGCACTCGTCAAAAAAAGTGTTGTAGATGTAATTGTACTACTTGTGGCAGTTACCCACCAACATTTTAGCTGTTTTGTACCAGCAATTGCTGTTTGACAGCCATACGATTGAGTTGATATGAGTGTTTTTTGTAACGCTGCCTCCCTGTTCCATCAGTTACCACAATGAAATTTTGAGCAGCTGAATTTAAACTTGGTCGTTAGAGCTAGGGGATAGATGAAGGTCCGCGATGTCCAAAAACTGCAACCACTGACGATAACCTCTCTAAATTTCACTAAATGGTGCTAGACGACCGCTGAATTGAGTAAGAGAGATAGCAGAGGCTATGAAAATATCTAACAAATGTATAATGTATGTAGCTACATATTAAATCAAGATTTAAGCATAAGCAAGCTCCAAGCGCGATGGGTGCCGCGTTTGCTCACGTTAAGACCAAAACCGCGTTCGAATGATTTTTTTTAATGATCTCTTTACGTAGATTAGGCCAGTTAGTATTTATCAATTATAACAAAACTTGGATCATATCCAAGTTTTGGTATAATTGATGACTGTAGATGCAACCATTGGATGGAATCAATAATACATACATTCCAAATAGTAAATTGCTAAGGAGGAACCGAATCCAAAGGACAAAGGCGTTTTTCGGCTGGGAAAGTGATGCTGACTGCTTTTTGGGATGTTCATGGAGAGATCGAAGGGATAACTATTACAGCAGCATACTACGCTCTATTACTAGACAAATTGAGGGTAGAAGTTGTGCAAAAAGGTCCACATTTACAGAAAAGACTATATTACTGACATAAATCTTCGTATACTTTATATTTATTTTGTCGCTGATTGCTTCAATTCCCGGGTTAGGCAAGAGTGTAAGTAACTGATTTTTCCTAATTCTCAGTAGTAGAACGAAGTCTGGCAATGTTCCCGGCAACGTCAATAGACCCTTTATTTACGTAGGACCTAAAATGCATGACGTGGCCAAATGTGGGTGTAATTATTACAGCTTCTGTCTACCTCTTCGGAGTATTGGTTTGCCACGTCACGCCTTGCTCGCTATCGTGGGAGGTATTTTCTCACCAGGCTTAGGCTTTCATAATAGGAAGAAGGCGTGTAATGGTCAAACAATTATAATATTAAATACTTCTTCTTATTTAATTTATTTCATCAGCCTACCACTCTTAGAGGTGGACCTCCCCACGGTATGCCACAAGACCCATTCTGGCGGCCAACACTACGCTTGCTGAGGCGTGGCGTTAATTTAAGAACCTGCTTTTTAATCGACATACCATAAGTTCCCCCATTCAATTTGCTATAACTCTGAACTATGTCAGTTACTTTGCTCTTCTGCCGGATAATCTCGTGCCGGAAATTATTAATCAGCGAAATCCCTAGGATTGTCCTTCTTATAGCTCTCTGAGGACATATAGTGTAGGCAGTGCATTGCAGGACAGCCCAGTTTCAATGGAGTTGAAGGCATTTTCGTAGTCCACAAAAGCCAGCCACAGCGGCCGGTTTTACACTTCGGATTTCTAAATAACCTATGAAAAAGTATGCTCTGTATGGATTTGGCCCACAGTACGGCCTTTAAGAAATCCAGCCTGCAACGGTCGCTGGAAGATATCAAATTTTGATGTCAGAATAAAGTAGGGAGGGGTGACCACACCACCCAGTCTTAAAGATCTGCTCTCTGAGGCACGAGACAAGCCATTCTAACCCGAGCCCTATGACTGGCAGTCTGTTGATATCTCCACTAGGCTTTCGCTGCCCACCTTAGTAACATAATAAGTCTAATAATAGTATATCTGTTTATACTTTAATTATCCGATTGTAATAAATCGCCAGTAAAACATAGCATACTAGTATAGCACAAGCTACTACTTTAAGTTGCAGTGAGTTTAGTGTGGTGACGGATTAAAAATACGCATTGTCACCACCCCATATTATCCCATGGGTGTCGTAAGAGCCGTCAGAGGGACCATACTATGCAGAGAACAGCACTGTAAGAGAAGGTAAAAGTTCTAACAAACCCTATACCAATCTGTTTGGCCAGCGTGGTATAAGTAGGCCAATTCCTCCTTCCAAGGAGAGGCCTAGTCCAGCAGTGGACTGTAAGGGGCTGATGCTGAGTTTAGAATCTAAATCGATCATTTTGCTGTATTCTGCTACCTAGTGATTTAGTTATATTTAAGTTATTTTATTTTAATTGGAGCAATATTGTCGTGAGGCCTCTAGAGATGCTTCGTGGAGCCCTGGCGCTCTGCGGAGCACACTTTGAGAATGGTTAATCTATAGGTTTACATTATTTTGCGCTAATTTGTACTACTGAATTATACGATTACTTCGCTAACGTGCGTATACTATAAATAAAAATATTAAATAACTTCACCTGTTGACATTTATTTGATTGGAATCTCTTATAAATTTATATTTTCTCGAAGAAGAAATAAATAAAAATACTTATTTAAACACGAAAGAACCAGCCGTGTGGTTGACGGCATAGAATACAAGTGTCACCACCCCCTATCTTCCCGTGGGTGTCGTAAGAGACGACTAAGGGATAACACGATGCAAATACCATCTTTGCGTAGAGACGGAAAACTCGACATCAAACCCTATACGACTGCTTCATTGGTCTCACGGCATAAATGTGCGCATGAGATCGAGAGGTCCCGGGTTCGATTCCTGGGTCGGGCAGTGTTATTGGGTTTTTCTGTCACGAAATTCTCAGTAGCTGCACGGAGTCTGGCAATGTGCCCGGTACGGCAATAGGCTCGCCCCTTATTACGTGGGACTAAAGTATAGCTGGCGAAAAGTGGGTGTAGAAATACACCTCTGCCTACCCCTTCGGGGATAAAAGGCGTGACGATATGTATGTATGTATGTATGTATGTGTATGTATGTAAGAACTTGCATTAATGCCCGAATTAAATAACTCAAGTTGTTTAGTTTTCCTTCAACTTGACTAGTTTCATTAAAATATTTTCGTGCGCGGCAGAACTAAATTACTCAACTTAGCTAATTCATTTCATACTCAAGTGATCAGAAGTCACAGTTGTTCATTTATTTATAGACTTATTCGTTGTTTCTACTAATATTTAATGTTCAATTATACATATTTATTTCTACAATTGAAACCCAAAAATGGCTTTATTTTTGGACTGGGTTAAGATATGAGAATGTTTGTTACACCAAAAGATGCGGCACATTTTGGGGTTCACGAAAATGTTAAAAGGTCAGTTTGGCCAAAATCTGAGTTATTTAGTTCTTCCATTATACCCACGATATCATCTGTTAGCATTTTCTTGAATGAAGTAACCAATTAGTCTTAACTGTTAAATTATGGTAGTGTTAAAGGTTTACGAGAGTTTTCCAATAAACAATATAGATATTATTTGATAAATTGGTATCGTACTCTGTTGTCAAGGATTATCATGAGTTACAAGAATTTTATTGGTAAACAACATCAGGTTTCTTTGAAATGGATTGATGTATTTTTACAAGCAAATAATAGAATAATCCAAATTTTAATAGTTGTTTACTTTTGTATACTTTTTATACTAATACTGACCTGCTATGTTCTCTATAGATACTCTATACATACATAGACTCACGCTTGTTTCCCAGCGGGGTAGGCAGAGACTACGGAACGTATTATACCCATTAGCAACGATCCTGACATATCTCTCTTGCTTCTGCTCAGGTTACTTCTAACCTGTCCTGTATTTAGGATATCTCCAAACGTCCGCCTAGGTCATCCCCTTCGACCTGTCCCATTCACACTTGCCTTATACATCTGCTTGGTCAGTCTTTCGTCATTCATCCTCGCAATGTGCCCTAGCCACCTTAGCATACTTTTCTCGATGCTTGTCGTAGTGACAAGCATTGAGAAAAGTATATCTTCTTTATCCCACAACATTCTCTTACAACACAATTCTTTACTCTGTCAGTCAAAGACACACCACACATACTTCTCAGTGCTCTCATTTCTACAGCATTTATTCTACTTTCAAGTCTCTTTTTTCTATAGGTATCAACTTATTAACCCAACCAGATTGTTTTTAATTTTGGTCTTCTCAGTCATATTATTTAAGATTATTCTGTAAGCGCACTTATTGTGTCAGGACTCTGGCAGGACAATGGCAGGCCATTCTCTCAGAAAAGCGTCATCGTCATCTCGCTCATCATGACATGCCATTCTCCTTGATTTTTAGAGCGGAGTACCTATTGTACCTATATGTTTCCTAGTGCTCAACTCCAACAAATACATTTCCAGTTGACTACAATTTAAACATAAAAACTTATTACGCATTGTTTATTTAAACGCGTACTATAATCTGTTTTGAACACGGTACGAATAACAAGGCACTTGAAATCAAAGCATATTCGGATTACGTATCTTTTAAAGGGCTCAGAAATCGGGGAGGGCTCTTATCGGGGTACAAACAGAGGCGGCATCCGGTCAGAGATGTCGGATTTCCTGAGATAACCCATTGGGTGTATCGCTAATATGCGTTGGTGCAACAACCCTTGGAAAAAACGTTGCTTATACGAGTCACGATACATGCAGTGACTGGTATCGTTTAGTATCGATGAAAAATATTGTTGAAAAGAAGTTTAATTGTTTTTGGGGCTGGTTTAAATTAAACGAGGTCCGTGAGGTAAAAATGCGTGTATTCTCTTGTACCACAGTTAGGGAAGAAGTGCGGGCGGGGCCGCATAGCGTTACCAACACATAAAATATTAATCTTACACACTAATATACATGTGTACCAGCACAAAAAGAAATGTTGGGTTGCCAACATACTGCCTATCTGAGAAAAACAAAAACAATAGCTTACACAGAAACTATTTTTACAGATTCAAGTTAAACTTGACACACAATGCAAATCTTTATTGTTATAAACAGTAAATAAAATTGTTGTTTTAATAAAATCACTGTTTAGTAAATAGGTAAGTCTGAAAATAAGGTACATTAATGTATATAATATAAGCTATGTATGTAGGCAACTAGGCACCAAACACATCGAAGAATTGTTTTACAGAAAATTCGTTAAAGAAAACTGAATACATAGTTACTACTATGCGATATGCCTTCCTATAAACGATTATTGCTTAAATTAAAAACAGAAGTTAACAACAAGTTTTTGAAATGTTGATTAATTAATGCTTAGCTTATTCCACTGGTAATAGGCAAACTTTTACAATTGAACGTTTATGTTTTTTACCATTTGCTGTCTGTACTTCAACAACTCTTACTTTATTATCAGCACCTGGGAATACATTGACAATTCTAGCTAAAGGCCAATACAGAGGACTTGTATTATCTTCTTTCAAAATAACTAAAGAACCTATTTTTGCATTAGGATGCCCATCTCTCCACTTATTGCGTGTTTGTAAAATATTTAAATAATTCTTATGCCAAACTTTCCAAAATGAACATTTTATTTGAGTACAAACTTTCCAAAATTGCAATTTATTCCTCTGATCCTGCACATCCTGTTCAGGGTAAGTATTTAAAGCAGATCCTATAAGAAAATGACCAGGAGTAAGACATGCAAAGTCAGTAACATCATCGGATAATGGCATTAACGGCCTACTATTTAAAATAGCTTCAATTTGACATATTACAGTATTCATTTCTTCATAAGTCAGTAAATTTTTCTGTACTACTCGCTTCAAGTGGAATTTCATGCTTTTTACCCCAGCTTCTGCCAAACCAGCAAATATAGGACTATAACAGGGCAAAAAGTGAAAATTTATACCTTGCTGGGATGCAAAATTATGAACTTCCCCTTGATGTATTTTACAATTTTGTAACTTATACAGTTCAGTTAACTGGGTATTAGCACTCTTAAATGTTGAAGCATTGTCACTGTAAATATCAGTTGGAAGACCCCTACGTGAAATAAACCTTTTGAGGCAAGCTAGAAATGTTACAGTTCGTAAATCAGAAGCTAACTCAAGATGTATAGCTTTAGTAGCAAAACATACGAATACACATACATAAGCTTTAGTTTCTAGAGATTTTCTAATTCGACTTTGTTTTATCATTATTGGTCCGGCAAAATCTAAACCTATTTTTTGAAATGGCCGGCTTATATTCACTCTATCTTTGGGTAAAGACCCCATGAGCTGCTTATCTGTATTTGCTTTTAGTTTTACACATACAATGCACTTATATATGACCTTCTTTACTTCGTTTAAACCATGTACTATCCAAAACCTTTGGTTAATAGTTGAGAGTACGAGTCTCTGACCTGCATGCAGGTTTTTTATATGTTCACTTTGTATTATTAAGTGTGTGATTCGAGATTGTCTAGGCAAAATAACTTGATGCTTATGAGCAAACGGTATGGAGGCATTTTCTAAGCGCCCACCTACTCTTATTAGACCATTGGCATCAATGAAAGGACACAATTGGGTTAAAGTACCTTTTGTACTATTATTACATTTTAAATCCTTAATAGTATCTTGCATATATTTTTGCTGTTCATGTTTAACAATTAGTAACAATGAGTTTTCTAATTCTTTACTAGTTAGATAATTTAATTTATTTTTATTACAGTTTGACTTAAGGTTATCAACAAAACGCAGTATATAGGCTAAAACACGTTTCATTTTATTAATATCAGAAAATGTATCTAAAAAATCTAGACACATATATGCTTCGTTTACCGTACACACCATAGCGCGTGAGAATGCAGAGGAGGCCTTAACTTCAGGTAAGTCAGGAGGAGCAATTTCTGTTGGAGTCCCTATTTTATACTCTCTATTATGAAGAAGCCTTGGGCCAGACCACCACGTAGCGTGGCTGTGCAATTCATGCGGTAGGATGCCTCTGCTTAAGCAATCTGCAGGATTATTCTCAGTACCTATATACGACCAAGTATAGGACTGGGTAAGCTAAAATATTACTTTGACTCTGTTAGCCACATACACATTCAATGTGTTTACATTAGTATCAATCCATGCCAAAACAATTTGAGAATCAGAGTGTAAAACCACTTTATCTATTTTTAATTTAAGTTGCAATATTCTGTTCACTCGAGCTGTTAACTTAGCAAGAAGTACTGCCGCGTTAAGTTCAAGCCTTGGTACGGTTAAGCTTTGACTAAGGGGATTTACTCGTGACTTGGAACACAATAAAGAAATTTTTACATCACCGTTAAAATCAGTAACACGCAAATAAGACAACAACCATAAGCAGTAGAACGGGAGGCATCACAAAAACCCATTAGTTCAATTAAGCGTGCATTTTTTAAATTAACATAACGCGGTATTTGTATAGGCGGCATGATACTTAAGCTGCAATAGAACTCTTTTCAAGCATTTAGCAAGTGCTCAGGAGGCTGCTCATCCCATGATATGTGCGCTTGCCATAGCTGTTGCATGATCACTTTAGCCTTTAACACCACTGGGCCAGCAAGACCAAGCGGGTCATACATTTTACCAATAAAACTTAATATTTCACGCTTAGTAGCAGGCATATTATCATTATTATTAGCATTTCTTGTAGCAATAGCAAAATTATTAGTAGTAGCAGGCATATTAACGTCATTATTAGGGGACGAAAGCATGAAGGAGTCAGTGCTTATATTATAATGAATACCTAGAGTTTTTAAGAAAGTTTTATCACTTTGTAATTCAATATCATCAAAGTGTTGCTGTGACTTAGGAATTTCATTTAATAATTCTGGACAATTTGAGAACCATTTGTGTAACTGAAATCCACCTTTGTTTAAGAGATCACAGAGCTGGCGCTTTGATTGCAATAAAAGTTCTGGGGTGCTTTGTGAAACAAGAGCATCGTCCACATAAAGAGAATTGTCAATAATGAAAGCAGCTAAAGGAAACTCATCTTTATACCTCATGGCTAGCTCCTTAAGGCAGCGTGTAGCCAAAAAGGATGAACTTTTAAGTCCATATGACACTGTGTTTAACTGTATACATTGAATAATATCAGTAGCATTGTCCCTCCACAGAATATTTTGAAGACTTCTGTGTGTAGGATTTAATGAAATTTGCCTGAACATGTTTGTTATAAAAATATACTCATCAAGTCTAAAAAGTAGCAAAATGTCTAATAACTCGTTTTGAACCACAGGCCCATTAAGTAACATAACATTTAATGAGACTTTTTTATTAGTTTTCATGGACCCATCGAAAACAACTCTACACTTAGTAGTCCTTTTATCAAACCTTAGTACAGGATGATGTGGTAAAAAATAGACAGGATCTGAATGGAGGTCATATTGACTGATGTCTATAATAGTACCATGATCTTGCTCAATGTAATCATGAATAAAATCTTTATACAGTTGGAAAACTAGGTCATCTTTTTGAAGTCTCTGTTCTAAGTTTAAAAATCGTTTTAGTGCTAAATTAAAAGAGTTACCCAGATTTTCATTAATAGATTCTAGTGGCAATTTAAGAGGCAAACTAACTTGAAATTTATTATTTTTAGTGTCTAAAGTTACTGTATCATTGAATATTTTTTCACAAGCATCATGTTCTGGCAAAGATTCAGAAAAATATTCTGGTATGCTTTCAGTATTAAAATATTCAGTTAAACAGTCATTTAAAGTATTGTCACAAGGTTTGCAAAATAAAGAGGTTACTTGTTGTGGCCCTTGAGAGGCTGGCAAAGACCCAGCGATTACATAACCAAATTGAGTACGAAGTACTGGAACAAATGGTGCACTAGGGCTGGCTTCCTCCTGCGCCTGCCCATGGAGACTGGCTTGATGCTCAGAAGGCAGCAACAGCTGGAAAAATAAATCAGCATCTATAAGTATATGTATAACACTTGGCATATTAAAATCTTTGTCGGCCAGCTCAATGTTAGGGGGGAGTTTAAGTTTGCTCATGCTGATTTTTCTTTGAGGTAATTTTGATGTGATAGTATCTAAAACAAAACATGTAGCAGAGATTGCAAAGTCATTAGTGAGAGACTGCAATTTTAAATTTACTCGCCCTGTTACATTATAAATGTTGTTGCCAATTCCAACTACAGGAGTAGCAATAGCCTGTGGCTGTACACCTAATAAATTAAAAGGCTCCTTGGAAACAAATGAAATTTGAGATCCACTATCTAAAAGAGCTTTTACATTATACTCAACTCCATTACTCGCTATAGTCTTAACTCTAGCGGTTGGTAAAAGAACCTGTTTGTCGCTCACTTCTGAAAATAAAGTGACGGGAGATTGAATATTTTCTTGGTGAAGCAATTTGTTATGCTTCTCTTTGCAGATGTCACATTTGAAAAAGAATCTGCATTTATTATTATGCTTGTTAAGGCAGATTTTGCATAAATTGTTGTCTGCAACAAACTTTAGTCGGTCCACAACTGAAAGAAGTTGAAATTTAGGACAACTAAATAATTTGTGAGGTGACTTACATAATAAGCAGGCTGAGGTTGACTTCATGGAAGTAGCCGCCGCACCTTTCATTGTAGCCACATGAGAGGCCTTTGGAAAAGCATTGTATTGTACCTGTTGTTTCTCTGCACTTTCAAGCGCTAAGGCACGTCGCTCTAGAAATTCATATAGAGAGTGGGTTGTGCGTTCATCATGCAACATTTGAAATTCCCTATTGCAATAATTATCTAACTTTCGAGTTAATATGCAAAGTATTAATGGATCCCATAAGGATACATCATGTTTTAAATTTTTTAAAGCACCTTACTGTTGTTTAATTATCGAGACAAACTGTCTAATGTTTTGAGCCGTTGACTTTATGACTGCTGGCATGTCTAATAAGATATAAATGTGTTCAGAAGTTATTTTATTTACATTATCATATCGATCATTGAGTATTTTACAAGCCTCATCATAACTTTCAGGCAGGAGTGGTAGGTTTTTTATTAACTCAAGAGGTTCGTTTTGTAAACAACTACGTAGATAAAATAGCTTCTGAGTTTTTTGCAAACTATTATTTTTATCAATTAAAGCGTTGAATAAGCTTATAAAGGGTTTATATTCAGAATATTTACCCGTAAACGATGGAATGTTTATTTTAGGTAAGCGTGTTGATGCAAACTGGTCTTTATTTGAAGACGCTGGATGCGGCGCAGAAGATGCCTCAACAGACAAACGCTTGATGATAGATAAAGTCTCAACATATTTGGCTTCGACAGCCTCCGAATCATCACTTGACGGCTCTAAAGCACATATTTCGAGATTAAGCGCCTCGTACTTTTCGAAGGACGATCGTAACCTTTCTTCTTTGACACTTAACATGTGCGGATTAATGTCGATATCCGCATTAGAAAAGAAATTAAAACACTTTGTTAGTGCCCCTTTCAGAACGGCACGCTTTCTAATTAAAGCAGATAGCTCTGCCTCTATATTCGTACTCTCGGTCATATTTGCAGCGCACGCACTTATACACGTTCACTGAATTAATAATTATGACGCTAAAATATACGCACTTGGCAAGACAGAACTTAAATAAAACTTAAAAGTCTATAGGAGGGACCTTGGGTTACGGCACTAATGTTCTAGATCAATTAAAGTCAGTGGGTTCATGTAGCACATCCGTATATTTCGATCTCACAATACTGTTCTTAGTTTAACTGTCTTAGAGCTACTCGTGAGTAAATCTAAAGTACATGGCTATATAGTGACGACATACTTAGCTTACGCTTATACAATGACAACCTTAGCATACGCTCCGTTACACCAACCCCCCCTTTAAAAAAAATAGTTAAATTTCTCATAATATTATAATTTAGACATGTGCAATTTCCGTTATACAAACCAAAATAAAATAAAATTTAGAAAATATTTGCATTTTCTTACATTATTAAAATAAGTACCTACACAATAATATCATGGTACAATACAATACAACAATACACCATATTTTATAATATTCAGTATAACACTGGTTATAACATGTAAACACAGCAGGTGTTGATACATTACCTAAGGTAAGTACTTACGTTAACTTTTTTATCACACTAAACACAGTTAAACTAGGTAGATGCACACGAACAATAATTACGCACTACATTTTTTCTAAAGCAAAATACACAAAAATACAGATTGAAAATTATATTTCGACATCCGGGGAATTCTCGTTTCCCTGACGTTTTCGTCTAAAGCTGTATCTAGCGGCTTCTAAAGCGGTCGTTTGCAGTGATTGCATCTGCTTGGACAACCACTTTCTGCTTCCAGAAAAACATTGCTTACATATCAGGTAAATCACAATGATGCCGATCAAAATAAACACGGTGGACCATTCGATCAACGTTACTTGTGCAGGTTCCTTGGCCTCGGCAGCGGCCGCGGCCACTACGATTTCGTCTTTGGCAACTGTGTTACCCATAATGAAACTGCAAATTTACTATAAATACACAATGTGCGTGCAAGACGTGCTTCCGCAATGATAACTTATAATTATAACATTATAAACTAATACTTACTCATAAATTGAATCGCACGGGCATTCTGCTGACTCGGCCGCTGCGCGTCGTGCGCGCGGCCGCGGTCTGCGTAGCGTCCGAAGAGCGATTATCGCTACTCGCTATGCTCGTGTCCACTCTATTTGAAATATCTCTACAAGACTTATTACTAGAATTACTTAACTTAGTATCTACGTGCTTAATGGGTAAATTATTTGTCTGTACCTGTTCCGTACTGGCAAAAGCGGGTTTTAACCGATCAATCGATATGTGAACTGTACGGTTGGGCAGCTGAATAAGATAAACCTTATCTTTTCTTTCTAACACTTTGAATGGACCGTCGTAAGGAGGTACTAATGATTTTTTAACGCTATCATTACGTATGAAAACATGTGAACATTTATCCAAATCCGCGTGTATAAACAATGTGCGCGCATCCCTATGTGTGGACGGCTTCGGTTTCAAATTACTTATATTGTGCCGCAAACTTTTAACATATTGACATGGATCTAAAATGCTATTACTGGAATCGTTAAAAAAATCACCTGGCAAACCTAATGTTGTACCGAAAGTCATTTCGGCGGCACTAATGCCGGTATCGTTCCTTGTAGAACTCCTAAGGCCGAGAAGAACTATGGGCAGTTCCTGGACCCAACTAGTGGAATCTAGTCTAGCCATGAGAGCGGCTTTCAGTGAGCGGTGCCATCTCTCGATCATCCCATTGGATTGCGGATGGTACGGAGTTGTCCGTTTCCTGTCAATGCCTAAAAGATTCATTAACTCTCTAAAAACACTACTTTCAAATTGTCTGCCCTGGTCGCTTGTCAGCTTAGCAGGGCAGCCAAAACGCGCTATCCATTGCTCAAGAATGACCTTTGCAACCGAATTTGCGCTTATGTCTCTTACTGGGTGGGCTTCCGGCCAACCAGTTTGGCGATCTATCATCGTTACCAGGTACCGGTATTCTTGTGGCGAAGTAGGAAGTGGCCCAACAATGTCAACATGTACATGGGAAAATCGCTCAGCTACCGCGAAAGTGCCTAATTCTGACTTATTATGCTTAGTCACTTTAACGCGCTGACATTTAACACACTCTCTGGCCCATTTACCTACATCACTATTCATATTGTCCCAAAAGAATCGGTCCTTTACTAGCTTACGCGAAGTACGGATTCCTGGGTGACTTAAGCTATGAACGGAATTAAAAGCTAACTTCCTAAATTGCTCAGGTATGTACGGTCTAATCTTATTTGTGGACGTTTCACACGTTACAGGTAGGTCGCATCCAGGCATTGTTATGTCTTTGAATATCAACTTACAATTATTATAACAACTACGAGTACGTAAGTGAACAAGTTGCTTATCGCTAGCCTGTGCTCGAGCGATTGCTGAATAATCTAAAACCGTGGGACTGGTAACTGTCTCTATGCGGGACAACGCGTCAGCTATTACGTTACGTTCACCATCAATGTGACGTATGTCAGTGGAAAATTCACTGATATATAATAATTGTCTTACGCGCCTCGGTAATTCGTTATCGCTATTAACCTTAGAAAAAGCAAACGTAAGAGGTTTATGGTCAGTAAAAATTATTAGTTCGCGACCTTCTATCATATTTCGAAAATACTTTATCGCGAGGTAATTTGCCAGAAGCTCCCGATCATAGGTACTGTAATTAACTTGAGTTGCAGACATTTTCTTTGAAAAGTAACCTAAAGGTATCCATTTAGAATCAACAAATTGTTGTAAGACTCCTGCGACGCACGTGCTGGACGCGTCACTCATGAGCGCAAACGGGGTATCGGGTAACGGGAACGATAACGTCGCCGCGCTCTGTAAGCTCGTCTTACACTGTGAGAAAGCATCGCTGGTTTTTTCCGTCCAAACTATCTTTGTTTTATCTTTTTTCTTTGAATTTTGCAAATATTGATTTAATTGTTCCTGATATTCTACTGCATGTGGCAAATGTAAGCGGTAAAAATTAATCATGCCTAGGAATCGTCTAAGCTGCTCAATAGTCTCGGGCTTAGGGTAATTAACTATGGCATCAACCTTGTCCTTGAGCGGTCGAATACCTTGTGTAGAAACTTCGAACCCTAAAAATTCAACCTTAGACTGACCGAATGTGCATTTTTCTAAGTTAATAGTGATACCGAACTCGTTCAGACGGCTGAAAACTTCTCGTAAGTGGTTTTCATGGTTGTCAAGGTCGCTAAATATTAAAATATCATCTATATAACAGTACACATAATCTAGACCTGCAAGGACGGTGTGATTCATAAACCGTTGAAAAGTCTGCGCGGCATTTCGTAAACCGAACGTCATGCGCGGAAACTCGAATAATCCGAACGGCGTTGTGATGGCGGTCTTCTCTACATCGTCGGGGTGTACACAAATACAATGATATGCTCGGCGAATATCTAACCTTGAAAATATTGTTTTGTTAGCCAATAAGTACGTAAAGTCATGCAACCTCGGTATAGGATAGCGGTCTGCCTTTGTAATTGCATTGAGTGCTCTGTAATCGCCACAGGGACGTATTTTACCGTTTTTTTTCATAACAACATGTAGAGGACTTGCCCACGCACTTTTCGACGGTCTACAAATCCCCATTTCTTGCATTAATTTAAATTCTTCCCTTACCTTAGCGTAGCGGTGAGGTGGCAACGGTCTGACTCTCGCATGCACCGGCGGGCCGCTGGTCTCTATAAAATGGAACACAGAATGCTTCGGCGGCTCCTTAAAAGAAAGCGGTTTAGTTATCTCTGGGTACTCTGCTAAAAGGGAATGATAAGGGTGACTTACATCTACGGTCGTGATTGACGGATCGTTACTGGCTACGATAGAAGCTAAAACATTTATGTTTGTCAGTTGGTCAATCAACCTATGCTTACTTAAATCTACTAATAGCTTATATTTGGCCAAGAAATCTGCACCTAGAATTGGTTGATGAACTTCCGCTATGACAAATGTCCATCGAAATGCTCGACGTAGGCCTAAATCTAGCACTAAACTTTTCGTACCGTATGTCTTTATTCTAGTCCCATTCGCTGCATATAATGTATATTCTTGGCACTCACTGTTCCGTAGGTTTTTCGCTAGCTTGTCACGCGGTAGCACCGAAATATTTGCGCCAGTATCGACGAGAAAACGTAGTCCATTATTACGGTCTGTGACCCGAAGGCGGTTGTAGGGCGATATAGTACAGACCTCCGCCGCAGTCCGTACTCCTGCTAGTTTTCCTGCTTGCTCTTCCATGCACATGGCTCAGTGCATTTCAATGCTCTTGCACGAAAGCGATGGTGGTAAAAACATAGCCAGTCAGGACTCTCTGGTGATCTACGTGGCCTCGAAGGATCGCGACTTCGATTGCGTGAAACAGAACGTGAACGATTACCTCCCTGATTCCATTGTTGTCTGGATCTGCCAACTTTTTCTATTTCAGCTATCTTC
This sequence comes from Euclidia mi, assembly GCA_944739405.2. Classification (NCBI taxonomy): domain Eukaryota; kingdom Metazoa; phylum Arthropoda; class Insecta; order Lepidoptera; family Erebidae; genus Euclidia; species Euclidia mi. The sequence goes on along the minus strand of OX123182.2, from coordinate 43,143,064 downwards.
AAGCTTAGCTTCGTTATCTCCGCCATTATCATTTCTGTGTCCTTGGACGTGTTCGGCTGCTGCTGCGCTACTTCAGTGACGTGTACTGCACGCGTGGTCTCGAAGACATTGTCGGCTACGGTCGACAAGTTGTCAAGGTCCTTTGTGTCCGAAACTGCTAGTACTGCGCGTATCGGAGAAGGTAGGTGTCCTTGCCAAAGGATTTTCAGTGTGTCATCCGGTATCTTATCCTTGGCTAGCTCTCTCATGCGACGCAGAAGTTGCGATGGTTTTTGATCGCCTAATTCCATTTCGCTGATGAGTTTCTGTAGTTGCCGATTTTTGGATTCCTCGTAAATGGTCAACAGGCGAGCCTTCAATGCTTCAAATTTTTTTGTAGACGGTGGATCGATCAGCAAATCCGTAACTTGTTGTATCGCCTCCTTGGATAGTTTGGAGACAACGATGTCGTATTTGGCCTCGTCCGCTAACTTCTGTGGCGCCAGCATTGCCTCAGTTCTTATAAACCACACGCGGGGTGAGTCTACCCAAAACTCCGGGATTTTGGAAGTTAGCGATATCGCTGCAAGGTCAACCGCGGACGACGGAGTAGTCATCTTCCTGATTTAACTGTTCGAACTATTCACTGCAAAATACTGTTTTAGAACGCGGGCGTCGGGGTCACCAAATATAGGAGGGACCTTGGGTTACGGCACTAATGTTCTAGATCAATTAAAGTCAGTGGGTTCATGTAGCACATCCGTATATTTCGATCTCACAATACTGTTCTTAGTTTAACTGTCTTAGAGCTACTCGTGAGTAAATCTAAAGTACATGGCTATATAGTGACGACATACTTAGCTTACGCTTATACAATGACAACCTTAGCATACGCTCCGTTACAAGTCTTTACACAAAGTTGTTGAAGCTAAAAATGGCGGGATGGCGTCCTGTCGTGGCGTTTTCGACGGCAAGATGGAAGATGGTGGCGCCACGCTCGCAATTACTCGCAATCGGCAATGGTAGTGTGGCCAATGGCGTTAAGGCGCGGCCGCTACAACAAAAAATTTTGACCAATGCCGTGACTTCACTGCACACTAGTAGGACACACAGCGCCGTGCAGCGGCGAGTAGCAGAAAGATCTCTTTCTTTCTGGAAACGCCGATTTTCTCCGATCTTCCTTTTGGCGGTTAAAATTGGAAGTTCCGCTGTTTTTCTTTTGTAGGTAATGGAAATAATATATGATGAGTATTGAATACACCGTTGACGGCTTCAGCTGTCGACGAGTTTGATCGGTAATCACTCACACGGCGGCAACAGACGTGGAGATTGTAACCGTTTCGGGCGTCGTAAAAACTGTCCTGAACAACGATCTTGCACTTTATTTGTTTACACTCGCGGTACCTCACCATTCGAAGGACCATGAAAAGAAGTTTAATTGTTTTTGGGGCTGGTTTAAATTAAACGAGGTCCGTGAGGTAAAAATGCGTGTATTCTCTTGTACCACAGTTAGGGAAGAAGTGCGGGCGGGGCCGCATAGCGTTACCAACACATAAAATATAAATCTTTCACACTAATATACATGTGTACCAACACAAAAAAAAAATTTGGGTTGCCAACAATTGTGTTTGTTTCATCGATGGATCCGACCACAGAATTAAACTATCAGTAAAACAGTTAATTTCATTATTTTTGTATTTGTATTCTGGCTATGCATCAACCCATTTTAAAAGATACCAACAAAATACCCGTCAACATTGCATTTAATATTTGGTATATTGATATTACTATTGGTATATTATATTGTATATTGTATTTGTTATGTAATTGAAATAGGATTGATCCCAAGATCAGAAATAAGAAAATAAACATATCTATTGTGTATATTGTATAGCTTCACCACAACCAACGACGCCAAATCCACTCATATTCATACCTAAAAACAAAACTACTCCATGATTTTGCAATTCCGCAAATGCCACATAGAATATGACATATTGACAAAATTAATAAACGGAGAACGCACAGTGCCTGTGGTTTTATTCGGGGGTTAAATAAATACGTCCTCTTGCCTCTACGGTATCTGATGTCGAATCTAAATAATTAATTCCGGCAGGCATTACATCTGAATATTAGGGTACTTACACAATTCGGCTGCAGAGTTATGAAGAACTCGTAAAATTAGATTGGGTGACCATTCATAAACCCTGTCCTTACCTACATGAAAGGTCACCCTCAATTTGTAGTCTACGCCAAACTAATACCTTCTATAGTCAAATATTACGGTTCACCCTGACACCTGACGACAAATATTTCGAAGCAAGTATTTAAACAATACATATTTACATAAACTCTCAAACTGACGTACGCTACAACTCCGCACATTCTGGACTGAAATAAGTGATACGTGTATAATAAAGAATAAAGAATACGGACCTAAGTTTCTCGAGCTTTTGCTTCGTACGCCACATTAGCCTCGCTCCTAACAAATAAAGAAGGGAAAAGAAACATCGCCTACATACAGACAGTCAAACATAATACGCGGTGTAGTTACACAAAAGTTGCGAAGTTTGAGTGAACTTTGCAATACACTTAAGTGAGGGGGCTAAACTCGTGGCGTTTGACCTCTCAGACGGCTTTCCCACCAAATAACGCGAATTGTAGCAAAGCCTAGCTTTCCTACCCTCTTTAGGGGGGAACTACGACGAAGTTTCTACCTAGCTTTAAAGTTAATTAGGTGACGCGCTCCCACTCCTCTATGTTTTATAAGATCTGTGGCACCCGGAATGGACTAGATAGATTGGCAGTTTAGCTGTCTGTCGTCGGCAACGCGACTTCAACCTTTGTTAAATTGTGTAATTGGTACGTCTAAACTGTCCCACTAAATAAGAGATTTAACGAAGTAATTTTGTCAACATTTTGAAACATTCATTACTGCTACACTTCAAACTGGCATAAGCCTTACAATTTAAGTTACAAAGAAAGTTAGACAGTTGTGGTAAAACACATTAATATTCTGTAACGCGTCTTGTCACGTTGCTTACATCATAATTCTTAGAACGAAGCCCGTATACTAAGTTAGTAAGTACGTAATTGTTCTAAAACTCTTTATTACATTCGTCTTCCAAGATACGTTCTGACTTAACAATACTGTATAGACTAGATGTAAAGCAAAATGGTGAATGTGATATCGAATAGTTTTTTGCAATAGAATTGAAATTTAAAATCTCTTGTCTTTAAAAATGCACTGAAAAAAATAAAGGTGAATAATCGAGAAAATAAAGCATAAAAATCCAAGGATATAGGTGAAAAATAACTGATAAACCACACAAAAATCATTCAACTTAACGGCATACAACGATCCCCAATTCAGGCGCTCGTGACCTGTGACTCGCCCATTTTTCCTCTCCGGAGCGACATGCGACAGCTAGGCCTCAGTGAAAACAAGTGAAAATGTAGGGGAAAAGAAAAAAGCCACAATGCTCCACTGATATTGAAAACGAGTACAAGCACTCTAATACTTTACAGCGCACAATAGTTTGTGTTAACTGGGTTTGAAGTACGTATATAAAGTGTGAAGTATAAATATGTACTAAACCCTTTTTTATTATTTAGCTGCACATACCTACTAAACTATCAAAAAAGGCGTTGCTGCACAAAGGTTATAATCGGTGGTGATATTATTGGTGCCTTTTTTAACATGCAGTGGTCACCGCCACGTGAAGAAACACAAGACTAGTTGTTTACAAGTATAATTTTATCATGTACTAGACGTCGCCAGCGGGTACGCCCGCGTCAATTATGCGTATAAACTTTCCTCTTGAATCATTCTATTAAAAAAAACCGCATCAAAATCCGTTGCGTAGTTTTTAAGATTTAAACATACATAGGGATAGAAGACAGACTTTGTTTTATACTATGTAGTGATTTCATGTTGGAGATCCTATTTAAATAAATGAATATCAATATATCTTTTAGTGATTTACGATTTATGAGTATATATTTTCCTCTTCGCTGCTCAGTAGGTAAGACGATCACATTGTCATTCAGTTTCCTCGGTTTTATCGATGTAAAGCCCTGGAAACTGAATAAAAATTAGAACATTTGCTTTACAGGCAATTATGATACGCCAAAGACTGTATATAGTTAAAGGACGAATAATCAAAGCGAGGCAGCGATAGCCTAGTGGAGATACCAACAGACTGCCATGCAGAGGGTATCGGGTTCGAATTCACGGCGCGCAACACTGACTTTTCGAAGTTATGTGTGTATTGAATTATTAATTATCGCTTGCCCCGTGCCTCGGAGAGCACGTTAAGCCGTTGGTCCCGGTTGTCATGAAGATCTTTGACAGTCGTTATAGGGAGTCAGTACCTATGTATCTCTGAATAAACTGACACTAGTCTAAACCATGGAATATCGCTATCCCTTTGAGTTGCGGAGGTCAGACAGACAGTCGCTCCGTGGAAAAGCTAATATTCAGTCAAATCCGCTGGCCTTTTCAGAATATCACGACAACTAATCGAATCGTATGTCATTGGTGCCGTAATCCAATCTTATGCGCTTTGTCAATGTTATTCAGAATCATCCGACTTCGGATTCAGTTGAATTTTCGATAAGTCAATTTGATTCCGATAACACATTATGGTGCGTTTACTGAGTATGCTTGTATAGATAAATGTACACACGAAAGTACAAATTATTCAAATATAATTAGCTTTGTAGAGGACTATTTTGATAATCTAGATTAAAATTAAAGCAAATTATATGACATCAACATTAAAAAAATATATTTATATTTATATAAATTTAAAAAACACAACTATGTACCTATTCATGTCATTGAATGCAACCTATGAACAATACCTACTTACTTCGTAAACACTAACCAATAAATACAAAATGAGCGAAGAAGCTTGTGTCAAATTGTACTTTTTGTGTTTGATTCGGAAAGCGTGTGATTTTTTAGTGGTCACTTTATTTACCTATATTTATAACTAATATGGATAAAGTTAAAAGAGATAGAAGTGCAATCTTCTCCATATATGACAGTAACAAAACGTGTTTAGAAAACAAAGTGATGATATGACGTGGAAGAAGACAGAAGCCGCTTGGGAAAGCATATAAAATGAATAATCGATCTGGAGGAACATTCAGGTCGACCAAGACTGCAATACGTTAGGAGCTGTATCGTTAGTATCGTACCGGAGGTGGCAAGAAAACAGCACCTCCACTTGATAATGTGGACTTGGAAAGTTTTGTTGACTCTTATGAACTGCCAGCCCAAGAAAGTCAAGGTAAATTTACTGATTATTTATACATAATTATATAAAAGAGACCCATACTAGGACACAAAATTTTATTGCAGAACCATATTCCCAGAACTTAGGGTCCCAAGCCAACCTCACCTGTAAGGTGCATAGGGTTCCGACCAAGAACTTAGGGTCCCAAGTGTAGGTACAATTTTTCAAATTAATTTCACTATTGTTTTCTTTGCAGCTAATGTACCAAATGAATCACTACAACGTATGGGAGTTTGAAGAAAATTCATGCGAGAAGGAGGCAGAGTTAAAAGAAAAGGAGTGCAAGTGGAAGGAAGAGGAACATAAGACAAAATTAAAAAAATATATTAAATGAATAAATGTTTATTTTGTTTCTGTCATTGTCATTGATTGCAATGTAATGTAGGGCAATGCAGGCAACTATTATACATTACACACAAGCTAATTTTAATGTCACCTGTTGTCTCAGTACAGGTAATCTATTCTTGCACATGGCAAATCATCTTTCAACTATATTCCCTATTCCTATTATGTGTCCCATTAAGTAAGTTTTCTGTGAGGGATGATGGGTTCAGAAAGGGTGTCAAAAGGTATTGCTATACTCATATCCGCTATCACCAAGAAGTAAGCCATCTCTAAGTTGACCAGTTCCAAGTCATTGTTTCAAAAGTGAATTATATAATTATAATACATACATATCGTCACGCCTTTTATCCCCGAAGGGGTAGGCAGAGGTGCATTTTTACACCCACTTATCGCCAGATATACTTTAGTCCCACGTAATAAGGGGCGAGCCTATTGCCGTACCAGGCACATTTCCAGACTCCGTGCTGCTACTGAGAATTTCGTGATAGAAAAACCCAATAACACTGCCCGACCCAGGAATCGAACCCGGGACCTCCCGATACCACGTGCACATTTATGCCTCGAGACCAACGAGGCAGTCGTATAGGGTTTGATGTTTGATGCCGTGTGGTTGACGGCTTAGAATACAAGTGTCACCACCCCCTATCTTCCCGTGGGTGTCGTAAGAGGCGACTAAGGGATAACACGATGCAAATACCATCTTTGCGAAGAGACGGAAAAAAGTGCATTATTGAATATTATCTGATCATGGACAGATCCTGGTGATTTTGCTACATTATCCAAGCATTTTAATAGGCTAATGCAAAAGCACTTGAACATTAACAAATTTTCCTTTCTGTTTATATAACTTCACCTGAAATAATAAGTATTACTTTCATTTTAATATTATACTAAGCAGGTATACATATAAGTAAATTAACATGTTGTGTCCTTGTGATGATAATGTTAAGAAATACCACGCACCAGGCGACTATATTGTAACATGGGTACAATCTAGAGCTCCTATGACATTTCATAAAAACAATCTTGTAGCGTAGTTACTTCAGACGTCGGGGAATTATAACTAAGTATAGTTGAGCAATAGCCGCAGTAACTTTCATAACAATACAGCATGCCATTGTGCCATGCCAGGTGGACTGTCACCACAAAAATCAACTGCACTTCTTAAATGAGATGCATTACTTAGCAAGATACCTAAGCGTAAGTATTATACTTGTTACTGTGGAAACTGCTTGATAGGTACCTAAAATAAATATTTTTAATAGGTAAGTACTTCATTTATTATACTAAAGATTATGTAACGGGTCTGAATCGTGTTAATGAACGAAAAGAAAGATGAAATACCTTTCTATTTTTTCCGACGTTTCGGCATGTGTTACACCAACCGTGGTCACGGGATGACTGATGTTCGTCAGCACTGCCTCCGAGAAGTGCGGGTTTTGGAAACTACCCTCACTTGGTCTTCACAATTATTAACATTTATATGTTCGGAACTGTCAGTACTTCGACACACAACACTAATGGTATCTACACACTGGCGCGTAATGTCACCTCGTCGGTGTCTACATTTGCTGATGACAGGATTCCAAGATGTAGATAAACGGTAACCATCATCCCGGTTGAAATTTGCATGCTTTTTGATTTCAACCGCTTCCCGTGCTATTCTTGATAAATAGTGACGGTCTGTGGAGAGAACCTGGGGCCGATGTAGCTCAATCCAGTGATTGGATCCTGACTCCAACAAATGCTCAGCTATGGCCGACTTGGTGGTTTGTCGGTTTTGACGGCCGTGATGTGTTCCTTAACTCGTTCGGCGATGGTCCTTTTTGTTTGCCCGATGTAGGAACTACCACAGCTGCAATCCACCTTGTACACGCCTGGTGTTTGAAAAGGGATGACATCCTTTGGAGTACGCAGGTGATTTGCTACTTTGGAGTACGGACTACATACAGTCTTGATGGAGTATTTTTGTAGTACTGTTTCAACTTTATCCGTTACTCCTTTTATGTAGGGCATGAACGCTGGCGCTCTGTTCACTTCAGTCAGTCTCAACCTTTTCCTTGACCTTCGCATATTGTGTTTGTAACCGTTTTGCTTGAGTACCTCCCGAATATGTGTGAGCTCACTATCTAAGTGTTCGGGGTCGCAAAGGTCATATGCTCTGTTTTTCAATGAAGCAATAACGGATTGCAAATGTCGCGGGTGATGATGTGAATTTGCAGGTAAGTACCTGTCCGTGTGTGTGGGCTTCCTGTAAACAGTGTGTGACAGGTTTCCATTTTCTCTCACCTTGATCTTCACATCGAGGAAGGCCAACGATCTGTCTGTCTCCATTTCATAAGTGAACCTTATATTAGGGTGTATGGAGTTCAAGTGATCTGCTAATTGTTCTACAACATGTATGTTACCCTTTCTAATACAGAACACGTCATCGACGTATCTTTTCCATATCTTTACGTGGAACGCTTGTAGTTGGATCCCTTCTTCAAAATGTTCCATCCAGATGTTGGCCATTACCGGTGCGACAGGGCTACCCATGGCCACTTCGTCGATGTGGAGGTAATATTGCCCACGATATAGAAAATAATTCCCGTCTAGGCAGTGTTTCAGTAGAACAATGTATTTATCAGACAGACCGTTTAACCTCAGTTTACTCTCGACCACATCAAGGCAGTCTTGAATTGGAACGCTTGTGAATAGTGACTCGACATCAAAGCTCACCATCACTTCATCGGGTTCTACTTTCATGCTCTTGATGACGTCTACAAAATGGCGAGAATCCTTTACAAACGACGATGTCTTACCTACTAATGGTTGCAGTACCGCTGCAATGTGTTTCGCTAGGTCGTAAGTGGGTGAATTGATCTGACTTACGATCGGGCGTAGAGGCACGTTATTCTTGTGAATTTTCGGCAAACCATATATTTTCGGCGGTTAAACGGTCTTAGATCTATAGAGGCGTTCAAACACATCGTCCGTGAAAAGATCTTGGTAGTCCTTGACAAGCGCTCGTATACGTTTTGTGACTCTGGCAGTGGGATTATATGACACCGGCTTGCATGTGGACACTTTGCTTAATAGATCCCGCATTTTATTATCATAATCACCGGAATTCACGATTCAGACCCGTTACATAATCTTTAGTATGTGTGCAAATCGTGGTAGTTTAAAAGTAGTTACTTCATTTACTGTCGTAACAGTAAACTAATAATAATAATAATAATAAATTTATTTATTTCTCCACAAAGGCAATATAACAATGTTGTGTTCTTAGATCTAGGTACACATTATAGACCTTTGTGAGAGACTTGGAGTCTGTGCTAGGATAACCCTGTGTTACAGATCTCCAGGCACTCTCACTTCAGACAGTTGAGCACAAAGATTTGCGTTTATTCGTTGAGACTTAACGCTATTTAGAGCTATTAGTAAAGTAAAAGTTTTCACACAGCCACAAAAGGAAATATAATATGGTGTATTATCTACTACCGCATTCTATATTTATGAATTTTTCAGTAGTGTCATAATCGAGATTATGGAGCCATTTGAACAGTACTGCTTTACATTTACACTTGCTAAGAGGATATATTGCCAAATACTTGTTAGCTTTATTGTAGAGGTAACTGCCTAAGAACGAAAAGTGTCGTTGAGCTAATTGTGTATTTGTGCGCTTTACCTGACACACTCCGTGTTTCCGTCTTTTGTCTTTGAGGTGGGACGCATCATAAGATAGCATCGAATGTTGCCGAAAAATAGTGTCACGTAGAAATAGTTGACGGACTGATAAGACTTCACACTGTTTATAAACGTCTGTAGTTGGATGTAAAAATGGAAGAAAACGGCTGACTTTTAGCACTGCCCTCTGAGCCCTTTCCACTTTGAGCATGTGAGTTTTTGCAGTGCCACCCCAGACAATACGTTAGTATTGACTGACAGAGAGCAAAATAAACCATTTTTATAGCACTATGCTCGGCCACATGGCGAAGGTTCTTAAAGATATATATAAATTTCCTAATTCTAGTTGTTAGAAGATCTGTATGTTGTTCGAAGCTGAGAGTGTTGTCGATGTTAACGCCTAGGTATTTTATTGCGGAGGCATAGCTGATGGTAGCGCAAGAACATGAGGAGGTGTTGGGATAAGCACATTCGTGGGCAATAATAGGAGGTAGGATACTATACGGTATTTGAATGTTGCTTCGAGTGGAAAAGGCAAGGCATTTAGTTTTGTCCGTGTTCAGTGACAGTTTGTTTCGTCTTAGCCATGAAACGACAATATTGAAGCCGATCTGGGCTGATTCGACGAGTTCTAACCACGAGTCGCCTTGGAACAACAATGCGGTATCGTCAGCGAAAGCGACGATCTTTCCATTGGGCAATTTGAGTTCGCAGAGGTCATTTACATAAGAAAGGAACAGCGTTGGTCCAAGAATACTCCCCTGCGGCACTTCGTGCACAACGGGAAGATCATCACTAACTTGGTCACCTATCTTGACTCTCTGGAAACGATTCTCGAGATAGCTACTAAAAAGTTGCAATTGTTTGTCTCTTATGCCAAGGTAATCTAACTTTTTAATTAGTAGTGGAATTGAGACCGTATCGAAGGCCTTAGCGAGGTCCATGAAGATGACTAGTGTCTTTTTGTTGTTATCTAAATTAGTCACTACAAAGTCCGTCACTTCATGGACTGCATCACTAGTTGACCTTCCTTTTCGGAAACCAAACTGAGAATGAGATAATAGTGAGTTATCTTCTAGGTATTTGATAAGACGACGGTTAATAATCTTTTCCAGGATGTTCGATATTGTTGGTAATATTGATATTGGCCTATAACTATGAAGACATGCTTTGTCACCAGTTTTGTAAATAGGAAGGACTTCAGCTAGTTTTAGTTTATCTGGAAATTGTGAATTGGTCAAGGCCAAGTTAAATATATACGTTAGAGGTGGTATTAAGTATTCCCTGTATCTCTTTAAAACCACTGTAGATATGTTGTCACGTCCAACAGCACAGCCAGTTTTGGAATTTAATATCAGTCTTTCTATTTCATTTTCGTCCGTAGGCAAAATTACAAATGAGTGTGGATGTGACCGGTGTGATGCAAAATTATTAGAATCGTTATTACGTTTATATTTATTAGCAAGTGACTTACCAATGTTTATAAAATAGGAATTAATATCATTTACAGTATAAGCACTTTTACTGATTAGGTTAATCGAGTGATTTGTGTCATTTGTAGTCATATTTGTTATTGTTTTTATTGATTTCCATAATTGTTTATTACTAGTGTTTGCCGCGGTTTTAATCTCATTTTTATCAAAAGCCTGTTTAGTTTTTTTTAAAAGATCGTTACAATAATTTCTGTATCGCTTATATGTTACCAAAATGTCGTTATTATTAGGATTCTGTTTAGCTTTACGGTGTAATCTATCCCTATTTCTCATACATTTGAGTAGACCAGGCGTTATCCAGCACTTGATGACCCTTTTTCTGTTAGAGGTCCTGATTTGAAGTGTGTTTTTCAATATGATTGTATTTAATGAATTGAGGAACACTTCAGTGGCAATGTTAGCATTTGTGGCATGATAAACTTCAGAAAAACTGAGGTTTTTAATATCATTATCAAGTTCAGAGAAATTTATACGTTTGATGTATTTCTGAGTAATTGCTTGCAAGACTTTGGTTTCAAGGACTATGATTGTGGAATAATGGTCTGTTACAGTTGTATCGGCAACATAGCAAAATGATGGGAACCTTGTTTTGAGTATCACATGGTCTAGACATGTTTTATTGTGTGTTGGGTACGTGTGGGCCGGGAGAATCCCATGCATTGCTAGTAGGTTTAAGTATGTATGCAAGTTTGCGTCATTAATGTCTTGGCAAATGTTTAAGTTTATATCACCCAATAAAATTATACTGCGAAATTGTTTAATTGTTTTGATAAACTTATCCAGTGAAAGTATAAAATTAGAAGGATTTTTGAAGCCAGTGGGCCTGTATATGACTAGGACTGCGATACTATTGGCGTATGTTATAAATAGACAATTACATTCAGATATATCAGGTTCGACAATCGATACATAAGAATTATATTTACAGTAAACCACCACACCCTCATTTTGGCTCAAATTTTCTCAGTTTTTACGTAATTGTATCCTTGAAGTGATGGTATATAATATTGCGTATGCGACAACCAGCATTCAGTCAGAGCTACAACATCCCATTCTATCTGTGATCGCTTTAGTATGGTTTGTAAACCAGAATAATTACGATTTATACTTCTTATATTTTGGTGTATAATTTTAAGCGAACTTTTGGGTCTCGAAATAAGGCTCTCGCAATTGTCAATATGACAGGTAGAGGAATGTGCTATGTTAAAGCGGTCCAGGTCCGTCAATATATCGTTTGCATTATTGAATGTTAAAGATAGTCACACAAACAGTATTTATCACTTGTTTTAACATGTGCTTATTAGCTGTGTAAAATAGACAGTAACTGTATAAAACGGAAGTACATAAAATATGATAATTACTGAAAAATATGCAGATTATCTCAGACGCGAAATAAGTTGTATACATAGTCTTATAATAAACATACAGCGCACACAAAATACTGCAGATATAACCATCATCTATATTTTTGTAGAGTACTAACTTGATTGCAGTTAAGTTATACAATGTATAATATAATACGTTTTGCAAGCTGCAGTGAAATCTCCTAAACCGATAACTTAAATGAAATTTGTGGAAATTGTGGTGTGAGAATACAGTGCATGCACAACCATATACTACAACAACTATAACAAAAATAATACAAAATATCAAATATATAAAAACTATGAACAATAATACCAGTTTAGAGGTGTAGGCTAGTCATCCGTAGCCACGTAATTTTTCCAGGCATTGGGCTGATTTAATTGACAAAACTTTGGCTCCTTCGTCCTTTTTCAATAGTATGTTGTAATTAGAAATCCAACAAAATTTGTATCCCTGTAAGTCAGCCACCTTTTTTGTTTCATAGTATAGCTTTCTCATTGAAGATGGGAGCCGTTCTGAGACATATATTGGTGTTATATTAACCGACATGCCAACATGTTGAGAATTTAATCGCTCCCGAGATGGACGGGACTTGTTGAACTTTTTCACAGCTTGTATGACGTTGTTCTTCTGAGTTACACATTGAAATTCAGCGACGATAGTTGACTTCATTGTGTCTTTTTTAATGTAATGAATCAGTGTAACCTCTTGTTTAGATGTTCAGTATATTTGATAGGTTGTATTAGTAAAATCACTTGAATATGAAAAAAATACCACTCATCTTTGCGATTTAGGGCTTATTTTATGTTTTATAAAGTTAAGCACTTGGTTACCTGCATATTTCGATAGGTACACGAAATCTGGCAGAAAAAGAATGTTTCACCTAGGTTAGTAAAATACTAATAATCAACAAGGAATGTAATCATTTCACGATTTCTAGGTAAGGTAAGTTATCGCTGCGTCATAAGATTACAATATCTTCAATCAAGTCAAATAAATACATTTTTATTGATAAATAAAATTATATACTTAGAGTAATCGTATTATGTTTATGTTATTTGACGTAGCTACACAAAATGACAGTCCATCTATCAAAATGACAACGGACAACTTTGTCAACTAGAAATAAACTTAGTAAACACACTAATATAAATTTGGCATTTGGCAGATGTCTTGGAAAGTAAGTAAGTAGTAACGCGAATGTCGTGAAATAAACACATGAAGTTACGGGTGTCTCTCAAATTTCTTTGGTGCCTTTACATGGCGAGTAGGCTACTCAGTAGACACTTAGACAGTAGGTACTTATGGTTGGTGAAATAGGCCCAATTAATTAAAAGTATAGGTATTTGAGCTTACCTTTATTTCTGCAGGTATGCTAGTACATTTACTGCCCCCACTTAAATAATTTTTAGTATCCGTTATCAAAGTTCGGACGACGGTGAGGCGATATTTCCCAATAAATATTGGGGTTGATACCGAAAAAGGATAATCTTCAATATATCACGATACCACTCATTCTGAAATGGCGGGAAATTACGTATCTATTTGATTTTCATTCAATTCATTTATAAATATAATTATAGGTAAAAAAATATATTAAAAATTAATAGTTCGAATAACAATCTGATGCTATGTAGCTCTCGATTATGTTTCCACAACAATTATCGGATTTTGCTGTCAACCTGCGTTATCGAAGCATTCTGAATAGCATTGACTTACGATAAGATACTAGTTATCGGGCGTTATGACGTCACATTAGATTAGATATCTTTGACGTGATTTTAACATTCGAAACGGTTGTTCTGAATAACAAACTGAAGTAATCGTACGATATGAAACCGAAACGTACGAAAACTGAGTTATCGTGACATTCTGAATCGACCTGCCGGTTAGATTAGTAAGCGGACCCCGGGTTGAAGCTGGGATAACGCTAGCAGAAAGAAAAAAGAATGAATAATCAAACACAAATAATACTTTCTATGCCGGTCATAATAAAAAAGGATATATTACAATGAATTAAACACCGAATATTTAAAATGCACGGCTAAAATTAAAAAAATTAATTCCACAAAATTTGCCTAAATTCACGTCGTCAAATGCACAAATTCAAGTTCATTTATTTTGATAAAACATTCTTTGTTATATTTTGTCATTGGCACAAGTGGGATATTGGTTGCGAATTAAATTTAATTTTATGAACATATTGTTTTATGAACGAATCATGGTACACTACAACAAGTTAATCACGTTCTACGAGTAAGTACTGCCCAAAATATACCATACGTATTAAGATAAGATAAGATAAGATAAGATAAGATAAGATAAGATAAGATAAGATAAGATAAGATAAGATAAGATAAGATAAGATAAGATAAGATAAGATAAGATAAGATAAGATAAGATAAGATAAGATAAGATAAGATAAGATAAGATAAGATAAGATAAGATAAGATAAGATAAGATAAGATAAGATAAGATAAGATAAGATAAGATAAGATAAGATAAGATAAGATAAGATAAGATAAGATAAGATAAGATAAGATAAGATAAGATAAGATAAGATAAGATAAGATAAGATAAGATAAGATAAGATAAGATAAGATAAGATAAGATAAGATAAGATAAGATAAGATAAGATAAGATAAGATAAGATAAGATAAGATAAGATAAGATAAGATAAGATAAGATAAGATAAGATAAGATAAGATAAGATAAGATAAGATAAGATAAGATAAGATAAGATAAGATAAGATAAGATAAGATAAGATAAGATAAGATAAGATAAGATAAGATAAGATAAGATAAGATAAGATAAGATAAGATAAGATAAGATAAGATATATATAATCCAATGTGTAGAAATAAATGGCTCAAAATCCAGTGGCGTACCAGTACAATTGGGAGTGCCGCAGGGTAGTATCCTAGGGCCTTTCCTGTTTCTAGTTTACATAAATGATTTGCCATTTTACCTGAGAAATATTTGTGACGTGGTATTGTTTGCTGACGATACTTCATTGATATTTAAAGTAGATAGAAATAAGGAAAACTTTACCGAAATAAACAGTGCTCTTATTCAGGTGACTAAATGGTTTACTGTAAATAACTTAGTACTGAACGCCAGAAAAACCAAATGTGTTAAGTTTGCTTTGCCCAACGTCAGAAACCTTGGTCCTAACATAGTTTTGAATGGTGATGTACTGGAAACAACTGAATCTACATTGTTTCTAGGAATAACACTTGATTCGAAGTTACAATGGGGCGCACACATTACATATCTGTCAGCGAAACTTAGTTCGGCTGCTTATGCCATTAAGAAGGTGCGCAATTTAACAGATGTCGATACGGCTAGATTGGTATATTTTGGCTATTTTCATAGTGTTATGTCTTATAGCATATTACTTTGGGGTAGAGCTGCTGATATCGAAAGTATTTTTATATTGCAAAAAAGGGCAGTTCGGGCCATTTACCAATTACGGACAAGAGTTTCGCTCAAAGAAAGATTCAAGGAAATCGGTATTCTAACAGTAGCGTCTCAGTATATTTATGCTAGTGTTATGCATGTACGTAAAAATATAAATTCATATTCAAAGAATAGTGATATACACTCTATAAATACAAGAAATAGACATAAATTATGTGTTCCGTATTTTCGTTTGTGCAAAACTCATAGTTCTTTTATAGGACTTAGTATACGTATCTACAACAAGATACCGATAAGTATTTTGGACCTGCCTTTTAACGCATTTCAGATAAAGATTAAAAATGACCTAATGCAAAAGGCATATTATAATTTAAATGAATATCTGAATGACAAATGCGCTTGGAAATAATGTTTCATAATTCATATATTATACAGTAAATAGGTAGATGATAAGTTTCTTGACATGTAATTAAATATTATTCCATTCCAATTAAAATCATGTAAATGATAGTTTTTGGAATCGCCACCACATTACTAAATGTCACTCATCTAGTTAGATACTTTTATTTGTTATTTTTTTTTATAATGTATTATAATCGTGTAGCCAATCAGTTCGATCGGTGGTTATATTTCAAAAAGTATCATGTCAATCAATCAAATATAGGTACTACATTTGCATTTTGCACGCGTTCCACATATTTATGATAATATTAACGATCTGGAAAATGCAGGTAATTCGTGTTCATGGTCAGTATACCAACAGATTGTTAATTACAGCCGGTTCGTGTACCGTTGTCGTCATGCTCACTAAAATGTCATTTCTTGTGGTGGCGTCGTGTGTCGGGTCATCCCTGTCCCTCTGATATGGCGAGAGGGATGATGGCTGGCCCATGCGTCATACTCGTGAACGGGTGCTACTTGCGATGACTGGTCGATGTCGGTCTTACGGGCTGGTATTACATTTTTAATATTAAACTGTATCATTTCTATCATGGTTCTGAACATTTGCGCGGATTGCCTGCATTGTTAGGTACTTAATGTAAGTGGATGCTCCTGTTTCACCATGTCAATTCTCAGGAGGCTAATTAAATGAACATCAAAATTTTACTACATTATGCTTGAGTATTAAGTAGAGTAAATATATACAAATGACATAGAAGGTGAAACAGTTGCAGCACCTTACAAAATTTAAATTTGTATGTATTATGCAAAACCTGGCGATGAAAAAGAGTGACCTTGAGTTTTATTGCCCGTTCTTTCTCATGGTTCTACCTATTGTTTTGCGAACGTGGCAGTAAATGTAAATGTAGAAGCTTTAAGTAATTATTTTTTTAAATTGACGTTCATAAGTGTCACTTTGTGATTTAAATGAATAAAGGATTTTGAGTTTGAGTTTGAGTTTGATAAGATAAGATAAGATAAGATAAGATAAGATAAGATAAGATAAGATAAGATAAGATAAGATAAGATAAGATAAGATAAGATAAGATAAGATAAGATAAGATAAATGTTTATTTGTTTGAACATAGTGTACATGATATGCAAGATGTTACAATGTAATATAGTTTCATATGTTCAGCCTTTTACTGGCGTACAAATTTGATAAGTGAATTACAATACTTTTTTTTTTAATTAATTCCAAACAAATAAGTCAATTCATTAAATCTCTAATACACTCTACAATCCAATACTAATTGCAATAGTTTAAATATTTTTCACAAAACACAATATAATAACAATTTTTAAATTTATAAACATTTTAATGAATTGAGATTAAATACTGCAAATTACATTATAATCAAAATATTTAATTTTATGTTATGAAATAAGTTGCAATCAAAATTAAATCATTATTAAAATATAAAATGTAATACATACTCAGTGCTTGTTAATGTCAAACTTGAATACAAATGTCTATATTGAATATAAATGCTAACATTAAATATAATATAAATGTCAAAATTAAACTATGTCATATTAAATAGGATACAATATCACAATTATATAATAATATTTAATTAGGTGTTATAAATATAATTGTTATTCTGATATTTTTTCTTTGAGGAAGTCTGATATATGATAATAGGCTTTCATTAA
The DNA here is from genome assembly GCA_944739405.2 of Euclidia mi. NCBI lineage: Eukaryota > Metazoa > Arthropoda > Insecta > Lepidoptera > Erebidae > Euclidia > Euclidia mi. Next base: position 43,125,390 of record OX123182.2, on the reverse strand, counting down.
CAAATAATTTCTAAGTTTTGTTTTAAATTGTATCGTATTCAAATCTTTCCATGATTCAGTTATTCTGTTAAAGACAATAGGAGCCATACAAAATACTCTATTTCGCATTAATGTAGTTTTTGAGTCATGTAAGCAGAGTCTAGTTTTATTTCTTCTGTTTCTGGGAAATACATCGGATACTCGTGGAAATAGCTCACTATTAGTCTTAACAAACATAGCTATTTCTAAGATATACAGACATGGCAAAGTCAATATTTTATATTTCCGAAAATATGGGTAGCAGCTGTCAGTTAATTTAAGTTTGAACATTGCTCGTATGCACCGTTTTTGTGCCTTAAAAGCTACTTCATTTTCTGTACTATTCCCCCAGAATATAACTCCGTATCTCAGGATTGACTCTACTAATCCGTAGTAAGCAGTTATCAGTGTGTCTACACTCACGATAACTGATAGTTTGTGTAGAGCATAGGCCGCAGTACTAATTCTATTACTAAGTGACTCTATTTGTGATTTCCAATTTAACTTTGTATCTATTAATAGTCCTAGAAATTTAGTCGTATCACTCGAGTCTATATTTATATTATGGCAGTTAACATTAAGATCTTTCATTAACAGCACGCGTTGTCTGAAATGCATAATCTTTGTCTTTTTTAAATTAATATTTAAATTATTATTATGTAACCATTTTGCTCTAGCATCAGGCTAGAGTACCATTGATATCGCTTTCATATGATTCTATATCTCTGCAAGCAACTGTTAGTGTACTATCATCGGCAAAAAGCGTCATGGGGTTATTTGTTACAGTGGGTAGATCATTGATGTACAAATTAAATAGTAAGGGACCCAAGACACTACCTTGGGGGACACCATATACTATGTCGCGCTCTTTTGACCTGTATATTTGTTCCCGTTTGGTGACCATATTTATATTTCTAACCTCAGTGATTTGCTTACGGTTCTGTAGATAAGATTTCATTAGATCAAGAACGTTACCGCGAATACCGTATGCTTCTAATTTGGCGACAAGCGTACTGTATTGGACACAATCAAAGGCACGTGTCATATCGCAATAGATGGCTGCTACAGGTGTTCTGCTGTCTACATTAACCATTACAGTGTGTAAAAATTCGTAAATTGCAATGTTAATATTTTTGTTTTGCCTGAAACCTTTTTGAGCATTATTTAAAATATTATAGTGTTCCACATAGGTATAAATTTATTTATGAATATATTTTTCAAACACCTTCGCTATTACTGGTATTAGTGCGATAGGTCTATAATTTTCCATTTCATCTCTTTTGTCTTTTTTATGTAGAGGCTTCACTATGGACTTCTTCAGTTTATCTGGAAATATACCCTCACTAATTGGCAGGTTAATTCTGTGGCTTAAATGGTGAGATATCATATCGGATACGGCTTTTATAATTTTGGTGGCAATGCCATCATAACCAACACTGGACGTTTTCTTTAAGGACATTATGATTCTCTTAACATCAAAGGGTGTACAGGGAGCCATAAACATGGATTGTCTTTGAGTAAGAATAGGTGACGTTGGTTTTTTTCCTGAACCCTCTAGGCATTGAGTTTTATCTACAAAGTAATTATTAAAAGCTGTAGCGATACGTTGTGGATCTCTTATATCTTTATTTTCATAATGTATATTTGAGATTTTAAAACATTGATTTTTTAAAACATTTTTTATTGGTTTCATTTGGATTAAGTCGATACTCCCATAACAACTTTCTCTTATTCTTACAACACTGTTTAATACCACGCGACACCCAAGTAATTTTTTTAATAGCATTAATTTTAATTGTCTTTTGGGGAAAACATAAGTTATAGAATAATAAAAGTATATCGATAAAACAGTTGTAAGCAACATTTGGATCTTTTGTTTCATATATGTCTTGAAATGCGACACTCTGTATACATGACCTAAATTTATTAATGTTTTCCTGAGAATAGATCCGTTGAGATTTTCGCCAATATTTGAGAGCACACATTTTATTGATTGGACATTTTAGTAATTGGGCGGTGTGGTCAGATAGAGCAAGTTCTACAACGTCGGCTTTACATAATCTATTGAAATTATGGGCAAAGTTGTCTATACATGTTTGACTTGAAATGCGTGTGGGCTGTTTTATGGCCAAATGAAGATTATAACTTAAAAGAATTATATTATTAATTAGATATCGCCTGGCCCGTGCTTCGGTGAGCACCTTAAACCATAGGTTCATGCTGTCCTGAAAATCTTTGAAACTCGTATAGGGAGTCGGTACCTTTGAATAAACTGACACTGGTCAATGTGCCAATGACAAAACATAGCAATATGCCATGGTTTTGCTCTTTAGGTTGCGAGGGTAAAATGGCAGTGGCTATGTAGAAAAGGCTCTAATTCAGTAAAATCCTGTCAGACTAGTAACCCCGGGATGCCACTAGAATAACGCTAGGAGGATGATGAATTGGGGTCGGTACCCACTGGTCCTCTGAAATTCGGACCCTGTGCCCACTGGTACCCTCAAATTTTTGTGGTGCCCACTCGTACCCTGCTCTATTTTTTATTTTAAGTAATTTATATTTCCCAGTTACTCTACTAGTTAGATATTTATTTTCAGTACCTGTGGTTGTAGTACAGTCATGTACTAAAGGTAAAAATGAAACAAATAAGAAGACATCACATTTATTTTTAATGTGTGCCATTTGTGGTCAAATAAATATTTCTTTTCTTTCTTTTTTTCTTTTTCTATTAATAAGTGTTAATGACAATCAGTCTTTTAGATATCAAACAATTCGTATTTATTTGTACTTTTTATACATACTCACAGATATGTTTAACAAATTAAATATCGTGTTCATCTGTACAGTCACAGTCACGTACGATTGATTTTTATGTAACTGTTTTATAAATGATATCTTTTTTTAACGCACTTCTCGACATTTTCGTATACGCCATACAATTGTATTAATTTACTTTTGTTTTTGTATATTAGGTACAACGTATTCGAAGTGTCAGCAATATTTTACGTATAGTACGTATACATTGTCAACTGTTAAATAGATTTTTCTATATGAAACTTATATAACTAATAAAATTCCTCAGTGATATGCAGGATTTATACTATACATATATTCACCTTTACAATATTTTAATATGACCACACCTATCTGGTACAACCCGTAAAGATATGCAAACTACAGCCACTGAGAGAAAATAATTATATTATAATAATAATATAATAATAATAATAATAACACCCCTCTGGGGCAGCCGTTATCTCATCATGAGACTAACGCAATCTCAGAGGGCAGAGTAACAGCTTTCAAACATTACCTTCATCGTGTAATATAAACAAAAAATGTATTACAAGATGAAAAGAAAGCTTACAACCGCAGGGCAGCTTTGTGGCGAGCTGAATGTGTGTGGCGACACTGCGGTCCCGAATGCTTCGGAGAGTCGGTCAGGGCCTCGTCTCCGGCTTGCCTTTATTGGCTGGCCGGAGTGGATTTCCAAGAGTGCCAGCAGGACTCTCAACTCTGGCTTGCCTTGGTCGGCCGGCCAGAGGGAAGCCGCAAGAGCTATTAGCTCGGGGGTGGAAGTGTCATTCTCAAGGGCGTAACTACGGGGAAACCCGCTCCGGGCCTCCGTTGTCACGAGGCCCGCGATGGCGAAACCGGTGCTGCACCGCTCGACACCCCTAGCCACTCGCACCGGTGTTGCCCTCTGGCTGCCTTTATGGCAGAGTTTGTTTGCTTTGGGCGGCTGTTTAGAGAGGGCCCATCTAGTGAGTTGGCGAGTCACCACCTGCCACGCGGACGGATGCTATAGGAGTATCACTGGCAGGTGCCGTTTGTTATCCATAGTATCATTATTACCAGTCGATTTAACACCCATCCCCATAAACTAGTAAATTAGACTCCACATCATTGCAATAGCCCTACATTTGCTGCGGCTAGTCCATAGCTGTACTCAGTAGTGCAGTTGTGGAGGCTGCGCGGCATGTGTCCCATCCCATTTTAGATTAAAGTTCTCTACGGGCCTCTGCACGTTGGATCCATATCCCCGTGTAAGCCTCCCAAAGGACCGGTTACTCTTCTAACACCATGTTAAAAGAATAGCCGTGAAAAAGAGACACATAATAATAATATCAACCCTCTGGGGCAGTCGTTCTCTCATCATGAGACTAACGCAATCTCAGAGGGCAGAGTAACAGCTTTCAAACATCACCTTTGTCTTGTGATATATATTACAGTATAGAAAGAAAGCTTACAAACCGCAGGGCAGCTTTGTGGCGAGCTGAATGTGTGTGGCGACACTGCGGTCCCGAATACTTCAGGGAGTCAGTCAGGGCCTCGTCTCCGGCTTGCCTTTACTGGCTGGTCGGAGTGGATTTCCGAGAGCGTCCGCAGGACTCTCGACTCTGGCTTGCCTTAGTCGGCCGGCCAGAGGAAAGTCGCAAGAGCTATTTGCTCGAGGGTGGAAGTGTCATTGTCAAGGGCGTAATTACGGGGAAATCCGCTCCGGGTCACGAGACCCGCGATGGCGAAACCGGTGCCGCACCGCACCCTTAACCGCTCACACCGGTGTTGCCCTCTTGTTGCCTTTATGGTAGAGTTTGTTTGCCTTGGCGGCTATTTAGAGAGGGTCCATCTAGTGAGCTGGCGAGTCACCGTCTGCCCCTTTTCGACGTACTATAAGAGTACTTAGAGCAGACGCCGGCATTCATCCATAGTCTTCATCTAAACCTATCCATTAAACACCCATCCCAATAGCCCAGAGTAATTAGTTTCCATATAAGTAGCAATAGCCCTCACTTGCTGCGGCTAACCCGTGACTGTACTTAATAGTGCGGTGGTGGAGGCGCCTCAGTAGGTGTTCCATTACATTCTAGATTAAAACTCTCAAAGGGCCTCTGCGCGTTGGACCTATGTCTCCGTGTACGCCTGCCAAAGGGCCGGGTATTGTTCTAACAAATTAGAATAATACCCGAGAAAGAGAAACAAATAATAATAATATCTTTTATTTCAGTAACAAATAATTACATAAACAATAATTGATGATTGGAGCCTCCTTTTAAGCAAACAATGCCTGTATTAGGAGACTCCACTCTTCCATAACGTAACACAGTGTCATAATCTAAGCTAACTTAAATTTTTATTGACTCACGCCTGTTTCCCGGAGGGGTAGGCAGAGACTACGGAGCGCCATTTGCAACGATCTTGACATATCTCTCTTGCTTCATTCACTCCCATCAGATTCCTCATGCATGCTCTTCTGTTCAGGGTGCTTCTAACCTGTTCTGTTTTTAGGATGTCTCCAATCTGGTCAGAGAACGTCCGCCTAGGTCTTCCCCTTCGTCCTGTCCCTTCCACACTTGCCTTATATATCTGCTTGGTCAGTCTAGGATATATGTTTATTTCTTTATTTACTTTATTATACAAAATAGCAGCTCGTTTATTATATTGCATAGCAGCAGATTGAGTTTTGGTTTGTGGGACCATTGCAATAATGTCTTTTCGTCTTTTTCTCAGTACTTTGATATCATACGGTAGGGTCTTATGTTTTTTTAAAACAGTGTGGACAATGTATAATTTCCTAACAGAAAGCAGATCGCTTATCTGATGAAGTCTCTCTGTAGGGAATCTAACTTTTTTAAAGTACATTATTTTTATTAAAGCTCGGTGTGCTCGTTCAATTTCTATAAATTTTGATTAAGCTGCACCTCCCCAAATAGGGATACAGTATACCACAACTGATTTTGCTATTGCATTATAAATTTCATTTAATAGATTTCTAGGCGGACCTATAATTTTATTGATTTGAGTAGGAACGACATACCGTAAGGTTTTAAAAATCCAACCAAGTTTCCTAAGCCTTCCAGTGATGTGTTCCAGATCAGAGTACCACGAAAGCCGTTGGTCAATTATGACACCTAAATATTTTGCTTGTGGTACTTTATCTATTTTTGGACACTTACAAGTATTATAAAAAGGTTTGTTACAAGAGTGTATTTTAATTGTAAAGTCCTCCTCCGGTTGCAAATCGTTATTTGAGATGCTGAAGCAGACGCAATCTGGGCCATACCCAGCTCTGCGTGAAGTTTGACCGCCGACCAGTTTTTCCCAAAGAAGACAACAGCCGTGTCATCGGCGTAGGCAAAAATTTTAGCGTTTAACACTTTTAAGTTGCAGAGATCGTTTATATACGTAAGGAAAAGTGTAGGTCCCAGTACGCTTCCCTGCGGCACGCCGAATGACACATCCGCCGCGTCACTAGTGAACTGGTCTATCTTTACCATTTGTCGTCTATCCGTGAGGTAGTCTTTAAAAAAATTAAGAGGGATTACTCTTATACCAACGTTTTCTAGTTTAGTTACAAGGGTTGGAACAGAGACAGAGATTATGTGTATGTACGTAGATACGAAACAAGAAAAAAATCACATAACCTTTCATAAAATCGATTTCTAAAATGTTTTACCAATAAATATTCAAAACTAGCTCCGAAAAATATAAACTGTGTATTTATCAGTATATGAGCTATGTAAACTAGTGTAAAAAATACTACTTACATGTTTTTATACTCACATTTGGTCACTCACTTAATTTAGTAATTAATTTTACAGAACACTCTAATTAATATTTACTTTTACTCGAGAGTCTTTCAGTTAACTGCGCTTAGATTAGCGACTAAACTAAAAACAAACTGATTGCACCTTGACAAATTCCGCGAATATGCGAACAGTGGCCAACAATATAGTTAGCCAATCCGGTGAGAGTCCATATATACTATAATATAATTTGATTATTTTATAGTACATACTTTAAATTATTGATATTACTTAATTATTAATATCGTAACAATATTGTACACGAATGTACAACGATGACAATATTTTTTACCTAAAAATTAAAATGGTTTTTATTAGGTGCCCAAAACGCACCTGAGCAGGTGCCGAATCTTTAATTTTATTCCAGGGCACGAGTAGGTACCTGAAAAAATAATTAAAATAATCTGGTCCCCTACCAGGGTACCAATGGGCACGTAAATAGGGGACCAATCTACAACTTTTATTCCGGGACACAAATATTAGGGGACCAGTGGATACCGACCCTTGAATTAGGACTAGCTTGGTTAAGCAGGAAATGACGTGTTACCAAATATAATTTCTAACTGTTCATTTATCACTAATACTGTTGGCAACACTGTGTGATTCGATGCCAACATCTTACTTTGTTTCTATGTCATCATCTCAACCTGAAGAAATCCAACCGCTTGCCGCGATACCAACAAGATAGTCGGTTTACCTGCTGTGTCGCCCGGTACGTGGTCGCTACTCTTGTAACTTCTTGTACTCTGTTTATTAGGAGCCATTTAATTTCACTACATCCATCGCATAATATTGTGTTCAAAAGTGCAGGTTTATGGAATTATTTATATAAACCTGCCATGTTTAATATAATGTGGTACACCTCTCATAAGCCTTATATAACAATACTATATTAAGCTCAATGAGCACTCAACGGCTTACTACGGAATTCAAAAATCGATCTACAGATAGATTTGTAGATTTTAGATTCATTTTTGACATAAGCTCCATACAAAATATATCAAACACGAATCTCGAATCTCTAAATTCATGTATGGATCGAATATTGAAAATGGCCCGTAGACACTTTGTCCCGGTATTTTTCTAATGTAATATTTGTCGTATATTCTCGGCTACTTGACGGAGTTATAGAGAAAATTAATATCAACTAAATTCTAACCGTAATTTTGTTGGCGTGGGTTATAAGACCTTCTATATTTTCTTCATACAAACTTAAAACGATGTTATAAAATATATGTTACAAGCTCTAAGTTCAAAATTATATGAATGCTCATATTCTTTCTTAGCTGTACAATATGATTTTTAACCCTTCAACTCCTTCCTATCTTAAAGGACGATTCGAATTCCTTCATGATACGCATAACCGTTATTTGTGGTCATCAGAAAATTTGAAACTGAAGATTACATTCCACAACCATTTATGACAAATCGTTTTCCGTCACTGCTGTACGTCTATGGAATGCATTACCGCTACATATTAGACAGGCTCAGACGGAAACCAGATTCAAATATTTAGTTTAGGAGCACTATCTATCATTATAATATTTCCAGTTTCTCCCGTTCTACTAAGTATATGTGTATTATATATTATTTTTGTATGTATTTTATATATGTATATCTATCCATGTATAAGTATTTATATATGTGTATGCATATTATCTTAGTATTATATAACTTTATATATATTTAAATATAATATATACCTACATATTTATTGGTACGCTTACAACTATCATTTCTTTTCTACCAATAATATCTCCATCCAAAGGTTGCCTGGTAGAAATCGCTTTTAGCGATAAGGCCGCCCATTGTACTATATCTTATGTGAATTTCCTTAAATATCTGTATAAGTGTACAATCAAGAGTATAATAAATAAATAAAATAAATAAGTACCGCACATCATATGGCCATAGCGGTAAGTACGGAGCTTTCATGCAGGCATTTGTAGCTTGAGAGCCATTTAATTTAGAATCTTAATGACGACGCGGTTTTCAAAGAAAACTTCATAAACGAATGTCGTTATAAGAAGCTCAGAGATTGGCTGTACACGTAAAATGGAATATTTGTTCCGTAATGAGTGCTTTTGTCTATCTGTTTACTTAATTAGGCATGTATAAAACGATGTTCACGTGGTACATTATGGCGAGAATTACTTGTTTTCTAAAGCAATTCATATAATTGTTAGCTTACTTAAGTGTGCGCTCTAAGGATTTAATGGAAAAACCCAAAGCATAATATCATTATTTTCAATCTTTAGCTTCTTATAAATGTTTGGCGTATCGCGTATTTGCTTGCTCGTGTTTTATGCCGAATCTAAGTGTCCAACTTTACAGAATTACAAGAGGTGTTTAATAAAAAACATGAATTATGTGTAATCTTTTCCATTTAAGTTAAGATTGCTTTGAATATTATTAGGCACTTTAAAACATATTTCCATAGAAACTTTTAAACACTCGCGTTGCCTGTTTAAGAATATATATATATATATATATACGGGAATTGCATTAGGTATTTACATACCTTATTTTGCTTGACGTTTCGAGACGGTTGCACGTTTTCAACGTCAAATTTCTCGTGGCGTACACCCCATTAAGCAGAACGCAAGTAAACTTACACAGTTATGACTTAACCTTTCAGAGGAGGCAACGATATTATTTATAAGTGAAACGGTAATTCCCTACGTGTACGCCATAGATCCCGGGTAAGCTGAAATGACGTCATTAAGTAAGCTTATCCTGATGTGTTAAGCAATGTTGATGTTTAACGTAAACTGGAGGGGTGTGAACATATTTATACATATGTCACAATGTTATTAGTACCCTGGCAAATTAGAGGTTGTGTTTCAGGCAATAGGAGATTCAGATCTTTCCAGCATTAGACACATGTATCTTACAAAATATGGGCGAAATATATATTATCTTTTGGCGTAAGATTTCTCTGCCGCATGCAAATGCCAGAAAACATTTACGTAACTACTTCTGGTTAACTAATTATGGAAACATATATATCTACGGGAATTAACGCGAACATGCATTAGGTATTTACATACCTTATTTTGCTTGACGTTTCGAGACGGTTGCACGTCCCGTGGTCGCAAGCTGACTGGTGTAGCGATGTCACGTCGCCGAGTGCGAGGTAGAAGATTCTATTTCTAACCCCGAGTCGTTGATTTTCGAAGTACCGGCGCAAAACACACTAGCTGTATCTGTATATTGAACATTACCGACTGCGCATTAAAGTGTGGTGTTGTTAGCTAAAACACTGGATTCCACGCCGATGACAATTTGAAGCCCTCTTCCCGATTGAAATTTGATGTTAATTGATGATAAATGTTTTCTGATTTCGATCGCTTCACGCATAACTCTTGGGTAAGAGTGGCGTTCCGTGGAGAGGACTTGGGGACGATGAAATTCAACCCAGTGATTGGTGCCCGATTGAAGTAAATGTTCCGCAATCGCCGATTTGTTCGTTTGACGGTTTTTTACAGCTGCAATGTGCTCCTTTATACGTTCAGCGATAGTCCGCTTCGTTTGCCCTATGTAAGAGCTTCCGCAGCTGCAGTTGATTATATAGACACCTGGGGTTTGTAGCGGTAGAACATCCTTTGGTGTGCCCACCATGTTGTGTACTTTCGCCCCTGGTGTAAATACGGTCGGAATGGAGTAGTTTTTTAACTTGGCTCCTATTTTATCCGTAACACCTCTAATGTAGGGCATGTAGGTTGGTATCCGTTCTTTCTAAGTATCTCCTGAACATGGTCTAGCTTAGCTAGCTCTAGCTTCAAATGCTCAGGGTCACAGAGGTCATGTGCTCTATTTTTTTGTGACGTCACAGCGGATTGCAGGTGTATATGCCGTGCATGCGAAATGTAGTGGGTTCCTATCTCGCGTTGATTATGATTTGTGTGATCGGATAAAGTTCTTACAAGCAAGTCGGACATTAGAACTATGTAGTGATACTCACGAGCGAAAGTTCTCGAAGTTATTAAACGGAAGGTACGCGAATAAAACGTTATCTACGGCATAGGTACAAACCAGTAACACCGTAATTAATCTATCCACCGCGAGTTTAGATGAATCTGCGATTAACATCTTGGCCAAACGTTTAAACTTCGCATTAACACCTAAGCGAATACCCTACGAAAATATAATCAGCAGTGTTGAGAAGAGGATTATCCGTAATAAAGTACCGCCCGGTGATGCCGATAACCTACGACAGGACGTCGCGGTGATACTACGGAAGTCGAAGATACACACCAGCAATGTCACTATGGAAGAGCGTCAAGCACTGAAAAGGATTCGGGACAACCAGGGTATTTTAGTCCTTAAGGCCGACAAGGGAAACGCCACTGTAGTGATGAATACGGCTGATTATACGGACAAGGTACGAGAGTTGTTATGTGATAACAAGGTGTATAAACCGGTCTCATATAACCCCACGGTCAGAGTAACGCGCAGAATACGAGCACTGATACAAGACGCCCAGGACCTGTTCACGGAGGATGAGTACAGCAAGTTATATGGTCCCAAGTCATACCAACCATCTAGGCTATATGGTCTGCCTAAGGTAGGTAAGCCCAATGTGCCACTGCGGCCTATCGTAAGTCAGATTTCCTTGCCTACTTACGACCTTGCGAAACACGTTGCATCGGTATTGCAGCCATTAGTCGGTATGACACCGCCTTTCGTGAAGAACTCACGTGATTTCGTCTAGATCGTGCCTCTATGCTTGGCGTTTGTGGACTATGAGAAAGCCGAAATTATTATATTCGATCAAAACCTGGGCGGTGCTACAGTCTCTCCAACGGTGCCGGATTGACTACCGATATATCGAAGTGCTGAAGTGTTTGTATGAAAACGCCACTATGTCAGTCCGCCTCCAGGACCAGAGTTCGAAACCTATTCAACTCCAGTGAGTGGTGAGACAGGGGGATGTCATACCCCGAAACTGTTTACCACTGCGCTGGAGGATGTTTTCAACCTTTTGGGCTGGAATGGGCTCGGCATCAACATCAACGGCGAGTACATCACTGACCTTCGATTCGCAGACGATATCGTAGTCACGGCTGAGACCATGGAAGACCTAGGCACAATGCTCGATGGCCTCTGTAGAGTCTCCCAACAAGTAGGTCTTAAGATGAACATGGACAAGACGAAAATCATGTCGAACGTCCATGTTGTACCTGCTCCTATTCAGGTTGGAAACTCTACGCTCGAAGTTGTCGACAAGTATATCTACCTGGGACAAGTAGTCCAATTAGGTAGGTCCAACTTCGAGAAGGAGGTCAATCGTCAAATCCAACTCGGTTGGGCAGCGTTCGGGAAGCTACGACATATCTTCTCGTCCGATATCCCGCAGTGTCTCAAGACGAAAGTCTTTGACCAGAGTGTGTTGTCAGTGATGACTTACGGATCAGAGACGTGGTCGCTCACTATGGGCCTTATCAGAAGGCTCAAGGTCACTCAGAGGGCGATGGAGAGAGCTATTCTTGGAGTTTCCCTGGAGGATTGAATCAGAAATGAAGAGGCTATCCGCAGTAGAACCAAAATCGCCGACATAGCTCTCCAGACAGCCAAGCTGAAGTGGCAGTGGGCAGGGCACATAGCTCGAAGAACCGATGGCCGTTGGGGCAGAAAGGTCCTGGAGTGGCGGCCACGTACCGGACGACGCAGCAGAGGTAGGCCCCCCGCAAGGTGGATCGACGATCTCGTCAAGATCGCGGGAGGCGGTTGGATGCGGGCGGCTCAAGACCGGTCTGTGTGGAGAACCTTGGGGGAGGCCTATGTCCAGCAGTGGACGTCGTTTGGCTGATATGATGATTCCTATAGTGTACCTACTAGGTATATAAATTATTCTGTAGGATATTACTGCTTTCATATAATTTTATCATAGATATTGTGAAGTTTACTATATAAACCATGGAATATCGCTATACCTTCAAGTTGCAGAGGTCAGTCGGCAGTCGCTCTGTGGAAAAGCTGATTTTGTGTCAAATCTGGTTAGACCCGTAAGCAGAACTCGGGCTCCAAGGCGTGTAAGTTTCAAACACAACCGGAATAACGCTAGGACGAAGATTTTTATTGTGTTACTTTACCTTTACAATCCGAGTGGACTCCGGCCTAAATTATTTACACAGTTAGAAACAGACCACTCCTACTTTTAGTTCTTCTAAATTTCTTTTACGGGCGTATCTGCATCAATATGTTTCACATAACATAACACAAGGAATTAAACTTGGAATATCTTAATCACTATCTTAAGTATTAACCTACTTCCAGTAGCATTTGAACAATAGTGAATAGCATGAATAAATAATATATTAAAAGCAAACCGTCACGGCAAGCAACAGTCTTCATAGCATTTTAATGTAATGCTTAAATATGAATGAATCTTCAGTCATATGATACGACAGTCAGTAATCTTGCCTTATATTTTAAACTTCATAGATTGTTTCTTTGTTAACCTTCCGGACCCTAATTGTACAAAAGATTTTGATGAAACTTAATATACACTTTTTACCAACAGCGTATACATACATGTTATGAACCCGAGCAAAGTTTAAACTAGTATAAAATAAAAATTGAAGGTAAAACTATTTATTCGTTGTCGAGAGAGCCAAAACTATTGACAAAAAGTTTGTTGTTGTCCAAAATTTGAATTCCAACAACTTTGTACGTTTACATAGTCATGAAATTGTGCCAATTACAATCCCCTGTGTGCTTGTGTTCTACAACGTTCAAGAATAGTTTGTAATAATGTGTGGCAGCCAGGAATTCTGACGTAATAAATTGAGATTTTATGTTATGCTCAGTATTATGAGGCTGTGCTCTCGTGTTTGCGAATTATGTAACACTTTGCTAGATTGATATGACGTTATAATTAATCCGATTACCTACATTTTCATTTGTTGCAAAATGACATTTGTTACGCAAAAGTAGATTAAGGTTTAAAAGTAAACTTTTAACCGTAATGTTTGTTCTTTATGTTTAATCTAGTTTTTTTAATTTCTCTGAATAAGCTTAAAAAGATTTCTGACTATTGAACAAGAAAGACAATTTAGATCTCAAACATCTTAAGTCGCGTTGAATATAAATGCGATGCATTCTGGGTGCATAGGGTTTCCACCAAGAACTTAGGGCCCCAAGCCAACCTCACCTGCAAGTGGTGCACCTGCCGATCAACGGACGAGGCTCTGGCAAACAAAATGTCCCAATAAGCGGCAATAGGCTCGCCACCTATTACGTGGGATCAAAACACTGGCCAAAAGTGGGCGTTTAATATGCCTCTGCCTACACCTTCGGGGAAACAGGCGTGAGTCTATGTATGTATGCATTCTAAATTAAATATTCTATTGTTGTGCCAATTGAAACGTGCGTATTGATATATAATTTTCATGATTATCCACAACGTGGCTTTACGTGGTGTGGTGTGAAACACCTGCTTGATAATATACTGTTACTTTATTAAGTGGGCTTGCAGTACAGTAAAAGGCCATAATACCAGTCTTCGAAAACTATCACGTAGAATTTTTGTATTTTCCGATATAATTTATCTGACTTCGAATAATTTATCTTGCTTCTGAATAATTTATATACCTATATCGTCCATTATAAAATTAGTGTGTGTAAGTGATTATCATATCATTCAGATATGATTTTTTTTTATACAGACTAGCAAACAGCAGACTATTAAAACATTTAAAACATAAAATCACAAACAAAACAAATACAAAGCCTTTTAAACTACCACGATTTGCACACATACTAAAGATTATGTACTTTTCATAGTAGCTATATGCATGCAAAGTCTCAGCCCGATCGGTTTGAAATTGACAAAGTTTCATACAAACTTTCATCCCCTATTTTATCCCCTTGGGGGTGGAATTTATCAAAATCCTTTCTTAGCAGATGCCTACGTCATAACACCTACCTGCATGCCAAATTTCAGCCCGATCCCTCCAGTGGTTTGGGCTGTGCGTTGATAGATCACTATATCAGTCAGTCACCTTTGAGTTTTATATATATTTAGATGACAGATTTATCGATAATGTTGATAAGAATATAGATAACTAGATATACGTTTTATTACACACCTACATAGTATTATAAAGTTTATTTGTGAAGGACTGAAAAAAAATATGTATTTGTGTAACCTAACGCATGTATATTTAAATTTCGCCTGTCTACCGTTATTTGTAAGTATGAATTAGTATAAAAATATTTCAAATTATATTTTAGGATATGGGCATATCATTTTGAAAGCCTAACAACAGCCTGTTAGCCTAACATATAAGAACATGCTAAATATCACGTGGATAGTACAATTCTGGTAGAAATTTGTTGAAAACCAAACAACAACACCCTTAAATAAATGTTTTATGAAAACAATGTTTTTACTATTATAAAGTGATAACCATCTAGTAAATGTATGTCCAAAATCCCTGTTTTTCTATTACCTAAAACATGCTTCTATAGAAGTGCTAATTGCCTAGAGTTTGGGTCTTCAACACATTATTTTAACTGAAAAATTATATCTGTATATGGCTTGTGAGGTATAGTGATGTCACTAAAGACGGATTTGGATTGTCGTATACAGGGTGGAATTTTGTAATGCCACCTGAAGGGGAAGTACTCTTAATACTTTAGATAGAAAATTTTACTCAAAGAAAACATTCCTTTATTTTTGAAAAGAAAGAAAACGGCTTTCAAAGATTTTTAAAAATTCGCTTGCCACACACGGTAATCGAACCGACTAAAATCTGTAAAAGTTGCACCCTGTACTTTTATTGCATCGATTGTTAGGGTCAATAAGGATGAAATCTCTTTAACAAACTTCATAAGTTGAATGAAATGAAAACAATGAAATCTTAAATTAATTTAATTATTTACAAAAATGGTAAACTAACTAATTAATTGCTCGAAATGGGCTCCATTTTCTTGGATACACAAATTTATTCTTCTAACGAATTCATTTCTAGTAACCTTTAATATCGTGTTGTGTTGAAGGTTATAAATCGAATTCTGAATCTGATTCTCATAAGATTTAATGTAAATTTGATTTTTTACATATCCCCACAAAAAAATCTAAAGGGGTGAGATCTGGTGATCTCGGAGGCCATCTGATTGTGCCGTTTGTACCAATCCAGGTATTAAAATGGTTATTAATGTAGGCAGTAGTGATTCTGATGTTATGGGCTGGAGCACTATCTTGCTGTAGAATTATTTGGTTTCGCTCTTCCTCGGGGAAACCATTTAACTCATTTATAAATAAATCCAGTATTTCTAAATACTTGACAGTATTTAAGTGACCTTCGTATACATGGACTAACACAACCATATTTCTCATAATTCCACACCAAACGTTGAAAGAAAATCTTACTTGACTGTTAGTTTCATGAACACGAAGAGGATTCACTCGAGACCAATAGTGATTATTGCGGCGATTGTACCTACATGCCGTTATTGTTGAAGTTGGTTTCGTCAGACCATACAATGTTACTCAAAAAATTAGGGTTACGGTCAATTTCTCTCAGCATGTTTTGACAAAATTGTAGTCGTCTCTCACAATCCCCAGGATGCAATTTTTTTACCAACCGACCATCACGATAACATTTAAACTTGTACTTTTTCAGCACTTTAAGTACGCGAGTGTGGGTTGTTCCAATTATTTCGGCAGCATCTCTGCTTGAAGCCTTCGGAAATGTTTCGAAGTATGTTAAAATATTTAGATCAAAATCGACGTTGTTCTGCTGAAGAGTTTGCTAGATACAAGTAATGACGATGACAGCTTTTTAATTGCTAGTAGTAGTCTCATTGACAGTTTCACTAGTTTGCCCTCACTTGCAGAGATTCTTCAGTCTCAGTTCTCTGACGTCGCGGGGAACTTTAATGTAGTCCATATAAATTCCCAAAGTATTCCAGCCCATTTCCCTGATATGCTGACAACCTTTGACTGTAAGAACATACATGCTATTCTCGTTTCAGAGTCATGGCTCAAACCATGTCTGCCATCAACTTCATATTCTCTTCCGGGGTTCCACCTAATTAGAAATGATCGCGCGGTTGGTGGTGGTGGCGGTGTGCTATATACCTACGTGCTCAAATTCCCTTCCGTATAGTAAGCACCTCATCGCAACCATCACCCACGAATGCCGGCGAGCATCTCTTCTTAGAAGTGGAACTGAATCATTCTAAAGTTCTTCTAGGTGTCTATTACTCTCCTTCGTTACGTATATTTTTTTTCCCTTTTTTCGAACAACTCCTAGAAACTTTAGTACCTTCTTACAGTCACGCAATTGTAATGGGTGATTTTAACACCTGCATAATAAATCATGCCACAACCCTCGAGCGTATTGTACATTCGAGCAATCTATCTATTCTTCCTCTCAATGCTACACACCATTTTCCAAACTCTGTACCTTCTCTCCTTGACCTAATTTTCATTTCTTCCCCTACTTTTGTATCCAAACATGGTCAGTGCTCTGCAGATTCTTTCTCTTACCATGATCTAATCTATCTTTCATACAAAATACGCCCACCAAAGGTAAAACCTAAAATTATTATGCAACCCAATTTCGGTGGGATGGATCGTTTGAAGCTCTGCGGAGATGCCCGTAATATTGATTGGTCTCCTTTGTACTCATCAGACTGTGTAGATAATAAAGTCCAAATTTTCACAGATAAATTAACTCACCTGTACGACGAGCATGCACCAATCCGTGCCATTAAATTAAAGCATTTACCTGCACCTCGGCTGACTGACGGTAATGACTGCATCAGTCGAAACATG
Organism: Euclidia mi; assembly: GCA_944739405.2. Lineage (NCBI taxonomy): Eukaryota > Metazoa > Arthropoda > Insecta > Lepidoptera > Erebidae > Euclidia > Euclidia mi. The sequence continues at coordinate 43,107,996 of OX123182.2, read as the reverse complement.
ATTCTACCCATCCTAGATGAAATCCTCTCTGTCCTTTGTCATATCCTAAATTACTCTTAATTTCTTTTCAGTACAAACCAAGTTGGTGCCTGACGGTCTCGATATCTCTCTCCATACCACCGCAGAGTACGATTCACATGTTTGTTATTTAAAAAATAAGCTTCCATTAAATCAAATTGTTCTTGATAAGCCATTTTTACCGTGAAACAAATATGAAATGATTTGTAAAAACAATCAAATGTGAATAACAGATGAAAATCTATTTTCAAATGTAACATTCCAGATTTAAACTACGTCACACACGCAGTGTGGTGACGGATTAAGAATACGGATTGTCACCACCCCATATCATCCCATGGGTGTCGTAAGAGCCGACAGAGGGAGCATATTATGCAGAAAACAGCACTGTAAGAGAAGGAAAACTTGATACAAACCCTATACCAACCCGTTTGGCCAGCGTGGTATAGTAGGCCAATTCCTCCTTTCAAAGGAGAGGCCTAGTCCAGCAGTGGACTGATTAAGGCTGATGATGATGATGATGATGACACACGCAGTTATGTCGCATCTAAGAAAGGAGTCTGCATTACAAACACGTGCAATTTGCAATGGTCTTATCTAAATAGTAATTCGTCATTTCAATGGATAAATGACGTCAATGATAATAATTAATGAATAACATAAGTACACAGATGGATCTTTGAGTAAAAGTGCTTTAACTTGACCCATTGAATTAATAATTTAAGATTTCATTGTTTTCTTTTCATTTAACTTATGAAGTTTGTTAAAGAGATTTCATCCTTATTGACCCTAACGATCGATGCCATAAAAGTACAGGTTGCAACTTTTACAGATTTTAGTCGGTTCGATTACCATGTGCGGCAAGCGAATTAAAAAAAATCTTTGAATGCCGTTTTCTTTCTTTGCCAAAATAAAGGAATGTTTTCTTTGAGTAAAATTTTCTATCTAAAGTATTATGAGTACTTCCCCTTCAGGTGGCATTACAAAATTCCACCCTGTATATAAAATAAAATCTATTCATACAAGAGCGATGATCATGCGAGAACTGAACTCAATTCCGGAAACAGCGTTTAAAAAATGTTTTGATGATTAGATTATTCGTTGGCGTAAGTGTATCGTTTCTGAAGGAGCATACTTTGAAGGTAATAAAATAAATTTGGTTGAATAACAAACAGCATGTGTATTATTGATCTTTTCCCAGTACTTTCTTGACGGAGAAGTATATTCAAATATTAAAATAACCATACCCTTATGTCTTACATAATTGAGAGCAGATCCATAAAAGCCCAGCTCTATTTCCCAACTGAAAATCTGCTTGTAATATGCATGAATAATAATTCAAAGAGCAAGATCAAAGTATCGATACATCGTCTGATTTCACAAAGGTTTGCTCATTAGCGAAATTAATATAAGCGTCATAATACTGGGTACCAAATATACTCATTAGGTATGTATCAATTTTATGAAGCTTTTGGTATGGATTAACGTAATATAATTATCAGTACCAATAAAATCGACGTTTGGCACATTCTACGACTGCCTCGTAAACGAATTTAATTACCTCACTTGTATGGTATAGTGTAAGAGGAATTATAGCAATCCCGGGTCACATACCGAGCTTATATAGTTCCATGAATCGTCAACTTATAGACGCAGACTATAGAATTGCGATATTGTTATTTTCATCGAAGCAAACATTTATCCTCTTCGATGATCAAATAAAGAAAATATGTGTCTCGTCGTTTTAAAGTTTTGTTTGGCTTTGAGTTTTTAAGTGTGTTCCTGAAACTATTTCCAACATTGTAAAATAATGTGTTGAAGCTATAAAAAATCAACATAATTATTATGTGATACCATTACACATAAAATATTAAAATCTGTTCTGTGGATATAACCCAACACACTTTCTAAAATTTTGACTTGTACACAAAATATGTTATTCTTTAGTACTTAAACGTAACCGTCGAAATCGAATGAAAATATGAACAATTCATCATCCTCCTAGCGATATTCTAGTGGCATCCCGGGCTTACTAGCCTGACAGGATTTTACTGAATTAGAGCCTTTTCTAGATAGCCACTGCCATTTTACCCTCGCAACCTCAAGAGCAAAACTATAGCATATTGCTATGTTTTGTCATTGGCACATTGACCAGTGTCAGTTTATTCAAAGGTACTGACTCCCTATACGACTTTCAAAGATTTTCAGGACAGCATGAACCTACGGTTTAATGTGCTCACCGAAGCACGGGCCAGGCGATAATTAACAATATAATACGTATTGTATATTTTGGGCAGTATTTACTCGTAGCTAGTACGTGATTAAGTTGTTTTAGTGTTGCATGATTAGTTCATAAAACAATTAAAATTAAATTTAATTCGCAACCAATAGCCCACTTGTGCCAATGACAAAACATAAAAAAGTATGTTTTAGCAAAATTAATGAATTTATATGAATAATTTTCCAGTTTTGTATTACGATTCTAAATAGTGTATTTGACGACGTGAATTTAGGCAAATTTTGTGGAATTAAATTTGTTTAACTTTAGCCGTGCATTTTAAATATTCGGTGTTTAATTCGTTGTAATATATCCTTTTTCATTATGACCGGCATAGAAAGTATTATTTGTGTTTGATTATTCATTCTTTTTTACTTTCTCCTAGCGTTATCCCAGATTCAACCCGGGGTCCGCTTACTAGGCTAACCGGATTTGACTGAATATTAGCTTTTCCACAGAGCGAATGCCTGTCTGACCTCCGCAAACCAAAAGGATAGCAATATTCCATGGTTTAGTTAGACTAGTGTCAGTATATTCAGAGATAAGTACTGACTCCCTTTAACGACTGTCAAAGATCTTCATGACAACCGGGACCGACGGCTTGACGTGCTCTCCGAGGCACGGGGCAAGCGATAATAAATGGTGTGCGCCGTGGATTCGAACACGTTACCCTCTGCATGGCAGTCTCTTGGTATCTCCACTAGGCTATCGCTACCTCGCTTTGATTATTCATTCTTTAACTATATACATTCTTTAGCGTACCATAATTGCCTGCTAAGCAAATGTTCAAAATTTTATTCAGTTTCCAGGGCTTTACATCGATAAAGCCGAGGAAACTGAATGACAATGTGATCGTCTTACCTACTGAACAACCAAGATGCAAATATATACTCATAAATCGTAAATCACTAAAAGATATATTGATATTCATTTATTTTAATAGGATCTGCAACATGAAATCACTAGGTACATAGTATGAAACAAAGTCTGTCTTCTGTTCCTATGTATGTTTAAATCTTAAAAACTACGCTACGGATTTTGATGCGGTTTTTTTAATAGATAGAATGATTCGAGATAAAAGTTTATATGTATAATTGACAGGGGCGGACCCGCTGGCGACGTCTAGTACATGCTAAAATTATATTTGTCAACAACTAGTCTTGTGTTTCTTCACGTGTAGGTGACCATTGCATGTTAAAAAAGGCACCAATAATATCACCACCGATTATAAACTTTGTGCAGCAACGTCTTTTTTGATAGTTTAGTAGGTATGTGCAGCTAAATAATACAAAAGAGTTTAGTACATATTTATACCTCAAACTTTATATACGTACTTCAAACTCAGTTAACACAAACTATTGTGCGCTGTAAAGTATTAGAGTGCTTGTACTCGTTTTCAATATCAGTGGAGCGTGGTGGCTTTTTTCTTTTCCCCTACATTTTCACTTGTTTTCACTGAGGCCTAGCTGTCGCATGTCACTCCGGAGTGGAAAAATGGGCGAGTCACAGGTCACGAGCGCCTAAATTGTGGATCGTTGTATGCCGTTAAGTTGAATGATTTTTGTGTGGTTTGTCAATGATTTTTCACCTCTATCCTGGGATTTTTATGCTTTATTTTCTCGATTATTCACCTTTAGTTTTTTCAATGCATTTTTTAAGATAGTAGATTTTAGATTTGATTTTTATTGCAAAAGCAATTTGATATCACCTTTAGCATTTAACTTTTCATCTAGACTATATGTATTAAGTCAGAACATATCTTGGAAGGCGAATGTAATAAAGAGTTTTAGTACAATAACGTACGTAATAACTTAGTTTACAGGCTTCGTTCTAAGAATTATGATGTAAGCAACGTGACAAGCCGCGTTACAGAATATTAATGTGATTTACCACAATTGTCTAACTTTCTTTGTAACTTAATTTGTAGGGCTTGTGCCAGTTCGCAGTGTAGCAGTAATGAATGTTTCAAAATGTTGATAATATTACTTCGTTAAATCTCTTATTTAGTTGGACAGTTTAGATGTACCAATTACACAATCAATTAAAAGTTGAAGTCGCGTTGCCGACGACAAAAGAACTAAACTGCCAATCTATCTTCTCCATTCCGGGTGCCACATATCTTACAAAACATAGAGGAGTGGGAGCGCGTCACTTAATTAACTTTAAAGCTAGCTAGTAACATCGTCGTAGTTCCCCCGTAAAGAGGGTAGGAAAGTTAGGCTTTGCTACACATCGCGTTATTTGGTGGGAAAGCCGTCTGAGAGGTCAAACGCTACGAACTTAGCCCCCTCACTTAAGTGTATTGCAAAGTTCACTCAAACTTCGCAACTCTTATATGACGTTACCGCGTATTATGTTTGACTGCCTGTATGTAGGCGATGTTTCTCTTCTCTTCTTTATTTGTTAGGAGCGAGGCTAATGTGGCGTACGAAGCAAAAGCTCGAGAAACTTAGTTCCATATTGTTTATTCTTTATTATACACGTATCACTTATTTCAGTCCAGAATGTGCGGAGTTGTAGCGTACGTCAGTTTGAGAGTTTATGTAAATATGTATTGTTTAAATTTGCTTCGAAATATTTGTCGTCGGGTATCAGGGTGAACCGTAATATTGGACTATGGAAGGGATTAGTTTGGCGTAGAGTACAAATTGAGGGTAACCTTTCATGTAGGTAAGGATAGGGTTTATGAATGGTCACCCAATCTAATTTTACGAGTTCTTCATAACTCTGCAGCTGAATTGAGTAAGTACCCTAATATTCTAATGTAATGCCTGCCGGAACTAATTATTTAGATTCGACATCAGAAACCAGCAAAATATTACCTACGTAAGATAGTGTTACTGGACGGCGTCTTTGTTTCCCTTTGCTACGTTTCATACCCATGTCTATGAAAGTGGAACTAGTACTTAAAATTTCATTATTTATAGAAACTAGTAGTCAATATGGGGACAACTAAATACACAGACGTATGTGCTATGAGGCATTCTTGTTAATCACCAGATGTATTTTAGTTTTGTTCTTAGTTAAAAACGCATAGACTAGGCATGAAACTAGTTGATATAAAACCGTAACTGACGGATTTCGGAGTTAGGTAACGAATATTTGACGACCGGTGGGCGCAGCGGAAGTGTAAGCGACTGCCACGCCGAAGGTCGCGGGTTCGATTCCCGCTCAAGTCATGGATGTTTGTCTTGGTCTGGGTGTTTCTATGTATACTATGCATGTATTTACAAAAAAAAATATATGTATGTTTATCCATTATCTAGTACCCATAGTACAAGCTCTGCTTAGTTTGGGACTAGATGGTGTTGTATGAATGTGGTAAAAAAAATTATATATATATATATATATATATATATATATATATATATATATATATATATATATATAATAATATATATATTACAATATAATTAAAATACCTAATGATTTTAAAACTTATTACTCTACCGCGTGTAGGGTTTGGTGTCGTTGGTTGTGGTGAAGCTATACAATATACACAATAGATATGTTTATTTTCTTATTTCTGATCATGGGATCAATCCCATTTCAATTACATAACAAATAATATGAAAATACCAAATATTAAATGCAATGTTGACGGGTATTTTGTTGGAATTTTTAATGGGTTGATGCATAGCCAGAATACAAATACAAAAATAATGAACTTAACTGTTTCACTGATAGTTTAATTCTGTGGTTGGATCCATCGATGAAACCAACACAATATTTTTCATCAATACTAAACGATACCAGTCACTGCATGTATCGTGACTCGTATAAGCAACGTTTTTTCCAAGGGTTGTTGTACCAACGCATATTAGCGATACACCCAATGGGTTATCTCAGGAAATCCGACATCTCTGGCCGGGTGCCGCCTCTGTCCGTACCCCGATAAGAGCCCTCTCCGATTTCTGAATGAATTTTTGAATTCGAATGTGCTTTGGTTTCAAGTGCCTTGTTATTCGTACCATGTTCAAAACAGATTATAGTACGCGTTTAGATAACATACATACATACATAGACTCACGCCTGTTTCCCGGAGGGGTAGGCAGAGACTACGGAACGCCATTTGCAACGATCCTGACATACCTCACTTGCTTCACTCACTCCCATCAAGTTTCTCATTCATGCTCTTCTGTTAAGGATACTTCTGACTTTTCCTTTTCTCAGGATGTCTCCAATCTGATCAGAGAACGTCCGCCTAGGTCTTCCCCTTTGTCCTGTTCCATTCACACTTGTCTTTAATATCTTCTTTGTCATTCTATCGTCATCCATTCTCTCCATGTGCCCAAACCATCTTAACATGCCTTTCTCAATGCTTGTCACTACGAGTACATCTTCTTTTACCCCACACCACTCTCGTATCACACAATTCTTTACTCTGTCGGTCAAAGACACACCACACATACTTCTCAGTGCTCTTATTTCTACAGCATTTATTTTACTTTCAAATCTCTTCTGCCATACCCAACTTTCACTACCATACATAAGGGTAGGCACTAACACGCCTCTATATACAGCCAAACGTGCCTTTTTGGACACGTTTTGACTGTTCATAAACGCTTTCAGAGCTCCATTCACACTATTACCTGTATTAACTCTCCTTTCAATATCTTCTTCATTCTTACCATCTCTGGTAAACAACGTACCTAAGAAAACAAACTCATTCACTTGTTCCACTCGCTGTCCATCGATCAAAACATTACAAGCCGTAACGCATTCCTCCTTTTCAAAAACCATAACTTTCGTTTTACTTACATTCACTTTCATTCCTTTCCTCTCTAACGCACCATGCATGATTGCTACCATCTCCTGCAACTCCTCCGCTGAAGATGCAAGTATTACCTGATCATCAGCATAAAGGAGGCATTTGACGAGTAACCCATTCATCCTTAATCCGCAGTCACTATGTTTTAAATCTTGCAAACAACTGTCCATGAAGAGGTTAAACAGCCACGGCGACGCTACACATCCCTGTCTAACACCTTTCTCGATGGTAAACCAGTCAGTGTATGCCCCGTTTAGATAAACAATGCGTTATAAGTTTTTAAGTATAAATTGTAGTCAACTGTAAATGTATTTGTTGGAGTTGAGCACTAGGAAACATATACAATAGGTAAAGGCGCCCTAAAAATCAAGGAGAATGGCATGCCATGATGAGCGATATGATGATGATGCTTTTCTGAGAGAATGGCCTACCATTCTCCTGCCAGAGTCCTGACACAATAAGTGCGCTTACAGAATAATCTAAAATAATATGACTGAGAAGACCAAAATTAAAAACAATCTGGTTGGGTTAATAAGTAAATCGCTACCTATAAAGAAAATAGACTTGAAAGTAGAATAAATGCTGTAGAAATGAGAGCACTGAGAAGTATGTGTGGCGTGTATTTGACTGACAGAGTAAAGAATTGTGTTGTAAGAGAGTGTTGTGGGATAAAAGAAGATGTAGTGACAAGCATCGAGAAAAGTATGCTAAGGTGGCTCGGGCACATGGCGAGGATGAATGATGAAAGACTGACCAAGCAGATGTATAAGGCAAGTGTGAATGGGACAGGTCGAAGGGGATGACCTAGGCGGACGTTTCCTGACTAGATTGGAGATATCCTAAATACAGGACAGGTTAGAAGTACCCTGAGCAGAAGAGCATGCATGAGGAATTTGATGGGGCCGAATGAAGCATGAGAGATATGTCAGGATCGTTGCTAATGGCGTTCCGTACTCTCTGCCTTTCCCGCCGGTAAAACAGGCGTGAGTCTATGTATGTATAGAATATATATAGAGAACATAGCAGGTCAGTATTAGTATAAAAAGTATATAAAAGTAAACAATTTCTATTGGCATCGTCAGCGTTGGATTTGCAGCAGATGGTCACCACGATGAATGAAGCGTATAAGAAGAAAGGTATGAAAGTGAATGTTAACAAAACCAAAGTCATGGTCATAGAGAGGGATGATAGTGTAACTGAATGTGACGTAATGATAGGAGATGAAAAAGTGGAGCAAGTGAATGTGTATTTAGGGTCTTTGTTTACGAGAGATGGAAAATGTGAGGGAGATATTGAAAGGAGAGTGAAAGCAGGGAATCGTGTGAAAAGCGCCTTACAGTCCATCATCAGCAATGGTATTATCCCAAAGCAAGCTCGCCTTGCTATACTGCAGGGAGTTTTGGCGCCAAATCTGATGTATGGTAGTGTATCATGGGTATGACAGAAGAAGCATGAAAGTAGAATCAATGCTGTGGAGATGAGAGCTTTAAGGAGTATGTGCGGAGTAAGGCTGATTGATAAAGTGAAAAACAGTGTGATACGAGAGAAGTGTGGTCTAAAAGAAGATGTAGTGACAAAGGTTGAAAAAGGAATGTTGCGTTGGCTTGGACATTTGGAACGGATGGATGAAAGAAAGAATACGAAAGGAGTGTATCGTGCGAGAATGAATGGAAATGTCGGTAGGGGACGCCCTAGGCGGACGTACGCCGACCAAATAGGTGACGTACTGAAAAAGGGCCAAATTAAAAGTACCCATAACCGACGCGCATGCATGATGAGGTTAATGAATGTCGAGGAAGCGAAAGAAGTATGTTTGAACCGAAGCATGTGGCGTTCTATAGTCTCTGCCTACCCCAATGGGAGACAGGCGTGACGATATAGATAGAGATAGAAGTAAACAACTATTAAAATGTGCTTGTAAAAAATACATCAATTCATTTAAAAAAAAACCTGTTGTTGTTTACCAACAAAATTCATGTAACTCTTGATAATCCTTGACAACAGAGTACGATACCAATTTATCAAATAATACCTATACTGTTTATTGGAAAATTCTCGTAAACCTTTAACACCACCATAATTTAACAGTTAAGACTAATTGGTTACTACATACAAGAAAATGCTAACAGATAATATAAATAAAAGCAAAATAATAATTTTATTATTTATGATATTAAAATTATAAATTAATGAATAAGATTAAATATTTAAAAACTATACAATAGAACTAGTCCAATTAAAACTCATTCAGTGATTTAAATGATGTTCTTTCACAATTATTTGCTTTCAAACATTGTTGTTCTAAGAACAAATTAATCTCAATATTTAACAACTTGAAAAAGCGGCTGAAAGAGATCTACTTGGAGGGTTCTATGCAGAAAACTTTATTGTTTAGACGTAAACTTATTCCCACCCGAGGGATCTACACCGTGTCGTGGTGGGGGGCTCAGTAACCGTGGCTTGGACACCCACGGTGAAGCTAAGCGGGATCTCGGGATGGACGTTCCACGTGGGCTTGGGTGAGGGCTGCGTAAGATGCGTCCAGGAGTGCGGGAGTGGAGGAAGAGGAGATGCGGTGTTGTCAGGTTGCCGTTATTTTTTTGTGGATTTGCCATAATTTTTTTGTGAGAAACTTTAGGGTGACCCAATTGAATTCTTGTTTCGTTTAATAGTACAAATAATGTTGGGTGAAGCTATTTGATTGGTAGTCAATGTCTTTTGTCGTTTACTTTTGCTTTGTTTACATAAGTTGACTCTGTTTTCTGGACCTTCTTGAAACACTCTTCTTGATTTCTAAAAGCAAAGCTGCTGTTGCTAATATGGTATGACTATAGTTGTGATGAAATGCAAGAAGTGAAATAAAGATATCATTCCATTACTATATTGTAGGCTAAATGATTTTATAATAATAATGTCATCCATATTATTACAAAGTCACAACAAGTACTTAAGTGGCTTTTACGTGGCAGATTAATAACATTCAGCTTCACGATTCAAAATTTCACAAACTTTCGCATTTATAATATTAGTATCAAAGTAGAATTAAAACGAAGTTTATCCACCATTACATTCCAGATGAATTTCTGAATTGGTTAAAGTTTTGACTTTGCTGTTTGTTAGATCCCATAAAGACATGACCTGTTTTATAAAATTGAACATACCCACCGGTATCTAATTTTAACGTTTTATAATAAACTGCAAGCACTTGCATATTTGTTTTCTATATTCCCAAGACTTTTATGCCGAGGTCTTCTAACCGTCTTGTCTAACCACATATGACAGAATAACAGCTTAATATAATAAGCCATTTGTACATCAAATCTGCAAATATGCCTTATAAACAGCAAAACGTACAAGCGATTCCTAAACAACTTGTAATGACGTACTTCAATAAATTGCGTGGTTCACGTCGTGAGCAAACGATGATGTCTTAAAGTGCGGTTACTTGACAAAGACTTTAAAATTTAAGCCTTCGTGACTCTAATGAGACTGCCATCGATCAATGTAAACCTACCTTCAATTTTGAAGTTTATGAGCTTTGTGGTTTTTGTTGTATTTCAAAGATCGATTAATGGCATATTAAGTAGTTAATGTACGGCATACAATTATATTCGGTAGGACCTGAAGAAAGGAAGTCCAACATCATTTTATTTTCATTCATCGTTGACGAAAATACAGATAGCAACGTATTGTTTTATTAGTTTGTACCCCAGCAAAGTGGGGCACAAGGTACGTTATATTTTCCCAGAAATATTCTGTTTCATACAACACAATGGTAGAATAGTCTGAGAAAAATAAAATCCCAAAAGGTCTTCTTCATAACCATAAAGATATAACATGACATAAATAAACACTGAATTTAATGAAAATATTTAAAACTTAAAGCCGACCAAGTGTGAGTCGGACTCGCGCAGAAGGGTACCGTACCATTATCCATAAAAATGGCAAAAGGTATTTTTATTTGCTGTATTATTATTTGGCCTCTTAATTTTTACTTTGTTTAATTTTTTTTTGTTATAGCAACAGAATTACATCAACTGCGAAAATTTCAACTGTCTAATTATAACGGTGCATAAGATGCAGCCAGGTGGCAGACGGACAGACAGACAGACGGACGAGTCTTAGATAAAATCGTACTTGAGTGATAGGGAACAACAAACGGCAGTATCAACTATTTCGCAATCGTCAAAAATCGAACACAAGCAACTCTCAGACCCAATAAAAATATGTAGAGGTGTACCACAGAGGAGTATCTTGGGCCCCCTGCTGTTTAATATGTATATTAACGATCTTCCTAAATCTGTCAAATGTCCTATGATTCTATACGCTGACGATAGTACTGCGATTTTTATAGCTGAAGACCAAAACACTTACGAAGATGAAATAAATTCTACTTTAGAATGCATAGTTGACTGGCTATCTGCAAATGATCTTAAAATTAATTTTACTAAAACACATATAATGACATTTACAAATAAACATTCTTAATTAAATACATTAAATATTCAATATAAACAGACTGACATAGAAAAAATAAATACAACTAAATTTCTAGGGCTATACATTGATTAAAATATGACCTGGAAAACTAACATTGAACATGTATGTACAAAACTAAGGCGGTATTCGTATGCTCTGTATATGCTTCGCAAGGTTGTTAATCAGAATGTGCTCCTCTCAGCCTATCATGCTTATGTTGGGTCGATACTTAGATATGGCTTAATGTTTTGGGGCAATGCCACTGATAAAGAAAGTGTCTTTAAGGCACAAAAGAGATGTATCCGGGCCATGTGTGCATTAAAACCCACAGATACTTGCAAAAAACATTTTATAGATTTAAGAATTTTGACATTACCATCTTTATATATATATGAAGTTGTACTAGATATTAAAGCTAACATTCACAAATATGAAACTCTCAAAAGTGCTCGACATGTAGATAGGCTTCGTACGATTAGTCGTAGAACAGCACGGTTCGACAAGAGTGCTTTTTGTATGGGCCCTAGAATATAGAATAGATTACCTAAAGATGTGAAAGACGCAAATAAATTTATTACTTTTAAAAATAAACTAAAGAATTTGTTAATTAATAAAGCATACTACTCCGTAAACGATTATCTCAATGATGTTTATATTTAAATTTATTTGAATCCTATGTATAAATTAAAATAATGATTATTAATAATTTGTCACAGGGCAGCGTTTGCCTAGTGGATATACCATAAGACTGCCATGCAGAGGGTATCGGGTTCGAATCCACGGCGCGCACCAATGACTTTTCGGAATTATGTGAGTATTGAATTAGAATTATAAATTATCGCTTAACCCGTGCCTCGGAGAGCACGTTAAGCCGTCGGTCCCGATTGTTATGAAGATCTTTGACAGTCGTTATAGGGCGTCAGTACCTTACCTTACGTAAATAAACTGACACTAGTCTAAACCATGGAATATGGCTATCCCTTCGGGTTGCGGAGGTTAGACAGGCAGTCACTCCGTGGAAAAGCTAATATTCAGCCAAATCCGGTTAGACTAGAAAGCGGACCCCAGGTTGAAACTGGGATAACGCTAGGAGAATGAATGATGATGAGAATGATATTAATAATTTGTAATATTGTAATTATTTAATGAATGAATTAATTTGACATTTTAATATACATTGAATAATTATGTTGTGAATAAATATAAATATTAGTATATATAGATTAAATATGTTGTAGAAAGTAAAATAACTAAACATTTGCATGCCTTATAAGGTAGAATATGGAATAAGAACTTTGTAATAATAAATATGTAACATCTCATGTGAACCCATATTCAGGCAAATAAATGATTTGTATTGTTAGAAATAAATTCAGTTGTACCCTTTGGCTATCATAAAAAGTATACAACGTTTATTTGACTTTATAATTATGTTATTTTTAGCTTGATGCTACTACATATCACTATATATTTATTACTTGGGTATCTATATATTTATTTATGTATGTATATATAATATGTATGTGTATGTTAGTATATATAATATGTATTTATGTATTATTGTGATTAAAGTTTATGTATTGTATGCGTTTATCATACCTATTAAGTTATATTAAATATATAAGTCAAACTGCACTTCTAAAATACACCTACCATTAATCTCTGCACCACTCTAATGTAGACTGGCAGAAAATGCCTAAGGCATTAAGTCCACCTTTATACGCTATGTGTATATAAAGATAATAAATAAATAAAATAAATATGTTAAATATTGAAATATATATAAGTACACTCCTATAATAACTTCTAAACTACATAGAATTGATAACTTTAAAACGTTGTTCAAGTCCATACGATATGTACAACGTCTATACGAAAATGTACAATGAACAACAAGTATTCTATTATAAAGTCGTGAGACGTTTGAGCTGACTTGAAATGTTGTTTATAGTTTGACTCTCGTCGAAAACTAGAAAGAAAAGCAACTTCTTTTACGACAAACTTAGTTTATTTAATTTCTCTGACACTACGAAAGTATTCGAGATAAAATTCTAATTTTAAAATGTACTTATGATTCACATCTGGCTGGACGTAAACAATAATGACAAAATGATTAAAATATGAGAGCTCCGCGGCACGGCAGTTTGTCTTGTAAGAAATAAACGTTGCCCCATCAAGACAATTTACCGACGGAAAAGGATGTCATCACGAGTAACGCGCCAAAAGAAAATTTTATTATCAACCATGCATTTTTCCTCCGTCTTACAATTTCATGTTATTCATAGTATAAAAAGTTATTATTCCATACGACATTGAACAAACAAGTGTTCGTTCGTGCTCGTTGAATTACGTTTGAACACTTTGAACAGGAAATTATAATATTTCTCTCCATGATAATGTTCGTATTTTGTGTGCCGTTTTTATTTAAACAGGTACAAATATTGACGTGCTTTTTAGACTTCCGAGTCCTTTATACGAGTAGGTAAGCGGATAATTATTGCAAAATATTTGTTGACTGTTATTTTCTCATTGGATAAAAGCGCTTCAGTTTTCGATTCCTTATTTCTTTACTTAAATATCGAATCAAATATTAGGCAATATAACATTTTCAAATATAAACAGTGATAGATAAGGAAAAATATTATCCATTAAAAATTTCTTATTCAATTGAAAAATTCCCTGAAATCAGGAGACATATTGTATTTATTTTCCAAATAGAAATATCTTTTAACTGAAAGAGCAACGTAATTCGCGAAAGCGAAAGTGCAAAATGGAACGAGACAATTAGTGAGACCACAGTACCTCGTCATATCAGGCTAACAAGCGCTTAACTCAGCGGAACGGCGCATCACACACCGAAGTAATAAAGTTTTAAACATAAATCCATTGTTATCTCTGCCGGCAAACGTACACACACAGCACAGCTATGAAACGAACCCAATCTGCATAAATTTGCAGTTGACCCTGTTATTACTACATACACAAATTTATGTACACGACAAATTTGATGCCGTTTTGCTTCGCGAACGGTTTCAAAATGATTCTGTACGTGAAGTTCGTGTCCGTTGCCAAAGTTGTTTACGTCGGATGAATTTTTATTGAAATCAACTGGCATTTTTACGTAAATTTAGTACTGGCTTATTGAGTTGGCTTTCAACTTTGTCAAAATAGAATTGTTGTTAAGATCACATTTCAATGAAAATAAAATTCACCGTTGCTACGCGTTTATAAGAAGGTTGATAACGATCCATTTCCGAAGGAAATTTATTGACCCATTATCTAATATTTTCATCATTAGCTTCTGTTTTATAAAAATGAAGTCGCTTGTGGCTCATCTTTTCTATTTTGAATAATCAAAAATCAAAATCAAAATCATTTATTCATCTAGGCCACAAAGTGACGCTTATGAACGTCAAAATTTAAGTTAATTACTTAATGATTCTACATTTACATTTACTGCCACGTTTGCAATGCAATAGGTAGAACCACGAGAAAGAACGGGCAATAAAACTCATGGCCACACTTTTCAAACAAATATAATGTTGGTACATTTTATTTTGTAAGGAGCTGCAACTGTTTCACATGGTAGACATCTACTAGTAAAATTTTTAGTAGCTATTGATATCATACTCAAGCAGTAAATGATGTTCATATGGTAAGCCTCCCAAAGTAAATATGGTGAAACAGGAGCATCCACTTACGTCTTTTTCATGTAGGCAACTCGCGAACATGAAAAATATATAATAACAACACATTAAAATGCACTGTAATCTTTCACGTAAAACCAAAATTTGCTTATTGGACCCCTTTTAATGAGCTATTATATTTTATTTAAATGGTGACATTTCAGATAATCTCGTAGTCGTAGTACAATGGTTTGATTTTATTCAAACATTTCCAGTTTTTGAATCGACTAACTTATCTATTATACCTACTATGTATCTGATGGGCGACCTCATTGTTAAAAGTTTAACACGGCTTCGATAATATTATATCATTGTTAACCCAAAAGTAGTAAATGATCACCCAAATTAAACCATCATTTTAACGAGAAATTGTGACCAAAGTTTTTTTGTTAGTTGTATGAAATACCAACACATAAATTGGATTTGGTTACACCACCTACTTTAATAAACTAAGTTGACGGAGCCCTGCTTCGCAGGGCTCCTGTTTTTGAATTAAGGGTCACAATAGAACCTAACATAACCTATTACATATTTGGTGATCCTTTACTACATTTGGTGTTCGAATACAATTTTAAGTGCAGTTGTGACTAAAATAGCTAGTACTATAGTAATTTTAGACTTTATTTTTTCGGTGTTAAGTATATATTTTTGGTTAAAGAACTATGGGTATCAAAGCATTTTATGGTGGTCTTTATATTTAACCCCATTTTTCTGCGTACTCTTGAGTCCAGATAGCAATTAAAAATACTTGCCGTAGTGCGGTGTGTCACTGGAAGGTACGAGGTACATTACCGATTGCCTAGAGTTGACTGAATGTCAAAGTAATATCACCTTGAAATGCGTTAGTGCCCTGGTAAGGAATACAAAATATGAATTAATTAAAAAATCATCAAATGAAATAAAATAATTATAAATATGTGTGTATCATCATCTCCACCTAGAAACGACCACTGCAGGACAGAGGCTCACTTCCGAGGCTCCACACACATACCGAACTTGAGTCGCCCGCATCCGATCGCTGATCTTAACGAGATAGTCGGTCTTCATTGAGGAAGGCCTGCCCCTGCTGCGTCATCCGGTACGTGGCCGTCACTCCAGAACCCGCTTGCCCCAATGCATACATAATGTTAATGTAAGTAATATAAGATGCCCAGAACTTCGACACCATTACGAAATGATGAACAAAGTCGATATCATCTCCATGTCTTAATAATCTTATTTTACAAGGAAATGAAATGCAAGAGAGAAACAGTGCCTCATTGTAAATAAATATGACCTCAAATACACGTACGAGAGACAGCGAAGCATTTCATAATTTTGAAGCACTGTGAACGTTTCGTATTCTTATCGTATAATTTCTTCTATCGATTTTAGTTGCGCCGAGTTTTCTACAGGCGCTGCACGCTGACTTGGAATGCATGGAAAGAATAGTGAGGACTCAGTTTACGAAAACTTTCAATATTGGGTACAGGTCAGGCCAACCAAAGCCTCACAGCTCAGTTTGTATAAAGAATAGGTAGATTTTACTTGCAACAAGTTTTGTAGTCACAACTTGCTATCTTCACAAACAAATATGATTATGTTATCTAAATAACAGCACATTATATGCATTCAATAGGTTTTAATTCGTTTGTGTTAATTGGACTCTAACCAAATTAGTTGCTAGGACAAGTGCATTTAGTCGTTCCATTGGCTTTGGCAGTTTAGCTGATGCTAGTATTCATTCAATGCGAGATAATATGATATTTTATCGAAATTAATTTATTTCCTCTCATTCCTTGCAATACCTATAGTTATAATTTTGTGATAATAATATTCAACTCTTGCTTAATTTGGTCAATTAATTAGATAGTAGGCTATTCGATGCCATATATTTTATTCGTCATGTTTGATGCGATATAAGTTCTACGTCAATATTACTAGACCGGTGGCACCAAAACTTTGTTTATGCGAGACTCGTGAGGGAAGGACTAGCTTGGTTTAGTAGGAAATGACGATTTACCAAATATAATTTCTAACTATTCATTTATCACTATTTCTGTTGGGAACACTGTGTGATTCGATGCCCACATCTTACTTTGTTTCTATGTCATCATCTCAACCTGAAGAAATCCAACCGCTTGCCGCGATACCAACAAGATAGTCGGTTTACCTGCTGTGTCGCCCGGTACGTGGTCGCCACTCTTGTAGCTTCTTGTACTCTGTTTATTAGGAGCCATTTAATTTCACTACATTCATCGCATAATATTGTGTTCAAAAGTGCAGGTTTATGGAATTATTTATATAAACCTGCCATGTTTAATATAATGTGGTACACCTCTCATAAGCCTTATATAACAATACTATACTAAGCTCAATGAGCACTCAACGGCTTACTACGGAATTCAAAATTCGATCTACAGATAGATGTGTAGATTTTAGATTCGTTTTTGACATAAGCTCCATACAAAATATATCAAACACGAATCTCGAATCTCAAAATTCATGTATGGATCGAATATTGAAAATGGCCGGTAGACACATTGTCCCAGTATTTTTCTAACGTAATATACGTCGTATATTCTCGGCTACTTGACGGAGTTATAGAGAAAATTAATATCAACTAAATTCTACCCGTAACTTCGTTGGCGTAGGTTACAATACCTTCTATATTTTCTTCATACAAACATAAAACTATGTTATAAAATATATGTTACAAGCACTAAGTTCAAAATGATACGTTGTTTAAATTACATTTTGAATTACACATTTTGTATGCTTGAAGCATGTCAACTAGAATTCAAGCTGTATATTTAGTCCACTTAGTGTCTTATCTGCTAAGGACCAAAACCAAAATATCATCTTGAAAACGAAATATAAAAATTTGTAATGAAATACTCAATGTTATTTTTTAATACCTGCACATACTAACAGAATATATAGCTCCATCAGCAGCGATGCAGCTACTAACAGACATATAATCGAGCAACACAGTTTATTTTTGTAATTTTTAATACTGAAGAAGATAATTTTATCATATACTTATCTATCGTATTAAATTGAAACTGCTCAGAAAAGATGATGCTGCTGTTAAAATTTAATGGATATTAATTGAACTATCTTTCATTATCCTTTAGTGTATAAATAACAAAAATCTAATCTACTTAAATATATGAACTGTATTTAAACGAACAGAATAGATTAAACCTAAATAACGGAGAGTAAGTTTCATTTTCGTATGAACGTTATTTCGATAAAGTTCCTTTCGTTTGTCCATCACAAAAAGGACCTTTCATCTTTAATAAACACGTCGGTTCAAGATTCTATGAAAACAACTTTAACTAAGAGTGGAATTAAAACCTCATCCCGAAGAAAATTAAACCACGAATAGTTAATGGGTCTTAACTCGATTTCGAAACGCTAACTTTGTCGAGAGCGAGACGTTGGCTTCCATACGATTCAGGCAAGTTTGGGAAAATTTGCTTCCTTTTAAAATGGTCCGCCATTTAACCATCTCAGAGAAAGCACTCAAAACAAAAGTTGCCCTGGCTTTTATTCTTCACGAGATCATTTTGGATGGCGCGGTTGTAAAAAAAAAATTGTATTGTTATTGCTCAATTTAGACGAGGACATTACACCTTTTGTTGTTTAAAATAAATTGTTAGGACGAGGTAATTTGGATTGTATATAGACAAATTCAGTAATAGTTAACAAATGATTTTAGTTATTAAATGTTTTTAGATAGAACGACTGGAATACGGACACGCCACTACTTTGTAGGGTACCCCAGTATCCACTCGTTGCAAAAAGATTTAGTGTTATTCTTTTTTTAGTTTCAATTAATTTTCAATGTCTGGTCTTATTCTCGGAGAAAGCACTCAAAACAAAACTGGCGCTGGCTTTTATTTTTCACGAGATCTCTTTTGGATGGCACGGTTGTAAAAAATTGTATTGTTATTGCTCAAGTTAGACGAGGACATTACACCTTTTGGTGTTTAAAATAAATTATTAGGACGAGGTATAAATTACCTCGTCCTAATAATTTGTTTTAAACACTAAAAAGGAGAAAGCACTCAATACAAAACTCGCGCTGGCTTTTATTTTTCACGAGATCCCTTTTGGATGGCTCGGTTGTAAAATAAAATATTGTATTGTTATTGCTCATGTTAGACGAGGACATTACACCTTTTGTTGTTTAAAATAAATTGTTAGGACGAGGTAATTTGGATTGTATATAGAAAAGTTCAGTAATAGTTAACAAATGGTTTTAGTTATTAAATGTTTTTAGATACAACGACTGTAGGGTACCCCAGTATCCACTCGTTGCAAAAAGATTTAGTGTTATTCTTTATTTAGTTTCAATTATTTTTCAATGTCTGGTCTAATTCATAGAATTAACAGACTTAATGACAGATCTAAGCACAAAAATAGGATGTAGCTTTATTACTTGTGCATTGCCTTATTCAAATGCTCTCACAGATGACCAAAATAGGCAGATAGGCAAATTAAATTTATTATTATACAATAGGAAATGTCATAGTGACAGTATTTTATTTTTTGACACTAATATTTTTATTAGTAATTTATTTTTACAAAAGATACTATGTATCTTTCTTATGTACCTAGGCGACAACTTGCTAAATTACTAGCATTTAATTTATATATTGACAGGAGTACTACTAGAGTACTTAGGAATTTGGTAGATAATAGTTATACCAATAGTAGTATTGACACATCTATTAGTTTAAACTATTAGATGAGACAACAGATAGACATTAATGTGTTCTAAACTTAGTTCATCAAAACATACAAGGCCTATCTGGCAAAGAATTAGAAATAGATTTATTTTTAAAAAACATAAGATTGATATCTTATGTATTACGGAACACTGGTTGCGAGGCGAGGTGACCAATTAATATTTAACAATCAACATTACTCAATTATAAGTGCATTTGTAATAAAAAAGGCTATTCGTGGTGGCTCTCTAATATATGTATGTAATAGTTTGAAATGTAAAGAACGTAAGGATATAGCTAAACTTTCTATCGAGCGCACTGCTGAGATTTCTTGTGTTGAGCTTAAACAACATATAATAGTGTATGTGTATCGTCCACCACAAAGCGACTTCACTCAATTTGAAAGCATTATAGAGGATGTTTTAAAATACATAATTTTTAGTAGGAAGTCTATAATCGTATGTGGCGATTTTAATTTCAATTTGTTAGAAAAATCACCAATTTGTACTAGGTTAGTTCGCTTATTTGCTTCATTTAATTTAAATGTTTTGTTTTCTGAACCAACCAGAATAACCTCACATTCTTCTACATGCTTAGATAATGTTTTTTGCAATTGTCTTTATTTAAGTAAGGCTATTTTTACTGACTTCACATCGGATCACTGCGGGCAAAATGTTATAATTCCAACGAATACAACCCCTAAAGTACAAGAAATTACATGTAGGCCAATGACCTCTGCTCGCCTCAAACACTTTAGTAATGATGTTGCTACTAAGATCGCTAGTATTAACTTAACCGTTGATGATCTTAATTCTTATCTTTCTCAATGCTTATTTAACATTAAATTATGAGTACAATAATTTTTATTAACAGAAGACGTTTGCAAGGAGCATTCAAGTATTTTTTTGTGATTGGGCAGCAGTAGGTATATACAAAAGTAGAGCTAGGTTGTATGATCTATATGGTACGAAGAAACACAATTTTAATCCTGAATTTATTCAATATGTTAGAAATTATTCAAAAGTTTTCAAGAGGACATGTGCTTTAGCCAAATCCTTATATTTAAGCAATCAAATCAAAGGATCCAAGAACAAAATTAAAACTACTTGGAACGTTATTAACAATGAGACTGGTCGAGCTAAATTGGCAGATAACAATTATGAATTAAAATTTAATGGTGAAATTATTACTAGGAAAACTGATGTTGCTCAGACATTTAACAATTTCTTCATAAACATACCAGTGAACATAACCAGTTGTCTAGATTAATGTCCAAGCAAAGCAGAAATGCTGGTTATGGGCAATGTGAATGAGTGTGATGTGATTTTTATTTTTTAATATATTGACACCAATGACATACTGAAGGTATTCAAGACACTTAACAATAAAAAATCTGTTGACTTATTTCTGTTAAACTTGTTAAACACATAATTTCTAGCTTAGCTCCATATTTAGCTGCAATATTCAACAGATGCGTAGATACAGGGGTATATCCTGATCTAATGAAACACAGTAAAGTGATGCCATTATTCAAAAAGGGATACAAGAGTGACCCTAGTAATTTTAGGCCAATTTCTATTTTGCCTGCTATTAGTAAAATTTTTGAAAATATTATTTTGCATCAATTAGACAGCCACTTTCACACAAATAATTTATTTCACAGTGAGCAGTATGGCTTCACTAAGGGTCGCTCCACCGTTGATGGCGGTGTAACTTTGTTAAAGCATATTTTTAATGCTTGGGAAAACTCGAAGGATGCCATTGGTGTTTTTTGTGACCTGTCAAAGGCGTTTGATTGTGTAGAACATAATACACTTTTATGTAAATTGAAACTTTATGGTATTAGTTATACCGCACTCAATCTTGTTGCCAGCTAACTTAGAGATAGAATTCTGTATGTAGATGTTAATGGGAGTAGGTCTCTAGGTTTACCAGTAGGAATGGGCGTTCCACAGGGCTCTATTCTCGGTCCATTTCTTTATTTAATATATATTAATGATTTGCCATCCTTTGTTCAAATTGTATGTGATATTATTTTGTTTGCCGACGATACGTCACTAATTTTTAAAGTTGATCGCAATTCAAGTAACTTTGATACCGTCAATAACACTCTTGCACAAGTATTAGATTGGTTTTCGACAAATAATTTGGTACTCAACCCTAGCAAAACCAAATGTGTTAAATTCTCTTTGCCTAATGTCAAAAGTGTTCCTACTAATATAATTTTAAATAAGGAAACAATTCAACTAGTCGAATCAACCTTATTCTTAGGTCTAACTTTAGATAGTAAGCTTCAGTGGGGCGCCCAAATATCCTGTCTCGCAGTCAAACTTAGTTCAGCAGAGTTTGCAGTTAGAAAAGTTGGGGAATTCACAGATATAGATACTGCTAGACTAGTTTACTTTAGTTATTTTCAAAGCGTAATGTCTTACGTTATAATGTTATGGGCTACAGCTGCTGATATACAGACTATTTTTGTCATTCAAAAGAGGGCCATACGTGCAATTTATAAGTAAGGTTCTAGAGATTCTTTACGTGATAAATTTAAAGAAGTAGATATATTGACAGAAGCATCGCAATATATATATGCTAATTTAATGTACATTAAGAAAAACTTAATTCTACACCGCAAAAATAGTGATTTGCACAAAGTAAGCACAAGGAATAAGCACAAACTAGTGGGAACTAACTACCGTTTACATAAAGTTCAGAACTCATTTGCGGGGATTGTTATACGATTTTTCAACAAATTTTCTCTTGATATAATGATTTTACCCATGCACAAATACAAACGGACAATTAGGAACTTTCTTTTACAAAGGGGTTATTACACTATTAAGGAATTTTTAAATGATAAGACACCATGGGGACAGGCTTAGGCTATATTTTCTTTTCAGACCGTTTAATATAATTGTTATATAGATTTGTTAAATTCTCGTTTTGATAAGTGACATGTTAAGTGGAGGTGTCTCGTGAACACATGATTTTGCAGGATTTGGATATTTTTATGATTTGTTGAATGTAGTTTAACATCATTTATCCCTGATTATATCATTGTTCACTTTTCACCTTCACACAATTCTTTCTACATTTTCATCCCTTCACGCGTTCCACTAATTTATATTTATAATAACGATTTGGAAAGTGGAGATAATTGGTGGTCATGGTCAGTATACCAATAGATTTTTTCTTACTGCCGGTTTGTATACCGTTGTCGTCATGCTCACTAAAATGTTATTTCTTGTGGTGGTGTCGTGTGTCGGGTCATCCCTGTCCCTCTAATATGGCGAGAAGGATGATGGCTGGCCCATGCGTCATACTCGTGAACGGGTGCTACTTGCGATGACTGTTCGATGACGGGCTTGCGGCTGGTATAAAATTTTAATATTTAACCGCATCATTTCCATCATGTTTCTGATCACTTTCGCGGATTGCCTGCATTATTAGGTATATATAATGTAAGTGGATGCTCCTGTTTCACCATGTCTATTCTGAGGAGGCTATCTAAATGGACATCAAAATTAAAATGAAGTATGTATTATGCTTGAGTATTATTATGTACAGTAAATATATACAAGTGATATAGAAGGTGTAACAGTTGCAGCACCTTACGAAATGTAAATTATGTGTATTATCCTGGCGATGAAAAAGAGTGACCATGAGTTTTATTGCCCGTCCTTTCTCATAGTTCTACGCCCGAGCTTTGCGAACGTGGCAGAAAATGTAAATATAGAGTCATTAAGTAATTATTTTAGAAATTTATTATTTTGACGTTCATAAGCGTCACATTGCGACCCAAATGAATAAAGGACTTTGACTTTGACTTTGACTATTCTGACAACTGTTATCGATATAGCTAATGTGTGATGTCAGCAGCCGTAAGTTTTAGTATACTTTCTCTTCTCTTCGTCTATGGTACAGATGCATGATCTATTGGCAGTGGAGAACGGTGGGTTTTTATTTGCTCAGTTTTATCAGGTATCCCAAATATTACCGCTTATGTATGTATACGTTTGTAATAACGAATTAAGGTTGTCGGAAATGTAATTTAAACTTTGCGTTAAGCCTCATAAAGCAATATAAATGACAATGGCAGATCTCCATACATCGAAATGTCTCAAATTAAATTGAAGCGCACAGTAATAAAAATATTTTTAAAAATTCGGCGTAAGTAACAGAGTCTATAAATGATTCTATTTTCACTCGGGAACCCCGGAAAAACATGATATCGATGTTTAAGTTTTTAGTTAAGAATGAACAATGTAGATACATTTGAATTATCAAATAAAATTATGTCAGATTGACATCAAAACATGGAAGTTTTCTGTAGCATCTAACTGTCACAGCCAAAGACAAAAGCAGAGCTGCACATTTTAAATCGATTTTATGTGAAATCGATATAACATTAAAACGATGCTGTGACGTTTTTATTTGATTTAAAAGTTATTTTGCTTCAAAAATTATTAGCTTATTGATATAATGTTAATGAAAGATTTAATAACTGAATTTTAATAATTATATTTTAATAATCGATACGGATCAATAGCACTCACGTCTATTCCTGTCACACCATTGTCTATGGCAACAATCAAATAATAAAGTAGGTACCTAGTTCGTAATCAATTGGAATGCTTTTTATCATCATAAAATACTCCAGCTTTAACGAGACAAAGTGAAAATATTAAAAATCGTAGAAAAAAACAATTTGTTTTGTTCATATGAAGTTTAAGGTCGCCACACCAAACCCAGACCGAATTCTGCCATTGTCCTTTAGCGAATAATACATTCGTTTACCTTGGCAATTATCGTTATGCAAGATATTAATTTCCACCGGTGACAGGCTCCCTTTTCCAATAATAGCCAACCTGTCAGGTTGTAGGCGTAGATACGATATTACGGTCTGAGGTTATAATGGTTATGTTTAATCAATATTAAACAGATCATTTTATGGATCTCGATAAAAACGCCACTTATCGACAGGACTGATAGGTGGTCAACTAAAATAATTCAAAACTGAATAGAAAACGTTTTGATGTTTCCAAAGATTAACGTTCACTAGCTAGTATACACAGTATACTTATAATATTTTATTTACATGATATGGCAGTAGAAAACACAAAAAGTGAAATGCTAATTCAGATACGCAAACCATTAAATTTAAGTACTTACACACTTCACTTTTATGACAGTAATATTTTTAGGGCTTGTTTGAATTCAATGAATATTTACCATATAAAAGCAATTTATTCACTCAATCATGGAGCTGAGTTCTGTAAAAAATGTTGAGAGTATGTTTTCAACATTGTTATGTAATACTTTGTGTGTGTTTTAGAATACAAATGCTTAAAATTGAATATTATTATAAGAAAGAAATAAGGCAAAGATAGCCGTGGTGAAGCCAAATAGTTACGTATATAGAGCATGTCGGGTTTAAACCTTCGCGCACTGTTTACTTTTCGAAGTTATGTGCGTATTTAATAGTTAATAATGGTTTGCTTAACGGGGAAGGAAAACATCACAAGGCTAACCAAAACATTACGTCTGCTAACCCGTACGTGGCCGGCGTGTTGGACTTTGGCCTTAGCGTTTTCGCGGTTAGAAGAGGCCCGAGCCCAGCAGCGGGTCAGATTATAAACAGAGTTGATATTTTTATAACAAAGATCAAAGCCGAACTAAAGCAAAGTGTAATCGTCATTCTAATAACATTTGTACTAAAATTGATAGCAAAGTTTCAAACACTAAGTAATACAAGATAGTATTTTATAGTTTAAGTAGGTACTCTATATCTTGACGTTTCTTCTGACTAGCACTTGACGGGACCTCAGGTAAACTGATATTAGAGTTTCAAAACCTTTACTGGCCATTGTTATTCTGATTTGCATTCACTCTGTTATTACTACATCACAGGAAAATAATCATGTTTACTCACGTATAAAGAGAGAATGGGTGTGAATCATATCCGTTCTATTTTCATATGACTCGTAATGGAGTGTATATGTGTTGTAGGTTATCAGTTATCTGGTTACCATAATACAGGCGCTGTCACGGTTGGAATCAGACGATCCCTTTGTGAGATTTTCTTGGATATTACTACTATAGAAAAATCACGACAAATAAAAACCTACAAACCTACAAAAAGCTTAAACTGAAGATCCAATTTATAAAATATTGAAACCGGAGATATGATTGAAACCTAGCCTGTTATTCAGCAAGTAAGTAGGGTACCTATTCTCAATTAAATCTCAATTCGATCTGAATGAATTTATTATTAGTGAAAATGAAATAGAGTAATTAATTAACTTCAAATTATTGATTACTATATACTAGTACCTAAAATAAGATATATTCACTTTTTTTTTATCCATGCCGTAGATAGTGTCAGCCATGCCATGCTTTTAATAATGTCTAGAAATTCAGATTATACAAAAATTGACCTACTCAATTAGCAGCAGAAAAATCTAAATTAGAATTAACCTGGGAACCTAAGTTTTCTATTGAATATCCTTTAGAAATGAATACTTCTTTAAAAAAGTTATTCATTCAGGATATAAGAGTCGCCCTATTAAAATACTTTTATGAAGAAAAAGTATGTAGAGCGGTAGAACTAAGTACCGCACATCATATGGCCATAGCGGTAAGTACGGAGCTTTCTTGCAGGCATTTGTAGCTTGAGAGCCATTTAATTTAGAATCTTAATGATGACGCGGTTTTCAAAGAAAACTTCATAAACGAATGTCGTTATAAGAAGCTCACAGATTGGCTGTACACGTAAAATAGAATATTTGTTCCGTAATGAGTGCTTTTGTCTATCTGTTTACTTAATTAGGTATGTATAAAACGATGTTCGCGTGGTACATTATGGCAAGAATTACTTGTTTTCTAAAGCACTTCCTATAATTGTAAGCTTACTTAAGTGTGCGCTCTAAGGATTTAATGGAAAAACTGAAAGCACAATATCATTATTTTCCATCTTAAGCTACTTAGAAATGTTTGGAATATCGCGTATTTGCTTGCTCGTTTTTTATGCCGAATGTCCAACTTTACTAAATTACGAGAGGTGTTTAAGAAGAAACATGAATGTGTTATCTATTGTCAATCTTTTCCATTTGAGATTGCTTTGAATATTATTAGGTACTTTAAAACCTATTTCCAAAGAAACTTTTAAACACTCGCGTTGCATGTTAAAGAATATATATATATATATATATATATATATACGGGAATTGCATTAAGTATTTACATACCTTATTTTGCTTGACGTTTCGAGACGGTTGCAGGTTTTCAACGTCAAATTTCTGGTGGCGTACACCCCATTAGGCAGAACGCAAGTAAACATACACAGTTATGACTTAACCTTTCAGAGGAGGCAACGATATTATTTGTAAGTGGAACGGTAATTCCCTACGTGTACGCCATAGATGCTAAGCATAAGCTGAAATGACGTCATTAAGCAAGCTTATCCTGATGCGTTATGCAATGTTGATGTTTAACGTAAATTGTAGGGGTGTGAACATATTTATACATATGTCATAATGTTATTAGTCCCCTGGCAAATTAGAGGTTGTGTTTCAGCCAATAGGAGATTCAGATCTTTCCAGCATTAAAAAAAAAGCAAAAGTTTTGGTTTTCTGGTCATACGGGTGTTCCTTTTGTTAGTGAAAAGTACTAGCTCCGTTTTATTAGGGTTGACCGTCAGTTCATGGTGGTTGCACCATTGTTCCATGATCCTGATGGCTGCTTGCATCCGATAATGGATCATGTCTTCCGAGTTTCCTTTGATTAGGATGGTTATATCATCTGCGTAGCCGACCGTGTAGAAGCATTTGTCATTCAGGCTTCTCAACAGATCGTCTACCACTATGTTCCAAAGCAGGGGTGATAGGACACCTCCCTGTGGGCAGCCTTTTACTACTATCCCCCTTGTGGTGGTGTTAACCGTGAATTGAATAGCCCTTTGTTTCAGGAGTTGATCAATCCAGCCACTGACGGTTTGTTCAACTCCGAACTTGTCAAGGGCTCGGCTAATGCTGGTGAATTTAGTTTTGTCGAAGGCGCCTTCTATGTCAATGAAGGCGCCTAAGGTCATAAGTTTGTCAGATAGCGCTGTCTCTATGGTCCCCACTACGCAGTGAAGCGCTGATTCCGTTGATCTGCCACTTCTGTAGGCATGTTGTTGCGGGTGTAGTGGTCTGCGTAGCAGTGCGCCTTCCCGTAGGTATCTGTCAGCGAGCCTCTCCAGCGTTTTCAGCAAGAAGGATGTTAAACTGATAGGTCTGAACGATTTTGCTTGAGTGTAATCCGTTTTGCCTGGTTTTGGGAGAAATATGACTTTTACTTCCCTCCACCTTCGTGGTATGTAATTGTGCGCTATAGATGCTCTATATATGCTGAGTAGCTGTGGCACAATCGTTGTGCAGCCCCATTGTAGAAGTGCTGGTGTTATTTCGTCCAGGCCTGCAGATTTGTACGGCTGGAAACTATCAATTGCCCATTTCAGCCGGTCCACGGTAACCATGTTGTTGGCTATCGTCCAGTCTGTTTGGGTCGGTGGTCTGTGTTCTGATTCTTCCCAGTCACAGTCGTCGGTCACAGTGCAACCTGGGAAGTGTGTTTCGATTAGCACTTGGCTTATTTCCATGTCTGTGATTGCGTAGGTGCCATCAGGCTTTCTGATGGAGCCTAGGGTCTTGTTGCTGTCCTGGGATAGGATCTTTTTTACCCTGGCTGCCTCGCATGTGGAGTTAATGTTGGTGCAGAAATTTCGCCATGACTCGCCCCTGCGGAATCGTATGCGTTTCTTGTAGTGCGACTGGGTTTCTTTGTATTTGTCCCAATCTGTGTCTTTCCTTGTGTTTTTGGCCCGGTTGAAGAGTTTTCTCAGATTGCGCCTGAGCTTCTCCAGTTCCGATCCCCACCATTGGGTTTTACTACTCGTTTTCGGTAGTGTGGTGGGGCAGGCTTGTTGGTAGCTGCGTTGTATGCATTTTGTTAGTAAGTTAGTGTTGTGTTCTATGTTTGTAGTGCTTGCGGTCATGTCGTTGAAATTTGACATGGCTATTTCCTGTTCGAGCAGGGTCTTGTAGCTCGCAATGTTGGTATTGCGTGGGTTGCGTCTTGGTTGTGTGACCCTCTCTTGCACTCGTATGTCATAGCAGATACGTCTGTGGTCGGCAAAGGATGGTTCGGCGGACACATGCCAGTTCGTGACAAGTTCCGCGGCCCCATCCGATGCCAGTGTAATGTCTACTATGGTTTGATATCTGGAGCTAACAAATGTGGGCTCTGAGCCTTTGTTGATTACAGTTAGTGTTGTTGTGTAGATGTATTCAGTTAGGATCTCACCTCGTCTATTTGCCTCGGGGCTTCCCCACAATGGATGGTGGGCGTTAGCATCTGCCGAGAGTATTATTGGCCAGCCGTGGTCCTCACAGTGCTGCACTAGCTCGGCCAGCTCCTTCGATGGGATCTCCTCATCACCGGGCATGTCAGTACGTAACGAATATTTGTATCGCTGTTTAGAGCTTTCATTACAATTTTAGCCAGTGATAACCAGTGTCCGAATATTATATGAAGTTGAGGTTTTTTTTTCTATCCTAGTAGGTACTTGTATATACACATATATAAAAATATAAAGCCAACTAGATCTGACTGATCTAAAAAAGAAAACAAAGTAGAAATAAAGACAACCAACGCACAAAACTTTTAAGTATAAATTCGACAAATATGGCACTTGTTTCAGGGAACTTTTGTTTTTCCTTCTAAAATTACTGTGTTTTGTCCGTAACTATTCAGGACGAGTTATTTAATGAGTTCCTTAAGCTAAAAAGGAGCGTCCGTAACAAGACGGCTTGTTCTTTTGAAATTTAAAACATTTAACAAAAACAGGATTACTTTTACACCCTTTTCATAAATATCCTTTGGTGTTAATTTAATCTCGCCTTCAAAGAGGTTTATTTGGCCTTCATTTATAAACAGATTCGAATTTCAAAAAGGAAGTATTGTGGAACCGGCTCCAACTATTGACACATAAGTTAAAACTAGGAGTTTTAATTGAACGCGCAGTTTCAGTGTAAAAGCTTTTAGAGAAAATAAAAAGGGTAAAAATTAATGCAATCCTTTGCTCAGGTGGTTTGCACGCGGTACTCTTATAAAGCGCCACTTAGCGCCGTCAGTACTTAGTGACCACCCAACACGCCCTTTTGAAAAAACTACGGTCAATAGCGTAAAAGAAATTAGAGCTAACGACGAAACTGAACGTGAAAGTGTGCTTAGGTCTGTTTATGAACATTTTTATGACATTCTGTGTAGCAGTTTAGTGAATTTGTCTGCAATGCGTGACTAGTAAATTTATCCTTAACAACTTCTATACTATAGGTGCCGTATTATTTCAGTAAAATGTAAGGTATTATAGTTGATGCAAACCATTTGCCACTAAAAATCAATCACTCCAATCACTGTCACATTTGAATAATTATTTTATAATGAAATTATTTATGTTTCTGCACACCCTAGATCGAAGCTATCTTAGAAAACTATTAAACGTGACCCAAAAATACGTTTAAAAGTTAATCAGTAGGTACATCTATTTACATTAGGCGTCGGCAAAAACGTTTCCAGTTTTAGTAGCTGTAGATTATAAACTTATAAGCTTACCTACTTTGTTTATTGTTCGAAGTGTGTATATTTACTTACATGTTCCAAGCACGGGAGGCCATGCTGGCGCTGATGCTGCAACTGCCGAAACCTTCAAACGGCGCAAATATAGTAATTTAGTGAGTAATTACGTGTTTGAGCCGTTTGGGGTGGAAACGCTAGGCTCATGGGGTCCGAGCGCTCGTTCACTATTCCGGGAAATTTCTAAACGTTTAATCGACATCTCACGTGACCAGAAGGCTAGTTTATTCTTTGCTCAGAATCAGAATTGCCATCCAGCGTGGCAATGCTACCAGCCTTCTGGGCACGTTACCCGATGACATTGATGCGGAGGCATTTTACGACGCCTAAACCTTGTAAATCTTTTCAATTCTTAATTTTTTTTTACGGTTTTTTGTACATATACTACTTAGACATTAAGATTAGATTAAGCTACATATAGATAAAAAAATGATGTTTATTTAAACTTACAGGAATAAATATACGTAATTTTGCTTAAATAATGTCACTTAGGTATATTGCCATTTATTACACATACCTTAACAATATTCTTGATATGATATTAATTATGATAAATTTGCAATGTTTTTCCTGCAGGCGAAATTATCATATATTATGTAAAATATCACATAATTATGAAATTCAGACTGCCAAAAATTTCAAAATAACTAATTAGTCAATCACCGTTCAACGAATTTCACTCAAACATCAACAATTTAATTTGTTAATTATACCTTAACATGTTAACAAGCCAAAACATTAGTTGATATACATCGTATTTAGTCAGTTTGAGTAGAAACATACATTAAATGAATATTAGTGTATATTAATGTTACTCGTGAATGTCAGAGGTAGAGTAGTACTAAGTACCTTTGACGTGCTTTAAATACAGCCGACGTAGCATGTATAACAATGGTAACGGCTATATTATTATATGCTTTAATACATACCTGATAAAACAAAGTAAATTTGAAGTTACCCTTGACATAGCTTTTTGTAAATTTTAGCTAACAGCCATCTCGATCACGTAGGTTTTCAAACAAAATAGACGGCATCGTAATCCATCCATTCATTTGGAAGCTCTGATCTCACACAGACAGACGGATAGGTGCACAGATTCACATACACATAACTTTTAAAAGCCCTCATTTTGCGTCGAAAAATAAAAACAAGTATAAATATAACATCAGATCTAGTTCCAGATTTAGACCACTCCTGCTGATATTTATAGAAGAAGGTCGGTATTGTTTCTTCTTGACATTTGTTCACAGATAAGACAAGGAATAAAATACCTATATTTAGTTCATGAAATAACTCGTTAAAGTTTTGTAACAACAGGGTTTGAAAAATAAAACGTTTTATTGTATTGAAATGTACCAATGAAAGAACCGAGATACCAACGTATAACGTTTATTAGAAGATCTCTAACAGTAATTTTAGATGCCGAAGTTTAAACGGCAATAGTATCATAGAAAAGCGAGTATTAAGTCAAATCTGGTTACAGTTGAAACAAATCCTGGGCCCTAGCGCTGATTTTTAATTGGTTTAGGAAAAAAGAACCTCACGTTGGAAAAAATATCTGCTATTCATATTCAAAATTTACCTACCACGTAAAATAAAAAAGTTATAAAAGTCAATAACTCTAGGAAATACCTAGTAACGCGCTACTCGATTGCCGATCGACTCGTCGGCGCGCTGTAGGTACTAACGAAATATGCCATTAATTATTGCGATAATGTACGTTAACCGTAGGTGTAGCCACGGCTTAACGCGGTAATTTGACGACGTCATTAATATTGGCGTTTTGCGTTTTTATCGCCAATGATGGGCATTCACGTTGATGTTTCAAGTGTAGCCACCTACTTTAGCGCGTTAAAAATTATCGCGCTAGCAGACATTGACGTTAGCCGGTAGAGAGGCCCCACCATAAGAAGTACGGATGGATAGTGATACCTAATTTACGTACTTACAAAACACAAATTAATTACGATGAAAACTTAAATAATTTTAAGCAGATAATAATGAATTCAATAATAAACACATGTAACTAAATAGCTGTACCTACCTATTCCTTCGTAAGTCAACAGAAATAAGCTGTGGGTTCACGCAATCATAATAAACTAGTAGACGAAAAGAAGAACTTATTACTATTTACGTATTAATCGTCGGTACATAATCATTTTCAATAACTAGTAAAAGCCGAATTTAGGTATTTACTTATTTCTGGCGTGTTTAAGACATGTTATCAACGTAGGTATTCACAACAATCAGTAAAGCAAATAATTTACCTTAACAGTCTTCTGCTTACATCACAATCAATTTACACATTTGCACACACATGTTTCTCGCGTTCTCGCGACTCCGTTTCTTCTTTGTACACAAATCTTATAACCTCGATCCACTAATAAAACCCTATGGAGTCAGGTCAGGTTGCGGCCTATCAATCCACTAGTGTATTGTAACACATCAGTATTGTAAGGATCCACGATTGTGGTTTAATTACTTAACACATACACAGACTGAAGCTGACGGAAGCGTGATATACGATCGTCCCATTGACCTAATTTCTTAAGACTGAAGGTCAACTTGCGCCTGCGCCGCACGGCCACACCCCGTCGCGCTCCCGCCCCCTGCTGGCGCCCTGCTGCGGAGGGTGGCGCCCGCGCATGGCGGGGAGCGGGAGGGCGGAAACAACAGTTCAATGACTAATGCCAGTGTGTGTGTGACACGATCGCTCGTACTTCGCCAGTGTGCGGCAAAGTGATACTTCGTGTTCTCGTACTATTAAATTAATTAATTTCTCAAGATTTTTTAGCTTATATTTCAAATATTATTAGCTGGTTAGGTTGTATTACCGATAAGTAATAAGATGGTTTTCGCTCCAAAACCAATAAAAAATCAGCGTGTATAAATATCATTAAGGAAATATAATCCAACAGCAAGGCAAACATCAGCCTGGACAGTCTTGGACCGACATTTAAAATAGAAAAGGGTGTTAAAAAGGGCGACCCGCTCTCTCCCAAACTTTTCACATGCGCACTCGAAGAACTTTTTAAATCTGTATTTCCCTCATGGTCAACAAAGGGCATTATTATGGACAACAAAAGGCTCACGAATCTCTTTTTTGCCAATGATATAGCTCATTTCGCATCATCCTCTCAAGATTTGCAAGACATGCTTCAAGATCTAAGCATGGCAAACCTTGATTGAGGTTGGGCTTATCATGAATCGGTCCAAAACAAAAAAAAATACTTCTTGCAGAAAACGTAAGGTTGAGGTAGATGGGCACGAAATACATTATGTTAATGAGTATATTTACTTGGGCCAGTTAGTCTCTTTCAAACATAGGCAGGATAAAGAAATCGACCGCCGGGTCGAAAACGCCTGGAAGAGCTACTGGTCCATGAAGACGTATACGAAGGGAAACCTGCCAATGGTACTCAAACGTAGACTCATCGACATGTGTATCTTGCCCGTCCTAAATTACGGAACACCATATACCACCACCACCCAACATCTGCTACACCAGATGAGTCACAAGTACGTTGCCAGCCTGAATGGGAAAAGAAATATAAATAGGTGCCATCGGCGATTGTATCACATTTTAAACTTACTTTAATATTGACTTACTCAGAATGGATAGAATTTATTTCACAAATAATCTTATGACAAATATTGCAGAAGTTTATAATTTGTTTACTTTTAAAATTCGCTGTTGAAATTAATAATATTAAGTTAAACTATTCATATTATTTATTGCCATAATACTAAAATATTTATCTTTTGTAATTTATTTTGCTTAACTATATATATCAACCACAGTACCAGTGGTTGCCATAGAGTAAGTGTAAATAAGTAACGGTTGTATACCGCGTAATTATTTCAAAACTCAATAAGCTAAGCGAAGTCACAGCCTTGGAAGACTAAATTTATAAACGTTGTAGTAATAGCAAAATATTTGAAATAAAATTTGAAATGTTAATTGCTTTGTGTTGAATTTCATGTTCAATTTTAATCTCATGTAAAACCTTTGAATGTCGACTGACTAATTTCAAATAAAAAAATTATAATAATATATTTGTTGGAAATTACTTATTAGATATTAAATTAATGCTTTAAATGACATATGGTATTAACAAATAACAGGTTCCTAAAATTTTATAAATATTTTACATGCAATACGTGGAACGTTTTTAATTTACGCAAAATACACGCCAGGACGTGGATTTGCGGAAACATGCCGTGCTACCAAGTAACAAGTGGAACAGTTTCGAAATTCCATGAAAATCTAGTTTTCTATTATGGTCTCGATAAAGCAGATAATAATATTTAATAGCAGTTCATTTAATAATAATTATTAGACACTCGTCAATTATCGTGATTATTAAATGTTGGTGTTTGTTCCAACACTCCGTTGCTTGCAGCTAGCTTCACTTGACAGGCTGGAGCAGAAATGCTATGACGCCGATTGTGGAGACATCATCAGCAGCCCTGTTTATAAACTGTCCCACCGGTAGATGTCCCGTATCTATCTCTATACTCAGTAATTTATTGTTTGCACAATGTTTGCTAAAGCAGCGATAGCCGAGTGGAGAGACCGACAGACTGCTACGCAGCGGGTCTCGGGTTCGAATCCACGGCACTGACAATGACTTTTTGGAGTTAAGTGCGTATTAATTTTTAGGGTTCCGTACCTCGAAAGGAAAAAAACGAAATCCTTATAGGATCATTTCGTTGTCCGTCCGTCTGTCAAGACCCTTTGTCTCAGGAATGCGTGGAGGGATTAAACTGAAATTTATACTATATACTCGAATCTACGGTTCCATAGAGTTGTAAAAAAATCAAACTTCTAATCCAACGCAATCAAAAGATACAGCCGTATATGCTGCAAATTGCAGCATATTTTCAAATCAAAACCTACAGGGTACTTCCCGTGAACTCAGAATCTTGAAATTTGGTACGAAGCAACGTCTTATATCACTCATAAAGGAAAAATTGCGAAAACCGTAAATTTTTTGTTACAGCATATAAAAAAATATTTTTAATAAATTTAAAGTTACTACCCCTTTCTCTTGAACGCGTGGTGGTATTAAATTGCAATTCATATCAAATACTCAGGTATATAACACCGTAAGGCTGCAACAAAATCAAGCTTCTATGACAACGCATTCAAAAGAAAGGGCAATATAAGCATATTTTCAAACTCGCGCCTACTCGCAAGTGAATCAAAACCTACAGGGTACTTCCCGTGAACTCAGAATCTTGAAATTTGGTACGAAGTAACGTCTTATATCACATATGAAGGAAAAATTGCGAAAACCGTAAATTTTTAGTCACAGCATATAAAAAAATATTTTTAATAAATTTAAAGTTACTACCCCTTTCTCTTGAACGCGTGGAGGTATTAAATTGAAATTCATATCAAATACTCAAGTATATAACACCGTTAGGCTGCAACAAAATCAAACATCTGTCATGTCAACGCAATCAAAAGAAAGAGCAATATAAGCATATTTTCAAACTCGCGACTACTCGCAAGGGAATCAAAACCTACAGGGTTCGTTCCGTGAACTCAAAATCTTGAAATTTGGTACGAAGCAACGTCTTATAGCCCAGATAAAGGATGCGGAAGGCTGAGGACCGTGTGCTGTGGTGCGTGTTGGGAGAGGCCTATGTCCAACAGTGGACTGCGATAGGCTGATTGAGATTTCAAATAATTACATAGTCTTCAAACCTTCTTGCTAATTATTCTGTACTTTATAAGTATTTTTGTAACAGATTTCTAATAGTCACTAAAACTTTGTAAATCAATAACTTTGATTAAAAATCTTACCATCATTCATCAGCAGACTTTTGCAAGGCTGCTGCAAGGCTGGTATAGGTATTTAAGTTATCTTATAAAATAAGCGATATATGTTAATATAAAATAAAGGATGATTGATTACAAACGACAAAGACCTTTTTCTTTAATTTATGCTCCTCCAGCTTTCCATACTGTAATGTTATGGATTTCATTTGGCAATAAAAATACCATAACTATGACTGGTGAACTTTTACTTATATACCTACAGGTTTGTACGGAACCCTCGGTGCGCGAGTCCGACTCGCACTTGACCGGTTTTATTTAATTATCGCTTGCTTATCGGTGAAGGAAAACATCGTGAGGAAACCTGCATGTCTGAGAGTTCTCCATAATGTTCTCGAAATACATGTGAAGTCTGCCAACCCGCACTTGGCCAGCGTGGTGGACTTATGGCCTTACCTTTCTCATAGTGAGAAGAGGCCCGTGCCCAGCAGTGGGACAGTACATAGGGCTGTTGATGATGACAATGTTTGCTTAGGTGGTACTTAATATATAGGTGTATATGTAACTATTATTAGCCCTGTGTTTCTCTTTTATCTTTGACCGACAGAGTAAGGAATTGTGTGATAAGAGAGTGGTGTGGGGTAAAAGAAGATTTAGTGACAAGCATCGAGAAAGGCATGTTAAGATGGTTTGGGCACATGAAGAGGATGGATGACGAAAGATTGACAAAGGAGATATATAAGGCAAGTGTGAATGGGACAGCACGAAGGGGAAGACTTAGGCAGACGTTCTCTGACCAGATTGGAGACATCCTAAATAAAGGACAGGTCAGAAGTAACCTAAACAGAAGAGCATGCATGAGAAACTTGATGGGAGTGAATGAAGCAAGAGAGGTATGTCGGGATCGTTGCAAATGGCGTTCCGTAGTCTCTGCCTACCCCTTCGGGTAACAGGTGTGAGTCTATGTATGTATGTATGTATGTGTTTCTCTCTACTAGAAGATTAAGGCCATATGATCTACTACGCTGTCGACTTCACAAGCTTTTTAAAATAAATAAATCTTTACATAATGTTCATATTGACTTGAATTTTTTTCTGGCTCTATGCCTCTATTTAACCCTTTTTCCAAACAACAAGATAATTCAGACACTTCCAGTCGATTTCACGAAATACTAACGATATAAATTCAGATGATAATTTTGCTTCTTTTAGTCCGTGTGGTGACGGATTAAGAATACGGCATGTCACCACCCCATATCATCCCATGGGTGTCGTAAGAGCCGACAGAGGGAGCATATTATGCAGAGAACAGCACTTTAAGAGACAGAAAACTTGATACAAACCCTATACCAACCCGTTTGGCCAGCGTGGTATAGTAGGCCAATTCCTCCTTTCAAAGGAGAGGCCTAGTCCAGCAGTGGACTATTAAAGGCTGATGATGATGAATAATGCTTCAAAATCAGAACATTAGAAATAAAGAGATTTCTGGATTATCTGAATACTAAACGAATGCATCCAACGTCGAAACAGTCATCATCATCATCCTAGCGCTGTCCCGGTTGCGCTCCAAAACCCACGCCTTGGAGCCCGGGGTCCGCTTTCCGGCTATGTCTCCTCCACTTCGCACGGTCTTCAGCATCCCTGGTGGTTAGTTGGTTGGCACGCATATCATCCCTTACGACGTCAAGCCAGCATTTCTTTGGCCTTCCCCGTTTACCGCAGCCCGGTGGAGGTAGCATGGCAAGACATTTGTTACCCACGTAAGATGCCGGTTGACGTAAGACGTGGCCATGCCAGCGTAGACAACACTCTTGCAGTTTTTCAGCAATATCACGGACATGAAGACTACCCCGGATGCGGGAGTTCCTAATGTGGTCCTTCCGCGTGACACCACACATCCAGCGCAGCATGTTCATCTCCAACATCGAAACAGTATTCCTTTGATTTTTCTTCCTCATTGAAAACTGAAATGTAATCAATTACACTGTCATCCGTTTACTAGGCTGTCACTACCCATACTGGCAGAACGTTGCGAATGAAAAATATTAACATCGCTACTCTCACGGAATTCTACTGCGAAAAACGAATGGCGAAAACATAGCTAGCAAAGTTTGTAATTGTAAAAGAATTTTTGCGCGAAATACTTTTTATGTCACATATGTGTGAATTACTAACTTTTGGCTTATTTATTTTTACGGTGAGACCTTGCTTCTTAATAGGTTAATCATTCTTAATTCATTCGTTAAGTATGAATCATAATAGTTTTATTAAGATGGCTGAGAATATAACATAAAATTACGCATTTCTCGGTATTGCTATTCCGGAGAAAAGGGCAGTAGGTACTGATGGTCAACGAAGTGATCTGGTTTTACAAATAAAAAAATAAAACTGAAATTTCATCGTTTGTGGTACGTTACCCTAAATTAAATAGAACTACCTATGTTGAGTTTCTTGAAAATTAAATATTTCGTCTTAAATACAAAAATTACCAATAACAATATTCTAAAACAAATATATTAATTGCTTAACAGAAGCAAGATTAAGACAGGATACAACAAAATTGAGACGTTCATTTTGTGTCGCGTAAATTTCAAATCTTTTCGTAAGCAAATGATTTATTAAAGTCATGTCAACTAAGAAGCGGCTCAGGATAAGAGAAACACCTTTTTAAGAAAGTTTTGTGGATCGATCGATGTACGTGTATTCGTGTAAGTACATTTGTGATTGATGTCTTCAGTACACGTATGATGTTGCTTGAGTGTGGCGATATTGATTGATGGAAGTGCCGCGCTAGTTATCGTTTGAAGCGTTGAATATTTTACCGTATTCTATCCTTGCAGAAAATACAAGGACTATAAATCTGGTAGACGCTTTCATCCATCTTTGGAATCGTGGTTTTTGGTGGCTATTTTTCTACCCACGTTAAACATATCGTAATTTCACGATTAGTAACTGAGCCAATCCTTTGCACTACCGACCGTTATAGTTCAGGCAGGTAACAGAACTGATAGTGTTATATTGCAGTGAACGTCGGTGAGAGGGCTATAATTCCCCAGCTGATCTGATTCATTCGTGTTAAAACCAGCTAGTATCTACTACTTTGAATAACAAGCTTAACTATTGTAAATTGTAACGTTGGCATAAGTACACAATGTCCCGGCTGTTGTTTATTATTCAGAGAATAGGAAATATAAATATCTTAGGACTATTCATACAAGACCACCTGGCCCCAAACTTGACTATGGTAATGTGATATATTCTTAAAACTTATAATCTACACCACATATCATCATCAGTGTGTGTGCCAGTGATGACTTACGGATCAGAGACGTGGTCGCTCACTATGGGCCTTATCAGAAGGCTCAAGGTCAGAGGGCGATGGAAAGAGCTATGCTTGGAGTTTCCCTGCGAGATCGAATCAGAAATGAGGAGATCCGCAGTAGAACCAAAGTCGCCGACATAGCTCTCCGGATAGCCAAGCTAAAGTGGCAGTGGGCAGGGCACATAGCTCGAAGAACCGATGGCCGTTGGGGCAGAAAGGTTCTGGAGTGGCGGCCACGTACCAGATGACGCAGCAGAGGTAGGCCCCCCGCAAGGTGGACCGACGATCTCGTCAAGATCGCGGGAGGCGGTTGGATGTGGGCGGCTCAAGACCGGTCTGTGTGGAGAACCTTGGGGGAGGCCTATGTCCAGCAGTGGACGTCGTTTGGCTGATATGATGATGATGATGACGATGATATCATCATCATCACCATCACACATTACATTACCATCATCATCATCATCACAAAGGTTTGCGTTGAATCGAACATCCAAAATTGAAAAGAGGACCTTTCGATTTTGCTGTAAGGTCCATTAACATAGACCAGCCAGCCAGTCAAAATGATGGTGCACTACACTTACAGGTGCGAAACATACTAAGCCATTTTATACGAATAAAAGGACTTTCATAGGATAGAACGATCAAAACTTTAATCAACCTAGTACTTTTCCGCTTCCTGCCTTCCCAAAAAATGCATTAAACTTCAAAGTAAGTAAGTATATTCAGATATACCGACAAAGACGCGAGGGTTCATAAACAGAAATATGCTACCTAACTTGTGTGTATTTGCCTACCAAATTCTATAATGAACAAAACTTTCTTACTTTCTTTCTTCAGCTTTACTATTACGGTGGCCGGCTTGCGCAAAAATTGTACTAAATTATATTATCAAAAGTCTCATAAAAATACTGAAAATAAAAACAAGAGTTTTGAAACTTCTAACGATGTAGAGCAACACTGGAGCAAGTAGGTAACCGGGTGGTTTGTGTGAAGATGCAAGTTTTCTCCTCGCCGTGATGAAAGTTAATTAACTTAAAACTCTTGGCACCACCTAAAATTTGAAGTAGGCGCCACAGCATGTCTCTTTCAAAGGGACTCTGTTTAACTTTGTCCCACAATACTGACGGATAGTCTATTTTGAAAATGTTTATATAAACTGCGAAAATGTACGTTCATATAAAATGGAAATTCTCATACAATTTTTTAAAATCTGAATACATCATCATCCTCATCATCCTCCTAGCGTTATCCCACTCTCAAACCCTGGGGTCCGCTTTCTAGTCTAACCGGATTTGGCGGAATATTAGCTTTTCCACGGAGCGACTGCCTGTCTGACCTCCGCAACCCGAAGGGATAGCGAAATTGCATGGTTTAGACTAGTGTCAGTTTATTTTAGAGGTATTGACGCCCTAAAACGACTGTCAAAGATCTTCATGACAACCGGGACCAACGGCTTAACGTGCTCTCTGAGGCACGAGACAAGCCATAATTAACAATTCAATACGCACATAACTCCAAAAAGTCAGTGGTGCGCGCCGGCGTGGATTCGAACCCGATACCCGATTTAAAAAAGGCAGCGATAGCCTAGTGGAGAGACCGATAGACTGCTACGCAGATGGTCCAGGTTCGAATCCACGGCGCGCACCGATGAATTTTCGGAGTTATGTGCGTATTAAATTGTTAATTATCGCTTGCTAAACGGCGAAGGAAAACATCGTGAGGAAACCGGCATGTCTGAGAGTTCTCCATAATGTTCTCGAAAGACATGTGAAGTCTGCCAACCTGCACTGGCCAGCTTACCCTTCTCATAATGGGAAGAGGCCCGTGCCCAGCCGTGGGA
The DNA here is from genome assembly GCA_944739405.2 of Euclidia mi. Lineage (NCBI taxonomy): Eukaryota > Metazoa > Arthropoda > Insecta > Lepidoptera > Erebidae > Euclidia > Euclidia mi. The sequence continues at coordinate 43,066,428 of OX123182.2, read as the reverse complement.
CAATATAAAGGGCTGATGATCAACACTAAACTCACTAGAATATGGTAGTTATACCATCTATACACAGAAATTTTTGGACTGCTTCATTTAAAAAATACTGTGAAGTAAATTTAAAACGCATTACATTGCACAGTTTATGCACATTGACGTAATGACAATTAAACATCGACAACAGAGCCATCCGTATCAGCTAACCTGATGATTTATGATACCTATATATGATACAATAGTAAGCCTGTAGAATAATCACGGGTGAAACAGATTGCCCGCTGTCGTTCAGAGTTCAGTTCACATTGATTTGTGTAACTAGCATCTGTCACGGCACGGCGCGACTGTTAACTTTGGCGGGGAAATTACATGCCAGCTGCAGAATTGTGGCCCGAAGCATGAGAGCAGACTGACTGCCACTCACTGTGAAATACAAGGGTTGGTCGAAATTGCAATAGCACCATTTTTTTAAATTTTCAGCTTTTCTTTTAATTTTGTGTACAGAATTCTGTATTGCATCTCATCATCGCAACGTAGCATTATCTAATACATATTATTTTATCACCGTTCTGGTTATTTCCATCACACGCTTTATATAGATATATAATTGTTAAAAGAAACACTTTTGAAAATGCCTTAAATTCTATTATTGTCTTTCGTATTATGTATCCTATGTTATAATATGGCCAAACATGGCTGACCAAATCGTTAAACGATTACAAGTCAACGATAATACGATCAATATTAACTGGTCATTTGATGAAACGCGATCATTTCATGAAATAGGCAATTTTACGAAATGGCCACGACTACTAAGTGACTAATGGTCGCCGAAATAATCGACTACTCACTGTGGTAATCGAATATTAAAATACTGTTTAACTCGTCTTTCTATGTACTTTTGAACTTTTAAATAATTAGCTATGACTATAAAGGCGAGCGGTTTGAACCGGTTGTCGCGAGTCTTCCTTCGACCAATCGATGCAAGCAAGCCCTTCGTTGGAGAAATTAGGTAGGTATTTATACTATTTTTGATTACAAGTTTCCAAATACTGTACAATGCATACAACTCTGTAAAGTTCACCCCAGGTATTTTTTGCAGAATATCACTGCTGTTGACCTTGTCACCACCGATAGCTATATCATACATACATAGACTCACACCTGTTTCCCGGAGGGGTAGGCATAGACTCCGGAACGCCATTTGCAACGATCCTGACATACCTCTCTTGCTTCATTCACTCCCATCAAGTTTCTCATGCATGCTCTTCTGTTTAGGGTACTTCTGACCTGTCCTTTTTTTAGGATGTCTGGTCAGAGAACGTCCGCCTAAGTCTTCCCCTTCGTCCTGTCCCATTCACATCTGCCTTATATATAAAAATCAAAATAAACACACATAAATCATAGCTGTAAGATCGGTGACGGTGAATGCCTAATTTCTTACTAAAATATTATCTAACTAAATGCGCAATGCTAACTTAATCATAATATTGAACAGTAATGACCTTATTACAGCTTATGATCATTTCATATCTATATCCACTACAATTAACCTTAATCATACCTGAAACAGCCATAACGGAGCGCGACTGTAGTAGTAAGTGTTATTAGAAGCAATAATTCCTGTAATGTACCTACTAGGTAAATAGAGTTAATCTGTGGGATATTACTGCTTTCATATGATTTTGTCATAGATATTGTGAAGTTTACTATCTAAACCAAGGAATATCGCTATCCCGTGGGGTTGCAGAGGTCAGTCGGCAGTCCCTCTGTGGAAAAGCTTTTCTGTCAAATCTGGTTAGACCAGTAAGCGGACTCCGGGCTCTCGAGGCGCGTAAGTCTCGAATACAACCACGATAACGCTAGGATGATGATGATTGTGACATTTACCACCCCAGTGGACTACGGCCTAAATTTTTTACACAGGAATAAATAGAGAAGAGGTAACGGGCCCTTCTCATTTTTCTTTTTTCCAACCGATAACTGGCATATAATAAGCTGTTCCAATGTATTTCCTTGCAAATAATTCATTTATATACTGTCTGAATTAGAACTTCAACTTGGAACGTCTTAATCACTAACGTAAGCATTAACCTACTTCCGAAAGCATTCGAACAATAGTGAACAGGGCGAATAAATATTTAAAGCAAATCGTCGTAGCTACCAACAGCCTTCATAGCATTTGAATGTAACGCTTAAATATGAATGGATCTTCAGTCATATGGTACGACAGTTAGTAATCTTGCCTAATATTATAAACTTTATAGATTGTTTATTTTTTAACCTTCCGGACCCTAATTGCCAAAAGATTTTGATGAAACATTATATACACTTTTGACCAACAGCTTATACATACATGTTATGAACCCGAGCAAACTTTAAACTATTATAAAATAAAAATTAAAGGTAAAAATATTTATTTGTTGTCAAGAGAGCCAAAACTATTAACAAAAAGTTTGTTTCATACAAAATAAATTAGCGGGTCTTCTAAGCGTTACGTTTTTACGTTCAGTCTCTCCGCGACCACGCTCGGTGCAAGACGAGCGAAACGTCGGAACCAAATAGGTATTTATACCTTAAATAAGTTAGTTGTACGCGATTAAGACCCGCTAATTTATTTTGTATGATGTATACAAATTGCGAAAGTTTAAAATCAAAAAGTTTGTTGTTGTTCAAAATTTGAACTCCAACAACTTTGTACGTTTACATAGTCATGAAATTGTGCCAATTACAATCCACTGTGCGCTTGTGTTCTGAAACGTTCAGGAATAGTTTGTAATAATGTGTGGCAAACAGGAATTCGGACGTAATAAATTGAGATTTTATGCTATGCTCAGTATTATGAGACTGTGCTCTCGTGTTTGTCAATTATGTAACACTTTGCTAGATTGATATGAGGTTATAATTACTCCGATTACCTACATTTTCATTAGTTACAAAACGACATTTGTTACGCAAAAGTAGATTAAGGTTTAAAAGTAAACTTTTAACCGTAATGTTTGTTCTTTATGTTTAATCTAGTTTTTTGATTTCGCCGAATATGCTTAAAATATGACAAGAAAGACAAATTTGCATCTCAAACATCAAGTCGCGTTGAATATAAATGCGATGCATTCTATATTAAAGACATGTGCTTGTGACGCCAGTAATACAGCACTCATCGATATTCTATTGTTGTGCCAATTGAGACGTACGTATTGATATATAATTTTCATGATTATCCACAACGTGGCTTTACGTGGTGTGGTGTGAAACACCTGCTTGATAATATACTGTTACTTTATTTAGTGGGCTTGCAGTACGGTAAAAGGCCATAATACCAGTCTTCGAAAACTATCTCGTAGAATTTTTGTATTTTCCGATATAATTTATCTGACTTCGAATAATTTATCTTGCTTCTGAATAATATTATATACCTATACTGTCAGTAAAATTAATGTGTGTGTAAGTGATTATATTATTATTCAGATATGATTTTTGTATACAGACTAGCAAACAGCGGACTATTAAAACTCTTAAAACAAAAAATCACAAACAAAACAAATACAAAGCAGTTAAGCTTGCAATGCAAAGCCATTAATTGTAAAATACACTTTTTCAGTACTCGTAAACTCTGTACAAAACATTATTGTCCAGTAATCAAAATAATAAAACCTCCGAACGGAGTCACGAACGGCATTGCCAGCTATCTCAATCGGTACAGAGTAAAGGGGACAATTAGAGAATGCAAACTTTATTTATTTTGCTATTACATTTGCTTGCTTGCTCTCACACAAATAATTACTATGTGTATGTAGCAGACGTTAACACCTAACAGGATTGTAACTAGAATTCTAGAACTTGAAAACCAAAAATGCTCCAGTTTAATGTACTGAATACTTTGAGCTGCAGATTTTCCTGAAATTAACTAGTACAAAGCTAAAAAATAAAAGTCTGGTGCCAGTTTTATTACTTAATGAGAGAATTATCGATAACGTTGATAATAATATAGATAGATAGATATACGTTTTTATAAACACCTACATAGCATTATAAAGTTAATATGTAAAGGACTGAAAAAAAATATAATAATAATATATATTTGTGTAACCTAACGCATGTATATTAAAATTTCACCTGTCTTCCGTTATTTGTAAGTATAAATTAGTATAAAAATATTTCAAATGATATTTTAGGACTGCCCATGTCATTTTGAAAGCCTAACAACAGCCTGTTAGCCTAACATATAAGAACATGCTAAATATCACGTGGATATTACAATTCACGTAGAAATTTCTTGAAAACCAAACAGCAACACCCTGAAATAAATGTTTTACGAAAACAATGTGTTTACTATTATAAAGTGATAACCATCTAGTTAAATGTATGTCCAAAATCCTTGTTTTTCTATTACCTACAACATGCTTCTATAGAAGTGCTAATTGCCTGGAGTTTGGGTCTTCAACATATTATTTTTACAGAATAATTATATCTGTATATGGCTTGTGGGGCATTGTGATGTTACTAAAGACGGATTTGGATTGTCGTATATATAAAATAAAATCGATTCATACGAGAGCGATGATCATGCGAGAACTGAACTCAATTCCGGAAACAGCGTTTAAAAATTGTTTTGATGATTAGATTGTTCGTTGGCGTAAGTGTGCAGCGCCGTTGTGTTCTCTCGAAAACGCAACATCCCAGACATTCATCTTTCTGTGGGTGATGAAACTGTCGGCACCGTTGATCACGTCAAATTCTTAGGCGTCATCCTTGATTCTAAACTTTCCGGCATATACCACTTGAATTACATTGAGCGGAATGGCGAAAGGGGTGTGAACGTCATGCGGGCCCTTTCAGGGGTTCGTTGGGGGTTACACCCTCTCTGCCAAAATCTTTTGTACAACGCTGTGGTACGTAGTCACTTTGACTACGCTGGGTTCCTGCTAGAACCATGCAACAAAATTGCTCTTGCTAGGCTAGAAAAAATTCAGTCAAAGTGTCTGCGAATTATAGCGGGTGCTACGGCTCCCCGATCAATGCACTTCAAGTGGAATGCTTGGATCCTCCCCTCCATTTCCGTCGTCAATTCCTCGCTGATAGATATCTCTACAACGCCCTTCAACTTAGCTCCCACCCTCTGATTCCCATTCTACAGTCTCTAACCACCCTCATTTCCACATCTTCTTATTGGACCCACAAACACCCCCCTCTCCTCATTATCTCCTACAGGAAGTTCAAATGCACTTCTGTCCCTGTCTTCCAGTTTTCTCTTCATCCCCTCTTTCTCACAGATTTCCAGTCCCTAATTTTCCAGCCTAGAATTTACCTTTACTTCGGTATTGGCAAGGGCTGCAGACAAGCCAATTTCAAACTACGTGATATCTTGACCAATGACTGATCCGATTGGGTGACCCTATACACCGACGCTTCTAAATTGACCGACGATAGCCCCGTTGGATCGGCAGTTTGGCTCCCGAAATATAAAATTGTCCTTAATTTTAAGATACCTCACCAAAATTCTATTTTCACTGGAGAGTCTATGCCTTGTTAGAAGCAGTAACTTTTATAGAATCACATAGCCTAAACAAGGCTCTCATTCTCTCAGATTCCCTCAGCTCTCTATCCGATTTACAGAAAAACCCATCCAAATCTCGAGATAACTTTCATATTACCTTGCAAACGAATCGCTGGCCATTCGGGGATAGCAGGTTATGAAATTGCAGATTATCATGCCAAAACAGCAGCCCAATCTGGTTGTTCTACATATAACTACTGTTTTGCTCGTGATCTACGCTCCCACGCTCAGTCTTCAATGGTTGGTTCTTGGAATGATCTATGGCAGACTTCCAAACTGGTTAAAGGTAAATTCTATGGTATTGTCATATTTTTGGTTTAGTTTAGTATTAATTACGAGAATTATTTTATAAACACTCAAATGATTTATGGGCTATACGTCAGCGCGCACCTCACTTTACTAACTACCCACTCTTTTTGATTATTATGAAAAGGGACGAGTCGAAGTGAAAGGCGCGATGCCACAGGCAGTCTGATAACAGCTCTTGGACGTAACGGACGTAACTAAGTTAGCTAGCAGGAGTTATTGTAACAGTTTGTAATTGTGCAAAAGTATTGCCTTATAAAAGTGTACCTGTAATAATTGAAATAAACGACGAGTGGTTTATACTGGATTTGGTGTTTTTCTTCAAATCTCAGAAGCGAGATGGGCGTATCCAATGAAGTGTGCCCACAAGGTACAAGAGAAGGCAAAGGTAAGCCTTCAACTACAACCGTGGTGAGCGTATTTTGTCTGATTTTTAATTTTTTTTGCTGCAAATGTTACTTAGTTATGATACTTGTAAAACATTCTTGGTTAGCAGAATACTGCTATACGTTTAGTAACCTTTGGAATGTCACAATGGCTGTGGTGGTGATGTCACCATCGCATCGTACCGAGTGTTCTGGGTTCGATTCCTACATGAGACACGAAATTGTGGTTAAAACAAAACTTTTACTGTAAAACCGTTTGACCTTTACGGTGTCGTGTTTCCCATGATGTGATCTCCCGAACAAGCTTCTTTTAATAGCTTAAAGTAAGAAATAAAGTAAAAATAAATTTGTAGGTAGTAGTTGTACTGAATGAATAAATTACGCCCATTGCTGTATTTTCTGTTAGCATATATGGCTGTCTAATTACGACTGTGACCTACAGCTATAGCATAGATATCGTATGGAAGTTTCGGGTTCGATACCCGAGTTTAAAAGAAAGCGATTGTTTTTATTTATTTCTAGTGGATATGTTTTCCGCTGTGCTAGTAATATGATTCCAGTTCTAGAGGATATGTTTTCCTCTAAGGCTGAGGCGGATATGTTTTCCGCTATGCTAGTATGATTCCAGTTCTAGTGGATATGTTTTCAACTAAGAGCCGATATGTTTTCCGCTATGCTAGTAAGATTCCAGTTCTAGTGGGATATGTTTTCCACTAGGACTGAGGCAGTGGATATGTTATTTCCATGTGGATGATTTTTCTTTATTACGTTTCAGTATTACAAGCAAAGGCATTTGATGATGAAGCGGGCACGCCACCCTTGCCTAAGAATGTAAGGAAAAGAGTCAGGGAGACTCAACGGCGCAGGATGCCAGTTCCAGTGGATATGTTTTCCACCAAGAGTGGATATGTTTATCGCTATGCTAGTATGATTCCAGTTCTCGTGGATATGTTTTCCACCAAGAGCGGTTAATTTTTCCGCTATGCTAGTATGATTCCAGTTCTAGTGGATATGTTTTCCACTAGGACTGAGGCGGATATGGTTTCCGCTTTGCTAGTAATGATGCCAGTTCTAGTAGATATGTTTTCCACTAGGACTGAGGCGGATATGGTTTCCGTTATGCTAGTATGATTCCAGTTCTAGTGGATATGTTTTCCACTAGGACTGAGGCGGATATGTTTTCCGCTATGCTAGTATGATTCCAGTTCTAGTGGGTAAGGTCTGAGGCGGATATGTTTTCAGCTATGCTAGTTCGATTCTAGTTCTAGTGGATATGTTTTCCACTAGGGCCAAGACGGATATGTTTTCCGCTATGCTAGTATGATTCCAGTTGTAGTCGATATGCTTTCCACTAGGACTGAGGTGGATATGTTTTCCGCTATGCTAGTGCGACTCTAGTTCAAGTGGATATGTTTTACTCATGTGATTGATTTTTCTTTATCACGTTTCAGTATTACAAGCAAAAGCATTAGACGATGAAGCGCGCACGCCGCCCTTGCCTAAGAATGTACAGAAATGAGTCGGGGAGACTCAACTGCGCAGGAGAAGTACATTGACTTCGGCATCGTCTTCCAGTAGAGATGAAGCCATTCCTCGCAAGCCGCGAAAGTACCGTATTCAATGTATAATTATATTGATTTGTAGCTCAATATGGGATTTTATAATCGATGTACCGATGTCGTCGTAGCCCGTGCTTTGAATAATTGTTTTTATTATATTCAGAACTGTACTTGGTATCGTCGGATACATTAATAAAGATTGCTCACTATCATTACTCAATGTCAAAGTGGTAATGATGTAAATTTTTTTTAGATGTCAATGAATTTAGTGTAGAATTAGATATGTCAGAGTTAATTGGTTTCACTGGGTCAATAAAATTATTATTTAAAACTAAAGTTATATGTGGCTGGTCTGTAACTGTACTTCCTTTGACATTAATTTGAGCAATATTTTCATGGTGAAATTGCGGTTGGAGGCATTTATTATAATCAACTTGGATTATAATAAATGCCTCCAACCGCAATTTAGTCTTAGACTTGTTAATAGAATTCCTAATATAATAATCATTGTGATTTTTATGTCAAATTGATAATGCGTTTGAGCGTTAAAGAATACTTATGTTGATTTCTATTTTCTTGTTAATTATTATGCGTAAAGTGTATTTTATTATAGTATTTTTAAATCTTAAGTAAGTTTTAATTGTTTGTTTATACATAATACTTTGCAAGAATTTTGTGTATGTCTGTAATAGATATGCATATAAAATAGTACTTACAGTGCCTTATTCTAAATGCATTTTAGTTAATGTAGCAATAAGTAAATAAATAAATAAATACTGTTTAGATTTGGTTTGATCAGATTCGTTTTCTGTTTTGCGATATGTTCATAACAGTTCTCATCATTATTATATTGAAGATCAGATTTTATTCCATTAAAATAAACATAGTTATGTCTATTAACAATTTTATAATGATTAATCTTGATTATATATCCACGGCGTCGGGACGTGGCGACCCCACCGCCCACTGGGGGAGTTAATCTGACGAGTAGATACTCGTCATACTATCTCCCCCAGCGCAAGCAGTCAACCGAAAGATGGCGGTCAAACCATCCGAACCTGGCGGAAGAAAATCCCAAGATGCTAGATGGGCAGCAGCGTCCAGCACTAAAGACTTCCGCCACTGCGATCGCCAATACGCCTGCCAAGCGTGGCGATTATGGCAAATCCCCCCATTTGAACCACACCTATAAAAACCGGCCCTAGGGGCCGGCGGCCCCGCTAGTCCTGGTTATGGTAGCGGCCATGGTAACGGCGGGGCAAGGGGTGCGAAGAATCTCCGGAAGAGATCGGGCTACCACCACCAACGACAATTGGCCCTGGCAACACTGAACACGCGCACACTGCGGACCGACGAGAAGATTGTCGAGCTGGAAGAAGAATTGAGCAAGTTGCGATGGGATATCATAGGCCTATCTGAAGTCCGAAGACAGGGGGAGGACTCGATAGTTCTCAATTCCGGTAACTTGCTCTTCTACCGGGAGGGCGACCAACAGTCCCAAGGTGGTGTCGGGTTCATCGTCCACAAATCTCTCGTGACCAACGTGGTAGATATCGGGAGTGTGTCGAGCAGGGTAGCGTACCTTATACTCTGAATATCCAAGCGGTATTCGCTGAAGGTCATACAGGTATACGCTCCGACCTCGTCACACACCGATGAGGAGGTGGAAGCCATGTACGAGGATATATCTCGGGCTATACATGGCTACAAAACCCATTACACCGTGGTCATGGGAGATTTTAACGCGAAACTGGGCAAACGCGACGGTGATGAGCTGAGAGTGGGGCAATTTGGTTATGGGCATCGGAATTCCCGGGGTCGTTTGCTGGCTAGCTTTATGGAGAAGGAAGGACTCTATATGATGAATTCCTTCTTCAAGAAGCGAGAATGCCGCAAGTGGACCTGGGTAAGTCCAGACGGTGCAACCAAAAATGAGATCGACTTTATCATGTCGACGAAGAGGCAGATATTCAATGTCTCCGTGATCAATTCACTTAAAGTAGGGAGCGATCACCGAATGGTAAGAGGCACATTGAATATCTGTACAAGCCTCGAATGGTCGAGGTTGATAAAGTCCACGCTCCGACCGGCACCGGTTCATATCCAAAACCCCGAGAGCTTTCAGCTCGAACTCAAAAACCGTTTCGAAAGCCTGGGCGGATGCGTAGATGTGGTGAGTACAGTTACGGGTTCGTGGATGCTGTCCATACAATAGGGGCTAAATTCTTTAAGCCTCAGAAAAGCAAGAGAACCAGCAAGATCTCGGGTCTGACCCTCGAGCTGTTAGAGGAAAGGCGCAAGATGGTCCTCCGACGACATGCCGAAATATCGGCACCTCAACCGACAGATCTCTAAGTCTCTGACTCGCGATCTCCGCCAATACAACACAAAATGTGTTCGTGAGGCGATCGAGCAGAATAAAGGTTTCAAAGTGTTCCAGAGGGATCTGTCTGTTGGGCAGAGTCAGCTGACAAAGCTCAAGACGGAAGATGGAAAGGTTCTAGTTCTCTCTTGGAGGAGATCGAAAGGTTCTATGGACAGCTATACACGACAACGCAACAACCCGCAAGCACTCCAGCGTCAGACCCGAGAGCTGGATTGACCCGACACTATACCAAAGATATCCCGGACGTCAGCATGCACGAGATTAGTGTGGCTCTCAAACAGCTCAAAAACAACAAGGCGCCGGGTGATGACGGAATTACGAGCGAGCTTCTGAAGGCCGGCGGTGCACCCGCTAGAGAAGCCCTCCGGAAGCTATTTAATTCCGTCATTCTCGAGGGTAAAACGCCACAGGCGTGGCACAGAGGTGTGGTGGAGCTTTTCTTTAAGAAAGGGGATAAAACCCTCTAAAAGAACTACAGACCCATCACACTTCTGAGCCACGTCTACATGCTGTTTTCGAGGGTCATCACGAATCGTCTCGAGAGCAAGCTAGACGACTTCCAGCCGCCCGAACAAGCCGGTTTCCGTAAAGGCTATAGTACCATAGACCACATACATACGCTGCGGCAGGTTATACAGAAGTCCGAGGAGTATAACCAGTCCCTATGCTTGGCGTTTGTGGACTATGAGAAAGCCTTCGATTCGATCGAAACCTGGGCGGTGCTAGAGTCTTTCCAACGGTGCCGGATTGACTACCGATATATCGAAGTGCTGAAGTGTTTGTATGAAAACGCCACTATGTCAGTCCGCCTCCAGGACCAGAGTTCGAAACCTATTCAACTCCAGCGAGGGGTGAGACAGGGGGATGTCATATCCCCGAAACTGTTTACCACTGCGCTGGTGGATTTTTTTAAGCTTCTGGACTGGAATGGACTCGGCATCAACATCAACGGCGAGTACATCACTCACCTTTGATTCGCGATATATACAGATACATAATAACGATATTGTAGTCATGGCTGAGACCATGGAAGACCTAGGCACAATGCTCGATGGCCTCTGTAGAGTCTCCCAACAAGTAGGTCTTAAGATGAACATGGACAAGACGAAAATCATGTTGAAAGTCCATGTTGTACCTGCTCCTATTCAGGTTGGGAACTCTACGCTCGAAGTTGTCGACAAGTATACCTACCTGGGACAAGTAGTCCAATTACTTAATTAGATCCAACTTCGAGAAGGAGGTCAATCGTCGAATCCAACTCGGTTGGGCAGCGTTCGGGAAGCTACAACATATCTTCTCGTCCGATATCCCGCAGTGTCTCAAGACGAAAGTCTTTGACCAGTGTGTGTTGCCAGTGATGACTTACGGATCAGAGACGTGGTCGCTCACTATGGGCCTTATCAGAAGGCTCAAAGTCACTCAGAGGGCGATGGAGAGAGCTATGCTTGAAGTTTCCCTGCGAGATCGAATCAGACATGAGGAGATCCGCAGTAGAACTAAAGTCACCGACATAGCTCTCCAGATAGCCAAGCTGAAGTGGCAGTGGGCAGGGCACATAGCTCGAAGAACCGTTGGCCGTTGGGGCAGAAAGGTTCTGGAGTGGCGGCCACGTACCGGACGACGCAGCAGAGGTAGGCCCCCCGCAAGGTGGACCGACGACCTAGTCAAGATCGCGGGAGGCGGTTGGATGCGGGCGGCTCAAGACCGGTCTGTGTGGAGAACCTTGGGGGAGGCCTATGTCCAGCAGTGGACGTCGTTTGGCTGATATGATGATGATGATGAATCTTGATTTGCAAGCTGTGTCGTTATTTTTTTTCACTTGTACTTAAACGACCGAATGTCATATTCCTTAAATATGTTATTCACGAGTGTAGTAAGTTAACCATTGTCTTATACCTATGTATGTTAGTAACTAGAATGTTGTAAATACGTGCGCCAGGAGGCAGTCCGTTGTCGGATGGCCGAATGTCATATTTTTGGTTTAGTTTAGTATTAATTACGAGAATTATTTTAAAAACACTCAAATGATTTATGGGCTATACGTCAGCGCGCACCTCACTTTACTAACTACCCACTCTTTTTGATTATTATGAAAAGGGACGAGTCGAAGTGAAAGGCGCGATACCACAGGCAGTCTGATAACAGCTCTCGGACGTAACGGACGTAACTAAGTTAGCTAGCAGGAGTTATTGTCACAATTTGTAATTGTGCAAAAGTATTGCCTTACAGAAGTGTACCTGTAATAATTGAAATAAACGAGGAGTGGTTTATACTGGATTTGGTGTTTTTCTTCAAAGTACCATTTACCATTCAACCTACCATTCCTCCCAAATCCTGGTTTTGCAAATATAAATTTGTGAACAAACCTGCAACATCTGTGATTATCCGGTTACGCTTAGGTTTTGTGTGCTCCCCAGTATTCCTAGCTAAAATTCGTGTAAGAGATCATTCTATTTGTGAGTGCGGCCTTGGCGAGGGTACTTTGGAACACATTTTTTTCTATTGCCCAAAGTTGGTTACTCCTCTCTATGACCTTCTTCCTCATCAAATTCTTAGACCTGTTAACTTCGCGTTTCTCCTAACTTTAGTTCACACTTCCTTTGTAAAAATTTTATACAAATTTATCTCTATTAACAAAATTAAATTATAGACTTATTATAATTATATATCTCCTCTGCTTTCATCCGTTTCATCTTTCTAATAATCTTTGTAATTTCTTTAATCTCAATGTTCTGCTAAATATTGGTGTTTCCATTTTTCATTAATTCGGCCCTTCAAAGAGAAACTATTGCTATTAGTACCGGTCAACAGTCATCTATTATGTATTTTTATTAATTTATTTGAACTCTTTTTCCACCTTGACATAAACCAAGTGCTTAACTTTATAAAACATAAAATAAGCCCTAAATCGCAAAGATGAGTGGTATTTTTTTCATATTCAAGTGATTTTAAAAATCTACTGAACATCTAAACAAGAGGTTACACTGATTCATTACTTTACTGTTACGAAAATAAATGAAGTACTTACCTAATAAAAATGTTTATTTTAGGTACCTATCAAGCAGCTTCCACAGTAACAAGTATAATACTTACCCTTAGGTATCTTGCTAAGTAATGCATCCCACTTAAGAAGTGCGGCTGATTTTTGTGGTGACAGTCCACCTGGCATGGCACAATGGCATGCTGTATTGTTATGAAAGTTACTGCGGCTATTGCTCAACTATATTTAGTTATAATTCCCCGACGACGTCTGAAGTAGCTACAATACAAGATTGTTTTTATGAAATGTCATAGTGCTCGGCCACAGTGAAATGCGGGCGCGACGCGGGAAACTTAAACATATGGAACTCTATAGGAGTGTCCGTAGTGGAGAGCGGGCGCGGCGAGCGGCACCGGGCGGTGCAGCGCGGGGAGCACGCGGGCAACTCAAACCATAGGACTTTCATACAAGTGTCCGTAGTGAATGCGCGGGCGGCAAGCGGGAAACAATGCGGAGCGTGCGGATCTCAAATTTTTATGAGTAATTATGAAATCTAGTGCGAGTCGAACTCGCTCATCAAGGTTAACGTAGTAGAGGGAATAACTTTGCTTTCCGTAGTGTTTGTGTATCGATATTGTTTATTGATATTGAGCACCAAGGATTTTGGGAAGCAAAATTTAAATTTAAAAATCTCCATAGGCACCCCGCTAGCATAGGACAGATATATTTTTTTCTATATAAATCATAAAGCAGTTCACAGAATACATCTACTTACCAATTTTGAAATTTGTAGTCTTAATAGTTTCGGCATAAAGTGGCTGTGACATAGAAACGGATACATAGACAGACATGGCGAATCTATCAGGGGTTCAGTTTTAAGCATCTAAGCCTTTGGCTAGGGAACCCTAAAGATAGGTTACTTACATATCAGTCAATCTTCAGAAATACTCTACTCATATTATAAATGCGAAAGTGTTTATAGATATATATTCGGTATATATGTATAATGGTAGATAATGTCATGGATACTGACCGAATTACTTTGCACTCTATAAGGTTTCTGAACTCTTTAGACTAATCAGGAGTCTCACACAACTTGAGACTGAAAGTAAATTAATGTTACCCTGACTTCAACGCGCGCGAAGCCGCGGGCAAGTAGGTACAAGACACATAAAGTATTATATAATGATGCAAACTTAAAAATGCAAAGTATCTATACATATCAATTCTAATTTATTTACATTACCACATATTATCTCTTTTTAACCCTTCCAGTCGTTCCTGAAGTTACTAAAATTTTTCAATTTTTATTCAAAATATTATTTTTATTTTTAATATTTGCCAAATATTTATAAACATTTTCCAAATATCATAAAAACCAAAATTATTATAAAAGTTATAAGTGTGATTTGAACCCACGCCCTCAGACCGTGAGGCGGTTGTATTATCCGCACGGCTACAGCCTTGTTATCAGTTAGTTGCGAATTTGCTGAACAATTGACATAGTGTTACAATGGTGAGTGTTAACGTTATCTAAATGAAAACTCATATTAATCTAGCCGCGATCCTAAATTTGACAAACACTGTACACCGCACCCGCGAACGCGCTACTACGGACACATGAAGACGCGCGCGGCCCGCGCGCGGGCTGCCCGCGCTACAATGGCCGAGCACATAGGAGCTTTAGATTGTACCCATGTTACAATATAGTCGCCTGGTGCGTGGTATTTCTTAACATTGTCATGATAAGGACACAACATGTTAATTTACTTATATTATACCTGCTTAGTACAATATTAAAATGAAAGTAATACTTATTATTTCAGGTAAAGTTATAGAAACAGAAAGGAAAATTTGTTAATGTTCAAGTGCTTTTCCATTAGCCTATTAAAATGCTTGGATAATATAGCAAAATCGCCAGGACTTGTCCATGATCAGATAATATTCAATAATTCACTTTTGAAACAATGACTTGGAACTAGTCAACTTAGAGATGGCTTACTTCTTGGTGATAGGGGATATGAGTAAATCAATATCTTTTGACACCCTTTCTGAACCCATCATCCCTCACAGAAAACTTATTTAATGAGACACATAATAGGAAATGGGGAATATAGTTGAAAGATGATTTGCCATGTGCAAGTATAGATTACCTGTACTTAGACAACAGGTGACATTAAAATTAGCTTGTGTGCAAGCTATAATAGTTGCCTGCATTGTCCTACATTACATTGCTATCAATGGCAATGACAGAAACAAAATAAACATTTATTCATTTAATTTTTTATTTTATTTTGTATTATGTTCCTCTTCCTTCCACTTGCACTCCTTTTCTTTTAACCCTGCCTCCTTCTCGCATTAATTTTCTTCAAACTCCCATACCTTGTAGTGATTCATTTGGTACATTAGCTGCAAAGAAAACAAAAGTGAAATAAATTTGAAAAATTTTACACTTGGGACCCTAAGTTCTTGGTGGGAACCCTATGCACCTTGCAGGTGAGGTTGGCTTGGGACCCTAATTTCTTGGAGTATGGTTCTGCAATAAAGTTTTGTGTCCTAGTATGGGTCTCTTTTATATAATTATGTATAAATAATCTAATTCCCCTTCGGGGAAACAGGCGTGAGTCTATGTATGTATGATATCATATAATTTGCTTTCATTTTAATCTAGATTATCAAAATAGTCCTCTATAAAGCTAATTATATTTGAATAATTTGTACTTTCGTGTGTACATTTATCTACACAAGCATACTCAGTAAACGCACCATAATGTGTTATCGGAATCAAATTGACCTATCGAAAATTCAATCGAATCCGAAGTCAGATGATTCTGAATAAAATTGACAAAGCGCATATGATTGGATTTCGGCACCAATGACATACGATTCGATTAGTTGTCGTGAGATTCTGAATAGGCCTGCGGATTTGACTGAATATTAGCTTTTCCACAGAGCGACGGCCTGCCTGACCTCCGCAACCCAAAGGGATAGCGATATTCCATTAGACTAGTGTCAGTTTATTCAGAGATAAGTACTGACTCCCTATAACGACTGTCAAAGATCTTCATGACAACCGGTACCGACGGCTTAACGTGCTCTCCGAGGCACGGGGCAAGCGATAATTAATAATTCAATACACACATAACTTCGAAAAGTCAGTGTTGCGCGCCGTGAATTCGAACCCGATACCCTCTGCATGGCAGTCTGTTGGTATCTCCACTAGGCTATCGCTACCTCGCTTTGATTATTCATTCTTTAACTATATACAGTCTTTGGCGTATCATAATTGCCTGTAAAGCAAATGTTCTATTTTTATTCAGTTTCCAGGGCTTTACATCGATAAAGCCGAGGAAACTGAATGACAATGTGATCGTCTTACCTACTGAGCAGCGAAGAGGAAAATATATATTCATAAATCGTAAATCACTAAAAGATATATTGATATTCATTTATTTAAATAGGATCTCCATTCAATCCAAAAATAGCTTTGCTTTAAATCTAAAAAAACATTTGCTAGAAACACAAAAAGCTAAATAACTATATTTCTTTTGTTTCATTTAAACATATATACACTCTTTAATTTTACAATTATTTAAGTACCTTAGCTTTACTATATTTATTTATCTTTTTCTATTAGTCTCATAACACTTGACAGATGCATGTAATACTCAAATACAGACTCACCTACTTGGATATGGCCGTCAGGTATTGGGTCAGATCTCAAGTTTCAGTTCCAGACAGTGTTGTAGTAGCTTAGATTCTCCAAACGTGGCATTGAAGGATGGGCATTTTTGCTAGCAAAATGGTCATCGTTTGTCTTCTGGTCCTATGGCAGAACATTTTTGTTGTGATTATTTGCAGTCATAATAATAATTACTCTATTTACTTAATATCACGAATAACTATATTATTTCAATGAACTTATACTATAAAATACAATTGCTTACCAATAGATTATGTATTTGGTCATAATTTCAACAATCAGGGCTTAGACAGGCCGCAAAAGGTAGTCATAAGTACGTAGGTACATATAGCACACTGACGCTAGCTATTTAATTCCATTATTACACGTAGGGTTCCACTTTAGACACCACATTCGACACATATTGTTTAAACACATTTTTTTTTTATATTATATCTACTCATATATTTTACACAACGATATAATATATTTTAGGATACATATAAACAATCCGGCGCCGACGCCAATAAAATGGATTACGCAGAATACCAGTGTTGCGGCTTAGTAACCGCAACGTATACTGAGCGTTGTCCAATTTCTGGCACTAATGAGACACACACTTCCACGGTCTATTTAAAACTTTATTTAGAAATATATAAAAGATTATACATTGTTATCAGTGTTATCATTACTCTGTCTAATGACATTAATTTGTTATGGTATGTATGTATCTCTGTACATTTCCGCTGTTTCCGCATTTCTTTGTACGTGGTGTTGCCAGTGAGCAACAATAAATCAATAATAATGTACAGTGTACTATGGTACTATATTGTAATAATATGTTATTCTTGTGTTTTTATTTTGTGTTTTGATTTATTATCTTTTTTTATTTTTTTTGTATGATCCTCATATTTTTCTGTCTACTTTATTTTTTTATTTTTATTTAATTTTATAGTGTGTGCCGTTTGTGACGGAAATAAATATTTTCTTTTCTTTTTCTTTTCTTTTTTATTGCAAAAAACTATTCGATATCACATTCACCATTTAGCTTTACATCTAGTCTATACAGTATTGTTAAGTCAGAACGTATCTTGGAAGACGAATGTAATAAAGAGTTTTAGTACAATTACGTACGTACTAACTTAGTATACGGGCTTCGTTCTAAGAATTATGATGTAAGCAACGTGACAAGCCGCGTTACAGAATATTAATGGGATTTACCACAGTTGTCTAACTTTCTTTGTAACTTAAATTGTAAGGCTTATGCCAGTTCGAAGTGTAGCAGTAATGAATGTTTCAAAATATTGATAAAATTACTTCGTTAAATCTCTTATTTAGTTGGACAGTTTAGACGTACCGATTACACAATTTAACAAAGGTTGAAGTCGCGTTTGCGACGACAGACAGCTAAACTGCCAATCTATCTAGTCCATTCCGGGTGCCACAGATCTTGTAAAACATAGAGGAGTGGGAGCGCGTCACCTAATTAACTTTAAAGCTTGGTAGAAACTTCGTCGTAGTTCCCCCCTAAAGAGGGTAGGAAAGCTAGGCTTTGCTACACATCGCGTTATTTGGTGGGAAAGCCGTCTGAGAGGTCAAACGCCGCGAACTTAGCCCCTTCACTTAAGTGTATTGCAAAGTTCACTCAAACTTCGCAACTTTTGTGTGACTACACCGCGTATTATGTTTGACTGCCTGTATGTAGGCGATGTTTCTTTTCCCTTCTTTATTTGTTAGGAGTGAGGCTAATGTGGCGTACGAAGCAAAAGCTCGAGAAACTTAGTTCCATATTGTTTATTCTTTATTATACACGTATCACTTATTTCAGTCCAGAATGTGCGGAGTTGCAGCGTACGTCAGTTTGAGAGTTTATGTAAATATGTATTGTTTAAATACTTGCTTCGAAATATTTGTCGTCGGGTATCAGGGTGAACCGTAATATTGGACTATGGAAGGGATTAGATTGGCGTAGAGTACAAATTGAGGGTAACCTTTCATGAAGGTAAGGATAGGGTTTATGAATGGTCACCCAATCTAATTTAACGAGTTCTTCATAACTCTGCAGCTGAATTGAGTAAGTACCCTAATATTCAGATGTTATGCCTGCCGGAATTAATTATTTAGATTCGACATCAGAAACCAGCAAAATATTACCTACGTAAGTTAGTGTCACTGGACGGCGTCTTTGTTTCCCTTTGCTACGTTTCATACCCATGTCTATGAAAGTGGAACTAGTACTTAAAATTTCATTATTTATAGAAACTAGTAGTCAATATGGGGACAATTAAATACACAGACGTATGTGCTATGACGCATTCTTGTTAATCACCAGATGTATTTTAGTTTTGTTCTTAGTTAAAAACGCATAGACTAGTCATGAAACTAGTTGATATAAAACCGTAACTGACGGATTTCGGAGATAGGTAACGAATATTTGACGACCGGTTGGCGCAGCGGGAGTGTAAGCGACTGCCACGCCGAAGGTCGCGGGTTCGATGCCCGCTCAAGTCAAACATTTGGATAGGGTTTATGAATGGTCACCCAATCTAATTTTACGAGTTCTTCATAACTCTGCAGCCGAATTGAGTAAGTACCCTAATATTCATATGTAATGCCTGCCGAAATTAATTATTTAGATTCGACATCAGATACCGTAGAGGTTAGAGGACGTATTTAATTTACCCCCGAATAAAACCACAGGCACTGAGCGTTCTCCGTTTATTAATTTTGTCAATATGTCATATTCTATGTGGCATTTGCGGAATTGCAAAATCATGGAGTAGTTTTGTTTTTAGGTATGAATATGAGTGGATTTGGTGTCGTTGGTTGTGGTGAAGCTATACAATACACACAATAGATATGTTTATTTTCTTATTTCTGGTCTTGGGATCAATCACATTTCAATTACATAACAAATACAATATACAATATAATATACCAATAGTAATATCAATATACCAAATATTAAATGCAATGTTGACGGGTATTTTGTTGGTATTTTTTAATGGGTTGATGCATAGCCAGAGTACAAATACAAAAATAGTGAACTAAACTGTTTTACTGATAGTTTTATTCTGTGGTCGGATCCATCGATGAAACAAACACAATATTTTTCATCTATACTAAACGATACCAGTCACTGCATACGTATCGTGACTCGTATAATTAAGACAAAGAGAGCAACGTTTTTTGCAAGGGTTGTTGTACCAACGCATATTAGCGATATACCCAATGGGTTATCTCAGGAAATCCGACATCTCCGGCCGGATGCCGCATCTGTCTGTACCCCGATAAGAGCCCTCCCTGATTTCTGAGCCCTTTAATAGATACCAAATATATGAGGCTAACGTGTATGGGCAAGCCGGTCGCGGCCGACCTCGTAGGACATTCGTCGACCAAATTGGTGAAGTTCTGAAAAACGGGAAGGTCCTAAGCACCTGGAACCGGCGAGCATGTATGAACAGAGTAATGAATGTAGAGGAAGCGCGTGAGGTTTGTAAGGATAGATGCAAGTGGCGTTCCGTTGTCTCTGCCTACCCCGACGGGAAAAAGGCGTGAGTTTATGTATGTATGTCTGTTAATAGATACGTAATTCGAATGTGCTTTGATTTCAAGTGCCTTGTTATTCGTACCGTGTTCAAAACAGATTACAGTACGCCTTTAAATAAACAATGCGTAATAAGTTTTTATGTATAAATTGTAGTCAACTGGAAATGTATTTGTTGGAGTTGAGCACTAGGAAACATATACAATAGGCACTCCGCTCTAAAAATCAAGGAGAATGGCATGCTATGATGAGCGAGATGATGATGACGCTTTTCTGAGAGAATGGCATGCCATTCTCCTGCCAGAGTCCTGACACAATAGGTGCGCTTACAGAATAATTTTAAATAATATGACTGAGAAGACCAAAATTAAAAACAATCTGGTTGGGTTAATAAGTTGATACCTCTAGAAAAAAGAGGCTTGAAAGTAGAATAAATGCTGTAGAAATGAGAGCACTGAGAAGTATGTGTGGTGTGTCTTTGACTGACAGAGTAAAGAATTGTGTTGTAAGCGAGTGTTGTGGGATAAAGAAGATATACTTTTCTCAATGATTGTCACTACGACAAGCATCGAGAAAAGTATGCTAAGGTGGCTAGGGCACATTGCGAGAATGAATGACGAAAGACTGACCAAGCAGATGTATAAGGCAAGTGTGAATGGGACAGGTCGAAGGGGATGACCTAGGCGGACGTTTGGAGATATCCTAAATACAGGACAGGTTAGAAGTACCCTGAGCAGAAGCAAGAGAGATATGTCAGGATCGTAGCTAATGGCATTCCGTAGTCTCTGCCTACCCCGCTGGGAAACAAGCGTGAGTCTATGTATGTATAGAGTATATATAGAGAACATAGCAGGTCAGTATTAGTATAAAAAGTATACAATAGTAAACAACTATTAAAATTTGGATTATTCTATTATTTGCTTGTAAAAAATACATCAATCCATTTCAAAGAAACCTGATGTTGTTTACCAACAAAATTCTTGTAACTCATGATAATCCTTGACAACAGAGTACTCCTTGACTGCACGGTTGGTGTAGTGGCTTAAGCGGCCACCTCGCCGCTTGACACTGCCCTGAGTGTCGTGGGTTCGATTCCCACACGAGACAACACTTTGTGTGATTCATAAATTGTTGTTTCGAGTCTGGGTGTTCATTGTGTCCGTTGGTTGTATGTTTGTAAAGTGCCCCGCGACACAGGATTTATTCCTAGTGCGGGAGTTGTCTTAAAAAAAAAAAAAAAGTACGATACCAATTTATCAAATAATACCTATATTGTTTATTGGAAAATTCTCGTAAACCTTTAACACCACCATAATTTAACAGTTAAGACTAATGCTAACAGATGATATAAATAAAAGGAAAATAATAATTTTATCATTTACATATGATATTAAAATTATACAATAATGAACAAGATAAAATATTTAAAAACTATACAATAGAACTAGTCCAATTAAAACTCATTCAGTGATTTAAATGATGTTCTTTCACAATTATTTGCTTTCAAACATTGTTGTTATAAGAACAAATTAATCTTAATATTTAACAACTTGAAAAAGCGGCTGATAGAGATCTACTTGAAGGGTTCTATGGAGAAAACTTTTATTGTTTAGACGTAAACTTATTCCCCCCCGTGGGATCTCCACCGTGTCGTGTTGGAGGAGCTCAAAAACCGTGGCTTGGACACCCACGGTGAAGCTAAGCGGGATCCCGGGAGTGGACGTTCCACGTGGGTTGAGTGAGGCCTGCGTAAGATGCGTCTACGAGTGCGGGTGCGGGCGACAGTTCTGCCTTTCCCTCGCAGTCTGGCGCGGTCGCGGGAGGAGAGGCGTGTCGATGTTGCGTTGCCGTGCGCCCTATCTCCCGCGACCAAATGGGTGACGCACCGTTTGCTGCGTTGCGGTGGGGTCGCAGAGGAAGAGGAGAATCGGTGTTGTCAGGTTGCCGTCCTCCCTATCCTCTGCGGCCGCTGGGTTTTAGTGCCTGCGGTCGGTGAGCGCTGGGGCTGCTTCCCGTCCGCCAAAAGGCAAGGGGGCGGCGTAGTGTCCGTGCCATCTCCAAAGAAGACGGGGTCCGCCAGCACCAACGACGGGCCAATCCCGGGCGAGGTCACGGAAAAGTATGCTATCCGCGAATCTCGTGACCCCGCCAACATACGGGACCCGCAGGGACACCGCGGTGGTTTTAGTGGGTATGCCCCGAACGCCTGTAGGCGTCCACACACCTCCTCCGTCTGTCGATCACACTCACGGCCGGGTTGGCGACGAGTTGAGATGGCTCGTAAGGAGAGTTTCCACCGTAGTCAACAAAAAAAAGACGTAAAGTTTATTACGCCTTAAAATGTAAAACAACAAATATAATATTTAGACAAAGCATTATCGTCATTCAGGCAAAATGATTGATGCATGCACGACTTTCGTATTGAAGTAAGAAGTAAGATAGTAAGTCTACTTTGTAATAAGATCCGAAACCACATAATCAAATGCCTCGTTGTCATAGTAAAGGCAATGTTTATTTTGAAAACAGATGTTATTGCTTAAAAATGTACATAATATACACAATGATTATGTACAACACACAAAAGTACACTCATCTTAAAGTACTTTACCATTCGTGCTTCAATTTGACATGTTCAGAGACATTATTTGCTCTTCTGATTTCCGCCAGACGTAGACGGATTAAAAAAAGAAGTAAAGTAAATTACTTCGATACTATTATATGCAACGTTTTAACGCGACAGACAATTTTAAACTAAAGTACTATTCAAAGTATATGTCGCATTCAATACGATTCCAAGACATTAAAAACTAGCGTTAGCTATAATAATCTTAATATATAAAATCCTTGCGTTACTGACTGACTGACAGACACGCTAAAGCCGAAACTACTGGTCACAAGAAGATGAAATTTGGCATGTATGTTCCTTGGGGACCGTAGGGGTGCATTAAGACGGGATTTCCCGAAATTCCCACGGGATCGGTCAAAATGGGTAAATAAAAAAAAACGCAGGCGTAGCTGCTGGCGTCCTCTAGTTATATATAAGAGCTTAATTTAAATTTAATAACTGTCGGAAAATTTGTCGATTCCTAGTAAATATAAAGCAATATTTATTAACTCACCTATCAATTTGGTATTAATAACAGAAAGAATTATTCTTGGAGTACCTGAACCTCGAACAAAATTGAACCCTTTGAACGCCTACAACATTGAATTGGTATCAAATATTCATCAACAAGGTCTTTGCTTTTGTAAGGCTTTTAAAGAAGGTCCGTTCAGTTGTTTACTATGTCGTTTGAATGTCATCCCAGCTGAGAGGTTTGGACTTCTTTTTGTTTTAGACTCTTGATTATCGTAACTTCGGATTTGCCATAAATTTTTAATGAGTAATTTTAGGGTGACCCAATTGAATTCTTGTTTCGTTTAATAGTACAAATAATGTTGGGTGAATCTATTTGATTGGTAGCCAATGTCTTTGGTCGTTTACTTTTCTTTTGCTTTGTTTACATAAGTTGACTCTGTTTTCTGGACCTCCTTGAAACACTTTTCTTATTTTCTAAAAGCAAAGCTGCTGTTACTAATATGGTATACCTATAGTTGTGATGAAATGCAAGAAGTGAAATAAAGATATCATTCCATTACTATATTGTAGGCTAAATGATTTTATAATAGTAATGTCATCCATAATATTACAAAGTCACAACAAGTGCTTAAGTGGCTTTTACGTGGCAGTTTAACAACATTCAGCTTCACGATTCTAAACTTCACAAACTTTCGCATTTATAATATTAGTATCAAAGTAGAATTAAAACGAAGTTTATCCACGATTACATTCCAGATGAATTTCTGAATTGGTTAAAGTTTTGACTTTGCTGTTTGTTAGATCCCATAAAGACATGACCTGTTTTATAAAATTGAACATACCCACCGGTATCTAATTTTAACATTTTATAATAAACTGCAAGCACTTGCATATTTGTTTTCTATATACCCAAAACTTTTATGCCGAGGTCTTCTAACCGTCTTGTCTAACCACATATGACAGAATAACAGCTTAATATAATAAGCCATTTGTACATCAAATCTGCAAATATGCCTTATAAACAGCAAAACGTACAAGCGATTCCTAAACGACTTGTATTGACGTACTTCAATAAATTGCGTGGTTCACGTCGTGAGCAAACGATGATGTCTTAGAGTGCGGTTACTTTACAAAGACTTTAAAATCTAAGCCTTCGTGACTCTAATAAGATTGCCATCGATCAATGTAAACCTACCTTCAAATTTGAAGTTAATAAGCTTTGTGGTTTTTGTTGTATTTCAAAGATCGATTAATGGCATATTAAGTAGTTAATGTACGGCATACGATTATATTCGGTTTAATTTAATCTGAAAATCGCGTTCGATAAAGAATTGAACGACACAGGACACAAAAGCTTTGCATTTTTCCATTTTCTAGTAGCAGTATAACTATGTACGTCTGGCGCTAAAGTCGTGTAGATATGCCGTCGACAGGTCTAGCACGACTCAGCTGACGTGGTATGACATCATAGACAGAGCGACGATTTGTTCAGTCCACACACGTTGGCTGCGCGCCTGACCCCCATTCTTTGAGCTTTACACCACTATTCCATTATCCTAATAGACGTCAGTATGGAGAGCGGATGCATGGCGCAGTTACAGGGTTAATGAATGTGCATCCGCGGCATTATTTTACACAGAAACTAGGCGTCGTTGCAGGGCCTACTGCCGTTTTGTGCAACTCTAAGTGATTTCAACACAACTTCGCATTCCGTAACGTATTTTTTGGAAGTGAAGCCAAACATGCGAACCGACTTAGCCCGAAGTGTTTTGTTTTGTCCTTTGACATTGTTAAGCTTTGAGAAGGATTTATACAGGTCATTTTGTTGTGAAATCCTTTTTGTGTTTGGCGGAGTTCTTGTTGTCGCGTGAAATATGGTTATTTGTGAATTAAAAAGTGTTATGCTGTTGCTGGAAACATAACGGCACTTATATGGTGATAATTAATTAATAACGTCCATTTGTTTTGTAATACTTACCAAAAGGCAGATTGAATGACAACTGAACAAGGTTAATTTTTTTGTTATTAACTTATTACAGAAGAGGATAAAAAGTTTCAAAATGTTCAGATCTAGAAATTTAAGCGTAAGCAAATTATGCTACAGTGTGTTTGCAACAATCATCTCAGCTTAGAAACCTCAACTGCCAGACTTAGGCCTGCCGCAAGGCTTTTCAAACAGACCGATCTTAGGCCTTCCTTACCCAGCCGTTTTCTGCGATCTTAGGCATAGGCAGGTATCTCCGGTTCACCTCGCAGGAGACGAACCTCTGTTGTGTCACCTACGACGTGGCCGCCACACCAGTACCTTCTTTCCCTATCGGTCGTCGTTCTTTCGAGCTATGTGCCTTGTCTATTGCCACTTCAGCCAGACACTTCAACAATAAATTTAGTAGTAGTCCAATATCATTTTATTTTCATTCATCGTTAACGAAAATACAGATAGCAACGTATTATTATTTTAGTGTACCCCAGCCAAAGCCACAAAGCACGTTATATTTTCCCAGAAATATTCTGTTTCATACAACACAATGGTAGAATAGTCTGAGAAAAATATAATACCAAAAGGTCTTCTTCATAACCATATAGATATAACATGACATAAATAAACACTGACTTTTAATGAAAATACTTAAAACCATCTTAAAACCGACCAAATGTGAGTTGGACTCGCGCCCGAAGGGTACCGTCCCATTATCTATAAAAATGGCAAAAGGTATTTTTATTTTTTGTATTATTATTTGGCCTCTTTTTATTTTGTTTAATTTTCAATTTTCATTTTGTTTAATTTTGTTTTGTTATAGCAACAGAAATACATCAACTGCGAAAATTTCAACTGTCTAAGTATCACGGTGCATAGGATGCAGTCAGGTGGCAAACGGACAGACAGACAGACGAGTCTTAGAATAGATTCAGTTGTACTCTTTGGCTATCATAAAAAGTATACAACGTTTATTTGACTTTATAATTATGTTATTTTTAGCTTGATGCTACTACATATCACTATAATATATATTGAAATATATATAAGTACACTCCTATAATAACTTCTAAACGACATAGAATTGATAACTTTAAGCGTAAAACGTTGTTCAAGTCCCTATACGAAAATGTACAATCAACAACAAGTATTCTATTATAAAGTCGTGAGACGTTTGAGCTGACTTGAAAAGTTATTTATAGTTTGACTCTCTTTGAAAACTAGAAATAAAAGCAACTTCTTTGGTGACAAACTTAGTTTATTTAATTTCTCTGACATTACGAAAGTATTCGAGATAAAATTCTAATTTTAAAATGTACTTATGAGTCGCATCTGGCTAGACGTAAACAATAATGACAAAATGATTAAAATATGAGAGCTCCGCGACACAGCAGTTTATCTTGTAAGAAATAAACGTTGCTCCATCAAGACAATTTACCAACGGAAAAGGATGTCGTCACGAGTAACGCGCCAAAAGAAAATTTTATTATCAACCACGCATTTTTCTTCGTCTTACAATTTCATGTTATTCATAGCATTAAGAGTTATTATTCCATACGACATTGAACAAACAAGTGTTCGTTCGTGCTCGTTGAATTACGTTTGAACACTTGGAACAGGAAATTATTATTTTTCTCTACCTGATAATGTTCGTATTTTGTGTGCCGTTTTTATTAAAACGCGTAGAAATATTGACATGCTTTTAAGACTTCCGAGTCCTTTATACGAGAAGGTAACCGGATAATTATTGCAAAATATTTGTTGACTGTTATTTTCTCCTTCGATAAAAGTGCTTCAGTTTTCAAAATATTTTCCATTAAAAATTTCTTATTCAATTGAAAAATTCCCTGAAATCACGAGACATATTATTGTATTTATTTTCCAAATATAAATATCTTTTAACTGAAAGAGCAACGTTATTCGCTTTGAAGCTCGCAAAACGATTGTGGCGTTGTAGTGGAAGTGCAAAATGGAACAAAACAATTAGTGAGACCGCAGTACCTCGTCATATCAGGCTAACAAGCGCTTAACTCAGCGGAACGGCGCATCACACACCGAAGTAATAAAGTCTTAAACATAAATCCATTGTTATCTCTGCCGGCAAACGTATACGCACAGCACAGCTATGAAACGAACCCAATCTGCATAAATTTGCAGTTGACCCTGTTATTACTACATACACAAATTTATGTACACGACAAATTTGATGCCGTGTTGCTTCGCGAACGGTTTCAAAATGATTCTGTACGTGAAGTTCGTGCCTGTCGCCAAAGTTGTTTACGCCGGATGAATTTTTATTGAAATAAACTGGCGTTTTTACATAAATTGAGTACTGGCTTATTGAGTTTGCTTTCAACTTTTTCAAATAGAATTGTTCTTAAGATCACATTTAATTGAAAATAAAACCCTCTGTCGCTACGCGTTTATAAGAAAGTTGATAACGATCCATTTGCAAATGAAATGTATTGTCCCATTACGTAATATTTTCATAACTCGCTTCTATTCTATAAAAATATAGTCACTTGTTAAGTGGCTCATCTTTTATATTTTTAATAAATATATGTAATGTAACTTCACATAAGAATGCTCTGCAATCTTGCCCGTGAAGCCAAAATTTGCTTTTTAGATCGTTACTAACGAGTTATTTTTTATTTAAATGTTTTCATTACAAATAATCGAGTAGACATAGTACAATGGTTTCATTTCATTCCAACATTACCAGTTTCTGAATAGACTAACTTATTTATACCTACTATGCATCTGATGGGTGACTTCATTGTTAAAAGTTTAATACGCCCTCGATAATACTTACTAGTTACACATTTTACTGTTAACTTTACCAATTTGCAAGGAGAGATAACCACCTTGTAATCTATGTTATTTTAACGAATCGACCCGAAAACAAAGAGTTGATAGCTTTAAAATATTAATTAATTTGGGGCAGCCTATGGCTTCTTCGGGTTATATTAGTAAAATAATTGAATAACGCCTTTACTCACCTTAAAGACTTACTTAGTACTTAATGCGGTATTTAAGTAAACTAACCCTCAACACCTACGCATTTATTTGTCTAAGCTCGACTGTCCAAGTACCGTCAATTCATACGCACATTCCAGCCTGGAGATATCCACTGCAGGACATAGGCTTTCCCGAAGGCTCTCCAAACAGACTGATTTGGAGCCGCCCGCATCCAATAGCTGCTCGCGATCATAATTAATCAGATCGTCGGACCACCATGCGTAAGGCTTATAAGGCCCGTGCTGCTTCGTACGGTACGTGGACATCACTCCAGAACCCGTCTGTACCAATTAATATAATTATGTGTTTACGTAATGTAATATAACGAGTCCACAACTTCGACACCATAACGGGAATGGTCGACAACGTTTGCAATATGATCTCTATGTTTTATACATCTTTTTCACAATGAAATGAAACACAAAAGAGAAAACAGTGCCTCATTGAAAATGACTTAAATACACGTACGAGAGACAGCGAAGCATTTCATAATTTTGAAGCACTGTGAACGTTTCGTATTCTTATCGTATATTTTCTTCTATCGATTTTAGATGCGCCAAGTTTTCTACAGGCGTTGCACGCTGACTTGGAGTGCATGGAAAGATTAATGAGATCTCATTTTACGGAAACTCAATATTGGGTAGAGGTCAGGCCAAACAAAGCCTCACAGCTTTGTATAAATAATAGATTTTACTTGCAACGAGTATTGTAGTCACCACTTAATTGTTATCTTCAAAAACAAAATACATGATTACGTTATCTAAATAACAGCACATTCCATGCATTCAATATATTTTAATTCTTTTGTGTTAATTGGACTCTAAACAAATTAGTTGCTCGGGCAAGTGCATTTAGTCGTTCCATTGGCTTTGGCAGTTTAGCTGATGCTATTATTCATTAAATGCCAGATATGATATTTTATTGAAATTAATTTATTTCCATTCATTCCCTGCAATAGCTATAGTAATAATTTTGTGATAATAATATTCAACTCTTGTTTAATTTGGTCAATTAATTAGAGAGTAGGCTATTCGATGCCATATATTTTATTCGTCATGTTTGATGCGAGATAAGTTATATGTCAATATTACTAGACCGGTGGCACCAAAACTTTGTTTATGCGAGACTCGTGAGAGCAGGACTAGCGTGGTTTAGCATGAAATGACGTGTTACCAAAAATACTTTCAAACTGCTCATTTATAACTATTTCTGTAGGCAACACTGTGTGATTCGATGCATCTTACTTTGTTTCTATGTCATCATCTCAGCCTGAAGACTCCCACTTCTTCAAGCTGCTCGCATCCAACATGATAGTCGGTTTGGTTTACTATTGTTTGACAAAAAACGTATGACAAAATATCATTTTACAAACAACGTTTGAAAAACTAATCATTTGACAAACGTTCATTTCGCAAACATATAACTTTAAAAACTATCATTTGACATAACACAGGTAACGCAAATGTTTTACTTAGAAAATAATTAAAATGTTAAATAATTATTTTAAAAATAATCATTTGACTAAATAATTCGTTTGCCAAATTGGTGATTGTACAAAAACTTAGAAGATAATTATTAGTTTTTAAAACTAACTAATTTCTAACCAAAATTTTGAAAATATTTAATTGCATAGTTGCAATTTTCATCTTGGACTGATTATTATTTATAGGCAAGTAATAATTTTGTATTAATACTAATTCCATATAACTTAAGTCTTTAAAAAAAATACATTCTGCCTGAATTAAGTGAAATAAGTAGAATTCGGTTCTGGCACTCGCCGGCCGCTGCCGCGGCACGTTCGCTTCGCTCGCTCGGCTGGTGCGTTGTGGTCGCAGTTCTAACCTAACCTAACCAGCCATTGTTTCAGTTGACCCTACACAAAGATTGTTGTATTAACGTAGATTTTGGTTAGTAAAATATTTACCAAGCAATGCATTTTGTCAAATGTAATTTATGCTTAACGTTGTTTTGCCAAATAACAGGTTTAAAAAATAATCAATTTGTAAATTAATGTTTAAGCATAATATATTTTTTATAGTAAATATATTGTCTAATGAGTAGTTTATTAAACAATAGTTTGTAAAATAATAAATTTATCAAGTAAAATTTTGTCAAACATTATTTGTCAAATGAAAATTTTTCATTTGTTTTTTTGTCAAATGATTGGACACCTAGTCGGTTTACCTGCTGTGTCACCCGGTGCGTGGTCGCCACTCTTGAAACTTCTTGTACTCTGTTTATTAATAGCCATTTAATTCCACTACATCCATCGCATAATATTGTATTCAAAAGTGCAGGCTTATGGAAGCATTTATATATAACTGCCATTTTTAATATAACGTGGTACACCTCTCATATGCTTTATTAGGCTCAATGAGCACTCAACGGCTTAGACACGTTGTCCCAGTATTTTCCTAACGTTATATTCGTCGTATATTCTCGGCTACTTGAGGAAGTTACAGAGAAAATTATTATCAAGTAAATTCTACCCGTAACTTCGTCTGCTTGGGCTACAATACCTTGTATATTTTCTTCATATAAACTAAATACTATGTTTTAAAATATATGTTACAAGCACTAAGTTCAAAATTATACGTTGCATAAATAACATTTTGTATCACACAATTTGTATGCTTGAAGCATGCCAACTAGAATGCAAGCTGTAGATATATTTAGTCCACTTATTGTCTTATCTCCTAAGGACCAAAACCAAAATATCATTGAAATTAAACTACAGTTAACGGATTTATCGCGTTGTATTAGTTTCACTAAGTTATTACATTTGAAACAAAAGATCTAGAAACTATATTTTTAATTTATTACTAGCAGACGTTTCGAATTCTTTACAGAATTCAAGTTCACGGCAGACTGAGGTGATATTTGTCTTTTTCTTGATTGTATAAGTTATCTCAAAGTACCCGAACATTTTTCAACTACTGGTGTTACTATTTACGCAGAATGAGCTCACAGTGTCCTTAGGTCTTCTGGTGACTTTGTCCTTCTTGGGTTTCATTAGCCTTATGAGAGGGTCCCAAGCTGGAGGAACATTCCAACCATCTTCCCTATTGAAATTAGGGTATTTTTTAATTTCAATAGCTTCTCGTATCATCCTTGGAAGAAAACGATGTTCTTTTGCGAGTATCTGTGGTTCATCAAATCGCAGGTAGTGGTTGGGTCCTTGTTCCACATGTTCACACACAGCAGACTTTGTTGAGCGTTTATGTTTTATGTCAGCTATATGTTCTTTGAGTCGAATACCTATGCTTCTCTTGGTTTGTCCAATGTATGCGAGCCAGTATGTCACCAGAAGACCTAAGGACACTCTGAGCTCATTCTGCGTAAATAGTAACACCAGTAGTTGAAAAATGTTCGGGTACTTTGAGATAACTTATACAATCAAGAAAAAGACAAATATCACCTCAGTCTGCCATGAACATGAATTCTGTAAAGAATTCGAAACGTCGGCTAGTAATAAATTAAAAATATAGTTTCTAGATCTTTAGTTTCAAATGTAATAACTTAGTGAAACCAATACAACGCGATAAAATCCGTAAACTGTAGTTTAATTTCAATGTGTAACATTCGCGTAAACCCAAGAAGATACCAAAATATCATCTTGAAAGCGAAATATAAAAATTTGTAATGAAATTCTCATTTTTGTTTTTTTAATACCTGCACATACTTTTTGTTTTTTGGTGTCGGGTTGGAAAATCCTCATGGAGTCCCTCCGCCCT
The DNA here is from genome assembly GCA_944739405.2 of Euclidia mi. Classification (NCBI taxonomy): domain Eukaryota; kingdom Metazoa; phylum Arthropoda; class Insecta; order Lepidoptera; family Erebidae; genus Euclidia; species Euclidia mi. The sequence goes on along the minus strand of OX123182.2, from coordinate 43,034,228 downwards.
GGGGGAAGGGCGAAAGGGACTGTCAGGCTCTTACTGTCTAAAAACCAACCCGTGTTCTTCCGCGCCCGACTGCGAGGGACAGAAGAACTGTCCCTCACACCCGCACCCTTGGACGCGTCCTCGCAGGCCTCCGTCAAGCCCACGCGGAGCGTCCACTCCCGGGATCTCGCTTAGCTTCACCGTGGGTGACCCAACCACGGCTACTGAGCCCCCGCACCACGACAAGGGGGAGATTCCACGGGGGGGACCTACACATACCTACTAACAGATATCGCTGCATCAGCAGCGATGCAGCTACTAACAGACATAACATCGAGCAACACAGTTTATTTTTTTAATTTATTATACTAAAGAAGATAATTTTATCATGTACTCATCTATTTTATTAAATTGTAAATGCTCAGAGAAGACACTGTCTTCTCTGAACAGCAAGAATTTAATGGATATCAGTTGAACTATCTTTCACTACCCTTAAAATCTAATCTACTTTTATATATGAACTGTATTTCAAACGAACAGAACAGATTAGACCTAAATAACGGAGAGTAAGTTTCATTTTCGTATAAACGTTATTTACGATAAAGTTCCTTTCGTTTATGATTCTATGAAAACAAGTTTAACTAAGAGTGGAATTAAAACGTCATCCCGAAGAAAATTAAACCACGAATAGTTAATGGGTCTTAACTCGATTTCAAATCGCTAACTTTGTCGAGAGAGAGACGTTGGCTTCAATAAGATTCAGGCAAGTTTGGGAAAATTTGCTTCCTTTTAAAATGGTCCGCCATTTAACCATCTCAGAGAAAGCACTCAAAACAAAAGTTGCCCTGGCTTTTATTCTTCACGAGATCATTTTGGATGGCGCGGTTGTAAAAAAAAATTGTATTGTTATTGCTCAATTTAGACGAGGACATTACACCTTTTGTTGTTTAAAATAAATTGTTAGGACGAGGTAATTTGGATTGTACAAATTCAGTAATAGTTAACAAATGATTTTAGTTATTAAATGTTTTTAGATAGAACGACTGGAATACGGACACGCCACTACTTTGTAGGGTACCCCAGTATCCACTCGTTGCAAAAAGATTTAGTGTTATTCTTTTTTTAGTTTCAATTAATTTTCAATGTCTGGTCTTATTCTGACAACTGTTATCGATATAGCTAATATGTGATGTCAGCAGCCGTAAGTTTTAGTATACTTTCTCTTCTCTTCGTCTATGGTACAGATGCATGATCTATTGGCAGTGGAGTATGGTGGGTTTTTATTTGCTCAGTTTTATCAGGTATCCCAAATATTACCGCTTATGTATGTATACCTTTGTAATAACGAATTAAGGTTGTCGGAAATGTAATTCAAACTTCGCGTTAAGCCTCATAAAGCAATATATATTTAGCGAATAATAAAGTGATACTGATAATACTTTAATATCTTATGTCTTATTGATCAAATCCACAAAAGTCATATTACTAACACGTCTTATACAGAGCGACTGGATGGTTTTGAACGAGAATAAAATGATAACTGCATTTTATCATTATCTACTCGCAATTTTTTTTTCATGAGAACATAATTCTATGACTGTTTGTCATACTAACAAGTGGGAATATATTTTGATAATATTATATTAACACTTTATTCTCGTAATTTAAAACTTGTTTTAAATCTTTGAATACTATTGTAATATTTTGTAACTTCGTAAATAACTGTTAAAAAATTTGGAAAAAAATTGAGCCGATGTATTAGCACCCACGGATCCTAAAAATGACATAACACAAAAACGAAGATAATGGCAGTTATCATTTTATTCTCCGGGGACGGCGACATATAAAATATAAAGCCACCTAGATCTGACTGGTCTAAAAAAAGAAAACAAAGTAGAAATAAAGACAACCAACGCACAAAACTTTTAAGTATAAATTTGACAAATATGGCACTTGTTTCAGGAAACTTTTGTTTTTCCTTAAAATTACTGTGTTTTGTCCGTAACTATTCAGGACGAGTTATTTAATGAGTTCCTTAAGCTAAAAAGGAGCGTCCGTAACAAGACGGCTTGTTCTTTTGAAATTTAAAACATTTAACAAAAACAGGATTACTTTTACACCCTTTTCATAAATATCCTTTGGTGTTAATTTAATCTCGCCTTCAAAGAGGTTTATTTGGCCTTCTTTAAATAATAAACAGATTCGAATTTCAAAAAGGAAGTATTGAGGAACCGGCTCCAACTATTGACACATAAGTTAAAAATAGGAGTTTTAATTGAACGCGCAGTTTCAGTGTAAAAGCTTTTAGAGAAAATCAAAAGGGAAAAAAATATGCAAGCCGGTTTTGCTCAGGCGGTTTGCACGCGGTACTTTTATAAAGCGGCACTTAGCGCCGTCAGTGCTTAGTGACCACCCCATACGCCCTTTTAAAAAAACTACGGTCAATAGCGTAAAATAAATTAGAGCTAAGGACGAGACTGTACGTGAAAGTGTGCTTAGGTCTTTTTATGAACATTTTTATGACATTCTGTGTAGCAGTTTAGTGAATTTGTCTGCAATGCGTGACTAGTAAATTTATCCATAAGAGCTTCTACACTATAGGTGCCGTATTATTTCAGTAAAATCTAAAGGTAGATATAATTGATGCAAACCAATTGCCACTAAAATCAATCACTCCAATCACTGGCACTTTTGAATAATTATTTTATAATGAAATTATTTATGTTTCTGCACACCCTAGATCGAAGCTATTTTAGAAAGCTATTAAACGTGGCCCAAAAATATTCTGAAAAGTCATTCAGTACATCTATTTACATTAGGCGTCGAAAAAAACGTTCCCAGTTTTAGTAGCTGTAGATTATAAACTTATTAGCTTACCTACTTTGTTTTTATTGTTCCAAGTGTGTATATTTACTTACAGGAATAAGTATACGTAATTTTGGTTAAACAATGCCAAATACACATACCTTAACAATAATCTTAATCTGATATTACTAGACGTCGCCAGCGGCTTCGCCTGCGTCAATTATACATATAAACCTTCCTTTTGAATCATTCTATCTATAAAAAACCGCATTAAAATCCGTTGTGTAGTTTTTAAGATTTAAGCATACATAGAGACAGACAGACAGAAGACAGACTTTGTTTTATAGTATGTAGTGATGATAAATTTGCAATGTTTTTCCTGCTGACGAAATTATCATATATAATGTAAAATATCACATAATTATGGAATTCGATCTTCCAAAAATTTCAAAACAACATCTACTAATTAGTCAATCACCGTTCAACGAATTTCACTCAAACGTCAATAATTTAATTTGTTAATGATACCTTGACATGTTAACAAACCAAACCATTAGTTGATTTACGTCGTACCTATTTAGTCAGTTTGAGTAGAAACATACATTAAATTAATATTAGTGTATATTAATGTTACTCGTGAATGTCAAAGGAAGAGAAGTACTAAGTATCTTTGACGTACTTTAAATACAGCAGACGTAGCATGTATAACAATGGTTAAGGGTATATAACCTTGAATACATGCCAAATATAACAATGTAAATTTTATGTTACTCCTTACATAGGTTTTCGTAAATTTTAGCAAAGAACCATTTCGATCACGTCGGCTTTCAAACAAAAATACCGCATCGTAATCGATCCATTCGTTTGAGAGCTCTGATACTGCAAACGAACACAAAGACAAGCAGATACACAGACACACATACACATAACTTGTAAAAGCCCTCATTTTGCGTCGAGAAATAAAAACAAGTATAAATATAACAACATATCTAGTTCCAGATTTAAAACACTCCTGCTGATATTTATAGAAGAAGGTCGGTATTGTTTCTTCTTGACATTTGTTCACAGATAAGACAAGGAATAAAATACCTATATTTAGTTCATGAAATAACTCGTTAAAGTTTTGTAACAACAGGGGTTGAAAAATAAAATGTTTTATTGAATTGAAATGTACCAATGTAAGAACCGAGATACCGACGTATAAAGTTTATTAGAAGATCTCTAACAGTCCACATGGCGAGGAAGTTATACTTAAATATGTAGACACAGGTTTGAGCTATGGTGTATATTATTATCTGCCATTTTGGATGCCGAAGGTTAAACGGCAATAGTATCATAGAAAAGCGAGTATTAAGTCAAATCTGGTAACACTTGAAACAAATCCTGGGCCCTAACGAAGATGTTGGAGTCCATGTAGCGGTACAGCTATTCTTAGCCTCATTGGTACAGATGCACTTAAAAGATTTTTTTATGATATATAACACAATTCTATATTTTCCGCACCAGCAAACCATGACGTTGATCCTATATATATATAAATATCATTAAGGAAATATATACCAACAGCACGGCAAACATCAGACTGGACAGTCTTGGACCAACATTTAAAATAGAAAAGGGTGTTAAACAGGGTGACCCGCTCTCTCCCAAACTTTTCACATGCGCACTCGAAGAATTTTTTAAATCTGTACTTCCCTCATGGTTAACAAAGGGCATCATTATGGACAACAAAAGGCACACGAATCTCCGTTTTGCCGATGATATAGCTCATTTCGCATCATCCTCTCAAGATTTGCAAGACATGCTTCAAGATCTTAAGCATGGCAAACCTTGAGGTTGGGCTTATGATGAATCGGTCCAAAACAAAAATAATGACTAATTGCAGAAAACGTAAGGTTGAGATAGATGGGCAAGAAACACATTATGTTAATGAGGATATTTACTTGGGCCAGTTAGTCTCTTTCAAACATAGGCAGGATAAAGAAATCGACCGCCGGGTCGAAAACGCCTGGAAGAGCTACTGGTCCATGAAGACGTATATGAAGGGAATACTTCCAATGGTACTCAAACGTAGACTCATCGACATGTGTATCTTGCCCGTCCTAAATTACGGAGCACCTTATACCACCATCACCCAACACCTACTACACCAGATGAGTCACAAGTAGATTGCCAGCCTGAATGGGCAAATAAATATAAATAGGTGCCTTCGGCGATTGTTTCACATTTTAAACTTACTTTAATATTGACTTACTCAGAATGGATAGAATTTATTTCACAAATACTCTTATGATAAATATTGCAGAAGTTTATAGATTGTTTACTTTTAAAATTCGCTGTTGAAATTAATACTATTAAGTTAAACTATTCATATTATTTATTTCTATAATACTGAATTATTTATCTTTTGTAATTTATTTTGCTTAACTATAAATATCAACTACAGTACCAGTGGTTGCGATAGAGTAAGTGTAAGTAACGGTTATATATCGCGTAATTATTTCAAAAGTCAATAAGCTAAACGAAATCACAGGCTTTTTTTCTTACTTTGTAGTAGCAAAATAATCGAAATAAAATTTGAAAAGTTATTAGCTTTGTGTTGAATTTCATGTTCAATTTTAATCTCATGTAAATCCTATGAATGTCGACTGAGTGATTTCCAATGAAAAAATTATAAATTTATTGGTTGGAAATTACTTATTAGGTATTACTATAAAATTAATGCTAAAAATGACGTATGGTATTAACAAATAACTGCTTCCTAAAATTTTATAAATATTTTTACATGCGATACATGGAACGTTTTTAATTTACGCTAAATACACGCCAGGATGTGGATTTGCGGAAACAGCCCGTGCTACCAAGTACCAAGTGGAACAGTTTCCAAATTCCATGAAAATCTAGTTCTCTATTATGGTATCGATAAAGCAGATAATAATATTTAAAAGCAGTTCATTTAATAATAACGATAAAAGTTGCCGCGTCGAACAACTAACTATTAGACACTCGTCTATTATCGCGATTATTAAATGTTGGTGTTTGTTGCAACACTCCGTTGCTTGCAGCTCTGCTAGCGTTACTTGAGAGGTTGGTCAGAAATGGTACAACGCCGATGTGGAGTCATCATCAGCAGCCCTGTTTATAAACTGTCCCACTGGTAGGCACGGGCTCTCTTTATTCAATATTTTTTTATTTGAACAATGTTTGCTTAGGTGGTATTTAATATATAGGTGTGTATGTAACTATTATGGTCTCTGTATTTCTCTCTACTTGAAGATTGAGGCCGTATGATCCACTACACTGTCGACTTCACATAATTCTCATATAGACTTGTTATTTTCTCTGGCTATGCCTCTCTTTAACCCTTTTTCTAGACTGCTGGTTTCAAACTAACAACAAGATAATTCAGACACATCCAGGTATACTAAATGCTCTTCATCCAAGTCAATTTCACGAAATACTAACAACGATATAAATTCAGATTATAATAACGCATCAAAATCAGAACATCAGAAATAAAGAGATTTCTGGATTATCTGAATACTAAACGGATGCATCCAACATCAAAACAGTATTCCTTTGATTTTTCTTCTTCATTAAAAACTGATATGCAATATCAATTACACCGTCGTCCGTAACTAGGCTGTCACTACCCATACTGGCAGAACGTTGCGAATGGAAATATCAACATTGCTCTCACGGAATTCGACTGCGAAAAACGAACGACGAAAACATAGCCGGCAAATTTTGTAACCGTACATGGTTTTTTATGCACGAAATACTTTTTGTGACACATATGTGTGAATTACTAACTTTTGGCTTATTTATTTGTACAGTGAGAACTTGCTTCTTATTAGGTTAATCATTCGTAATTCATTCGTAATAGTTTTATTAAGATTTTTTTTATAGACTCACGCCTGTAGGGGCAGGCAGAGGTGTAATATTACAGCCACATTTCGCCATGAATTTTTAGGTCCCACGTAATAGGGTTGAGCCTATTGCCGTACCGGGCACATTACCAGACTCCTTGCTGCTACTGAGAATTTCCTAACGGAAAAAACCAATAACACTTTGCCCTACCCGGGCATCGAACCCAAGACCCAATCCCACGCGCACATTTATGCCGCGAGATCAACGAGGCAGTTTATTAAGATGGCTGAGAATATGACATAAAATTACGCATTTCTCGGTATTGCTATTCCGGAGAAAAAGGGAAGGATCACTTCGTTGACCATATCAGTACCTAACTGATATGGTCAACGAAGTGATCCGGTTTCACAAATAAAACAATAAACAACTGAAATTTTATCGTTTGTGGTACGTTACCCTAAATTAAATAGAACTACCTATTTTGAGTTTCTTAAAAATGAAATATTTTGTCTTATAAATTAACAGTTACAATGTTCTAAAACAAATATATTAATTGCTTAACAGAAGCCAGATTAAGGCAGGATACAACGAAATTGAGACGTTCATTTTGTGTCGCGTAAATTTCAAATCGTTTCGTAAGCAAATAATTTATCAAAGTCATGTCAACTAAGAAGCGGCTTAGGATAAGAAAAACACCTTTTAAGAAAGTTTTGTGGATCTATCGATGTACATGTATTCGTGTAGAATAGGAAATATAAATATCCTAGGATTATTCATACAAGACCAAACTTGACTATGGTAATGTGATATTCTTCTTAAAACTTACAATCTACACCTACCATCTAAAATTCTCAATCTACATCTACCAGACTTTACCATCATAATCACAAAGGTTTGCGTTGAATCGAACATCCAAAATTGAAAACAGGACTTTCAATTCTGCTGTCAGGTCCATTAACTATTAAACCAGCCAGTCAAAATTATGGTGTACTAACAGGTGCGAAACATACTAAGCCATTTTATACGATTAAACAAACTTTTATAAGATATCAAAACTTTAATCAACCTAGTAAGTACTAGGTAGGTAAGTTATGTAGCATATTTGTGTTTATGAACTCTCGCGTCTTTGTCGGTATGGAAGAATTCACGAGACTGAAGTTTGATGCATTTTGTGGGAAGGAAGGAAGCGGAAAAGTTTCCGCTTCCTTCCTTCCCACAAAATGCATCAAACTTCAGTCTCGTGAATTCTTCCATACCGACAAAGACGCGAGAGTTCATAAACACAAATATGCTACATAACTTGTGTGAATTTGCTTACCAAATTCGATAATGAACGAAACTTTCTTATTTTCTTTCTGCAGCATTCCTATTACGGTAGCCGGTTTAAGAAGAAGAAAGAAAGAAAGAAAATGTGTTTATTTGTACACACGTCGCACAATAACAACATACAAAAACAAAAATTAATAACTACAATAAAATTAAAACCTTACGCTAAAGAGACACATCGCTCTATCCCCCAATCTAAAAGACTGTGACCCAAACTAAGCATCGGGTTGACGCCGTTGACAGACAGACGTCATAAACGTCACTTCCGGTGACGTGTACTGTCATTAACCGGCGTGTAAGTAACGATGTGCTCTGTCACGTATACAATTACAATATTAAAATAGTAATGCGAATAATGAGTATCTCACACACCAAAATTAAAATTGACACAAGTTACAACCTATGGGTATTGTACGGCGCTTGCTACAAATTAGGCCGACATTTAGCATACACTGCGAAGAACGCTGTGGGTCCATCTCAGTACTGATTTTCAATGTGGCCTAACATGCCAGACAGTGCCAGAGCCGTACCGTATAATATACAATCGTAGTCTAAAACAAGCTAATATATTATTATCTTATAGTATTATCTATGATACAAAATTATGGTAAGTGAGTAATGCTATATGTACAAGGTTCACAATACAATCCATTTCACGTACCAGAGAACTTCCTTCATTTCCAGTTATGCCCTGATTCACGTTCAAAAATGGAAGCATAAGAACAATATAAGGATGCTGCAAGCAATGCTGGAGGTTATGTTGCCTGGGTCATGCCTACTATACAACAACTTTATAGTAATAAGCTCCAAATGTATGCAAACATGAACCTAAAGTTTTTGTTGAGTTAACAGATAATTCTTGTATCTATATTTAAACGAAGATATTGTTTTTGGGTCCCTTAAGGGAGGAGGCAAATTGTTCCAGACCTTCGCTGCTGCATGTTTAAAGGAACCACAAAAAGCAATCGTCCTATGATTGGTTTGTGATAGAGGCCTGGCTGAGGGTCTGGTGGAGTATGAGAAGTGGCTTTTCCTCCAGTCAAACTTATCATACAAGTAGGTGGGTCACTTGCTAAGCATTACCCCAAAAAGCAGGCTTGCAAAGTGCAGTTTCCTCCTTGACTCCATTTTTAAGACATTATTGTCATTTAGATATGGAGTAACATGGTGACGCCTTGGGATGTTGAAACAGTAATGTGCACAAGCATTTTGTACACGTTGTATTAGGTTCTTGGTTTTTGTCAGTAAACATGGTCCATAAACAATATCACAGTAGTTAAATCTAGATAAAATAAGACTATCAACAAGCTGTTTTCTAATTCTTACACTAAGGTAGGGTTGTATGTTATATAAAATTTTTAATCTATAAAAACAGTTCCTTACTATCCTATTTATGTGTTCTTCGAATCTTAGTTCTGAATCCATTTGTAAACCCAGATTAGTGGCCGCCTTAACACCTTCAATCCTGTTTCCATCCATAATGATATTTGGATTGAATCCTAATATGGACCGTACCTGCTGCTTACTGCCCAAAACCATAAATTTAGATTCTATTGGGTTTAAAATCAGAGAATGCTTTTTAGACCACTCTATTACCCTATTCAGATCCTCATTTATCATTTTTACAGCTGATAGAGTACCGCTGGGCTTAAAGGAGAGGTACATCTGGGTATCATCTGCATACATTTGGTATCTACAGATTTTGAAAGATGCAGTGATGTCAGCCGTGTACAAGATGAAGAGCAGAGTTGAGAGTATCGAGCCTTGTGGGACCCCTCTCTTCAGTGTAAGTGGGGATGATGACATCACTGCACCATCCACCCTGCTCATCTCCACATGTTGAGACCTATCAGTGAGGTAACTGCTGTACCATTTCACACTACTCGGTGTAAACCCATAGTAGATTAATTTGGACAACAGAAGAGAAGTATTAATAGAATCGAATGCCCTGGAATAATCTAGAAGAATGAGAGCCGTACCCTCTCCACGATCCCTGGCCACCATGATATTTCCTACCACATCACACAGAGCAGTTGCTGTTCCCCGGCCTTTCCTGAATCCAGATTGCCTGTCTGGGAGGATATTATATTTTTCAAGATAGTCCATGACTTGCAAGTATACTACTTTTTCCAGCACCTTGGACAGACAGGGCAGTATGCTAATAGGCCTTAGATCCTTAGTGGAGTTAGGCTGACTGGATTTGGGTATCGGTATTACTATAGAGTGTTTCCACATCTTTGGAAATGTGTTTGTAGTGATAGACTTATTAACTATGTCTGTAATTGTCCTTAAGGAATTAGGTAGTGTAAGTTTTATCATTTCCAAGTTGATTTGGTCGATGCCTAGGGCATTGGTGTCTATGCTGTTCAGGATCTTTGAGACAGCTTCCTGATATACTGTCTTTAGCTCAAAGCTTGCACCACTATTATGCCTATGGAACTCATAGTAGGTCAGACTCGATATAGTCACTCCACCCTCACCCGGCACATTCAAGAAGTCTCTATTTACATTATTCGGGTTATCAAAGTGTTCTGGCAAGCAAGTAGTTTTGTGTGACAACAACACATGACTCTTTAAATTACGCCACAAGGTTTTGGGGTTATTTATGTTTTCATTTATGTTTTTAGAGAAGTATGCTGATTTTTCATTATGCAATGCTATTACTGCTTGTCTTTTAAGTACTAAATAATATTGTTTCTTAGTCTCTAATTTTCTTTTTTTTAAATTGTTTCTAGCTTTATTTCTTAGTTTAAAAATTAATTTTATATTATCAGTTATCCAAGGTGTATATGCAGTTTTGAAAAGGTTTTTCTGCTGGGGTGCATGTACATCAAATAACTGCATAATGTGTGTTGTCAAAGTTTCAACCATACTGTTAATATCTCTTTGGGAACTTATAAACTGCCATGGGATGTTTTCTAAGTCTAAATTGAAGAGGTCAAGCAAAATATCCTTGAATGGTCTAAACATAACCCATTTTGGCTTAACTTTTTGTTTCCAGAATTGTGTCTCACAAGTCACAATAGAGTGCTGGCCAAGTTCTGGTACGTGATCCACCACTACATTTTGTACATCTAAGTCAGTGCATATTAGGTCTAGTAAAGTACTGTTATGAGTGGTGAAATGAGTTGGTGTGTTTACTTTTTGGTTCATATTTGTGTAACTTAGAAATTGACTCAGTTTCTTAGTGTTAGAGTTGTTTGGATCCATCATGTTCACGTTCAGGTCCCCAAGCAGAATGATATGGTCATAAGGTGCCAACCTACAAATACTGTCAGTCAAACCATCAAGAAATGTATCTATATTTAACCAAGGTGGCCTGTAAGCAGTACCCATCAGAACCTTTTTGCCCATGATTGTTAATTTTAACCAGTATTCTTCCACCTCCTGATGTACCGGGTGAGACGGAGTCCTTACACTGATATCAGATTTTATATAAAATCCTACTCCACCCCCTCTGCCCCCGTTCTTAGATCTAGGCAAGTGTCTCAAATTAAATCCCGGGACAACAGGGGCTTTCCCGTCCTCACCTGGTCTCAGCCAGGTCTCATTAATGGCCATTATATCTACCGAGTGTGTATCCATGGCTAGCAGAAACTCATCATGCTTAGTTCCCAGAGAACCTGCATTAAGCAATCCAAATGTTAACCGTTTTCTGTCAACCATTTGTATATAATGTATAACAATAATAATCTAAGTTGATAAATATGCTGTTTAACATTAAAACTAGAAATTGTGTACCTACCTAATATTCTAACACTTTCATACCGTATTTTATTTGTAACAGAACAAGATATTGTTTCCACACTAGATGTATGACTTTCAATAGAATTGTACTGTAAACCCGCTCACCATACGCAACCTCATACACCTTGCATGTCAACCCAATTCCGTCCATCCCACAAGCGTACCAATATATTTTGAATTCAGTTATTTCTTTGTTATAATATTTTATTTTACTATATTGATTTTGATGTTTGATTATAAAGTCGTAAACTGATTGCTTATAGCATAGGCAGAACTTGTAATTTATGTTGACATGCAGGTGACAAGTGTGGACATCCATACCAAATGTTGCCGTGCTATGTGCATCAAGTATTTCGACTGAAATTGGCTTATTGTATACGATATGTAGGATTTGGGTTTCTGCTGGCGTAATTGGCACATTTTTGTGAAAGATTACCTTATTACTAGGGACAGTCAGATACAAGTGTCTAGGGCATATTGTCTCCCAATGCTTCTCGCCCAAAAACACGTTCCAGATCATGTTCGTTTCTTATGCTGTGAGTTGGTTTACCATTTTCCTGTCTGGTCAGTACTCGACCGCGTTTGGTCCAGGTAAATTTCCAGTCAAGTCTAGCTGCAGCTTGCTTGGCACGGTATAATAATTGCCTGTTTGTTCGTGTGAGGCGTTCGTTCACGTAGAAACGGCGAGGTGGCGCTGCGAAACCAAGATCGGCCGAGGTAGCTCCTCTCCTCACGCGCGTGGCTCGCAGCAATTCATCTCGCGCTGTGCGGCGCGCCAGGTGCACTACAATGCGCCGTCCACGTGTCACTACTCCTGTGGGCCCCTCCTTACGCCTCGGCTCCACTGGTCCAGCTGTGTCAACTTTGTCAATCTTTAGCCCCACTCTTTCAGGGTTTGTTCAAAAAATGTACCAAATTATATTTATTTCAAAAGTCTCATAAAAATATCCAAAATAAAAACAAGAGTTTTGAAACTTCTAACGATGTGGAGCAACGTAGGAGCAAGTAAGTAACCGGTTGGTTTGTGTGAAGATGCAAGTTTCTCTCTCCTCGCTGTGATAGAACTCTCGGCGCCACCTAATATTCGGAGTAGGCGCCATAGCGTGGCTTTTTCAAAGGGACTCTGTTTAACTTTGTCCCACAAACTGACGGATAAGCTATTTTGAAAAATTTCACATGGACTGCGAAAATGTACGTTCATATAAAATGGAAATTCTCATTCAATTTTTTCAAATCTGAATACATTGTAGAATACATTTTTTGTATGATTCACGAACCTTCGTCATAATTCTTGTGTTCACTATAGTTGCACCCGTGGCTTTTGCCTTTTTTTTTTTTTTGTTCACTACGGTGGTAAAACTCTCCTTATGAGTCATCTCAACTCCGCCAACCCAGCCATTAGAACGGCTGGGCTTGGGACTGGCGGAGGAGGTATGTGGAGGCTCTCCCCTAAAGTCGTTCGGGGCATACCCACTAAAAACCACCGCGGTGTCCCTACGGGTCCCGTCTGTTGGCGGGGTCACGCGATTCGCGATTAGCATACTTTCTCGCGACCCCGCCCGGGATTGGCCCGCCGTTTGTGTTGGCGGACCCCGTCTCGTTATGATCTCGCAATCATCCATCAAACTTCTTGCATCCATCAAACTTCTCGCATCCATCACCTCACAAAGCTACTTGGGAGGCGGCGAGGACACGCGCCGCCTCCCGCCTTTTGGCGGACAGGGAGCAGCCCCAGCGCTCACCGTCCGCAGGCACTGAATTTAGGGTGGTCGGAGGTCGTCTCTTGTGCGACGTCCCCGACGCCCGGACCTACGGTTGGGGAGAGGGCGATGTATTTCCCTCTCCCGCTCCGCCGCCTCCTTGCTCAGCATGACTGCTTCGCAGAAGGAGGCGAACCCGTGGCTTTTGCCTCGGATCCCGGTGTTCCTTCTTGTTTCACCAAAGGTAAAGAGCGTTGGGCTCATCGAAAATGTTTTATGTTGCTATATTTTTTGCTTTATTTTAGAAACAATAACACTAAACTCACTAGAATACGGCACTTACACCATCCATACAGAGAAATTATTGGACTGCTTCATTTAAAAATACTGTGAAGTCAATTTAAAACGCTTTCACCATTCATTTCACCGTTTATGCATATTGATGTAGTGACAGTTAAACATCGACAACAGCCATCCGTATCGACTAACCTGATGATATACGACATATATGATACAATAGTAAACCGGTAGAACAATCACAAAGGCGTCGGGACGTGACGACCCCACCGCCCACTGGGGGAGTTACTCTGACGAGTAGATACTCGTCATATTATCTCCCCCAGCGCAAGCAGTCAGCCGAAAGATGGCGGTCAAACCATCCGAACCTGGCGGAAGTAAATCCCAAGATGCTAGATGGGCAGCAGCGTCCAGCACTAAAAAACTTCCGCCACTGCGATCGCCAATACGCCTACCAAGCGTGGCGATTATGGCAAATCCCCCCAAATATGAACCACACCATTAAAAACCGGCCCCTAGTCCCCGGCGGCCCCGCTAGTCCTGGTTATGGTAGCGGCCATGGTAACGGCGGGGCAAGGGGTGCGAAGAATCTCCGGAAGAGATCGGGCTACCACCACCAACGACAATTGACCCTGGCAACACTGAACACGCGCACACTGCGGACCGACGAGAAGATTGTCGAGCTGGAAGAAGAATTGAACAAGTTGCGATGGGATATCATAGGCCTATCTGAAGTCCGAAGACAGGGGGAGGACTCGATAGTTCTCAATTCCGGTAAATTGCTCTTCTACCGGGAGGGCGACCAACAGTCCCAAGGTGGTGTCGGGTTCATCGTCCACAAATCTCTCGTGACCAACGTGGTAAATATCGGGAGTGTGTCGAGCAGGGTAGCGTACCTTATACTCAGAATATCCAAGCGGTATTCGCTGAAGGTCATACAGGTATACGCTCCGACCTCGTCGCACCCCGATGAGGAGGTGGAAGCCATGTACGAGGACATATCTCGGGCTATACATGGCTACAAAACCCATTACACCGTGGTCATGGGAGATTTTAACGCGAAACTGGGCAAACGCGACGGTGATGAGCTGAGAGTGGGGCAATTTGGTTATGGGCATCGGAATTCCCGGGGTCGTTTGCTGGCTAGCTTTATGGAGAAGGAAGGACTCTATATGATGAATTCCTTCTTCAAGAAGCGAGAATGCCGCAAGTGGACCTGGGTAAGTCCAGACGGTGCAACCAAAAATGAGATCGACTTTATCATGTCGACAAAGAGGCAGATATTCAATGATGTCTCCGTGATCAATTCACTTAAAGTGGGAAGCGATCACCGAATGTTAAGAGGCACATTGAATATCTGTACAAGCCTCGAACGGTCGAGGTTGATAAAGTCCACGCTCCGACCGACACCGGTTCATATCCAAAACCCCGAGAGCTTTCAGCTCGAACTCAAGAACCGTTTCGAATGCCTGGGTGAATGCGTAGATGTGGACGTGTACAGTAACGGGTTCGTGGATGCTGTCCATACAACAGGGGCAAAATTTTTTAAGCCCCAGAAAAGCCAGAGAACCAACAAGATCTCGGATCCGACCCTCGAGCTGTTAGAGGAAAGGCGCAAGATGGTTCTGCTATCCTCCGACGACATGCCGAAATATCGGCATCTCAACAGACAGATCTCTAAGTCTCTGACTCGCGATCTCCGCCAATACAACACAAAATGTGTTCGTGAGGCGATCGAGCAGAATAAGGGATCCAAAGTGTTCCAGAGAGATCTGTCTGTTGGGCAGAGTCAGCTGACAAAGCTGAAGACGGAAGATGGCAGAATCGTATCGCCCAAGCCTGAGCTCTTGGAGGAGATCGAAAGTTTCTATGGACGATTATACGCGACAACGCAACAACCCGCAAGTACTCCAGCGTCAGACCCTAGAGCTGGATTGACCCGACACTATACCGAAGATATCCTGGACGTCAGCGTGCACGAGATTAGTGTGGCTCTCAAACAGCTCAAAAACAACAAGGCGCCGGGTGATGACGGAATTACGAGCGAGCTTCTGAAGGCCGGCAGCACACCCGATGTAGAAGCCCTTCGGAAGCTATTTAATTCCGTCATTCTCGAGGGTAAAACGCCACAGGCGTGTCATAGAACACCTCTATGCCAGTGGTGGTGCTTTTCTTTAAGAAAAGGAAAAAACCCTCTTAAAGAACTACAGACCCATCACACTTCTGAGCCACGTCTACAAGTTGTTTTCGAAGGTCATCACAAATCGTCTCGAGAGCAAGCTAGACGACTTCCAGCCTCCCGAAGAAGCCAGTTTCCGTAAAGGCTATAGTACCATAGACCACATACATACGCTGCGGCAGGTTATACAGAAGTACGAGGAGTATAACCAGCCTCTATGCTTGGCATTTGTGGACTATTAGAAAGCCTTCGATTCGATCGAAACCTGGGCGGTGCTACAGTCTCTCAAACGGTGACGGATTGACTACCGATATATCGAAGTGCTGAAGTGTTTGTATGAAAACGCCACTATGTCAGTCCGCCTCCAGGACCAGAGTTCGAAACCTATTCAAGTCCAGTGAGGGGTGAGACAGGGGGATGTCATATCCCCGAAACTGTTTACCACTGCGCTGGAGGATGTTTTCAACCTTTTGGACTGGAATGGGCTCGGAATCAACATCAACGGTGAGAACATCACTCACCTTCGATTCGCAGACGATATCGTAGTCACGGCTGAGACCATGGAAGACCTAGGCACAATGCTCGATGACCTCTGTAGAGTCTCCCAACAAGTAGGTCTTAAGATGAACATGGACAAGACGAAAATCATGTCGAACGTCCATGTTGTACGTGCTCCTATTCAGGTTGGAAACTCTACACTCGAAGTTGTCGACAAGTATATCTACCTTGGAGAAGTAGTCCAATTATGTAGGTCCAACTTCGAGAAGGAGGTCAATCGTGAAATCCAACTCGGTCGGGCAGCGTTCGGGAAGCTACCACATATCTTCTCGTCCGATATCCCGCAGTGTCTCAAGACGAAAGTCTTTGACCAGTGTGTGTTGTCAGTGATGACTTACGGATCAGAGACGTGGTCGCTCACTATGGGCCTTATCAGAAGGCTCAAAGTCACTCAGCGGACGATGGAGAGAGCTATGCTTGGAGTTTTCCTGCGAGATTGAATCAGAAATGAGGAGGCTATCCGCAGTAGAACCAAAATCGCTGACATTGCTCTCCGGATAGCCAAGCTGAAGTGGCAGTGGGCAGGGCACATAGCTCGAAGAACCGATGGCCGTTGGGGCAGAAAGGTTCTGGAGTGGCGGCCACGTACCGGACGACGCAGCAGAGGTAGGCCCCCCGCAAGGTGGACCGACGATCTCGTCAAGATCGCGGGAGGCGGTTGGATGCGGGCGGCTCAAGACTGGTCTGTGTGGAGAACCTTGGGGGAGGCCTATGTCCAGCAGTGGACGTCATTTGGCTGATATGATAATTCCTGTAGTGTACCTACTAGGAATATAAATTATTCTGTAGGATATTACTGCTTTCATATGATTTTCTCATAGATATTGTGAAGTTTTTATCTAAACCATGGAATATCGCTATACCTTCAAGTTGCAGAGGTCAGTCGGCAGTCGCTCTGTGGAAAAGCTGATTTTGTGTCAAATCTGGTTAGACCCGTAAGCTGAACTCGGGTTCCGAAGCGTGTAAGTTTCAAACACAACCGGAATAACGCTAGGACGAAGATTTTTATTATGTTACTTTACCTTTACAATCCGAGTGGACTCCGGCCTAAATTATTTACACAGTAAGAAACAGACCTCTTCTACTTTTAGTTCTTCTAAATGTCTTTTACGGGCGTATCTGTATCAATGTATTTCACATAACATAACACAAGGAATTAAACTTGGAATATCTTAAATACTATCTTAAGTATTAACCTACTTCCAGTAGCATTTGAACAATAGTGAACAGCATGAATAAATAATATATTGAAAGCAAACCGTCACGGCAAGCAACAGTCTTCATAGCATTTTAATGTAACGCTTAAATATGAATGGATCTTCAGTCATATGATACGACAGTTAGTAATGAAATTGTTTTTTTTTTGTTGTCGTGTTGGAAAATCCTCATGGAGTCCCTTCGCCCTTTCGCCCTGGGGGGGAAGGACGAAGGGGACTGTCAGACTCTTACTGACTAAAAACCAACCCGTGCTCCTAATGTACCCATGTGTAGGGTAGGGTTTCACCGAAGCATTCCTCGCTACCCACCGACGGGTATTGGCCCGCCAGATGATCAGGCGGGCCCCAAACGAAACCCCCTTGGCGGCGGATGAAGGTGTTGGGCTCCGCCGCCAAAACACCCTGCGGCCGCAGAGGATAGGGAGGACGGCAACGCAACACCGCATCTCCTCTTCCTCTACGGCCCCACCGCGACGCAACGATGGTGCCTATCTCCCGCGACCAAATAGGGGCATTTGGTCGCGGGAGATAGGGCGCGCGGCAACGCAACACCGACACGCCTCTCCTCCCGCGACCGCACCCGACTGCGAGGGATAGACAGAACGGTCCCCCGCACCCGCACCTTGCGACGCATCCTACGCAGGCCTCACGCAAGTCCACGTGGAGCGTCCCCTCCCGGGACACCGCTTAGCTTCACCGTGGGTGTACCTCAAACCCACGGTTACTGAGCCCCCCCACCACGACAAGGTTGAGATCCAACGAGGGGGTAGTAATCTTGCCTAATATTATAAACTTCATAGATTGTTTTTTTGTTAACCTTCCGGACCCTAAATGCACAAAAGATTTTGATGAAACTTTATATACACTTTTTACCAACAGCGTATACATACATGTTATGAACCCGAGCAAAGTTTAAACTAGTATAAAATAAAAATTGAAGGTAAAACTATTTATTCGTTGTCGAGAGAGCCAAAACTATTGACAAAAAGTCATGAAATTGTGCCAATTGTAATCCCCTGTGTGCTTGTGTTGTGTCTGCAACGTTCAGGAATAGTTTGTAATATTGTGTGGCAGCCAGGAATTCGGACGTAATAAATTGAGATTTTATGTTATGCTCAGTATTGTGAGGCTGTGCTCTCGTATTTGCGAATTATGTAACCCTTTGCTAGATTGATATAACGTTATAATTAATCCGATTACCTACATTTTCATATGTTGCAAAACGACATTTGTTACGCATAAGTAGATTAAGGTTTAAAAGTAAACTTTTAACCGTAATGTTTGTTCTTTATGTTTAATCTAGTTTTTTAATTTCTCTGAATATGCTGAAAAACATTTCTGACTATTGAACAAGAAAGACAATTTTGCATCTCAAACATCTTAAGTCGCGTTGAATATAAATGCGATGCATTCTATATTAAAGGCATGTGCTTGTGACGCCAGTAATACAGCACTCAACGATATTCTATTGTTGTGCCAATTGAGACGTGCGTATTGATATAGAATTTTCATGACTATCCACACCGTGGCTTTATGTGGTGTGGTGGTCAACCACCTTCTTGATAATATACTGTTACTTTATTAAGTGGGTCTGCAGTACGAAATAAGGCCATAATACCACGACAATACAACTATCACGTAGAATTTTAGTATTTTCCGATATAATTTATTCGACTTCGAATAATTTATCTTGCTTCTGAATAATATTATATACCTATACCGTCCATTATAAAATTAGTGAGTGTAAGTGATTATCTTATTATTCAGATATGATTTTTTTATACAGACTAGCAAACAGCAGACTGTTAAAACATTTAAAACATAAAATCACAAACAAAACAAATACAAAGCCATTCAGCTTGCAATGCAAAGCCATTAATTGGAAAATTCAGCTCTCGTAAATGCCCTATAATATAAAACAGTATTGTCCAGTAATCAAAGAAATAAAACCTCCGAACGGAGTGAAGAACGGCATTGCCAGCCATCTCAATCGGTACAAAGTAAAGGGGACAATTAGAGAATGCAAACTACAGGAACGGGATGGTCCAACATCGTCGGCTAATTACATTTGCTTGCTTGCTCTCACACAAATAATTACTCTGTGTATGTAGCAGACCTTAACACCTTACAGGATTGTAACTAGAATTCTAGAACTTGAAAACCAAAAATGCTCCCGTGTAATGTACTGAATACTTTGAGCTGCAGATTTCTCTGAAATTAACTTGTACAAAGCTAAAACATAACAGTCTGGTGCCAGTTTTATTACTTAACTAGCTTTTGCCCACGGCTTTGCTCGCGTTAAGAAGTATTATTATTAATTAGGTATATTTTCTGCGGCTTTGCTTTTGTTTAGCATGTGTAAAAAATTAGGGCCTACAAAACTTCTTTGTACACAATATTCTTAACTAATCTGTCATAAGGCGCTAAAACTATCAAGCTATTGGGTGAATAGTCGTTAGATCCAGATTCCGTATATATGAGACCGTTTCTATAAACTTCAAACTTAAATGGGAATATTAATTAATCCTGCTTCTATTAACTCACAAAGTCCGCCATAAGTAGCACTTTTCATCATATCAGCTAAATATTCGTCAAGTGTTAAGTAGTTATTACCTTTCCTTTGTCGTGGGTCATAATTAAAAATTTGCTCTAGTCTTTAACCACATATCTGACAATGTCTGAACGCACCTCCATCACTCTATCTTGTGTTCCGTACATTAAATAAGAGATAACACGAAACAAACATGCACCGCCACCAACAATAGGGACATTAATACATTCTTCAACTTCTCCATTTACCTTCAGATTTTCTTTAGCAATTTTTAAAAAGTCGAACCTACAAAACCTATGCTTAAACCAAACGAAAACAAAACAAATGCCAAATACAAAGCCGAGTCTATAACCAAAACTACTAAACCGAAACAAAGCAAATGCAATCCAAAATATGCCAAGAAAAGAATAGCCAAAATCGTCAAATATAATCCGCTAGAAATATTTTGGTATAGTATGTACTATACAGCAATCAAAACAATTTACCGACCACCAACATTCAACCAACTGCGTACAACTAACCTACCTGATTATGAAAGTTAAATAATAACTGGAGAGGGTTATTAATCCACGGAAAATGTTAACACCGCGATTCAGAAAAGTGACGTAATTGCAGAACGCCATCTATTGTCAACATTTTGAACTAAAATTATTTTGTTCATCTTAATTTATTCGTATCATTAGGTACTGATAGTTCAAGCTAATATATTTACATTCTCCATCATCCCTTATTTTATCCCCATGAGGGTTGAATTTATCAAAATCCCATTTAAGCGGACGTCTTGATCATAATATGATTTCAGTTCAATCAGTCAAAAATCTAAGAAGATTTATACAAACTTTCATACCCTATTTTATCGCTTAGAGATGGAATTTATCAAAATGCTTTCTTAAGGGATGCCTACATCATAGTAGCTATATGCATGCAAAGTCTCAGCCCGATCGGTTTGAAATTGACAAAGTTTCATGCAAACTTTCATCCCCTATTTTATCCCCTTGGTAGTAGAAATTATCAAAATTCTTTCTTAGCGGATGCCTACGTCATAACATCTACCTGCATGCCAAATTTCAGCTCGATCCCTTTGGTGGTTTGGGCTGTGCGTTGATAGATCACTATGTCAGTCAGTCACCTTTGAGTTTTATATATATTTAGATGACAGAATTATCACATTCAAATTCAAATTCAAATTCAAAATCCTTTATTCATTTGGGTCACAATGTGACGCTTATGAACGTCAAAATAATACATTTATAGAATAATTACTTAAAGACTCTACGTTTACATTTACTGCCACGTTCGCAAAGCAATAGGTAGAACCATGAGAAAGAACGGGCAATAAAACTCATGGTCACTCTTTTTCATCGCCAGGTTTTGCATAATACACATAATTTAAATTTTGTAAGGTGCTGCAACTGTTACACCGTCTATATCACTTGTATATATTTACTGTACGTAATAATACTCAAGCATAATACTTTTGATGTTCATTTGGTTAGCCTCCTCAGAATAGACATGGTGAAACAGGAGCATCCACTTACATTATATATACCTAATAATGCAGGCAATCCGCGAAAGTGATCAGAACCATGATAGAAATGATGCAGTTAAATATTAAAATCTAATACCAGCCCGCAAGACCGTCATCGACCAGTCAGCGCAAGTAGCACCCGTTCACGAGTATGACGCATGTGCCAGCCATCATCCCTCTCGCCATATTAGAGGGACAGGGATGACCCGATACACGACGCCACCACAAGAAATGACATTTTAGTGAGCATAACGACAACGGTATAATATGTCGGCGATACGCCAGGGTTATCGTGTCCAGACTCCATTATAATAAAATCACTCACGTAATATTACTTGGTTTATTTTCAGACGATTTCACAGAGTACTTTTTAGGACGATTTCTAGCACAGAATTGAAATAAAATGTGACCTACAGTCCTTTTTATACACTAACCGTTATTACATTTAATGTTTAACAACTGCCACTTCCTTTACAACATATGATTGAAATTACTACACAATTAGTTATAAACTAATCAAAAATCGACATTAATATTGTAATGAATTTTGCACATCACCAAATGATTTATTTTACACGAATAACAAATTTATTTTATTAACCAAACGCTGCTTTACAACATTGTCAACAGATGGCGCTATCAACAGGATGCAAATATAAATGCATGTTATTTATTACCGTAAAAATAAGTGTCAGAATAATGTTATTTAATACTAATTGATTTTAATTTGAAAGTTTCTGGAGTTATCTTAATAACTAAGCGATAAATTAAATACCCAATCTTTATAAAACAGGTAAGCAGCCTATACAGTGTCTAATATTGTAAAGTAGTGAAGTTCTCAGTTCTGTGTTCACAAATAGTTATTTAAATATCAATCTTAAATATTATTAATATTTTCGTAACAATATAATCATTATATATTAATTTGCGCCCATACGGCCATTCTTATCCAGCGCGTCCCCTGCGCTGATTATTTAACGGTTACAGAATAAACAGCATAACAAACAAAAATAATGAATATTAAAAATTACATAAATAAGCGTTTATCATACAGAATGAAATAAAAGTTATTTACAAGGCTTCACCTAGTCATAGGATCTTAGCCTGTGGCATGCGTCACCCATCACGGGATCAAACAAACAATGCTTCACCCATGGCTAAGCGAACTCGTGGCATCACCGATTACGGGATCTAGCGCACACAGGCATCACCCACATAGGGATCTAGCCCACAAACGGCATCACCCACAAAGGGATCTAGCCCACAAACGGCATCACCCACATAGGGTCGATTTAGCCCACGCGGCATCACCCATCACGGGATCTAGCCAACACACGGCATCACCCATCACGGGATCTAGCCAACACACGGCATCACCCATCACGGGATCTAGTCAACACATGGCATCACCCATCACGGGATCTAGCCAACACACGGCATCACCCATCACGGGATCTAGCCAACAAGACCAGGATCAAGGATACGCATGGTGGCCAGCCAGCGTTTTGGGAAGGATGTTGGATAGGAAAAATAAAATTTTAGTCAAACACATAAATGCAAAATTTGCCTCATAAACACATCAATGCATATACATAAAATAATCATCATCGTTGGTCATGATCAGTTATATCAATACAATGCAATTACATAGGTCCAACAACGACAGTAGAGGAGGAAGAGGCCTCCCCACGTAAATCGGTATCTGACGAATCCTCCGCCCATACGGTCAAGCTGCTCATACAGTCGTTGATGTTGATCAACAACAAAGGTTAGCAAACAATGCTTGACTCCAGCTCAGTACAGCACTCATGCAGCATGTGTGCGCGTAGCCCACAGACAAAACCACCGACGTCAAAAGGGTGGGCCACCGTCATCCATACATATTAATCAGTAAAGGACCGCTCGTCCATCCTCTCTTCACACTAAGTCCAGGTCATCTGCTTCATCAACCACCTGCAACACTCAAAAGACAGGTGGTGGGCAAAATTTCCCACCCAAATATTAGTTCCATGAACCTTCGTAACTGTAGATGTAATAAAATTCTACTCTTACAAAGTGGTGCGGTCTATTAAGCTATATCTATATTTCAGTCATGTTCAACCTGTGCATTGGTCTATAGTTATCTTTGCTACAAAAGTGTTGGAGCCTATATTTTACGCATAAGGTAAAACACAAAAGACACTGAATTTTCTCAGGTTCTGTCTGACAGTGCCATTTTAGATAATCAAATATAAAGTTATCAGGATACCCATATTTTGCAGTTTTGATAAAATAGTTAAAACTTAATATATTCAAAATTAGTTTTATCCACATCAAACAGGAAAACAAAATGGCAAGAACAAAGAGAGGCCTATGTTCAGCCGTGAACAGTCGGACTGTTGAAGATAAATATGAAATGATTTCAAACCATGCAGATCCAAGGATTTCGAAAATACTAGTGCTATAATTATTACTCATGTAAGAACATGTTAAGTCCAATATTGAATATTTTTAGGCATAGTGCAAGCTGTGAAATTGTTGAACTGTTTGCCAACTGAGCCAAAAAGAGAAATTTACAAGCTACCAATATTAAAAAGCAAGAGTAGTGCAGTCTTACTTCTAAAAATGATTCCACTCAGTTTGTATAGTTAATATGGTGGTGAGTTTATATCAATAGTTTTATTTGGCTTTATATTTAAGAGAATTTTCTAAATAATGTTAATATTTATTTTAAACTATTAACATGTGGTGCCAAAGTAATTCTTATTTATTCATACACAATTAATAATAGTTTATCTGAATAAATAAATTTAAACTGGTCAATCACAACTGACTTAGAAACAAAGCATGAGTGGACTACTCATGCTTTGTTTCTAAGTCATACATTTACTTTTATTTGCCAAGAATAAATACTGCTAAATGGGAAAAGAGATAATATGGATTTTCACATCATGTTCTTTAAACCCACCTATCATTACAGGACAGATGGCGCCACCGTCCATTAAAGCAGTTATAAAACGGCTCTGTGTCTATTTATATAATTTAAATACATATACCAAGTTAAAATCTTTAAAATTAGTCTTAATATGTTTAAAAGTGGCTAAATATGAACTACAAGTGTTATCTTTAATATCAAACAATAAAGTGACAAATTAAATAAATAACATCTAACATCTAAATAAACAATAAAATTTGTAATGAAAGTGAAAATAACAACTAAGAACATTACTACAAGTGCTTTTCTAACAAACTTTGTGGACATATACCGAAAAAAACAATAAAACAACATAAAAAGTGAATAAAAATTGTGCCAAAGTGACAGTGCAAATACCACTAGAAATTTTTGCAGCATTAGTCATCACAATATATTTTTTCTCAAACCTTAAGAAGTGAACACCTATTTCACTTTATACTGGCAAGTAATTGTGGTGAGACGGGGAACTGACCGACTCGTACCGCAGTGACACCGCGTTCGAACCCACGTACGATACTTCGCTTTTTGTAATTGATTAAATTGTATTCACACAGTATATGTGAATAAGATTACAAAACTAAATTACTTCGGCACAGCTAACACAATAAAATACAATGTCCGGAAAGACTCCAGTGATGACAACGAAAGATACCAGCTGTGGCCGTACGAGGGCAGCACCATCGGTACGACGACCAATCACCAGGATAGTCCAATGTAGCAATGAAAATATCACGATGAGAAAAAAACAAACATCGCCGAAACTTAGTTGCACACCGTCGACAAGTGATACAACACACAAACAAAACATGACAAAATCGCCAATACTTCGGCCAGCAAACCACACTCCAGTTTGTGCAGATTCTCATATAATAACAGACAGTGACGACTCATCAGATGACTGCTTGTCTAGGACGGACAATGTATTATCGAGAAGCATGGATGGTACACTTGACAGATTAACGGACACTCTTACAATATCTGAAATGAAAGACACAATATCTCGACTAACACTAGAGCTATCAAGTACTCAAAACGAACTAGAAAACTCGATCTTAGAAAACAACGATTTGCATAAACAAGTCAGCAAATTAACAGCAGAAATTAAAGTACTTAAGTCATTGTGTTATACAACTTCTATAGAAAAAAGGACACAAGTTAATAGTAGTGTAAAAAAGAAGAGACATTCCATGATCATGCAAAATACGTCGTTAAGTCCCTCCACTGCGACTATCAACCCCATAAGCTGTCCCAGTTTAAACCCGAAAAAAGACAGTATTGAATATTTAAATCAACAAATTAATGAACTCCGGAGTCAGTTTAATAAACATGAAAATGATTTAAAAGCCCTTAGTATGCAAATTGACAAATTGACATATAATAAAAACATTCATGCTATGCCGTCGTCTGTTGCGACTATGCCGCGATCTACAACTCCACTATCGACCAGCTTATCAGGAACGAAAAAGAGGATAATTATTTTGGGTACTCAACAATGTGTGGGCCTAGCTGCAGCCATGTCACGTTCCCGAAAAAATACCAAATATGACGTCTATGAGGTAACGGCTATAACGAAACCAAATGCACTTAGTCAAGAAATATTAAAGACCTGCCAATCAATTAGATTGACAAAAAATGACAAGCTTATACTGTGTTTAGGGGAAAATGACTATATTATTAAATCCGTATTATATCAGTTGAAAACAATTTTAAAAACATTTAATAGAAATAAAATATTAGTCTTAAATGTATTTAAAAATTCTTATATAAATGTTGACAAATTAAATAATGAGATTGCAATCCTATGTAAATCATTCAAAAACAGTAATTTTATAAAGTGTAATTATCATAAACTAACTGCAATCTGTAAATCAATTAATTATACCGTTGACTGTATCGATTACGATGAACATTATATCTCGAACTTTAGCTTATTACTCAAAACACGGATTGCAAGCAACAAACCAAATCTGTCACAGTATAGCATCACATCAGATAATAATATTAAGGGCACGATTCCTTACTATTTTAATAAAATGAATAATAAGAATTCTACCACTAATACAGCCTCTGTCGAACCAGCAATAAACTTAAATTGCGCAAAGAAGGGTACCATACCCTATTATTTTAGTGCATCAAAAAGGGATAGCTTTTTTCGAGGCCAATGTAACACCATATCCTGTACATAACTTTAAAATATTGCACCAAAATATCGCAAGTGCCTTATCAAAGCAAGAACTAATAGAATTAACTATGGAGGATTTACAGCAGACACATAATGTACCAGACGTGATATGATTCTCGGAAACTTTTATTAGGGAAGGGCATGACAATTATTTGAAAATTTGCGACTACGAAATGGCAACTAGTTTTTGCAGAAAGAAACAAAGAGGTGGGACCTGCATACTTGTCAAAAAACACTTGTTTTATAATGAACTAAACTTCATAAGGACCCATGCCACTCAACATGTTTTTGAAGTCTGTGGAATTGAATTACCGGCCTACAAGTTGATAATTATCTGTGTTTATCGTACGCCATCATCGGACCCAAACATATTTTTTAAAAAACTAGATATTTTATTACATCATATTGATAAAAAAAACAAGTCCAAAAAGCGCACGGTATTAGTTGGTGACTTTAACATAAATACACTAAAAAAAGGTAAAATTGTAGATGAACTGAAGAATTTAGCATACAACTACAACTTAAGAATGCATATTACCGTCCCGACGCGCAAGTCATCATGCATTGACCATATACTGAGCGATATACCAAATGCGTCAGCATCAATATTATCACTCTATCTCTCAGACCATGAAACGGCACAAATGTTAAGTTTTCCCGTTAGGCATCAATCTCAAAAAACATTATTATACCACATCTACAAAAGAGATTATAGCTCTGAGAATATAC
Organism: Euclidia mi; assembly: GCA_944739405.2. Lineage (NCBI taxonomy): Eukaryota > Metazoa > Arthropoda > Insecta > Lepidoptera > Erebidae > Euclidia > Euclidia mi. The sequence goes on along the minus strand of OX123182.2, from coordinate 43,006,607 downwards.
ACAAATTCAGGGAATGCCTTCAAAATTTGAGTTGGTCAGACGTATATAATGCTCCGGACCTCAACCATGCGTTTAATGAATTCCACGAATTATTGCGCTTATTTAACAATCTTTGTTTTCCAAAAATACGCATAACAATAAATAATAGTGGCAAAAGAAAACAAAATTGGATTACAAAGGGGCTGAGGATAAGTTGTAAAACTAAACGTACACTACGATGCAACTATTATAAAAATAAAAGCTATATAACTAAACTAAATTACTGTAAATATTCAACAATGCTAAAAAAAATTATAATGAAATCCAAAAAGAATGCAAACATGATTTATATAAACAAACATGATAACAAATGTAAGGCCACTTGGACAGTAATAAAAAATTAAATTCAGAATTCAAAAATTAAAGAGGAAATTGATGTGATTAAAATTAACAATTCAGTTCTTACAGATCCTACGGAAATAGCGTCTGCTTTTAATAATCATTATATTAACATGACTGATACCTCAGTACAACATCAGGCTAAAAGTAGTTTTAAGAAAGTGATGCATTTAAATTCATTATTTCTCAAACCTATGACTGAAAATGAGGTTATAAAGGAAATAAACTCACTGAAAATCACTAATTCCGAAGGCTATGATGAAATCAGCACGAAATCAATCAAATGTTCATCAAATGAAATAGCTAGTGTTTTGACCTACCTTATTAACCTTTCCTTTGTATCTGGAGTATTCCCAGATGCTTTAAAATTCTCAATTGTGAAACCTATTTTTAAAAAAGGAGATAAGTTAGATGTCAATAATTATCGCCCGATAACCCTCATACCTATAATATCCAAAATTTTTGAAAAATGTATGTACAAAAGACTATCCGACTATTGTGAGAAATTTAATATTATTAAAATTTAACAATATGGATTTCAAAAAGGAAGATCAACGACATCAGCCATTTTCTCATTGATAAGTATAATATTGACTAATATAAATAATAATAACCTGACTACAGGCTTATTTGTAGATTTATCCAAAGCTTTTGACTATGTCTCACATGATATTTTACTGAAAAAAATAGAGTCAATTGGTGTCAGGGGACCGGCCCTTCAATGGGTGGCATCCTACCTTATGGATCGACAACAATTTGTAGTAATATCAAAAGTTGATGTTAAAGGCAATATGGTATCCTACACATCCACATCCGAATATATCAAATGTGGTGTCCCGCAAGGAAGTGTGCTGGGGCCAATATTGTTTCTGATTTATATAAATGACATTACTGAAATTACAAACCATCAGTGCGTTTTATACGCTGATGACATCTCAATAATTGTGACATGTAATAAATATAATAATGCAATTAAAGACCACGAAGATGACATAAATAATACTATTGACAAATTAATTGAATGGTTAAATATGAATAATTTAAAAATTAATTAAAATAAATCTAGTTATATGCAATTTAATCAAACTAATAATCCAAAACATAATAATATACATTTAAATATAGAAAAAGTCAAAGCAGTGCAGGAAATAAAATTCTTGGGCGTGATTCTAGATCATAACTTAAACTGGAAGGCTCATGTTGAAAATGTATCTGGAAGAATTAATAAATTTGTTTATGCTCTAAAACAGTTAAAATACGCTACTAACCAAAGAACTGCTTTAACATCCTATCGCGCGTACATTGAGTCCATACTACGGTATGGCTTAGTAATTTGGGGAAACAGCACTGATTACAATAAGGCATTCGTTGCGCAAAAAAAATGTATACGGGCCATATGTGACCGTCAACCTGATGACTCATGCCAACCTGTATTTAAAAAACTTGGCTTATTACCCCTTCCGTCTTTATACATTTACGAACTATGTATGTTTGTACGTTACCATAAAAGTCTATTTAAAACTGCCGCCGATATTAACCCACGGAATCGGAGAGACCAACACAGACTCGTTCTTAATGATATCCCGAAATCATCAAAATATAATACAAGTTGCCTTGCAATGTGTATAAGAGTATATAATAAAATACCCAAGATATTAAAAGACTGTAATATTGGACAATTTAAAAATAAATTATATAAATGGCTAATAGAACAAAATTTCTATAGCATCAAAGAATTCTGTGACAGTAAATAACTTTAATTTAAATGTGTATAATTTGCATGCTTGTATAATACTGGCAAAACATGTATGCTCTGTATAATTCCTGTTACACCTTCATTTACCATGTTTTTATGCAAATAAAGATTTATTATTATTATTAATATCCTAATAATCATATTCCTAACTGTCTTGTATCCCACAAGAGCTAAGCAATAAGGTTGGCACTAAATTGTATTGGTTTATCACTGGTTGTCATCTTGAATATAGATGCAACTAGCAAATTAATGAACTCACAACTAAAATAAATTGTATTTATCGAGCTAAGACTATAGAATAAAAGGCAGACAGAGCGCGCGGAACACTTGCGTGAGGCCACTAAAGCAAATACAAAATTGAAAAGCGAATACAAACTCGACTCAGTGCGCTGCGAAGCATCGCACAGTTCACACGCCACGATCGATCCTGCTTTTAAATTCATAAAATGCCGTCTTGCGTTTTTAAACATTGTAAAAGTTGTTTCTAAAAGCAAATACGGGAAGATGGAATATATTCTTACAGATAACTATGGATTATTTGACCGTTTTATAATATTATTTCGATAAAATTCGTATTTCTGCAGAAAATATGTAAGTGTTGCCAGTTTACGTCGACACCGTTTTCCCTAAATTAGGGAAAATGCACTTGTCAATTGATTATGTAGGTAATAATGATTGTCATGTTAATGAAAAATACATTAACGTATTGTAAAAGTATATTGTAGATTATATTTTTTCTTATAAATATACTAATAGGATTTCCATTAGTATATACATTGTTTTGAGTTCGATCCCCAAACGATCCAAATATTCGTGTACACGCGGCTACTTGTCAAGCTATACACTTTGACCTTTGTACCGTTGTTAGACCTTTGTACCGTTCTTATGGCGTAGGGAATAAGTATCAAAATCGTACTTTGACTATTTAGCTTGACTTGGCGCCGTGTGTACATTAAGTACTGAATCAGAAATTATTGATTGTAGCCATTATTTATTTTTAATTGCAATTTTTTTTGGTTACGATTTATGATTATGATATTCATAATTTGTTGTATGCATGACAAAATGTTTTTAGCTAATTAATATTTATGACGCAAGCCTATCTATTTATTTCTCAATTTATTATTAAAATTAGTTAAAACTTAACTCGGAGCCTACATTTTTAAGAAATGTATTTATAAAAGCATACTTTAATGGTATCTTTTATTTGAATAATTTTCACAACAGCATTACATATCAAAAGCATTAATTAAATCTATGGTAAATTCTTCAAAACCACAAACGAATATAAAATATTACCTATGTAATATTTTTATATTCGTTTGCAAAAACTATATGCAAAATAGTGGGAGATTATTCATAATCTGGCAACTTTACACACACATAGACGCGCGTGTCCGTATAGTGCCAGTCGCCAAATGTCACGCCCACATAGCTGTCAACGTGCCTCACTTAGTTGGACGAATACGCTACATCTGGTTCTTGTTTGTTAAATCTGTGTTATCGAGTATAACACTAAGGCTTGTTATTTATAAAAGATTACCAGTCACCTGCCTTAAGACTTTCAACCTAAAATGCTTAGAGATAGCTTTTATAAAACCTAAGTGAGTGCATATGTCCATAAAGAAATCTACTGTCTAGATCTCATGTTTCTAGCTTCAGTAGTTTGGGTTAAGCAAGGACTTATCATGGTCGGAACAAATCATTCTATACAGGTATAAAATTAAGCGACAAATATTAAGATATGTCGGGTTCCCTTGTCTTATTATGCAACCTCAACTTGAGCTGCAAGTGGACAGTAACAATTTCAACATAAGGTTAAAATGAAATCCTGTAGGCACCTACAGAGTCCACAAATATATAATAAAACCTATTTTGTAACTTTATTTTTATATCTACCTTCTGAATATATCTGTACTAATATAATAAAACTGAAGTTTGTTTTGTTGGATGCACTTATCTGTGAAATTACTGGTTTTATTCAAATAATTATTTTTGTGATGGATAGTCATTTATCAAGAGAGGCTTCATATAATCGCGCCGTGAGCACTAGCCATAAGTAATGCAGTTAGTGAGCCTTATGTAATGTGTTACAAAGGGCTATAAATAATGTTTTGATTCCTTTAATGTTTTACTATTGGGATAACCTATTGACTACCAATTGAATTCATATTCAGCACATCAATTAGCTTATTTAAACTGAAAGCAAATCAGGTAATTTATACAATGCATCTATATCAGAGATTCAACTTGAAAAGGGCAGTTATACCGTTCTTTACTAAAAATTACTTTAGTAGAACAGAAAGTTTCCGACATGGCCTAACGATTAATAAACAGACAAGAGCCCCAGCCGACGGCATAACATGACTATAAGCACAGTAGCACTGCTATATATGTACCAAACGTGGATAAAAAACAGTTGCCTATAAGTTCTATTTGGGGTGTTACGTTCGTAATTTTGACTGTATAATGTTTATCTGGTAATCCTTACGAGGACAGTAGGTAATCGTGTAAGCACCATTATTATAAAATTAGGATGTTTCTCAAAAACTAATCAAATCAGCTCTGGATAAATACCTCTAGTCAGTGCATCAGCAACCCGCATCTGCAACCTCTGGTAGAACTCAGAGCAGAACAGCGTTCACGCCACAGCACACCCCGGTGCGTGTACCCCGTCGTAGTCGCTCGGTCGCTCTCGCTCGCACGTGGCCTCACGTGAAGTGTAGACTTGCTCGCCATAACTCCGACATACCGTGTGGTCTCCGACCAGGGTTGACTAGCGCCAAACACGGCTTACAAGCGCTTGTCGCATCAGCCTTCAGGTCATCCGCCGCAAGGATGACTCTCGCGCCAACCGTAGATCCCGAAGTCTCTTAGGGGGCGTTTATCCAACCGCTGCTGTCGGCGATACGCCAGGGTTATCGTGTCCAGACTCCATTATAATAAAAACACTCACGTAATATTACTTGGTTTATTTTCAGACGATTTCACAGAGTACTTTTTAGGACGATTTCTTAGCACAGAATTGAAATAAAATGTGACCTAAAGTCCTTTTTATACACTAACCGTCATTACATTTAATGTTTAACAACTGCCACTTCCTTTACAACATATAATTGAAATTACTATACAATTAGTTATAAGCTAATCAAAAATCGACATTAATATTGTAATGAATTTTGCACAACACCAAATGATTTATTTTACACGAATAACAAATTTATTTTATTAACCAAACGCTGCTTTACAACATTGTCAACAGATGGCGCTATCAACAGGATGCAAATATAAACGCATGTTATTTATTACCGTAAAAATAAGTGTCAGAATAATGTTATTTAATACTAATTGATTTTAATTTGAAAGTTTCTGGAGTTATCTTAATAACTAAGCGATAAATTAAATACCCAATCTTTATAAAACAGGTAAGCAGCCAATACAGTGTCTAATATTGTAAAGTAGTGAAGATCTCAGTTCTGTGTTCACAAATAGTTATTTAAATATCAATCTTAAATATTATTAATATTTTCGTAACAATATAATTATTAGGTATATATTAATTTGCGCCCATATGTACGAACTGGTAGTAAGAAACAATCTATTGGTATACTTACCATGACTGCCAATTACCTCCATTTTCCAGATCGTTCTTATTAACATAAATTAGTGGAACGCGTGAAGGTATGCAAATTTAGAAAGAATTTTGTGAAGGTGACAAGTGAACAACGATATGATCAGGGATATATAATGTTAAACTACATTCAACTTCAAATCATAAAAATATCCAAATCCTGCAAAAATCATGTGTTCACGAGGCACCTCCACTTAACATGTCACTTATCAAAACTAGAATTTAACAGATTTATATAACAATTATATTAAACGGTCAGAAAATAATTTAATCGTGAGTAAAACAAGCCTAAGCTATCACCACGGTGTCTTATCACTTAAAAATTCCTTAACAGTGTAATAACCCCTTTGTAAAAGAAAGTTCCTAATTATCCGTTTGTATGTGTGCATGGGTAAATTCATTATTTCAAGAGGCGATTTGTTGAAAAATCGTATACCAATCCCCGCAAATGAGTTCTGAACTTTGTGTAGACGGTAGTTAGTTCCCACCAGTTTATGCTTATTCCTTGTGTTCACTTTGTACAAATCACTCTTTTGCGGTATAGAATTAAGTTTTTCTTAATGTACATTAAGTTAGCATATATTATATTGCGATGCAACTGTCAATATATCTACTTCTTTAAATTTATCACGTAAAGAATCTCTAGCACCTAACTTATAAATAGCACGTATGGCCCTCTTTTGAATGACAAAAATTGACTGTATATCAGAAGCTGTACCCCATAACACTATTCCGTAAGACATTACGCTGGGAAAATAACTAAAGTAAACTGGTCTAGCAGTATCTATATCTGTGAATTCCTTAACTTTTCTAACTGCAAACGCTGCAGAACTAAGTTTTACTGCGAGACAGGATATTTGATAATGTTGATAAGAATATAGATAACTAGATATACGTTTTATTACACACCTACATAGCATTATAAAGTTAATTTGTAAAGGACTGAAAATAAAAATTGTGTAACCTAACGCATGTATATTTAAATTTCACCTGTCTTCCGTTATTTGTAAGTATGAATTAGTATAAAAATATTTCAAATGATATTTTAGGACTGCCCATATCATTTTGAAAGCCTAACAACAGCCTGTTAGCCTAACATAAGAACATGCTAAATATCACGTGGATATTACAATTCTCGTAGAAATTTGTTGAAAACCAAACACAACACCCTTAAATAAATGTTTTATGAAAACAATGTTTTTACTATTATAAAGTGATAACCATCTAGTTAATTGTATGTCCAAAATCCTTGTTTTTCTATTACCTACAACATGCTTCTATAGAAGTGCTAATTGCCTGGAGTTTGGGTCTTCAACACATTATTGATTTGGATTGTCGTATATGTAAAATAAAATCTATTCATACGAGAGCGATGATCATGCGAGAACTGAACTCAATTCCGGAAACAGCGTTTAAAAAATGTTTTGATGATTAGATTATTCGTTGGCGTAAGTGTATCGTTTCTGAAGGAGCATAATTTGAAGGTAATAAAATAAATTTGGTTGAATAACAAACAGCATGTGTATTATTGATCTTTTCCCAGAACTTTCTTGACGGAGAAGTATATTAAAATATTAAAATAACCATACCCTTCTGTCTTACATAATTGAGAGCAGATCCATAGAAGCTCAGCTCTATTTCCCAACTGAAAATCTGCTTGTAATATGCATGAATAATAATTCAAAGAGCAAGATCTAAGTATCGATACATCGTCTGATTTCACAAAGGTTTGCTCATTAGCGAAATTAATATAAGCGTCATAATACTGGGTACATAATATACTCATTAGGTATGTATCAATTTTATGAAGCTGTTGGTATGGATTAACGTAATATAATTATGCGGACCAATAAAATCGACGTTTGGCACATTTTACGACTGCCTCGTAAACGAATTTAATTACCTCACTTGTATGGTATAGTGTAAGAGGAATTATAGCAATCCCGGGTCACATACCGAGCTTATATAGTTCCATGAATCGTCAACTTATAGACGCAGACTATAGAATTGCGATATTGTTGTTTTCATCGAAGCAAACATTTATCCTCTTCGATGATCAAATAAAGAAAATATGTGTCTCGTCGTTTTAAAGTTTTGTACATGGCTTTGAGTTTTTAAGTGTGTTCCTGAAACTATTTCCAACATTGTAAAATAATGTGTTGAAGCTAGAAAAAATCAACATAATTATTATGTGATACTATTACACATAAAATATTAAAATCTGTTCTGTGGATATAACCCAACACATTTTCTAAAATTTTGACTTGTACACAAAATATGTTATTCTTTAGTATTTAAACGTAACGGTCGAAATCGAATGAAAATATGAACAATTCATCATTCTAGTGGCATCCCGGGCTTACTAGCCTGACAGGATTTTACTGAATAAGAGTCTTTTCTACATAGCCACTGCCATTTTACCCTCGCAACCTAAAGAGCAAAACTATGGCATATTGCTATGTTTTGTCATTGGCACATTGACCAGTGTCAGTTTATTCAAAGGTACTGTCTCACTATACGACTTTCAAAGATTTTCAGGACAGCATGAACCTACGGTTTAATATGCTCAGCGAAGCACGGGCCAGGCGATAATTAACAATATAATACGTATTGTATATTTTGGGCAGTATTTACTCGTAGTACGTGATTAAGTTGTTTTAGTGTTGCATGATTAGTTCATAAAACAATTAAAATTAAATTTAATTCGCAACCAATAGCACACTTGTGCCAATGACCTAACATAACAAAGTATGTTTTAGCAAAATAAATGAATTTGAATTTGAAGAATAATTTTCCAGATTTGTATTACGATTCTAAATAGTGTATTTGACGACGTGAATTTAGGCAAATTTTGTAGAATTAAATTTGTTTAACTTTAGCCGTGCATTTTAAATATTCGGTGTTTAATTCATTGTAATATATCCTTTTTTATTATGACCGGCATAAAAAGTATTATTTGTATTTAATTATTCATTCTTTTTTCTTTCTCCTAGCGTTATCCCAGATTCAACCCGGGGTCCGCTTACTAGTGTAACCGCATTTGCCTGAATATTAGTTTTTTCACAGAGCGACTGCCTGTCTGACCTCCGCAACCCAAAGGGATAGCGATATTCCATGGTTTAGTTAGACTAGTGTCAGTTTATTCAGAGATAGGTACTGACTCCCTTTAACGACTGTCAAAGATCTTCATGACAACCGGTACCGACGGCTTAACGTGCTCTCCGAAGCACGGGGCAAGCGATAATTAATAATTCAATACGCACATAACTCCGAAAAGTCAGTGGTGCGCGCCGTGGATTCGAATCCGATTCCCTCTGCATGGCAGTCTGTTGGTATCTCCACTAGGCTATCGCTGCCTCGCTTTGATTATTCATTCTTTAACTATATACAGTCTTTGGCGTACCATAATTGCCTGCTAAGCAAATGTTCAAAATTTTATTCAGTTTTCAGGGCTTTACATCGATATAGCCGAGGAAACTGAATGACAATGTGATCATCTTACCTACTGAACAACCAAGATGAAAATATATACACATATATCGTAAATCACTAAAAGATATATTGATATTCATTTATTTAAATACGATCTCCAACATGAAATCACTACATTGTATAAAACAAAGTCTGTCTTCTGTCCCTATGTATGTTTAAATCTTAAAAACTACGCTACGGATTTTGATGCGGTCTTTTTTAATAGATAGAATGATTCAAGAGAAAAGCTTATATGTATAATAGACGCGGGCGAACCCGCTAGCGACGTCTAGTACATGCTAAAATTATATTTGTAATCAACTAGTCTTGTGCTTCTTCACGTGGAGGTGACCACTGCATGTTAAAAAAGGCACCAATAATATCACCACCGTTTATAACCTTTGTGCAGCAACGTCTTTTTTCATAGTTTAGTAGGTATGTGCAGCTAAATAATACAAAAGAGTTTATTACATATTTATACCTCAAACTTTATATACGTACTTCAAACTCGGTTAACACAAACTGTTGTGCGCTGTAAAGTATTAGAGTGCTTGTACTCGTTTTCAATATTAGTGGAGCGTGGTGGCTTTTTTCTTTTCCCCTATATTTTCACTTGCTTTCATTGAGGCCTAGCTGTCGCATGTCGCTTCGGAGAGGGAAAATGGGCGAGTCACAGGTCACGAGCGCCTGAAGTGCAGATCGTTGTATGCCGTTAAGTTGAATGATTTTTGTGAGGTTTGTCAGTGATTTTTCACCTCTATCCTTGGATTTTTATGCTTCAACGTGACAAGCCGCGTTACTGAATATTAATGTGATTTACCGCAATTGTCTAACTTTCTTTGTAACTTAATTTGTAAGACTTGTGCCAGTTCGCAGTGTAGCAGTAATGAATGTTTCAAAATGTTCATAATATAACTTCGTTAAATCTCTTATTTAGTTGGACAGTTTAGAGAGAGAGTTTCACTAAGGCGGAGGACATCGCGGAGTACGTGCGCCAGAAGTCGAAGTACATGCCGAGAGTGCAGCTGTTGGAGTCGCGACGCAACGTCAACTTTAAGGCGTTTGTGGTGCGAGTCCCGACGTGCTATCTGCATGTTATTATGAAGGAGGACTTTTGGCAAAAGGGTGTGGTGTTCCGTCGCTTCCGCGGACAAGTGCCACACGAACGCACAACAATAACGTGCAAGTGAAGCGATACTAACATAGTTTATAAGTATATTTATACTAACAACCACTGTATGTATGTTAGACTGTAAGGTATTTATCTATGCGTCTATGCCACGCGAAATAAAAGGATTTATTATTATCATTATTAATATTATTAGACGTACCTATTACACAATTAATTAAAAGTTAAAGTCGCGTTGCCGACGACAAAACAACTAAACTGCCAATCTATCTTGTCCATTCCGGGTGCCACATATCTTACAAAACATAGAGGAGTGGGAGCGCGTCACTAAATTAACTTTAAAGCTAGCTAGTAACTTCTTCGTAGTTCCCCCCTAAAGAGGGTAGGAAAGCTAGGCTTTACTACACATCGCGTTATTTGGTGGGAAAGCCGTCTGAGAGGTCAAACGCTACGAACTTAGCCGCCACACTTAAGTGTATTCTAAAGTTCACTCAAACTTCGCAACTCTAAGGTATGTGACGTCACCGCGTGTTATGTTTGACTGCCTGTATGTAGGCGATATTTCTCTTATCTTCTTCATTTGTTAGGAGCGAGGCTAATGTGGCGTACGAAGCAAAAGCTCGAGAAACTTAGTTCTATATTGTTTATTCTTTATTATACACGTATCACTTATTTCAGTCCAGAATGTGCGGAGTTGTAGCGTACGTTAGTTTGAGAGTTTATGTAAATATGTATTGTTTAAATACTTGCTTCGAAATATTTGTCGTCGGGCGTCAGGATGAACCGTAATATTTGACTATAGAAGAGATTAGTTTGGCGTAGAGTACAAATTGAGGGTGACCTTTCATGTAGGTAAGGACAGGGTTCATGAATGGTCACCCAATCTAATTTTACGAGTTCTTCATAACTCTGCAGCCGAATTGAGTAAGTACCCTAATATTCAGATGTAATGCCTGTCGGAATTAATTATTTAGATTCGACATCAGATACCGTAGAGGTTAGAGGACGTATTTAATTAACCCCCGAATAAAACCACAGGCACTGAGCGTTCTCCGTTTATTAATTTTGTCAATATGTCATATTCTATGTGGCATTTGCGGAATTGCAAAATCATGGAGTAGTTTTGTTTTTAGGTATGAATATGAGTGGATTTGGTGTCGTCAGTTGTGGTGAATATATATTTTCTTATTTCTGATCTTGGGATCAATTCCATTTCAATTACATAACAAATACAATATACAATATAATATACCAATAGTAATATCAATATACCAAATATTAAATGCAATGTTGACGGGTATTTTGTTGGTATTGTTAATGGGTTGATGCATAGCCAGAATACAAATACAAAAATAATGAACTAAACTGTTTTACTGATCGTTTTATTCTGTAGTCGGATCCATCGATGAAACAAACACAATATTTTTCATCGATACTAAACGATACCAGTCACTGCATGTATCGTGACTCGTATAATTAAGACAAAGAGAGCAACGTTTTTTCCAAGGGTTGTTGTACCAACGCATATTAGCGATACACCCAATGGGTTATCTCAGGAAATCCGACATCTCCGGCCGGATGCCGCCTCTGTCTGTACCCCGATAAGAGCCCTTCCCGATTTCTGAGCCCATTAATAGATACGTAATTCGAATGTGCTTTGATTTCAAGTGCCTTGTTATTCGTACCGTGTTCAAAACAGATTATAGTACGCGTTTAAATAAACAATGCGTAATAAGTTTTTATGTATAAATTGTAGTCAAGATCAGAGTTGAGCACTAGGAAACATATACAATAGGTACGCCGCTCTAAAAATCAAGGAGAATGGCATGTCATGATGAGCGAGATGATGATGATGCTTTTCTGTAAGAATGGCATGCCATTCTCCTGCCAGAGTCCTGACACAATAGGTGCGTTTACAGAATAATTTTAAATAATATGACTGAGAAGACCAAAATTAAAAACAATCTGGTTGGGTTAATAAGTTGATACCTATAGAAAAAAGAGACTTGAAAGTAGAATAAATGCTTTAGAAATGAGAGCACTGAGAAGTATGTGTGGTGTGTCTTTGACTGACAGAGTAAATAATTGTGTTGTAAGAGAGTGTTGTGGGGTAAAGAAGATATACTTTTCTCAATGCTTGCCACTACGACAAGCATTGAGAAAAGCATGCTAAGGTGGCTAGGGCACATTGCGAGGATGAATGACAAAAGACTGACCAAGCAGATGTATAAGGCAAGTGTGAATGGGACAGGTCGAAGGGGATGACCTAGGCGGACGTTTGGAGATATCCTAAATACAGGACAGGTTAGAAGTACCCTAAGCAGAAGCAAGAGAGATATGTCAGGATCGTTGCTAATGGCGTTCCGTAGTCTCTGCCTACCCCGCTGGGAAACAAGCGTGAGTCTATGTATGTATAGAGTATATATAGAGAACATAGCAGGTCAGTCTTAGTATAAAAAGTATACAAAAGTAAACAACTATTAAAATTTGGATTATTCTATTATTTGCTTGTAAAAAATACATCAATCCATTTCAAAGAAACCTGACGTTGTTTACCAACAAAATTCTTGTAACTCATGATTATCCTTGACAACAGAGTACGATACCAATTTATCAAATAATACCTATATTGTTTATTGGAAAATTCTCGTAAACCTTTAACACCACCATAATTTAACAGTTAAGACTAATTGGTTACTTCATTCAAGAAAATGCTAACAGATGATATAAACAAAAGCAAAATAATAATTTTATTATTTATGATATTAAAATTATACATTAATGAATAAGATTAAATATATAAAAACTATACAATAGAACTAGTCCAATTAAAACTCATTCAGTGATTTAAATTATGTTCTTTCACAATTATTTGCTTTCAAACATTGTTGTTATAAGATCAAATTAATCTTAATATTTAACAACTTGAAAAAGCAGCTGATAGAGATCTACTTGAAGGGTTCTATGGAGAAAACTTTTATTGTTTAGACGTAAACTTTTTCCCCCCCGTGGGATCCCGGGAGTGGACGTTCCACGTGGGCTTGAGTTGCGTCTAAGAGTGCGGATGCGGGGGACAGTTCTGCCTTTCCCTCGCAGTCGGGCGTGGTCGCGGGAGGAGAGGCGTGTCGATGTTGCGTTGCCGTGCGCCCTATCTCCCGCGACCAAATGGGGGATGCACCATTTTCTGCGTTGCGGTGGGGCCGCACAGGAAGAGGAGATGCGGTGTTGTCAGGTTGCCGTCCTCCCTATCCTCTGCGGCCGCTGGGTTTTAGTGCCTGCGGTCGGTGAGCGCTGGGGCTGCTCCCCGTCCGCCAAAAGGCAAGGAGACGTCGTAGTGTCCGCGCCACCTCCCAAGAAGACGGGGTCCGCCAGCACCAACGACGGGCCAATCCCGGGCGAGGTCACGGAAAATTATGCTATCCGCGAATCTCGTGAACCCGCCAACATACGGGACCCGTAGGGACACCGCGGTGATTTAAGTGGGTATGCCCCGAACGCCTGTAGGCGTCCACACACCTCCTCCGTCTGTCGATCACACTCACGGCCGGGTTGGCGACGAGTTGAGATGGCTCATAAGGAGAGTTTCCACCGTAGTCAACAAAAAGAAACACGTAAACTTATTACGACTTAAAATGTAAAACAACAAATATAATATTTAGACAAAGCATTATCGTCATTCTGGCAAAATGATTGATGCATGCACGACTTTCGTATTGAAGTAAGAAGTAAGATAGTAAGTCTACTTTGTAATAAAATCCGAAACCACATAATCAAATGCCTCGTTGTCATAGTAAAGGCAGTGTTTATTTTGAAAACAGATGTTATTACTTAAAAATGTACATAATATACACAATAATTATGTCTATAAAAGTACAGTCATCTTAAACTACTTTACCATTCGTGCTTCAATTTGACATCTTTGGAGACATTATTTGCTTTTCCGATTTCCGTCAGACGTAGACGGATTAAAAAAGGAAGTAAAGTAAATTACTACTATTATATGCAACGTTTTAACGCGACAGAATTTTTTAAACTAAGGTACTCTTCAAAGTATATGTCACATTTAATATGATTCCAAGACATTAAAAACTAGCGTTAGCTATAATAATTATATCAAAGAGCTTAATTTAAATTTAATTACCATCGGAAAATTGTGTCGATACCTAGTAAATGTAAAGCAATATTTATTAACTCACCTGTCAATTTGGTATTAATAAAACAAAGAATTATTCTTGGAGTACCTGAACCTCGAACAAAATTGAACCCTTTGAACGCCTACAACTTTAAATTGGTATCAAATATTCATCAACAAGGTCTTTGCTTTTGTAAGGCTTTTAAAGAAGGTTCGTTCAGTTGTTTACTATGTCGATTGAATGTCATCCCAGCTGAGAGGTTCGGACTTCTTTTTAGACTCTTGATTATCGTAACTTCGGATTTGCCATAAATTTTTAGTGAAGAACTTTAGGGTGACCCAATTGAATTCTTATTTCGTTTAATAGTACAAATAATGTTGGGTGAAGCTATTTGATTGGTCGTCAATGTCTTTGGTCGTTTACTTTCTGTTCGCTTTGTTTACATAAGTTGACTCTGTTTTTTGGACATCCCTGTAACAATCTTCTTATTTTCTAAAAGCCAACCTGATGTTGTTAAGATGGTGTATAGTTGTAATGAAATGCAAGAGAAATAAATAATAATTCAGTTATTATATTGTTGTTTAAGTGTCTTTTACGTGGCAGATTAACAACATTCAGCTTTACGATTCTTAACTTTACTAACTTTCGCATTTATAATATAAGTATCAAAGTAGAATTAAAACGAAGTTTATCCACCATTACATTCTAGATGAAATGGGTTAAGTTTCGAGTTTGCTGTTTGTTTGATGCAATAAAGACGTAACCTGTTTTATAAAATTGAACATACCCACCGGTATCTAATTATTTTTTCATGGATATTTAACAAATATTTTTCTATTTTAAGAAATCGTCGTCATCATAGTCGCGTATAAACGATAAACGGGATACCGTTTATATCCAAGACTTATGCCTAGGCGTGCGGGGTCCGCTAACTTGTCAAACCAGATATGACAGAATATCAGCTTAACATTTTAACAAACCATTTGTACGTAAAATCTGTAAATATGCGTTATAAACAGCAAAACGTACATGCGATTCCTAAGCAACTTGTAATGACGTACTTCAATAAATTACGTGGTTCACGTCGTGAGCAAACGATGATGACTTAAAGTGCGGTTACTTTACATAGACTTTAAAATGTAACCCTTCGTGACTCTAATGAGACTGCCATCGATCAATGTAAACCTACCTTCAATTTTGAAGTTAATAAGCTTTGTGGTTTTTGTTGTATTTCAAAGATCGATTAATAGCATATAAAGTAGTTAATGTACGGCATACGGTTATATTCGGTTTAATTTAATCTGAAAATCGTGTTCGATAAAGAATTGAACGACACAGGACACAAAAGCTTTGCATATTTTCATTTTCTAGTAGCTGTATAACTATGTACGTCTGGCGCTAAAGTCGTGTAGATATGCCGTCGACAGGTCTAGCACGACTCAGCTGACGTGGAATGCCATCATAGACAAAGCGACGATTTGTTCAGTCCACACACGTTGGCTGCGCGCCTGACCCCCATTCTTTGAGCTTTACACCACTATTCCATTATCCTAATAGACGTCAGTATGGAGAGCGGATGCATGGCGCAGTTACAGGGTTAATGAATGTGCATCCGCGGCATTATTTTACACAGAAACTAGGCATCGTTGCAGAGCCTACTGCTGTTTTGTGCAAAGTGATTTCAACACAACTTCGCATTCCGTAACGTATTTTGGAAGTCAAGCCAAACATGCGAACCGACTTAGCGCGAAGTGTTTTGTTTTGTCCTTTGATATTGTTAAGCTTTGAGAAAGATTTATACACGTAATTTTGTTGTGAAATCCTTTTTGTGTTTGGCGGAGTTCTTGTTGTTGCGTGAAATATGCTTCTTGGTGAATTAAAAAGTTTTATGCTGTTTCTGGAAATATAACGGCACTTATATGGTGATTATTAAAATTCCACTTGTTTTGTAATACTTACCAAAGGGCAAATTGAATGACAACCGAACAAGGTTATTTTTTTTGTTATTACAGAAGAGGATAAAAAGCTTCAAAATATTTAGATCTAGAAATATAAGCGTAAGCAAATTATGCTACAGTGTGTTTGCAACAATCATCTCAGCTTAGAGACATCAACTGCTAGACATAGGCCTGCCGCAAGGCATTTCAAACATACCGATCTTAGGCCTTCCTTACCTAGCCGTTTTCTGCGATCTTAGGCATAGGCAGGTATCTCCGGCTCACCTCGCAGGAGACGTACCTCTGTTGCGTCGCCTACGACGTGGCCGCCACACCAGAACCTTTTTTCCTTATCGGTCATCGTTCTTTCGAGCTATATGCCTTGTCTATTGCCACTTTAGCCAGACAATTCAACAATAAATTTCGTTATAAGACCTGAAGAAAGGTAGTCCAATATCATTTTATTTACATTCATCGTTAACGAAAATACAGATAGCAACGTATTGTTATTTTAGTGTACCCCAGCCAAAGCCACAAAGTACGTTATATTTTCCCAGAAATATTTTATTTCATACAACACAATGGCAGAATAGTCGGAGAAAAATAAAATACCAAAAGGTCTTCTTCATAACCATATAGATATAACATGACATAAATAAACACAGACTTTTAATGAAAATACTTAAAACCATTGAGGTAACATTAACACTAGAGTAACAAACTCCTACAATTGACGTTCAAAATAGCGTGGTGACCAGCCGAGATAGAAGACGTAGCTTTCAAACTAATAAGCATCTTATATAAAAATAACTACGTTAAAAACAACCGACTTCTAAAACGAAAAAGTGAAAATATAATAAAGATTTAACATGAATTAAATACTACCTATTATTTATATGTGCTATTTACTAATAGGTATGAAGTCGGTGTAATTGTCCGTGTGGTGACGGATTAAGAATACGGATTGTCACCACCCCATATCATCCCATGGGTGTCGTAAGTGCCGACAGAGGGAGCATATTATGAAGAGAACAGCACTGTAAGAGACGGAAAACTTGATACAAACCCTATACCAACCCGTTTGGCCAGCGTGGTATAGTAGGCCAATTTCTCCTTTCAAAGGAGAGGCCTAGTCCAGCAGTGGACTGTAAAAGGCTGATGATGATGATGATGATGATGAAGTCGGTGCCAAGCCTTAAAACAAATAATAATATTTTAATCACTTAAATGAATACGAGCAAATTAATACAAAGGAATGACTACGATAAAGATAAAGATGCATAAATAAACCTAATAAAGAGCAGTTAAAACGAAGAAAAATGAAAAAATTAATACGAAAATGTATTGAACAGAATGTGAATTCATGTGAATTATGAAATGCCTTCTTTAATTTAAAGGCTTTTGAAATTTGATTTGGCACCGACTTCAAACCAATTAGTAAATAGCACATATAAATAATAGGTAGTATTTAATTAATGTTAAATCTTTATTATTTTTCACTTTTTCGTTTTTGAAGTCGGTTGTTTTTAACGTAGTTATTTTTATTTAATACTTTTTAGTGAACCTATTGTTATATTGTATCAACTAGTTATAGGTAGACCTACAAAAGGTGTTGCGCGCCTTAAAATATAGATCTCAAGAAACGGGAACGGATAAAAGTAGTCTTCTCTGTAAAAATGCTCTTCGGGACCCAGTTTTACGTTCTTGTGACTATTAAAGATCTTGAAAAACGTTTGTTGGCCAGGAAAACATATATATGAAATCACGTTAACGTCAAGAAACTCTTAAACAGTATAATTCTAGACTCGGTAAGATCCAAGAGCGTCTAGCGAATGAGCCTTTTGAGCAGAGAGTCAATAGACTTGGTCTCATTAATAATCGACAAATCATGGCATTTCCGCATGATTTACGTCTTTGAAGTCACCATTATCATCATTGTGCAATTCAAATAGATTTTTGTAATTACTGAGTTCGTATCGCCACCTTCTGACTCCTTCATCGGACGAGAACGAGCCCAAACTCTACAAAATTTTGTCAATTAATTACTGAGTTCCTATATTATTCCTATGTCCACCTTTCGATTCCATCATCAGAGCAGCTCTATGTCATAATAACTTTTCATTGTCATCCAATTTAAATACGTATACAAAACCCAACTCCCGATGTCTGACATATTTTTTTTATAGACTCACGCCTGTATCCCCAAAGGGGTAGGCAGAGGTGTAATATTACACCCACATTTCCTAAAGAAAGAAATCGCCAGAAGGCTGATCGATGCTTCTCGTGAGCAGAGGGCTGGTTTATATCTCGCTGAGAGAATAAGCCTTGCCATTCAACGTGGCAATGCTGCCAGCCTTCTGGGCACGCTACCGCTCGACAGCGTTGCGAAGGAATTTAATTTTTTATTAAATTTTATTTACTTTTCTTTTCATACTTTTGCTTTTTTATAGTTTAGGATAGTTTAGTTATATAATTAGTTTAATTCTATTGTACATTATAATGTAAATCCTACTTATAGGCCAATTATACTTTAGTTCATTTAAAGTCTACCTAAGATAAAAAAAAATATTTGCCAAATATTCATAAACATTTTCCAAATTTCATAAAAACCAAAATAGACTAACTGTTTTGATTGGGATTTGAACCCATGCCCTCAGAACGTAAAGCGGATGTATTATCAGCACGGCCATCGCCTTGTTATCAATTAGTGGCGAATTTAGCGAACACTTGACAGAGTGCTTACGTCATTTCCAAATAATGAAATAGTCTTCAAACCTTTTTGTTAATTATTATGTTTGAGTACCGGCCAGTTTGTCGTGTCGAAGCATAAAGTGCAGATGTCAGTAGTCCTAAGTAACCATAGTGATGACAATTTGACATGACACCAGCCGTCACAATTATTATTCATAGGAATTTCAGCCTTAAGGATAGGTGAAAATAAGTAAAAAAATGCTCATAAATAAAAACTACTGGGCCTACATGAATAAAATTTTTATGGGACCAATTCGAAACTATTGCGCATCAAACAAAAAAGGATTACGTAAATCGGTTCAGAAAACTAGGCGAAATCGGTGTACATACATCGAAAAAAAAAAATATACCGGCCGAATTGAGAACCTCCTCCTTCTTTTTTTGTTTGAAGTCGGTTAAAAAAACCTATATTCATCTCTTCTGCACTCGTTAAAAGCAAGTTCCATAACGTCAATTCAAAAGTGATGACAATTGACCTTTCATCGCGAAATGTGGTGTTCTCCAGTTTAAAAATATTTTCCCACCTTTTTTATTATTCGTATTACTTAACAGAAGGAAATGTTTATGGGTATTTATAATTTATTGTATGTATATTAATATGTGGGAATGTTCATTTGTTCCCTCGTTTCTATTTAATATATATTTACAAGCAGTTTCAGTAAATCCAGTATTGAATTATGCTTATAATTACTTTATATGATAACAAAATATACCTAATTATTGAATTTCATAATATCTCGAGTGTATTTATTATTACAATACTACTACTTCATAGTAGTAGTATTAAAGAAACGTGGTAATAGTCAGCTGAAAATTGGTAGAATGGTTCAAAACATGAATGAAATCTAAAAAAATCTTCCACGATCCGACAACAGAAAAAAATACTCGAGGTCAAAGGCCACAAACACGGGTTCATCGCGATTTTCAGCAAATCGGTAATTTATATCATAAATTTGTTATCAAAGGAAGCCTAAGCCTAAGCGAACAATAATTGAGGCCCTTAGTGGCCACGCCAGTGATGCCAATCGAGACATCACTTAAAGTACGAAACAGGGACAAAAAATATTGTTTTAATAATACCTAATATTCAGCCTATAATACGAATACCTTTAAGCATGAAATGAGGAATGTTGCATATTATATTTCCTATACTCAAATGACAATGCCTCTCATCACATTACGATACTCCAAATACTCCGCAAAAGTGGGAGATCCAAAATTTTATTACTTGGTATCATTTTAAATAAAAACGATTATGTGCGATTTTCTTGGTAATTTTCAACAAAATATCGTGAAAAACAATTAACTTACATGTGGAACGATATGCCGAACTTTTTCAAATTATTTTCTTTACGAGAACTGCAAGATTTTACAACGCATTTGCCCATTTCACGTTCGTATTATTTTCGTGTGCGGCAAATTTGACACAATAACATTGTAACAGTATTAGGTCGACAGACCCATAATAAACGGCAACACATCTCAGCGCTGTTTGCTAATCTAGTTGTCAGTAATAGATCAATGCTTAAAACCAACCAAGTGTGAGTCGGACTCGCGCACGAAGGGTACCGAACCGTTATCTATAAAAATGGCAAAAGGTATTTTTATTAGGCCTCTTAATTTTTTTTATTTTTTTTTGTTATAGCAACAGAAATATATCGACGGTTAATAGGTAATAGGGTAAATAAGCGACAATTTTACCGAAAATGACTTTTAAATGCCATCCTACTAAAAAAAAATCGCTTTTTCGACTGCGCTAACTCTCATGGCTCTACGATGACTTTTTTGTCACTTATGCCCTAGTAAAAAACTGCGTTTTAGAAGTATCACTTTGGTATAACCAACAGAGTTTTAGGCCATTATTGCCATACAGGTGCTTATACCCCTGTAAAGATGACATCCTTTTCGGTTTATTGTCGGTAATATACATTTACTTCTTATTGGCTTAGCGATTTCAGGCGGTAACGCCTCTTTACCATTAGCATCTGTTTTGTAAGGTTGAATTCATGTCTTTTTACCTTTGTCATGAAAAATATTAAGCGTCGGTTATACCTTACTACTGAATATAAGTTTACAATGCAGTTGTTGCTTATACGCAATTACTAAAATCTAATTTGCTACTGAAATGTCGTTTATTTCCTACTATCAGTTAGGTACTATTATAATACAGCTCTGTCGCTTACGCTGTATTATATGTATGCAATTCCTTAAGACTTACTTTAAAGGAGAACCACGTTGATTGGTATTATTATTATTTTAAAGTCATGACATTTAATGCACGTTACCATTTGTCCAGATAATACTGCGTCAACTATGTGTTGGATGTTCTCGTTTTCTTCTTGATAGATAAAGCTTGATCTGTGGAAGTGCCACGTTACCTTTTTTTTACCCACATACATTGTCGCTAATCTCAATATCCTTACGATGTTTTGCTAAGCAGTGTATCTTATGCTCCAATTCCTTTCGGCATAATGAGGCGAATCGTCACTTATCCTCCTTTACCCATTTTAGTTATTCTACAGACATGTGACTTATGCCCTATTACCTTTTGGTATGAGGAGATCAAATGTAGCTAAGTCTTCTATTCTCTTTGTTTTTTTCTGTGTTTATGTAATTTATGCCGCATTACCGCATGTTGCAAATGAGGTCAATTGATCTAAGCGACATAAAATCAAATAAATCAATGTCTAATCAAATAAATAAAAGTGCCAATAAATGCTCTATTTTTTCTTAGTTCCAGCGGTGTTGCCATTTTCTCGATATGAAAAGAAATAAAAAAGTTATGTCCATTTTTCTTCAATTTCTAACTTTAAATTGCTCTCCTGGACAATTTAATTTTTGTTGCTTAAACCCCATTACCTTTCAACCGTCGATATCAACTGCGAAAATTTCAACAGTCTAATTATCACGGTGCATAGGATGCAGTCAGGTGGCAGACGGACAGACAGACAGACAGACGAGTCTTAGAAATAGATTCAGTGGTACCCTTTGGCTATCATAAAAAGTATACAACGTTTATTTGACTTTATAATTATGTTATTTTTAGCTTGATGCTACTACATATCAATATAATATATATTGAAATATATATAAGTACACTCCTATAATAACTTCTAAACTACATAGAATTGATAACTTTAAGCGTAAAACGTTGTTCAAGTCCCTATAGGAAATTTGCAATCAACAACAAGTATTCTATTATAAAGTCGTGAGACGTTTGAGCTGACTTGAAATGTTGTTTATAGTTTGACTCTCTTCGAAAACTAGAAATAAAAGCAACTTCTTTGGCGACAAACTTAGTTTATTTAATTTCTCTGACACTACGAAAGTATTCAAAATAAAATTCAAAACAAACACACAGCACAACCTCAGCCCTCCTTAAAGTGACTGGCGATATTAGAGCGGGAGTGGAGGACACCAAGGTCACTGTGTTGGTCTTGGTAGATTTCTCGAACGCTTTTAATACCGTCAGTCACGATATCCTCCTCTCCAAACTATCCCACCTTTCGATCGCACCTGAAGCTTTGGAATGGTTCTCATCATATCTTCGTGGGCGTCAACAGTCTGTTCGCATTGATGAGTCCTTATCTCGTTGGTGTGATCTTGACTTTGGCGTCCCACAAGGCGGCATTCTTTCTCCTCTTCTTTTTTCTCTATTTATTAATTTCTTAACTCACAATCTTCGGTGTTCGTATCATCTGTATGCAGACGACTTGCAGCTGTATTCTCAGGCGAGGGTTGAGGACCTAACATGGGCCATCAACTATGTGAACCAAGACTTAATAGCCATAAAGCATTGGTCTGATCAGTTTGGGCTATCAGTTAACCCGTCAAAATGTCAAGCCATTATCGTGGGTGGTAACCGCATGATGTGCAGAGTGGATACTGCAGCTCACCCTCCAATCATCTTTGATGGGTTAAATATTAAGATCACTTTAAGTGTTAAGGACCTGGGACTACACATAGATAACACCCTTAACTGGAGAACGCAAGTCACTAACGTGTGTCAAAGTGTCACTGGGACCCTGAGATGTCTCTATCGTCTGAACAATTTCCTCCCCTCCAAAACAAAGACTATGCTAGTGCAATCTTTAGTGTTCCCTGTCATCGATTATGGTGATGTGTGTTATTATGACCTGAATGCAGACCTTCTCAACAAACTCGACCGGCTTCTCAATAACTGCATTCGATTCGTTTTCAATCTTCGCAAGTATGACCATGTGTCTACTTATCGTTCTCAACAGAGATGGCTTCCCATTCGTCAACGCCGTAGCTTGCGTGCTCTCACTACTCTCTACTCGCTACTTCACTCACCCACTCCTCCAGCTTATCTTACTTCTCACTTTCAATATCTATGCTCTTCGCATGATAAAGCTCTTCGTTCTTCCCACAACCTTTTACTTCTATGTCCTCAACATAGTTCTGGCCTTGTACATTCTTCCTTCTACGTTCCAGCTATACTCCTATGGAACGCGCTCCCTCTGAAAGTCAGGACGGCAGACAGTCGCTAGACATTTAAAAACAAGGCTCGTCAATGGATTCAACGTGGGTTATTGGCTGAATCATCGTAATCATCACAGGATTATGTATGTATATAGAATATTTTATTGAATATTTATGTATATAAATATAAATATATGTGTTATAATATATTAATATATATAATATTATAAATAGTATATTGTATTAATTATTAAATTTATGTGTATTGTATAAGTGTGTTATGTATATTATTTACTAAAGTATCTAGTTATATATAAATTCAATTATAAAGTACTTCCACCTAATACCTGCCTTAACTATCTCTGCATCACCCTAAGGTAGACTGTTAGACAATGCCTAAGGCATTAAGTCCGCCTACGTACAGTATTGTGCAGGAAGTTTAATAAATAAAAAATCTAATTTTAAAATGTACTTATGAGTCGCATCTGGCTGGACGTAAACAATAATGACAAAATGATTAAAATATGAGAGCTCCGTGGTACGGCAGTTTGTCTCGTAAGAAATAAACGTTGCTCCAACAAGACAATTTACCAACGGAAAAGGATGTCGTCACGAGTAACGCGCCAAAAGAAAATTTTATTATCAACAACGCATTTTTCCTGCATCTTACAATTTCATGTCATTCATAGTATAAAGTGTTATTATTTCATACGACATTGAACAAACAAGTGTTCGTTCGTGCTCGTTTAATTACGTTTGAACACTTTGAACAGGAAATTATTATTTTTCTCTCCATGGTAATGTTCGTATTTTGTGTGCCGTTTTTATTAAAACGGGTACAAATATTGACATGCTTTTTAGACTGCCGAGTCCTTTATCCGAGTAGGTAATCGGATAATTATTGCAAAATATTTGCTACCTATTATTTTCTCCTTCGATAAAAGCGCTTCAGTTTTCGATTCCTTATTTCTTTACTAAAATATCGAATCAAATATAAGGCAATATAACATTTTCAAATATAATCAGTGATAGATAAGGAAAAATATTTTCCACTAGAGGACGCCAGCAGCTACGCCTGCAATTTTTTTAAATTTACTCGTTTTGGCCGATCCCGTCGGAATTTCGGGAAATCCCTTCTTAGTACACCCCTACGGTCCCCAAGGAACATACATGCCAAATTTTAGTTTCCTGCTCCCAATAGTTTCGGTTGTAGCGTGTCTGTCAGTCAGTCAGTAACGCAAGGATTTTATATATATTTTCCATTAAAAATTTCTTATCCAATTGAAAAATTCCCTGAAATCACGAGATATATTGTATTTATTTTCCAAATAGAAATATCTTTTAACTGAAAGAGCAACATAATTCGCTTTGAAGCTCGAAAAATGATTGTGGCGTTGTAGCGGAAGTGCAAAATGGAACGAAACAATTAGTGAGACCGCAGTACCTCGTCATATCAGGCTAACAAGCGCTTAACTCAGCGGAACGGCGCAGCACACACCGAAGTAATAAAGTCTTAAACATAAATCCATTGTTATCTCTGCCGGCAAACGTATACGCACAGCACAGCTATGAAACGAACCCAATCTGCATAAATTTGCAGTTGACCCTGTTATAACTACATACACAAATTTATGTACACGACAAATTTGATGCCGTTTTGCTTCGCGAACGGTTTCAAAATGATTCTGTACGTGAAGTTCGTGCCCGTTGCCAAAGTTGTTTACGTCGGATGAATTTTTATTGAAATTAACTGGCGTTTTTACATAAATTGAGTACTGGCATATTGAGTTGGCTTTCAACTTTGTCAAAATAGAAAAGGTTAGTTTCCAGGGTCAAAATAATTACATTTTATTTAGTCCTTATTTTTGATTATAAAAAAATATTCGACACATTTTTTTCTTTTTTCGATTAAATAAAAAATAACAAAGATATAGCCCATTAAAGTTACGAGTGACGTCGTCTAGTGCGAAAAAATGCAGCACGGCGTGACGTTATACGTAACTTTAATGACCTATATCTTGGTAATTTTTGGTTTAATTTACAAATAAAAAAATACGTATCGCTTATTTTTTAATGATCTAAAGGACGGATAAATATTTTTTTGTCAATTAACCTATTGTTGTTAAGATCACATTTCAATGAAAATAAAACTCGCCGTTGGTACGCGTTTATAAGAAGGTTGATAACGATCCATTTCCGAAGGAAATGTATTGAACCATTACCTAATATTTTCATCATTAGCTTCTGTTTTATAAAAATTAAGTCGCTTGTGGCTCATGTTTTCTATTTTGAATAAAACTTATTTAATATAACAACACATTAAAATGCACTATAATATTTCACGTAAAACCAAAATTTGCTCATTGGACCGCTTTTAATGAGCTGTTATATTTTATTTAAGTGCTGACATTTCAGATAATCTCGTAGTCGTAGTACAATGGTTTGATTTTATTCAAACATTTCCAGTTTTTGAATCGACTAACTTATCTAGTATACCTACTATGTATCTGATGAGCGACTTCATTGTTAAAAGTTTAACACGGCTTCGATAATACTAGGTGACCCATTTTATGGTCAACTTTACCAATTTGCTAGGAGAGATAACCACCTGGTATTCTATGTTATTTTACCGAATTGAACCGAAAACAAAGAGTTGATACCTTTAAAATTCTAATTAATTTGGCACAGCCCACGGCGTCTTCGGGTTGTATTCGTAAAATAACTGAATAACGGCTTTACTCACCTGAGATTTACTAAGTACTCAATGCGGTGTTTAAGTAAATTAACCCTCAATACACCTACGCAATTATTTGTCTAAGCCGTCATTTATTAATTCGGCTTATGTTTAACTTACTACCAGATATAGTAACATATAACAGACAAAAATAATAAATGATCACCAAAATGCAACCCGCATTTTAATGTAAAATTATAGCCAAAGTTTTAACATTTCACTATCTTATTTAAGCAAAATGACTCCAAATAAATCATTGTTAACCCAATAGTAGTTAATGATTACCAAAATTAAACCAGCATTTTAACGAGAAATTATATCCAAAGTTTTTTTGTTAGTTGTATGAAATACCAACACATAAATTGGATTTGGTTACACCAACTACTTAAATAAACTAAGTTGACGGAACCCTGCTTCGCAGGGCTCCTGTTTTTGAATTAAGGGTCACAAGAGAACCTAACACAACCTATTTATTTGGTGATCCTTTACTACATTTGGTTTTCGAATATAATTTGAAGTGCAGTTGTGACTAAAATAGTACTATTGTAATTTTAGACTTTATTTTTTCGGTGTTAAGTATATATTTTTGGTTAAATAACTAAGGGTATCAAAGCATTTTATGGTGGTCTTTATACTTAACCCCATTTTTCTGCGTACTCTTGAGTCCAGCTTGCAATTAAAATACTTGCCGTAGTGCGGTGGGTCACTGGAAGGTACATTTCAGAATGCCTGGAGTTGACTGAATGTCAAAGCAATGTCACCTAGAAATGCGTTAGTGCCCTGGTAAGGAATACAAAATATGAATTAATTAAAAAATCATTAACTTAGAGACTTTTATGTATCAAATGAAATAAAATAATTACAAATATGTGTGTATCATCATCTCCACCTAGAAACGTCCACTGCAGGACAGAGGCTCACTTCCGAGGCTCCACACACATACCGATCTTGATCGCTGATCTTAACGAGATCGTCGGTCTTCATTGAGGAAGGTCTGCCCCTGTTGCGTCATCCGGTACGTGGCCGTCACTCCAGAACCCGCCTGCCCCTATGCATACATAATGTTAATGTAAGTAAAATAAGATGCTCAGAACTTCGACACCATTACGAAATGATGAACAAAGTCGATATCATCTCCATGTCTTAATAATCTTATTTCACAATGAAATGAAATGCAAGAGAGAAACAGTGCCTCATTGTAAATAACTATGACCAAAATGACTCCAAAAAAATAAATCCAAATAAATACACGTACAAGACACAGCAAAGCTTTTCATAATTTTGAAGCACTGTGAACTTTTCGTATTCTTATCGTATATTTTCTTCTATTGATTTTAGTTGCGCCAAGTTTTCTACAGGCGCTGCACGCTGACTTGGAATGCATGGAAAGAATAGTGAGGACTCAGTTTACGAAAACTTTCAATATTGGGTACAGGTCAGGCCAACCAAAGCCTCACAGCTCAGTTTGTATAAAGAATAGGTAGATTTTACTTGCAACGAGTTTTGTAGTCACAACTTGTTATCTTCACAAACAAATATGATTTTGTTAACTAAATACATACATACATACATAGTCTCACGCCTATAACCCCGAAGAGGTAGGCAGAGATGTATTTCTACACCCGATTTCCTCTCATTCCCTGCAATACCTATAGTTATAATTTTGTGATAATAATATTCAACTCTTGCTTAACTTGGTCAATTAATTAGAGAGTAGGCTATTTGATGCCATATATTTTATTCGTCATGTTTGATGCGATATAAGTTCTACGTCAATATTACTAGACCGGTGGCACCAAAACTTTGTTTATGCGAGACTCGTGAGAGAAGGACTAGCTTGGTTTAGCAGGAAATGACGTGTTCCCAAATATAATTTCTAACTGTTCATTTATCACTATTTCTGTTGGCAACACTGTGTGATTCGATGCCAACATCATACTTTGTTTCTATGTCATCATCTCAATCTGAATAAATCCAACCGCTTGCTGCGATACCAACAAGATAATCGGTTTACCTGCTGTGTCGCCCGGTACGTGATCACCACTCTTGTAACTTCTTGTACTCTGTTTATTAGGAGCCATTTAATTTCACTACATCCATCGCATAATATTGTGTTCAAAAGTGCAGGTTTATGGAATTATTTATACATACCTGCCATGTTTAATACAATGTAGTACACCTCTCATAAGCCTTATATAGCAATACTATATTAAGCTAAATGAGCACTCAACGGCCTACTACGGAATTCAAAATTCGATCTATAGATAGATCTGTAGATTTTAGATTCGTTTTTGACATAAGCTCCATACAAAATATATCAAACACGAATCTCGAATCTCAAAATTCATGTATGGATCGAATATTGAAAATGGCCGGTAGACACGTTGTCCCGGTATTTTTCTAACGTAATATTCGTCGTATATTCTCGGCTACTTGACGGAGTTATAGAGAAAATTTATATCAACTAAATTCTACCCGTAACTTCGTTGGCGTGGGTTACAGTACCTTCTATATTTTCTTCATACAAACTTAAAACTATGTTATAAAATATATGTTACAAGCACTAAGTTCAAAATTATACGTTGTTTAAATTACATTTTGAATTACACATTATGTATGCTTGAAGCATGCCAACTAGAATTCAAGCTGTATATTTAGTCAACTTATTGTCTTATCTGCTAAGGACCAAAACCAAAATATCATCTTGAAAACGAAATATAAAAATTTGTAATGAAGTACTCATTGTTTTTTTTTAATACCTCCACATACTAACAGATATAGCTCCATCAGGAGCGATGCAGCTACTAACAGACATATTATCGAGCAACACAGTTTATTTTTGTAAATTTTAATACTGAAGAAGATAATTTTATCATGTACTTATCTATCGTATTAAATTGTAACTGCTCAGAAAAGATGATGCTGCTGTTAAAATTTAATGGATATTAATTGAACTATCTTTCATTACCCTTTAGTGTATAAATAACAAAAATCTAATTTACTTTTATATATGAACTGTATTTCAAACGAACAGAACAGATTAAACCTAAATAACGGAGAGTAAGTTTCATTTTCGTATGAACGTTATTTACGATAAAGTTCCTTTCGTTTATCCATCACAAAAAAGGACCTTTCATCTTTAATAAACACGTCGGTTCAAGATTCTATGAAAACAACTTTAACTAAGAGTGGAATTAAAACCTCATCCCGAAGAAAATTAAACCACGAATAGTTAATGGGTCTTAACTCGATTTCGAAACGCTAACTTTGTCGAGAGCGAGACGTTGGCTTCAATAAGATTCAGGCAAGTTTGAGAAAACTTGCTTCCTTTTAAAACGGTCCGCCATTTAACCATCTCGGAGAAAGCACTCAAAACAAAACTGGTGCTGGCTTTTATTTTTCACGAGATCCCTTTTGGATGGCACGGTTGTAAAAATTTTATTGTTATTGCTCAAGTTAAACGAGGACATTACATCTTTTGGTGTTTAAAATAAATTATTAGGATGAGGTAATTTAGATTGTATATAGAAAAGTTCAGTAATAGTTAACAAATGGTTTTAGTTATTAAATGTTTTTAGATACAACGACTGGAATACGGACACGCCACTACTTTGTAGGGTACCCCAGTATCCACTCGTTGCAAAAAGATTTAGTGTTATTCTTTATTTAGTTTCAATTATGTTTCAATGTCTGGTCTAATTCATAGAATTAACAGACTTAGTGATAGATCTAAGCACAAAAATAGGATGTAGCTTTATTATTTGTGAATTGCCTTATTCATATGCTCTCACGGATAACCAAAATAGGCAGATAGGCAAATTAAATTTATTATTATACAATAGGACATGTCACAGTGACAGAATTTTATTTTTTGACACTAATATTTTTATTAGTAATTTCTTTTTAACAAAAGATACTATGTATCTTTCTTATATACCTAGGCGACAACTTGCTAAATTATTAGCATTTAATTTATATATTGACAGGAGTACTACTAGAGTACTCAAGAATTTGGTAGATAATAGTTATACCAATAGTAGTATTGACACATATATTAGTTTAAACTATTAGATGAGACAACAGATAGACATACATGTGTTTTAAACTTAGTTCATCAAAACATACAAGGCCTATCTGGCAAAGAATTAGAATTAGATTTGTTTTTAAATAAACATAAGATTGATATCTTATGTATTACGGAACATTGGTTGCGAGGTGACCAATTAATATTTAACAATCAACATTACTCAGTTATAAGTGCATTTGTAAGAAAAAAGGCTATTCGTGGTGGCTCTCTAATATATGTATGTAATAGTTTGAAATGTAAAGAACGTAAGGATAGAGCTAAACTTTCTATCGAGCGCATTGCTGAGATTACTTGTGTTGAGCTTGAACAACATATAATAGTGTATGTGTATCGACCACCACAAAGCAACTTCACTCAGTTTGAAAGCATTATAGAGAATGTTTTAAAACACATAATTTCTAGTAGGAAGTCTATAATCGTATGTGGCGATTTTAATGTCAATTTGTTAGAAAAATCACCAATTTGTACTAGGTTAGTTCGCTTATTTAGTTCATTTAATTTAAATGTTTTGTTCTCTGAACCAACCAGAATAACCTCACATTCTTCTACATGCTTAGATAATGTTTTCTGCAATTGTCTTTATTTAAGTAAGGCTGTTTTTACTGACTTGACATCGGATCACTGCGGGCAAAAGGTTGTAATTCCAACGAATATAACCCCTAAAGTACAAGAAATTACATGTAGGCTAATGATCTCTGCTTGCCTCAAACACTTTAGTAATGATGTCGCTGCCAAGATCGCTAGTATTAACTTAATCGTTGATGATCCTGATGAATTATATAAATGCTTATTTAACATTAATTATGAGTACAATAAAATTTTTAAACAGAAGACGTTTGCAAGGAGCATTAAAGTAAATTTTTGTGATTGGGCAACAGTAGGTATATACAAAAGTAGAGCTAGGTTGTATGATCTATATGGTATGAAGAAACACAATTTTAATCCTAAATTTATTCAATATGTTAGAAATTATTCAAAAGTTTTGAAGAGGACATGTGCTTTAGCCAAATCCTTATATTTAAGCAATCAAAGAATCCAAGAACAAAATTAAAACTACTTGGAACATTATAAACAATGAGACTGGTCGAGCTAAATTGGTAGATAACAATTATGAATTAAAATTTAATGGTGAAATTATTACTAGGAAAACTGATGTTGCTCAGACATTTAACAATTTCTTCATAAACATACCAGTGAACACAACCAGCTGTCTAGATTCATGTCCAAGCAAAGCATCATTGATCTGAAATAAAGATTTATTATTATTATGTTTCTCTTTTTCACGGCTATTCTTCTAACATTTGGTGTTAGAAGAATAACCGGTCCTTTGGGAGGCCTACACGGGGATATGGATCCAACGAGCAGAGGCCCGTGGAGAGTTTTAATCTAAAATGGGATGGGACACATGCCCTGGAGCCTCCACAACTGCACTACTGAGTACAGCTATGGATAGCCGCATCACGTGTAGGGCTATTGTTTTTAGTGGATCTAATGAATACGGGTTATGGGGATGGGTGTTTAGTGAACTGGTAAAAGTGATACTCCTATAGCATCCGTCCGCGTGGCAGGTGGTGACTCGCCAACTCACTAGATGGGCCCTCTCTAAACAGCCGCCCAAAGCAAACAAACTCTGCCATAAAGGCAGCCAGAGGGCAACACCGGTGCGAGTAGCCAGGGGTGTCGAGCGGTGCGGCACCGGTTTCGCCATCGCGGGCCTCGTGACAACGGAGGCCCGGAGCGGGTTTCCCCGTAGTTACGCCCTTGAGAATGACACTTCCACCCCCGAGCTAATAGCTCTTGCGGCTTCCCTCTGGCCGGCCGACCAAGGCAAGCCAGAGTTGAGAGTCCTGCGGGCACTCTTGCAAATCTACTCCGGCCAGCCAACAAAGGCAAGCCGGAGACGAGGCCCTGACCGACTCTCTGAAGCATTCGGGACCGCAGTGTCGCCACACACATTCAGCTCGCCACAAAGCTGCCCTGCGGTTGTAAGCTTTCTTTTCATCTTGTAATATATTATTTGAAAGCTGTTACTCTGCCCTCTGAGATTGCGTTATTATTATTATTATTATAAAGCAGAAATGTTGGTTATGGGCAATGTGAATGAGTGTGATGTGCTTTTTAATTTTTAATATATTGACACCAATGACATACTGAAGATATTCAAGACACTTAACAATAAAAAATCTGTTTTATTTATGGGGCATTTCTGTTAAACTTGTTAAACACATTTTTTCTAGCTTAGCTCCATATTTAGCTGCAATATTCAACATATGCGTAGATACAGGGGTATTTCCTGATCTAAAGAAACACAGTAAAGTGATACCATTATTCAAAAAGGGATCCAAGAGCGGCCCTACTAACTTTCCGCCAATTTCTATCTTGCCTGCTATTAGTAAAATTTTTGAAAAGATTATTTTGCATCAATTAGAGAGTCACTTTTACACAAAGAATTTATTTCACAGTGAGCAGTATTGCTTCACTAAGGGTCGCTCCACCGTTGATGGCGGTGTAACTTTGTTAAAGCATATTTCTTAATGCTTGGGAAAACTCGAAGGATTCCATTGGTGTTTTTTGTGACCTGTCAAAGGCGTTTGATTGTGTGGAACATTATACACTTTTACGTAAATTGATACTTCATGGTATTAGAGATACCGCACTCAATCTTGTTGCCAGCTAGCTTAGAGATAGAATTCAGTATGTAGATGTTAATGGGAGTAGGTCTCTAGGTTTGCCAGTAGGAATGGGCGTTCCACAGGGCTCTATTCTCGGTCCATTTCTTTTTTTAATATATATTAATGATTGGCATTCTTTGTTCAAAATTAATGTGATATTGTTTTGTTTGCCGACGATACGTCACTAATTTTTAAAGTTGATTGCAATTCAAGTAACTATGATACCGTCAATAGTACTCTTGCACAAGTATTAGATTGGTTTTCGACAAATAATTTGGTACTCAACCCTAGCAAAACCAAATGTGTTAAATTATCTTTGCCTGCTGTCAAAAGTGTTCCTACTAATATAATTTTAAATAAGGAAACAATTCAACTAGTCAAATCAACCGTATTCTTAGGTCTAACTTTAGATAGTAAGCTTCAGTGGGGCGCCCAATATCCTGTCTCACAGTCAAACTTAGTTCAGCAGAGTGTTTGCAGTTAGAAAAGTTGGGGAATTCACAGATACAGGTACTGTTTGACTAGTTTACTTTAGTTATTTTCACAGCGTAATGTCTTACGGTATAATGTTATGGGGTACAGCTGCTGATATACAGACTATTTTTGTCATTCAAAAGAGGGCTATACGTGCAATTTATAAGTTAGGTTCTAGAGATTCTTTACGTGATAAATTTAAAGACGTAGATATATTGACAGTTGCATCGCAATATATATATGCTAATTTAATGTACATTAAGAAAAACTTAATTCTATACCGCAAAAATAGTGATTTGCACAAAGTGAATACAAGGAATAAGCACAAACTAGTAGGAACTAACTACCGTTTACATAAAGTTCAGAACTCATTTGCGGGGATTGGTATACGATTTTTCAACAAATTGCCTCTTGATATAATGAATCCCATGCACAAATACAAACGGACAACTAGAAATTTTCTTTTACACATGGGGTTATGACACTATTAAGGAATTTTTAAATGATAAGACACCATGGGGACAGTCTAAGGCTATAATTTCTTTTCGGACTGTTTAATATAATTGTTATATAGATTTGTTAAATTCTCGTTTTTATAAGTGACATGTTAAGTGGAGGTGCCTCGTGAACACATGATTTTTGCAGGATTTGGATATTTTTATGATTTGTTGAATGTAGTTTAAGATTATTTATCCCTGATCATATCATTGTTCACTTGTCACCTTCACAAAATTCTTTCTACATTTGCATTCCTTCACGCGTTCCACTAACTTATGTTAATAATAACGATCTGGAAAATGGAGGTAATTGGCGGTCATGGTCAGTATACCAATAGATTGTTTCTTACTGCTGGTTCGTATACCGTTGTCGTCATGCTCACTAAAATGTCATTTCTTGTGGTGGCGTCGTGTGTCGGGTCATCCCTGTCCCTCTAATATGGCGAGAGGGATGATGGCTGGCACATGCGTCATGCGTCATACTCGTGAACGGGTGCTACTTGCGATGACTGGTCGATGACGGTCTTGCGGGCTGGTATTAGATTTTAATATTTAACTGCATCATTTCCATCATGGTTCTGATCACTTTCGCGGGTTGTCTGCATTATTAGGTATATATAATGTAAGTGGATGCTCCTGTTTCACCATGTCTATTCTGAGGAGGCTATCTAAATGAACATCAAAATGAAAATTAAGTATGTATTATGCTTGAGTATTATTATGTACAGTAAATATATACAAGTGATATAGAAGGTGTTGCTTTGCGAACGTGACAATAAATGAAAATGTAGAGTCATTAAGTAATTATTTTATAAATTTATTATTTTGATGTTCATAAGCGTCACATTGTGACCCAAATGTATAAAGGATTTTGACTTTGACTTTGACTATTCTGACAACTGTTATCGATATAGCTAATGTGTGATGTCAGCAGCCGTAAGTTTTAGTATACTTTCTCTTCTCTTCGTCTATGGTACAGATGCATGATCTATTGGCAGTGGAGTATGGTGGGTTTTTATTTGCTCAGTTTTATCAGGTATCCCAAATATTACCGCTGATGTATATGTATACCTTTGTAATAACGAATTAAGGTTGTCGGAAATGTAATTTAAACTTCGCGTTAAGCCTCATAAAGCAACATAAATTTAGCGAATAATACATTCGTTTACCTCGGCAATTATAGTTATGCAAAATATTAATTTCCACCGGTGACAGGGTCCCTTTTCCAATAAGTAGGTTGTAGGCGTAGATCCGATATTACGGTCTGACGTTATAATGGTTATGTTTAATCAATATTAAACGCACTGCAACCTTCCACTACGTGAATATCAAATATATAAATGTAGGGAGAGTTTCAGCCCCATCATTTTATGGATCTCGATAAGAACGCCACTTATCGACAGGACTAATAGGTGGTCAACTAAAATAATTCAAAACTGAATAGTAAACGTTTTGATGTTTCCAAAGATTAACGTTCACTAGCTAGTATACACAGTATACTTATAATATTATATTTATATGATATGGCAATAGAAAACACAAAAAGTGAAATGCTAATACAGATCTGCAAACCATTAAATTTAAGTACTTACACACTTCACTTTTATGACAGTAATATTTTTAGGGCTTGTTTGAATTCAATGAATATTTACCATATAAAAGCAATTTAGTCGCTCAGTCAGGGAACTGAGTTCTGTAAAAAAATTTGAGAGTATGTTTTCAATATTGTTATGTAATACGGTGTGTGTTTTAGAATACAAATGCTTTAAACTGAATATTATTATAAGAAAGAAATAAGGCAAAGATAGCCGTGGTGAAGCCAAACAGTTACGTATGTAGAGCATGTCGGGTTCAAACCTTCGCGCACTATTTACTTTTCAAAGTTATGTGCGTATTTAATAGTTAATAATGGTTTGCTGACCGGGGAAGGAAAACAATACAAGGCTAAACCAAAACATCACGTCTGCTAACCCGTACGTGGCCGGCGTGTTGGACTTTGGCCTTAGCGTTTTCGCGGTTAGAAGAGGCCCAAGCCCAGCAGCGGGTCAGATTATAAACAGAGTTGATATTTTTATAACAAAGACCCAGCAGCGGGTCAGATTATAAACAGAGTTGATATTTTTATAACAAAGACCAAAGCCGAACTAAAGCAAAGTGTAATCGTCATTCAAATAACATTAGTACTAACATTGATAGCAAAGTTTCAAACACTAAGTACTAGCAGGTTTTTTATACAAGATAGTATTTTACGGTTTAAGTAGGTACTCTATATCTTGACGTTTCTGCTGACTAGCACTTGACGGGACCTCAGGTTTACTGATATAAGGGGTTCCAAAACCTTTACTGGCCATTTTTATTCTGATTTGCGTTCACTCTGTTATTACTACATCACAGGCAAATAATCATGTTTACTCACGTACAAAGAGAGAATGGGTGGGACTCATATCCGTTCTATTTTCATAAGTGAGCCTAGCTCCTCGAAGCTCTGGCCTCCATTTGCCTCGCTCTCACTCATCTTAATAAGCCTAATGGTTAGCTGCTAGGTTGCGTCTGTCTCCTGTGAAAACGTAGTACCCGACTCGTAATGGAGTGTATATGTGTTGTAAGTTATCAGTTATCTGGTTACCATAATACAGGCGCTGTCACGGTTGGAATCAGACGATCCCTTTGTGAGATTTTCTTGGATATTACTACTATAGAAAAATCACGACAAATAAAAACCTAAAAACCTACAAAAAGCTTTAACTGAAGATCCAATTGATATAATATTGAAACCGGAGATATGATTGAAACCTGACCTGTTGTTCATCAAGTAAGTAGGGTACCTATTCTCAATTAAATCTCAATTCGATCTGAATTAATTTAGTCTTAGTGTACATATAAAAATGATGAACTAATAA
Source organism: Euclidia mi (assembly GCA_944739405.2). Lineage (NCBI taxonomy): Eukaryota > Metazoa > Arthropoda > Insecta > Lepidoptera > Erebidae > Euclidia > Euclidia mi. Next base: position 42,969,614 of record OX123182.2, on the reverse strand, counting down.
AATATCTACTTCAAATTATTGATTACTATATACTAGTACCTTATGAAGAAAGTATGTAGAGCGGTAGAACTAAGTACCTCACATCATATGGCCATAGCAGTAAGTACGGAGCTTTCATGCAGGCATTTGTAGCTTGAGAGCCATTTAATTAAGAATCTTAATGACGACGCGGTTTTCAAAGAAAACTTCATAAACGAATGTCGTTATAGGAAGCTCAGAGATTGGCTGTACACGTAAAATGGAATATTTGTTCCGTAATTAGTGCTTTTGTCTATCTGTTTACTTAATTAGGCATGTATAAAACGATGTTCGCGTGGTACATTATGGCGAGAATTACTTGTTTTCTAAAGCAATTCATATAATTGTTAGCTTACGTATTAAGTGTGCGCTCTAAATATTTAATAGAAAAACCGAAAGCACAATATCATTATTTTCAATCTTAAGCTTCTTATAAAAGTTTGGCGTATCGCGTATTTGCTTGCTCGTATTTTATGCCGAATCTAAGTGTCCAACTTTACAGAATTACGAGAGGTGTTTAAGAAGAAACATTAATGATGTATAATCTATTTGTTTGAAATAGAAATATTATTTGTGATAGGTCAAGTCGATTATATCGATTTAGTAACGTTTAGTTTAGTCTATTGTGAATTTTGACTATGGTCACACTGAACTGTCAACTTCCGCTTGCCTTGAAAAAAAAACACGCCGTCTTGGTCTGTCTCGCGAGATTTGTAATTGATATAAATTGATCGCCTTTTTGAAAGCACATAAACCAGTTAGGGTTGTGTGTGTGTGTTCCTATTCAACTCCAGTTAGGGTTGAGACGGGGGATTTCATATCCCCGAAACTGTTCACCACTGCGCTGGAGGATGTTTTCAACCTTTTGGACTGGAATGGGCTCGGCATCAACATCGACGGCGAGTACATCACTCACCTTCGATTCGCAGACGATATCGTAGTCACGGCTGAGACCATGGAAGACCTAGGCACAATGCTCGATGGCCTCTGTAGAGTCTCCCAACAAGTAGGTCTTAAGATGAACATGGACAAGACGAAAATCATGTCGAACGTCCATGTTGTACCTGCTCCTATTCAGGTTGAAAACTCTACGCACGAAGTTGTCGACAAGTATATCTACCTGGGACAAGTAGTCCAATTAGGCAGGTCCAACTTCGAGAAGGAGGTCAATCGTCAAATCCAACTCGGTTGGGCAGCATTTGGTAAGCTACGACATATCTTCTCGTCCGATATCCCGCAGTGTCTCAAGACGAAAGTCTTTGACCAGTGTGTGCTGTCAGTGATGACCTACGGATCAGAAACGTGGTCGCTCACTATGGGCCTTATCAGAAGGCTCAAGGTCACTCAGAGGGCGATGGAGAGAGCTATGCTTGGAGTTTCCCTGCGAGATTGAATCAGAAATGAGGAGGCTATCCGCAGTAGAACCAAAATCGCCGACATAGCTCTCCGGATAGCCAAGCTGAAGTGGCAGTGGGCAGGGCACATAGCTCTAAGAACCAATGGCCGTTGGGGCAGAAAGGTTCTGGAGTGGCGGCCACGTACCGGACGACGCAGCAGAGGTAGGCCCCCCGCAAGGTGGACCGACGATCTCGTCAAGATCGCGGGAGGTGGTTGGATGCGGGCGGCTCAAGACCGGTCTGTGTGGAGAACCTTGGGGGAGGCCTATGTCCAGCAGTGGACGTCGTTTGGCTGTTATGATGATTTCTGTAGTGTACCTACTAGGTATATAAATTATTCTGTAGGATATTACTGCTTTCATATGATATTCTCATAGATATTGTGAAGTTTAACCATGGAATAACGCTATACCTTCAAGTTGCAGAGGTCAGTCGGCCGTCGCTCTGTGGAAAAGCTGATTTTCTGTCAAATCTGGTTAGACCCGTAAGCAGAACTCGGGCTCCGAGGCGTGTAAGTTTCAAACACAACCGGAATAACGCTAGGACGAAGATTTTTATTATGTTACTTTACCTTTACAATCCGAGTGGACTCCGGCCTAAATTATTTACACAGTAAGAAACAGACCTCTTCTACTTTTAGTTCTTCTAAATGTCTTTTACGGGCGTATCTGTATCAATGCATTTCACATAACATAACACAAGGAATTAAACTTGGAATATCTTAATCACTATCTTAAGTATTAACCTACTTCCAGTAGCATTTGAACAATAGTGAATAGCATGAATAAATAATATATTAAAAGCAAACCGTCACGGCAAGCAACAGTCTTCATAGCATTTTAATGTAACGCTTAAATATGAATGGCTCTTCAGTCATATGATACGACAGTTAGTAATCTTGCCTAATATTATAAACTTCATAGATTGTTTCTTTGTTAACCTTCCGGACCCTAATTGTAGAAAAGATTTTGATGAAACTTTAAATACACTTTTTACGTATACATACATGTTATGAACCCGAGCAAAGTTTAAACTAGTATAAAATAAAAATTGAAGGTAAAACTATTTATTCGTTGTCAAGAGAGCCAAAACTATTGACAAAAAGTTTGTTGTTGTTAAAAATTTGAATTCCAACAACTTTGTACGTTTACATAGTCATGAAATTGTGCCAATTACAATCCACTGTGTGCTTGTGTTCTGCAACGTTCAGGAATAGTTTGTAATAATGTGTGGCAGCCAGGAATTTGGACGTAATAAATTGAGGTTTTATGTTATGCTCAGTATTATGAGGCTGTGCTCTCGTGTTTGCGAATTATGTTACACTTTGTTAGATTGATATGACGTTATAATTAATCCGATTACCTACATTTTCATATGTTGCAAAACGACATTTGTTACGCAAAAGTAGATTAAGGTTTAAAAGTAAACTTTTAACCGTAATGTTTGTTCTTTATATTTAATCTAGTTTTTTAATTTCTCTGAATATGCTTAAAAAGATTTCTGACTATTGAACAAGAAAGAAAATTTTGCATCTCAAACATCTTAAGTCGCGTTGAATATAAATGCGATGCATTCTATATTCATTATAAATTATTATTATGCTTGTGACGCCAGTAATACAGCACTCATCGATATTCTATTGTTGTGCCAATTGAGACGTGCTTATTGATATAGAATTTACATGATTATCCACACTGTGGCTTTATGTGGTGTGGTGGTCAACCACCTGCTTGATAATATACTGTTACTTTATTAAGGGGTTTGCAGTACGAAAAAAGGCCATAATACCAGTCTTCGAAAACTATCACGTAGAATTTTAGTATTTTCCGATATAATTTATCTGACTTCGAATAATTTATCTTGCTTCTGGATAATATTATATACCTATACCGTCCATTATAAAATTAGAGTGTGTAAGTGATTATCTTATTATTCAGATATGATTTTTTTATACAGACTAGCAAACAGCAGACTATTAAAACATTTAAAACATAAAAGCCATTAATTGGAAAATACACTTTTCCAGCTCTCGTAAATGCTCTATAAAACAGTATTGTCCAGTAATCAAAGTAATAAAACCTCCGAACGGAGTGAAGAACGGCATTGCCAGCTATCTCAATCGGTACAAAGTAAAGGGGACAATTAGAGAATGCAAACTACAGGAACGGGATGGTCCAACATCGTCGGCTAATTACATTTACTTGCTTGCTCTCACACAAATAATTACTCTGTGTATGTAGCAGACGTTAACACCTTACAGGATTGTTACTAGAATTCTAGAATTTGAAAACCAAAAATGCTCCAGTGTAATGTACTGAATACTTTGAGCTGCAGATTTCCCTGAAATTAACTTGTACAAAGCTAAAAAATAACAGTCTGGTGCCAGTTTTATTAGTTAACTAGCTTTTGCCCGCGGCTTTGCTCGCGTTAAGAAGTATTATTATTAATTAGGTATATTTTCTGCGGCTTTGCTTTTGTTTAGCGTGTGTAAAAAATTAGGGCCTACAAAACTTCTTTGTACACAATATTCTTAACTAATCTGTCATAAGGCGCTAAAACTATCAAGCTATTGGGTGAATAGTCATTAGATCCAGATTTCATATATATGAGACCGTTTCTATAAACTTCAAACTTAAATGGGAATATTAATTAATCCTGCTGCTATTAACTCAGTCTTTTTTTTTTATGAGGTGGAAAATCCCTTCGGATCTCCGACTCTTGGGGGAAATAAGAGCCGGAGTATGTGGTGTTTCCACTAAAAACCACCTCGACTTCCGCCATGTACCCGTGTGTCGGAGGGTGGGGCATCACCAAAGCACTCGTCGCCACCCTCCGACGGGTATTGGCCCGCCAGATGGTCAGGCGGGCCCCGAACAAAACCCCCTTGGCGACGGATTAAGGTGTTGGACTCCGCCGCCAAAACACCCAGCGGCCGCAGAGGATAGGGAGGACGGCAACGCAACACCGCATCTCCTCTTCCTCTACGGCCCCACCGCGACGCATCGAATGGTGCGCCCCCATTTGGTCGCGGGAGATAGGGCGCGCGGCAACGCAACACCGACACGCCTCTCCTCCCGCGACCGCACCCGACTGCGAGGGATAGACAGAACTGTCCCCCGCACCCGCACCGTTGGACGCATCCTGCGCAGGCTCCTCCAAGCCCACGTGGAGCGTCCCCTCCTGGATCCCTCTTAGCTTCACCGCGGGTGACCAATCCACGGTTACTGAGCCCCCCCACCACGACAAGGTGGAGATCCCACGGGGGGGAACTCACAAAGTCTGCCATAATTAGCACTTTTCATCATATCAGCAAAATATTCGTCAGGTGTTAAGTAGTTATTACCTTTCCTCTCGTGGGTCATAATTGAAAATTTGCACCAGTCTTTAACCACATATCTGACAATGTCTGTACGCACCTCCATCACTCTATCTTGTGTTCCGTACATTAAATAAGAGATAACACGAAACAAACATGCACTGCCACCAACAATAGGGACATCAATACATTCTTCAACTTCTCCATTAACGTTCAGATTTTCTTTAGCAATTTTTTAAAAGTCGAACCTACAAAACCTATGCTTAAACCAAACGAAAACAAAACAAATGCCAAATACAAAGCCGAGTCTATAACCAAAACTACTAAACCGAAACAAAGCAAATGCAATCCAAAATATGCCAAGAAAAGAACAGCCAAAATCGTCAAATATAATCCGCTAGAAATATTTTGGTATAGTATGTACTATACAGCAACCAAAACAATTTAACGACCGACAACATTCAACCAACTGTGTACAACTAACCTACCTGACTATGAAAGTTAAATAATAACTGGAGAGGGTCATTAATCCGCGGAAAATATTAACACCGCGATTCAGAAAAATGACGTAATTGCAGAAAGCCATCTATTGTCAACATTTAGAACTAAAATTATTTTGTTCGTCTTAATTTATTCGTTCCATTAGGTACATATAGTTCAAGCTAATATATTTACATCCTCCATCATCCCTTATTTTATCCCCATGACGGTTGAATATATCAAAATCCTATTTAAGTGGACGTCTTCATCATGCAATCTTTAATTTCAGTTCAATCAGTCGAAAATCTAAGAAGATTTATACAAACTTGCATCCCCTATTTTATCCCCTTAGGGGTGAAATTTATCGAAATACTTTCTTAAGGGATGCCTACGTCATAGTAGCTACATGCATGCAAAGTCTCAGCCGAATCGGTTTGAAATTGACAAAGTTTCATACAAACTTTCATCCCCTATTTTATCCTCTTGGGGGTGGAATTTATCAAAATCCTTTGTTGTCGGATGCCTACGTCATAACATCTACCTGCATGCCAAATTTCAGCCCGATCCCTCCACTGGTTTGGGCTGTGCGTTGATAGATCACTAAGTCAGTCAGTCACCTTTGAGTTTTATATATATTTTGATGACAGAATTATCGATAATGTTGATAAGAATATAGACAACTAGATATACGTTTTATTACACACCTACATAGCATTATAAAGATAATTTGTAAAGGACTGAAAAAATATATATACAGGGTGTCACAAGACCCATCACCAAGCCGAAGTCTACTCATTCTGGACATCATGCCAAGTCATACTAAGCAAAAATAAAACTTGGGAAATCATTTTTTTTTTCAAATAATCATATTTTTTAAGCCGCTATTAAAATTGTGCGCGTACAATTTTCGAAATACCTGCTTATCCATGGGTGCATAGGACATCCATAGAACAGGTTGGCATGGTAATTGCATCGATTTTATACCTAATTACAAAAGTTCCATAGTAACTTTGAGCCTCAATATCTCCTGAATCAGTAATTTCCCAGGTATGGTGCCGAAGTAAAAAATGTTCGTAATGATTGGTATAATATGGGGTTTCAGTTTTCGTTAAGGGTCTTTTTACAGCCTGTATTTGTGTAACCTAACGCATGTATATTTAAATTTCACCTGTCTTCCGTTATTTGTAAGTATGAATTAGTATAAAAATATTTAAAATTATATTTTAGGACTGCCCATATCATTTTGAAAGCCTAACAACAGCCTGTTAGCCCAACATAAGAACATGCTAAATATCACGTGGATATTACAGTTCTGGTAGAAATTTGTTGAAAACCAAACAACTACACCCTTAAATAAATGTTTTATGAAAACAATGTTTTTACTATTGTAAAGTGATAACCATCTAGTTAAATGTATGTCCAAAATCCTTGTTTTTCAATTACCTACAACATGCTAATTGCCTGGAGTTTGGGTCTTAAACACATTATTTTAACTGAAAAATTATATCTGTATATGGCTTCTGTGGCATAGTGATGTTACTAAAGACGGATTTGGATTTTCGTATTTATAAAATAAAATCTATTCATACGAGAGCGATGATCATGTGAGAACTGAACTCAATTCCGGAAACAGCATTAAAAAATGTTTTGATGATTAGATTATTCGTTGGCGTAAGTGTATCGTTTCTGAAGAAGCATACTTTGAAAGTAATAAAATAAATTTGGTTGAATAACAAACAGCGTGTGTATTATTGATCTTTTCCCAGTACTTTCTTGACGGAGAAGTATATTCAAATATTAAAATAACCATACCTTTTGTCCAACCATTCTGTCTTACATAATTGAGAGCAGATCCATAAAAGCTCAGCTCTATTTCACAACTGAAAATCTGCTTGTAATATGCATGAATAATAATTCAAAGAGCAAGATCAAAGTATCGAAACATCGTCTGATTTCACAAAGGTTTGCTCATTAGCGAAATTAATATAAGGGTCATAATACTGGGTACCAAATATGCTCATTAGGTATGTATCAATTTTATGAAGCTGTTGGTATAGATTAACGTAATATAATTATGAGGACCAATAAAATCGACGTTTGGCACATTTTACGACTGCCTCGAAAACGAATATAATTACCTCACTTGTATGGTATAGTGTAAGAGGATTTATAGCAATCCCGGGTCACATACCGAGCTTATATAGTTCCATGAATCGTCAACTTATAGACGCAGACTATAGAATAGCGATATTGTTATTTTCATCGAAGCAAACATTTATCCTCTTCGATGATCAAATAAAGAAAATATGTGTCTCGTCGTTTTAAAGTGTTGTACATGGCTCTGAGCTTTTAAGTGTGTTCTTGAAACTATTTCAGACATTGTAAAATAATGTGTTGAAGCTGGTAAAACTCAACATAATTATCATGTGATACTATTACACATAGTAGATATACAACGATTTCACAGCAGATGTACCACAAACCTTGGCGAAAAATATGGCGACAGTGGCACGAATGCCATTTCTAACAAAATATCGTCATGATTAATAATTTATTCTGTAAATTATGGCTGTCTCTTTTTTCTGACAGAGATATCTCTAAGACAAAACGAGACAACACTATGTTTGGTGGCTTTATGTCGATTTCGTATATATGTGTATAATGTAATTTTTCTATATGTACTATTTGCCCTCTCCATGTATATTCGTTACTCAAAGGTCAAAATTCACGTGGCGGAGGTGCGCGCGACGTCGACGGATAATGCGTTGACGGAAACGGAACAGACGCTGTACGCTCGACGAACTAACGTATCATCGGTCAGGTGTGAAAGGTTGAACGTTTTTCTATATATTTGTATGTTTTGGCGTTACGCGACCGATAATACGCGACGGATCTTCCGTCAGATATGTTCCGACGTGTTGTAGTTCCATGAATCGTCAAGTTATAGACGCAGACTATAGAATTGCGAAATTGTTATTTTCATCGATACAAACATTTATCCTCTTCGATGATCAAATAAAGAAAGTATGTGTCTCGTCGTTTTAAAGTGTTGTACATGGCCTTGAGCTTTTGAGTGTGTTCCTGAAACTATTTCCAACATTGTAAAATAATGTGTTGAAGCTGGTAAAAATCAACATAATTATCATGTGATACTATTACACATAAGATATTAAAATCTGTTCTGTGGATATAACCCAACACATTTTCTAAAATTTTGACTTGTACACAAAATATGTTATTCTTTAGTATTTAAACGTAACGGTCGAAATCGAATGAAAATATGAACAATTCATCATTCTAGTGGCATCCCGGGCTTACTAGCCTGACAGGATTTTACTGAATAAGAGTCTTTTCTACATAGCCACTGCCATTTTACCCTCGCAACCTAAAGAGCAAAACTATGGCATATTGCTATGTTTTGTCATTGGCACATTGACCAGTGTCAGTTTATTCAAAGGTACTGTCTCCCTATACGACTTTCAAAGATTTTCAGGACAGCATGAACCTACGGTTTAATATGCTCAGCGAAGCACGGGCCAGGCGATAATTAACAATATAAAACGTATTGTATATTTTGGGCAGTATTTACTCGTAGTACGTGATTAAGTTGTTTTAGTGTTGCATGATTAGTTCATAAAACAATTAAAATTAAATTTAATTCGCTACCAATAGCCCACTTGTGCCAATGACAAAACGTAACAAAGTATGTTTTAGCAAAATAAATGAATTTGAATTTGAAGAATAATTTTCCAGTTTTGTATTACGATTCTAAATAGTGTATTTGACGACTTTAATTTAGGCACATTTTGTGGAATGATATTTGTTTAACTTTAGTTGTGCATTTTAAATATTCGGTGTTTAATTCATTGTAATATATCCTTTTTCATTATGACCGGCATAGAAAGTATTATTTGTGTTTGATTATTCATTCTTTTTTTCTTTCTCCTAGCGTTATCCCAGATTCAACCCGGGGTCTGCTTACTAGTCTAACCGGCAGGCCGATTCAGAATGTCACGACAAGTACATACATACATACATACATAGACTCACGCCTGTTTCCCCGAAGGGGTAGGCAGAGGCATATTAAACGCCCACTTTTCGCCAGTGTTTTGATCCCACGTAATAGGTGGCGAGCCTATTGCCGCTTATTGGGATATTTTGTTTGCCAGAGCCTCGTCCGTTGATCGGCAGGTGCACCACTTGCAGGTGAGGTTGGCTTGGGACCCTAAGTTCTTGGTGGGAACCCTATGTCACGACAAGTAATCGTACGATATGTCAAATTATTGTCCTCGTCTTTTAGCCGCCTATCAGAGATATTTTGAACAAATATTTATTGAATTCGGTTTATTTATTAATTTACTTCATACTGAATGCATAAAATTGATTGGAAATGCGATAGTTTTGACAAAAAATGAGCTAGCCCGTGTAACAATTAACGGAATCGAACGTCAAATGAGATATCGAAACATTCTGAATCGTCCCCCTGATTTGACTGAATATTAGCTTTTCCACAGAGCGACTGCCTGTCTGACCTCCGCAACCCAAAGGGATAGCGATATTCCATGGTTTACTTAGACTAGTGTCAGTATATTCAGAGATAGGTACTGACTCCCTTTAACGACTGTCAAAGGTCTTCATGACAACCGGGACCGACGGCTTAACGTGCTCTCCGAGGCACGGGGCAAGCGATAATTAATAATTCAATACGCACATAACTCCGAAAAGTCAGTGGTGCGCGCCGTGGATTCGAACCCGATACCCTCTGCATGGCAGTCTGTTGGTATCTCCACTAGGCTATCGCTGCCTCGCTTTGATTATTCATTCTTTAACTATATACATTCTTTGGCGTATCATAATTGCCTGCTAAGCAAAAGTTCAAAATTTTATTCAGTTTACAGGGCTCTACATCGATAAAGCCGAGGAAACTGAATGACAATGTGATCGTCTTACCTACTGAACAACCAAGATGAAAATTTATACTCATAAATCGTAAATCACTAAAAGATATATTGATATTCATTTATTTAAATATGATCTGCAACATGAAATCACTACTTTATACTATATAAAACAAAGTCTGTCTTCTGTCCCTATGTATGTTTAAATCTTAAAAACTACGCTACGGATTTTGATGCGGTTTTTTTAATAGACAGAATGATTCAAGAGAAAAGTTTATGTATAATTGACGCGGGCGAACCAGCTGGCGACGTCTAGTACATGCTAAAATTATATTTGTCAACAACTAGTCTTGTGTTTCTTCACGTGTAGGTGACCATTGCATGTTAAAAAAGGCACCAATAATATCACCACCGATTATAACCTTTGTGCAACAACGTCTTTTTTGATAGTTTAGTAGGTATGTGCAGCTAAATAATACAAAAGAGTTTAGTACATATTTATACCTCACACTTTATATACGTACTTCAAACTCAGTTATAACAAACTATTGTGCGCTGTAAAGTATTAGAGTGCTTGTACTCGTTTTCAATATCAGTGGAGCGTGGTGGCTTTTTTCTTTTCCCCTACATTTTCACTTGTTTTCACTGAGGCCTAGCTGTCGCATGTCGCTCCGGAGAGGAAAAATGGGCGAGTCACAGGTCACGAGCGCCTGAATTGGGGATCGTTGTATGCCGTTAAGTTGAATGATTTTTGTGTCGTTTGTCAGTGATTTTTCACCTCTATCCTTGGATTTTTATGCTTTATTTTCTCGATTATTCACCTTTAGTTTTTTCAATGCATTTTTTAAGACAGTAGATTTTAGATTTGATTTTTATTGTAAAAGCAATTTGATATCACCTTTAGCATTTAACTTTTCATCTAGACTATATGTATTATTAAGTCAGAACATATCTTGGAAGACGAATGTAATAAAGAGTTTTAGTACAATTACGTACGTACTAACTTAGTATACAGGCTTCGTTCTAAGAATTATGATGTAAGCAACGTGACAAGCCGCGTTACAGAATATTAATGTGATTTACCACAATTGTCTAACTTTCTTTGTAACTTAATATGTAGGGCTTGTGCCAGTTCACAGTGTAGCAGTAATGAATGTTTCAAAATTTTGATAATATGACTTCGTTAAATCTCTTATTTAGTTGGATAGTTTAGACGTACCAATTACACAATTAATTCCAAGTTGAAGTCACGTTGCCGAACACAAAAGAACTAAACTGCCAATCTATCTTCTCCATTCCGGGTGCCACATATCTTACAAAACATAGAGGAGTGGGAGCGCGTCACTTAATTAACTTTAAAGCTAGCTAGTAACTTCATCGTAGTTCCCCCGTAAAGAGGGTAGGAAAGCTAGGCTTTGTTACACATCGCGTTATTTGGTGGGAAAGCCGTCTAAAGCTGATTTTCCACCAGAGTGGCGAGACGAAGCGAACCGAGGAGAGAATTGAAATTTGTATGGCAAATTTTCAATTCTCTCCCAGCGCATCTTTGGTGGAAACAGTGTGGATTGGCGAGAATATGCGAGGCGTGAATTGAAATATTTGTTCGTGTAAAAATGAACCGTATTGCTTCCGACATAGAGTATAAATTAACTTTGCAACAGAAACACGCTTCTCGCGATAGAAATTGCGTGTGTATTACAAGACGAACTCTGGTGGAAAATCACTTTGAGAGGTCAAACGCTACAAACTTAGCCCCCTCACTTAAGTGTTTTGAAAAGTTCACTCAAACTTCGCAACTCTTATGTGACGTCACCGCGTATTATGTTTGACTGCCTGTATGTAGGCGATGTTTCTCTTCTCTTCTTCATTTGTTAGGAGCGAGGCTAATGTGGCGTACGAAGCAAAAGCTCGAGAAACTTAGTTCTATATTGTTTCTTCTTTTGTCGCACGAGTGATTGATTTCCACGGGGTAGCCGGGATCGATCACTCGCCGAGCAAATAAAGAGAGATAATTAGGTTGACTTACGGGAAATAAATAAAAATATCACCAGGAAAGTTTAAACTCGCGTTATAATTCGATTATTAGAAGAGACAATTATCCAGGGCGTGGGCGACGTTGTTGGCACTTCACAGGTCTTCAGATGGTGTACTCAACTCGGTGGTTCTGGCCGGAGCAAAAAGGGGCCAAGCCTCGTGTGTCCCCTGTATTTATAGGACCGGCGTGGTGGGGCGCGAGGGAACGGCCCACTGCTGTGCGTCACTCGTAGCGAGGCTCGCGGCGCAGGGACGCGACGTAACGTCACACACCCCCCCCCCGTTAGGCCGGGATTTTCCCTAAGTAAAATTCCCTAGCCCAACGGGCGTAGCAGCCCTGAAGATACTCCCTGAAATTAGAGAAAACAAGGGCCTGAGTACCTTGAACAAGTGACAACCCTGTACGCTTGCATTCTTCACGCGTACAACGGCAGTCTGAATTTGCACATAAACATTTATCATTCATAATTCATCACACATATCTACATGTAAATGCCGAGGCCAGTGTAATAGCCTAATATTAAAGATAACAATCTATGGAGAAGCGCTTAGGGTAATTATTAGGTAATAATGATTTGTAGATATAAGAAACTTGATCTAGCCCTACGACTTATAAATCTTGGGTTCGGCCTTTGCCACTAGATAAGTAAACTTTTTGAATATAGTTAGGTATAACAACAGATTTTTCGTAAAGATGAACAAAAATAATATAAGCCGCAGACACGACCGGACCGCTCAATGTCAAAGGAAAGAATTTAATAAATATTTTGCTCTAATTAGTAACTAGAACACGACCAGTAACCACCTTTTGAATGTAAACAATGGTGATTCATTAGTTAGGCATTTATTCGTCGGCGCGTCGCTGAGTGAACGCGCGTGCGTCATAACGACAACTAGGTACGATCTAAATGGTAGGTACTATTCGACTGTTCCGAGCTCGCGACGCACGGTTAATCACCATGATCGTTTATAAAGTACCTATAATAACAATTTGATTATGGAATTTATACAGAATTAAGAATAACAACAGAACTTCAGAACAAGGCACGGCGAAAAACAATACGCCAATCCAGATGCATTTCAACAAATAGATTTGCGGAAAGAAAATACACATGCGAGAATCGAACTTGTATGCTCAGCTAATAGCGACCTTTTAACCACTGATCAACAGGGTAAAAAAACAATGTATTTAGTTTATGGTTAGTATTTTTTAAAACAATGTTCAACATAACATTTGAGTACACAATTGCGCAGCAATTTGAAAAATAGTATTGTTTACGAGAAAAAAAACATTTGCTACCCACCACAGAAAATATCAATTTATAGTAGGCACTACTACAAACGGTAATATAAATTAGAAACGTTCGTTTGAAAAAATTAAACAATGAATAGGTAGAAGGTATTGTTATTGTTGTTTTTATAATTTTATTATTCTTTGTAATTAATCAACTTTAAATCCTTGATGTGCCATTCGCCTAAAAGTTTTCCGGCCATGTCGTTAAGTTTGTATACTAGAGGTGCTTTTTTTGAGGCAATCTTACATTTAATAAATTTAGGCGCCAATTTCTTGCTAAAGTATTTATCCTTGTCACTAAGTAGAAACGTTCTGCGCCAAACTATATCACCGACATTGAATTCTGCCTGTTTACGGCGAAGATTATAAGATGAACAATGTCGTTGGTGGGCCGACAACAGAGCTGAATGTACCTTCTCGAAAATAGAAGATAAATAGCCTAAAGTTTCGGCATAGCCGTCCCGTGCTTCAAGCACCATATCGGAATTAAATTCCTTATCAATATACTGAGAACCACATGTTATGACCTCCCTACCAAAAACAAGGAAATTAGGAGAATAACCAGTAACCTCACTAACTGCGCAGTTAAGGGCGAATTGAACTTTAGTGATTAGAGTGTCCCAGATTCGATGATCGGATTCTATGAAAGTTGAAATAGCTGTCATAATGGTTTTGTTGTAACGTTCAACTGAGTTAACGTGGGGAGTATACAACGGTGTAAAATGCAAATTTGGAATTTTATATTTTGACAACATACTTTTAAAGGTTGCGCTTATAAATTGTTTACCGTTATCCAAAACAATAGTAGATGGAATTCCATGCACCAAAAATACATTTTCCTCAAGAATTTTTGTTATCACTTCTGCAGTTGCCCGTTTAATGGGGAAAAGTAAACAATATTTAGAGAAACAACAACTGACCACAAATATAAAAATGTTTTGTTTCCTTCTGGGAGGCAATGGGCCAATCAAATCAATACTAATCGTCTGAAAGGGCTTTTGACATGATTTGGGTTTTCCCATTAGACCTAAATTTGGGTGATTTTGGTGTTTATGGGTGATACAAGGTTCACATGAACTGACGAACTTGACAACATCGGTGTACATACCAGGCCAAAAGTAATTAAGTGCGAGACGTTTGTATGTCTTAAAAATACCCAGCTGTCCAGCAGTGGGCGAAGAATGATTCTCCCTTAGAATGTCATTTCTTTGGTCAGACGGAATAACCTCTTTCCATTGAAATTCTCTAGTGAGAGGGTTTAATGTTTTTTTAAAACAATACAATTTATTGTTTATTACTTGATAGTTAACAAAGGAAGTCGGAGAACTTAAACAGCCTTTGTAGATATTTAAATACTAAGGATCATTAGTAGAAACTGGTAAATTCTGATTAGAATTAATATCTATATTTATATCATTAGCAATAGCAGAAACGGGTAAAGAGCGAGACAGAAAATCAGGTAAAACGTTATCGGAACCCCGACGATGACGTATTTCGAAATTATAGGAAGATAAGCGAACTCCCCATCTGGCTAACCGGCCAGTAGGGTTATTTAAGGTCAAGAACCATTTCAAAGCAGCGTGATCTGTGTAAACAATAAACTTTTTACCATTTTCAACATAACAACGCCAGTGTTCTATAGCAGATAGAACAGCCAGGGCTTCGCGCTCTGTGGCACTGTAATTTTTTTCTTGCTTAGTGAGTGATTCGCTATAGTACGCTATGACTCTTTCCTCACCATTTAACCTTTGACAGAGGATCGCGCCAAGTCCAAAATCGCTAGCATCTGAGTGTATTTCAAAAGGTTGCGAGTAGTCAGGACAAGCCAACACCGAGGAGGAAATCAAACAATTCTTTAGGTTATTAAACGCCTCATTAGCCTCTGTCGTCCAACAGAATGGAGGTGCGTTTTTACTTTGAGATGTTAACTTATTTAAGCGTGCAGCAATAGAGCTAAAATTCGGTATAAAACGCCTGTACCACGAGGCTGCGCCTAAAAAACGACGTACTTCTTTTCTATTAGAAGGAGTGGGATAATTTTTCATTGAATTTACTTTATCCGGATCGGGATGCAATCCACTAGAGTCGACAACATAGCCTAAATATTTTAGTTTATCTCTAAAAAATTGACATTTTTCGAGATTAATTGTTAAATTAGCGCTTTTTAGTTTATCAAGAATGCGTAATAAAAGAGTAATATGCTCGTTAAAGCTGGACGTGATACAGATTATGTCATCGATAAAATAGAAAACCTTATTTTCAAATTCTGGACCATAAAATAAAATATCAACTAATCGTTGTTGAGTAGCTGGCGCATTCGTAAGACCGAAGGGCATTCTTTTAAATTGAAATGTGCCACGCGTAGGAATATAAAAGGCTGTTTTGCAACGGTCCTCTTCTTTAATTAATGTTTGCCAAAAAGATTTAGACAAGTCTAAACTAGACAAGTATTTAGCATCTCTCAGATTATCTAAAATTTCCGAAATATAAGGCAAGCTATAAGCATCTTTTTTGTAACGGAATTTAATTTACGACTGTCCAAACAGAAACGCAGTTCACCATTTTTCTTAGGGGTCAAATGACCGGGTTTGACCACGGGCTTTCAGATCGTTCAACAACATCTTCTGAGAGCATGTCGTCAAGATGCTTTATTAAAATTCTTTGTTTATCGGGAGACATGCGATAAAATCTTTGCCGAATAGGGGGGCAATCACCTGTATCAATTGAATGAGAAATAATATTTGTGCAACCGAGACCCCGCTTCTCGTATGAAATATCGGTAAATTTAGAAATAATGTTGTCAGCGGTAGCTCTCTGGTCGACTGTAAGATGATCATAAGAAACAAGATGTGTAGGGGGAACTGCCTGCAACTCCATTACTTGAGCGTCAGACTTGTTCACAATCAAAACAGACTCTAATTTGTTAGGAAATAGGCCGAAGCTTCGCCAAAAATCCATGCCAAGGATAAGGGAATTTTGAATCCCAGGTACAACATGAACTTCTAAGTTAATCAATTTATCCTGAAACTCAAAGGGTAGAAACACCGATCCCAAAGACTCAAATCGTTCGCCGCCAGCTGTTATTAACCTTAAAGGTTTCGATTTATCCAAAACATCATCTTTCAAAAATAAGTTATGCAAATTATTACCTAAAATTGTAACGCAAGATCCAGAATCTAAAAGACCAGTGGTAGGTATTCCGTTTAATTTTAGAGTAACGTAAGGTAAATATTCTACTTTAGAATTACGGATTGAGGATATATGATAGCTACTAAAGAATTTTTTTAAAAGGTCCAACCAATTATTCCACTCTGTTTTATTACAATTAGTTGTATAATTTGATTTTCCACAATCCTTGTTAACTAGTTTTTTGAAACTGTAGGGGTCGACTTAGATTTACAATTGGGGCCGTCTGACACCTTGAAACCCTTTGTACCGCACTTAAAACAGATTAGGTAGTGTGGCTGACGGCAATTACGTAATGAGTGCGAATTGCATCTACAACGCACGCAAGAATTTTTATTTATATTAGAAGTACTCGATACGGCGTTAACTTGTGGTACAGACTTGTATCTCGATGTTTCAGCGACAGAGTTATATTTATTGAAGTGGTTATGATTGTAAACATTTTTGTTTAAAGAAAAATTAGAAAACGGATAATTATACGCTAGATCGGGTGCTACAGTATTCTTTGAAACTTTAGGGGGTTCAGAAATTTGCTTACTGCGACTTTGGTAATTTTCGAAAAGACGACAAACTTCGACCAGACTATCAACATCAACAACCTTTGCAGTGAGCAGACAATTAGTGTAACAAGGTCTAATATTATTTAGTAAAATTTCTAGCTTCTCCGAATCAGCGATAGGAGAACTAAGTCGCGAAAACAGACCGTGCATTTTTGCCACGTAAATAGTTATTGATTCGTTTTCGCCCTGTGAGCGCTGACGAATCTCCGTCATAAGCCGATAATCGTAGTTATGCGGACTTAAATCTCGTTTCAAAAGTTCGCAAAGTTCTAACCAAGTCTTTACATTATTTTTAACAGAACGATACCAAATTAATGCGTCACCCGAAAATATTTCAAAAGCGAAAGACAACATCTTGTCGTGTGGAATAGATCTACAGGACATAAATTCATAAATTTTTTCAATAAAGGATCTTACACATGATTTACCGTTAAATTTGAATTTACCTAATTCCGAAAATATCTTACGGTCGTAATTATAGGAAGTGTTTCCCTCTGCCACTGAGCAATCCGACCGCGAATTACGGCTCGTGATTAATTGTAATTTCGCATATAAGTCATTAAATTTATTCCACACGGACTCAATTTTTTTAATATCAAGACTGCCGGTATCCACCCTATTCAGTCGATGAAAACAATGGTGTAGCACGGTTTCGACCTTCTGTTGAAGCTCGGAAGTATAGTTTGCTTCCAACATAGATAAGTGTTTATTTGATCTTAATAACGACTTTTCCACTTCTGCCACATCCTCCTCTGGTGGGAAGGGTGAAGATAATATATCCTCTGAGGGAGTTTTAACTGAAAGTTTAGCGATTTGTTTGCGGGGATTGTCAGGCTTTGAAACGCCGCGTATTGTGGTCTCATATTCTAATTCCGCTTTAGTTAATAATGAGAAATTTATAATGTAAGCCATTATTACAAAAAAATAATAGAAAATCTAAGTATTTACGCCGGCACTAGAAAAAAATTAAATATCGCCAGAAAATCGAATACAGTGCTAAAAAAAGCTGAAGTACACTAAATTATACAATGGTGTGATGATTGGTAAAGGATTAAAAAATTTCTTAAAGGTCACTCAAAGGTTGAATCACAATATTTTTTCGCGAACACGAGGCTCGTTAGTTCAACGGCTAAGCGGTTAGAACCGGTTGGCGGCTCGACACGCTGCCCGCGGTGGAACGTGATTTTAGACCGACGTTAATTAAATCACCGTTATGTTATTTACACAGTTTAATTGTTTATGGCCAACCAAAATAGATAGAAACTGTACCTGTACGCAATTCACCACACCAGAATATATGCACACACAGGAGAAAAATATACAAGAGAAAAAGAAATTATTTCACTCACCTGTAAAGTGCCAACTTACGTTTTAAAAATTATATATATAATATAATTAAAAATTCTATTGGGCGCCAATGTCGCACGAGTGATTGATTTCCACGGGGTAGCCGGGATCGATCACTCGCCGAGCAAATAGAGATAATTAGGTTGACTTACGGGAAACAAATAAAAATATCACCAGGAAAGTTTAAACTCGCGTTATAATTCGATTATTAGAAGAGACAATTATCCAGGGCGTGGGCGACGTTGTTGGCACTTCACAGGTCTTCAGATGGTGTACTCAACTCGGTGGTTCTGGCCGGAGCAAAAAGGGGCCAAGCCTCGTGTGTCCCCTGTATTTATAGGACCGGCGTGGTGGGGCGCGAGGGAACGGCCCACTGCTGTGCGTCACTCGTAGCGAGGCTCGCGGCGCAGGGGCGCGACGTGACGTCACACTTTATTATACACGTATCACTTATTTCAGTCCAGAATGTGCGGAGTTGTAGCGTACGTCAGTTTGAGAGTTTATGTAAATATGTATTCTTTAAATACTTGCTTCGAAATATTTGTCGTCGGGCGTCAGGGTGAACCGTAATATTGGACTATGGAAGGGATTAGTTTGGCGTAGAGTATAAATTGAGGGTGACCTTTCATGTAGGTAAGGACAGGGTTTATGATGGTCACCCAATCTAATTTTACGAGTTCTTCATATCTCTGCACCTGAATTGAATAACTACCCTAATATTCAGATGTCAGCCTGCCGGAATTAATTATTTAGATTCGACATCAGAAACCAGCAAAATATTACCTACGTAAGTTAGTGTTACTTTACGGCGTCTTTGTTTCCCTTTGCTACGTTTCAT
This sequence comes from Euclidia mi, assembly GCA_944739405.2. Taxonomy (NCBI): domain Eukaryota; kingdom Metazoa; phylum Arthropoda; class Insecta; order Lepidoptera; family Erebidae; genus Euclidia; species Euclidia mi. The sequence goes on along the minus strand of OX123182.2, from coordinate 42,950,246 downwards.
ACCCATGTCTATGAAAGTGGAACTAGTACTTAAAATTTCATTATTTATAGAAACTAGTAGTCAATATGGGGACAATTAAATACACAGACGTATGTGCTATGAGGCATTCTTGTTAATCACCAGATGTATTTTAGTTTTGTTCTTAGTTAAAAACGCATAGACTAGTCATGAAACTAGTTGATATAAAACCGTAACTGACGGATTACGGAGATAGGTAACGAATATAAAAATTACAATATAATTAAAATACCTAATGATTTTAAAACTTATTACTCTACCACGTGTAGAGTCTATTGCGATAAACTCAAAACTACTGAACGACTTTTCGTGCAGTTTGAACCAGTAAATGGAATGATTCATGAGGCAGGTTGAAATTTATAATTTATCACAAGCGGCCATACTCTACGGGCGACGAAGCCGGTGGCAGCAATCATCTAAATATAATATCCTTTGTTCTTTGTATATCTATATATTGCCTTACATATCCAGCTGAATTTCCTCCCGTAGAGGTTAGGAGGCGTGTTTAATTAACCCCCGAATAAAACCACAGGCACTGAGCGTTCTCTGTTTATTAATTTTGTCAATATATTTATATATTGACAAATATATTTATTCTTTGTGGCATTTGCGGAATTGCAAAATCATGGAGTAGTTTTGTTTTGGGTATGAATATGAGTGGATTTGGTATCGTTGGTTGTGGTGAAGCTATACAATATACACAATAGATATGTTTATTTCCTTATTTCTGATCATGGGATCAATCCCTTTTCAATTACATAACAAATAATATGAAAATACCAAATATTAAATGCAATGTTGACGGGTATTTTGTTGGTATTTTTTAATGGGTTGATGCATAGCCAGAATACAAATATAATGAACTAAACTGTTTTACTGAGGCTCAAGCACGAAATATTTGCGAATTTGATAAGTAAACGTATCGAGTCCTCGATAACAGAATTATAGCAGCCAGCACCAACCAGTTTTGACATCTATCGTTTACTCGATGACTTTTCATTAGTATCAGATTAGTATCGTACATAGGGATGTGGCCATGTGAGCTAAATGACCGGCTTATTGAATGAATGGTACGTTCCAAACTAGGTGAAATAGTTAATATTTATACAATTTATATTGTTAAAACTCTTTTGTAGAAAACATGAAACAAATTTTATGGTTTCCGAATGTCCTTTCTTGTCATTGTAAGATGACGGACTTGTGTCATTATATAAAAATCTAGTAAATCAAAATACGAGTAATTAAATCATTGGCACATTGTTATATAAAGAATTAGGTAAATACTATTATGTAAGGTGTTCGTGATACATTATTTTATTTTGGTTAAACTGCGTGAATACTACAATATAAAGTGTTCAACGAGAAGTTTATAATAATATAAATTTACAAGTTTCATTGTTGTTGGAACACCTTAAATGTATGATGTCTAAAGAAGATTTCGGTTATTTGTATAGCTAAGAAGCATGAAGTTTTATACAGAAGCTAACAAAGTGGACCAGTATTATGTACCTGACATTCAAAGCCTATTTTTATAAGAATATTTAGTTGAAAATAAAATAATGGTTATTGTTGTATTGGTGTTTTTCATTTATTACTACAGCTTAATAAGATTAAGGCCTACCTCACATTGGGCGTCAGCGTTACTCGAGCGTACACTCAGCGTGCGCTCGGCGTTCACTCTGTAGTACAAAGTGAATGCCGGGCTCACGCCGAAGACGCCGAGCGTACGCTCGAGGAACGCTCATGACAATGTGAGGGAGGCCTAATAGACAGCTATCTTATCACAGCTATCTACGGTAGTAGAGCCTTGCTGATTTCAGCATGAATGGGCCGGCTCGACCGGGGAAGTACTACCCTCTTACAGAAAATCGACGTAAAGTACCTAAAATGTTGCGTTTCGTTCGGTGAGTGAGAGTGCCGGAGGCCCTATCCCCTATTCCTTCTCCTTCATCCCACTCATCATCCTATCCCTTTTCACAACCCCAAGGGGCGGCAACGCACTTGTGACTCCTGTGGTGTTGCTTGTAGCCATGGGCGGCGGTAATTGCTTACCATCAGGCGATCCGTCTGCTCGTTTGCCGCCGAATGCTATAAAAAAAAAAAACATGTCTTCTGACTAAAGCGTTCGTTTTTATTGACATTCAGTGATATCCGAGAGGGCTAGGTAAGACGCTGATATAAGACTCACGAATTATTTACGGCAGATACTCCTCCGTCACCTAAATTTTATTATTATACTTGCTGTGCCCGCATATTACATACATACATACATAGATTCACGCCTGTTTCCCCGAAGGGGTAGGCAGAGGCATATTAAACGCCCACTTTTCGCCAGTGTTTTGATCCCACATAATAGGTGGCGAGCCTATTGCCGCTTATCGGGATATTTTGTTTGCCCGCATATAATTACTTCAAAATTCGGAGGATTTTAAAACAATTTTACAAACCTAATTTTACCCCCTTGAAGATACAATATAAAAATCCTTCCTAAGTGTTATAAAATAAATCCGCGGTCCAAATTGTATGTTTCTATCTTCAGCGTTTGATTATATGTTAGTTAGGATAAGATTTTTTTATACTTGTAGAGTAGAGCACCTACTTAATTGTAGAGTAGAATACGCAGGAGTGTTAAAAGCTCTAAATAACATCCTATGTTCATATTAGAAAATTGATATGATGTCGATGTCGATTGGTACTTTGTTTTTCGTATATAGATAATTTTCACACATATTTTTACATGCTCGAAACCAATATATGGGGTTATTAACTACATATTTAAAGTGGCGAAATGTGCGTGTTTGCTTCTTTATTGTGTCAGTAATCAGGTCCTACATTCAAAAGGATCACATAAAATATGAAACTACATAAATATTCATCATAAAAAGGCTCAAAACGTATAAATACGATACATTTACATGTTTCGAATCTTTTCTCACCAACAAATTCTAGGTGAAAATTGTTTCGACAAAATGACATTAGATTTACATTAGGTTTACTTTGCTTATGTCAAATCAGGAGTTCGTGCTGCCGTTTTTTGCTTATTTGTTAGAAAACTCGATATATTTACATGACATTTACCGCAGGATTGTCGTCGAAAGTAGTTTGTGCTGCCAATATTAGTTGCATCTTACGTACGATAGGGGCGCTGTACAATTGCCATACAAATTTTTACATTTACGATACGAATACTTTCTCGATAGTTTTTCGTGCTAGGGCCTCTGATAGTTTTATTCTGCGGTCGGATCCATCGATGAAACAAACACAATATTTTTCATCTATACTAAACGATACCAGTCACTGCATGTATCGTGACTCGTATAATTAAGACAATGAGAGCAACGTTTTCTCCAAGGGTTGTTGTACCAACGCATATTAGCGATACACCCAATGGGTTATCTCAGGAAATCCGACATCTCCGGCCGGATGCCGCCTCTGTCCGTACCCCGATAAGAGCCTCCTCCGATTTCTGAGCCCTTTATTAGATACGTAATTCGATGTGCTTTGGTTTCAAGTGCCTTGTTATTCGTACCGTGTTCAAAACAGATTATAGTACGCGTTTAGATAAACAATGCGTTATAAGTTTTTATGTATAAATTGTAGTCAACTGTAAATGTATTTGTTGGAGTTGAGCACTAGGAAACATATACAATAGGTAAAGGTGCTCTAAATATCAAGGAGAATGGCATGCCATGATGAGCGAGATGATGATGATGCTTTTCTGAGAGAATGGCCTGCCATTCTCCTGCCAGAGTCCTGACACAATAAGTGCGCTTACAGAATAATCTAAAATAATATGACTGAGAAGACCTAAATTAAAAACAATCTGGTTGGGTTAATAAGTAAATCGCTACCTATAGAGAAAATAGACTTGAAAGTAGAATAAATGCCGTGGAAATGAGAGCACTGAGAAGTATGTGTGGTGTGTCTTTGACTGACAGAGTAAAGAATTGTGTTGTAAGAGAGTGCTGTGGGATAAAAGAAGATTAGTGACAAGCATCGAGAAAAGTATGCTAAGGTGAATGACGAAAGACTGACCAAGCAGATGTATAAGGCAAGTGTGAATGGAACAGGTCGAAGGGGATGACCTAGGCGGACGTTCTCTGACCACATTGGAGATATCCTGAAAACAGGACAGGATAGAAGTACCCTGAGCAGAAGAGCATGCATGAGGAATTTGATGGGGTCGAATGAAGCAAGAGAGATATGTCAGGATCGTTGCTAATGGCGTTCCGTACTCTCTGCCTATCCCGCCGGGAAACAGGCGTGAGTCTATATATGTATAGAGTATATATAGAGAACATAGCAGGTCAGTGTTAGTATAAAAAGTACACAAAAGTAAACAACTATTAAAATTTGGATTATTCTATTATATGCTTGTAAAAAATACATCAATCCATTTCAAAGAACCTGTTGTTGTTTACCAACAAATTTTTTGTAACTCTTGATAATCCTTGACAACAGAGTACGATACCAATTTATCAAATAATACCTTTACTGTTTATTTATATTTATAATTCTCGTAAACCTTTAACACCACCATAATTTAACAGTTAAGACTAATTTGGTTACTACATTCAAGAAAATGCTAACAGATAATATAAATAAAAGCAAAATAATAATTTTATTATTTATGGTATTAAAATTATAAATTAATGAATAAGATTAAATATTTAAAAACTATACAATAGAACTAGTCCAATTAAAACTCATTCAGTGATTTAAATGATGTTCTTTCACAATTATTTGCTTTCAAACATTGTTGTTCTAAGAACAAATTAACCTCAATATTTAACAACTTGAAAAATCGGCTGATAGAGATCTACTTGGAAGGTTCTATGCAGAAAACTTTATTGTTTAGACATAAACTTATTTCCCCCCGAGGGATCTCCACCGTGTCGTGGTGGGGGGCTCAGTAACCGTGGCTTGGACACCCACGGTGAAGCTAAGCGGGATCTCGGGGATGGACGTTCCACGTGGGCTTGGGTGAGGCCTGCGTAAGATGCGTCCAGGAGTGCGGGAGTGGAGGAAGAGGAGAAGCGGTGTTGTCAGGTTGCCGTTATTTTTTTGTGGATTTGCCATAATTTTTTTGTGAGAAACTTTTGGGTGACCCAATTGAATTCTATACTATTAAACGAATAGTATAAATAATGTTTGGTGAAGCTGAACGGATTGATTGGTAGTCAATGTCTTTTGTCTTTTACTTTTTTTTTGCTTTGTTTACATAAGTTGACTCTGCTTTCTAGACCTTCTTGAAACACTCTTCTTATTTTTTAAAAGCAAAGCTGCTGTTGCTAATATGGTATACCTATAGTTGTGATGAAATGCAAGAAGTGAAATAAAGATATAATTCCATTACTATATTATATGCTAAATGATTTTATAATATTAATGTCATCCATATTATTAGAAAGTCACAAGCACTTGGCTTAAGTGGCTTTTACGTGGCAGATTAACAACATTCAGCTTCAGGATTCAAAACTTCACAAACTTTTGCATTTATAATATTAGTATCAAAGTAGAATTAAAACGAAGTTTATCCACCATTACATTCCAGATGAATTTCTGAATTGGTTAAAGTTTTGACTTTGCTGTTTGTTAGATCCCATAAAGACATGACCTGTTTTATAAAATTGAACATACCCACCGGTATCTAATTTTAACATTTTATAATAAACTGCATGCACTTGCATATTTGTTTTCTATATACCCAAGACTTTTATGCCGAGGTCTTCTAACCGTCTTGTCTAACCACATATGACAGAATAAAGAAAGTAAAAAACAGCTTTAAGTACGTATGGTTTAAAAAAGGACTTATCAAAGCACGCAAACAAGACGGCGATAAAATTTGGACCCTAAGAACCATGAATGACATCCACGCCCTGGCAAACAAGAAGGATTAAAACATATCGCAAGTAACTTATTATATCCTCGCTTATTACTACTTAAGTTCATACTTTATTCCCCCTTAAAATGGCTGATGACACGCTTAACGATGTATATGAGATAAATAACTGTATTGACGTTAACGATTTTATTAGATGTATCCCAAAAAGCTCACTTACATTATTATGCATGCATATCAATATTCGATCCCTAATTAAAAACTTCTCAGCACTTGAACAAATAATACTTGATTCGAAAAAATGCATTGACATCGTGATTATAACAGAAGCAAATATATGCGAAACTACTAGTTGTTTGTATCACATTAATGGTTTTCATATGTATACAGCACTGCGTAAATCTCGAAAGGGTGGTGGTATCATCTTATATGTTAACAATAAACACAAATGTACTATTATAAACAAGGCCACAAAATCTTTTGAAAGTATTTTGTGTACCGTCACTACAAAGTGTAACTACACAGCGAACCTATGTGCGATATACCGACCCCCTAGCTCTAGTAAAATTGAATTTATAGATGAACTGAATGCTACACTAAACACACTTACTTATACATTTTAGGTGACACGAATATTGATCTTAAACTCGATAATCCTGTAAAGCATAAATACAGTAACATGTTACATGGTTTAGGCCTTTTGTGCGGGATTACAGAATACACTAGAATCGAGTCATATAACGGGCAAATTAGCAAATCTTGTATCGACCACATATTTATACGATCCCGCACACAAGACCTATTCGCGGCGGCACTCGGCACCACACTGGCTGACCACCGCGCTGTGATACTAGCAAGCGCTGGCGCGCGTGTACAGAATGCTCCTAAATATAAGACTTGTATAAATAATCAGAAACTTTTTAAATATTTTGATGAAATCCGTTGGGAAGAATCAAATGATATTAAATGTCCTATAAAACTATTTAAGTACATACAGTCCCAGTTTAAACATTGTTATGAAAAATCAAAATACAACATAAAAATTAAATGCAGTTCATCACGCAGTAAAAACGACTGGATAAATAAAAAAGTGGTTAATGCTTGTAAACACAGAGACAACCTATTTATTAAATGGTCAAAAGATTCTTCGAACCTTATTCTTAAGCAAGATTATAACAAAGCAAGAAATTATGCAAATATCTTGATACATAAAACTAAGAATAAACATCTAAAATCCGAAATTTTGTCAAACAAAAATAATATAAGACAATTTTGGCAAATCTTAAATCGATTAACAGGCAGATTAAAATATTCCATTAATGAAGTTATCCAAAACGCATTTCAAAAATGTAAAATATCACAAAAAGATATCGCAAATAATTTTGCACAATCATTTGATTCGGCTACTAAGCAAACAGCTCACAAATGTGCGAAACCGTTATTAAAAAAGTCAGATTATGAAGGTGCGGCCAACGTTACGATGCGTCTAAAACCCTCGGACCCCGAATTAGTGCAGAAAATGATTATGACTTTGAATTGTAATAAAGCGCCAGGAATAGATGGTATTAGGGCTATTGACATAAAAAACCTAAGTATAAAAATCAGTTCTGTTATTTCTAATTTAATAAATTTATGCATACAAACGAGTAAATATCCACCAGTACTAAAAACGGGGATTGTAAGACCAGTACTCAAAAAAGGAAGCAGGGTCGACTTCAACAATTATCGACCTATCACTATACTGCCTGTCATTGACAAAATTATAGAAAAGTATATAAGCAAACATATATTCGAGTTTTATACGAAAAATAATATACTCACTGAAAGACAATATGGGTTTCAACCTAAAAAGAGCACCACCCGGTTACTATCATCTTTCTCAGACCAGATCCATGAACACTTGAATGAAAAACTACATGTTTTGGTAGTGTTTATAGACTACAGCAAGGCCTTTGATACGCTCCGACATGACAGGCTTCTTGAGTGTCTTCACAATAGCGGAATAAGGGGCAAATTACTGGATTGGTGTGAAGATTACCTCAAAGACAGATCTTACAAGGTCAAAGTTGGTGACGCGGTTAGTAAAACTGTTCGCATAACTGAAGGTACAGCACAAGGTTCGGTTCTCGGCCCACTGCATTTCCTCACATATGTCAATAGCCTTCCTAACACAATCAAAGAGTGTCAGATATTTCAGTTCGCTGACGACACTTGTCTTGTGGCTACTGGCCGTAGCGTCAATGAGGCTCAAAACAAACTGCAAGAAGACTTCAATAGGCTGTCACAGTGGTCACATGACGCGGGCTTACTACTAAATGCCGACAAGACAAAACTCATGTATATTAGTTCTACACAAAATAGGAGTATTGACTTACCTACACTGATAGCACACAACTATGACTGTTTACATATTAAACAGGTCAGTAATGCCAGTATACCTTGTAATTGTAAAACAATAGATCTAGTACATAAACATACATACCTAGGATTAATAATAGATAGTCGTCTAAATTGGAAAGATCAAATAAATGAGGTGAGCAATAAATTAAGAGGCATGCTGGCAAAATTTTCGATTATTAAATATAAAATACCTTATAACACACTCTTAATGCTATATAAGTCCTTAGTAGAATCTACTATTTCGTACGGCTTGTCGAGCTTTGGCAGAACATTCAAGACATATTTTGATCAGATTTATACACTCCAACTACATATTTTAAAAACTATAGTTCCAAACAAAATTAAAGAGAAGTATAAAAATGACTACCATAAATTATTTGATTATTGTAAAATCCTACCTGTGCACGATAAGGTTAGTGTACAATTATTACTTGAAGAATTCTTTAACGAAAAAATCAAAATAACCAAAATTCTACAAAATAATGAAATGGAAACCCGCAGTGTGACAAAAGCTAAATTATTACTCCCTAAATATAACAACTTACATGGTAAAAGAACATTAAAATACATGGTGCCTAAACTAATTAACCAATTACCACTACCTCTTAGAAACAGTTTAACACGTAAGAACATAAAGTACAAACTTAACAAACATTTCTATAAAAAATATAAACTAGGGTAACAACTTATTCTAAAAATCGTACACTTGGTTCTTAAAAAAAAAAAAAAAAAGTTTCGAATACTTAATACTTATATTTTTGGGCAACATCCTGTATCAAGGCAAATTGTAATATATAAAAGCCGGCCATTGTGGTGTTGCTACCGAATTGCTCTGAATTATTTTACACCTACCTACATTGTATACAACTTATTTTACTTTTATTTTGTTTTGCCTGATGTTTTTGGTTATACCTCACATAGAATACCTATATACCTATGCTTTAAGTTCATATTTTAATTTGTAACGTCGATGTTATTATGATGTACGTTAAAACTCACCTGAGTTTATGTTTGCATCATAGAAATTATCTGTAAAATGTATCTTGTATCTAATAAATAAAGAAAAAAAGAATTATAATAACAGCTTAATATAATAAGCCATTTGTACATCAAATCTGCAAATATGCCTTATAAACAGCAAAACGTACAAGCGATTCCTAAGCAACTTGTAATGACGTACTTCAATAAATTGCGTGGTTCACGTCGTGAGCAAACGATGATGTCTTAAAATGCGGTTACTTTACAAAGACTTTAAAATCTAAGCCTTCGTGACTCTAATAAAACTGCCATCGATCAATGTAAACCTACCTTCAAATTTGAAGTTAATAAGCTTTGTGGTTTTTGTTGTATTTCAAAGATCGATTAATGGCATATTAAGTAGTTAATGTACGGCATACGATTATATTCGGTTTAATCTAATCTAAAAATCGCGTTCGATAAAGAACTGAACGACACAGGATACTAAAGCTTTGCATATTTCCATTTTCTAGTAGCTGTATAACTATGTACGTCTGGCGCTAAAGTCGTGTAGATATGCCGTCGACAGGTCTAGCACGACTCAGCTGACGTGGAATGACATCATAGACAAAGCGACGATTTGTTCAGTCCACACACGTTGGCTGCGCGCCAGACACCCATTCTTTGAGCTTTACACCACTATTCCATTATCCTAATAGACGTCAGTATGGAGAGCGGATGCATGGCGCAGTTACAGGGTTAATGAATGTGCATCCGCGGCATTATTTTACACAGAAACTAGGCGTCGTTGCAGGGCCTACTGCCGTTTTGTGCAACTCTAAGTGATTTCAACACAACTTCGCATTCCGTAACGTATTTTTTGAAAGTGAAGCCAAACATGCGAACTGACTTAGCGCAAAGTGTTTTGTTTTGTCCTTTGATATTGTTAAGCTTTGAGAAAGATTTATACACGTAATTTTGTTGTGAAATCCTTTTTGTGTTTGGCGGAGTTCTTGTTGTTGCGTGAAATATGCTTCTTTGTGAATTATGAAGTTTTATGCTGTTGCTGGAAACATAACGGCACTTATTATGCTGATTATTAAAAGTCCACTTGTTTTGTAATACTTACCAAAGGGCTGAGGGCAAAGATTGAAAGACAACCGAACAAGGTTATTTTTTTTTGTTATTAGAGAAGAGGATAAAAGCTTCAAAATATTTAGATCTTGAAATTTAAGCGTAAGCAAATTATGCTATAGTGTGTTTGCAACAATCATTTCAGCTTAGAGACCTCAACTTTTCAAACATACCAATCTTAGGCCTTTCTTGCCTAGCCGTTTTCTGCGATCTTAGGCATAGGTAGGTGGAGATATATTGTTTACCGGACGTACCTCTGTTGCGTCGCCTACGACGTGGCCGCCACACCTTGCTTACCGAGCTATGTGCCTTGTCTATTGCCACTTCAGCCAGACAGTTCAACAATAAATTTTGTTGTAGGACCTGAAGAAAGGAAGTCCAATATCATTTTATTTTCATGCATCGTTAACGAAAATACAGATAGCTACGTATTGTTACTTTAGTGTACCCCAGCCAAAGCCACAAAGTACGTTATATTTTCCCAGAAATATTCTGTTTCATACAACACAATGGTAGAATAGTCTGAGAAAAATAAAATACCAAAAGGTCTTCTTCATAACCATATAGATATAACATGACATAAATAAACACTGACTTTTAATGAAAATACTTAAAACTTAAAACCGACCAAGTGTAAGTCGGACACGCGCAGAAGGGTACCGTACCATTATCCATAAAAATGGCAGAAGGTATTTTTATTTGCTGTATTATTATTTGGCCTCTTAATTTTTACTTTTTTCATTTTTTTTTGTTATAGCAACAGAATTACATCAACTGCGAAAATTTCAACTGTCTAATTATAACGGTGCATAGGATGCAGCCAGGTGGCAGACGGAAAGACAGACAGACGAGTCTTAGATAAAATCGTACTTGAGTGATAGGGAACAACAAACGGCAGTATCAACTATTTCGCAATCGTCAAAAATCGAACACAAGCAACTCTCAGACCCAATAAAAATATGTAGAGGTGTACCACAGGGGAGTATCTTGGGCCCCCTGCTGTTTAATATGTATATTAACGATCTCCCTAAATCTGTCAAATGTCCTATGTACTGCGATTTTTATAGCTGAAGACCTAAACACTTACTAAGATGAAATAAATTGTACTTTAGAATGCATAGTTGACTGGCTATCTGCAAATGATCTTAAAATTAATGTTACTAAAACACATATAATGACATTTACAAATAAACATTCTAAATTAAATACATTAAATATTAAATATAAACAGACTGACATAGAAAAATAAATACAACAAAATTTCTAGGGCTATACATTAATTCGAATATGACCTGGAAAACACACATTGAACATGTACAAAACTGAGCCGGTATTCGTATGCTCTGTATATGCTTCGCAAGGTGGTTAATCAGAATGTGCTCCTCTCAGCCTATCATGCTATGATATTATTATAGGGGGTTTGTTGGGTCGATACTTAGATATGGCTTAATGTTTTGGGGCAATGCCACTGATAAAGAAAGTGTCTTTAAGGCACAAAAGAGATGTATCCGGGCCATGTGTGCATTAAAACCCACAGATACTTGCAAACAACATTTTATAGATTTAAGAATTTTGACATTACCATCTTTATATATATATGAAGTTGTACTAGATATAAAAGCTAATATTCACAAATATGAAACTCTAAAAAGTGCTCGACATGTAGATAGACTTCGTACGATTAGTCATAGAACAGCACCGTTCGACAAGAGTGCTTTTTGTATGGGCCCTAGAATATATAATAGATTACCTAAAGATGTGAAAGACGCAAAGAATTTTATTACTTTTAAAAATAAAACAAAGAATTTGTTAATTAATAAAGCATACTACTCAGTAAACGATTATCTCAATGATGTTTATAATAAAATTTATTTGAATCCTATGTATAAATTAAAATAATGATTATTAATAATTTGTAATATTGTAATTATTTAATGAATGAATTAATTTGACATTTTAATATACATTGAATAATTATGTTGTGAATAAATTTAAATATTAGTATATATATGGATTAAATATGTTGTAGAAAATATAATAACTAAACATTTGCATGAGTTATAAGGTAGAATATGGAATAAGAACTTTGGAATAATAAATATGTAACATCTCATGTGAACCCATATTCAGGCAAATAAATGCGGTGCGCCAAAGTTCACCTAAATTTTCATCTCCGATTATTGGAAATCCGAAAATGTTCTTCCTAACATTTTTCATCCTAACAATCACAATTCCTAACTACTCTGTCTCTAATGTTCATAACTCCGAAGCATTCAACCTCATAATGTCAGTAGCAATAAACATCTATTATACTTTTATTTGTTTTCCTATATTTTCTCAACATAACCATCTTTTACACTAGTATTCAAAGTCATATCTTTTTTGGGTTTAGATTTCTTTTTTTTTCATTTTAATCAGTATTATATACATTAATTTTTCGTAACTTTATTTTCACATAACATGTATAACATATAAGAATAATAGTACCATGGTACAAAAACACAATAGTACAATGGTCAAGTTCCAGAAACGAATCGGTCGTATTAATAATTATTGGTTTAGGTTAGGTTAGAACTGTGACCACAACGCACGAGCCGAGCGAGCGAAGCGGGCGTGCCGCGGCAGCGGCCGGCGAAGTGCCAGAACCGAATTGGTGCTATAGTTATTGGTTTAGGTACGGTTAAAAATTGCGGTATAAACTCCCAGGCCATAAACATAAGCGTAAATGAGTCGTGTTTTATGAATTTCGGTTGGAGTGTAGCCTTGGGGGCGCTACTGTGCGAGAACATAAAAAATTTTAGCCAAAACGTGTTATTTTTGCAAATTGTTTATTTTCTCGATTGTATTGTATAAAACAAATAAATATAAGGCTAAAAGTATCTTGGTAAAAGTGTCATATATTTTTTATTACACTTGGTAAATGTGTCTTTCTGAATATGAGTGAAAATATAATGTTACTTATGTTTAGGGATAAAAGCGTTATGATAAAAAACAGAAGGAGTTTAAATATATTTACATTAATGATATTATTAGTTACAATTTTCGGAAACATGAGTGTTATGAACATAGCCGGTTGCGCTACAAATAGTATGAATGAAAACTTTAGGATGAAAAATTTTAGGAAGAGTGATAATTCGGATTACAAATCGTTAGGAAGAACAATTTCGGGTAAAGAACTTTAGGTGAGCCAATATGGACCCAAATAAATGATTTGTATTGTTAGAAATAGATTCAATTGTACCCTTCGGCTATCATAAAAAGTATACAACGTTTATTTGACTTTATAATTATGTTATTTTTAGCTTGATGCTACTACATATCACTATAATATATATTGAAATATATATAAGTACACTCCTATAATAACTTCTAAACTACATAGAATTGATAACTTTAAGCGTAAAACGTTGTTCAAGTCCCTATACGAAAATGTACAATTAACAACAAGTATTCTATTATAAAGTCGTGAGACGTTTGAGCTGACTTGAAATGTTGTTTATAGTTTGACTCTCTTCGAAAACTAGAAAGAAAAGAAACTTCTTTGACGACAAACTTCGTTTATTTAATTTCTCTGACACTACAAAAGTATTCGAGATAAAATTCTTATTTTAAAATGTACTTATGAGTCGCATCTGGCTGGACGTAAACAATAATGACAAAATGATTAAAATATGAGAGCTCCGTGGCACGGCAGTTTGTTTTGTAAGAAAAAAACGTTGCCCCATTAAGACAATTTACCGACGGAAAAGGATGTCGTCACGAGTAACGCGCCAAAAGAAAATTTCATTATCAAACACGCATTTTTTCTCCATCTTACAATTTCATGTTATTCATAGTATAAAGAGTTATTATTCCATACCACATTGAACAAACAAGTGTTCGTTCGTGCTCGTTGAATTACGTATGAACACTTTGAACAGGAAATTATTATTTTTCTCTCCATGATAATGTTCATATTTTGTGTGCCGTTTTTATTAAAACGGGTACAAATATTGACATGCTTTTTAGACTGCCGAGTCCTTTATACGAGTAGGAAACCGGATAATTATTGCAAAATATTTGTTGACTGTTATTTTCTCATTTGATAAAAGCGCTTCAGTTTTCGAGTCCTTATTTCTTTATTAAAATATCGAATCAAATATTAGGCAATATAACATTTTCAAATATAAACAGTGATAGATAAGGAAAAATATTATCCATTAAAAATTTCTTATTCAATTGAAAAATTCCCTGCAATCACGAGACATATTGTATTTATTTTCCAAATAGAAATATCTTTTAACTGAAAGAGCAACATAATTCGCTTTGAAGCTCGAAAAATGATTGTGGCGTTGTAGCGAAAGTGCAAAATGGAACAAAACAATTAGTGAGACCGCAGTACCTCGTCATATCAGGCTAACAAGCGCTTAACTCAGCGGAACGGCGCATCACACACCGAAGTAATAAAGTCTTAAACATAAATCCATTGTTATCTCTGCCGGCAAACGTATACGCACAGCACAGCTATGAAACGAACCCAATCTGCATAAATTTGCAGTTGACCCTGTTATTACTACATACACAAATTTATGTACACGACAAATTAAATTCCGTTGTGCTTCGCGAACGGTTTCAAAATGATTCTGTACGTGAGTTCGTGCCCGTTGCCAAAGTTGTTTACGTCGGATGAATTTTTATTGAAATCAACTGGCGCTTTTACATAAATTGAGTACTGGCTTCTTGAGTTGGCTTTCAACTTTGTCAAAATAGAATTGTTGTTAAGATCACATTTCAATGAAAATAAAACTCGCCGTTGCTACGCGTTTATAAGAAGGTTGATGATAACGATCCATTTCCGAAGGAAATGTATTGACCTATTACCTAATATTTTCATCACTAGCTTCTGTTTTATAAAAATTAAGTCGCTCGTAGCTCATGTTTTCTATTTTGAATAAAACTTATTTAATATAACAACACATTAAAATGCACTGTAGTCTTTCACGTAAAACCAAACTTGCTCATTGGACCGCTATTAATGAGCTGTTATATTTTATTTAAATGCTGACATTTCAGATAATCTCGTAGTCGTAGTACAATGGTTTGATTTTATTCAAATATTTCCAGTTTTTGAATCGACTAACTTATCTATTATACCTACTATGTATCTGATGGGCGACTTCATTGTTAAAAGCTCAACACGGCTTCGATAATACTAGTGACCCATTTTACGGTCAACTTTACCAATTTGCGAGGAGAGATAACCACCTGGTATTCTATGTTATTTTACCGAATTGAACCGAAAACAAAGAGTTGATACCTTTAAAATTCTAATTAATTTGGCACAGCCCACGGCATCTTCAGGTTGTATTCGTCAAATAACTGAATAACGGCTTTACTCACCTTAGAGATTTACTTAGTACTCAATGCGGCATTTAAGTAAATTAACCCTCAATACACCTGCGCAATTATTTGTCTAAGCCCCACCGTCCTAGTAGCGTCAATTTATAGGCACACTTTCGTCATTTATTAATTCGGCTTATGTTTAACTTACCACCAGATATAGTAAGTTAGTAACATATAACAGACAAAAATAATAAATTATCACCAAAATGAAACCCGCATTAAATGTAAAATTATAACCAAAGTTTTAACATTTCGCTATCTTTTTTAAGCAAAATTACTCTAAATAAATCATTAATAACCCAAAAGTAGTTAATGGTCACCAAAATGAAACCAGCATTGCCACACACATAAATTGGATTTGGTTACACCACCTACTTTAATAAACTAAGTTGACGGAGCCTTGCTTCGCAGGGCTCCTGTTTCTGAATTAAGCGTCACAAGAGAACCTAACATAACCTATTTATTTGGTGATCCTTTACTACATTTGGTTTTCGAATACAATTTGAAGTGCAGTTGTGACTAAAATAGCTAGTACTATTGTAATTTTAGACTTTATTTTTTCGGTGTTAAGTATATATTTTTGGTTAAAGAACTAAGGGTATCAAAGCATTTTATGGTGGTATTTATACTTAACCCCATTTTTCTGCATACTCTTGAGTCCAGCTTGCAATTAAAAATACTTGCCGTAGTGCGGTGGGTCACTGGAAGGTACGAGGTACATTTCCGATTGCCTAGGGTTGACTGAAGGTCAAAGTTATGTCACCTAGAAATGCGTTAGTGCCCTGGTAAGGAATACAAAATATGAATTAATTAAAAAATCATTAACTTAGAGACCTTTATGTATCAAATGAAATAAAATAATTACAAATATGTGTGTATCATCATCTCCACCTAGAAACGTCCACTGCAGGACAGAGGCTCACTTCCGAGGCTCCACACACATACCGATCTTGAGCCGCCCGCATCCGATCGCTGATCTTAACGAGATAGTCGGTCTTCATTGAGGAAGGCCTGCCCCTGCTGCGTCATCCGGTACGTGGCCGTCACTCCAGAACCCGCCTGCCCCAATGCATACATAATGTTAATGTAAGTAATATAAGATGCCCAGAACTTCGACACCATTACGAAATGTTGAACAAAGTCGATATCATCTCCATGTCTTAATAATCTTATTTCACAATGAAATGAAATGCAAGAGAGAAACAGTGCCTCATTGTAAATAACTATGACCTCAAATACACGTACGAGAGACAGCGAAGCATTTCATCATTTTGAAGCACTGTGAACGTTTCGTATTCTTATCGTATATTTTCTTCTATTGATTTTAGTTGCGCCAAGTTTTCTACAGGCGCTGCACGCTGACTTGAAATGCATGGAAAGAATAGTGAGGACTCAGTTTACGAAAACTTTCAATATTGGGTACAGGTCAGGCCAACCAAAGCCTCACAGCTCAGTTTGTATAAAGAATAGGTAGATTTTACTTGCAACGAGTTTTGTAGTCACAACTTGTTATCTTCACAAACAAATATGATTATGTTAACTAAATACATACATACATACATAGTCTTACGCCTATAACCCCGAAGAGGTAGGCAGAGGTGTATTTCTACACCCGATTACCCCGTCAATAGTACTAGACCGGTGGCACCAAAACTTTGTTTATGCGAGACTCGTAAGAGGAGGACTAGCTTGGTTTAGCAGGAAATGACGTGTTACCAAATATAATTTCTAACTGTTCATTTATCACTATTTCTGTTGGCAACACTGTATGATTCGATGGCAACATCTTACTTTGTTTCTATGTAATCATCTCAACCTGAAGAAATCCAACCACTTGCCGCGATACCAACAAGATAGTCGGTTTACCTGCTGTGTCGGCCGGTACGTGGTCGCCACTCTTGTAACTTCTTGTACTCTGTTTATTAGGAGCCATTTAATTTCACTACATCCATCGCATAATATTGTGTTCAAAAGTGCAGCTTTATGGTATTATTTATATAAACCTGCCATGTTTAATATAATGTAGTACACCTCTCATAAGCCTTATATATCAATACTATATTAAGCTCAATGAGCACTCAACGGCTTACAACGGAATTCCAAATTCGATCTACAGATAGATCTGTACAGTTTAGATTCGTTTTTGACATAAGCTCCATACAAAATATATCAAACACGAATCTCGAATCTCAAAATTCATGTATGATTCGAATATTGAAAATGGCCGGTAGACACATTGTCCCGGTATTTTTCTAACGTAATATTCGTCGTATATGCTCGGCTACTTGACGGAGTTATAGAGAAAATTAATATCAATTAAATTCTACCCGTAACTTCGTTGGCGTGGGTTACAATACCTTAAATATTTTCTTCATACAAACTTAAAACTATGTTATAAAATATATGTAACAAGCACTAATTTATTTATTTCAAGGCATAATTTATGCCTTGAAATAAATAAATTATCGCGACTAAGACCCGCTAAATAATATCGTATGATGTATACAAATCGCGAAAGTTTAAAATCGATAAGTTCAAAATTATACATTGTTTAAATTACATTTTGAATTACACATTTTGTATGCTTGAAGCATGCCAATTAGAATTAAATATTTAGTCTTCTTATTGTCTTATCTGCTAAGGACCAAAACCAAAATATCATCTTGAAAACGAAATATAAAAATTTGTAATGAAATACTCATTGTTATTTTTTTAATACCTGCACATACTAACAGAATATATAGCTCCATCAGCAGCAATGCAGCTACTAACAGACATATTATCGAGCAACACAGTTTATTTTTGTAATTTTTAATACTGAAGAAGATAATTTTATCATATACTTATCTATCGTTTTAAATTGTAACTGCTCAGAAAAGATGATGCTGCTGTTAAAATTTAATGGATATTAATTGAACTATCTTTCATTACCCTTTAGTGTATAAATAACAAAAATCTAATCTACTTTAATATATGAACTGTATTTAAACAAACAGAATAGATTAAACCTAAATAACGGAGAGTAAGTTTCATTTTCGTATGAACGTTATTTCGATAAAGTTCCTGTCGTTTATCCATCACAAAAAGGACCTTTCATCTTTAATAAACACGTCGGTTCAAGATTCTATGAAAACAACTTTAACTAAGAGTGGAATTAAAACCTCATCCCGAAGAAAATTAAACCACGAGTAGTTAATGGGTCTTAACTCGATTTCGAAATGCAAACTTTGTCGAGAGCGAGACGTTGGCTTCAATAAGATTCAGGCAAGTTTGGAAAAATTTGCTTCCTTTTAAAATGGTCCGCCATTTAACCATCTCGGAGAAAGCACTGAAAACAAAACTGGCGCTGGCTTTCTTTTTTCACGAGATCTCTTTTGGATGGCACGGTTGTAAAAAAATGTATTGTTATTGCTCAAGTTAGACGAGGACATTACACCTTTTGGTGTTTAAAATAAATTATTAGGACGAGGTATAAATTACCTAGTCCTAATTATTTATTATAAACACCAAAAAGGAGAAAGCACTCAAAACAAAACTGGCACCGGCTTTTATTTTTCAAGAGATCCCTTTTGGATGGCTCGGTTGTAAAAAAAATATTATATTGTTATAGCTCAAGTTAGACGAGGACATTACACCTTTTGTTGTTTAAAATAAATTGTTAGGACGAGGTAATTTGGATTGTATATAGAAAAGTTCAGTAATAGTTAACAAATGGTTTTAGTTATTAAATGTTTTTAGATACAACGACTGCAATACGGACACGCCACTACTTTGTAGGGTACCCCAGTATCCATTCGTTGCAAAAAGATTTTGTGTTATTCTTTATTTAGTTTCAATTATGCTTCAATGTCTGGTCTAATTCATAGAATTAACAGACTTAATGATAGATCTAAGCACAAAAATAGGATGTAGCTTTATTATTTGTGCATTGCCTTATTCATATGCTCTCACAGATGACCAAAATAGGCAGATAGGCAAATTAAATTTATTATTATACAATAGGACATATCATAGTGACAGTATTTTATTATTTGACACTAATATTTTTATAAGTAATTTCTTGGTAACAAAAAATACTATGTATCTTTCTTATGTACCTAGGCGACAACTTGCAAAATTATTAGCATTTAATTTATATATTGACAGGAGTACTACTAGAGTACTTAGGAATTTGGTAGATAATAGTTATATACCAATAGTAGTATTGACACATCTATAAGTTTAAACTATTAGATGAGACAACAGATAGACATTCATGTGTTCTAAACTTAGTTCATCAAAACATGTAAGGCCTATCTGGCAAAGAATTAGAAATAGATTTATTTTTCAATAAACATAAGATTGATATCTTATGTATTACGGAACATTGGTTGCGAGGTGACCAATTAATATTTAACAATCAACATTACTCAGTTATAAGTGCATTTCTAAGAAAGAAGGCTATTCGTGGTGGCTCTCTAATATATGTATGTAATAGTTTGAAATGTAAAGAACGTAAGGATATAGCTAAACTTTCTATCGAGCGCACTGCTGAGATTACTTGTGTTGAGCTTGAACAACATATAATAGTGTATGTGTATCGACCGCCACAAAGCAACTTCACTCAGTTTGAAAGCATTATAGAGGATGTTTTAAAACACATAATTTCTAGTAGGAAGTCTATAATCGTATGTGGCAATTTAAATGTAAATTTGTTAGAAAAATCACCAATTTGTACTAGGTTAGTTCGCTTATTTAGTTCATTTAATTTAAATGTTTTGTTCTCTGAACCAACCAGAATAACCTCACATTCTTCTACATGCTTAGATAATGTTTTCTGCAATTGTATTTATTTAAGTAAGGCTGTTTTTACTGACTTGACATCGGATCACTGCGGGCAAAAGGTTGTAATTCCAACGAATATAACCCCTAAAGTACAAGAAATTACATGTAGGCCAATGACCTCTGCTTGCCTCAAACACTTTAGTAATGATGTCGCTGCCAAGATCGCTAGTATTAACTTAACCGTTAATGATCCTGATGAATTTTATAAATGCTTATTTAACATTAATTATGAGTACAATAAAATTTTTAAACAGAAGACGTTTGCAAGGAGCATTAAAGTAAATTTTTGTGATTGGGCAACAGTAGGTATATACAAAAGTAGAGCTAGGTTGTATGATCTATATGGTATGAAGAAACACAATTTTAATCCTGAATTTATTCAATATGTTAGAAATTATTCAAAATTTTTCAAGAGGACATGTGCTTTAGCCAAATCCTTATATTTAAGCAATCAAAGAATCCAAGAACAAAATTAAAACTACTTGGAACATTATTAACAATGAGACTGGTCGAGCTAAATTGGTAGATAACAATTATGAATCAAAATTTAATGGTGAAATTATTACTAGGAAAACTGATGTTGCTCAGACATTTAACAATTTCTTCATAAACATACCAGTGAACATAACCAGCTGTCTAGATTAATGTCAAAGCAAAGCAGAAATGTTGGTTATGGGCAATGTGATTGAGTGTGATGTGCTTTTTAATTTTTAATATATTGACACCAATGACATACTGAAGGTATTCAAGACACTTAACAATAAAAAATCTGTTGACTTATGGGGCATTTCTGTTAAACTTTTTAAATATTTTAGCTTTTTTCTAGCTTAGCTACATATTTAGCTGCAATATTCAACAGATGCGTAGATACAGGGGTATTTCCTGATCTAATGAAACACAGTAAAGTGATACCATTATTCAAAAAGGGATCCAAGAGCGTCCCTACTAATTTTCGGCCAATTTCTATCTTGCCTGCTATTAGTAAAATTTTTGAAAAGATTATTTTGCATCAATTAGACAGCCACTTTCACACAAATAATTTATTTCACAGTGAGCAGTATGGCTTCACTAAGGGTCGCTCCACCGTTGATGCCGGTGTAACTTTGTTAAAGCATATTTTTAATGCTTGGGAAAACTCGAAGGATGCCATTGGTGTTTTTTGTGACCTGTCAAAGGCGTTTGATTGTGTAGAACATAATACACTTTTACGTAAATTGAAACTTTATGGTATTAGAGATACCGCACTCAATCTTGTTGCCAGGTACCTTAGAGATAAAATTCAGTATGTAGATGTTAATGGGAGTAGGTCTCTAGGTTTGCCAGTAGGAATGTGCGTTCCACAGGGCTCTATTCTCGGTCCATTTCTTTTTTTAATATATATTAATGATTTGCCATCCTTTGTTCAAAATGTATGTGATATTGTTTTGTTTGCCGACGATACGTCAGTAATTTTTAAAGTTGATCGCAATTCATGTAACTTTGATACCGTCAATAACATTCTTGCACAAGTATTAGATTGAATTTCGACAAATAATTTGGTACTCAACCCTAGCAAAACCAAATGTGTTAAATTCTCTTTGCCTAATGTCAAGTTTTGTCTTTCAAATGACGGCCATACATGCAATGTATAAGTTAGGTTCTAGAGATTCTAGTGATAAATTTAAAGAAGTAGATGTATTGACAGTTGCATCGCAATATATATATGCTAATTTAATGTACATTAAGAAAAACTTAATTCTATACCTCAAAAATAGTGATTTGCACAAAGTGAACACATGGAATAAGCACAAACTAGTGGGAACTAATTACCGTTTACATATAGCTCAGAACTCATTTGCGGGGATTGGTATACGATTTTTCAACAAATTGTCTCTTGATACAATGAATTTACCCATGCACAAATACAAACGGACAATTAAGAACTTTCTTTTACAAAGGGGTTATTACACTATTAAGGATTTTTTAAATGATAAGACACCATGGGGACAGGCTTAGGCTATACTTTCTTTTCGGACCGTTTAATATAATTGTTATATAGATTTGTTAAATTCTCGTTTTGATAAGTGACATGTTAAGTGGAGGTGCCTCGTGAACACATGATTTTGCAGGATTTGGATATTTTTATGATTTGTTGCATGTAGTTTAACATCATTTATCCCTGATTATATCACTGTTCACTTTTCACCTTCACACAATTCTTTCTACATTTTCATCCCTTCACGCGTTCCACTTATTTAAATTAATAATAACGATTTGGAAAGTGGAGATAATTGGCGGTCATGGTCAGTATACCAATAGATTTTTTCTTACTGCCGGTTCGTATACCGTTGTCGTCATGCTCACTAAAATGTCATTTCTTGTGGTGGCGTCGTGTGTCGGGTCATCCCTGTCTCTCTAATATGGCGAGAGGGATGATGGCTGGCCCATGCGTCATACTTGTGAACGGGTGCTACTTGCGATGACTGGTCGATGACGGTCTTGCGGCTGGTATTAAATTTTAATATTTAACTGCATCATTTCCATCATGGTTCTGATCAATTTCGCGGATTGCCTGCATTATTAGGTATATATAATGTAAGTGGATGCTACTGTTTCACCATGTCTATTCTGACGAGGCTATCTAAATGAACATCAAAATTAAAATTAAGTATGTAATATGCTTGACTATTATTATGTACAGTAAATATATACAAGTGATATAGAAGGTGTAACAGTTGCAGCACCTTACAAAATGTAAATTATGTGTATTATCCTGGCGATGAAAAAGAGTGACCATGAGTTCTATTGCCCGTTCTTTCTTATGGTTCTACGCCCTTGCTTTGCGAACGTGGCAGTAAATGTAAATGTAGAGACATTAAGTAATTATTTTAGAAATTTATTATTTTGACGTTCATAAGCGTCACATTGTGACCCAAATGAATAAAGGATTTTGACTTTGACTATTCTGACAACTGTTATCGATATAGCTCATGTGTGATGTCAGCAGCCGTAAGTTTTAGTATACTTTCTCTTCTCTTCGTCTATGGTACAGATGCATGATCTATTGGCAGTGGAGTACGGTGGGTTTTTATTTGCTCAGTTTTATCAGGTATCCCAAATATTACCGCTTATGTATGTATACCTTTGTAATAACGAATTAAGGTTGTCGGAAATGTAATTTAAACTTCGCGTTAAGCCTCATAAAGCAATATAAATTTAGTGAATAATACATTCGTTTATCTTGGCAATTATCGTTATGCAAAATATTAATTTCCACCAGTGATAGGGTCCCTTTTCCAATAATAGCCAACCTGTCAGGTTGTAGGCGTAGATACGATATTACGGTCTGAGGTTATAATGGTTATGTTTAATCAATATTAAACAGACTGCAACCTTCCATTACGTTAATATCAAATATATAAATGTAGGGAGAGTTTCAGCCCCATCATTTTATGGATCTCGATAATAACGCCACTTATCGACAGGACTGATAGGTGGTCAACTAAAATAATTCAAAACTGAATAGAAAACGTTTTGATGTTTACAAAGATTAACGTTCACTAGCTAGTATACACAGTATACTTATATTTATTTATTTTATTTTATTTCTTTATGCACAAAAGAAGAGTACATAGGCGGACTTAATGCCTTATGGCATTATCTACCAGTCAACCTGGGTGGTGGAGAGATAAGTGTGGTAGGTGCATTTAACAAAATTAACATAGTGTAGAAATGTTTTTAAAGTAAAAGGGAATTATACAATAATATAAGAGTACCTGAGTACGTAAAAACAAATGAAGTGATATAGAGTGAGCGAAACAATTGTATAAATAAAGTAAATACAAAATTATATTACATAAGAGTACATAACAAATATACATACACATATGTACATAAATACTAATAAATATGTGTATAAACATATACAATATACAAATACATATAATTATAATATATATATATAAATATAATATACTATATTTGATGAGAATGATGGGTTGATTCCTTCAATTTGTTGAAGAGAAGCTCTCGTACTTTCATTTTAAATGCATAACGGTTGGTGGACATTCTGACTTCAGGAGGGAGCCTATTCCAAAGCAGTACAGCTTGTACTATGAAAGAAGAGTTAACGAAAACAGAAGAATGTGTGGGACACGCAAGAAGTAAATTATGCGAGGAACGAAGGGCTCTATCATGAGTAGAAGAAAGATATTGAAAGTATTTGGTCAAGTAATCAGGGGGAGAAGAAGAATGAAGAAAAGAAAAGAGTGTAGTAAGAGCACGCAAACTGCGGCGCTGACGGACCATTTTAATTCGAAACGAAAAGTAGATACATGATCATACTTACGAAGATTGTATATGAATCGAATGCAGTTATTTAGAAGCCGGTCATACTTGTTGAGATATTCTGCATTCAGGTCATAATAACACACATCATCATAGTCGATTAAGGGAAATATTAAGGTCTGCACAAGCATGGTCTTAGTTTTGGGCGGCAGGAAATTCTTGAGACGATATAAAGCCCGAAGGGTACCGGTGACTCTCTGACTTACGTCGGTAACCTGTGGCTTCCAGTCGAGAGTGGCATCTATATACAGTCCCAGGTCTTTGACGACTGGGCTGAATGGAATAATTAACCCATTGAATGTGACTGGCGGTAGGGATGTTAGGTTTAATCTGTTTGTCATGCGCTGACTGCCTACTATTATAGCCTGACATTTAGCTGGGTTAACGTCAAGGCCGAAATCATTGCACCAAGCCAGGATGGTGTTCAGGTCTCTGTTCACATCAGCTATCGCTAATGTCACGTCCTCCACTCTCGCCTGGGAATATAACTGCAAGTCGTCGGCGTAAAGATGATACGAACATCGAAGTTTAGGGGTCAAGAAGTTGATAAAAATAGAAAATAGTAAAGGAGAGAGTATGCCACCTTGAGGAACGCCAGAGCTAAGGTCACGCCAACTTGATGAGGTTTCATCAATGCGGACAGCCTGCTGACGTCCCTGAAGATACGTTGAGAACCAGTCCAGCAAACCAGGTGGGATCATGAGATAGGAAAGGATTGATAGAAGGATATCGTGACTGACGGTATTAAAGGCGTTCGAAAAGTCAACTAAGGCCAACACTGTGACCTTAGTCTCCTCCATGCCCGCCCTAATATCGCCAGTCACTTTAAGGAGAGCGGTAGAAGTGCTATGTCCAGGTCTGAAGCCAGATTGGTATGGACTTAGAAGCTTGTTTTGGTGTATAAAGTTGGACAGCTGCTTATTGACACAAGCCTCTAGCACTTTGGCTAAAAATGGTAAAATGGAGATAGGTCGAAAATGACTAGGGAGTGTAGGATTCGGAATTTTTGGCAATGGGATAACAAAGGCTTTGCGCCACAAGGAGGGAAAGGTACCGTTGTCATTGGAAAAATTAAAGATGTGGGATAAAGGAAGGATGAGGTGATCAAGGATAAAGGTGATCATACGACGGCTTATGCCATCATATCCCACCGCGTTGGACATTATGGAAAGGATAGTTTTCTTGACCTCACCTGGAGTGACTGGAGAAAAATTGAGGGGAGTTACGTCGGGCCGAGCTAGACCAGCCAATTGATCAACAGTGCGACGTCTGGTTTGAAGATCCAACTGAGCAGTAGAGGAGAAATGTTGGTTTAGATCGTCCAAGCCAACCGGCATCTGAGAATCAATGTGACGTTGTTTGCCAATACCTAGGGTCCCGAGGAACTTCCAGATATTGGCAGAGGAAGAAGAATTTATGTTTTCTAGAATATGGCGGCGTTTGGCGTTGCGTACCATCTGATTACACCGATTCCTTGCAGCTTTGAAAAGGGTCCAGTTTTCGTCGGTCCGATCCTTTCTGAATAGCCGGAATGCTCGATCCCTGCGCCTCATTGCCATTTGTACGCCTCTAGTAAGCCATGGAGCAGGGGGGCGTTTTAATTTAACCTTCCTGATAGGGGCATGTTTGTTATAAAGGTTCAGAACAGTATTATTGAAAATCTCCACCTTATCGTCTACAGTGTCAGCGGTGTAAAACTGATTCCAGTTTAGTTCCGAAGCATCCTTTTCCAAGCTGTCGCGATCTATACGTCCAAAACAACGCCTGTGCAGAACCTTAGGACGGGGTTTAGGGGGTTTAAGGTTATAAGAAAGGAAGAGGAGATCATGGTGAGAAAAACCGGGAGCAGGGAATTGGCCATGAGAACGGATCAAGGATGGGTCAGAGGTAATAATTAATAATATTATATTTATATGATATGGCAATAGAAAACACAAAAAGTGAAATGCTAATACAGATACGTAAACCATTAAATTTAAGTACTTACACACTTCACTTTTATGACAGTAATATTTTTAGGGCTTGTTTGAATTCAATGAATATTTACCATATAAAAGCAATTTATTCACTCAGTCAGGGAACTGAGTTCTGTAAAAAATGTTGAGAGTATGTTTTCAACATTGTTATGTAATACGGTGTGTGTTTTAGAATACAAATGCTTTAAGTTGAATATTATTATAAGAAATAAATAAGGCAAAGATAGCCGTGGTGAAGCCAAACAGTTACGTATATAGAGTATGTCGGGTTTAAACCTTCGCGCACTATTTACTTTTCGAAGTTATGTGCGTATTTAATATTTAATAATAGTTTGCTGACCGGGGAAGGAAAACATCACAAGGCTAACCAAAACATCACGTCTGCTAACCCGTACGTGGCCAGCGTGTTGGACTTTGGCCTTAGCGTTTTCGCGGTTAGAAGAGGCCCGAGCCCAGCAGCGGGTCAGATTATAAACAGAGTTGATATTTTTATAACAAAGACAAAAGCCGAACTAAAGCAAAGTGTAATCGTCATTCTAATAATATTTTTACTAAAATTGATAGCAAAGTTTCAAACACTAAGTACTACAAGATAGTATTTTACAGTTTAAATAGGTACTCTATATCTTGACGTTTCTGCTGACTAGCACTTGACGGGACCTCAGGTAAACTGATATTAGAGTTTGAAACCTTTACTGGCTTTTTTTATTCTGATTTGCGTTCACTCTGTTATTACTACATCACAGGAAAATAATCATGTTTACTCACGTACAAAGAGAGAATGGGTGGGACTCATATCCGTTCTATTTTCATAAGTGAGCCTAGCTCCTCGAAGCTCTGGCCTCCATTTGCCTCGCTCTCACTCATCTTAAGAAGCCTAATGGTTAGCTGCTAGGTTGCGTCTGTCTCCTGTGAAAGCGTAGTACCCGACTCGTAATGGAGTTTATATGTTTTGTAAGTTATCAGTTATCTGGTTACCATAATACAGGCGCTGTCACGGTTGGAATCAGACGATTCCTTTGTGAGATTTTCTTGGATATTACTACTATAGAAAAATGACGACAAATAAAAACCTACAAACCTACAAAAAGCTTAAATTGAAGATCCAATTGATATAATATTGAAACCGGAGATATGATTGAAACCTGACCTGTTGTTCAGCAAGTAAGTAGGGTACCTGTTCTCAATTAAATCTCAATTCGATCTGAATGAATTTAGTATTAGTGTAAATGAAAAAGAGTAATTAATGAACTTCAAATTGATTACTATATACTAGTACCTAAAATATAATACATTCACATTTTTTTTAATCCATGCCGTAGATACTGTCAGTCATGCCATGCTTTTAATAATGTCTAGAAATTCAGATTATACAAAAATTGTCCTACTCAATTAGCAGCAGAAAAATCTAAATTAGAATTAACCTGGGAACCTAAGTTTTCTATTGAATATCCTATAGAAATGAATACTTCTTTAAAAAAGTTATTCATTTATACATTAAAATACTTTTATGAAGAAAAAGTATGTAGAGCGGTAGAACTAAGTACCGCTCATCATATGGCCATAGCGGTAAGTACGGAGCTTTCATGCAGGCATTTGTAGCTCGAGAGCCATTTAATTTAGAATCTTAATGATGACGCGGTTTTCAAAGAAAACTTCATAAACGAATGTCGTTATAAGAAGCTCAGAGATTGGTTGTACACGTAAAATGGAATATTTGTTCCGTAATGAGTGCTTTTGTCTGTCTGTTTACTTAATTAGGCATGTATAAAACGATGTTCGCGTGGTACATTATGGCGAGAATTACTTGTTTTCTAAAGCAATTCATATAATTGTTAGCTTACGTTTTAAGTGTGCGCTCTAAGGATTTAATGGAAACCCGAATGCGCAATATCATTATTCTCAATCTTAAGCTTCTTATAAATGTTTGGCGTATCGCGTATTTGCTTGCTCGTGTTTTATGCCGAATCTAAGTGTCCAACCTTACTGAATTACGGGAGGTGTTTAAGAAGAAACATGAATGATGTGTCATCTATTGTCAATCTTTTCCATTTATCCCTACAATGCATGATTTTTTATTTAGGCTTGAAATAAATATACATACATACATACATAGACTCACGCCTGTTTCCCCGAAGGGGTAGGCAGAGGCATATTAAACGCCCACTTTTCGCCAGTGTTTTGATCCCACGTAATAGGTGGCGAGCCTATAAATAAATATATTAGATAGAAAATATTATACTATTTCTCGGAAAAATATTAAAAAATATCGCAAGTCAATAGAAACATAATTATGTAAGTTTTTCCGTATGACCCACATCTGGCACACCATGGAATATAATGTAAATCAGTACTGTGTTTTAGGAACAGGTATGAATTAAACAAAACTCACCATAATCAAATTTTATTACTAAGATAATATATTTTATAATAACTAATTAAGCCTTTGGTAATAGAACCATACAATCAAACTATCTGTTTTTTAAAATAGGAACTTTAGTGAGAAATAGGAAGGACAAACAGTCTTTTCGGTATAAGGGTCTTATAGCATGGAAAAGTCTGTCGTATCCTAGCTCTCCTCTAGGTTTGTAATTTATATTATCATTGAAGTTTCATAGACATACAAGACAAGTGTCATCGTTTCAATTATGAGTGATATACCATGTGGGTATACCTAACACAGAACTTCAGATCAAGCAAATGTTTGGCTATGTTACCAGTCATAACAAGAGACAGATGCCTAAATATTTATTGAGCTGAGTCTTTGTAACCATACTTGACTTTGAATCCTTCTGAATTCTGTATTTAGTAGATTCCTTAACAATATGATCCAGCAAATCTTCGTCAAAAAAATAAAAAAAAGTATTGTAAAGGTGTTTCGAAACTATTATATGGATGTGCCAACTTGTCAATGCCAGTAAATGTAGTATCAGGTGGTTGAAAGTCCATATTCTCTCATAGGTTTTGGCCTGGCAGGCCGAACAGGCTGTAGGGAAGGTAAAATCAAGCGGGGAGTAGGTACTGCTCGAGGTCGTGATGCCACTCGGCTGCATCTAGGATTTGCTTGCCTGGAATTACTAGTTTGCGGAGTAGAGTTAGCTATAGTAGACGTATTGCTCGTCGGCTGAGCCACTAATAAT
This sequence comes from Euclidia mi, assembly GCA_944739405.2. Taxonomy (NCBI): domain Eukaryota; kingdom Metazoa; phylum Arthropoda; class Insecta; order Lepidoptera; family Erebidae; genus Euclidia; species Euclidia mi. The sequence continues at coordinate 42,920,247 of OX123182.2, read as the reverse complement.
ATTCTACTACTTGGCCTTGGACTAGGTATGCTCATGTTTACATGGAAGAAACCATCCTGTAGTACTTTGGGGCACATCTCCACTTCATTTATCACCAGATCAATTCTGATCAAGTCGTCATCGCTGTCTTCATCAGACAGTTCCAGGCCATGCTGGAAGGTATATCAAGGTAGTGTTGAATCTCATCAAAAATCATTTTTCTTTCGGCTCACCTGCAAGCGATACATATATTTTGAGAACACTCACTACATGGTGTGCCACATCTGGCACATACAAAAATATTGTATTTCTATGTACTATTTATTTATAAAATTATAAAATAACAAGTAAAGTAACAAATAGAAACATAAACTTACCTCTACTAATTATTTCGTATCCAAACTATTGGAATTTATAAAGATTATTGATATTTTATACGCCACTTGTTGACCAATTTTAAAGTACCGTCAGTTGTGAATAAAACATAAATAAATACTCATTCAGAGACAACTAAACAAAAACTTTGGTATTAAATTCGATTAACCAATACTGCATAGTTAATTTAATATTTACTAGATGATGCCACTTAATACGAGTATTGAAATATGAAGGATTTTTTGGTATGTGCCACATCTGGGACACTATGCGCTGTAGGGTTAAGTTAAGATTGCTTTGAATATTATTAGGTACTTTATTAGGTATTTACATACCTTATTTTGCTTGACGTTTCGAGATGGTTGCACGTTTTCAACGTCAAATTTCTGGTGGCGTACACCCCATTAGGAAGAACGCAAGTAAACATACACTGTTATGACTTAACCTTTCAGAGGAGGCAACGATATTATTTATAAGTGGAACGGTTATTCCCTACGTGTACGCCATAGATCCCGGGTAAGCTGAAATGACGTCATTAAGCAAGCTTATCCTGATGCGTTAAGCAATGTTGATGTTTAACGTAAACTGGAGGGGTGTGAACATATTTATACATATGTCACAATGTTATTAGTCCCCTGGCAAATAAGAGGTTATGTTTTAGGCAATTCGAGATTCAGATCTTTCCAGCATTAGACACATATACCTTACAAAATATGGGCGAAATATATCTTTTGGCGTAAGATTTCTCTGCCGCATGCAAATGCCAGAAAACATTTACGTAACTACTTCTGGTTAACTAATTATGGTAACATATATATCTACGGGAATTAACGCGAACATGCATTAGGTATTTACATACCTTATTTTGCTTGACGTTTCGAGACGGTTGCACGTCCCGTGGTCGCAAGCTGACTGGTGTAGCGATGTCACGTCTCCGAGTGCGAGGTAGAAGATTCTATTTTTACCCCCGAGTCTTTGATTTTCGAAGTACCGGCGCAAAACACATTAACTGTATCTGTATATTGAACATTTACCGACTGCGCATTAAAGTGTGGTGTTGTTAGCCGAAACACTGGATTCCACGCCGATGACAATTTGAAGCCCTCTTCCCGATTGAAATTTTTATGTTTTCTGATTTCGATCGCTTCACGCACAACTCTTGGGTAAAAGTGGCGTTCCGTGGAGAGGACTTGGGGATGATGAAATTCAACCCAGTGATTGGTGCCCGATTGAAGTAAAAAGATGTGCTCCTTTATATTTATGTTCAGCGATAATCCGCTTCGTTTGCCCTATGTAAGAGCTTCCGCAGCTGTAGCTGATTTTATAGACACCTGGGGTTTGTAGCGGTAGAACATCCTTTGGTGTGCCAACCATGTTATGTACTTTGGCCCCTGGTGTAAATACGGTCGGAATGGAGTAGTTTTTTAACTTGGCTCTTATTTTATCCGTAACACCTCTAATGTAGGTGCGCAAGTAGGTCGGTTGTCTATTTACCGCCGGATATTTTTCTCGCTTGATAGGCTGCGTCATTCGTCGTTGTACCTGGTATCCGTTCTTCCTAAGTATCTCCTGAACATGGTCTAGCTCTAGCTTCAAATGCTCAGGGTCACAGAGGTCATGTGCTCTGTTTTTTAGTGACGTCACAGCGGATCGCAGGTGTATATGCCGTGCATGCGAAGTGTAGTGGGTTCCTATCTCGCGTTTATTATGGTTTGTGTGATCGGATAACGTTCTTACAAGCAAGTCGGACATTAGAACTATGTAGTGTTATTCACGAGCGAAAGTTCTCGTAGTTGTTAAACCGAAGGTACGCAAATAAAACGTTATCTACGGCATAGGTACAAACCAGTAACACCGTAATTAATCTATCCACCGCGAGTTTAGATGAATCTGCGATTAACATCTTGGCCAAACGTTTAAACTTCGCATTAACACCTAAGCGAATACCCTACGAAAATATAATCAGCAGTGTTGAGAAGAGGATTATCCGTAATAAAGTACCGCCCGGTGATGCCGATAACCTACGACAGGACGTCGCGGTGATACTACGGAAGTCGAAGATACCCACCAGCAATGTCACTATGGATGAGCGTCAAGCACTGAAAAGGATTCGGGACAACCAGGGTATTTTAGTCCTTAAGGCCGACAAGGGAAACGCCACTGTAGTGATGAATACAGCTGATTATACGGACTAGGTACGAGAGTTGTTATGTGATAACAAGGTGTATAAACCGGTCTCATATAACCCCACGGTCAGAGTAACGCGCAGAATACGAGCACTGATACAAGACGACCAGGACCTGTTCACGGAAGATGAGTACAGCAAGTTATATGGTCCCAAGCCATACCAACCATCTAGGCTATATAGTCTGCCTAAGGTAGGTAAGCCCAATGTGCCACTGCGGCCTATCGTAAGTCAGATTTCCTTGCCTACTTACGACCTTGCGAAACACGTTGCATCGGTATTGCAGCCATTAGTCGTCATGACACCGCCTTTCGTGAAAAACTCACGTCATTTCGTCTAGATCATGCCTCTATGCTTGGCGTTTGTGGACTATGAGAAAGCCGATATTATTATATTCGATCAAAACCTGGGCGGTGCTACAGTCTTTCCAACGGTGCCGGATTGACTACCGATATATCGAAGTGCTGAAGTGTTTGTATGAAAACGCCACTATGTCAGTCCGCCTCCAGGACCAGAGTTCGAAACCTATTCAACTCCAGTGAGGGGTGAGACAGGGGGATGTCATATCCCCGAAACTGTTTACCACCGCGCTGGAGGATGTTTTCAACTTTTTGAACTGGAATGGGCTCGGCATCAACATCAACGGCGAGTACATCACTCACTTTCGATTCGCAGACGATATTGTAGTCACGGCTGAGACCATGGAAGACCTAGGCACAATGCTCGATGGCCTCTGTAGAGTCTCCCAACAAGTAGGTCTTAAGATGAACATGGACAAGATGAAAATCATGTCGAACGTCCATGTTGTACCTGCTCCTATTCAGGTTGAAAACTCTACGCTCGAAGTTCTCGACAAGTATATCTACCTGGGACAAGAAGTCCAATTAGGTAGGTCCAACTTCGAGAAGGAGGTCAATCGTCAAATCCAACTCGGTTGGGCAGCGTTCGGGAAGCTACGACATATCTTCTCGTCCGATATCCCGCAGTGTCTCAAGACGAAAGTCTTTGACCAGTGTGTGTTGTCAGTGATGACTTACGGATCAGAGACGTGGTCGCTCACTATGGGCCTTATCAGAAGGCTCAAGGTCACTCAGAGGGCGATGGAGAGAGCTATGCTTGGAGTTTCCCTGTGAGATTGAATCAGAAATGAGGAGGCTATCCGCAGTAGACCCAAAATCGCCGACATAGCTCTCCGGACAGCCAAGCTGAAGTGGCAGTGGGCAGGGCACATAGCTCGAAGAACCGATGGCCGTTGGGGCAGAAAGGTTCTGGAGTGGCGGCCACGTACCGGACGACGCAGCAGAGGTAGACCCCCCGCAAGGTGGACCGACGATCTCGTCAAGACCGCGGGAGGCGGTTGGATGCGGGCGGCTCAAGACCGGTCTTTGTGGAGAACCTTGGGGGAGGCCTATGTCCAGCAGTGGACGTCGTTTGGCTGATATGATGATTCATGTAGTGTACCTACTAGGTATATAAATTATTCTGTAGGATATTACCGCTTTCATATGATTTTATCATAGATATTGTGAAGTTTGCTATCTAAACCATGGAATATCGCTATACCTTTAAGTTGCAGAGGTCAGTTGGCAGTCGCTCTGTGGAAAAGCTGATTTTCTGTCAAATCTGGTTAGACCCGTAAGCAGAACTCGGGCTCCGAGGCGTGTAAGTTTCAAAGACTTTTTATTTTTTTATTATTTTTATTATGTTACTTTACCTTTACAATCCGAGTGGACTCCAGCCTAAATTATTAACACAGTAAGAAACAGACCACTCCTAATTTTAGTTCTTCTAAATGTCTTTTACGGGCGTATCTGCATCAATGTGTTTCACATAACATAACACGAGGAATTAAACTTGGAATATCTTAATCACTATCTTAAGTATTAACCTACTTCCAGTAGAATTTGAACAATAGTGAATAGCATGAATAAATAATATCTTAAAAGCAAACCGTCACGGCAAGCAACAGTCTTCATAGCATTTTAATGTAACGCTTAAATATGAATGGATCTTCAGTCATAGTCACAGTTAGTAATCTTGCCTAATATTATAAACTTCATAGATTGTTTCTTTGTTAACCTTCCGGACCCCAATTGTACAAAAGATTTTGATGAAACTTTATATACACTTTTTACCAACAGCGTATACATACATGTTATGAACCCGAGCAAAGTTTAAACTAGTATAAAATAAAAATTGAAGGTAAAACTATTTATTCGTTGTCGAGAGAGCCAAAGCTATTGACAAAAAGTTTGTTGTTGTTCAAAATTTGAATTCTAACGACTTTGTACGTTTACATAGTCATGAAATTGTGCCAATTACAATCCACTGTGTGCTTGTGTTCTGCAACGTTCAGGAATAGTTTGTAATAATGTGTGGCAGCCAGGAATTCGGACGTAATAAATTAAGATTTTATGTTATGCTCAGTATTGTAAATAAAAAAATAAAAATAAAATAAAATAAATTTATTTCAGGCAAGATACCCATAATAAAATTAATACATCAAATTAATTAATTACAAAATTGCCAGTATACTTATTTGAATGTAATAAATCAAAATAAAATAGTAATTAAATTTAAAATAATCAAAGTATGATATAATCAAAAAAAGAATTAAAAATAATATAATAATCAATGACTGAGTGTAAAATAGGAACATAATAAAAAAAGTCAATTATTCAATAAAATAAGTAATGCAAATTTAATTAATTAAGATATTTACCACCCTCTGGGGCCCCAGACACACGCACTTGTGCTTGTACCCAGTGCACCAGGAGGGGGCTGTCGAGCTTGTGGCTGAGCACGTTCAGGATGGTGTTGGTGCTCCCACGGGTGCGGAACATCAGCGAAGCGATGCGGCGCCGCAGCACCGTGTGAAAGCCGTCTGTGTGCGCGTGCGCAAACATTGCAGACGCACTACAGCAGCGTGGGAGCCCCACCAGCACCCTGAACGCGTTATTATATTGTATTCGGAGAGCATTGATGGCCCGCTGCGTGTAATTGACCCACAGGTTGCAGGTGTAGAGAGTTTGGCAGAATGCTTTAAATAGAGTGATCTTTACCTCTAAACTACACCTCGCAAATCTGCGTGCCAACATGTTACAGCGGACCGCCATTGCCCTCCTTTCCCTTTCAATATCTCTATCGTCTTTTAAATCCTCGGTGACCACATGACCGAGGTACTTAAACTCAAACACTCTTCGAAGCGGGACACCGTTAATCAGCACAGGTGCCACATCCCCCAGTTTACGACGCCTAGATTTAAATACCAGGAGCTCACTTTTCTGAGCATTGTACAAGAGACCGTGTACCTTCGCATACTCCTCACATATGCCTATCAGCCTTCTGAGCGCAGCCATTGATGGGCTGAGCAACACCATATCATCAGCATAACTAATGCTGTTGATGCAGTAGCCATCAATCGAGCATCCTACTCCGATGTCGCTCAGCCCAACAATCAGCTCGTTCATGTACAAGTTGAAGAGTGAAGGGGACGTTAACCCCCCCTGTCTCACTCCGCACTCCAACCCGTACTCGTCTGAAAATTCACCAAGCCATTTGACCCGGTTAGTTTGGTGGTCATACCAATATTTAAAAATATTTACTAACTCACCAGGCACACCTGTACAATTTAATTTACGCCAAAGAATGTCATACCTAACCAGGTCAAAAGCCTTGGAGAGATCGAGAAAGGCTGCGTACACAGGCGTGCTCCTATCTGTGTAGTACCTGACAGTCTGCTTGAGAGTCATAATCGCACATTCTGTTGAAAGTCCTGGTCTGAAGCCGAACTGTGCGTCATTTAAATTTAGGTGTTCTTTAAGCTGTCTCTCAAGCAAGCCATCAAGCACCTTAGCAGTGGTTGTAGCTAATGATATCGGGCGGTAGTTGCACTTGTCGGAATTATCTCCAGTCTTATTTTTAATTATAGGCACTACCACCGTCTTCATCAACTCATCTGGCAAGTAAGAATGCCTTATGCATAGCGTGAACAACAGTCCCAAAAGCCTCGGGAGGTGTGGCCCCGCATACTGAAAGTGTTCGATGCTGAGGCCGTCATGCCCGGGCGACTTCCCTCGAGTCATGCCTTTTATTATTAGAGCAACTTGCTTTGCTGTGACTCGCTCGGGAACCGCAGACACGACGACCTCCGCATCCCTGGTCTGCTCACCACTTAGCGGAGAGTTCACTTGAAAGTGACATCTAAACAAATTAGCAATGTCTTTTGGTTTGCTGATGCCGTTGATACTCACAGGGACGCTAGGTTTTGGGTTTAACTGTTTAGTTTGTTGCCAAAATCCTTTAAAGTCTTTATTCTTATGTTTGGTAGCTAATATATTCATTTTTATTAATTCTTGGTTATTCTGACAATAACGTAGTTTGCTCTTAAATTTTTTCCTAGCTTCATACATTTCATTATAAATATTACCACTGCTAGGTCGACCGTAACACACCCAGGTTAAAAACTTCTGCCTAGCCTCCCTGTGAGCGTCACGAACATACTTGTTCCAGCCGACAATGTGACGACCACGGTGCCGTCCGATACTATCCCCACGACCCACATAGCTGTCAACAGCAGCTTTCTGTAACACCATTACAATGTCACCATAAAGTGCGTCTATCGCTGCTAAGTGGTTCTTGTCCCTATTACCACACATACTATCACAACACTTTTGGAATTCGTGAGGGAAGCCCAATTCTCTTAGTTTATTATTACAATATTTAGTATATTTTTCTATTTGGCTCAAATCCCTGTCTTTCCATAGGACTTTATTTATTTTGATAAGCGGTGGCATAGTTGTTTTACAAACTGTATTTAAGTTACACTGAATCTCAACTGGATAGTGATCGGACCAGAAAATGTCGTAGCATACCTTTACCGAAGAGACCGTCCTTAATGCAGCATCGGTAACAACACAGTGATCTAGCCATCTGCGGCTGCCGTGCGCTTCACTCACAAAAGTATGGGTATTTGAAATCGACTTCAACATCTTTAGGTCAACACACGTCCAGTTTTGTTCATTACAAAAATTTTGAAGTTCATTGCCGAACGATTCCCCCGGATGAGCGTTAAAGTCCCCCATAATAAATACGGTTTCAATATTACTACTCTCAACTATTGACGTAACTTCGCTTAAACATTGAACAAATTCTAATAGATTGTCAGATGAATCAGTAGGCATATAGATGGAAAAAACTAGTATTAACCGATCCGACACACACATCCTAATTGCACTTATTCGATCACTCTCACACGGAATCACAGACACATGATTACACTTACTGTTTCTCCATAGAAGTGCTACGCCGCCATAGGGTCGCCCGCGCAAAATACCGCTTGTTAGGTCAACCGCAGATTTGCCGAAGAAACCAAACTCGTTATTTATATTACCGAGCTCGGATATCTCGTGCGGCAACAGCCAAGTTTCTTGCAGTGCTATAATATCAGCATTTAAGCACAGCCGTCTTACACACTCCGAGGATCTTTTAAAAGACTTACAATTGAAAGTGATGAATGTTAAACTCTCATTGTTGGTTGTACTACCCATCTTGATTTACTTTTGCACTGGTATCAGATTTCCTACGTCTCTCTAAATCTCGTCTGCTGAAGTCCACGTACCGTCGGAAAGTTATACCGTCAGGCCATAAACTGCAGTCCAAAAACAAACTTAGTTTCTCCTTAGGAACATACATTTTAAACGAGTTGTATTGTTTCTGATGCTTGGGTTCGATCTTTTGCAACGTTATTTCAACATTTGTTTTGCTTTTAATATATGCAACTATATGATTCTCGCAGGTTTCCTTATGTACGTTATTAATAAATAGAGGGACACTGATATTTGCAGCCTTAAAACTGCCAGTGATGTCGGTGCACGTCCCTTTTCTACCTACAAATCGATTCCTATATCTTTTTCTTTGTACAACTTGCCAATCATCGTCTTTATTCTGCGTAAATAAAGCGCTCTGCGGCTCGGGCGCTCGAATCAGCTGATTGTTTGTTGCACCTACACATATCGATGCATTAGTATCCGCGCTAGTTGAAGTGCCGTGAGTTTGTCTCTCGGTGAGCATCTCAGCGCACGCAACATCTGGGCTGTGTGCGACAGGGACATCGTCGCCAGACAGCGGCGCACGCGAGCGAGACAGGGCCAGTGAGCTCCGCGCTTGAGTGTGTTGATCTACCTCCTTATCGATCGCGATGGAATGATTATGATTTTTAGCGCTTACCGACTCGTGTGTTATTTGAATAATTCCTTGGGGGCCACTTTCGCAATTTAATTCTGAGCTATCTAAGAAATGATTCTTTGTACCTCGCTTTCTGTTAATAAAATTGTCTCGTTCGAAATTATTAACCACGGATGTTTGCTGCAGATTAATAACTACATTTTGTAATCTCACAAACTGGTCCACATGAATATATGTTTCCTTAATAGTATCCATCTCGTTTTTGAGTAAAATAAGGTCCTTCAAAATCCGTGTCGCGTCAAGATGATCAAAAGTGACCGGGGGTAATTTGTGTAGGTCGCGGGCGACGAAGATCGGCAGTTCTTCAGGATCTTTCTGCTTTATTAGCGTGATCATGTCTTCTATTTCGCGTTGTGTTTTCCCCTCCCTTTTACGGTTGATCTTTCTTCCAGTTGTCTTAACTGAGGTAAATAAAAGATTTTTTGCCGCACTAATTTCTTCAGATTTAAATGCCGTAGTACACAGTCTGACCATTGAGTCTTCGTCCATCACATCACACTTGTTCTGAATAAAGGCCAGAACCTCGTTTACAACAAGATTACAGTTCGCGCACTTTAACATTGTAGTCGTCGTTAACCCGTTCACATCCGCCATTGCTGACGTTCGCGACGTAACTGCGCTAATTATGAGGCTGTGCTCTCGTGTTTGCGAATTATGTAACACTTTGCTAGATTGATATGACGTTATAATTATTCCGATTACCTACATTTTCATTTGTTGCAAAATGACATTTGTTACGCAAAAGTAGATTAAGGTTTAAAAGTAAACTTTTAACCGTAATGTTTGTTCTTTATGTTTAATCTAGTTTTTAAATTTCTCTAAATATGCTTAAAAAGATTTCTGACTATTGAACAAGAAAGACAATTTTGAATCTCAAACATCTAAAGTCGCGTTGAATATAAATGCGATGCATTCTATATTAAAGGCATGTGCTTGTGACGCCAGTAATACAGCACTCATCGATATTCTATTGTTGTGCCAATTGAGACGTGCGTATTGATATAGAATATTCATGATTATCCACACCGTGGCTTAATGTGGTGTGGAGGTCAACCACCTGCTTGATAATATACTGTTACTTTATTAAATGGGTTTACAGTACGAAAAAAGGCCATAATACCAGTCTTCGAAAACTATCACGTAGAATTTTTGTATTTTCCGATATAATTTATCTGACTTCGAATAATTTATCTTGCTTCTGAATAATATTATATACCTATACCGTCCATTATAAAATTAGTGTGTGTAAGTGATTTTCTTATTATTCAGATATGATTTTTTTATACAGACTAGCAAACAGCAGACTATTAAAACATAAAATCACAAACAAAACAAATACAAAGCCATTCAGCTTGCAATGCAAAGCCATTAATTTGAAAATACACTTTTTCAGCTCTCGTAAATGCCCTATAAAACAGTATTGTCCAGTAATCAAAATAATAAAACCTCCGAACGGAGTGAAGAACGGCATTGCCAGCTTTCTCAATCGGTGCAAAGTAAAGGGGACTATTAGAGAATGCAAACTACAGGAACGGGATGGTCCAACATCGTCGGCTTATTACATTTGCTTGCTTGCTCTCACACAAATAATTACTCTGTGTATGTAGCAGACGTTAACACCTTACAGGATTGTAACTAAAATTCTAGAATTTGAAAACCAAAAATGCTCCAGTGTAATGTACTGAATACTTTGAGCTGCAGATTTCCCTGAAATTAACTTGCACAAAGCTAAATAATAACAGTCTGGTGCCAGTTTTATTACTTAACTATCTTTTGCCCGCGGCTTCACTCGCGTTAAGAAGTATTATTATTAATTAGGTACATTTTTTGTGGCTTTGCTTTTGTTTAGCGTGTGTAAAAAATTAGGGCCTACAAAACTTCTTTGTACACAATATTCTTAACTAATCTGTCATAAGGCGCTAAAACTATCAAGCTATTGGGTGCATAGTCATTAGATCCAGATTCCGTATATATGAGACCATTTCTATACACTTCAAAATTAAATGGGAATATTAATTAATCCTGCTTCTTTTAACTCACAAAGTCCGCCATAAGTAGCATTTTTCATCATATCAGCTAAATATTCGTCAGGTATTAAGTAGTTATTACCTTTCTTGTCGTGGGTCATTATTGAAAATTTGCTGCAGTCTTTAACCACATATCTGACAATGTCTGAACGCACCTCCATCACTCTATCTTGTGTTCCGTACATTAAATAGAACACGAAACCAACATGCACTGCCACCAACAATAGGGACATCAATACATTCTTCAACTTTTCCATTAACGTTCAGATTTTCTTTAGCAATTTTTTAAAAGTCGAACCTACAAAACCTATGCTTAAACCAAACGAAAACAAAACAAATGCCAAATACAAAGCCGAGTCTATAACCAAAACTACTAAACCGAAACAAAGCAAATGCAATCCAAAATATGCCAAGAAAAGAACAGCCAAAATCGTCAAATATAATCCGCTAGAAATATTTTGGTATAGTATGTACTATACAGCAACCAAAACAATTTAACGACCACCAACATTCAACCAACTGCGTACAACTAACCTACCTGACTATGAAAGTTAAATAATAACTGGAGAGGGTTATTAATCCGCGGAAAATGTTAACACCGCGATTCAGAAAAATGACGTAATTGCAGAACGCCATCTATTGTCAACATTTAGAACGAAAATTATTTTGTTCGTCTTCATTTATTCGTTCCATTAGGTACTGATAGTTCAAACTAATATATTTACATCCTCCATCATCCCTTATTTTATCCCCATGAGGGTTGAATATATCAAAATCCTATTTAAGCGGACGTCTTCATCATAGAATTTTTAATTTCAGTTCAATCAGTCGAAAATCTAAGAAGATTTATACAAACTTTCATCCCCTATTTTATCGCTTAGGGGTGGAATTTATCAAAATCCTTTCTTAGGGGATGCCTACGTCATAGTAGCTATATGCATGCAAAGTCTCAGCCCGATCAGGCACTCAGACAAATCGGGGCCCACATTCGACAGGTGGTCCTGGAGGCGGGCAGCAATAATGCGCTCAAAGAGCTTGCCCACCTCGTCCAGCAGACAAATGGGTCGGAACGCAGAGGGAGAATCGGCGGTCCTGCCGGGCTTCTGGATTAAGACCAGATCGGCGTCCTCCCAACCGGAGGGGAATACGGCACAACGGAGGCAGTCGGTGAACAGTTGCCTCAGCCTGTCCCCCAAGATTGATAATACCGTTACTTTTCTGCTTCATTCACTTCTACCATAGTTCTGACCATGTTCGCGAGTTGCCTACATTAAAAAGACGTAAGTGGATGCTCCTGTTTCACCATATTTACTTTGGGAGGCTTACCATATGAACATCATTTACTGTTTGAGTATGATATCAATAGCTACTAAAAATTTTACTAGTAGATGTCTACAATGTGAAACAGTTGCAGCTCCTTACAAAAATAAAATGTACCACCATTATATTTGTTTGAAAAGAGTGGCCATGAGTTTTATTGCCCGTTCTTTCTCGTGGTTCTACATATTGCATTGCGAACGTGGCAGTAAATGTAAATGTAGAATAATTAAGTAACGTAATTAACTTAAATTTTGACGTTCATAAGCGTCACTTTGTGGCCTAGATGAATAAATGATTTTGATTTTGATTGCGAGCGCAAGCACCCACGCCCGATCCGGGATCCCATCGGGACCCGGGGCAGTGTTGCGGGTTCGAAGCCGTCGAATGGCTCGGTCCAGCTCGTTTTCTGTCACGGCAAGTCGGTCGTCCCAAGAGACTTGGGATGACTGTGACGGAGGAGGTGTTGAGTTACTTTTCTCGGCCCGCGGGAAGAGGGTATCGACTACCCTCTCCAAAAACGGCTGATCCAGGGTCGACATGATGGGAGGGACCCACAGTCTGAGCATTACAAGTTTGTAAGGGCGCCCCCATGGGTCCCTGTCCAGTCCATCGATTAGTTCTTGCCAGGAGCGGGCCTTGGCCGCAAGGATGGCACTTGAAAGTGCTTTCCCGATGGTCCGATACTGTTCATATGCTCCAGCAATCTCTTCAGCAGTGGCTCTCCTTCTTCTCCGGGCTCGCAAGTACTAACGGCGCGCCGCGACATGATCAAAGCGAATGCGCTCGATATCGCGCGTCCACCAGTACTGCGAACTGGGTCTCCTCGGGCTGGATCAGGGCATAGACGTGTCGCAGACAGATGTCATAATGTCCCGAAACTAGTCCGCCTGCGACTCGGGATCGGGCGGGATTCCCAAATTGGCGGCCTCCCACTCAGCCACGTGGGCAGCGGCTGCTAGCATGTCTCCGTCAAGTTGTCGAATGTTCCAGCGACGCGTCGGAATCGCGTTGGGGCGCCACGGGATATCGCGGGGTGGGTGGAAGGTCACGCTGAATTCGATCAATCTGTGATCTGACAGCGTGGTCACATTTTCCGCGACAAACCACCCCGAGACGAGACGTTCGGCAGAGAGAGACGTCCACGAAAGATCGACGATCGACTCCCCCTGCCAGCGGACACCTGTACTAACTGACCCCCGGTTTAAAAGCCGGAGGTCGAGTTCAGTTGCCCATTCGAGTGCCGTCTCTCCACGCAGGTTGTTCCGGGTGTCACCCCAAACGCTAGAGTGCGCGTTGAAGTCACCCAGGACAAACACCGGACGGGACTGATAAACCCTAATGTGGTTGGCCAGCCCGTCGAGGTAGGCCTCAAAAGCGGCAAGGCCGCTGTTTGGGGAGACATAGCAGCCGACGACGATCGCAGGACCCCATTCGACAACGACGAAACCCGGCCCCTGATGGAGCAGGCGGCAATGGGGCTCTCTTTCCCCCCCCGCCCAGTACACAGCGATGGAGCCATCTGATGCCCCGAACCAACGAGGGTGGTCCGGGACGAAATACGGCTCCGCCATTATTGCCAGGGCAACCGAACGCTCTGCAATGGTCTGCGCAAGCAAAGCTTGCGCAGCACGGCAGTGGTTTAGGTTGCCCTGAAGAACGACTAAAGGGGAAAAGAATTTTATGCCTCCATAGCCTCCCCAGAGCCGGTAACCGACTCCAACAACCCAAAACCATTGCTGGTTTCGGTAACCGCCGTGGCAGGAGCGGCGGTAACCGCAGCCCGACCTCTACCACCCCTCTTCTCAGGAGGGGTGCAGGCTTTAGTGCCCACCCGGTTGGCCGGGCGCCCCGCATCCGTGCACACAGGGCACCGCGGAGCGCTCTCCTCACAACCACTTGCCTTGTGGCCCGCCTGGCCGCAGACAAAGCAGAGAGCGCTTCGGTCCCTATCACATGTTTAGCGGGCGCGCACGTGCCCCTTCTCCAAGCACCTGAAGCACTGTAGAGGTCGAGCCGCTAGGGCCTCGACACGGGCGATGACCCAACCCACTCGGAGCTTTCCCGCGGCCACCAACTCGCGGGCAGCTGTGAGCGGGCAGCGGACCCACGCAGTCCCCAAGCCCGCCGCGGAGGAGCGAATTTGACCAACCTTCACGTCGGCCGCATCGCAATTGCCCTCCGCAGCAACTGCTTCGGCAACATCCTTAGGGACTACTGCGTCGTCCAAGTCTCTCACCCGAATCTCGGCCATTTTTACTGGACGCGCCACGATTGCACCCGTTTCTGATAACGCCGTCTGAAGGCGTCTTTTTAGGTCTTCCGCCTTTTCCGAGCCCTGTTCACCGGGAATTTTGAGTATAAGGCCTCCGGTAATGGCCCGTTTCGGACGGAGGCCCTCAGTGAGCCCGAGCTCGTTGAGGTCAACCCTCTCCCTGGCCAGTCTCATCATCTCGGCTAAGGTGGTGTTGGACCCCGGTGGAAGGGTCACTGTCACCGCCGATGTGGATGGCACTTTGGGCAACGCGGGCTTCTTGGTCTTTGCCTTCCGGGCCCTGGCCTTTGCAGGGTGACTTGTCACTGTGGTCCAGGAGGCACTGGACTCAGCTGCAGGTGCCTGCCCAATAGGGTCGAGGGTTGACAATGGGGCAAGTACGGGTGCAGGCGGCGCTTTCTTTCTCCTCCTTTTCTTCCTGCTCCCGCCACCGGGCGTGACTGCGGCTGCAGTAGTGGACGCGGTGGCAATCGCGACGTCTGGTGCAGCTAGGGGCGCGACGTTATGTGCCGCGGCTATTAGCTGCGCGAGTCGCGGCCGTGCCACATGGTCCGGGAAGATCTGGGCCCGAAGTTCTTCGAGCTTGCGATCCATCTGAATCGCAAGTTGAGCCGAGATTTGCGACGCCAGGTCCGTATAAGTGGAGCCATCGTGGCTCACGCATGGATAAGGCGCCGCGACAACTTGTTGCTGGACCCGATCGCTATTCTGAGCCTGGGCGGGGCGGAAGGGAAGAGGAGGGAACTCCTCTTGGCGAAGTGGGGCCCCACATCTTGGAGGCTTCTTGGCTGGCGCGCTCATTGCCGGGTGCTTGGCAACCGGAAGAGGAGGTGGCCCGGACACCTGGGGAGGCGCGCAAGTCTCCGTCGTTGGCGTTCGCGGTGACTGAGCAGCTGGATTTGTCAGCGGCGCACTCTTGCGGAGCTGCTCGAGCTCCCTGGACATCGCGTCTATCGCAGCCTCTAGGGAGGCTAGGCGGGAGTGAAGCTCGGCGTTAGATGCCTCCTCCCGCCCGATGCGCTCAGTCTGAGCCGCAATTGCAGCAGCGATGTCCTGAGCCGCGTCTATCAGGGCCTTTACAAAGGCCCCCTTCAGGCTGCAGCTCTCCTTGGCCACTCTCTCTACAACCGCAACAGAAAGGAGCGCTTTCTCCTGTATTGCGGCTATTGGTTGCCCGCGCAGCTCCTCTAAACGCTGCTCAATCTCGCGAGCGCGTTTTGTTGGGTCGGACGAAAAAGTTAACGGGTCTGACAATAACCTCAATTCTCCGTCCGAATCAGAGACCTCCGCCATCCTGGCCCTAACCCGGGCCACCCCCTCATCTGGTCCCTCTGGGTGACGTTTCACGGCGCATTTTTGTGCACCTCGGGTCGAGACTGATGCCACAGACATGGCGGAGCTATCGCTCTCACACGCACTGTCCGCGGCCCGCTCAACTGACGACTCCGGGGTGTGCGCAGCTGGATCACCCAAAGCCTTCTTCTTCCCCGAGAGGGTTACTCGGCCTCCACCATCAAAAACGTCTGGCGACGTCCGCTCAATAAACCCAGGGCCTTCTGCACCCAATAGGGTGGTGGTGGTGGTCTTGAAGACCGCCGCGGATATGGCAGTGGCTGGTACCCGTGACAGCCCCGGGCAAGGGGTGGCTCAACGAGAAGAACCCGAACGCCCCCGTGATCTGCCCAAGGACCGAGAGCGGCCCCGGTCACAGGCTGCAACACCAGGTGAAGCTACCCTTGGTAGTGATGGATCCTCCACCTCATCATCAGCGTCATTATTGGCGCGAAGAGTGGAGCCAGAGTTTAGTGAGCGTGGCTCCTCGCTGGAATTAGTGGCTTGCGAACTATTCATTTGATTCCCACGAGAGTGGGGGAATAGATGGTCCACCCGGATGGTGCCCCCTGTACCCGGGTAAGCCTACATTTAGTACCCAACCAGGGGGACGGCTTTTGCCCTGACTGGAGGAGCGCTCGCGACTGATCTTCCCATCAGCCATGCATCCATCGGCGCGCGCCAAACCTTGGAGTCGGGGTAACTTTTTATAGAGGTTTTCTTCCTCGCGGCTCGGGCGGTTAAGCCAAGACCTTCGCTCCCAGCATTAGGTCACAAAACATGACTGCGACCCAATGCCGGGGTTACGATTTGCCACGGTTGGCAGATTTGCCTGTCCAACCACTCGTAAAACGCGAGTGCCTGGACCCGTCGCAGCCGTACCCCTCCGAACAAGGGTTACCGCGGGATATCCTTCACTCCTCTATGAGAGGAGCAAAGGTGACTGCTTGCAGTGACAAGTCACTGGGCGATGGGGTCGGCACTGCCCGACGCCGGGACTGCTTGTTAGCCTTACATAAGAACATGCTAAACATCACGTGGATATTACAATTCTGGTAGAAATTTGTTGAAAACCAAACAACAACACCCTTAAATAAATGTTTTATGAAAACAATGTTTTTACTATTATAAAATGATAACCATCTAGTTAAATGTATGTCTAAAATCCTTGTTTTTCTATTACCTGCAACATGCTTCTATAGAAGTGCTAATTGCCTGGAGTTTGGGTCTTCAACACATTATTTTAACTGAAAAATTATATCTGTATATGGCTTGTGTGGCATAGTGATGTTACTAAGGACGGATTTGGATTGTCGAATATATAAAAAAAAAACTATTCATACGAGAACGATGATCATGCGAGAACTGAACTCAATTCCGGAAACAGTGTTTAAAAATTGTTTTAATGATTGGATTATTCGTTGGCGTAAGTGTATCGCTTCTGAAGAAGCATACTTTGAAGGTGATAAAATAAATTTGGTTGAATAACAAACAGCATGTGTATTATTGATCTTGTCACAGTACTTTCTTGACGGGAAATTATATTCAAATATTAAAATAACCTTACCCTTATGTCTTACATAATTGAGAGCAGATCCATAAAAGCTCAGCTCTATTTCACAACTGAAAATCTGCATGAATAATAATTCAAAGAGCAAGATCAAAGTATCGATACATCGTCTGATTTCACAAAGGTTTGCTCATCAGCGAAATTAATATAGGCGTCATAATAATGGGTACCAAATATACTCATTACTTATGTATCAATTTTATGAAGCTGTTGGTATGGATTAACGTAACATAATTATGCGGACCAATAAAATCGACGTTTGGCACATTTTACGACTGCCTCGTAAACGAATTTAATTACCTCACTTGTATGGTATAGTGTTAGAGGATTTATAGCAATCCCGGTTCACATACCGAGCTTATATAGTTCTACGAATAGTCAACTCATAGACGCAGACTATAGAATAGCGAAATTGTTATTTTCATCGAAGCAAACATTTATCCTCTTCGATGATAAAATAAAGAAAATATGTGTCTCGCCGTTTTAAAGTGTTGTACATGGCTTTGAGCTATTGAGTGTGTTCCTGAAACTATTTCCAACATTGTAAAATAATGTGTTGAAGCTGGTAAAAATCAACATAACTATCATGTGATACTATTACACATAAGATATTAAAATCTGTTCTGTGGTTATAACACAACACACTTTTTAAAATTTGGACTTGTACACAAAATATGTTATTCTTTAGTATTTAAACGTAACGGTCGAAATCGAATGAAAATATGAATAATTCATTATCCTCCTAGCGTTATTCTAGAGGCATCCTGGGGTTACTACTTACTAGCCTGACAGGATTTTACTGAATTAGAGCCTTTTCTACATAGCCACTGCCATTTTACCCTCGCAACCTAAAGAGCAAAACCATGGCATATTGCTATGTTTTGTCATTGGCACATTGACCAGTGTCAGTTTATTCAAAGGTACTGTCTCCCTATACGACTTTCAAAGATTTTCAGGACAGCATGAATCTACGGTTTAATGTGCTCAGCGAAGCACGGGCCAGGCGATAATTAACAATATAATACGTATTGTATATTTTTGGCAGTATTTACTCGTAGTACGTGATTAAGTTGTTTTAGTGTTGCATGATTAGTTCATAAAACAATTAAAATTAAATTTAATTCGCAACCAATAGCCCACTTGTGCCAATGACAAAACATAACAAAGTATGTTTTAGCAAAATAAATGAATTTGAATTTGAAGAATAATTTTCCAGTTTTGTATTACGATTCTAAACAGTATATTTGACGACGCGACGTGAATTTAGGCAAATTTTGTGGAATCAAATTTGTTTAACTTTACCTTAGGCAAATTTTGTGGAATCAAATTTGTTTAACTTTACCTTAGGCAAATTTTGTGGAATCAAATTTGTTTAACTTTAGCCGTGCATTTTAAATATTTGGTGTTTAATTCATTGTAATATATCCTTTTTTGTTATGACCGGCATAGAAAGTATTATTTGTGTTTGATTATTCATTATTTTTTTCTTTCTCCTAGCGTTATCCCAGATTCAACCCGAGGTCCGCTTACTAGGCTAACCGGATTTGACTGAATATTTGCATTTCCACAGAGCGACTGCCTGTCTGACGTCCGCAACCCAAAGGGATTGCGATATTCCATGGTTTAGTTAGACTAGTGTCAGTTTATTCAGAGATAGGTACTGACTCCCTTTAACGACTGTCAGAGGTCTTCATGACAACCGGGACCGACGGCTTAACGTGCTCTCCGAGGCACGGGGCAAGCGATAATTAATAATTCAATACGTACATAACTCCGAAAAGTCAGTGGTCCGCGCCGTGGATTCGAACCCGATACCCTCTGCATGGCAGTCTGTTGCTATCTCCACTAGGCTATCGCTGCCTCTGATTATTCATTCTTTAACTGTATACATTCTCTGGCGTATCATAATTGCCTGCTAAGCAAATGTTCAAAATTTTATTCAGTTGCCAGGGCTTTACATAAAGATAAAGCCGAGGAAACTGAATGACAATGTGATCGTCTTACCTACTGAACAGCCAAGATGAAAATATATACTCATAAATCACTTAAAAGATATATTGATATTCATTTATTTAAATAGGATCTCCAACATGAAATCACTACATAGTTTAAAACAAAGTCTGTTTTCTGTCCCTATGTATGTTTAAATCTTAAAAACTACGCTACGGATTTTGATGCGGTTTTTTTAATAGATAGAATGATTCAAGAGAAAAGTTTATATGTATAATAGACCCGGGCAAACCCGCTGGCGACGTCTAGTACATGATAAAATTATATTTGTAAACAACTAGTCTTGTGTTTCTTCACGTGGAGGTTACCACTGCATGTTAAAAAAGGCACTAATAATATCACCATCGATTATAACCTTTGTGCAGCAACGTCTTTTTTGATAGTTTAGTAGGTATGTGTAGGTAAATAATACAAAAGCGTTTAGTACATATTTATACCTTAAACTTTGTATACGTACTTCAAACTCGGTTAACACAAACTGTTGTGCGCTGTAAAGTATTAGAGTGTTTGTACTCGTTTTCAATATCAGTGGAGCGTGGTGGCTTTGTCTTTTCCCCCTACATTTTCACAATGTTTTCACTGAGGCCTAGCTGTCGCATGTCGCTCCGGAGAGGAAAAATGGGCCAGTCACAGGTCACGAGCGCCTGAATTGGGGATCGTTGTATGCCGTTAAGTTGAATGATTTTTGTATGGTTTGTCAGTGATTTTTCACCTCTATCCTTGGATTTTTATGCTTTATTTTCTCGATTATTCACCTTTAGTTTTTTAATGCATTTTTAAGACAGTAGATTTTAGATTTGATTTTTATTGCAATTTGATATCACCTTTAGCATTTAACTTTACACCTAGACTATATGTATAATTAAGTCAGAACATATCTTGGAAGGCGAATGTAATAAAGAGTTTTAGTACAATTACGTACGTAACGGGCTTCGTTCTAAGAATTATGATGTCAGCAACGTGACAAGACGCGTTACAGAATATTAATGTGTCTTACCACAATTGTCTAACTTTTTTTGTAACTTAATTTGTAAGGCTTGTGCCAGTTCGCAGTGTAGCAGTAATGAATGTTTCAAAATGTTGATAAAATTACTTCCTTAAATCTCTTATTTAGTTGGTCAGTTTAGACGTGCCAATTACACAATTAATTAAAAGTTGAAGTCGCGTTGCCGACGACAAAACAACTAAACTGCCAATTTATCTTGTGCATTCCGGGTGCCACGTATCTTACAAAATATAGAGGAGTGGGAGCGCGTCACTTAATTAACTTTAAAGCTAGCTAGTAACTTCGTAATAGTTCCCCCCTAAAGAGGGTAGGAAAGCTAGGCTTTGCTACACATCGCGTTATTTGGTGGGAAAGCCGTCTGAGAGGTCAAACGCTACGAACTTAGCCCCCTCACTTAAGTGTATTCCAAAGTTCAGTCAAACTTCGCAACTCTTATCTGTCACCGCGTATTATGTTTGACTGCCTGTATGTAGGCGATGTTTCTCTTCTCTTCTTCATTTGTTAGGAGCGAGGCTAATGTGGCGTAAGAAGCTTAGTTCCATATTGTTTATTCTTTATTATACACGTATCACTTATTTCAGTCCAGAATGTGCGGAGTTGTAGCATACGTCAGTTTGAGAGTTTATGTAAATATGTATTGTTTAAATACTTGCTTCGAAATATTTGTCGTCGGGCGTCAGGGTGAACCGTAATATTTGACTATAGAAGGGATTAATTTGGCGTAGACTACAAATTGAGGGTGACCTTTCATGTGGGTAAGGACAGGGTTTATGAATGGTCACCCAATCTAATTTTACAAGTTCTTCATGACTCTGCAGCCGAATTTTGTAAGTACCCTAATATTCAGAGGTAATGCCTGCCGGAATTAATTATTTAGATTCGACATCAGATACCAGTCAATATTACTTACGTAAGTTAGTGTTACTGGACGGCGTCTTTGTTTCCCCATGCTATCTTTCATACCCACGTCTATGAAAGTGGATCTAGTACTTAAAATTTCATTATTTATAGAAACTGGTAGTCAATATGGGGACAATTAAATACACAGACGTATGATGAGGCACGTGCTATGAGGCATTCTTGTTAATCATCAGATGTATTTTAGTTTTGTTCTTAGTTAAAAACGCATAGACTAGTCATGAATCTAGTTGATATAAAACCGTAACTGACGGATTTCGGAGATAGGTAACAAACATAAAAATTACAATAATAATATAATTAAAATACCTAATGATTTTAAAACTTATTACTCTGCCGCGTGTAGTGGTGTACCATAGTTTAGTAAGTATATATATCAATGCATAGCGAGAAAATAAACAGTCTTACACAGAACTCAAGACGTTTCACTAGTTCCCCAAACAACGTACCTAAGTTCCCTACATGGCGACCCTGCCATTTTTGGCCGCGAGTGCATAGTTACAAGTAGTAATCAATTGGACTATGACCCCGAAGTAATAATTATCTGGTTCTCTAGTTTTTTCCTATTCAATACTATTTTCGGAAATGTTGGCTACGTAACGAATTATACTGCAACATGGGTTCGCAACAGACAAAAGAAGAAACAATAATAGCCCAGAATGCAGCCGGTGCTGGCAGAAACGATGCAACCTCTGAGACTGGCTATTCCAGCGTAAGCACCACCAATATTCTTCTTACCATCATGACCATCGTTCTTTTGGCTGCCGCAGTCTACGCATTTTGTTTTTATTATAAGAAGATGCACGTAACATGGATAGACAGGCAAATGAATCGCAGATCCTTACGCCGCAGAGAGGCCGTCGCGTACCTCACGGAGCGCCCACAGCGCCACAACATCGAACAAGTATAGATAGTGCGTTTGCGTAAAAAGTGTTAAAAGGTAAAAAGTGCGTTTGCGTGTACCCCAGTACAAAGTGCGTTATCGGTATCAAAAAGTGCGTTGCCAATCGTATTGTAAAAAGTGCGTCTATGTGCGTCTATGTGCGGAAATAAAAGTCGTCGCGTTTATCTTCATTCGTAAATACGTCATATCATCACGGTATCGTCGCGTACGGAGTAAGTACGAAGTGACTATAAACAATAAAACAGTGTGTTCGGTATGAAACTAGACATTAATGTCTAACTTTTACAGGTTAAGGTATCATTTGCCAGCATATCTACGGTTAAATTACGTTTATATATTATACTTTTGTCTTAAAATGCGTAAGTTTGTATTAATAAGTGATAACAAAGTTTTATTCACTGCATTTGTAATCTGTTCATAAATCGTGCACTGCGACTCACCGAACATGATAGCTCTCGACGTATATGGAATAGTTTTGAATAGTTGTACTTATTAGGGACTCGTTCGTATGATTTAGGATTAGTTTGAATGATGCAATCTTTTCTTTGTTTAATTATATTATGGCCGAAGAGTTTTTAAACATATATGATGAACTGAATTTGATTCGTAAATACTTAGTTAAGAAAGGTCAAAGTCGATTCAAGGGCTCCGTTGCTTTAAATAAACTGAAAGAAGCGAAAGTTTTATATAATAAGTCTTTAGTATTAATATCAAAGTTAACTCGAGATGAGAAACCAGAAGTGGTGACGTCCTTGACTACGACTTATGACAATATTAAGCGTTTATTTGTAGAAATATCTCATTTATGTACCCCGAGTGATAATTTAACAGAAAAAAAAATGGAGTTTGATATGCGAACGGCATGTAGTTTGATTCCTATTCTGGATGGTAAGGAGGACACCACGAAGCGATTGATAGATGCTGTGGAAATGTATTCAGAAATGTTAGATGAGCCAGGTCAAAACCATTTAATAAAATTTATTCTGAAAGGTAGACTTTCGGAAAACGCTAAGTTGCGTATGTTGAAAAATTACAGTACAGTTAGTGACTTAATACAGGATTTAAGAAAACGTTTGCTGACCCCTAAATCTTTTACAGCCATACAATCGCGACTCGAGCGTACGAGCCAAGGCTGGAGGTCAATCGACGAGTTTGGCACCGAATTGGAAAAACTTTTCACAGATCTGACGCTGACCCAGGCGGATGGTGATTCGTCCAAGTTTGACATTTTAAAGCCTATTAACGAAAAAATGGCAATTAAAAAATTTGCAGAAGGCCTTAAGGATACGAGACTTAGCACCATCGTGGCTGCCCGGAACTACAGCAGTCTGAACGAGGCGATCCAAGCAGCCAAGGACGAGCAGCTGTCAACGCCCTCTACTTCTACCAGGTCAGACGTTATGCAGTACTCACGAAGACCTCGAGGTAAGTACAGAGCTTCTACCGGACCGAGAGTTCAAGGTCACCGCGGGCGTGTCTACTCTAACAGTAACAATTTCCGTCCTCATGATTATCGTAGACCTTTTCAAAATTTTAATCGTGGTAGATTTTATGGTAGTAGATATAACCGTCGTGGTGATTGGCATGGCAACAGCCGTTACGTTTACTCAGCTCAGAGGACCGAAGATGATAAAACCCAAAAGCCAAGCGTCCCTGAGAAATCTCAAACTGTGACGAGTACGACAGATAAGTTTTTTCGAGCTTAAGGATTTTGTTTTGTCATGCAATGGACACAGTAGATTCGTATCATTTTATGTCAGTAATAGGAAATACATATTTTTAGTCGATACAGGAGCATCAATATCAGTAATTAAAAAAGACGATTTACCTAACTCTATTTGGATATCTAAAGATGATACTGTTATAAACGGTATAGGAGGTCAAATTTGTTCTTCTGGAAATGTAACTCTTAAACTCACTTTAAGAAACTCTGATACGTTGTTACAAAAATTTCACGTTTTTGAAAAATTACCTTTAAAGGCAAGTGGAATTTTAGGATTAGATTTTCTTTCTAAATATAATTGTAACATTGATTTGCCTTCTAATATTTTAACTATTAATTATGATGGTAATGTAGTTTCGCTACCCCTCTTGGAGAAACCAGACTATAGAAATAATTTTGTTTTACCGGCGCGGAGTGAAACTATTCATTATGTTTATATAAGCACTGATGTGAAAGATGATTGTGTTGTTAGCGCGAGAGAGATAGAGAAGGATGTTTTTCTAGCTTCAGCGATTGTTAGACCAAAATGTGGCAGAATACCGGTTAAAATACTTAATGTAAGGGAAGAAGAAGTTACTTTAGAAAATTTTGTCCCAGAAGTTAATTTTTTACATGAGTATAATAGTTTTTCTTTTTCGAAATCAAAGGCTGATGTTAATAGAGCAGAAACTTTACTTTCATTGTTAGAATTAAATCATTTAAATGCTGAAGAAAGAAATGCTATTGAAATTATCTGTTCTAAGTATTCTGATGTGTTCTTTTTGCCAGGAGATAACTTGAATACAACAAATGTATACGAACAAACAATTACACTAAAGCCGAATGTTAGCCCTATATATACTAAGCCCTATAGGTTACCACAATCAATGAAACCGGAAATTGATAGACAAATCAAACAAATGTTGAACGATGACATAATAGAAGAATCGACTAGTGAGTGGTCTAGTCCGATACTTCTAGTTCCCAAAAAATCTGACGGTACGAAAAAGTGGCGTTTGGTCGTTGACTATAGGAAACTTAATGAGGTTATTGTTGACGACAAGTTTCCACTACCAAACATCACTGACATCTTAGATTCGCTCTCTGGTTCTATATATTACTCCCATCTAGACTTAAACCAAGGATATTACCAAGTCAGTTTAAGCCCTGAAAGTCGTAAATATACTGCTTTCACTACTAGCACAGGCCAATACCAATTAAAACGTCTCCCAATGGGACTTAAGACTTCCTGTAGTAATTTTAGTAGAGTTATGTCTATAGCTATGTCTGGTCTGACATACGAGAAGTGTTTTGTATATATGGACGATTTAGTTATTTTTGGAAGAAATCTAACAATCCATAATTCTAATCTAATATCTGTCCTTGAAAGATTAAGAAAAGTGAATTTAAAACTCAATCCAGACAAATGTCAATTTTTGAAAAAACAAATTTTATATTTAGGACATTTAGTTTCTGCTGATGGTGTACTACCTGATCCAGAAAAAACTAAAATTCTACAAAATTATCCCGTTCCCAAAAGTATTGATGATGTCAGACGTTTTGTAGCCTTTTGCAACTACTATCGAAAATTTGTACCTTCATTTGCTGAAATTACATTGCCTCTGAACCGATTATGTAGGAAAAATACAACCTTCTGTTGGACTGATGACTGTCAAAAATCCTTTGAATTTTTAAAACAATCTTTAATGACCCCACCCATTCTTCAGTATCCCAACTTTTCTGATAAAAACGAATTTATATTACAGACCGATGCATCAGGAATAGCTATAGGCGCAGTTTTATGCAATAAAGATTTAAGACCCGTGGCTTATGCTAGCAGACCCCTTAACAAAGCAGAATTAAATTACCCCACAATTCAAAAGGAATTAACCGCCATAGTATGGGCCGTAAAGTATTTTAGGCCATATTTATATGCTAGACATTTTACAATAATGACAGATCATAAGCCCCTCGTGTATTTGTTCGGGATGAAAGACCCGTCAAGTAGACTCTTAAAGTTTCGTTTGACTCTAGAAGAATACGATTTCAAAATAGTGTATGTGAAAGGTAAGGACAATGTAGTCGCGGATGCGTTGTCCAGAGTGTGTATTTCATCGGATGAGTTAAAGAGTATGAATGAAGCAGTTTCGAATGTAAACGTTTTAACTAGAGCACAAAAGAGAAGAATGGACGAAGACAGTAAAAATAGTTCGCCGTTACTTAGTAAACCCACTGATGACAGGTCTGATCAACCTAGAGTTGTGGAGTTATTAAGGAAACCGTGCGATCTGATAGAGATGACTTTAGTAGAAAAAGATAAGATAGATAAATATAGAGAAATGAATTTAGTTAGTGACTAGGATGACTGTTTTGCGTATATACCTAGTAAAATGTTACTATGTGTAAATCTCAGCTTTAGAGCACAATTCTCGCGAGCCGAATTTGTGTCTAAGTTAAAGAAATTTTGTAAGAAAGTAAAAATAGAAGAAATATGTATAATTAGAAATGATGAAAATTTAGATTTTATAAAGGGAATATGTAATGAGCTCAAAATATTAAAAACATGGACCGGTCCGAGAGTATGCATACTAAAAGGAATACAAAGAATAGACAATGATAAGGATAAGAAATTTATATTACATGATTTTCATCTGCTACCCACCAGTGGCCATGCTGGGATACGCAGAATGACTAATAATATAAAACGTCAGTTCTACTGGCCAGGCCTTGACAAAGATATACATGATTTTGTTAGCAAGTGTCCAAAATGTCAAAAGACTAAGTATAGTAAGTACATTAAACAGCCAATGACAATAACAACGACAGCTACAAGCGGTTTTCAAAAAGTATACCTAGATTTAGTCGGTCCTTTAGATAGAGATGAAGAAGGAAATTGTTACATACTAACAGTTCAATGTGAACTAACCAAGTTCATAGAGGCGTATCCACTACAAAATAAAGAAACGGTAAGTGTTGCAAGAGCTTTTGTCCAAAATTTTATTCTGCGATTCGGTATACCTGAAATTATTGCAACTGACAGAGGTTCGGAATTTATTTCTTCAACAATGGTAGAAATGTGTAAATTGTTAGAAATAGAAAAGTTGACATCCACAGCTTACCACCATCAATCGATCGGTTCTTTGGAAAACACTCATAAGCATTTGAATGCCTTTTTAAGAGCTTACTGCACAAATAATGGTTATTCATGGTCTCACTGGATACCATTTTGGTGTTTCAGTTACAACAATACCATCCATACGGAAACAAAATATGCGCCCTTCGAACTTATTTTTGGTAGACAATGTAATATTCCAAAATCAATAAGTGTAAATGTAGATGCATTATATAACCCAGATAATTATGCTTTAGATTTAAAATATAGAATGCAAGTAGCACTAAAAGACGCTAGACATAACTTAACTATTAGCAAAGAGAAAAGAAAGGAATTATACGATAAAAAATGTAATCCCATTACTTATAATATAGGTGATTTAGTTTTAGTAAAAAATGAATCCTGTAGAAAATTAGATGATGTTTACGAAGGCCCTTTTGAAGTGGTAGAAGATATGGGCCCTAATGTTAAGATAATTAGAAATAATAAAACTGATATAATCCATAAAGATAGAAGTAAATTGTATCGTAGTTGATAGTACTATAATACTTACATATATATTTTATTATAACCAGTACTTATTTTGTAATCTTTAATTATTATGTTATTTCAATATGTTTACATGTTTAAATTACAGTATTTAAACAAAAAAAAAATATTCCATTGTAATCTTTTTTTTTTTCGTTCACCCCCGGAGGTGTAGTGGTGTACCATAGTTTAGTAAGTATATATATCAATGCATAGCGAGAAAATAAACAGTCTTACACAGAACTCAAGACGTTTCACTAGTTCCCCAAACAACGTACCTAAGTTCCCTACACGCGTGTGTCTGTCTTATCTGTCTGTTTGCGATAAACTCAAAAGCTACTGAACGACTTTTCGTGCAGTTTGAACCAGTAAATGGACTGATTCATGAGGCTGCCCGGCTGGTTGAAATGTATAATTTATCACAAGCGGCTCTTCTCTACGGGCGACGAAGCCGGTGGCAGCAATCATCTAAATAATATAATACCCTTTGTTCTTTATATATCTATATATTGCCTTACATATCCAGCTGAATTTCCTCTCGTAGAGGTTAGAGAGCGTGTTTAATGAACCCCCGAATAAAACCACAGGCACTGAGCGTTCTCCGTTTATTAATTTTGTCAATATGTCATATTCTATGTGGCATTTGCGGAATTGCAAAATCATAGAGGTACTCTCATGAATTGTGGTATCCACATTGAAGTTATGTTTTTAGGTATAAATATGACTGGATTTTGTGTCGTTGGTTATGGTGAAGCTGTACAGTACAATATACAATAGATATGTTTATTTCCCAATTTCTGATCATGGAATTAACGAGTAACATAAAAATACCTAAATATTTAATGCACTGTCGCCACATTTTGTTGGTATTTTCTAATCGGTTCATGCCTCTTGCCTCAAACAAAGACAAAAACAATAAAGAAGCGAGTTGTACAGATATATGGGGTTGATCTGACCCCTCAATATAACATAAACATTTTTTTTTATCCATCTACTTAAAGCCATAACAGTTGCTGGATATATCGTGACTCGTAAAATTAAGACAATGCGAACAACGTTTTTTCTAAGGGCTGTTGTACCAACGCATATTAGCGATACATCCAATGGGTTATCTCAGGAAATCCGACCTCTCCGGCCGGATGCCGCGTCTGTCTGTACCCCGATAAGAACCCTCCCCGATTACTGAGCCCTTTAATAGATACGTAATTCGAATGTGCTTTGGTTTCAAGTGCCTTGTTACGCGTGCCGTTCAAAACAGATTATAGTACGCGTTTAGATAAACAATGCGTAATATTATAAGATTTTGAGTCACTGAGTCACAGACAGTGTCTCAAGGCGAAAGTCTTTCACCAGTGTGTGTTGCCAGTGATGATCTACGGAGCCGAGACGTGGTCGCCAACTATGGGCCTTATCCGGAAGCTCAGGGTCACTCAGAGGGCGTTGGAGAGAGCTATTCTCGGAGGTTTCCCTGCGAGATCGAATCAGAAATGAAGAGATCCGCAGGCAAACCAAAGTCACCGACATAGCTCTCCGAATAGTCAGGCTGAACTGGCAGTGGGCAGGGCACATAGCCAGAAGAACCGATGGCCGTTGGAACAGAAAGTTTCTGGAGTAGCGGCCACGCACAGGACGTCGTAGCAGAGGTAGGCCTCCCGCAAGGTGGACTGACGATCTTGTTGGGGTCGCGGGCAGCGTATGGATGCGGGTGGCTCAGTATTGGTCTATGTGGAGAGCCTTGGGGGAGGCCTATTTCCAGCAGAGGACGTCTTTCGGCTGATATGATGAAAATAACCATGAGTAATATGACGGTGATATGGTATTATTGTCTTCTCAGACCAACATTAAAAACTATCTGGTTTAGTTTTGGTTAGGAAGCACCTCTCTTCTAGAAGAATTATATAAAATGTGGTGAAAAATTGAGAAAATAGAAGGTCGCTATTAGTATGAAAAGTAAACAACTATTAAAATTTGGCTTTATTTCTTATTTGCTTGTAGAAAATACATAAATCCATTTCAAAGAAATCTGTTGTTGTTTACCAACAAAATTCTTATAACTCTTGATAATAAAATTGAAGTACGATACCAATTTATCAAATAATACCGATACTGTTTATTTGAAATGTCTTGTAAACCTTTAACACCTCCATAATTTAACAACTAAGTGTAATTGGTTACTTTTATTCAAGAAAATACTAACAAATGATATAAATAAAAGTAAAATAATTACGTTATTCTTTCATCATCATGATCCCAGTTAGAACGCGCGGTTCGCTTATTAGCTTTTCTACAGAGCGACTGTCTGTCTGACCTCCGCAACCCAAAGGCATAGCTATTCATATTTCATGGTTAAGACTAGTTTTAATTTATTCATAGGTACTGACTCCCTATGACGACTGTCAAAGATCTTCATGACAGCCGGGACCGACGACGTAACGTGCTCATTTAATACGCACATAAGTTATGTGCGTATATCCAGCAACTGTTATTTGAAATAACTCCAAAATGTCATTAGTGCGCGCCATGGATTCGAACCCGATAACCCATACATGGCAGTCTGTTGGTATTTCCACTAGGCTATCGCTGCTTTATTCTTTATGATATTATAAACTTAAATTAATGAATAAGATTGTATATTCAAAAACTATAGAACAAAACTAGTCCAATTAAAACTCATTCAGTGACTTAAATCATGTTCTTTCACAATTATTATTTGTTTTGAAACATTGTTGTTCTTAGAACAAATTAATCTCAATATTAAATAACTTGAAAAAGCGGCTCACAAAGATCTGCTTGAAGGGTAGAAACCCTTGGAGAGAACTTTTATTGTTTCGACGTAAAATTATTACGAATTTAAATAGGCTGTAAAACATAAAATAAAATAAGTTTTGGACAAAGCATTATCATCATTTTAGTATTATGCTTGATGCATGCCCGACTTACGTATTGAAGCCAAGTCTACTTTATAATAAAGTCCGAACTAACATAACTAATTATCTGCTTGTCAGAGTAAAGGCTGTGTTTATTTTAAGAATAGATGTTATTGTGTAAAAAGTACCTACTTATACAATAATTTTATTATGTGTAACATACAAAAGGTACAGTCCTCCTAAACTACTTCACCATTTGTGCGAACATTTTACTTGTTCATGCATATTATTTGCTCTTCTGATTTCCGTTAGAGGTAGACGAATTAAAAAAAAATAAAAGGAATTGCTTCAATCTGTATTTATGTTACTGTAAAAGCCAGAAGTAAGGTAAATCTTCACGTTTGCCAGTAAATCCAAAGATTTACCAGCATTAGTTGGTAAAAGGCCGATTAAAAAAAAAACAAAAGTAAGTTGACGGAGCCCTGTCATGCAGGGCTCCTATTTTTGAGTTAAGGGTCACAAGAGAACCTAACATAACCTATCATAGAATATTTGGCAATTTGTCTCTTTTTATGTTATTGTTACTGTAAAAGCCCGCAAGGTTAGGTGAGACTCTAACTCAAGTAATTAGGTTATGTTAGGTTCTCTTGTGACCCTTAACCCAAAAATAGAAGCCCTGCGTGGCAGGGCTCCGTCGACTTAGTGTTCTTTTATTAAAAAAATCGGACCAACTCATGCTGGTAAATCTTAGGATTTACTGGTAAATTTTAAGATTTACCGGTAGTTCGGGGTTTACAGTAACATATATGACTACCCACTGACAGACAACCTTCAGCCAAAACTATTAGGCGCACGAAGCTGCTGAAATTTGGCATGTTTGTTCCTTGGGGATCGTAGGTGCACTAAGAAGGAATTTCCAGAAATTCCCACAGGAACGGGCAGAAACAGTAAAATAAAAAAAAAATGCCGGCGTAGCTACAGCCATCCTCTAGTACTATATTATATGCACCAAAGTATTATGACATTTAATATGATTCCAAGACATAAAAAAGTAGCGTTAGCTATAATAATTATATCAGGTAGCTTAATTTAAATTTAATTACTATCGGCAATTTTGTCGATAATACTCTAAATATAAAGCAATATTGATTAACTGACCTGTGAATTAGGTATTAATAACACAAAGAATTATTCTTGGAGTACCTGAACCTTGAAAAAAATTGAACCCCTTGAACGCATACAACTTTAAATTGGTATCAAATATTCATCAATAAGCTCTCTGCTTTTGTAAGGCTTTTAAAGAAGGTTCGTTCAGTTGTTTACTATGTCGATTGAATGTCATCTCAGCTGAGAGGTGCGGACTTCTTTTTGTTTTGGACTCTTGATTATCGTAACTTCGGATTTGCCATAAAATTTTAGTGAGGAACTTTAGGGTGACCCAATTGAATTCTTGTTTCGTTTAATAGTACAAATAATGTTGGGTGAAGCTATTTGATTGGTAGTCAATGCCTTTGGTCGTTTACTTTCCTTTTGCTTTGTTTACATAAGTTGACTCTGTTTTTTGGACATCCCTGCTACAATCTTCTTATTTTCTAAAAGCAAAGCTGCTGTTGCTAAGATGGTACATAGTTGTGATGAAATGAAAGTGAAATAAAGAAATAATTCCGTTATTATATTGTAGGCCTACAGCCTAGAAAAGAAAGCCTAAAGCCTTTTATAATATTAAAGTCACCCATATTATTACAAAGTTATAAGAAGTGCTTAATTGTCTTTTACGTGGCAGATTAACAACATTCAGCTTCACGATTCTTAACTTTACTAACTTTCGCATTTATAATATTAGTATCAAAGTAGAATTAAAACGAAGTTTATCCACCATTACATTCTAGATGAATTGGGTTAAGTTTCGACTTTGCTGTTTGTTAGATGCAATAAAGACGTAACCTATTTTATAAAATTGAACATACCCACCGGTATCTAATTTAAACATTTTATGATAAACTGAATATTTTTCATGGATATTTAATAAATATTTTTCTATTTTAAGAAATCGACTTCATCATAGTGGCGTTATCCCGTTTATATCCAAGACTTATGCCTAGGCGTGCGGGGTCCGCTTACTTGTCAAACCAGATATGATAATTCAGGCAGAACGGCGTCGACAAAAACTGGCAACACTTACATATTTCTTGCACAAATACGAATTTTATCGAAATTAAATTAGGAAACAGTCAAATTATCAATAGTTACCTGTGAAAAGATATTCCATTTTCCTGTTTTTGTTTTTAGGAACAACTTTTACAGTGTTTAAGAACGCAAGACGGCATTTTGAGAATTTAAAAGTTGAAGTGATCGTGACGCGTGAACTGTACGATGCGTCGTAGCGCACTGAGACGAGTTTGTATTCGCTTTTCAATTTTGTATTTGCTTTAGTGGCCGCACGCAACTGTGCCGTGCGTTCCATCTGATACTAATTCTCTCATCTATGCTCGTGAATATCAGAGGTAGAGTAGTACTAAGTATCTTTGATGTGCTTTAAATACAACAGACGTAGCATGTATAACAATGGTAATGGCTATATTATTAATGCTTTAATACATAACTGATAAAACAAAGTAAATTTGAAGTTACCCTTGACATAGCTTTTTGTAAATTTTAGCTAACAGCCATCTCGATCACGTAGGTTTTCAAACAAAATAGACGGCATCGTAATCCATCCATTCATTTGGAAGCTCTGATCTCACACAGACAGACGGATAGGTACATAGGTTCACATACACATAACTTATAAAAGCCCTCATTTTGCGTCGAGAAATAAAAACAAGTATAAATATAACATCAGATCTAGTTCCAGATTTAGACCACTCCTGCTGATATTTATAGAAGAAGGTCGGTATTATTTCTTCTTGACATTTGTTCACAGATAAGACAAGGAATAAAATACCTATTTTTAGAAATTTTTAAACACTCGCGTTGCATATTTAAGAATATATATATAGACGGGAATTAACACGAACATGCATTAGGCATTTACATACCTTATTTTGCTTGACATTTCGAGACGGTTGCACATCCCGTGGTCACAAGCTGGCTGGTGTAGTGATGTCACGTCTCCGAGTGCAAGGTAGAAGATTCTATT
This sequence comes from Euclidia mi, assembly GCA_944739405.2. NCBI lineage: Eukaryota > Metazoa > Arthropoda > Insecta > Lepidoptera > Erebidae > Euclidia > Euclidia mi. The sequence goes on along the minus strand of OX123182.2, from coordinate 42,886,755 downwards.
TCTACCCCCGGGTCGTTGATTCTCGAAGTACCGGCGAAAAACGCACTAACCGTATCTGTATATTTAACATTCGCCGACTGCGCATTAAAGTGGGATGTTGTTAGCCGAATCACTGGATTCCACGCCGATGACAATTTGAAGCCCTATTCCCGATTGAAATTTTTATGTTTTCTGATTTCGATCGCTTCACGCACAACTCCTGGGTAAAAGTGGCGTTCCGTGGAGAGGATTTGGGGACGATGAAATTCAATCCAGTGATTGGTGCCCGATTGAAATAAATGTGCCGCAATCGCCGATTTGTTTGTTTGACGGTTCTTTACAGCTGCGATGTGCTCCTTGATACGTTCAGCGATAGTCCGCTTCGTTTACCCTATGTAAGAGCTTTCGCAGCTGCAGTTGATTTTATAGACACCTGGGGTTTGTAGCGGTAGAACATCCTTTGTTGTATCCACAATGTTGTATACTTTGGCCCCCGGTCTAAATACGGTCGGAATGGAGTAGTTTTTGAACTTGTCTCCTATTTTATCCGTAACACCTCTAATGTAGGGCATGTAGGTCGGTTGTCTATTTACCGCCGGATGTTTTTCGCGCTTGATAGGCCGCGTCATTCGTCGTTGTACCTGGTATCCGTTCTTCCTAAATACCTCCTGAACATGATCTAGCTCTAGCTTCAAATGCTCAGGGTGACAGAGGCCATGTGCTCTGTTTTTTAGTGACGTCACAACGGATTGCAGGTGTCAAGGGTGGTGGTGCGACGTGGCGTGCAGGTATCTATCTGTGTGTGTAGGCTTCCGGTATACGCAGGGTGTTAAGGACCCATCTGGTCTCACAGTCACTTTGACATCCAAGAATGACAACGATCTGTCAGTTTCCATTTCGTAGGTGAACCTCATTTTCGGATGAATGGAGTTAAGGTGTTGCACATATTGATCTACTTCCTGCTTACCTCCTTTTACGATACTAAAGATGTCGTCCACGTATCTTTTCCAAAGCTTGATGGTCTTGGGCCCGATGCTAAGCGCCTTTTCTTCAAAATGTTCCATCCAGATATTAGCCAGTACTGGGGCTACTGGACTCCCCATTGCGACACCATCGATCTGGAGGTAATATTGGCCTTGGAAGAGGAAGTAGTTGGCATCTAAGCAGTGCTTTAATAGATCAATATAGTTGTGAGGCATATCATTGTCACTCAGTCTGTCCCTCACTACGTCCAGACATTCCCTTATTGGAACATTGGTAAAGAGCGACTCAACGTCAAAGCTTACCATTACATCTTCCGGTTCCAATCGGATGCTTTGTACGATCTGACGAAATGACGCGAGTTCTTTACGAAAGACGGTGTCATACCGACTAATGGCTGCAATGCCGATGCAACATGTTTCGCAAGGTCGTAAGTTGGCGAAATCTGACTTACGATAGGCCGCAGTGGCACGTTGGGCTTATGTACCTTAGGCAGACCATATAGCCTAGGTGGTTGGTATGGCTTGGGACCATATAACTTGCTGTACTCGTCTTCGGTGAACAGGTCCTGGTGGTCTTGTATCAGTGCTCGTATTCTGCGCGTTACTCTGGCCGTGGGGTTATATGAAACCGGTTTATACACCTTGTTATCACATAACAACTCTCGTATCTTGTCCTTATAATCAGCCGTATTCATCACTACAGTGGCGTTTCCCTTGTCGGCTTTAAGCACTAAAATATCCTGGTTGTCCCAAATCCTTTTCAGTGCTTGACGCTCTTCCATAGTGATATTGCTAGTGGGTATCTTCGACTTCCATAATATCACCGCGACGTCCTGTCGTAGAGTATCGGCATCACCGGGCGGTACTTTATTACGGATAATCGTCTCCTCACACTGCTGATTATATTTTCGTACGGTAACAACACCCCACTTTTTTTTTGGTTACAGCGCTATACTCTGTCTGAATTTACTGTTTCTTTCTATTACGTAATGTTTTAAATCCTTTGTCTCTGTTCTATTCAAATCATTGAACATTTCTTCCTGCTAAAAGTACGAAACGAGTCGTAGAATCGTTAACCCGGAAAGAAAAAATAATGTCAAATGCTACTCTTTGTTTCGCGCGCTCCGTGATTACGTGCTAATCGTATGCGTGTAATTAAATATTTTTATACTATAATACATGTTTTTTTTATTTAATTCGATGTAGATAGAACCCCTCTACAGTGAAAACTCATAAAATATGTATGTCATCGATTAACTTTTTAAAATAATCATGTTTAAAATACACAAAGTGTTTTTTCAACGGTAGTCAATGTTCGCTGCTAAGTATAATAAATTAGAAACTGAATGTCAACAAATGATTCATACGTCTTGAACGAGTCATTCATAAAGTTGCACAAAACATCACTTCAACTTACTCACGTTACCAACTTATCAACAATAAATGTTTATGTTAGCGCGCCCATTTGACGAGCGGCGCGGCGGCACGACATTTTTTTAGAACGTGAGCGGTCGGGCGAATTCGGCGAATTGGCGCTAGAGGTCAAGCGGATATACAGAAACGGTTAGTGTGTTTTGCGCCGGTACTTCGAAAATCAACGACCCGGGGGTAGAAATAGAATCTTCTACCTCGCACTTGGAGACGTGACATCGCTACACCATTCAGCTTGCGTCCACGGGACGTGCAACCGTCTCGAAACATCAAGCAAAATAAGGTATGTAAATACCTTATGCATGTTCACGTTAATTCCCGTATATATATATATATATATATATACGGGAATTAACATATATATATATATATATATATATATATATATGCCTATATTTAGTTCATGAAATAACTCGTTAAAGTTTTGTTACAACAGGGTTTGAAAAATAAAACGTTTTATTGAATTGAAATGTACCAATGAAAGAACCGAGATACCGACGTATAACGTTTATTAGAAGATCTCTAACAGTCATTTTAGATGCCGAGGGTTAAACGGCAATAGTATCATAGAAAAGCGAGTATTAAGTCAAATCTGGTTACACTTGAAACAAATCCTGGGCCCTGGCGAAGATGTTGGAGTCCATGTAGCGGTACAGCTATTCTTAGCCTCATTGGTACAGATGCACTTAAAAGATTTTTTGATGATATTCAACACAATTCTATATTTTCCGCACCAGCGTTTGCCGCATGACGTTGATCCTATATATATAAATATCATTAAGGAAATATATTCCAACAGCAAGGCAAACATCAGACTGGATAGTCTTGGACCGACATTTAAAATAGAAAAGGGTGTTAAACAGGTTGACCCGCTCTGTCCCAAACTTTTCACATGCGCACTCGAAGAACTTTTTAAATCTGTACTTCATTGCCAGCCTGAATGGGAAAATAAATATAAATAGGTGCCATCGGCGAATGTATCACATTTTAAACTTACTTTAATATTGACTTACTCAGAATGGATAAAATTTATTTCACAAATACTCTTATGATAATTATTGCAGAAGTTTATAGTTTGTTTCCTTTTAAAATTCGCTGTTGAAATTAATAATATTAAGTTAAACTATTAAACGATTTTAAACTTTCGCGATTAGTATACATTATACAAGGTTATATAGCGGGTCTTACTCGCGATAAATCTTATATTTTTAAAGCATAAATACCTCGGTTTTTGTCAACGTTTCGGCTGACTTGCTTCAGCCGTGGTCGCGGCGGGACTGGTGAGCTCAGCGCCGTCCTTGTGTTGTGCGGGTTTTGGCACCTAACCTCACTGGATTTTTATTTTTGTTTTTAACCGCACTGTCGGTACCTCGACACACTACACTAATGACGTCTACACACTGTTGAGCTGTATCATTGCGGCGGTGTTTACACTTATTGATGACTGGATTCCAAGTTGTTGATAATCTAAATCCATCCTCCCGGTTGAAATTCTTGTGTTTTTTGATTTCAACCGCTTCACGCACTATCCTGGAATAAGAGTGACGTTCGGTGTACAAGACCTGTGCTTGATGTAGTTCTATCCAGTAGTTTGTTCCAGACTCCAATAAATGCTCAGCTATAGCGGACTAATTTACTTGTCGATTTTTCACAGCTGCGATATGTTCCTTGACCCTTTCCGCAATTGTTCGCTTGGTCTGTCCGATATAGGAACTACCACAACTGCAATCGACCTTGTAGACGCCAGGTGTCTGAAAAGTCTTAGTTAAAATATTCATATTATTTATTGCTATAATACTGAATTATTTATCTTTTGTAATTTATTTTGCTTAACTATAAATATCAACCAAAGTACCAGTGGTTGCGATAGAGTAAGTGTAAGTAACGGTTACATATCGCGTAATTATTTCAAAAGTCAATAAGCTAAGCGAAATCACAGGCTTGGAAGGCTAAATTTGTTGTCGTTGTAGTAGTAGCAAAATAATTGAAATAAAATTTGAAAAGTTATTTACTTTGTGTTGAATTTCATGTTCAATTTTAATCTCGTGTAAATCCTATGAACGTCGACAGAGTAATTTCCAATAAAAAAAATTTAAATGTATTTGTTGGAAATTACTTATTAGATATTAAATTAATGCTATAAATGATACATGGTATTAACAAATAAGAGGTTCCTAATTTTTTTTAAATATTTTACATGCGATACGTGGACCGTTTTTAATTTACGCAAAATACACGCCAGGGCGTGGATTTGCGGAAACATCCCGTGCTACCAAGTAACAAGTGGAACAGTTTCGAAATTCCATGAAAGTCTAGTTTTCTATTATGGTTTCGATTAAACAGATAATAATATTTAATATGAGTTAATGTTTTACGCACAATGGTCCAATTAAATGGCTAAGTGCGGAAACGTCTGTCCAACTAACTAACTATGAGTTAATTTAATAATAACGATAACAGTCGCCGCGTCGCAAAACTAACTATTAGACACTCGTCTATTATCGCGATTATTAAATGTTGGTGTTTGTTTCAACACTCCGTTGCTCGCAGCTAGCGTCACTTGACAGGCTGGAGCAGAAATGCTAGAAAGCCAATTGTGGAGACATCATCAGCAGCTCTGTTTATAAACTGTCCCACTGGTAGGTACGGGGCACTCTATACTCAGTAATTTATTGTTTGCACAATGTTTGCTTAGGTGATACTTAATTATATAGGTGTGTATGTAACTATTATGAGCCCTGTGTTTCTCTCTACTAGAAGATTAAGGCCATATGATCAACTACGCTGTTGACTTTGCAAGCTTTTTAAAATAAATAAATCTTTACATAATGTTCATATTGACTTGAATTTTGTTCTGGCTCTATGCCTCTCTTTAACCCTTTTTCTAGACCGCTGGTTGCAAACAAACTTCTAAATTTTGGCTTATTTATTTTTACAGTGAGACATTGCTTCTTAATAGGTTAATTATTCTTAATTCATTTGTTAAGTATGAATCATAGTAGTTTTATTAAGGTGGCTGAGAATATGACATAAAATAACTTATTTCTCGGTATTGCTATTCTGGAGAAAAAGGGCAGTAGGTACTGATGGTCGAAGTCGTGATCCGGTTTCACAAAAAAAAAAAAACTGAAACTTCATAGTTTGTAGTACGTTGCCCTAAATTAAATAGAACTATCTATGTTGAATTTCTTGAAAAATTAAATATTTCGTCTTATAAATTAACAATTACAATATTCTAAAACAAATATATTAATTGCTTAACAGAAGCCAGATTACGGCAGGATACAACGAAATTGAGACGTTCATTTTGTGCCGAGTAAATTTCAAATCGTTTCGTAAGCAAATAATTGATCAAAGTCATGTCAACTAAGAAGCGGCTTAGGATAAGAAAAACACCTTTTTAAGAAAGTTTTGTGTATCGATCGATGTACATGTATTCGTGTAAGTACATTAGTGATTGATGTCTTTAGTACACGTATGATATTGCTTGAGTATGGTGATATTGATTGATGGAAGTGCCGCGCTAGTTATCGTTTGAAGCGTTGAATATTTTACCGTATTCTATCCTTGTAGAAAATACAAGGACTATAAATCTGGCAGATGCTTTCATCCATCTTTGGAATCGTGGTTTTTAGTGGGTATTTTTCTACCCAAAATAAACAGATCGAAATTTCACGATTATTAACTGAGTCATTCCTTTGCACTACCGACCGTTATAGTTCAGGCAGGCAACAGAACAGACAGTGTTATATTACAGTGAAAGTCGGTAAGAGGGTTATAATTCCCCAGCTAATCTGATTCTTTCGTGTTAAAACCAGCAAGTATCGACTACTTTGAATAACAGGCTTCACTGTTGTAAATTGTAACGTTGGCATAAGTACAAAATGTCTGACTTGAATCGAATATCCAAAATTGAAAACAAGACAGGCGGTCTATTAAGTATTAGACCAGCCAGCCAGTCAAAATTAAGGTGTACGACACTCACAGGTGCGAAACATACTAAGCCATTTTATACAAATAAAAGAACTTTCATAAGATAGAACGATCAAAACTTTAATCAACCTAGTACTTTACCACTTCCTGCCTTCCCACAAAATGTATTTAACTTCAAAGTCTCGTGTATTCAGCTATACCAACAAAGACGTGAGAGTTCATTAACACAAATATGCTACATAACTTGTGTGAATTTGCTTACCAAATTCGATAATGAACAAAACTTTCTTACTTTCTTTCTTCAGCTTTACTATTACGGTGGCCGATTGGCGCAAAAAGTGTAGGTACTAAATTATATTATATTTGAAAAGTCTCATAAAAATACTGAAAATAAAAACAAGAGTTTTGAAACTTCTAACGATGTAGAGCAACTTGGGACCAAGTGGGTAGCCGGTTGGTTTGTTTGAAGATGCAAGTTTTCTCCTCGCCGTGATGAAAGTTAATTAACTTTTTTGTTGTGCTGGCAACACTGAAAATAAAGTTTAAATCAATATTAAACGCTATGTTTCATGAATATCGCGAATAGAAGTGTGAAATACATTGAGTTTGCTGTTTGAAACCTTGCTGCAGACAGTTATTGGCGGACAGATCAACTACCCAGTGGCAACGGACGGAATTAAAATCATCATCCTTAAACCCGGGGTGTATTTTACTTATTAACTTACACTCCTCAGCACATATTTACTCGGCTAACTGAACGTGAGCTTCGTCCATCACACACTGGCACAGTTTCTGTCTCCTTTTGCTTGACAAAAGTTTTTTAAATCTGAATACATCATCATTCTCATCATCCTCCTAGCGTTATTCCAGTCTCAACCTGGGGTCTGCTCTCTAGTCTAACCGGATTTGGCGGAATATTAGCTTTTCCACGGAGCGACTGCCTGTCTGACCTCCGCAACCCGAAGGGATAGCGATATTCCATGGTTTAGACAAGTGTCAGTATATTTTAGAGGTACTGACGCCCTATAACGACTGTCAAAGATCTTCATGACAGCCGAGACTGAAGGCTTAACGTGCTCTCCGAGGCACGAGACAAGCCATAACTAACAATTCAATACGCAAATAACTCTGAAAAGTCAGTGGTGCGCGCCGTGGATTCGAACCCGATACCCTCTGCATGGCAGTCCGTTGGTACCTCCACTAGGCTATCGCTACCTTTTTCAAATCTGAATACATTGTATAATATATTTTTTGTATGATTCACGAACCATCATCATAATTCATGTGTTCCCCATAGTTGCACCCAAGGCTTTTGGCTCGGACCCCGGTGTTGCTTCTTGTTTCACCAAAGGTAAAGAGCGTTGGGCTCATCGAAAAATGTTTTATGTTGTGATGTTTTTTGCTTTATTTTAGAAACAATAACACTAAACTCACTAGAATATGACAGTTACACCATCCATACAGAGAAATTTTTGGACTGCTTTATTTAAAAAAATACTGTAAAGTCAGTCCAACGCCGGCACCTGAACCAGAACCTCAACGTAGAGAACCGACGCAAGGCAGCCATGCCTTTGAAGCCATCTCTACCCCAGAAATCCAGTCCTGGATGTCGTCCATTGAGCAGTACCTCAACGAAGTATGCTCTACAGCAGCAGAAGGAAAACTGAATACTGAGCAGAAAATGAAAGTCAGCCATCTCTGTCGAAAAGTGGGCCATAATATCAAGCCCATAGTACAATCAAATCTCAGCAAGACCAACTCGATGTGTCTCAAAGACTACAAGATTTGCAACAATCTATACAAGAGACCTCGAAACCCACCACGAGTACACCGTCTTTCGCTGACATTGTTAAAAAAAGTGCTCACAATTTCATCCAGCCAATAAAGTTAAGTTCGGTGGCAATTTATCCGAACGAAAAGTTGAAATCTAGTGAAGACACTAAATCATTAGTTCAAAAAATCATCTGCCCTGAACAAAAGCAACTTCACGTAAGAGGACTACGCAAAACTAGGAACGGGGGCGTGATAATCAGCACTGAGACCAAAGACGACATAGAGACGGTGAAGCAATTAGTACAACTTTCAAACGCAGGCCTTACAATCAATGAGCCACATAAACGAAAGCCTAGAGTTGTGATCGTCGGTGTGCCCTCAGCTATGAAAGAGACGGAAGTTTTCACATGCCTATACCATCAGAATTTAGCAGAGAAACTTCAGGACTGCAACCTTAAGACCTTTCTTAGTGAAGTTAAGTTGAGTCACAAATCGGGCCGTAGAGACGCTGATACTTGTAACTATGTTATAGAAGTATCAGCAGCTATACGCAGGACACTGATTGTCAAAGAAAGAATATTTATTAATTGGTCATCTTGCCCGGTGAAGGATTACACCTTAGTTACTCGCTGTTAAAAGTGTCAGCAATATGGTCATACAGCCAAGTCATGCAGGGAGTCCCAATGCACCTGCGGACATTGCGGCAGCCAAGTACATACTATAAAGGACTGCCCAAAGAAAACCGAAGACCCAAAATGCGCAACCTGCCTGCACTTTAAGAAACCCAGCAACCACAATACTGGCGCTAGTGACTGTCCAGCAAGATTAACGGCGGAAAAGAGGTATATCAGCTCAATTGATTATGGTGGTGCCTAAGTGCGTCGTTTATTTGAATAATTTGCATATTCTTTTATATTTAAATTTATAATCTTAACTTGTTTTATTTTATTAAGCTATTAATGTTTCATTTACTAATATTATAAACTTAACAGCAACTCATTAGAATATTGACCCACTAACATAAAACTGTAAAATCATCTAGTTCGATAAAATGTGTGCGCATTCTAGTTTAAGTTATGTAAGTAAAAGTAAATAATAAAGGCTAAATGCAACTATTAATAACATTGACATCACTCGCGATTCTGCTGACCCACAGTTTTTGTTACTTCAGTAAAATGCTCGACACGCATTTATATTGTACAATACATGACCATCTTAATTATATGTACATAGCTATTATTTAATTTTAAGTTTTATACTGACCATTTTGTTTATTGCTAAATATGTAATATTACTGGTGTATTTAAAAACACAAATTTCAAATTTGTAAAGAGAGACCCAACCGCCTGTGATACAGTTTATAACTAGTACAGGGGTATGGTGTCCAATCGATTGAAATTCATGGCATTAAGAGTACCTAATATTATATTAGAATACTATTGATTGACTTTATGATTTCTGTAATTTTGTGAATAAAAATGTTATTATTATTATTATAGTTTAAAACGCATTACATTTCACAGTTTATGCACATTGATGTAGTGACAATTAAACATCGACAACAACCATCCGTATCGACTAACCTGATGATTTACGACATATATGATACAATAGTAAACCGATAGAACAATCACGGGTGAAACAGATTGCTCGCTGTCATTCAGAGTTCAGTTCACATTGATTTGTGTAACTAGCATCTGTCACGGCGTGACTGTTAACTTTGGCGGGGAAATTACATGCCAGCTGCAGAATTGTGGCTCGAAGCATGAGAGCACACTGACTGCCACTCACTGTGAAATAAAAGGGTTTTACTAAATTGCAACAGCTCCTATATTTTTTTTATTTTCAGCTTTTCTTTTAATTTTGTGCATAAAATTCTGTTTTGCATCTCATCATTGCGACGTAGCATTATTTAATACATATTATTTCATAACAGTTCTGGTTTTTTCTATCCCAGGTTTTTTCGGAATCATAGTTGTTACAAGAAACACTTGAAAATTACATCAAGAATTGATTGTTTACGGCCAAACAAGGCTGACCGAAGTGTTAAACAATGACAAGTCAACGATATGATCAATGATAACTGGCCATTTCATGAAAAGCGATTATTTCAAGAAATGCTCGACCATTTCATGTAATAGGCAATTTTACGAAAAGGCCACGACCTTTTACATGGTGAGTAATGGTCACTAAAATAATCAACTACTCACTGTGGTAATTTAATATTAAAATACTGTTTCACTCGTTTAACTGTGTACTTTTGAAGTTTTAAATATTTAGCTATGACTATAAAGGCGAGCGGTTTGAACCGGTTGTCGTGAGTCTTCTGTAGGATATTACTGCTTTCACATGATTTTCCATAGATATTGTAAAGTTTACCATCGAAACCATGTAATATCGGTAACCCCTTCGGGTCGCAGAGGTCAGACTGCAGTCGCTCTGTGGAAAAGCTGATATTCTGTCAAATCTGGTTAGACCAGTAAGCGGATTACGGGCTCTCGAGGCGCGTAAGTCTAGAATACATCGGAATAACGCTAGGATGATGATGATTGTGTCATTTACCACCCTAGTGAACTCCGGCTTAAATTATTTACACAGGAATAATAGAGAAGAGGTAACAGGCCATTCTTATTTTTCTTTTTTCCAACCCATAACTGGAATATAACTAGCTGCTCCAATGTATTTCCTTGCAAAATTATTCATTTATAAACTGTGTAAATTTGAACTTCAACTTGGAACGTCTTAATCACTAACGTAAGGATTAACCTACTTCCTAAAGCATTTGAACAATAGTGAATAGCGTGAATAAATATTTAAAGCAAATCGTCGTAGCTACCAAGAGTCTTCATAGCATTTTAATGTAACGCTAAAATATGTTTGGATCTTCAGTCATATGATACGACAGTTAGTTATCTTGCCTAATATTATAACTTCATAGATTGTTGTTTCCTTCGCTTCCGGATCCTTATTGCACTAACGATTTTGATGAAACTTTGTATACACTTTATACCTACAGCGTATACATGTTATTAACCCGGGTAAAGTTTAAACTAGTATAAAATAAAAATTGAAGGTAAAAATATTTATTCGTTGTCGAGAGAGCCAAAACTATTGACAAAAAGTTTGTTGTTGTTCAAAATTTGAACTCAACAACTTTGTACGTTTACGTAGTCATGAAATTGTGCCAATTACAATCCACTGTGTGCTTGTGTTCTGAAACGTTCAGGAATAGTTTGTAATAATGTGTAGCAGCCAGGATTTTATGTTATGCTCAGTATTATGAGACGGTGCTCTCGTGTTTGTGAATTATGTAACACTTTGCTTGATTAATATGACGTTTAAATTAATCCGATTACCTACATTTTCATTTGTTGCAAAACGACATTTGTAACGCAAAAGTAGATTACGGTTTAAAAATAAACTTTTAATCGTCATATTTGTTCTTTATGTTTAATCTAGTTTTTTAATTTCTCCGAATATGCTTAAAAATCATACAAAATAATTTAGCGGGTCTTAATCGCGTTAACTTAACTTATTTAAGGTATAAATAATGCTTAAAAATGCTCATCTGATTATTTATTTATTTATTTCGCTTAAGGATTTCCAACAAAGGCTGTACACATCTTATACACCACTGAGCGTATCTGTTTTTGCGTTGCAAAAGTTAATTGTTTGTCTACGTTTGCCCGACGTGATGGCCTATCATATCAGTTCATATCACGGGAGTATGTAGCTATGCTTCGTGCGTACTTTTTGAGTGGAAAAATCGCGAGTGCAGCTGTGTACCCATGGACATTTTATTGTTAGTGTACAAAAGTGAGCCTTAGTTACTTTAGTGTCAAACAATTAAAACAGTGCATATTGGACGCTTTTGACGAAGTGAAAAGACAGAAGCGTTCTTCTCTCGTTAAAAAATCGTCTCTGTATTGACAACGGTGGTGGACATTTCGAAGGACAATGAAAATACTTGTAAGTTTAGTAAATAATACGTACTTAAGTAAATAATAATTTCATACGGACGGCTCAAAATTGGTCTGTGTGGAGAACCTGGAGGGAGGCTTATGTCCAGCAGTGCACGTCTCTAAGATGACATGATGATGATAAAATAATATTTGTAAATAGCAGATGATTCTAAGTTCTTAAACACGCCAAAATTACTCTTTTCTTTTATTACAGAATACCTTCTTTTATTTTGATATGTGTTTGCTTTCTAAATACATACCTCCGTATTTAATTACTTGTGAAACGGTAAATTTTGCCGGTCCTAAGACAGGATGAAGTATGAAGGCGAGGGTAAAATTAAAAAAAAAAAAGTAACTACCTACACTTATTATTTTGCTTCATTTTATTGTCTAAGGCTACCTTCATTATAAGTGCGACGGAAAAAATGCGTAAGAGTAGGATGGAAAGTAAGTACTATCAATGAAGTAGTGAATGGATTGTAAAATATGACTATGATTTAGGTGAGATTTTCTACAAAATACAAATGATTATAACTTTACTATTTATAGATATTATGAAATTCTTACGTCACATATATGATAATAATGTCTTCGCTAATATGTCCTTAAAGCTTTTGTACTAATTTAAAAATAGTGGTCTATATAACAATTTTTTTAAATTACAATAGCGGATTATAGCCTGTGTACTCCCTCAATTACAGGAAACCACATCATGCATAAATTATAAATTCTAAAATAACAAAAAAGTGCACATAAGAGCAGACAATTTACATATATATAAACAAGAGTTTACAAAACAGGTACATGTTTTAAAATTAAAGTTAAAAATACAAAGTTTACATAGAATAAATAAAAAAATCACAGTTAAAAAAAAAACACATTTACAGAGACTGAGTAAAATTAAAGGTAATAAGGAACACACCCATTACTATACCTCAGTAAAAAGGGCAGCACTAGCATGGTTTTTGTACTCACTTATCCTATCGCTAATATCTGCATTACAGAGTTTGGTGACCAAGTTGTGCTGCCTACAAAGCCTTGACATGGCGACGTAGTACCCGAGATTTGTTTTTGGGTAAGGAACACTGAACAACTTATATATGTTACTTTTAGGCACATGAGTAGGGATGTTAATGACTAAAGAACTTAATAAATCACTGCAATCAATGTGACCGTTAAATAATTTGTGAAAAAAAGCAGCATCTGACATTTTTCTACAGTTCGATAAGGTAACAATATTATAATGTTTTCATCTTGCCGCGTCATTTGAAAGTATCTTGGCTTTATGGTCGCGATAGCAGATATGATAAAGAAAGCGTTTTTAACGCTTTCTAAGCGCTTATTGTAGATATCATAGTAAGGGTTCCAAACAACAGATTTATATTCTAGTGTTGGTCGTACTAATGCATTAAAAAGTAGTATTTTTGTTGACGATTTTTTGAATTCTTTCGTGTTGCGCCATAGAAAGCCTAATGCTCTAAAACCCTTTGATGTGATATTTAAAATGTGTGTATCGAATTTCAATTGTGTATCTATCCAAACGCCTAAATCACGAATTTTATCTACGAAGTTGATCTTAACTCCACCAATGTAATACTCATTGAGTCTTGTAGTTTTTTTGCGAGTAAAGTGGATATGACGGTATTTTTTAAGATTTAAGTGCATATTATTTATTTGACACCAATCATGTAGTCTGTCAAGATCTTCTTGTAGTTTGGTTGAGTCTGAGAGGTTGCGAATTGGCATGACTAATTTAAGGTCATCTGCAAAAAGATAGAACTTCGAGTAACGGAAGCATTTATGAATGTCGTTTATAAACACATTAAAGATAATAGGCCCTAAATGAGAACCCTGTGGGACTCCAGAGGTCACTTCGTAAGCACTAGAGAGGTAGTCATTAATAGCAACTCTTGCACGTCTATTTGCAAGAGTTGCTATTAATGACTATCTATAATTACGGGTACCAACTTATTGTCCTACACAATGTTGAAGTGTAGGACAATAAGTTGGTACCCGTAATTATTGAATAAGAAAGACAATTTTGCATCTCAAACATCTTAAGTCGCGTTGAATATAAATGCGATGCATTCTATATTAAAGGCATGTGCTTGTGACGCCAGTAATACAGGACTCATCGATATTCTATTGTTGTGCCAATTGAGACGTGCGTATTGATAAAGAATTTTCATGATTATCCACAACGTGGTTTATGTGGTGTGATGGTGAACCACCTGCTTGATAGTCTTCAAAGTCTCAAGAAATGCCTTGTACTAACACTCATAGCAATAATGTTCAATGTATACCAATTTTGGGGAGCTCGTTGTCATCAGTTAACCACTCTCACAATAATTGCTATAACTCTTGCTATATTTTCTCTGACCAGCTGGGCAAAGACATGGGTAGTCTTATGTCTCAGTATGCAAATGGTCCTGTAATAAATCATTGCTCACCCGGTGCCAGTTATAGTCAGGTTTTACATAAAATCAAGATGACCCAGCTTAACTCAAATTCCACAGTAATATTATTGTATGGAAATAGTTTAGCTGTATCAAGAAATGACATATTAAATTGCTTTAATTTAATGGAACGTCTCAATAGGAAATATAGCTGTAAATTTATTATATGTGCACTGCCTTATTCACAAAATTTAAATATAGAACAGAACAAGCACATACATAACTTAAATTTGTTAATGTACAATTGTATAACCCAGTCTTCTTGCCAAAATTATTTAAGTTATTTTGATACTAACATCTTTGTTAGAAATTTTATTTTGACTAAAGATATTATGTATCTTTCTTTTAGTTTTAAGCGACAGATTGATAAATTATTAGCATATAATGTTTACTGTGTTTTATATACACATAGTGTAACTACTGCAGTTACAGACATTAGTATTTCTACTAATCAGTATATTGAATCAACCTGTAATTTAAACTACAAGTTGAGACAACTGGCAGGCCACACTTTTTGAATGTTGTACATCAAAACATTCAG
Source organism: Euclidia mi (assembly GCA_944739405.2). NCBI lineage: Eukaryota > Metazoa > Arthropoda > Insecta > Lepidoptera > Erebidae > Euclidia > Euclidia mi. The sequence continues at coordinate 42,871,697 of OX123182.2, read as the reverse complement.
GGCCTTTCAGGCAAAGAGTTAAAGTTAAATTTATTTTTAGACTATAGAAATGTTCATATCATGTGCATAACTGAACACTGGAAAAATGTAATGAATTATTTTTGTTAAATAATTACAATTTTACTGTTAAAAGTGCGTTCACAAGGAACGAAGCTATACATGGCGGCTCGTTAATTTTGGTTCATAATACTCTAAAGTGTAAAGAACGTAATGATTTAGTTAAACTTTCTGTGGAGCGCAGTGTTGAACTATCATGTATTGAACTTGATTATTTTGTTATAATTTGCGTATACCGCCCCCCCCCACAGGTGACTTTAATATTTTTGAACTGACTATGGAAGATGTTTTACAGCGTATAAAATGTAATAGTAAAAAAATAGTAGTATGTGGCGACTTTAATGTCAATTTATTAGAAGTATCGCCTTGAAGTGGAAGATTGATAAATTTATTTAAATCTTTTAATTTAAACTATTTATTTTTTAACCAACTAGAGTAACCGCTACTTCTTCAACTTGTCTTGATAATATTTTTAGTGATGTCACTGCGTCAAGCACTGTAATCCTTGACGAGCTCTCGTCTGATCACTGTGGACAGTTAGCCGAGTTTGTTAGTTACTCCAGCAAGATCTTGTCACAAATCACCTGCAGACCTATCACAAACGCTCGTTGTAATTCGTTCAAAAACAAAATACTATCTGGTGTGAACTCCTCGATTTTAAAATACACTAACCCCGATGTCTTATATGAGTCGCTTTTTTCAGTTGTCAAGGATGCTTTAAAAAATGTATTTAAAGAAAAAACTGTAGAAATAGGTACCAATAAAAGATTTAATGAGTGGGCCACTACTGGTATACATGTGAGTAGAGCTAAATTATATGAATTATATGCTATAAAATCCTACAATTTTAATCCACAGTTTATTGAATACGTTAAAAAATATTCAAAATTATTTAAGAAAGTCTGTTTTATAGCAAAATCCATGTTTTTGAGTAACAAAATAAAGCAATCGGATGACAAAGTTAAAACTACTTGGAAAGTTATTAACGAACAAACTGGCAAAATTAGAATTAATAACAATAAGTTTGAATTGAAGTTTGACACTAAAATTGTACGCGAAAATGGAGATGTAACTCAATAATTATTTTTTGCACATACCGTTATCCATTACGAAGGGTTTAGATGCTTCTTCTAGTGTAGCTGCAACATATTTGATTAATAATATGCCAGAAATAACGTGTACTTTTAGATTTCAGCCTATTAATTCAACCGACATTTTAAATACCTTCAAGTCTCTTAAGCCTAAAAAGGGCATCTCTGTAAAAGTTTGCAAACAGTTATTGACCTAGTAGCTCCGTATTTAACTGTAGTATTCAACCACTGCCTTAATTCAGGAACTTTTCCAGATCTAATGAAATACAGCAAAATTATTCCACTTTTTAAATCTGGCAGCAAAGCTGATATTGGTAACTACAGACCCATTTCAGTGTTACCAGCGTTCAGTAAAATTTTTGAAAAACTCCTTCTTAAGCAATTAATACAATATTTTAATCTTAACAGCCTCCTACATACTGAACAGTACGGATTTACTAAGGGTCGATCTATGACTGATGCTGGAGTAGCTTTACTTAAGCATGTGTACAATGCTTGGGAACAGTCGCAAAATGCTATAGGTATCTTCTGTGACCTTTCTAAGGCATTTGATTGCGTAAATCATGATACACTTTTACGCAAACTGAAACATTACGGTATCAGAGATTTGGCACTTAGAGTCATTAATTCTTATCTGAAAGGTAGAGTACAACATGTAGATGTAAATGGAGCTCATTCTTCCGGATTACCAGTGCAATTAGGTGTTCCCCAGGGGTCCATTCTGGGACCCTTTTTGTTCCTAATTTATATAAATGATTTGCCTTATTACATGAATAACTTGTGTGATGTTGTTCTTTTTGCAGATGATACGTCTTTAATTTTCAAGGTTGATAGAAATATAAATTGTGCGTGCCTCATCTTCGGTTACATAAAGTTCATAATACATTCATGGGGCTAGGTGTACGTATGTATAATAAATTACCAACTCATTTTTGTCAGTTACCTTTAAATTCCTTTAAAACTGAAGTTAAAACTTGTTTGTTAAAAAAAGCATATTACTCAATAGATGATTATTTCAAGGACAAGAATGCTTGGTAGACAAGTTCAATACTTACTGTTCCAGTTGTTGTGTACAGCTTTATATTTAATTGTTTTTATATACATACTGTTTGACATGTTTGAATTTTGAATATCTTTATTTTTATAATAATAATAATCATAATTTATTTGCATTAAGTGTTGTACAATATAGATCTTAAAGTAAATAGAAGTCCTAACACTTAGTCGCTGATGCGACATACAAATATTTTCCATGTTAAAATAGGATTTAAAATATCTTAATAATTTAGAAAGTAATAACATTCAATAAAAACATTTATAAATCTAATTACTATTGATAAATTCAGTAACAGAATAAAATCCTTTATCCAATAGCCAACTTTTTAAACGCCTGAAACATATACAGTCTGGAAACTGCTTAATATCTTTTGGTATCTTATTATAGATTTTTATACACATATTATAGCAATATTTTTGGAATAATGTTGTGTTTGGAACTCTTGGTACAACTAATCTATCTGGATCCCTTGTATTTCTCGGAAACACATCCCTAGCTTTTCTGAATAGATGGTTATTTTGACGTACAAATTTAACACATTCCAAGATATACATACTGGCAACGGTTAACAGTTTAAATTTCTTAAACAAAGGCTTACAGGATTCCCAAGGCGGGATTCCACCAATAGCCCTTACGCACTTCTTTTGGACCAGAAATGCTCGATACCAGTCTGAAGAATTGCCCCATAGAATAATTCCATATTGCAACGATGAAGCGACGTAACCATGTTATGCCATTAACACTGTACTTTCTGAAGTAGTTTTCCGTAATGAATAGAGGACATAAGTTTCGACATAAGTTTCTCTGTTTGACATGTATATTTGTTTGCGTCATTATTTTATTTGACATTTAATTTTTATATACACTTTGATATTTTCAAATTCAATTATGCATTTATTTGTTGACGTTCTGCTCTTTTAAATATGTTATAGTGCGTTAATAATGTCGGATAGATTTATTTTAGTCTAATGTAAGTTCGAATGGCTTGTCTTGGAAAGTAGCTTCGTCATGCTCACTGTACTGTCAATGCAGGCGGTAGCGTCGGTGGTCGGGTCACCCACTTCCCTCTAATATGGTTGAGGAGGATGATGGCTGATCATTGCGTTATACTCGTGAACGGGTGCTGCCTGTGGTGACTGATCGATCTATTGGACAGGATACAGCTTTTGACTTGCTGATTTATGTGTTTATTTGCAATTTATTCCAATTGTTTTGGGGTACCTAATTCATGCATTGTAACGTGATTTGACTGAGCAGTGATTACATAACAATATGATATTTAACATGTGTGCGGTTACACCCTACTTGTCATTTTGTTTTGGAGGCTAAGTGTTAGTCATTAATCTCAATTTTCAAGTCTTAAGTAGGTACGTAACTAAATAAATGGCAATAGGTTGTGTGATAGCTATCATGTTAATTGAAAATTGTGATATTATTATTTTTTATTAATATAATGTATAACTTCATATTTAACTATGCAGACAGTACTGTGTTGCTGGGGAGTTTGTTGCACTGCTTCTTCTTCCTAGCGAAAACACATAGGCAGCAGTGAAGGGTTGAACTTTTTGGGGGACTGTCTATTGTAAAATTTAACGTTCAGAAAGAGCTGTTTACCAGCCAATTTTGAATAAAAGATTTTGATTTTGATAATATAGTGTTACTGTATTAAGTGGGCTTGCAGTACGGAAAAAGGCCATAATACCAGTCTTCGAAAACTATCACGTAGAATTTTTTGTATTTTCCTATATAATTTATCTGACTTCGAATAATTTATCTTGCTTATGAATAATATTATACACCTATACTGTCCATAATAAAATTAGTGTGTGTGTAAGATAATATCTTATTATTTAGATATGATTGCTTTACACACACTAGCAAACAACAGTCTATTAAAACATTTAAAGGGAAAATCACAAACAAAACAAATACAAAGCAGCTAAGCTTGCAATGCAAAGCCATTAATTGGAAAATACACTTTTTCAGTACTCGTAAACGCTCTACAAAACAGTATTGTCCAGTAATCAAAATAATAAAACCTCCGAACGGAGTGACGAACGGCATTGCCAAATATCTCAATCGGTACAGAGTAAAGGAGACAATTAGAGAATGCAAACTATAGGGACGGGATGGTCCGACATCGTCGGCTAATTACATTTGCTTGCTTGCTCTCACACAAATAATTACTCTGTGTATGTAGCAGAGGTTAACACCTTACAGGATTGTAACTAGAATTCTAGAACTTGAAAACCAAAAATGCTCCAAGTGTAATGTACTGAATGCTTTGAGCTGCAGAATTTCCTGAAATTAACTAGTACAAAGCTATAAAATAACAGTCTGGGGCCAGTTTAATTACTTAATGACAAAATTATCGATAACGTTGATAAAAATATAGATAGATAGATATACGTTTTATTACACACCTACATAGCATTATAAAGTTAATTTTTAAAGGACTGTAAAAAAATATAATAATATATTTGTGTAACCTAACGCATGTATATTAATATTTCACCTGTCTTCCGTTATTTGTAAGTATAAATTAGCATAAAAATATTTCAAATGATATTTTAGTACTGCCCATGTCATATTGAAAGCCTAACAACAGACTGTTAGCCTAACTTATGAGAACATGCTAAATATCACGTGGATATTACAATTCTGGTAGAAATTTGTTGAAAACCAAACAACAGAACCCTTAAATAAATGTTTTACGAAAACAATGTTTTTACTATTATAAAGTGATAACCATCTAGTTAAATATATGTCCAAAATCCTTGTTTTTCTATTGCCTACAACATGCTTCTTTATGCTTCTTTAGAAGTGCTAATTGCCTGGCGTTTTGGTCTTCAACATATTATTTTAACAGAATAATAAAATTAAACTACTGGCACAGAATAATTAATAGTACTAACGTACAGAAGCTTCACTTTTCAAACCAATTTATTGAAATTGCGACTATTGGTACTAAGCAATAAAGTTCAATTCAGCTCGCATAAGCACTCAGTGCCTAATGCGATATTAACCTAACAGTTCCCGTTCTTTTCTAACACATAACGCTGTCGCTGTCTGGCGCGGAGTGACGCGCTAGGGTTGTCGACTGGGCGCTGCTACTATATTTATTCATCGTCTATCTACCTACTTGACCACGTATCTAGTAATAAATAATTATCCTATAAGTATCCTATCCCACTATTTGAGCTAGTAGAACAAAAGCACAAAAATTCTGGTTGTTTACATTTTTACTATACAAATTCTTAGTTATTTCCTAAACGCGTGGACCGATTTACATGATTCAAACAGATAAAATGGTTTTTGAACTAGATCTTTCATTTAACACCATAATCGTTGACATATCTCAACAAACAAAAAATCAAATTTTCAAGTTGCTCTCGTAATATAAATAAAATCAAATTTTCAAGTCGCTTTCGACACACAGTTAATTAAGCAATACTTTGCATTAGACTTGTGATGATACATTTTTGTTGTTAAAGGCGTTTAAGTATACAGGGTGTCTCAAGACCCATCACCAAGCCGAAGTCTACGCATTTTGGACATCATGCATAGTCATACTAAACAAAAATAAAACCTGGGAAACGACTATTTTTTTAAGTTTTCTCTTTTTTCAAGCCGCTATAAAAATGCGCACGTGCAATTTTCGAAATACCTACTTATCTTTGGGTGCATAGGACATCTATAGAACAGGTTAGCGGAGTAAATGCATCGATTTTGTACCTAATTACAAAACTTCCATCCAACTTTGAGCCTCAATATCTCCTGAACCAGTTATTTCCCAGGTATGATGCCGAAGCAAAAAATGTTCGTAATGATTGGTACAATATGGGGTTTCAGTTTTCGTTAAGGGTCTTTTTACACCCTGTATAATTTGAACAGTGTATGAACACGGCGCGTGAGAATACGGAGCGGTCGCATTCGTTGCGTGACGTCTAATGTGAGCGGCGCGCGGCAACCTACTAAATCCAACCATGTCGACATGGTCGGCCGAGGTACTTGTAAGTTTGTACCTAAAATGCGAAGTGCGCCCGGCCTGCTACTGATCACAAGAAGATGAAATTTAGCACGTAGGTTCCTTGAAAAGTGTAGGGTAGCATTAAGAGAGGATTTTTTGAAATTCTACCCCTAAGGCGGTAAAATTGGGAGTCAAAGTTTGTATGAATTTTTTATTCCTTCAATGGATTGACTCCAAACTTTGTATATTGGTTTCTCAAACGACGATAGTGAACACTAAGAATTATTTTTCTGGAAATGCTGCCCCTAAGGGGGCGAAATAGGGTATCAAAGTTTGTATGTAACTTTTTGTCTCTCTAATGGATTGACTTCAAACTTTGTATATTGGTTCCTTAAATGACGATAGTGAACACTAAGATTGATTAAGAACTTGTTTTTTAAAAACTCCGACCCTCAGGGTGTAAGATAGGGGTCAAAGTGTGTTACCTATTATTCCTTCAGTGGATTGACTTCAAACTTTATATATTGGTTCCTCAAATAATAATAGTGAACACAAAAAAATTGTTTCTTTGGAAATTTCTTTCCTAAGGGGGTAAGATAGGGGTCAACGTTTGTATTAAACTTTTTATTCCTTTAATGGATTGACGTCAAACTTTGTACATTGGTTCCTCAAACGAAGATACGGAATACTAAGAAATTGTTTTTCAAAAAAATCCTACCCTCAGGGGGTAAGATAGGGGTTCAAAGTGTGTATTAAACGAAACTTATTGTTCTTTTAATGGATTGACTTCAAACATTGTATATTTGTTCCTCAAATGACGATAATGAACACTAAGAATTATTTTTTTGGGAAGTCCACCCCTAAGAGGGTAAGATTGGGGGTCAAAGTTTGTATGTAACATTTTATTCCTCTAATGGATTGACCTCAGACTTTCTATATTGGTTCCTTCAACGACGATAGTGAACACTAAGAATTTTTTTTTTTAATTCCGACCCTCTGGGGGTAGATAGGGGTCAAAGTGTGTTACATATTATTCCTTCAGTGGATTGACTTCAAACTTTATATATTGGTTCCTCAAATGATGATAGTGAACACTAAAAATGTGTTTCTTTGGAAATTGCTCCCCTAAGGGGATAAGATAGGGGTCAAAGTTTGTATGAAACTTTTTATTCCATTAATTGATTGACTTCAAACTTTGTATATTGGTTCCTCCAATGACGATAGTGAAAACTAAGAATTAGTTTTTTTTGGGATTTTCAACCCTAAGAGGGTAAGATTGACGGTCGAAGTTTGTATGTAATTTTTATTCCTTTAATGGATTGACCTCAGACTTTGTATATTGGTTCCTCTAACGACGAAAGTGAACACTAAGGATTCGTTTTTTTTTAATTCCTACCCTCAGGGGGTAAGACAGGGTTTCAAAGTATGTATGAAACGAAACTTATTATTCCTTCAGTGGATTGACTTCAAACTTATACAAAGTTTGAAGTCAATTAAAAGAATTGTTTCCTCAAATGACGATAATGAACACAATGACTTTTTTTTTTAATTCTTGCCTTCAGGGGGTACGATAGGTGGTCAAAGTGTGTATGAAACTTATTATTCCTTCAGTGGATTGACTTCAAACTTTGTATATTGGTTCCTCAAATGACGATAGTGAACACTAAGAATTTGTTTTTTGAACATTCCTACCCTCAGGGAGTAAGTTAGGGGTTCAAAGTGCGTATTACACTAAACTTATTATTCCTTCAGTGGATTGACTTCAAACTTTCTATATTGGTTTCTCTAATGACTTTAGTAAACATTAAAAATATTTTTTTGGAATTTTTTACCCTAAAGGGTTAAAAAGGATAGTCAGAATTTCCATAAAACCTTTTTATTCCTTCATTGGATTAATTTCAAACTTTGTTTATAGGTTCTTCAAATGACGTTAATGAACACCAAGAAAGGAGTTTTCGAAGTCACTCCCCCTTGAGAAAGGGTCTCCCATTTTATAATATAAAAAAAAAACTTCAATGGATTCACTTGAAACTTTGTATATCGGTTCCTCAAGTGACGTTAGTGAATTCACCACTAAAACGGGGAATTCAAAAAGGGGTCCCAGATTGCATGAAACTTTTAATTCCTTCACTTGATTTTTTTCATCGTCCCTGATGTGCATTGAAATTAATTTTAGTTTTAGTTAGTGAGGATGAAGAGCGCTTAGATGAATCTAAGCACTCTTCATCTTTACTAACTAAAATGTGGGATGGTTCTTTATATGACCAATAGAAGCCAAAATACCTACTTAGAACCGTTATTTTGCTATGTTCATTTATTTCTAAGCAGGTAAGCACTTTTTTCTGAGCTCAGTTATCTGCTTTATCCAACTGCTGACTAAGGCTTCTCTCATTTCTTTAACCTAATATACTAAGAAAGGGTTTTTGAACTTGGATAATTTATTTTACATTTTTTTACAATGTCGCTGAGATATACAAATGTATACTGGCGACGGAACCCTTTATTTATTTAATTTTAACTAGCTTTTGCAAGCAGCTACGCCTAAAATAAATTTTCATAGTTTGTTCGAGTGTTTTCATGAACCATTAGTCACCACACATCTAAATCGATTCAGGCGTTTTTAAGAATACTCTGAATAAATAGACAGACAGAAAAACAATCTAAATAAATCATTGAGGTACTGGAAACGGGTTAGCAACAATATGCAATACAGTTATTTTGAGATAACAGACAGTTTGTTTATTTTTTTATAGTCTCACGCCTGTATCCCCGAAGGGGTAGGGATAGGTGTAATATTACATCCACATTTCGCCATGTTGCATATTAGGTCCCACGTAATAGGGGGCAAGCCTATTGCCGAAACCGGGCACATTGGCAGACTGCGTGCTGCTTCTGAGAATTGGGAAAAACTCAATAATACTTTTGCCCGACCCGGGAATCAAACTCGAGACCTCCCGTTTAGCAGAAGCATACGCTATCCACTGTACCACGGAGGCAGTCAAATATTAGTTATTTGTATAATCTGTCTGTATATAAAATCCTTGCGTTACTGATTGACTGACAGATATGCTACAGCCGAAACAACTGAGCTCAAGTAGATGAAATTTTGCATATATGTTCCCTGAGGTGTGTAGGGGCACACTAAGAAAGGATTTTTGGAAATTCCGCCCTTCATCATATCAGCCAAACGACGTCCACTGCTAGACATAGGCCTCCCTCAAGGTTCTCCACACAGACCGGTCTTGAGCCGCCCCCATCCAACCGCTTCCCGCGATCTTGACGAGATCGTCGGTCCACCTTGCGAGGGGCCTACCTCTGCTGCGTCGTCCAGTACGTGGCCGCCACTCCAGAACCTTTCTGTCCCAACGGTCATCGTTTCTTCGAGCTATGTGCCCTGCCCACTGCCACTTCAGCTTGGCTATCCGGAGAGCTATGTCGGCGACTTTGGTTCTACTGCGGATCTCCTCATTTCTGATTCGATCTCGCAGGGAAACTCCAAGCATAGCTCTCTCCATCGCCCTCTGAAGTGACCTTGAGCCTTTTGATAAGGCCCATAGTGAGCGACCAATTCCGCCCCTAAATATGTTAAACTGGTTGTCAGAATTTGAATGAAACTTTTTATTCCCTCAATAGATTAACTTCAAGCTTTGTATACCTATTGGTTCCTCAAATGAAGTTAGTGAACACTAAGAAAGTCTTTATGGAAATCGTTACCTAAGTGGATATAAAGTGGAGTCATAATTTGCATAGAACCTTTAATGCCTTCAATGTATTAACTTAATACTTTGTTTATTGGATCCGCAAATGACGTTAGCGAACACAAAGACATTTATTTTGGGAATTTTCCCCTAAGAGGATGGAAAAGGGATTCAGAGTTTGTGTAATAACTTTTATTTTTCAATGGAATCACTTCAATCTGGGTATATAAAATCTTTTCGTTTCTGACTGACTAACAGATACTTTACAGCTGAAATTACTGGGCGCAAGAAGGTTAAATCTAGCATGTATGTTCCTTGAGGAGGGTGTTTGTACAAAATATTTTATCTAATCATAATTTACGCGTGCGAAGCAGCGGGCAAAAGCTAGTATCTGTATATGGCTTGTATGGCATAGTGATGTTACTAAGGACGGATTTGAAGTGTCGTATATATAAAAAAAAACTATTCATACGAGAGCGATGATCACGCAAGAACTGAACTCAATTCCGGAAACAGCGTTTAAAAATTGTTTTAATGATTGGATTATTCGTTGGCGTAAGTGTATCGTTTCTGAAGGAGCATACTTTAAAGGTGATAAAATAAATTTGGTTGAATAACAAACAGCATATGTATTATTGATCTTGTCCCAGTACTTTCTTGACGGGGAATTATATTCTAATATTAAAATAACCTTACCCTTACGTCTTACATAATTGAGAGCAGATTTATAAAAGCTCAGCTCTATTTCACAACTGAAAATCTGCTTGTAATATGCATGAATAATAATTCAAAGAGCAAGATCAAAGTATCGATACATCGTCTGATTTCCCAAAGGTTTGCTCATTAGCGAAATTAATATAAGCGTCATAATACTGGGTACCAAATATACTCATTACGTATGTATCAATTTTATGAAGCTGTTGGTATGGATTAACGTAACATAATTATGCGGACCAATAAAATCGACGTTTGGCACTTTTTACGACTGCCTCGTAAACGAATTTAATTACCTCATTTGTATGGTATAGTGTTAGAGGATTTATAGCAATCCCGGTTCACATACCGATTTTATATAGTTCTACGAATAGTCAACTAATAGACGCAGACTATAGAATAGCGAAATTGTTATTTTAATCGAAGCAAACATTTATCCTCTTCGATGATAAAATAAAGAAAATATGTGTCTCGTATAAGTGTTGTACATGGCTTTGAGCTTTTGAGTGTGTTCCTGAAACTATTTCCAACATTGTAAAATAATGTGTTGAAGCTGGTAAAAATCAACATAATTATCTTGCGATACTATTACACATAAGATATTAAAATCTGTTCTGTCGTTATAACACAACACACTTTTTAAAATTTTGACTTCACAAAATATGTCATTCTTTAGTATTTAAACGTAACGGTCGAAATCGAATGAAAATATGAACAATTCAGGGTCGGTACCCACTGGTCCCCTACCCCTAATATTCGTCTCCCAGAATAAAAGTTGTAGATTGGTCCCCTATTTACGTGCCCATTGGTACCCCGGTAGGGGACCAGATTATTTTAATTATTTTTTCAGGTACCCACTGTAATTTGGCCCGTTAGCGGTATTCTACTTATATTAAGAATATATATATATAGACGGGAATTAACGCAAACATGCAAATTAGGTATTTACATACCTTATTTTGCTTGACGTTTCGAGACGGTTGCACGTCCCGTGGTCGCAAGCTGACTGGTGTGGCGATGTCACTTCTCCGAGTGCGAGGTAGAAGATTCTATTTCTACCCCCGGGTCGTTGATATTCGAAGTACCGGCGCAAAACACAGTAACCGTATCTGTATATTGAACATTCGCCGACTGCGCGTTAAAGTGGGGTGTTGTTAGCCGAATCACAGGATTCCACGCCGATGACAATTTGAAGCCTAAGCTCTAATGTAGGGCATGTAGGTCGGTTGTCTATTTACCGCCGGATGTTTATCGCGGTTGATAAAACGTTATCTACGGAATCGGTACAAACCAGTAACACCGTAATTGATCTATCCAACGCGAGTTTAGATGAATCTGCTATTAACATCTTGGCCAAAGGTTTAAACTTCGCATTAACACCTAAGCGAATACTGTACGAAAATATAATCAGCAGTGTTGAGGAGACGATAATCCGTAATAAAGTACCGCCCGGTGATGCCGATACCCTACGACAGGACGTCGCGGTGATATAACGGAAGTCGAAGATACCCACTAGCAATGTCACTATGGAAGAGCGTCAAGCACTGAAAAGGATTCGGGACAACCAGGATATTTTAGTGCTTAAGGCCGACAAGGGAAACGCCACTGTAGTGATGAATACGGCTGATTATACGGACAAGGTACGAGAGTTGTCTATATATATATTCTTAAACATGCAACGCGATTGTTTAAAAGTTTCTTCTACTTATATTATTGACATAAATAAAAAATAACAACGGACCAATCACAGAGCCTTGCGGTATACCGCAAGAAATATGGTGCGGAGTACTTTGATAGTTTTTGCCTATCTTTACCACTTGCGTTTTGTTTACCAAGTATGATTGAAATATACTGTACGCGGGGCCAGTTATTCCTATGTTTTCTAGCTTAGCAAGCAACAAAGCGTGGCAAACAAAGTCGAAGGCCATTTTTAAGTCTATAAACACACCTAAGCAAAAGTTTTTGTTGTCTATTTCTGTACTAATTTTTGTTACCAAGTCAATTGCTGCAGATAGAGTGCTTGATTTGTGTCTGAAGCCGTATTATCGTGTGTATAAGAAATTTAGTTTGTCAAGGTGCTCAGTGAGTCTTCTATAGGCGCTGATACACTTGAGCATTCACCTGTAATGAGCATTCTCGCGAATGTTACAAGACAGAAAAACAAACGAGTGTGTTTTCAGCGAGCATTCTTACGAACGTTCTGGCGAGCATTCTCGCGAATGGACAGTAAATTCGTTACGAGCTTTTCGCCAAACCGCGCTTCTGTCATTGTTCTGTCATCGCACCCTTGTCATTGTAACTAGGGTTTCCAACTTATTTTGCCAAAAATCAAGTATAAACTAGTTTGTATAGGACAAAAATAAAGTATTTGGAAGAAAAAGTATTTATCACATTGTATGTTTATATTGTCTTAAGAACGTATTTTTGTGTGCTTCATGCTCGTGGAAGTAGGTAATGCTAACGCAGTTCCCGTGGCCCCGCGATTAAATGGGATCGGATAGAGGAACACTATACCGTGATGATTTCAGTGAGTAGTCCCGGCGCTTCTCGTCGAAGTCTCACAGCTAGCAACACTTTTTTCAGTAAATTTATACTGAAAATTAATTATCATCATTAGTGAATTTCTTTTGGATCTCTTTCAGTCTAAATAGTTTCCATTATCCGTTTCAACTTATGTGTAACCTTAAATAGATAAGAATCCATAATTAGTGTTTGGTCTAAGTAGGAGAGTATTGGGGCATCTGGATCAAAAGATGATCCAGGCGCTTTTCTTCGCGCCTGTATCATCTTTTGATCCAGTTGCCCCAATACTCCCTTTTCAAAATGAGTACAGTATCCAGAATTATCTATTCAAAATGAGACTTCTATTTAAAAACCCTTTATTCAAAGTATGACTTCAAATACAACGAGATCCAGGACTAGTAATACTTTATTCGAAATGATCTTTCTATTCAGTCATTTCTATTTGAAAATATCTATTCGAAATGATCCTTCTATTCAATAACCTCTATTCATAATAATACTTTCATTCATAATTCTGCATTCAACGTTACACTTCTATTCAGATCATTGTTGTGATCATTGAACATATATAATATATATATATATATATATATATATATATATATATATATAGGTATATACTTCTGGTTGCTTGGATAAAATTCAGTTCGGTCTTATCTGAAGTTTTCATGACTATGTATTAATTAAAAAAAAAAAACTGGTATAATATTCTATCTGATCTGATCTGTTTTTCCGGGTGTGTATTCAGTATATTGTAAATTTGTAATAAAATTATAACATAAACTGATATTTCTTTTATCTTGAGCATAATATTTATAATGAAATATGTTTGCAGTTATTAACAAAATAGCGAGCCACTTCATGCAGTTTGTTTATTTTAAAGATGTGATTGTGATATGACATCATTCATGACTAACATTAGAATAAATATCATGTTTGACGATTGTAATTAATCGAACTGGCGAGCGTTGCTAGGTGCGTTAGAATGTTTACATATTCCCGAAAAGGAAACTGAGCGCATTCCATTCTGTTACTACCCATCACAGGCCTCCGTAACTATACAAATGTATGTTTATTTATATTAAAATAGCTACTATTGAATATGATTCAATCAAGCTTAAGTTCATAAGATATGGTAGATATATACTCAAATAGGTACCTATGTATTCGTAACTGTGAATTATGTTTGAAAGTAATAAATAATGAATACAGCTGAGTAGGTAGGCACGTAAATGAACAATGTTTATTAAAAGGCTAATCTGGTAATTAAAAAACCGACATCAGTTTTATATTATTATGTTTTATTTACATTTTCTTTTGGATTTTACATATGATATCTTTTGCACACTTATAAATATCATCACTTAACACATTTTCCACAACATGCTGAGCGCATACATTAGCCCTACACTCACATAATTTAGAGTCTTTTAAATCATCCACTTCGAAAATTTGGATCCGTACTATTTTTGACAAACGTGAACTCTTTGCAGGCTTTTTGATATAAGAGTATAAAGTGCTGGGCCCTCGTTTTTTAGTAGTAGTAACTCTATTACTGGCGCTGCTGCTTGGCCTTTCTTCAAATTGAAAGAGCCTTTCTCTCTCTACGTCTTGCCGTAATGTTGATGCTGCTGGAGGAAGAATCGGAGAGAGTGATGAGATCGAATTTTCTTCGTAACGAAACGGTCTTTCCCTCTCCAGGTAATTTATAACATTTTGACGTAGCTGCTGCGCTGCTGGTATTGGGGAGTATGATGCGTCATTGATGAATATATCGCTGGAGTTCTGAAACAATGCATAATTAGAATTATTACTAGTTTTCAACCCATCGCTCCGCCCGCGTGAAAGAAAAGTTGGCTTTGTCGTATTTTATGGTCTGTCTGTGTGCTAAGTTTCATCGAAATTCGTTCAGTAGCTTTTCCGTGCGAAGGCGTAGCAAACAAACAAATAAACATACAATCTCTCTTACACCTCGATTTATAATATTAGCTAGGATTTTAATATAGACTGTTTCTATTTGTGCAAGTAAAACTGTTAAGTAGAATTATTAAATAAGTAGTTAGTATCAGAATAAAAATATCATAACTAAAAATATGTTTAATTGTTTATTAAAATGCTGATTTACTTACCGACATTGTAGAACAAGATATTCAACGGGAATGTGATTTCTTCAGGATTTTTTTCTGGTTTTATACTTGTTCACATTTTGTTTTTAAGGTTCAAAATTATTTAATTTAATACGTAATTATGTATATGTACTTTGTGTTTAAATATATTATAGTAACGTGAGATTGAAGTTCTTATTACCTCCATGTGTTAGAAGTTGGAATATCTAGACGAGCGTGCGAACCGCTGCGTTTGTGCTGACATACATATTATTACAGGTTTTATTTTTAATTGCTCGTGTTGCGTCGTTCATGGGTATAGGTTCCCATAATTCGTTTCTACAATTGGTAGAACATGTACATAATATACAATTTACAAACGGTTGTCTGGCTGTCTGAGCCAGCTAAAAAACGCTGCGATTTAAACGCTCGTGTGTCCCATTCCAAATAATCTGAATATGATAGCATCTGCAGTGTCTCATTTTTATATATTTTTGCAAGCGTGCAGTTTTTACATATTTGGTTAGAATCATGTGATTTTGAGGCCTATATAAATGGCTCCCGAATTGCTCTGTAACACAAGTTACTCCTGGACGGAATCAGCATTCGAGTTTAATTTTATCAAGTGTTAATCTATTCAATCGTATAATATCAACAATGTAAGTACCTACCTGTATATCTCGTTATTATAATACTCATCTATTCATTCATTACATCTTTTAATCTATTCTTTATGAATAGAGTAAAAAAAATGTAATATACTTCACAAAATGAATGAATAGATTGTATACAATCAATCAAATCTAATCTATTTAGAACGTCATGGCGACTACTATTTTGATCTGAGTTATCTTAATATCTATTACACCTACTTATTTGTTTTTATTTCTTCTAATTTTTTTTTTCTGTAATTATGTTCAGGTCGAGACAAACTTCTGCTGATCACCTATTTCCCTCCGAAGATGAATACGAGGAACAACAAAAACAGACGAAACATGTGAAAGGTTCGTCATCAACGCCTTCATCTTCACGCTCCGGTGATGCTGTTAAGAGAGCGGCCAGCAAATCATCGCATCCCGACAGTAAAAAGAAGAAGCTGAAGACTACTATCCATCCCATCAGTCCTGTCATGAAGCCCCGGACAAGTGAGGTGAAGCCTACCAGCCATGATTTATTTGGCAGTGACAGTGACGATGATCGAGAAGAGATAGCGGCAAATAACTTAAAGGGTAATCAAAAAATAACTCCTTTGTACTCCTATTTCACACGAAGGGTTGCAAACGGTTTAAGTCGGCAAAGTGATGAGTCAAAACAAGGCTCTTACTACATTGAATTGAAAATTTATGATGTAAATACCATAGAACATGTCACACCTATAAATCGATGGCGTCATGCAATTATTTCAATAAAAAATCGTACCGAAAATGATACGCCAGCTTGGTCTCGGCTGAAAGAATTTATTGACGAGACTAGGCGAGAGTTTAAGAACTGTCCGATAGATTTTGTAGGAAGTTACTATTAAGGTATACTGATAGTACCCATTCACTATTAATGTATAGGTACACAAAATATGTAATCCTATATTTCTTATACATTAAATATTGACTTTCATGTCAATTATGTAATCAGTGTTTACTCGCTTGCTTACTTTGTAACTACATTTTATTTACTTGTAAAAATACGTTTAGCGCTATTATTTAATTTTTATTTTACAGCACCTAGAGTGTGTAGGAAGTTAGTAAGGTTTCCTTTTACGTACCTAGAATAAAATCTAGCAAAAAACTTGAAAATAAAACATGTAATCTAATATTTCTTTTATTGCTCTTTATTATTAAAATATTGACTGATTTGATATGATCTTTTATGTCAATTATGTATACAATTTACTTACTTATAAATATACATTTAGCTCTATTATTGTTTTTATTTTACAGCACCTCATGTGTCTTCCACGTGGGAGATAGACAAAGAATCCGAAATTGATATCCATGATCCTAATAATGAATTAATAGAAAAACAATTCGATATTGATATCCATGATCCTAACAATGAAGTAATAGAATGCCAAAAATGTCAGATTGAGTTACCGAAAACTGAATTGAAATATCATTTAAGAACTAATGTACATAAATCAAATAGTTTGCTTCAAACTCATTTTAAAAATATTTATGTAATTGCAAGTGCTTTCAAAAACAGAATCATAGCATATCGTTTGAACCCTGCGCACGGTGTTGAATATTGCACACCCGAAGCATTCTTGTGTGAGAATACGAACGATGTCCTGAAACTTATACATATGTCCTTATCGAAAAATACTTGTGTCAAGATCAACTTCGAGTTGTTTGCCTACTTTGTGTTACCAAAAACGAGTGAGCGACAACTGAAGTCATTTAATACAAAATATGAAGTTATCTGCAATAATACGATTTTAAGTGACTTTTATTCGAAAGCTATTGAAGTTCTAAAATATAAAATGTCAGAATTCGAACACAAAGAATCTGGATGGTCTTATCAATCAGTGAGCCATCTAGAAATCAATGTCAGTAAATATTGTCCTATGAGAGGTGGTACTTATCTTGAATTACCAACAAAACTCAAGAATTCGAAAAGTTGTATTAATATTCGGAATAATGACAATTGTTGTTTTTTATGGAGTATAGTAGCTTCATTATATCCCGTTAAGATGAATGTATGCAGGACTAATTCATATCCACATTACAGTTCTATATTTAATATTGAAGGAATGACTTTCCCTGTTTCATATCAGGATATCAAATTATTCGAGACCTACAATAACATAAGTATCAACGTCTATGGAGTAGATCATAAGAGTGAAACAGTAACTGGACCTCTTTATTTAACAAATAAAAGAAAACCTATCCATGTTAATTTGTTATATTTAGAAAGAAAAGGAAAAAGTCATTACTGTCTTATCAAAGACCTGACACGTTTAATACGACTGCAAGTAACAAATCATAAAGGTAATTTCTTTCTCTGTGACTCATGTTTACAATTTTATAGCAGTGAGACTAAGTATAGATCTCATATCTGTTCTAAAACTTTATCAGTATTACCTGAAAAAAATAGTAAGCTTGGTTTCAAGAATTATGAAAGAAAGCAGAGAATTAATTTTGTAATTTACGCAGACTTTGAAAGTCTGTTGCTAAGTTGTCATGAAAAGAAATCTGAAAAAACACATAATTTTAAGAAACACCAACCTTCCTGTTTTGCTTATTACATATGTTGTTCACATGATCCCAACCAAAATAAATATGTATCATACAGAGGTCTAGATTGTGTTGAAGTATTTATCACTAGATTAATAGAAGATGTGAAGAAAATAAATGATACATTATTAATTAAAAAACCAATGATACCTTTAACTAAAAAAGAGCAAACCCAATTTAATAATGCAAGTACTTGTCATATTTGTGATCGGTTGTTACTCGATGATAAGGTGCGTGACCACGATCATGTGACGGGAAAATATAGAGGACCTGCACATACTCAATGTAATCTAATGTTTAGAGTATGTCCATTCATACCTGTAATTTTTCATAATTTGTCGAATTATGATTCTCATCTGTTTATAAAAGAATTAGCAAAACATAAGGGTCATATTAAAATCATACCTAAAACTAAAGAAAAATATTTAACCATCACTAAATACATAGACACAGATAATGGTAACCGTCCCATACAAATTAAATTCATTGATTCGTTTCAGTTTCTAAGCTCAAGTTTAGATGCATTAAGTAAAAGTTTAACAGATAATGATTTTTCACATTTGTCAATGGAAATCAAAAACGAAAAGTTAATATATTTGCTCAAAACAAAAGGTATTTATCCTTACGATTATATTAATACTTGGAAAAAATATGAAGAAACGAAACTCCCTCCGAAAGAATTCTTTTATAACACATTGAAAATGGAACATATTACCGATAAAGAATATAAACATGCAATAACTGTATGGAATGCATTTAAAATAAAGAATCTTGGCGAGTATACTGATCTATACCTAAAATGTGATGTTTTATTATTGTGTGATATATTTGAAAATTTCAGAAATATAAGTTTAAAATATTATAAATTAGATCCAGCCTACTATGTAACTGCGCCTAGTTTAAGTTGGGATGCTATGTTGCTCTATACACAGGTTGAGCTTGACTTAATTGATGACTTGGAAATGTATCAAATGCTAGAGAAGGGTATACGAGGTGGTCTAGCACAATGTTCATTGCGTCATACAAAGGCGAACAATAAATATTTGCCAGAATTTAATGATCTAGAACCTTCCAGTTACTTGATATACCTCGATTGTAATAATTTGTATGGATACGCAATGACTAAAAAGTTGGCAATTGCAGAGTTTCGTTTTTTAAATCAGAAAGAAGTTAATTGCTTTGATGTAATGAGTAAATCAGATGAAAGTCAATATGGCTTTATATTAGAAGTAGATCTTGAATATCCTGAGCACATACATGATTTTCATAGTGATTTACCTTTTGCTCCTGAAAAGTTTATACCACCAGGGGGAAAGACAGCTAAACTTATAGCTAATTTATATGACAAATTTAAGTATGTAATTCATTACACTCATTTACAGGAATGTTTGAAAAATGGACTTGTTTTAAGAAAAGTTCATCGTATTCTAACTTTTAGACAAGAAGAATATTTAAAAAAATATATTGATCTAAATACCAGTCTACGTCAAGCATCCAAAACTATATTTGAGAAAGATTTTTTTAAGCTTTTAAATAATTATATTTTCGGTAAAACAATTGAAAATAAACGAAAACAGGTAGACATTAAACTAGTCACAAAATGGGTTGATATAGACAATATTACAAATAAGCAACATGGTGCTGAAAAGCTAATTTGTAAACCTAATTTTAAATGTGTATCTATATTTTCAGAAAATTTTGTAGCAGTTCAGCTAAAACCTGAGAAAATTGTGTTAGACAGACCAATATACATAGGTTTCAGTGTTTTAGAATATGCTAAATTGCATCTTTATCAATATCATTATAATATTAAAAAGTCATATACAAATAATATAAGACTTTGTTATACAGATACTGACAGTCTACTTTATTTAATATATACAAAAGACATTTACCGTGATATAAAACATAATTTAAAAGATTTTGACACAAGTAATTTTGATTTAGATAATCCTTATTTAATACCGCGGATGAATGAAAAAGTTCCTGGACTCTTTAAAGATGAACTGGGTGGCGATGTGATCAGTGAATTCACCGGCTTAAGAGCGAAACTTTACTGTTTGGTATCTTCTAAAATAGATAGATAGATAGATAGATAATTCTTTATTGTACACCACAAGTCACATTACAGAGTTAAAAGAGAACAAGAAGAAGTTTACAAATATAATGCACAATGGGCGGCCTTATCGCTAAAAGCGATTTCTTCCAGGCAACCTTTGGATGGAAAGAAATAAATAAGGGAAACAGAATTATAAAATGGTGTAGTAATAAAGTTCCTTGCTAAGTAAAGGTAAACATACATATATTACGTAAATACAGAAACATATAATATACATACATGCATAGGTACATACATACATACATACATGCATACATACATACATACATACATATATATACATACATACATACATCCATACATACAAACATACATACATAAATACATACGCACATAACACATTATAGATATTATAGTCACAATACCCTTTTGACACTGACTAGCTACTCGATAGGAAATGCTGTTTTAATGCCTCTTTAAATATGCCTATCGACTTTGCTTGCCTAATTTCAAGAGGCAACGCATTCCACAAGCGCACTGCCTGGACAGCAAAGGATTTACTATAATAATTTGTTGAATGCGTTGGCATTTGCAGCCTCAGATTCCCTGACGACCTTAGAAACCTTGCATGTGTGTCATGGAGGAACTTAAAACGTTCTTTGAGATACAAGGGAGTGTTAGGATCGAATAAAACATTATACAATAATGTAAGAATATGAGTATTCCTGCGAAAACGAATAGGGAGCCACTTGAGTTTGTTACGAAAATCTGATACATGATCATATTTGCGAAGACCAAATATGAATCTGATACAAAAATACAAATAAAAAAAGCAAAAGGTATTTCAAAATCAGTTACAAACAGATTAAATATATCTCATTACAATAAGACATTGTTTAATAATGAGAGTAGATCTTGTAAAATGAATATGATTAAATCAATCAAACATGAATTATACACACAAGAAGTGAACAAACTGGTGATGAATAAAAAAGATGACAAACGATGCATTCTCCCAAATCAAATTGATACATTACCTTGGGGTCACTATAAAACGATATTATAGTTAAAGTATTATAGTTTTAGAGTATTGTATATTTGTAGTTTTAGTATTATGAATTATATAATAATATTGTACTTTATACATTATAATTTATCACTGTACTTACTTTCTAAGTGAAAATAAACTTTGATGATTTTTATTTATGATTTTAATTTATTGATACCCTGTAAACATATAAATAGACTAGTAACGTTACTTTCCCTCATTTTTCACAATGAAGTTCATCAAGCAACCCCAGACTTTAGAAATAAACAATATCAAATTAGAAAATCAATCACACAAAATAAAACACAGTGCACTTTTGCCTAATACAATCAGATGTATAATATGTGGTCCATCTAACTGCGGGAAAACGAATGTCATGCTCAATTTAATATTGCATGAAAACGGTTTAAAATTCAAGCATATATATTTATACTCTAAAACTGCTTTCCAGCCAAAGTATTGTTTTCTAAAACAAGTAATGAACATTATTCCTGGTGCTAAATTCTCGGTATTCAACGATAATGAAGAAATTATACATCCTAATAATGCTTTAGCTAACTCATTAATGATTTTTGATGACGTCGCATGTGAAAACCAAGTTAACATCCGTAATTATTTTGCAATGGGCAGGCATAAACACATAGATTGTTTTTATTTATCACAAACTTATACGAAAATACCTAAACAACTAATACGAGATAACGCTAATCTTATAATTGTCTTCAGACAAGATGAGAAAAATTTAAAACATATTTACAATGAGCATGTAAATACGGATATCGAGTGGTTAAAATTTAAAAAACTTTGTTCAATGATATGGCAGGATCGGTTTGCTTTTTTATTGATAAATAAAGATTGCCCTCTTAATAAAGGTAGATATAGACAAGGTTTCGATACATTTATAAGCTTTTAGAATATACATAAATACTAGGTCAATGGGGAAAATATATCAATCGATTTCCAATATCTGTAAACAGCAGTTGCGTAAGATTGCAAGTTAAACAATGGATATCAATATTAAAGAACAATTAATAAAATCAGCAGATTCTATAAAAAATAAAATAAAAATGTTACAAGACGAAGAAGATATCGCTAATTTAAAATTTAAAAAGGTATTTAAACCGATAACAGATCCATTGCAAACTTTAGTTAAAGGAAATGATAAAGATATAAAGATATTTGACATTTATGAAGATGAGAACAATACGTCTGGAAAACTCAGTTCATCCCTAGATTATGCAAGTTTTAGAGAATTTATAAAAACTGATCACAGTAAACATTCTGAATGTAAAGTAACTCCATCAAAAAATGTAAAAAGTCTAGCGATTCACTTATTTCACTGAATAAAGAAGATTTGCTGGAAATTTACGATAATAACATAAATGTACCGTTTGGAATACGTAGTGAAAACAAAAATCTTATGCTGGGCAATTCTAAGGTAACACTTTCTGTTTCAAATAATGTCAATAATTCACAAAAAACAAATATAGTTACTATAAACAATAAGCATTATGAATTAACACCAGGTTTAAAAGAGCTTTTGCTACGCAATAAACCCAACCTCAGTTTGGTGACAGAAATAGATAAAATTGTCTACAAAGATATGCTTTATAATACACATGCACACAAACGAGACTTTCACTCCAGTGGTCAAATAAAGGGAGATAAAAGTTTAAAATACCGTCAAATTATTAAACCGTTATTTTCACAACAAAATCATGTCCAAGTAGAAGAGCAGGTAATGCAATCAAAAAGTGGTGGTAAATTACCAACTTTAAAAAAATATAAAAGTAATACAGATTATGTTTATTGGGATGACCCCAACGAATTAATTGAAAGATTGAAACTCCTGATTGCTTCAAAAAATGCTGGCCACACTAATCATGACAATGAAATTCTATCCATAATAGAAGAGTTAAGAGAAGCTGGTATTATAAAAGAATAGAAAGCTTTTAAATATCCTCAGTTACTAGCTTTTATGGAAGATGAATGAACATGTACATGTTAATTATGTTCATACAGAACTAAAATCTGAGAGAGATGACAGTAGCATAAATTATAAGCGTATTGAAATTGAAAACACAATTAAAGAATCTAGAACAAGTCAAATTATTGCTGAGGAGCAAATTATCACCAAAGTTGAAGATGCTTTAGGAAAAATAAAAGAATTGAAGAAACTAATTTTAAATTTAGAAAATAGGATAAGAACTGTTGAAAAAAGTATTGAATTGCAAGAAATAGCAGGAAAAATAAACAGACATTATGAGCAAAATAAACGTCATAAATGAAATCCATAAATGTGCAAGAATTAACTTTCCAAGAAGGCAGGTCATACTTAAGGATATAGATGATCTTTGGCAAGCAGATTTGATGGATATGCAAACAATTTCGAAAGTGAATAGTGGTTATAAATATATTCTGGTAATCATTGATGCCTTTTCAAAATATGCTTGGGCTATTCCTCTGAAACGAAAGAATAAGCAACAGGTATCAGAAGAGTTTAGAGCTTTATTGGCTAAAGGACGTGTTCCAAAAAATTTACAAACAGATCTCGGAAAAGAATTTTATAATGATAAATTCAAAAATATTGTGAAAAAGTATAAAATCAATAATTACTCTACATATTCCACTAAAAAAGCCTCCATCGTTGAAAGATTAATAAGAACTTTGAAGAATAAAATATACAAAGAATTTAGTCTTAACGGAAATTATAATTGGTATAATGGTACACTTGATAAAAAAGTAAATGAGTATAATAATACTATCCATAGAACTATTGGACAATCACCAGCTTCTGTAAATCATATTAATAAAAGGGACATATTGCGAAGATACATTCATGTAGCTGAATGTAGGAAGAAAACAAAGGGCAGGCAATTTGCCATTGGTGACTTTGTGAGAATCAGTAAACATAAAGGATGTTTTGATAAAGGATATTACCCAAACTGGTCAACAGAAATATTTAAGATAAAAAAAATACAAGAAACGAATCCAACAACTTATTTGATTGAAGATGCAAGATGTCAGCCTATATTAGGTGCTTTTTATGCTCAAGAACTTCAGAAAACTAGGCATCCTGATTTATACCTAGTTGAAAGGGTTTTAAAACGAAAAGGAAACCAAGTATATGTTAAATGGCTTGGACTTCCTCCTAGTGAGAACAGCTGGATAGATAAAACAAATGTATTATAAGAATATTTTACTGAGAAAAATCTAATCTAATCTGTATTTAAAGAAATACATGTGTCTTAACTATTCATTACGGATTTGCTCTTTAAATAGCTAAGTCCTGTATTTGTTTCGAATAAAATTAAATTAACAGCTATTACTTTCGAGAAAATTGAAGAAATAACAATGAAAACAAGACGAAGTAATATAGTTAACAAAAGTAAGCAAACAACATCAAATAAACTCACCAGTCAAACAAGATCAGGATATGGTTTTAAGAAAACTCTTAAAAAAGTTGTTTCTCATACTAAAAAACATATTAAAAAACTTAAACCTTCATGCAAGAAAGCATTGTTGCAAACAGCTTACGCAGCAGCTAAAGACTTTGTATCAGATTTTCCGATAAAATTACCTAGAATAATACCAGTACCAAAAACTGGAGGATTTCTTCCTTTAGTACCAATATTTGCTGGATTATCTGCTGCAGGCAGTTTGGCGGGAGGTGCTGCTGGGATTGTAAAAGCTATTAATGCATATAAAATAGCGAAGAAACAATTACTTGAATCGGAACGACACAATAAGGAAATGGAAACGTTATTGATTGGAAGAGGGTTACACCTCAAACCTTACAAAGACGGTTTAGGGATTTATATCACAAAGAAAAAAAACTAAACTCTAGGCTACCCAATAGAGCTTTGACCAATATTGATATTATTAAGCATTCAAGTAATATTCCATTCTTCCGAGGTGTTTTTATGAGAGATAAATTGCCAGGTAAAGTTTCATCAATAGAATGCGGAGTGATCAATCTTGATTCTTCTAAAAACGCTGGTACTCACTGGGTAGCCTATGGCAAAATAAATGACTACATAGAATATTTTGATAGTTATGGTAACTTAAAACCTCCTAAA
Source organism: Euclidia mi (assembly GCA_944739405.2). Taxonomy (NCBI): domain Eukaryota; kingdom Metazoa; phylum Arthropoda; class Insecta; order Lepidoptera; family Erebidae; genus Euclidia; species Euclidia mi. Next base: position 42,846,069 of record OX123182.2, on the reverse strand, counting down.
GAATTTATGGAGTACGTAGGAAAAAGAAATATTCACTATAATTATGAAAATATACAGCATGATCACATGTATAATTGTGGACACTTGTGTCTAAAATTCCTTAAATCATTTTGGAAAAGTAATAAAATATTATAACATAATTGAAGTTCTTTTTATTATTCCATGTCGCAAAATTATTAATGCTCCTATAACTCAGATAATTATAAATGCTTATTTCTAAATCATCTTCACAACATAAGGATGTGAGTGATGATATGCACTAGTCGTGTTATTTGAATTACTTGAGATAACCTAAATTTAAAAATCTAAATAAAATGTTGGTATTCTATAAAACGACTAATGTGAGAGGAAAATGTAATATTTCCCTTCCTATTTCCAAAGAAGAGAGACGTGTCAAAACTATAAATATAAAAAAAATTACAAAAGGAAATAAACAATTTCTACGCGAAATTGGATTAAAATTAAATTAATAAAATGCTGCAAATAACGGATTTACCACAACATGATAACTCTATCGAGAGTTATGAGATCCACAGCTATAACCCATATACTACCAGTTTTGAAGAAAATGATGAAATCAGAATACCTATTCACCAACAAGATTTATACGTATTGCCATCAGGCAGTTCTATTTATATAGAAGGGTACGCGAGTGTATCTAGAAAAGACTCGGCAGGCAAAATAATTGAAAAAGATGTTGATTTTATAAACAACCCAATTTCATATTTGTTTCAAGATATTAGATACGAATTGAATGGTGTTGAAATTGATCGTATAAAAAATGCTGGCATCACAACAACCTTAAAATCATATGTCTCAATGAATGAAGGTGAAAATAAAGCTGCTGCAGTTTGGGGCTGGAACATAAATGGTACAAAACAAAAAAAAGGATATTTTAGTGTTATTATACCATTAAATAAAATACTGGGATTTGCAGAAGACTATAGCAAAATTATTATCAATTGTAAACATGAACTTATATTACAACGAAGTAGCTCCGCATTATGCTGCCTGCTTGCAGAAAAAAATGATGACGTAAAAATTGACATACAGAAAATACAATGGCGGGTGCCACATATTAAAGTTTCAGATCGTAATAAATTGTTATTGCTTAAGAGTCTGGAGAGAGATCGTTCTATACAAATAGCATTTAGAAATTGGGATTTGTATGAATATCCATTGCTGCCAAGAACAACGAAACATTCATGGTCAGTTAAAACTACTTCTCAACTAGAGAAACCCAGGTTTGTTATATTTGGTTTGCAAACAAATCGAAAAACAAACATAACTAAAAGTTCTGCCTTATTTGATCATTGTAATGTAAGCAATCTTAAATTATTTTTAAATTCGCAATACTATCCGTATGACTCACTTAATCTGAAATTTAATGAAAACAAATATAGTATATTATATGAGATGTTTGCTAACTTTCGCCAGTCATACTACAACTCAGGTATTGATCCGTTGCTGAGCTTAAATCAGTTCAAAGAAATAGCTCCAATTTTCGTGATTGATTGCTCAAGACAGAACGATTCACTTAAAACTGGACCAGTTGATGTGAGATTAGAAATTGAATGTTCTGAAGATATACCGGATAATACATCTGCTTATTGTTTAATTATCAATGATCGACTTTATGAATACAAACCTTTGAGTAATATTGTGAGAAAACTATCATGAATGTTATCGTTGATGTCCAAGGGTTTAAGGATGAAGGAAACAATTTTATTCCAAAAGAAATAGCAATAATGTACAAAGGACGCATTCAAGTTTTATTGATAAAACCACCTTACCCGTTTTATAACTTGTCTAAGAAAGACAGGTCACAGATAGCTTGGATAGAAAAGAACAGAGGAATAAAGTGGAATGAGGGCTTTGTACCATATTTTAACTATAAAGTTAATTTTGGTAATTTTTTTAACAATAAATCTGTGTATACCAAAGGCAATGAAAAAGTGTTATGGTTAAAAGATATCTTGGAAATAGATAATGTACATAATTTAGAGAATAAAAATTGTCCTAGTTTAGCAACATTGTATAACACTTATTCAACTTCACCAAATATTGTATGTTGTTTAAACCACAACAACATATGTGCTTTAAAAAATGTATTCTGTTTAAATAAATGGTGCGTAGAAAATAAAGTGTTTATCTAATAATTATATTGACGTAAATAAATAATCTACTTATATTACTTCCATGTTTTATTTCCGAAATACCTATAATTTTAACATTCACTCCCTACTTTCCAAACACACAGAACTGTTACGAACAGGTCATTCATGTTTGTATGAACAGCTCATTCGATTTGTCTAAACTAATGCTGTTTGTAAGCAGTTGTAAAATACAACATACACACATTCATTCACACATGATTAGATGATTCTACACATTTATACAATTTAGGAAACATACTGAATTGAAATAACATAAATGACTAAGAATCTAGAATAAAAAAGAAAGGGATTAAAAAGAAAAACATTTTGAATAGAAAAGTCAGACAGTACTCATTTTGAAAAGGGAGTATTGGGGCAACTGGATCAAAAGATGATACAGGCGCGAAGAAAAGCGCCTGGATCATCTTTTGATCCAGATGCCCCAATACTCTCCTACTGGTCTAGGCATCACAGTAAACGTTGGGAATGAAGTATTATCTTATAGTTTATTAGTATTGAAAAGTATAAAGTATAATTTCCACAAAGAAAGTAGAATACGTTATTATAAAGTATGGATGGCAACCCTAAGTGTAACGCTGTTTGTACAACGACGTGTTCGCACGCAGCTACGTTCCATATTTTCTTGAATTTTCATCACGCTGCCTATATAATTTATATGTATTTTGGTAAGCTACGTGTAAAACCACGTATAAATATCGAAAATGGCGTATTAAATTGAGTAATACGTGGATTTATCTATATTTGTTTTTTTTCTCGCAAACTCGAAAAGTTTTCTGGCCTTTTAGAGTTTGCGAGTTTAGCGTTGGACCCATGTACCAGTGTATGCCTGCCTGCGGCAAATATTATAAAATCAAAGGTTTTTAGAATAGCCGTGAAAGAGAAACAAATAATAAGTGTCATCATCATCATCATCATGTTATGCCAATGGATGGGGCAACCCTTATATCTTAAAACTCTTTTTCTTATGTGGCATATAATAACTTTTCGTGGTAATTTCAACAGCTGTGTCTAGATAAGTTTTTATTTGTAGTTTCTGGTTGTTGGCAAGATTGTCTTACCGGCTAGTCGTTCACGCTACGTCCGATTCGGCCGTTTAGGCGTTTTTCAAGTTTGTCTGTAAACTTATACACATTGTACTGTCACTGCCACTTTCATCGCCAGACCAGTTAAACAACCGGAGTGGCCAAACAGACGGTCTGAATTAGGTCCACGCACATAAGTCGAAGTGAATAGAGAGCATTTTTCCACTGTCAAAGTAAAAGTCAAATCATTTATTTGTTCATAGGTTCATTACAAACACTCAAACAAAGTCGTACTTTTTTTTTATTAATCTAGAAGAGGCCGGTGTTTCCTACCTGACTGCCCTGAGAAGAAACATCCGAAACAAACTCAGAGGTCATAGTCTCTTTTAAAGTCTAGACAAAAATTGCTTATTATAAAAAAATATATAAAATAAGATAAAAATATAATTATGAGAACAATGTGAGAAACCTACATTACAATATAGTAGAAATAAGTTAAAATAATATAGATAGAATTGTGACAACAGTTCAGAGCCGACCAGTTCTGGCAGACGGCACCCGTTCACGAGTATGACGTGTGACTCAGTCATAGCTTAGCTCAACCATTTTTTAGGGAACCAAACCAACCGACCCACAGCAAGACGAATTGACTATTCGCCATACACACGGAAGCGCGTCGTCGCGTCCGCGCATATCGGCTCGCATACTGTTTGCTGTAGGTATGTATTCCGGCCCTAATTGGGAACAATCGTTGAGATACATAGATTGTCACAGGTTGTCACTAACTTTAAGTTGGTTAGTGATGGGCTTTCTCAGAATGAATGTCGATAGAATATGGGTAGAATGTTGATAAATCCTCAGATCAAACTAAATAAATTAGCGGGTCTTAATCGCGTACAATTAACTAATTTAAGGTATAAATATCTATCTGGTTCCGACGTTTCGCTCGTCTTGCACCGAGCGTGGTCGCGGAGAGACTGATGAGAGCTCAGCGCCGTCTTGTGGAAGTGCGGGTTTCGGCACCTACCCTCACTTGGTCTTTATTTAAGTTCGCAATGTCGGTACTCCGACACACTACACTAATGACGTCTACACACTGTAGAGATTTATCACTCCGGCGGTGTCTACACTTGCTGACGACTAGATTCCAAGTAGCTGATAATCTATATCCATCTTCCCGGTTGAAATTGTTATGTTTCTTGATTTCTACCACTTCACGTACTATCCTGGAGTAATGGTGACGATCGGTGGATAAGACTTGTGGTTGATGCAGTTCTATCCAGCGGTTTGGTCCAGGCTCCAACAAATGCTCAGCTATCGCCGACTTGTTAATATGTCGGTTTTTTACAGCTGAGATATGTTCCTTCATTCTTTCAGCGATTGTACGCTTAGTCTGCCCGACATATGGACTACCACAGCTGCAATCGACTTTGTAGACGCCAGGTGTTTGGAGAGGAATGACATCCTTTGGGGTACGCAGATTATGTGCAATCTTAGAGAGCGGACTGCTCCAACCTTGTCCGTCACTCCCTTTAGATATGGCATGTTCGCCGGCACTCTGGTTACTTCAGGTCTATGATCTTTCCTCCTCAGACGGAGTTTCTTCTTCTTGTATCCATTGCGCCTAAGTACCTCCTGAACATGTGCCAGCTCACTATTTAACTGTCCAGGGTCACACAGGTCATACGCTCTGTTCACTAACGAGGACATGACGGAATCCAAATGCCGCTGATGGTGGTGCAAGTTCGCGTTAAGATACCTGTCGGTGTGTGTCGGTTTCCTATATACAGTGTGTCCAAGGGTACCATTATCTCTCACTGTCACTTTAACGTCGAGGAAGGGTAACGATCCGTCTACCTCCATTTCGTATGTGAATCGGATGTTTGGATGTATGGAGTTCAATTTGTCTGCGAATTGTTCCACGTCTTGCTGGTTCCGACATACCTCCTCCATAGCTTCACATTTGATGCCTGCATGTGTATGGATTTTTCAAAGTGCTCCATCGAAATGTTGGCCATTACTGGTGCTATAGGGCTACCCATAACCACTCTATCGATCTAGAGGTAGTGTTGTCCACAATATAAGAAGTAGTTACCATCCAAGCAATTCTTAAATACCAAGGACTGTGTATTCATCAGACAGACCGCTTTCCCTTAATTTCCTCTGTACGACCTCAAAGCAATCTTGAACAGGAATATTGGTGAATAGTGATCCAACATCAAAACTCACCATCACCTTGTCTGGTTCCTTTTTCGTGCTTTTGATAATTTCTATAAAGTGGCGAGAGTCCTTCACGAAAAAGTGTGTCTTGCCTACTAACGGTTGTAGTTCCTTGCTTATGTATTTCGCCAAACCGTATGTGGGTGAATTTATACCTTAAATATATAATATACCTTAAAATAAGTTAATTGTACGCGATTAAGACCCGCTAATTCTTTTTGTATGATGTATAAAAAATCGCGAAAGTTTAAAATCCTCAACTCAAGTAAAATAAAGGAATAAGTCGTATGAACGTATGCGATGTATTTAACCTGTTTAAATTAAGATCTGTACATTATTAATCTATGTATCTTAGGTTGCGATTTCCTAACCTAGAGGTATCTGGACTGCATCGGTATCTAGACTGCATGGCAGTCTGTTTACCAGCAGACTGCCATGCAGAGGACATCGGGTTACACTATGTTCGGGTTGGATATTGACTTAGGCTTAATAATACGAAATAAAGTGTACCCCATAACCGATCATTTGGTATAACATCCCATGTTGCTGAGGGATTGGACCAAAATGACTCAACATCCTTTAGCGACAATGTCAACATCCTTTTTGCCGCAGATGATTTTATATATACATACATACATACATAGACTCACGCCTGTTTTCCCGAAGGGGTAGGCAGAGGCATATTAAACGCCCACTTTTCGCCAGTGTTTTGATCCCACGTAATAGGTGGCGAGCCTATTGCCGCTTATTGGGACATTTTGTTTGCCAGAGCCTCGTCCGTTGATCGGCAGGTGCACCACTTGCAGGTGAGGTTCGCTTGGGACCCTAAGTTCTTGGTGGGAACCCTATGCACCCGATGATTTTATATATAAACTATTATTAACGCCAAAGCTTGTGATGATTGATAGATTTTTGTTACCCTTCTATGTAAATACATCTTTAATTAACTATTGTGGAATAGCTTTACATCACATTAAGCTACCTTCTTTTCCGATAACTGACAACTATGTCGGCGATGCCGCAAGTAGAAGTTAGTCTGTAAAATTTCGTATCGATATTATTACATCATTAATACGAATATCAATACAATCTCTATGGATAAAACATCAAAATGTCTATGAAAAAAGTCTCAAACTTTTAAATGAGTTTCGTCTCAGCACGAATTATTTAATTTTAATAAACCTCAACGTCAACGTAATAAAAGAAAACGGGAGACGGATGCTGACATGATGATGAGATCAGCATTTGATACCCTATAAAATTCAACAAATTCTCTTAACACCCTGAATGACGAGTTCGGTACCTTTGGGATGTTCGTAGCAAATAAGTTAAGGAAATATAATGAGAAGACAAAAAACTATGTCCAACACATAAGATCTAATTTACTATATAGCGCTGATAAAGGAGAATTTGATAGCTACGATACAGATATGTATGGAAATTTTCGGGGCTATGGCACAGTGCAGTCTTCGCCACCAAATGCGTCTACTTCTGCTGCTGTACAAAATGCAAGTCAACAGGACAGAAATGCTTATGATGGCAGTCTTATCGATTTGTGCGAAATGAGTCAATTAACGAATTCATAAATACCTAGATATGAAATAGGGCTAAAGCCAAGTCACATTGAACCTTTCATCATCATCATCATATCAGCCAAACGACGTCCACTGCTGGACATAGGCCTCCCCCAAGGTTCTCCACACAGACCGGTCTTGAGCCGCCCGCATCCAACCTCCTCCCGCGATCTTGACAAGATCGTCGGTCCACCTTGCGGGGGGCCTACCTCTGCTGCGTCGTCCGGTACGTGGCCGCCACTCCAGAACCTTTCTGCCCCAACGGCCATCGGTTCTTCGAGCTATGTGCCCTGCCCACACCTTTACTTCTATGAAAATAAACTGTTTGCACTCACTTTGATGTTTCCTTCCAATAACTCAGATATTGCTTTACATACTTCTGGTATTAGGTATATGTATCCAATTGCATGTCTTGACATTTTAAAAAGATACTGTTACTAACTACTGCTGCTATCTACCGCGGCTAAAAAACGGAGAGTTACTGCTAACCTTTTTGCTATCGTGATTGCAGCTATAAACCTTGTGTCCTGTTTGGCTATTTTAGGACCAATCTCATCATACTCATCCTCTTAGCGTTATCCCAGTTTCAATCTGGGGTCCACTTTCTAGTCTTACCGGCTTTTCCACGGAGCTACTGCCTGTCTGACCTCTGCAACCCGAAGGAATAGCAATATTCCATTGTTTAGACTAGTGTCAGTTTATTTAGAAGGTACTGACGCCCTGTGACGACTGTCAAAGATCTTCATAACAACCGGGACCGACGGCTTAACGTGCTCTCTCGAGGCACGGGACAAGCGATAATTAACAATTCAATACGCACATAACTCCGAAAAGTCATTGGTGCGCGCCGTGGATTCGAACCCGATACCCTCTGCATGGCAGTCTGTTGGTATATCCACTCGGCTATCGCTGCCTTGTTCTTGCATTTTAGGACCAATCATGTTTAACAAATATTCGAAATCCCTTGATGACATAACAGAATTTTTTTAGAGTGTCCGCTTATTTCTTGTTGTTTTAATTATGTTACTAATTGTAGATCTCCACTTCGATTTCTAAGTCGAAACAGATTGGCTTGCCACCGACTTTTACTTTTCCTTCTCTTTTTATTAAAATAAGCGATAAATAAAAATGTAGCATTTCCAGTTATAATATATTGGTCAAAGAAATATAACCTTATCTTAGTCCAACCTCTCTGATATTAGTCTATAATGTAGCACACGCCACAGACTGTCAGATCTGACATCTTTGTGACTTTTAACCAAGCTTTTAACAATGTTTTGGCGAGCATCATCGCGAGCATTCTCTAGAATGGTCGTGAAAATGTTCGTAGCGATTTTTGGCAATATGTTCGGCTCTATTCGTTGTTCGGTTCGCCAAAACAAAAAACCGGCGAATGCTCGCTGTTCTGTTACAAGTGAATGCTCAAGTGTATCAGCGCCTTATGCAAAACCTTTTCAAATATTTTTGACATTACCGGTAGGACTGAGATCGGACGATAATTCCCGCGATCTGTTTTTAAACCAGACTTATATATTAGACAGACTTTCGCTGTTTTCAAACTTTCGGGGAAGATACCAGAAGATAAACATTTATTTATACAGTTAGTTAGCTTTTTTATTATCAGGTCGCATATACATATAATCGATCGATTAGTATTAATGCCATCGATACCGGTACTGCAGTTTTTGTCTAGCCCTCTTATAATATTTTTAATTTCTTTAGTGGTGCAAGATTTGCACTCATTTGTTACGTATTTTGGTTCTTCGTCTATATATGTTATTGTATTTAGCAGCTCATTCGGGTTATTTTTAGGCATTTTTTTTTTGCAAGGTCATTGCCGACTGCTGAGAAAAATATGTAAAATTGTTCACATATCTCATTACCGTCTTCAATAGTATTACCGAGTACAACGAGTTTTGGAGGATGCATGTCTGATTTTACTTTTTATTGGCTAAAGTAATTAATTAGGTTCCAAAGCTTTTTAGAGTCAATGTAACATTTTTGAAAAGAGGTATGATAAAACTCTTGCTTTGTGTATCTGATTTGTTTATGTAAGTTATTTCTTTCCTTAGTAAATTGTTGTTCAAATGCTTTGTTCTGGGGTTCCTTGTTAAGTTGTATCCATAACTTATTTCTTTTATGTATACCGTCGGTTATGCTTTTGTTGATCCAGTCTCTTTGTGGTAGGTTAAGTATCTTAGTTTTGATTATTTTATGTGCCTTTAACTGTTCCAACATATAGATTTTCAAAACTGCATAGCTTTGCTTTTCATCTATGAATGGGCTTTTTTTCACACTCTGATACAGTGCTGAATAGTCTATGGCCTCGTATGAAGTACGTTGTAGGGGGTCGTGTTTATGATTCAACAATTCCACATATATTTGTTTATGGTCTGACAGAGGTGAATCAATTATTGTAAGATGGAAGTTATCACTGTGAAGATTTGAGCAGATATGGTCCAGTATAGTTTTCGTTTTTGGTGTCTCTCGAGTGCAGTAAATTGGGTCTATTTTATTCAGAACATCATATCCAGCTATTTGTAACATGTCTAGATAATTTGAAGTGTCCCTTGTTTCGTTTAATAGATCAATGTTTAAGTCTCCAAAAACAATACGTCGGTTCTTACTTTCTAATTGTTCTGAGTACTTCTCAAAAAATCATGTAATTTTTTTCTGCCAGGGTTATAAATAGCACCATTGTGAATACAGTATTTATGCAAATAAATCCAAAGATAATGCACGTTATTCTCACAAATATCTTCTAATTTTGCATACTTTAAGCTGTTGTGTTTAAAGATAGACACGCCACCACCTCTTTTGTCTGTTCTATAATTATATATATGTGTGTAGTTTTCTATAGCAAACGACTTTGCATCAGATTCGTTTCTTATCCAAGTTTCTGTCAATATAATTAAAACTTTCCAGATTTGCATAAGCTACGTATATTGGGGTAAAGAAAATTCAGCGTTGATTTACGAGTATATCTCTGATGTATTTTATGGTTAGGTCTTGTTCTAAGTCTATTTTTTTCTCGACGTGATAACTCTTCCTTTAGATGCTGCATGTAGGTTCTTTGTGTAGGTGTCTGGTCTGAATATAGACGAATATTATCCGAGCTTTTTGATTGGTTGCGCAGTAGGTTTTTTTGCACTTTCAACTGTGTCAAGGCATACTTTGAGTATGGATGGACCCAATCTCATAATTTTAATTGGACTTGGGCAGTCGTTAACAATGGATCTAGTTGGCTTACTTACTTCGCATTTATCGTTAATACGTCTTTGTTCAGAGTTTTCGTTGTTTAACTCCGGTAAACCTGCAATTATAATATTTTTCTGGCGTTCCGCTCGCTCCTGTTCGAGTTCTAAGATAGTGTCTTCCTGACTCAAGATTATCGGTTTTTAGCAGGTTCATTATTCCCAGTATCTTTCAAATCATGTAAATTAGATTCAATATATTTTATTTGGTCCTCCATTGCCTTGTGAGAACTTTTAATCTCCGATATTTCGGTACGTAGTTTAACGTTCTCTTGTATTAAATTTTCATTCATAGTTCTAATAGATTTTATTTCCAATTTTAATTCTACTAATTTTTCTCGTATCAACAGTGCGAGTTGTTTATTTTGATTTTCGCACGATTTATCTAACAGAGATATTATGACCTCGCGGAAGATTTTAAGTTCAGTTTTGACATCAACTGCCGTATCGGGTACTTTACGTTTTCTCTGACTAACGAAGTCATCCACTCGGGACCCAGAGGCTAGCTCAGTTTCTGATCCGCTGCCGCTTCTGCGAATCGGCGAATGCTGTAGACTCATCCATAGTTTCAAAGTATGTACCACGTACCTCGTATGAGCGACCAATCACACGCTACCGTCCGCCCATACACAAACAGTTGTCAATCTGTCAAAACACACGTTAGATGAAAATACCGAGAGAGTACTTAACAGAGGTTTAAATTACGCGATAACTCCATCAAGAATACCGTATGAAACCATTATTTGCAACGTTGAGGATTGCCTAGTTAAGAACAATGTGAGTAAGGAAGATTTCGAGGCCATACGACAGGACGTTTCTGCTGTATTACGTCAATCGAAAGTGCCGGCAAGGAATCTACCTAAGACCGAATGTCTCGCACTGAAGAACTTACAAGCTAGGCCTGAACTTACAGTACTCCGAGCAGATAAAGGAAATGCAACGGTAGTGATGGACACGTCCGAGTATAAACAAAAAATGGAACATCTTTTGTCGGATGAAAGTACCTACAAGTTGGTTAAGTCAGACCCTACGAACAAAATACTCAAGCAAACTTGTGATATTGTTAAGAAATACTCCGAAAAACTTAATTTGGACGTGAAATATTTAATACCATCGTATGTAAAACCTCCTCAAATGTATGGGCTACCAAAAAAACACAAGGAAAACGCTCCTCTGCGCCCGATAGTTAGTCAGATAGGCGCACCAACTTACAGACTGGCTCAACACATGGCAAAGATTCTCTCACCCCTCAGAGGCAACACGAGAGCACATGTGAAAGATTCCTACCATTTTGTCAGTGAAATCAAACACCTACATCTCTCTGACAAGGAAACTATGGTTAGTTTTGATATACAGTCATTATTCACATGCATACCAGTACATGACTGTGTAGAAATTACTAGAAGGAAGCTGACAGAAAACAACATGCCTGAGGAATATGCAGAAATACTCAAACACTGCCTGACAACGGGCTATCTGTTATGGGACAAGAAATACTACATACAAGTAGACGGTGTAGCAATGGGCTCTCCAGTATCGCCTGTTGTCGCTGACATCTTCATGGAGGACTTCGAGGCGTGAGCCCTGCAGACTGCCACCATCACACCGAGGTTCTACAAGCGGTATGTAGATGACACTTTCACAATTTTACCAACAGATAGTGTTAATGCTTTCCTAAACCATCTTAATTCTATTAATAACCAAATACAATTCACAATGGAATTAGAGGCAAACAAGTCTTTAGCTTTCTTAGATGTACTTGTCATCAGGAATAAAAACAACTCCTTAAGCCATACTGTGTATAGGAAAAAGACCCATACAAATAGGTACTTAAACGGTGAATCTCACCACCATCCTAAACAGTTAGCTACTGTAGGAATGTCTCTGTTTCAGAGAGCCCGCGGGATCTGTGACAAGAAACACCTGGACGCTGAGCTTCAACATGTCAGGCAAGTTCTGCAAGACAACAAGCTCCGACCGCCGCGCCACTGTCACAGATCCCAGAAGAAAGAAAAACCAGCCACAGTAGAAAGACAACCTGCTGTCCTCCCATACATCTAGGGCGTGACCGACAAAATTGGCTACATCTTGAAGCGAGCTTCTATCAAAACTTACTACAAGCCGCCAACGAAGATCAGTCAATTATTACCATCTGTCAAGTGTCAGTTACCCTTGCAAGAGGCCGGTGTCTACAAAATTGACTGTGAATGTGGGCACTCATACATTGGACAAACCAAGAGAAGCATAGGCATTCGACTCAAAGAACATATAGCTGACATAAAACATAAACGCTCAACAAAGTCTGCTGTGTGTGAACATGTGGAACAAGGACCCAACCACTACCTGCGATTTGATGAACCACAGATACTCGCAAAAGAACATCGTTTTCTTCCAATGATGATACGAGAGGCTATTGAAATTAAAAAACACCCTAATTTCAATAGGGAAGATGGTTGGAATGTTCCTCCAGCTTGGGACCCTGTCATAAGGCTAATGAAACCCAAGAAGGACAAAGTAACCAGAAGACCTAAGGACACTGTGAGCTCATTCTGCGTAAATAGTAACACCAGTAGTTGAAAAATGTTCGGGTACTTTGAGATAACTTATACATTCAAGAAAAAGACGAATATCACCTCAGTCTGCCGTGAACATGAATTCTGTAAAGAATTCGAAACGTCGGCTAGTAATAAATTAAAAATATAGTTTCTAGATCTTTAGTTTCAAATGTAATAACTTAGTGAAACCAATACAACGCGATAAAATCCGTAAACTGTAGTTTAATTTCAATGTGTAACATTCGCGTAAACCCAAGAAGATATCGTATGAGCGAGTCGAAAAATGCAACTGTCTTCTTTCCTCGCGGCCGTGTCACTGTCCACTTCTAAAGGTTTCAAGTTAATTAAGTTCTTGCGTTGCAAACTATGTTTACTCACTAATTACTTAAGATTGGGTTTAGATTGGTAATGTATTTTAATTTTTAAGTAAAAGTTGCACACGTTTGCTCTGATCGACTGTTTCTTTTGAAAAAAATATTATGTTTCTTTGTATATTGGTTCGTCAAATGACGATAACGAGCACTAAGAATTAGTTTTTTTTTAATTCCTACCCTCAGGGGATAAGATAGGGCTCCAAGTGTGTATGAAACTTATTATTCCTTGAGTGGATTGACTTCAAACTTTGTATATTGGTTCCTCAAATAATAATAGTGAACACTAAGAATATTTTTTTTGAAAATTACTACCCTCGGGAAGTTAGATAGGGGTGCAAAGTGTGTATTAAACGAAACGTATTATTCCTTCAGCTGATTGACTTCAAACTTTGTAAATAGGTTTCTCAAATGACGATAGTGAACACCAAGAAACGAGTTTTGAAGTCCTCCCCTATGGTGGTTAAGAAAGGGTGTCCCATTTAGTAATATAAAAAAAACTTCAATGGATTCACTTAAAACTTTGTATATTGGTTCCTCAAATCATAATAGTGAACACTAAGAATAATTTTTTTGAAAATTACTACCCTCGGGAGGTTAGATAGGGGTTCAAAGTGTGTTTTAAATGAAACTTATTATTCCTTCAGTTGATTGACTTCAAACTTTGTAAAAAGGTTCCTCAAATGACGATAGTGAACACCAAGAAACGAGTTTTGAAGTCACTCCCCTATGGGGGTTAGAAAAGGGTGTCCCATTTAGTAATATAAAAAGAACTTCAATGGATTCACTTAAAACTTTATATATTGGTCCCTCAAACGACGATAGTAAACACTAAGAATTAGTTTGTCGAAAATTCCTACCCTCAGGGGGTAAGATAGGGTTCAAAGTGTGTATGAAACAAAATTTATTATTCTTTCAGTAGATTGACTTCAAACTTTGTATATTGGTTCCTCAAATGACAATAATGAGCACTAAGAATTAGTTTTTTTTCTATTCCTACCCTCAGGGGATAAGATAGGGGTCAAAGTGTGTATGAAACTTTTTATTCCTTGAGTGGATTGATTTCAAACTTTGTATATTGGTTCCTCAAATGATAATAGTGAACATTAAGAATATTTTTTTTGAAAATTGCTACCCTCGGGAGGTTAGATAGGGGTTCAAATTGTGTATTAAACGAAACTTGTTATTCCTTCAGTGGATTGACTTCAAACTTTGTAAATAGATTCCTCAAATGACGATAGTGGACTCCAAGAAACGAGTTTTTTGAAGTCACTCCCCTATGGGGGTTAAGAAAGGGTGTCCCATTTTGTAATATAAAAAAAACTTCAATGGATTCACTTGAAGCGTTGTATATGGGTTCCTCAAACGTTGATAGTGAACACTGAGAATATGTTTTTCGAAAATTCCTACCCTCAGAGAGTGAGATAGGGGTTCAAATTGTATATGAAACGAAATTTATTATTCTTTCAGTGGATTGACTTCAAACTTTGTATATTGGTTCCTCAAATGACGATAATGAGCACAAAGAATTAGTTTTTTTTAATTCCTACCCTCAGGGGATAAGATAGGGGTCAAAGTGTATATGAAACTTATTATTCCTTGAGTGGATTGACTTTAATATAACATAACATATCTTCACGCCTTTTATCCCCGAAGGGGTAGGCAGAGGTGTATTACACACCCACACTTCGCCAGATATGTTTCGGTCCCAATGTAATAGGGGGCGAGCCTATTGCCATCTACCGGGCACATTATTAAGCGAGCGATAATTAACATTTTTAATACACACATAACTGCGAAAAGTCAGAGGTGTGTGCCCGAGGTACCTGGGGATCGAACCCGAGACCATCGTCTCGGCAGTCCGTTACGTACACCACTGGGCTACCGCCGCTTGGATTGACTTTAAACTTTGTATATTGGTTCTTCAAATGATAATAGTGAACACTAAGAATATTTTTTTTGAAAATGACTACCCTCGGGAGGTTAGATAGGAGTTCAAAGTGTGTATTAAACGAAACTTATTATTTCTTCAGTGGATTGACTTCAAACTTTGTAAATAGGTTCTTCAAATGACGATAGTGAACACCAAGAAACGAGTTTTGAAGTCACTCCCCTATGGGGGTTAAGAAAGGGCGTCCCATTTAGTAATATAAAAAGAACTTCAATGGATTCACTTAAAACTTTGTATATTGGTACCTCAAATGATAATAGTGAACACTAAGAATAATTTTTTTGAAAATTACTACCCTCGGGCGGTTAGATAGGGGTTCAAAGTGTGTATTAAATGAAACTTATTATTCCTTCAGTTGATTGACTTCAAACTTTGTAAATAGGTTCCTCAAATGACGATAGTGAACACCAAGAAACAAATTTTGAAGTCACTCCCCCATGGGAGTTAAGAAAGGGTGTCCCATTTTGTAATATAAAAAAAACTTCAATGGATTCTCTTAAAACTTTGTATATTGGTCCCTCAAACGACAATAGTGAACACTAAGAATTTGTTTTTCGAAAATTCCTACCCTCAATGAGTAAGATAGGGTTCAAAGTGTGTATGAAACGAAATTTATTATTCTTTCAGTGTATTGACTTCAAACTTTGTATGTAGGTTCCTCAAATGACGTTAGTGAACACCAAGAAACGAACTTTGAAGTCACTTCCCTATGGGGGTCAAGAAAGGGTGTCCCATTTTGTAATATAAAAAATACTTCAATGGATTCACTTGAAGCGTTGTATATGGATTCCTCAAACGTTGATAGTGAACACTAAGAATTTGTTTTTTGAAAATTCTTACCCTCAGGGGTTTAGATAGGGGTTCAAAATGTGTATTAAACGAAACTTATTATTCCTTCAGTGGATTCACTTCAAACTTTCTATGTAAGTTTCTCAAATGACGTTAGTGAACACCAAGAAAGGAGTTTTCGAAGTCACTTCCCTATGGGGGCTTAAGAAAGGGTGTCTCATTTTCTTATATACAAAAAAGCTTTAATGGATTCACTTGCAACTATGTATATTGGTTCCTCAAGTGACGTTATTGAATTTACCACTAAAACGGGGAGTTCAAAAAGGGTGTTTCCCAGTTTGTATGAAACTTTTTATTCCTTCACTTGATTATTTTTCTTCATCCCTGATGTGCATTTAAATTAATTTTAGTTTTAGAAAGTGAAGATGAAGAGCGCTTAGACGAGTCTTAGCGCTCTTCATCTTCACTAACTAAAATGTAGGGCGGTTTTTTGTATGACCACTAGAAGCCAAAATACTTAGAACCGTTATTTTGCTATTTTCATTTATTTTTTAGCAGGTAAGCACTTTTTATTAGCTATCTGCTTTGTCCTACTCCTGACCAAGGCTTCTCTCATTTCTTTGTCCTAAATTACTAAAAAAGGGTTTTTGAACTTGGATAATTTATTTTACATTTTTTTACAATGTCGCTGAGATATACAAATGTATACTGCGACGGAATCCTTGACTAATTTAATTTTAACTAGCTTTTGCAAGCAGATACGCCTAAATGAAATTATCATATTTTGTTCGAGAGTTTTCATGAACCATTAATTAGTAAAATACACATCTAAATCGATTCAGCCATTTTAAGATTACCTACCCTGAATAAATAGATGGACAGAAAACTAATATAAATATATCATTGGGGTACTGGAAACGAGTTAGCAACAATATGCAATACAGATATTTTGAGATTACAGACAGTTTGTTTATTTTTTTTATAGTCTCACGCCTGTATCCCCGAAGGAGTAGGCAGAGGTGTAATATTACACCCACATTTCGCCATGTTGCATATAAGGTCCCATTGCCGTTACCGGGCACATGGGCAGACTCCGTGCTGCTTCTGAGAATTGGGAAAATCTCAGTAATACTTTTGCCCGACCCAATCAAACTCAAGACCTCCCGTTTAGCAGACGCATACGCTATCCACTGTACTACGGAGGCAGACAAATATTATTAATTTGTATTATCTGTCTCTATATAAAATAATTGCGTTACTGATTGACTGACAGACATGCTACAGCCGAAACAACTGAGCGCAAGTAGATGAAATTTAGCATGTATGTTCCTTGAGGAACTGGGAAAGGAGGATTTTTGGCAATTTCGCCCCTAAAGGGGTTAAACTGGTTGTCATAATTTGTATGAAACATTATATTCCCTCAATGGATTCACTTCAAAGTTTGTATAACTACTGGTTTCTCAAATGAAGGTAGTGAACACAAAAAAAATGTTTTTGGAAATCCTTACCTACGTGGATAAAAAGGGGAGTCATAATTTGCATAGTAGCTTTTATGCCTTCAAGTGATTAACTTCATAATTTGTTTATTGGATTTGCAAATGACGTTAGCGAACAAAAAGACATTTATTTTTGAAATTTTCCCCCAAGAGGGTAAAAAAGGGATTCAGAATATTTCTAAAAACTTTAATTTTCAATGGAATCACTTCAATCTGTGTATATAAAATCTTTTCGTTACTGACTGACTGACAGACAAATTACAGCCGAAAAAACTGGGCGGTAGAAGGTTAAATGTTGCATGTATGTTCCTTGAGGAGGGTGTTTGTACAAAATATTTTATCTAATCGTAATTTACGCGTGCGAAGCAGCGGTCAAAAGCTAGTGTTTGAAGAAAATCAAACCATTGTACTACGACGACGAGATTATCTGAAATGTCAGCATTTAAATAAAATATAACAGCTCATTAAAAGCGGTCCAATGAGCAAATTTTGGTTGAACGTGAAAGACTACATTAATGTGTTGTTATATTAAATATTTATGTTTTATTCAAAATAGAAAACATGAGCCACAAGCGACTTATTTTTTATAAAACAGAAGCTAATGATGAAAATATTAGGTAATGGGTCAATACATTTCCTTCGGAAATGGATCGTTATCAACCTTCTTATAAACGCGTAGCAACGGCGAGTTTTATTTTCATTGAAATGTGATCTTAACAACAATTCTATTTGACAAAGTTGAAAGCCAACTCAATAAGCCAGTACTCAATTTATGTAAAAACGCCAGTTGATTTCAATAAAAATTCATCCGACGTAAACAACTTTGGCAACGGGCACGAACTTCACGTACAGAATCATTTTGAAACCGTTCGGGATGCAAAACGGCATCAAATTTGTCGTGTACATAAATTTGTGTATGTAGTAATAACAGGGTCAACTGCAAATTTGTGCAGATTGGGTTCGTTTCAGAGCTGTGCTGTGCGTATACGTTTGCCGGCAGAGATAACAATGGATTTATGTTTAAAACTTTATTACTTCGGTGTGTGATGCGCTGTTCCGCTGAGTTAAGCGCTTGTTAGCCTGATATGACGAGGTTCTGCGGTCTCACTAATTGTTTTGTTCCATTTTGCACTTTCGCTACAACGCCACAATCATTTTTCGAGCTTCAAAGCGAATTACGTTGCTCTTTCAGTTAAAAGATATTTCTATTTGGAAAATAAATACAATATGTCTCGTCAGGGAATTTTTCAATTTAATAAGAATTTTTTAATGAAAAATAGTTTTCCTTATCTATCACTGTTTATATTTGAAAATGTTATATTGCCTAATATTTGATTCGATATTTTAGTTAAGAAATAAGGAATCGAAAACTGAAGCGCTTTTATCGAAGGAGAAAATAACAGTCAACAAATATTTTGCAATAATTATCCGGTTACCTACTCGTATAAAGGACTCGGAAGTCTAAAAAGCATGTCAATATTTGTACCCGTTTTAATAAAAACGGCACACAAAATACGAACATTATCATGGAGAGAAAATAATCATTTCCTGTTCAAAGTGTTCAAACGTAATTCAACGAGCACGAACGAACACTTGTTTGTTCAATGTCTTATGGAATAATAACTCTTTATACTATGAATAACATGAAATTGTAAGACAGAGGAAAATGCGTGGTTGATTATAACATTTTCTTTTGTCGCGTTACTCGTGACGACATCCTTTTCCGTCGGTAAATTGTCTTGTTGGAGCAACGTTTATTTCTTACAAGGCAAACTGCCGTGCCGCGGAGCTCTCATATTTTAATCATTTTGTCATTATTGTTTACGTCCAGCCAGATGCGACTCATAAGTACATTTTAAAATTAGAATTTTATCTCGAATACTTTCGTAGTGTCAGAGAAATTAAATAAACTAAGTTTGTCGCCAAAGAAGTTGCTTTTCTTTCTAGCTTTTGAAGAGAGTCAAACTATAAACAACATTTCAAGTCAACTCAAACGTCTCACGACTTTATAATAGAATACTTGTTGTTGATTGTACATTTTCGTATTCTTGAACAACGTTTTGCGCTTAAATTTATCAATTCTATGTAGTTTAGAAGTTATTATAGGAGTGTACTTATATATATTTAAATATATATTATATTGATATGTAGTAGCATCAAGCTAAAAATAACATAATTATAAAGTCAAATAAACGTTGTATACTTTTTATAATAGCCAAAGGGTACAACTGAATCTATTTCTAAGACTCGTCAGTCTGTCTGTCTGTCCGTCTGCCACCTGACTGCATCCTATGAAAATTTCGCAGTTGATGTATTTCTGTTGCTATAACAAAATAAAAAAAAAATTAAGAGGCCAAATAAAAATACCTTTTGCCATTTTTATAGATAATGGTGCGGTACCCCTCGTGCGCGAGTCCGACTCACACTTGGTCGGTTTAAAGCATTGATCTATTACCGACAACAAGACTAGCAACCAGCGCTGAGATGTGTTGCCGTTTATTATGGGTCTGTCGACCTAATACTGTTGTACCACGTCAAATTTGCCGCACACGAAAATAATACGAACGTGAAATGGGCAAATGCGTTTTGAAATCTTGCAGTTCTCATAGTATGTTCTTGGATTTACGCGAATGTTACACACTGAAATTAAATTACAGTTTACGGATTTTATCGCGACACGCTGTCCTCCCATACATCAAGGGCGTGACCGACAAAATTGGCTACATCTTGAAGCGAGCTTCAATCAAAACTTACTACAAGCCGCCAACGAAGATCAGTCAATTATTACCAACTGTCAAGTGTTAGTTACCCTTGCAAGAGGCCAGTGTCTACAAAATTGACTGTGAATGTGGGCTCTCATACATTGGATAGACCAAGAGAAGCATAGGCATTCGACTCAAAGAACATATAGCTGACATAAAACATAAACGCTCAACAAAGTCTGCTGTGTGTGAACATGTGGAACAAGGACCCAACCACTACCTGCGATTTGATGAACCACAGATACTCTCAAAAGAACATCGTTTTCTTCCAAGGATGATACGAGAGGCTATTGAAATTAAAAAACACCCTAATTTCAATAGGGAAGATGGTTGGAATGTTCCTCCAGCTTGGGACCCTGTCATAAGGCTAATAAAACCCAAGAAGGACAAAGTTACCAGAAGACCTAAGGACACTGTGAGCTCATTCTGCGTAAATAGTAACACCAGTAGTTGAAAAATGTTCGGGTACTTTGAGATAACTTATACATTCAAGAAAAAGACAAATATCACCCCAGTCTGCCTTGAACGTAAATCCTGTAAAGAATTCGAAACGTCGGCTGGTAATAAATTAAAAATGTTATTTCTAGATCATTAGTTTCAAATGTAATAACTTAGTGAAACCAATACATGGTGATAAAATCCGTAAACTGTAGTTTAATTTCAACTTACAATTCTCGTAAAGAAAATAATTTGAAAAAGTTCGGCATATCATTCCACATGTAAGTTAATTGTTTTTCACGATATTTTGTTGAAAATTACCAAGAAAATCGCACATAATCGTTTTTATTTACAATGATACCAAGTAATATAATTTTGGATCTCCCACTTTTGTGGGAGTATCGTAATGTGATGAGAGGCGTTGTCATTTGAGTATAGGAATTATAATATGAAACATTCCTCATTTCATGCTTAAAGGTATTCGTATTATAGGACGAATATTAGGTATTATTAAAACAATATTTTTTGTTCCTGTTTCGTACTTTAAGTGATGCCTCGATTGGCATCACTGGCGTCTAAGGGCCACAATTATTGGTCGCTTAGGCTTAGGCTTCCTGTGATAATAAATTTATGATAAAACTTACCGATTAGCTGAAAATCGCGATGAACCCGTGTTTGTGACCTTTGGCCTCGAGTATTTTTTTCCGTTGTCGGATCGTGGAAGATTTTTTTAGATTTAATTCATGTTTTGAACCATTCTACCAATTTTCAGCTGACTATTACCACGTTTCTTTAATACTACTACTATGTAGTAGTAGTATTGTAATAATAAATACACTCGAGATATTATGAAACTCAATAATTAGGTATAATTTGTTATCATATAAAGTAATTGTAAGCATAATTCAATACTGGATTTACTGAAACTGCTTATAAATATATATTAAATAGAAACGAGGGAACTAATGAACATTCCCACATATTAATATACATACAATAAATTATACATACCCATAAACATTTCCTTCTGTTAAGTAATACGAATAATAAAAAAGGTGAGAAAATATTTTTAAACTGGAGAACACCGCATTTCGCGATGAAAGATCAATTGCCATCACTTTTGAATTGACGTTATGCAACTTGCTTTTAAGGAGTGCAAAAGTGATGAATATAGGTTTTTCTAAGATGCTTATTAGTTTGAAAGCTACGTCTTCTATCTCGGCTGGTCACCACGCTATTTTAAACGTCAATTGTAGGAGTTTGTTACTCTAGTGTCAATGTTACCTCAATGGTTTTAAGTATTTTCATTAAAAGTCTGTGTTTATTTATGTCATGTTATATCTATATGGTTATGAAGAAGACCTTTTGGTATTTTATTTTTCTCAGACTATTCTACCGTTGTGTTGTATGAAACAGAATATTTCTGGGAAAATATAACGTACTTTGTGGCTTTGGCTGGGGTACACTAAAATAATAATACGTTGCTATCTGTATTTTCGTTAACGATGCATGAAAATAAAATGATATTGGACTACCTTTCTTCGGTCTTATAATTATTGTTGAATTGTCTGGCTGAAGTGGCGATAGACAAGGCACATAGCTCGAAAGAACGATGACCGATAGGGAAAGAAGGTTCTGGTGTGGCGGCCACGTCGTAGGCGACGCAACAGAGGTACGTCTCCTGCGAGCTGAACCGGAGATACCTGCCTATG